>CM046294.1:4074497-5359329 GCA_025267735.1 Mactra quadrangularis
ATTCAAACATCCAAATTGACACAACAAAAAAACCCAAAATACTTACTAAGTTTAAAACTATCCATTATTTTATTATTATTTAACAATTTTATCACTTGAATACACACACTTGTTTATTCACAAAGTTTTAAACAACAAAATTTATCAACAAAAAACCCCCAAAAAAACGAAACACCACCATATGACGTTAAACAACACAAAAAACTCTTAAAATTTTAAGAAAAAAGCACAGTATATAAAAATCTATATCCTTTTTGCTCACAATGTTGCAACAAATATCAACAATAAATCTAAAGAAACATGTTATAATTGTTAACTTCCTATTATTTTAAGTAAGCACACAAAATCCTACACTTTTATACAAGTACAGTAACACTTAACATTGACTTAGAAATGTTTTTTAAAAGACAACTTATAATAGACCACTTAGAGTGTCAACTTTGATAAGACATTTAAACTTTAAACTCCAACATTATTCATCAATAGACTACATCAAGACTACAAGAAAACTAAATGATTGCAGAATACAGAACAGTTAAATATTTAGGGAAATTTTGCAATAGCTGCATGATCAAGATGGGCTTGCAGTGTGGACCAGTCAACCCCCCTCCTCCATAAAATTTCTTAACATGAATTTCTTCTAATAGAAGTAAACAGGACAAAACATTGATTTTTAAAGCAGGTTGACTGCCTGGTTGGACAATCAACTACATATATACTTGCTTGACCAAATGTTTACTAGCAGCAACAAGTTGCCAGAACCCAAATATAGGGTTGTCAGGGGTCATAGAATGACCTTTAGTGCTGTGCCCTGATTAAATCAGTTTTTAGCAGGAACCCTTCTCCATGTAGCAAGTGAAATGCAGACCCGTGTAATGAGAACTTGCATTGTGATCCAAACATCTCCCTTCCCCCACAAAAAATACCAAGTAGTCCTATCATTAACAGTAGAATAAAAACAGGCCTTCTTCAGTTGATGACAACTTCAAGGTAAGAGTAGAAACAGAAAACATCCAGGATCCACCCATGTCAATTCTAAGACATTTAGAAAGAGTTGATAAAATCAATGAACAAATGTAAGATAACAATATTTATTCTACTAATATTATTTAATCATTTATACAGTAAACAATCTTAATATCATAAGGTTATCAGTAACAAATGAGAGGAAAAATATCTAAATACTGTTTAAACAATAGAGACAGAACTTATTGTTTAGTAAGACACGAGGGGGGCTTTATTATCAATGGTCTAACAAAACTGAGTCTGAAAAACATATCAGGAACAGCCACAGTAAAAAGAGACCATCCACACAACAACAACAAAAACAAGTAAATCTGTGAGCTAATGCTCACTAGTGATACCCCCTGGCTGCTGCATGTTATAGTTGCTGAGAAAACTGCGACGGAAATTTTGTAACGGACGGACGGACGGACACACGCACACACACACATGGACAAGGGTTAAACAGTATACCCCCATCTTCTTCGAAGCGGGGGTATAAAAAATGGAGACAGTTTAAATTTTCCAACTTTAGTAATAAAAATTATGATGCAAACAAGTTACAAATGTTCTATAATTAAGAGCCTAAGAAGTTTCTAACTTGGAAATTTTCATTATTTAGTCGCCTCAGGTAAGCTTAGTTGATGGTGTGCCAGCCTGTTTATATGAGTTATTTTCACTAGCTTGAATCATTATTTACTAGCCCCACAGTCTTAGGGCTAGTTGGTTATTACAGGATAACAATTGATAATAAGCTGCCTTGATGCTGTAACCGCCACTGAATGGAATACTAAGGAATATGTTATTGTCAATAGTTGATTATTATATGTCATACTAATGTATGACTGTGAATATTCATTTAAACTGTTCTACATCAAAGAATGTCAAAAACAGACTGGATATATACAAACTGTTATAATTGTTACAATTAATAAAATCTGTTAATTGTTTCCTCGAAATTGTTCAGAATAGGGTAATCATCCACTATCCTTATACATGTACATGCTCACAGCCATAGCCTTACAACCATGTTTTTTGGCTTTGAACTGGTTTTAGTAGGTTTGACTTGGAACTGTGCCCACGGCCTATAGTTTTATATATGCATAAGAAATAAACAAAAACAAGACAGACAGATGTCAGTAAACAATATTGAAATTGCCCTTGATTAATTTTTGTATTAGTTATTGGATAAACTTGCCAAACAAACAAATCTTATTTATTCCATTTTGAAAATAAACTCGGTACTAAGTAAGCCAAGCACAGTCATGTTTAGCATATGAATGCAAACATACAGGCATCAAGGGCAATTTCAACCTTGTTTACAAATAGACAGTGTGACTGCTGAATCAAAACTCAAAAGCTTCTTTGGGGCCAAAAAATGAACCTACCTTTTCTCGTGATGGTTTTCTTCGGAGTATGAGCTTCAGGGCTACTTTTGGGTTCAATAAAGGGTACAGTATTACAAGGGTCAAAGAAGCCAGTTTTACCACTCATCAAAGATCCCTTCCATAAACCAGGTACAGGTGGATTGGGTGGTCTGAAAATAAAGAGATAACAATATTATATACTAAGACGAAAAAGAAACGCCGGGTAACCTATAATGATTGTTTTAAGGGATAAATTGTATTATTGGATTATTATATTTATTTTTGTATGAAATGTCATCTGTATGGAACCAGCTGTTGAAGTTTCAATCGATTTCGGATGCTGATTATGTGAAAAAATACCCCCTTTTAACGATGACCCTTCTTGTTTTGCGAAACACGGCCGGACATGTGTTGCATATTTTATGTACCCGGCGTTTCTTTTTCGTCCTAGTATATGTGAAATAAATACATTAAAGATGATATGTGATATATGTAATTAACATAAGGCCACACTCAAAAAGTCTTTGGTCGGTAGCGCACCAGCATTTCGAATCTAGTGTCCCGAGGGGGGGTACGGGTTCAATCCCACTGGGGAGGTTATACCCATCCATTAAAATTTGACAATTATGTCAATTTTCCTCCGCTTATAAGGTATAAACAGAAGTTTCCGGCCATGTGGAAGGGTAGGTGAGTACTTGTCATAGAGAAGGGTCCAGGAAAGCTAGGTTAGGGCTGCATATATAATGAGTTGCTACAGCTTTAAACCCAACAAATAAGTCTTGTTTAGAGTTTTTTAAACAGCATTTTTATAGTGGGTGGTAGGTGATTTTGATTTGTTTTGAATGTTTTACTTCAGCCAGCAAGTTATATCTGAGCATTTTAGCATGGAACATTTAAAGTACATCTATACTCCATCACATGAGGCAATTTTTCTTGACACAGTTTTTTTTCTCCCATAATTGCCAAACAAAATTACATGATACTCACTCAGCAAACACAGCAAAATGATGGGTCCTATTCAGAAACTGCAAACAAACATTTTTACAAATGACCTAATTATAGGGTATTTAAACAGATCTTATAGAGTCAGTATGCATATAAATTTAGATTTTTGTTTCTAAAATCTTGAAATACAATGCATCTGACCTATATTAAATTTATTTTTATGCAAAACTTAATACATTTTTTTTCTACCTAAAATAGCAAATCGATGGGTATATGATGCTTTTAACGAGTCTACATCCTTCTTTATTAATCTGTAGTTAGACTTGTTTTGCACTGACATTTCAAAATGATATCTTTATTTAAAGTAATAATGCAACCGCCCTACCAAGGTATGTTTACATTATTTTATGGTTAAACTCATTTTTTCAACTATTACAGCAAATGTAATTTTATATAGTAGATTATAATGCAAATGCTAAATATTTAGTTTTAAGATTAGATCTAGGTAAACTTCGTCAAAATGGAGTACATAAGTAGGTATAAGGTAGTTAAGTACAGTATATTTTATCAAATGAAATAAAGTTCCATTCATTATACCATATGATAATTATAGCAACCTTTTAAGAAAGAGGATGAGAATGTTTTTGTTTATTTTTCAAGCATTACAGCTCCTTTTTACATATAAAAAACCTATACAGTGATTGGAATATGTTCAACTTAACTCAACGGTTTGGGATTTCCAGCTAAACAAGCTTTTTTAAGTATAACATGAATCTGGGAAGAACAATTTTTTTACATATTATTGCCGAAAAATATACAACGCTGATTAAATACAATTGTTCTGTGTACACAGATTTTTATTTTAACTTTGTTGCGCACAAGTAGATCCGGTGCAAACAGAGATATTCTGAGTTATATTTTTTGAGTTCAGAATCAAATTTGTACAAGGCCCATAACTCTAGTATTCCCGGGTAGATTGATAATAAGTCAAATTATTTTGATAACAAACGTTTTCACCAAGTTTGATAAGGATCGGATAAAAACTGCACAACATACTTCTAGAGGTTGAGCATCCCTCAACTATATTGACAAATTGAGCTTTCCAGCAAGAGTGTATTTAGAGAGCCAGAGCACAACTCATTAACTCATTTGTGACAGACATACAAAAATCATGAACATATTGATATGATCAAACAGTAGACTTCATGACATTCCAGTCAATGAAAATAGAATTAGAAAATAATTAGATGAATGGTCTACAGTGCAACACTAGTCTAAATCCTTCTGTGTTTGTATGAAGTTAGACTAGTTCTACACTGACCCTCGGAGATATTCATATTTGTTGATAAGGTTGAAGTAGAAAATCTTCCAAGCTATCATACAGAATACCAGATGTCTAATGATGGTAGTGTATTATACATGTATAAAATAATCAATATATTATACAATAAAATATGCATCTGTCTGTTTTAGTAACAGACTTATGGTAGACGCATCAGACAGCAAAACATTAGAGCTGAAATGTAATGTATTTAACAACAGGGATGTGGAATTACTATGCCACACTTGTCAGACTCGTATATTTATGTCTGTACACAAATACATATTTCGTTTACAAATGTTCATGGATTTCACTCGTTTGTGAACATTTTGCAAGAGAAAAAAAATTAAGTCCAAATCCCTGTACCACAATTTGCTTAATTGCTGCAAATCTACACATTTGTAGTCATATCTAGGCAGTCAGATTTCTTAATCAGTGTCCATAGACAATCCAAGATCCTTAATATAATCCAGAACAAAAAAAGAATACTAAGTAAGGGTCATTCTATACCAAGTTGATCCAGCACGCTGAAGAAGAGCTTATTAGGAAAGTCTTGTGTGGCCTCTATGAACATACAACGCTCTTCAAACAACTTGTTCAAATAAATGATCAAATTCAAGATTCCTCATTATTGATTAAATATTTACATTCTCTTTTCACTAACCAATTTATAATGCATACAAAATTGAGTACATGCTCACATGCAGACACGATAAGAGTTATATAAGAGTGAAGCATTCATTTAAAATTATCCAAAATTTTGTCAATACAGATAAATCTATCTGCAGTCTATTCACGTATAGGCTATGACTAATGCATTCAACAAGGAGTGTAAGATTTAATGGTAAATAATAGTGTATTTTTATTAAAAGCTGGCGCACTCCTTCATTTTTTCACATTAAAACATAATTGTCGTTGTATTCGATTCATTACTGTCACATGTTTTATACATAACAATTATATACCTTAGAAAGTAGAAAACATTTTTGTGGCAAATATATCGTAATAAAAGATTTAATGTTTAACAAGATTGATTTATAACTTGTAAAATACACGAGGCAATCTGTAAGTAAGTTATACATGAAATAAAGTACAGTTACAGTCTTCAAAAAAATTGCACTTGCTTGTTTGCTTAGACCAGCAAAATAAATATTGGGTGACAAAAAAAACTTTTCTGCCCATGGCCGGCACTATGGGCAAGTAAAATTTAGTGGTATTCAACATGTATTAAGTTAGAGTGAGAAACATTTATTCCAGGTACTTATATAAAAATAGAGTTCTGACTGGCCAGTAAAGTCAAACAGTTAATTTCAAAGACTGCAGTTACCCTTCACTAACTTGGCAAGTCTTGCTATCTCCAAACAAAAGCCAATTTTAAACAATGACCATCACAAGTCAACATTTGTATGGTACATGTACTTTAAGCTGCATTTTGTCAATTTTAGTCATGCCAAAGACATTAGTTGTCCCACTCAGTCCTTGGCAAGGCAAAATCTCTGAACCCAAGCTTTCAACCTGAAGAACTTAGCACATATCCTCACCAGTAGCTTAGACAACTGCCTTACTTAATACAACTGGCCAACCAAGTCCCTTTTCCTTGAAAATAAAAATTATATACCCACTCTAAATTTACAAGGGACAACTCATATTGAGTAATATCCTCTTTCACCATAATTGTTTTTCTCTATGAAAAAACCATCCTACACCTTCATTAAAATAAAATTTATAAACCACATAGGCCATGAGCTAATGTGTCGAAACAGGAAATAAGAAATACAGGTCATAATTATTCTAAATGACATATTTAGTATCAAAGTATAATTTTCTGCCTTAATGAACAATAAAAGTTTTATATAGGCCAAGAATTTTAAGCATGATTAAAAAGGAAAACATTAAATTTTCTTCAATGTTCCATGTATTAAACCCTCAAATGGCAAAGAAAAAATCTAAAATTATAAATAAAAATATGGTCAACAGAAAAATCGTGCTTCCAAAACATAACAAATGGTTATACCATTTTGATGGCTCTATGCAACAATAGTCTAACTACATAAAGATATAGAAGGAAGTAGACTAGTTTTGCGCTGACCCTATAAACAGACTACATATCAAAGATCCTTATATTTCTTAATAAAAAAGTTCCACAATCACACACAATCTTTTTATCAAACGTCCATTACTGGGTCTGCTAATCAAAAAGTGGAGTCCTGCAGCGTGTTCAGTAATGACTACAAACGTTACTGGTATGGGACAACACAACCCGAAGATAACTCAACCTGTGGATAACTCAACCCAAAGTTGGGACAACTCATTAACCCGTAAGTAGGGGATTGAGTTGCCTTAGGTTGAGTTGTCTTTGGGTTGTTTTGACCCTAACGTTACTGAACGTTTTGGAATGTTCTGGGCAATTGAACAGGCTACTAAAGGGACCCAAAAGCCTTGGGAATTTTAAATAACAATGAAAATGTGATTTATTGGGACATACATGTATATCAAATCAAAGACCACCCTTAACTCCACAAAAAACATTTCATGACTAGTTAAACTTCAAAATATCTTGAGATCATCAGCTGCTGCTACCTCTACAAACCATTAACACAATTCCCTAATTTGAATATACTCTACCCCAATCCCCCCCTTCCCCCACCCCTCTACCACATTCCACAATCATAATGCACCAAGAACTTCCTCAGCCTTATAGTAACAGTAACAGTTGCTAACAAGTAATGTATATATAGAATTCCTGAGCCAAGATAATAAATTCACACAGAGATATGTACATAGATTGTAAACATGCAGTAAGAATTTTCAAGTCTTTTCATTCACAAAGATACAATAAATACCTTGTGTTACAACATAGATAAGAATTCTGAGAAAATTGAGCAATATCTGTACTCAAAGTAATGCATGTAGGAGATTGCTGAAAGATACTATATGCATTATCACACCAAAACATTTTACTCATTCATTTCAATGAAAGAAAATTTGTAGGGATGAATGGTTTTGTTAGTTCCAGTTATGTAAGAGTCCCAGTGTTGCCGAGTGGTTGAGACTTAGGACTCAGGTAATCATTGGTTAGCCATCTCAGCATTGGTTCAAATCCCATCCAAAACCTACACCATTGTTTCCTTGAGCAAAAAACTTTATTCTACTAGCTCAGTACTGAGGGACCAGGATTCTGACTTGAAAAAGATTAATCTAAGTTGTAAGAACTTGTTTCACAATTGACCTAAAATAAATAGGTAACAAGAAATGTAATGTGGAAACCACATTAAAGCCGGATTTAAAAACTTGAACGCAAAATTAAAAAGGGAAAAAATCCATAATAAGGCCAGGTAGAGTTGTGGTTACTTTCTAATTCTGTATGTTATGGTATGTTATCATTGAATGAAGTTTCATAAAGATCTGACAATAAATGGCAGAAGTATATTGTAAAGAGAAACTTTAACACAATTGTTAACGACACCGGATGCCCGACTGTTGAAAAATCCGGCTAAAAACTAAACTAGAAGTTATATTAAAATTTTATAAAAAGCTTGATAAAACCTTATTATATACTGATGAATTAGAGCAATACTGTTCTTAACTACATGTAAATAAAGAAAGATGTAGACTAGTTATGTACTAACCCATCAATATAAAGTCTAGCAACGAATGTAATTACCCTGATTGCATCTCAATTAATTTTGAAATTTTAGTTTCTTAACCACTCATTTATCAACAATCAAAATGGTATCAATTGCAAGCAGAAGTCATACACATTAGTGATTCAAGTATCATTTTCCTTGTAAAAGTCCCTATATCAAAAGTAAAACTGTTTTTTGACTGCAAAGAAAATAGACATTTATCTATTTCTAACACCTCTAATGAACGAGATTTTTTAAATAAATGCAAATATTGCTTAGATATGTTCATGCTATTTATTGCATTTCAAAGTGAAAGTAGATCAAAATCGAAAGCAGAATTTGGTTGTCAATACTATAAACAATAGTTTTGATCCCAGTATGTTTAAGATGAAGTCTTATAATAAAAAAAACCCACTTACCCTGAATTACAAATTAAGCTCTAAAACTATTTTGGATCAGGTATATTAAACATCAGCTTATAAATGAATATAGTGTGCTCCTATAAAAGTACCCCACTTTTTTCAAAACTGGACACTTAGTCAAACTCAAATTTAGAAAGCAAAATGGTATGAACTGTTAATTGTATCTTTAATGCATGTTCTATTTTGATAACTTCATGGTTGTAAAACAGTTTTCAAGTCTGCTGTTAATGAATATACCTTCATATAGTGGCTTTAATTGCATATTTCATTCATGCTCCACCAACAAAACTGCTCTGCCTATTCAAGTAAAACTAGGGTAGATAATTTTTGTTTTTCAGGGTCTTACTCGTTTCAGATTTTTTGTCTGCTGTGTCAGAACTGTCACACTAACACAAACAGGGGCGCTGCCATGACCTCTGATGAAAGTAACCCCTACATTGTTACCTCTCCAGGCAACACAAAAATAGCATGGTTCTATTTGAACATTTCTTAGACTTCTAGTATAACTCAGACCAGACCATCCCAACACTGATATGCAAAAATGTGATTGTTGTTAGAAACATAGAATTGACTTAAAAATTGTTTTTATGCAACATTTATTGATCATAGGACCTGATATGGAATAAAAAAAGTAGTGGAACAATAGAAAACAGTATTGATCAAAATTATGGTACAAGACAAAAATTTTGTACAATGAATATTGGTTATAAATATCACCTGATATGGTATCTCTTAATCTTTTAGTCATAGGGCTAGTCAGGATAGGAATTTTGTTTTCTCTACAAAGCTAAAACGGCTATAATTGGCCCCTAATGGCCCCCTAAATTGAAGAAAATTGCAGCTATGGTTTATGATCATCATAATTATTGCATAGAGTAATTAGTCAACACTGATTGTGACAGGAATGAAAATCTGTAACTAGTTTCACATTAATATTTTTATGGCATAGCTTTGTGAATGCATGAATTAGGAATGCTTACTGTTTTAGTAAGTTTAAATTATCTAATTTAATGTCATGGTCCAACAAAGTTTTAGCTTTTTTAGTTCATCTCCATGTCAGAGGCAAAACTAACACTAGGCAAATGCAGATATTTTGTTACTATACTTATTAGCTGGTGTCAAAACAGATGTTCTATTTTTAGAAACAAGTGTTTACTGTGCTATGAGTTAACTGAGCTATGTATAGCTCAAATGTTCTATATTTAGTAACAAGGGTTAACTGTGCTATATATAGCTCAAATGTTCTATATTCAGTAACAAGGGTTAACTGTGCTATATATAGCTCAAATGTTCTATATTTAGTAACAAGGGTTAGCTGTGCTATATATAGCTCAAATGTTCTATATTTAGTAACAAGGGTTAGCTGTGCTATATATAGCTCAAATGTTCTATATTTAGTAACAAGGGTTAACTGTGCTATATATAGCTCAAATGTTCTATATTTAGTAACAAGGTTAACTGTGCTATATATAGCTCAAATGTTCTATATTTAGTAACAAGGGTTAGCTGTGCTATATATAGCTCAAATGTTCTATATTCAGTAACAAGGGTTAGCTGTGCTATATATAGCTCAAATGTTCTATATTTAGTAGCAAGGGTATTTTACTTACGTTTTATCTAATACAACAATGACATCATAAGCTCTGTAATAAATATAGTCTTTTGGAACTGTGATCTCTGGGAAATCTTTAACTGCTTTAACCTGAGTAGGTCTCATCTGAAAATATACAATAACATCATTTCTATCAAAATTATAGTAAAACTAGATACATATCATTTAGGTAACAAGTTATAAAACACCTGACCCCTAATTCATTTTAAGCCTAATACCTTGTTATGGAGGCTAAACCTCGTAACTTCAATAAAAAGTAGTAAAGTTACTAGAATTTGACTAGACAACAACAAATACATTTTTCACTTATCACAGTTTGCTAGCTCTAGGAAATAAGCAGCACCTTTGGGGAGGTTTGAACTTGAGATATCTCAATCCCTAATTGTGTATCTGAGTAATGCTTGAGTAATGCTTAAGGGTGACTTATCAGAGCAACACTAGTTCTAGGCATTAGTATTAGGCAAGCAAACAAGAGCCAAGGTCTATCATACAATAAGTACACTGACTTTCATAATTTAAGAATGTATAAAAAACAATCAGTACAAAGTATCAATGGGTAACATTTATAGGTCTGTTTTGTTCTTGTAAACCAGTGTCTCAATGAATCTAGTGTATTCTTTTGGTAAATGATTTATTATCTGCAATACTACTGTGTGTTCCATCACCATTAATATACACTGGCCAGCAGAAATAATTTAGAAATTTAGAAAGCTTAAGTTAAAAAAATTTGTGCGTGTTCCGAACGTTTACATAACTCTAAAATGCCCATTTTATTTAGTTCAGTCTGCTACAGGCACTTTCCCTACAAAATCCTATAACATACTTCAATACTGGACAGTTGAATAAGTTCTTTAAGACAGAAGTATTATGCATTCGTGTCTTTGGTTTGCAAAGCAATATATCATGGTACGTATCGAGGTACGGTTCTAGTACATCACAATATACCGTGATATGCTCCTAGCGTATCGTGACAGTCCTAGACATAATACAAACAATGTAACAACACAGTGAGTTCAATCACAATTAATATACAGACTTGTAGAAATAACTACATTAACAATACATCAGTACATGATGCATCACTGTTGAGAGAACTCCTCCTACAAACAAATCATCATGTTACATTGCCTATGGCTATCATCAGCATTTTATATCTTATTTAATTGTATAAACTTAACCAGCCACGGTTTGATGGAACACTGCCAAATTAAAATTAAATAATCAGTTAATATAATAAAGTTACAATTTAACAGATAATTATATAGAATATGGAGGAAACTGAGGTAGAATTTTCATGTTTGAGAATACTTAGTACATGTAGACGCCCAGTGAGCTAAATTGGCACAAAATGTAGGACATCTTACAAGGTCTCAAGGAGCCATTCAACCATCCACTTCAGTATCAATTAAGACAGATGCCAGACACTGACAAGGCAAATGAACTCTACTAGATTAAAAGCTATGGACCAGATATACAGGCCTTTCCAGGGACCATGAGTATGTCTATTGACTGTTGCAATATGACTTTAATTTTGCTAAAAGCATGGTATACAATTCATTCTAAGTAGACTTCGGGTCATTTAATGCTGCAGGATTCTTTTGACTAAGTAGCCTTCAACAGAATTTCAATACAACAATAAAACAATCGAGTAGGACAAGTCATGCAATGTTTGAAAACTCAACTATTTAAGTACATGTAATGTCATTTTGAGCTCATCCCAAACCAACCACATATTTCCACAGCATCATTCAACAATATCATAGCCTAATGCAAAACACATGTAACAGAAATTCTAAATTAGATTTAGGTTTGAGGAGAAAAATAAATTTTCATGACAGATGTACTTTCAAAATGCATAAAAAACTTCCAGCACACTAGTCACAGACACACATATACACATGAGACCAGAGGATGTCTAAGGGTCAGTACAATACTAGTCTAACTTCAAGTTAATCAAGAAAGATAATAGACTAGTCTAGCACTGAGTCATAGCTTTGTTATACAATATTCAATGATTTTTTTATAACAAATACAGTAAAGTTCTGCTATATAAGCCACCTTGGTTATTGCAAAATCATGTGATCATTTTCAAGCACCAAATGCAATCTTTGACTATTTTCAAGTCCCAAATGCTATCTTTGACTATTTTCAAGCCCCAAATGCTATCTTTGACTATTTTCAAGTCCCAAATGCTATCTTTGACTATTTTCAAGTCCCAAATGCTATCTTTGACTATTTTCAAGCCCCAAATGCTTATCTATAGAGAAAAAAGGATCCCTGTATTAAGACCATTGCACTGTAAAGACCATCGATTTTGATGGTCCTAATAGTGGAGTTTTGCTGTATTTATGAACAAAGTTGTATGATACTAAATAATCAATACAGATATCAACAGTGAACTGTAAGATATGATTGTAAAAGAGCATTCACATTTCTCTTACAAGTTATTTAAACATTAAATAGCAGTCCTGGGATGATCAGTCTGATTATATATGACAACAGTTGTTTGGTTTGACAACATACACTAAGTCTTGGAAGCATGAAATTTAAACAATTTACCTAGAGTTAGACATATTGCATTATGGTAGTGTGATCATTTTTTTGTTTTGTGTGGATAATTCTGTAGCAACACATTGAATAAGTTATATCACAATGGTCAGTCAACCTACTTACAGTTCTTGGAAAGACTAAATCTTTGGATTAAGCTTTAAACTAGTCACTTTAAGGCACATACATCTGTCAGTGACCGAGAACTGCCCAAAACAATTTAGAATCAGTGGTAGAAGGAAGAATGGCTGTAGAAATAACTTCATGACCTAACTCCATGAAAGTATGCCCTGCCCAGGAATCAAACCTATGACCCCTGGATCATTTGACTTGTGTACTATTGACTGAGCTAGTCAGGTGGCCTCTAAACTCAAGGCTAAACTGTCTAGAAAACATTTTCATGACAACAAATTTTCTGCCAAGAAGTTTCAATCTTAGAAATAAGGAAAAACACAGTACAAGGAAAAACCAACATACCACAATGCCTTAAAACCACCAGTGCTTGAGAAAAATTGAAGGCAATGAGTGTAACATAATAGAATGAATAGAAAACACTTAAAACAATGAACAAAATACTCCAAGAGTACATCAGACAAGCAATAGCTCATGGCACTAGCTCAATTATGTTAAAGTAGACAATATTATGGAGAAGAAATTGGTGATGTGAGATGTGTGGGGGGGAGACAATTGATTTCCTATACTTGTAACAAATAACATCACTTTATTCAATGATACTGCATCTTTTAATTCAAGCAAGTTAAGTAAACATCTTTTCATGCATTTTTCATTTATTTTTCATACAGGGTTGAATGCCATTTCAACACAATTAAGGTTATTTTACAAAGGCCAGAGCACCTAACCTTACTTTCCTGGATCCTTGTCTCTAACCAAACATACACACCTACTCTACCACAAGACATGCAACTTCTCCATACACCTTATTTATTGAGGAATATTGATATCATGTCAAATTTTCATTGAAGCCCATGTGGGATTTAAACTTCAGGGAATTAGACTTGAAATCCCTGGGCTCTATCAAATTCATTTATACAGACTGCATCTTTAATTCAAGCAAATCGTGTAAACAATTTAGTATATTCTCCCACAGTAAGAATGCATTACCTGAGCGTTATTCATATTTTGTGTATAATTATACTACCAGCATCTTTTATGTTATATCATCCAACCCAGTGAGCAAATAATAATCAAAGGGCTGAAAGCACAGAAGGCTTAAAGAGCATGAATTAAAAGCCACTTAGCCCTTTTCTGCGCTAAACCAACAAGAATTTCCTCATGCATTGAGATATAGTTTTTCCTTCAAAGATTAATGTCTTCATGGATAATTACAGTTTTATAACATGTTAAGTGAAATGGATGCAAAATATGTAAACTTGAGATATATAGATAACAAAATCAAGGACCTAAGACTTATATATAATGTACAATAAAATTCCACTGATAAGATCATCTAAACCAGTGGCCTTAATAGCAGAATGAACTTAATATAGAATTTTTTTTCATCTGAAATTAAGCATTTGGGAAAAAAAATTTGTTAAAGGCAGGGCTTCACATTAAAGGTTTTCTTATTGCCCCTTACAATATTGTCAAGTAGGTAGGATGGGCTCTTGGGGGTCGAGAGGTCCTGGATTTAAACCCCACAAGGGGCACTGCTAATTTCCTTGAGCAAGAAATTTACCAACATTTGTTCCACTCCACCCAGGTGTAAATGGGTACTTTGAGGGATCACCTGCCTGAATGAGATTTCAATGGTTAAGATTTGTTTACAAAAAATGTAGTCAGCCAAATATGAATATAGAAGCAGACTTTATCTTTTACAACCTCTATTTAGATTTGGGCAACTTGTTACTGCCAGGAAACATTGGTTTAGGCCTGTGAAATTTATAGCAGGTTGTCAAGACCAGGTCATAAAGGTGTTTTTTACTGTATCAATGGTGGTTCTTATAGCTGAAACTTTACTACAAAGTGAATAATAAAGTGATTAAATATCTATCACTTATTTATCAAGTGGTAACCATGGCATGAGTTTATCTCCTAATCTCTCGGCATTAAAGATAATCTTACATACAATGAATCATGTCAAGTTTTCCTTCACAGACTTTATTAATACTGAGTCTTCACTGTGAGTTCATGAAAGGACATGTTGATGGGTAAGTCCAATACTGGTCTACATCCTTCAGTCTACTTTAGGGCCAGGAAAAATATTAGAATTTCGATTATTCAGATATTCATCGAATATTCAAATATTGAAAAAACAAATACAAATATTTGAAATTCTCAGCATAAAAATGGGCTTTTTCAAATTTTGCCACATCAAGTTGCAATTTAAATCGTAGTTTAAGAAGCATGTTTACAGTTGGCATGTTTGTTTAACATGGGTCAATTAAGCTATTGTTATGATTCCCAATTAACTGTACACAACATTGGTTCTAGACAGATCATGAAGGATCCAAAATCCAATACTCGAAACATCAAAATTTACATCAAAATTTGTATTCGTTTCCAGCCTTAGTCTACATCCTTCTTTACTTACAGGTCAAGGGTTGCTCGCAAGACTGTAGTAACTAGCCCTTTTACGATATGCACTTACTACAGTCTTATGAGCAACAATCGGTGTAGTTAGACTAGCTTTGTGCTGATCCATTAATGTAACACAATCAACTGGCAACATAGAATCTTAGAAATCAAAGTCATTGTTAAGGTAGAGGCAGTAGAAAGGCTTTTTTGTGTTCTCCACAATCAATGATGTCAATTTACCAGAAATTCCATTCAGGTTATCCTGACCCAAAGTAATTACAATATAAGGTTAATCTCTAATCAATTAACAAATAAATGTCACATCCTGAGTGTCATTAATCAGACTCAATACAACACAAAAATGAACTACAATATGTTAGCTGATTATATGATTGATTATGTCGAAAACATGTACATTATTTCATACACACACCAAGCCTATACTTTATTTCCACATCAAAGATAAAAATACAAGCCTGTTCATTAATTTATTAATAGAACGAAACCATGTAATCAAGTAATAAAAGAAGAAATCCCAATAACTGAACCAACCTTATCTTTATTCTTTCGTTTCAACATTTTGTTATTTCACGTTCAATATCTGTACATAAATATCATATAGATCCACATATACGAATAAAAACAAACACTTTATCCTATTCGAATAATAATCACAATTTATACACCTAAAATACACAAAAAATACACTCCGGTTTAAAACACATATACCCAACTCTTAGCTTGTCCCTACCGATACTAAAATATATAACACTGAACATAAACCTATGACTCAGTGTAACAAGTCAGAAGGAAATATGAGAAACTATGCTGTTACATCAGAACGAAACTACCAACTTAGAGAATGAATATTTTATCAAAAACATCATAAAATCGGAAAAGAAATATTTGACACCCTTTCCAGCACAAAATCTGTATCAAAGTCAGAAGAGAAAAGTTGAGAGTTTTGTTATATGATCTTGTGTGACTATTTATTGCAAAATTATTACAATTAAGTTAAACCACAAGACAGCTAAAGCATGTTTACGTATACTGTTATCTACCGATAGTATGACACATATTAACCGATCGAAACTGATACTTCAGGTTTTACATAGACAGCAGTAAGTGTTTCATCAATACAAAACATGTGATGCAAAGGAAAGTGAATGAAAGTGCTGAAAATGGCATGTATTTGTTTAGTTTCTGCATAAAATCGATAAAATATGTACCGTACACATAATACTGCAACACTTGGCACCACTGGTAACCAAGTGTCATGTTACCGTGAATGATCAGTAAATACTAAAAATTATATTTGTCTATTGTCATGCACAAATGAACAATGTTATCTATCAAAAAGTGACTAAAACCATGATCAGAAAACTAACATTCATGTTAGATGACCAGCAAAGATCAAAGATAGATGACCAAATTGACCATCCATATTCAAATGGCCAGCATAAATTAGCAATAAAACTCATCTGGTTGATCAATCAATAATGACCATCTATAGGTCAATGAGCATGTTTACCACAAATTGAGAGACCTTCCTGCTTGTTCAAAGCTGATACTGTTACCTGTGTTACCAGATAATCATTTTTATCAATTTTGAGGTAATGTGAAATTAATGAAATTTCTAGGGGATTTTTGTTCATTTTTTATCAGCTGATCTGAACAGAACAGAACATAACTATATTTGATAAACCTGTACATACATGTAGTACATAGTTATAATTCACTCAATTTAATCACCATTCCTGGAAAGGCTGTTAGACTGTTAACCAGTTACCATGTGCATTATTTCTAACTTCCATCAGTGACTCAGACAACTGCCTTGCATGATCTAGAATCAGTGGTAGGAGGGTGAAAAACCATAGAAATTATTTCATGACTAAGCTGCACGAAAATATGACCTGCCTAGGATTCGAACCAACCAACCCTCAATCATTAGTCTTGCATGCTATTGACTGAGCTAGTTTGGGGACCATCAATTATTGGTTGTAAGAAAAATTTACCTTTTAACAAAGTAGAAAAATCTTTTCAACAACGAAACATTCTATTGTTTGTAAACAAAATCCAGTTTTATCAACACATGAATAATTGAGACAATGTGACATTAATGTATTATAATGATAAACTATGTAACAATACTATCTATCAAATAATACAATACATCTATACAATAATGTCTACAAATTTGTCCTTGAGCTGAACTTCATGATGGATCCAGTTGTGTTTGAAACCCTCCCCCTCCCATGCATGCCTGATATACCAAATACCATATATACTCTTAAATACCCTATCCTAATAAATGCCCCTCTCAAATTGTGCGTTCTGACAAGAAAGGCTAAATCTCTGACTAACTGGTTAGTCAGTTACTTCCGTCAGTCACTGACATTACTGCCCAATATGATTGAGTCAGTGGTAGGAGGAAAAATGGCACTAGAAATTATATCATGACCAATCTACTTTTGGGCTAGCTTGTGAAGGTGTTGACTGTGATAATATGCACTCTCTTCATTAGAGGCCTGACCATATTATCATAAATCTTAGGCCACAACAAGTTGATCATATGTTCTACGGATTTTTCTGAAAAAAAAATGGGGCGAGCGAGCAAAGACAAAAAATAAAAAAGTCTTTATTCACTTGCTTTAATAGCGGTTTGACCAAATTTTTATGAGCGAGCGAGGAAATAAAAATACTTTTTTTGTAAAAAACGCCCAAATTAAGGTGCGAGCGAATCCATAGAACATATGATCAATTTGTTGTGGCCTTATGATAATTTAATAACAATAAATAGAAGGATTTAGGACACAAATCAGTAATGAATCCTTCGACAATAATATGGAACCCAGAGCAGTGTATTATTAACAATTTTACAAGGATTTAGCAAAACAATACGTTGCAGTTTACAATGAAAGTTAGTCTAATCCTTGGATGATAGGGACCCAGATGTAAAACATAATTCAAATCATACTTACAAGTGTATATTGAAATGATTCCCAAGCTAGTTGAACATTCATCATAATATTTCTGATTTCAACAAACAACACAATTATCAATGATTTCACCAGTAAATAACAACAACTATAGTTAATATCCAATCACTACTTTAAAATGTTCAAATAGAATTGAAGTCTCCAAATTCCTAGAAAGTTTGATGTTATATTCACAACCCTAAAGCATAGACTTTAATCCAAAACTAAATGCATAGCTAAATGTCATCCAACTTAAAAAAAAGTTAAGTAAAAGTCACCAAATTATACTTTAATGTATGCACAAGCAGAATGTGATGTATGCATACATGTACAAACAAAATCCAGCACTTAAGTGTTATATGTTCCTGTTATTCCATATAAGGCATGATGAGATGAAATCCAAACTATATCGCTTTCATAATCAACTTGAAATCGCTTGATTTCAAAATTTTAATTGTCTGTTAACACTTGGAGATGCAATTTATTTCGTAATCAATTATAGATAAGTAATTACCACTATCATTCAATTATCTCAAAGATACCAAGTTACCTCTCCATTATCAAGAACTATAATCTATTGACACAAAAACAACAAAAACAAAACTTTCAGTTTCATCACATATCCGGTGTAATTATCAAAATATTTTAATAAAAACACTATCAGTAAAATAGATGAACTCAGTAGTTATCAGTTAAGATCAGTGTTGATAATAACTCCAACAAATTTAAACTCAAACAATACTAAAGCAACTGTGACACATGTAATTAGTAAAATCTGATAAAAAAATGTTGTGAAAAAATATGTCAAAAAAATTGTCAAAAAGTGTTGCTTGTCAACTATCCATCAAAGACAATGTCAAGAATTAACAAGCCAGAGGGGTTTGATACAACAATATTTAAACTAGTCATTATAAAACCAACAATAAATTGTCCACTTAACACTTGTTAAATAAAAACAATCCTTATAATAAAGTTATATCCTAGTGTAACACTATTACATCACATTATAACATGATCAGCTATTTTTATAACGTAAGTTACTATAACATAAGTCACTATAAGAACAAAAACTTACATTCTAAACAATAACATACCTTACATTACTCTGACAAAAATATAACATTTTTATAGGCCAAGTTAATATATTAATTTTATATCATTTGTTTCTTGTCCCTGAAGATAATGTCATTTGGTTTGGCCTTACGTTTTTAAGTTTTATTTTCTTTAAGCTTACTGAGTATATCTGATCTCCATGAACAGAGATCCTATAGACCATTGTTGAAGGATCTTAAAGGCTGAACCAACTCACTGGAAAGTCTATTAAATTTTTTTTCTTTTAATTCCATTTTCTTTTCCATTTGATTCATGTAATAGTATAGATCATTCCTTATTTACAGTAGTACATTCACTTGAGCTTGTGACTAACTTATATTGATAAAATAAAATTGTTAATTAAATTTTGAAATTTATCATTTCAGAATAAGATCAATATTAATGGATATCTATACTCATTTTTTCACCTTTAGTTTATCATTGTAACTAAAATTCTTAAATCCTAGTAAATTTTGTAGACAAGTTTAAAAGGCTGGTATTGAATCAAAATTCCCGGGTTCCAAATCAAAATTGAATTGGCGCCCTCGAAATTAATAATGTCACTGAATCAAATTAAGTAGTTACAGACCTAGAGGGATCCCCCTACATCTTACAAGGTGTCATGTGTAGATGACCTTTGAGTGGATGACTAATGCCTCAGTCCCATAAAATCGTGGCTTGTTGCCGACCCATATATGCAGACAGTCGTAGGCCGTGGGAGGCCTCGCGTATCAAGGTGATGGTACATACATGACACAAAACAACACCCCCGTACAGAGCCGTAGCTGGAAGATATGCATGTTTAATCCTTACTCGGCCAAGATTTTGTTCACGATTTGACTCTGTAACTGATACATATATCCTGGGCTCATCTCAAGGACCGTGGTAAAAAGTAACAGTCCGTACTGGTACGCAAGAGTTCGTACGGGTCTTTGCGGAGCTTAATCGCACGGCGCCCGTACGGTGCCTTCACGGCTATTTTTATGTTTATGGGACTGTAGCATAAGTGAAATGAGCAGATAACTTGGTAATAACTCTCTGAATCTATACATAGAATGTACATATGTATAAACAATGTGAACCTGACTGTGCATCACCTCACTTTGGATGTCCTGTACATTTGTATATCATTCAAAAATTACTAATTCAAGCAGATGGCAATATTTTACAATAAGTAAGTCAAGTTGTATGAGTTATTTCCTTTCTTGCACTAATTAAAATAAGTACATTGATGTAGTAGTCATTCACTCAGAGCACAGATGGTATATTGTAAAATTTTACTTTCTAATCTTTAGAAATGAGTTCTAAACAGGTGTCGGTGTAACAAGCAACTGCATCAACTCAGTATGAAGGCATTAATATCATAATTTTGAATGTTGATGTCCCTATAATTGACAATGGACTGCTCCAAATAAAGAACGAGACAAGTCCATTATGAAAATTCAGCAGGTATTATAAGATCAAGAAGTTGGAAACATAATTCAAGGTCTGAACATAACACTATTGTACCTCCCTTTATTTTCAAATAGAATTATAATAGTGTTTGGTTCAGCACTTAATATGACATCCAACAACCACAAGTGTCTAGTAAACCAATAAAACCAACTGTTATAATAGTCTTGGTCTTTTTATATTCAGATAAAAACTTATCTTCCTGTAAATGGATGCTATCACCACAAGAACAAAATACTAGGTACTGAAAGAAAGGTATTGTCTTGCTAAAGGTATGGTACCAAGTTGAGAGACATTGTAATAAAACTTAAACTTTACATCTTTCTGCAGGCTGAATGTGAAGCCAAAATTGCTCTCAAAAAATTATACTAGCACTCTGCAAGTATAATTTGACCCCTAAAGAAAAGTTAATCACGGTAGTCAGTACTCCTACCAGAGAAGTTTCAAGTAAATAGCTTGAATAGAATTGGACTTATGCTCCTGACAAGAAAATGCAACAAAGGGCAATAACTCTAAAATTAAGAAAGCAGAGAGTAATAGTTCTTGTACACTAATTCTTGTACACTGCACTTTTCCAATACAAGATCTATCTACCAGTGAAGTTTCCAGTCAATCTCTTCAATATCATTGCACTTACCTTTTAGACAAGCAAACATAGGATGCTGAACAAAGCAACAAAACCTAAAATAATGATTAAAACTGAAATCAAGGCATGCATCTTTATCTTCATGATACATTTTCCCTCTATATTTTTATCTTAAGTTGTAGCATTGTTTAATATCAAAACTTCTATGTTGGCAACCATCAACAAGACAGTTAAATTCACACAGCGGTATAAAAACAGAAATAGCAAATATCGTGATCCTGATAAGAGATCTACACATTTTCACCCTGAACATTTTCAAAGATTGTTTTCAGTAAATTTCTCAGAAATTGACTTTATATCATATTCACATGATCCTAATGACTTAATTTGTATCCTGTTGATAGTTTGAATAACTATAATGATTAGACAACCCAATTTAAATATTTAGAATTGCTTAAAGCTTCGAAAAGCAGACAAGATGAAAGTATGTGTTTTTTCTATGCTCATGAAGTTTTGTATTGTAAATTTTTGCTTTTTTCAGTCATTAAACCACAAATTATTCAGTTATCCTACACAAACTTGGGCAAGCCTAAATCTCTTGACCTTATTATTATTTTTCTGGGTTCAACACAATTTAGGTCATTTTATGGCGTCCAGAACACCTTACCTAGCTTTCCTGGACCCTTGTCTATTACCAGTACTCACCTATCCTTCCACAAGGCTGAAAATTTATCCATATCATCTAATCAATGGAGGAAAATTGACATTATTGTCAAATTTTAATGAAACAGTATAACCTCCCTGGGTGGGATTCTAACCCGTATCCCCCGTCAGGACATGATATTCCAAATCCTGGCGTGCTACCAACTGTGCTATCGACCCTGGTTCTCTTGACCGTAGCTTATAACCTGAGTACTAAGGACAAAACCTTGCCAGAGGCTGACAACAGCCCTTAAAGTAATTTATATAGAAGTAAGTGATAGAATGACCATTGAAAGTATTTCATTGTTGTCCTTGACAACAGTTCAGCCATTTCTGATACAGAACTAAGAAGGAGAATGGTTGTATGAAGTATTACATTGTCACTAGGGTATGTAGGTCCTGCCTGGGAATGAATCTCACAATCCTTAGATTTGTAGTCAGACAGGCTACCAACTGAGCTAAATCAAAATAACAAAATCTGTAAATAACAAATAAAAATACAATAAAACAGTTAATGTGACACTTGGGGTCAAATAACTTTGAACAAAACAATACTTGTACTTCAGAATTTGTGGTAAAACAAAAATATAGGTACACATTTACCCATGTAAAAAACTAACCGCTTGAGCTAATCAAACTGTGAGCCGCCCATCACTTAGTTATCAATAAATCACTAGAGAAACTTAAGGACAAAGTCATTGAGAAGGTAATCAAAACTTCAATATACTGGCCACTTGATACAATACTTTATCTGTTCATCCCAAAAACAAAAGTATAGAAAGATTAGTTAATCCCTTGTTTTAAACATCCTATAAATCTATAATGGAGAGTAAATCAATCCTTGTTCTGTAACAATTAGACTTCAGTGCAAAAATTAATCAGAATTACATTTTCCCACGGAGACTTCATAGTGACATAGTTCATAGTGACAATGTAACAAGGACATCGGTGAGTGTTGTATGAGATTTTTAAATTAGGAAAGGGGAAGGGAGAGAGGAGAGCAATCTCCGTAAACAGAGATCCTGTTCTACTCGCGTTGTCGTACTGGATCTCTACTTAGTCAATGCAAGGTCATGTCGAGATGAACTTTGTGTCGACCGATCAATGCGTAGCTTTCATCTAGACGAAAACACTATTAATCACATTTTGATTTCGTAATTTCTATTTTTAGACGAAGGTTTGCATGCAAATTTAACAGCGGTATTATTCACAGTCTGCGATTGGTTGGCTCATTTCAAATTGCGTGACGTAGACGATGTAAACAAGTTAAGTTTCATAACAATTTCGTCATGAATATTATGATGAGAAAAGGTCACCTGAACGTGACCTTCATTTGGAAAAGGCCAGATCTAAACTAGCGAGTATGCGAGCGGCAAAATTTTAGATCGGGTTTTAATCAGATTGAGAGGAGAGGGACTAAGGGTCAGGAAGGTTTGACATCATACTTGATCAAAAATCATAACCATAAAGCTAGGATCACCTAAAATTAATAATGGCATATATTAGCAAGCAAAAAATCATCAACATTAGACTTATACACCTATACTGGTAGGGTTCTATAATTGAAAAATGTGGTTTGAAGTCTGCTTCTATACACATGTTCACCCGACTTTACAATCTTGTACAATAACTCCTGATCATTAAAATTACCATCAGGCAATCCCTTACAATACCCAGTTACACCTGAGTGGAGTGGAACAATTGTAGGCTAATTTTCTGCACAATGAAATTAGCAGCGCCCCTAGTAGGAATCGAACCCAGGACCTCTCAATCCCTAAGCGCATGTTCTACCACTGGACCACTGCTCCTACATCAGACTGAACATTTTAGTTTCAAGCAAAATATCAATCAATGACAATCAACTGAATACAATTCATTTCCTGCAAATTTGTTGACTGCAAATCAGTTGATTTTGTAAAGCCAAATTGACATTGTCCAGCTCTGGTTAGATACATGAACAAATCTGACTGGACATAAATCTCATAATTATGACATTCTTTTACCCAAACTTCTTAAACTCATTATGACATGCTTCATTACTCTCAATCAAGAAAAGTAACTTCTGTGGGAAGATGTTCTATTATAATGCCAGATACAAAACTGAACATGCAAAATCACAGCATCACATCCCTGACTTCATAAGAAATGAAATCAAAGCGCTAATACAGCGCTGAGGGACATAGTGTTTCGATAGAAATATATAATATGGGATTATATAACAAACGGCAGGGATACAAGGAATTTTCCCCTTACATAAACAGGATTAGCCATACTTTAATCGCACAAACTGCACGGCATCTGCTTGTAATTGTGTATTGTGGACTATATCAATTGAAGTAACTACCCCTTTTAATTGCCCACCCAAAGCCTAATGCAATTGTTGTCGACAAATTTTGATAAGCATTTGCTACAGTCTGCTACTATACATGGGGAACCCCCATGTAAAAAACTAAAGAAAGACTCAGTAACAAAATGTAAGTAAATCATAATACTACTGTAGTAAAACCCAAAAACTCAGCATGATTGACAAGAATAAAACTTGAATGAACTACAAAAAACTGAAAGTAATAGATCTATTCATATTAAACTATGTGGACATGTGACACCATGATCATATGACATCCAGAGTCATTACAGCTAGAGGGTGTTTATTTATGGTAGAGAAATCTACGATGATAACAAAAAACATTAACAATTGCATGTTATAATGTAATCTAACATATGAGATAGATCACTGAACTGTCATGACATTTTAACATTGATGTATAAAATGATGACAACTTGATATTTAACACTATAACAGGTGTATTATGATGATGATAGCATGAGATAGGACACCCCCCTGCTTGTCATAGTTATAATTTTATAAAATATCATTTGTTTGTTTTAAAAATTTTTTAGGGGGGAGGGTACCCACCATTTATCTCTGATATTTGGTTATTTTAAATAATGACAATCGGCTCATCTTACCAACTTTCTCTTTGCACATAGTGATGATTTCATGAAATATTACTTAGTTATTCATTTATTTTTTCTCTCATTAGATTCATCATCATCATCATCATCATCATCATCATCATCATCATCATCATCATCATCATTATTATTTTCATTAATTAATAGATTTAAAGATATTTATCAACACAGTGTTTGGCTATTTACAGATCAACAAACCAGTTTTCCTAGAAAAATCTTCCTCATATTATAATGCACTAATTGGTAATTGTTATTCAACGGTCACTAAGGGCATATATCAACACTGCTGATTCAAATACTCGATTATCTATATTAATTAAAGAAGTAAATTAGTGAATATTTAAATCAGAGGGGTTAATGATTGTGCCACTGACAGTTGAATAAAAAATATCAATAAAATGTCATAAAACTTTTTTTTTCATTTTGATTGACAAATTCACCTAACCACCACCATTCTTGAGATCTCATCTTCTATAGACTGTGACTAGTGTCAACTTTCACACAACCAAACTTGTCAGAATGATAAGATGCTAGAGTTTCATGGTAAGATTTTGTGTCAGCTGATGTCAGAGGAAATCGGGGTATTGACCCAAATATTGTCAAATTTCATCCAACTGTCAGTGGCACAAACATTAACCCTCTGATTTTAATACTAGATTACACGTTCCATAATCCTCATACATAGATACACATCTTTTTTATCATAAATTAGTAGCCGCGAAACATGGCAGACTGACAGACAAACCCGCAAAAAATTATAAGGTCCATCATTCTAGTCTGCAGGTTTACAGGACCATCTGTCAGGTAAAACCTTTGATCTCATCCACAAAGTTTTCAATTCATCAAAATATGTAAGATGTCCCTAGTCCTGTAAGACTTAAACTTGGTTTGGTCCTGTAAAACTTTGATCTTCACAGGACCTACTGTCCAATAATAAACTGTTGAGTTTTGTAATGACTGATAAATACAGAAGTACTGTTGTGAGAATTAACATCAGTGGGGTTAATGTATAGGCCACTGACAGTGGAATAAAATATAACAATACTATCCAGCTAGACAAAGGTGCAGTAGTAGTAAAAAATTCATAGGTGAGCTTTCGTCCTCCTGAACAAAAATAAATAAGAGCTGTATAATGATTTGAGCAACTTTCATCAGTTTCAATCAACATGAAATAACTGCATTCTAAATAACGAAACAATATTCTTGTAAATCAATAAATTAATCAACAAATTGATACACCAAACATCATCATCAGTGTATTAAATAACACCATACAATTAATCACTTCAATCAATATCATCATAAGGTTAAAGAATACAAAGTTCTTTAAATGCCATCAATTTTTGTCCATCAGTTTAATGGAAATCAACTTTTTCATAACATTATATTAAATCAAGTGTAAACTAACTCTACAAAAAATGCATGAAATCAATAGCAAAAAATATTACAAGAAGAGAAAATGCTGAGAAAATTATTGCTCAGCTTGATATTTACTAATTGTAACAATCCAATTTGTACAGAACATTAATAGAACTAACGTTTGACTTATTGAATGACCTAATGACTCTACATAAACCAGAAATTACGCTTAGAACCCACCTAAGTCAGCTCAGTCAGTAGCACCTCTGAGTATCCCGGGAGCATTGGTTCAATTCCCAGAAAAAACTTACAAACATTCATGGAGTATAGTCATAAAAATTGCTTTCTACATTCATTTTAATATCTACTTCAGTAACATTTTAGTAAGTCAGTTGCATAAGGTCAGCCTCTTATGTAAGGACATGCATTTTACATTTGGTTAAAGGCTTAAGAACTGAAGCTAGGAGCGATTGGAAAAGTATTATTCATTCTTGTTAAAAAAATGATGCTTTTTTGTTTCTGTAGAGTGTTTAACACTGTAAAAATTTGTGTTCATTAAAATTATAAAATCTTAATCAATTTTGAGATTAAAATATAAAATTTATCATATGATAATCTTGAAGATATAAGCTGCACCCAGATAAAAAGAAAGGTTATAACATTCTATGTGTTATCTTACATGCACATTCCTCATACTTCCTACAAAATTATTTTAGATTTTTTTTGTTTCCAAGAAAATTTAGATATCAAGACAAAGGACATGCTTATTTCCAAAATAACTTGTAATATAAACACTAAAGATATTTCTAAGCTACAAGTGAGATATTTTCGTGTTTAGATTTACATCAAAATTATCCCAATTTTGTAGCCTTTGAAGTTAAATCTGAAATCATTCAATTTACAGTTGCATGTTTAAACCACAGTCTGTTAGGTTTACTATACATTTAAACATCTTTTTTTTGTTACAATATATTGAACTAGAACAGTGTCTGATAACTATCAATCTTTCCCCTAGAATCATTTTCAAAGATACCTCCCTCAAAAAATTGGACATTCCTCCCCTTCAGAATTTGGCCTCGGTCCCTCTTAAAGAATATGGACCCCTACTAGTTAGATATTTCAGTATCTACAGCCCTTACCAATAACAAAATGAAATTTGATATCTTTTCAAAGTAGAGTACATGTAATTACTATTATCTATTTCTTACATCCAACCTTAATAACCACAAAACTCTATCTCATAAATATTACCCAACATCCATCTCCAATAAAAAATCCCTCTTATTTTGAAGAAGGGAGTCAACTTAAATTATAAAGTAACAAAGATAAAATCATCTTGTATAAAAAGCACATGTTCTGTATCTTGAGATTACACATTTACAACCAAGATGATTCATTTTCATGGAAAGAAAACCATTAATTTCAAATTCAAAGGGAAGTAACTCTTAATACCACTAAATTTTGAAACAAGCTTTACAGAGTTAACTCCCTTATTAATGAATAACTGAATGGTTATCAATGTGTTTTTACATTGTGAAAGTGAGAACAACAATTCATATTTTCTAATAATATACTTAGTTCCACTGGATTCTTACATGAAGCAAGTACACCTGTGAGTTTAAAAACTTCAACAAGTAATTTGTTTATAAAGGCCAAAGAACATACATCTCCTGCCAAAATTCAGCTTAATCATCTGACAGTCAGTGGCATCAACATGTACACATTACTTCACTTTCTAATAGCATGATAAACAGAAAAAAATGGACAAGATAGAATAATTGACCAGCAATAACAAACAACACAATTCTTTGCTTAGACATTTTCTTTTGGATATTGAAAGAAAATCATTCCACAAAACTCATCATCAAGCATTGAAGCCAACATGCAAAACACATTTGATGATTTCTGTCATGCCTAAGCTAGTTCTGCTTACTCAAGCCCAGTGAAGACTGCTTAAGTAACCAACTTTTTCTAGTGACAGGCTGTCTTCAGCAACCAAATTGTATCCCACCAAAAACATATTACACTTTAAATGTTAGGTCTGAATCAGATGCCTTAAGCCAACTTGTTTATATAAGATGAGATAAGATAAGATAATTCTTTATTTTGAGTCGGCAAGTATACCATAAACAATAAACATAATCCCTTGCTGGGCTTTTGAACCGACTATACATATATCCTCCAAGTAGGTAATTTCGACTTCTTTAGTAACTTTTGTTTAACCCTTCTAAGGGAGACAACTCTAATGTTTAACCCTTCTAAGGGAGACAACTCTATAATGGACAGCAAAAAAAACCTCACCTGTGGAAGCATCATGAACATTTCACTAAATGTTGGTCTATTTTCTGGTTCATGGTCCCAACATTTTAACATGAGATCATAATAATTCTTTGGACATAATTCAGGTCTCTCTAGTCTTTGATAGTTGGGTGAATCTATAGCATCCAGAATCTGAAATATAGGAGAGAAACAATAGTAATGAGTATTAATACACAAATCACATATTACAAATGGGGAAAAGAAGGCTGGGTCCTGCAATCTCGTGCATGCAATTCAGACAGCTTCTTTCATTGAAATTAGAAAACTAATGGGTTGAAAGCTGTATTAATTAGGTATAAATACACAAATCATGTAATTAGGTAAAAAATAGTTCCATCAGTGGTTCCATGTCCTTAATAAGGGTCAAATTTTATGATTTTTACTAGTCAAATCCCAATTTTTGTCTATATTTGTGTGTAATTTTTTAAAGTTTGACGATTGACAAAAATAGATTTTGACTTAAAAAATATTTTGGTGGTGAAAAATAGGTAGGTATGGAAACTTGTAGATTAAGTACTTGTATGAGACTACTGATTATTATAGCTACAATCTCCGTAAACAGAGATCCTGTTCTACTCGCGTTGTCGTACTGGATCTCTACTTAGTCAATGCAAGGTCACGTCGAGATGAACTTTGTATCGACCAATCAATGCGTAGCTTTCATCTAGACGAAAACACTATTTATCACATTTTGATTTCGTAATTTCTATTTTTAGACCAAGGTTTGCATGCAAATTTAACAGCGGTATTATTCACAATCTGTGATTGGGTGGCTCATTTCAAATTTCGTGACGTAAACAAGTTACATATCATAACAATTTCGTCATGAATATTATGATGAGAAAAGTGACCTTTGTTTGGAAAAGGCCAGATCTAAATAAGCGAGTATGCGAGCGGTAAAATTTTAGATCGGGTTTTAATCAGATTGTTATAGCTACAATTTGGTGGGGATTATACTGCCACTTAGAAATTCATACAATCTAGCTAAATATTCCATCCTATCACCTACCATTCTAACCAATCATTCAATTACAAAAGCTAAAAACACCTCTAAGTCCATCAAATTATTTATGAATTCCCCCCCCCCCCCCCAAAAAAAACCCCCAGACATTCATATCAAATTAAAAGTAACTTTTTTACCTAAAACAACCTGTTTACCACAAAAGATAATAAAAAATCTGTTAAAACTTGAACAATAATAAACAGCACCATCAAATAGATATAAAACAACATCATTAACATGATGCACCCAATATCAGAAACATCATAATATACAGTGAAACTTTTTAAAAAATAACAACAGCCACCTAACTATCTTCTTTCATTGCCACCCCCAAACACCAGTCACCTCCCAACAACAACCACTTAACTATCTCCTTTGATGAGCCACCTTCAAACACCAGTCACCTCCCAACAACAACCACCTCCCAACAACAACCACCTAACTATCTCCTTTGATGAGCCACCTTCAAACACCAGTCACCTCCCAACAACAACCACCTCCCAACAACAACCATCAAACTATCTCCTTTGATGAGCCACCTTCAAACACCAGTCACCTCCCAACAACAGCCATCTTACTATCTCCTTTCATTGCCACCCCCAAACACCAGTCACCTCCCAACAACAACCACCTCCCAACAACAGCCATCAAACTATCTCCTTTGATGAGCCACCTTCAAACACCAGTCACCTCCCAACAACAACCACCTCCCAACAACAGCCATCAAACTATCTCCTTTGATGAGCCACCTTCAAACACCAGTCACCTCCCAACAACAACCACCTCCCAACAACAACCATCAAACTATCTCCTTTGATGAGCCACCTTCAAACACCAGTCACCTCCCAACAACAACCACCTCCCAACAACAACTATCAAACTATCTCCTTTGATGAGCCACCTTCAAACACCAGTCACCTCCCAACAACAACCACCTCCCAACAACAACCATCAAACTATCTCCTTTGATGAGCCACCTTCAAACACCAGTCATCTCCCCAAAACAGTCACCTCCCCAAAACAGTCACCTCCCAACAACTGTCAACTAGCTACCTCCTATGGTTAAGCATCTCCAAACACCAGTCATCGTGCAACAACAGCCACCTCCCGACATTAGCTACAAAGCAGTCTACTAACAACTGTCATCTTTAAAGGTGATGTTTCGACACCTTTGGGGAAATGTCTGGTTAACAGTGGCGTTATGTTACACTGTTCAGGACATGTCCGGTTAACAGTAGCATCATGTTATACTGTTCAGGACAACAATTTTCAATATAAAATAAATAAAAATAAATAAGAAATTAGTGATAAAAATGTAAAATTAAGTTGAATCATGATCTGTGAAGGATGTAGGTCCAAAAATATGAAATATAAAAGCTCAATAGAAAAAATAAAAAATAAACTCACACACTATATAACATCATGTTTGATATTTTTTTGTTTTTGTGTTATTGTATGTACATTATGTTTTTATGGTGGAGGGTTTTTACTTACATGTATTTATTTTTTATTACATTCTTGTACAACGCCATTGAATATGTAATATAGAAATAGGCGTTTAATCAAATGAAAAAGTTTTAAGTTTAAACAACAACTACCTAGTCACCTCTAAGCAACAACCAACCTATATTCAAAGGAAAAAGCCACCTCACAACAACAGCCAACTGGCTACTCAAATAAAGCAACAGAGCCATTTTCAAATAACAGCTCACTAGCAGTCCCCTAACATCAGCCAACCAAAGCTTTCATAAAATCAGCCAACTAAGTTAAAAAAAACACCTCCCAGCAACAGTCAACTCTACGACATTCATCATTATTTTAAACCTATCACACTATGTTCTGATTGACCATTCTGTGGGCGACCTTTTTACATGAATTACAATACATTTACCCACAAATATTACCATATGCTATTTATTTAACACATTGTTTGTGGGACAAAATGCAACAGTAAACCTTTGTAAAATATGCTAATAGGTAAAGTCATGAAATGGTCCATTGAAGAAAACACTTCCATCGGCAGGATTTCACTAGGACCAACATAGTAAGTTCCTAATATTGTTCCTAGCAGAAAGGTATAACTGTATAAAATTTTCAACATTTCCCTAATTTAACCGTAAAAAAATCTCCATACTAAGTAGCAGATATGTAGAAAGAAAAAGACATATTTTATAGAAAACATAAAATATATAGATTTATAGATTGCACAGGAATGCATAACATTCTTAACATGTTTTCATAAACATATGCTTGTAAAATTATCATAAAAATACCATGTAATAATTTTTCTGAAATATTTTCAAAATAATGAGATCAATGTCCTTTCAACATCTCAGATGTCTAGTGATTTATTTGATGAAAAAGTAACAATCTGCTGTGCCAATTCATCATTCATTTAACCTAGATAAATAGCTGCATGTCAGTTATGCAAAACCACGACTTTAATCAAGAAGAAAAAAGTTAAAGTGCAGTTTAAAGTCCACTTCCACATAAAGTTCAGCCAACTTTACATTTTGTATAATAGCACCTGAATATTGAAATCACCTTCAGACAGGTGATCCCTAACAGTACCTTTTTACAGCAAGGTGGAGTGGAACAATTGTAGGTTAACTTCTTGCCTAAGAAATTAGCAGTGCCCCTAGCGTGGTTTGAACATGGGATCTCTGGATTTCTAAGTGTGCATCCAACCACAGGGCCACTGCATCTACAGCCAAAGACAAAACACTGGCTTAATAGTACACAGCTCTTATTCATTATTTTTTTCATAAATCACAATTCAGTATTTTCTAAAATAATTCAACCACAGAAATAAGCAAGTTGGATTTACAATATTTGTGAGTAAATGTAATGTTCTGTTCTGTGCTTATAACATTAAAAATAAATTATTACTGTGGAGTACACATATGTGTTTATATAGAATGTTAATATATCTGAATTTATTTCGAAGATAATATAAATATTATAATAATCATGTATATAATTATCTTATACCTGACCAGATGTTATCTTTACCATGCATGACTCTGCCAAGAAACATGGTCTAAATATTTATATTATTGGCCCTGTAAATCATTTTTTTATATCAGAGGCAATTCTGGTAATATTTTCCAGAAGGTTCCAAATTTTTTTGAAGGGGGGTAAAGTGGGGGTTGCATACATTGGAAACAATGTTAATGGGGTAGGCCCAACTTTCAACCTAAATTTTAGGACTTTTAGTCAGATTCTACTAAAATTTTTTTTTTTCAAAATTCTTGGTGGTCAAAATCCACTATAGTACATTGATTGGTGACTCCACCCCCTCCCATCCCCCCCCTGCTATCACTGACCCACCTCATCAGCTGGATATGTTAGATGTATAAATTATCATTATAGTTGATGTACTATCTTGTATGGTATGGTATTGCCCCAAGATAAACATTAGAAACCTTGTATAATGATAGACAGCATGCCAAATGGTTTATCTTTTAAAATCTCCTTGCTTTGATATTTCCTAGACTGGCTCTCTATCTTTAATGGTTGAAATTATCTGTATTTTCTATAAAATTTTAGAAGCAGTCATAATGCTTTAACTAGAATACAAGAATTAGAATCAGACTGAAGAAAACAATTTTCGGGTCATGCAAAATCAAAATATATTTAAAAATTTTAAGAGAAGTGTCCAATAGGGCTGCAAGAGTTACTAAGAAAATATATTCCCTACAATTGACATCATATTTGTGCATCTGCCATTTCTATCTAATAGCAATAAGCAATAAGCAAAATGGGTGGGATTTCAAAATTGTTCCTTTTATATTGATTTGGTACTTATGGTGTCATATAGTCATATGGGAGCAGTGACAGACCACCAACTTGATGTTCTATGAGAGGCTTCGACCCCCTTATACCTTTAGTGTTTTAACAGTTCAAATCACATACATTCACCGGAGGCCTATTTGATGCACCAGCATAATAGGAGAATGGCCGTAGCAACTCCATGAACATATGTAGTTCCCACTGGCTGCTGTAGTGAGGTTTTATTCCACTTACAGTACCCACCAAAAGTTTGGAGACATTTTAACTTTGTATGTCTTCTGAATAGCTTTTATCTTTAATTTGTTTGCTGTTTATTTTGAAATGCTTTTTAGTTTTGTCTTATTTTTTGGTTATCATTATAAATAACTGAGACAACAAAAAAGCATATAAGTTATGTTAAGGAAAATAACTACAACAAGTAAATCTGTGAGCTAATGCTCACTAGTGATACCACCGCAAAAATCTAAAAATATGCGACAAACAGGAAGTAGATGAGCATTAGGAGCATGAAATCGCTTTACACCACATGGGACTATGGGATGAAGCAATATGCGAAGTATTAGGCTGCTGCATGTTATAGTTGCTGAGAAAACTGCGATGGAAATTTTGTAACGGATGGACGGACGGACGCACGGACAAGGGTAAAACAGTATTCCCCCCTCTTCTTCGAAGTGGGGGTATAATAATCATGGATTTGGAGGCTTTAGGATATCAGATGTTGAATTGTATAGAGATGTTGCATTCCAGAAATTTGTTTTCATTTTTATAACTAACTATACTTAAATATAATATTTAAAACAATGCTTCAACAAACAAATTCATCAAAATTCAAGAAGTGTAGTAAATTTTTTTTGTGTCCAAACTTTTGGTGGGTACTGTATATATTAGTTGTGCTGTAAAATTCTATTATTCTGATATTTTCTCAGCGCGATATGACCTTTTTGTGTTGGTGTGCCGTAAAACTTAAACAAACAAACTAAGTTTACCATATCACCAAGTTTCCTTTTTACATCAGTAGCCCATGGCCATACTGATGACGATCCTACCAATAAGAAATATAAAGCTTTGTTTAATGGTCTCTGATAGAATCCTATTGATCAATGCAACCTACCTGTTGCAGAAATAACATTTCCTACATCAAAACTGATTGCCTCCATTAGACTTACAACAGTTGCCAAGTCATGCAGAGATAATACATTTAAAATAATTTTCCCATGTAGAAAATAACATTTTGATAAATACTTGTTTTTCATAATCTCTAAATACCAGGTTGAAAAAAATAGAACATGACTGAAATATTTCTGTAGATAAATGTATGTCTGTTTAATGTTGACTTCAACATGATTACTAAATTTTAAGGTATTCTAGCCAATACTATCTGTCTGACATAAAGTAATAATTTTTTGATATTTATTTTCTGCTTCTTCCAGTACCCAGCATTTTTTATGCTTTAACACTAAAAAGACTTTTGTATTTATTTGTTATGCAAATATACCACCTTGTCAATCTATTTTGGTGGCCTGATACCTTATTTTAACCTAATATTTTGGTGGCCTGATACCTAATTTCAACCAAATATTTTAGTGGCCCGATACCTTATATCAACCTGATATTTTAGTGGCCTCATAGCTAATATCCATCTGATATTTTAGTGACCTGATACCTAATATCAATATAATTTATAGTGGTCTGACACTTAATATCAACCAGATCTTTAGTATCCTGGTACCAAATATCAACCTAATTCTTAGCAGCCTGATACCTTAAATCAACTTTATATTTTAGTGGCCTTACACCATTTATCAATCTTATTTTTAATGGTCTGATACCTTATCAACCAGGTTCTTTTTGTTGATGTGACAATAATGTCACAAATACCTTAGAAGATTTATGAGAATTACAGTAGAACTCCATGGCTTATAATTTGTACTATCAAATTTTATTTTTCTGAGTTAATTGTCCTAGAGATGATGATGTATATCGGCACAAATATCTTTGTGAATAGAGAAATAGAAAGTGTCAGTTTGAGCCTGGAATTAAAATCATTATTACAGAGATATTGGGGCAAACTAAATACTGCCATGTCAGCTTGTTATTCCATTGTTGCCCAATATCAAAGTATTCAGGTATAATTTTCACTGTTGTTGCATATCAATGTCAACATGTTTGCTTATAATTTACTCGGTGTGGAAAGTGATCAATTTCTTTGAAGAAATATTAAGTATAGACTTTCAGGTACAGAAGCATAGCAAAACTATATAAATTAAACAATTATTCATGCCTTAGAAACATCATATAACTATTATTTAAGATTAATGACCAATTACATCTAGTATTATTTCATAATTATTGAATTAACACTGTAGGTAATGCATTACATTGCCGATACAAAATATTAATGGGTCAGCACAAATTTAGTCCAGCTTATTCCTTTTTTATTTACTGGTGTTTGATTTTTATAAAGCCAGCCAGGCTAGCTCAGTAACGCCTCAGTTCTATAAAATCATGGCTAGTTGTGGACCGGTACGTGCAGACAGCCATAGGCTGTGGGAAGCCTTGCCTATTAAGGTGACGGTCCGCACATGACACTAGAAAACACACCCGTACAGAGATGTAGCTGAAAGATATGCAAGTTTATTTCATACTCGGTCACGGTTTTGTTCAGGATTTTAATTTGAAACTGATACGTGTATCCAAGGCTCATCTCACAGACACTGGTAAAAACATAATAAACAGTATGTACGGGTACACAAGAGTTCGTACGGGTTCTTGTTAAGCTTGATCGCACAGTGCCCGTATGGTGCCCTCACGGCTTTTTTAAGTTTATGGGACTGTAGCATTACACACAAGTCTACCAGGGGTCATCCGGGTTTGATTCCCGGGCAGGACATTCTTGTGTGAAGTTTGGTTTATGAACTGATTTTTACAGCCTTTCTTACTCCAACCACTAATTCTAAATCATGTAAGGTAACCTACTCACAGTAACTGGAAAGGCTTAATCTTAATCTTAAGTAGTTACTAGGTGCATACTTTTGTCAGTGACTGACAAGTGCCCCACATAAAGAAATGTGTCAAAAAGCCCCATAAAACACCATGAGAAAACCTAACCAATTAAAATGTAACAATATACCCAACAAAGTTAATATAATTAAAGATAAAAGAAGATGGTATAAAGGGGTTTGAAGTCAACAATAAACATCATGTTTTATTTGAGACACACTCATTTTTCATGGCATACCATAGAACAGTAATAAATCTTATCTATAGGCAGTTTTCTGAGTCATTTAAGATATACAGGGCTTGGTAACTTCAAATCCATAAAGCAAAGGAAACAGTGTACCACATGTAAGCTGGGTACCATGATGTAAGATGGTTGAATCATGGGTACCAGAATCGAAATTATCAAAGGTGTATAGCAAAACAAAAATTCAATCAAGGACTGAGCCAAATTTAACCCAGATACAGCTGCAGATAGTTGAATGTTAAAAAAGGTGTACATTCTAAGATACCCAGATTTCATATAAGGTGAGAAGGCCTGATATCTCATTTATCATTGGTTAATCAGTGGTCAAGATGCAAAATCACTTACGCTGTCCTTCAAATACATAAAATTACATTAAAATTCCACTATTAATGCATTCAAAATTCAGTGGTTCAATAGTGATATTGTCATAACGTGAAGACCTTTTTCTTCTCAAATTATGTATTTGGGACTTAAAAATTGTCAAAATTCACATGATTTTGCAATAACCAAGGTGTTCCTTTTAGAAGAAGTTTACAATACTAATAGCCACCCTACCAGCTCAGTTGGTAGCATGCAAGGCTACTGATCGAGGGGTCTTGGGTTTGATTCCCGGATGCGGCAAACTTTCGTGGAGCTTGGTCATGAAATTATTTCTACAACCATTCTCCCTTCTACCAATGATTTTTAATTATATAGGGCAGTTGTCTGTCACTGAAAAAAGTATGCACTTAGTAGCTGGTTAACAGCTAAATCCAGAGATTTAGCCTTTCCATGAGGAGTGAGTAGGCTGACTGACCGCCGTTATATTACCTATACAATGTGTTGCTACAGCTTTAAACCCAACAAAAACAAAAACAAACAAACTGACAATATCCAGGAGCCTACACCCATAAAAAGGTAACCAAAGGTGATATAAAAAAAAGTAATAATGACTTTGACTTTTACTAGATCCTAGGATCCTATGTCTACCCATCATGTAATGTTATACTATAATTGTACAATTAACCTGAATACCTCACAGTTCTAGTTTTATAGTTTACTATATAATTACTATAAAATATATGATATCCAATAAAAGTACATTGTATCTGTTACATTTTAGTGTAAACATGATATATTTGGGGTTAAACACCTCAATATTTTAAAGTCATCACTGTTTTAACCAGAGACCAGTTTACTGAAGCATTCTTAATAAAAAATGTTAAAAAGGAATTAACAATTATATTTTCATGTATTGTGTGCTGACAACAAGACTGCTTGATACTGTTATATATTGTTAACAAGGGGACTATTTAATTATGTGTTCGGTTAACCTAACTACATACCGTTGTACTGAATCTGACTGTGCATGTCCGTCGAATGTCTACGTCAGTGACATTTTGTGATGTGCTTCAAAATATGTCGCTTACTAAGACCTGAATTGCTTACGCAATCCATGTAAAAAACTACAAGTTTTTATGATAATAAAATGATAATTTTTATTGAATTTAATCAATTAGGAAAACAGTGGCCATAAAAAGTTGGTGGAACGAAGGACCCCTCACATTCTAAAATTAACTGGACCAGTCACAATTATAGTGGAATTAGACCACTGGACCACAGACAATTTCAGTGGAATCAGTCCACTGGCCAAGTTCAAAACTTGGGTATATCTTTGGCATGCTTCATAGTAAATGAGAAATAAAAACAATCGATACTATTGAATACCAATGTCCCAATTTGTATTCTACGTATAATAAACAGAACTATGGAAAGCCATACTTGTATCATAACATACCAAAATAGTAAAGGTAAGCAAGTGCATACAATTCCGTCACAAACTGCACTTCAACCTAGACTTAATTTTAATAAATTACTTAAACTAAAGAACATTAAGTTTTGAAAATAAAACACCGAATTTATTCAACTGGTAAATCATTTCACACAATCAACATTTTACATGTGACGATGCATATACATATACAGTGGAACTTCTCTACAACAACCAGGGTCGGGACCTATGTTTCATTGACTGTTGAGAGGTTGGCTGTAGTTGAGTGGTGCCTGTTATTGTAAGGTGGCTGAAGTAATATCCTTCATTGGCAGTTATAGAGAGTAGGTAATTAATGAATAAATGATAATTTTCAATAAAATATGCATGGGCTGGAAGAATTTGAGGAATATATTACTGTTGTTTTTTTCACCGTAACATTGTATAAACACTAGGCTTATGTAATTTGTTCTTTATAGTAATGGGTCTTTGATCAACTAATCCAGTGATATGCAATGATTAATTCTCACCAGCACTAAACAGTTTTCGCTAGAACCTGGGTTTTGACTAATGGGTAAAGGCAAAGGCTGTAACCAAGAGGTGGCTGTTGTTAAGAGGTGAAGCAATTGGGAAGCAAACCAATCTCCATAAACAGATATCCTGTAGAGCGTTATCATACAGGATCTCTGAGGTTGGCATGGAGGGTCACGTCGTGATGACCTTTATGTCGACCAATCAATGCCTAGCTTTCATCTAGACGAAACACTAATAATAGCATTTTAATTTCGTTATTTATATTTTTAGACTAAGGTTTGCGAGCTAATTTGACAGCGGTATTATTCACAGTCTGGCTCATTTCAAATTGCGTGACGTAGACTATGTAAACAAGTTTACATGAATATTATAATGAGAAAAGGTCACCTGAACATGACCCTCATAAGAAAATGGCCCGATCTATGTTAGTAAGTAGGCGAGCGGAAAATTTCATATTGGGTTTTAATCAGATTAGGGAGCAACCATAGTTGAAAGGTGGTTGGGTATTGATAGATGGCTAATGTTGATAGTTATCTGTTGTTAAGAGGTGGCTACAACAATCAGGTGGCTGTGATGGTAGGTATTACTGTAGAACAATATCATACCTAATCAGTTATCACTAAATTACCTAATAAAATATACTTATATTACATTTTATGAGCCAGTAGGCAGACATGAATATCAATGTGCAATCATACGTGCAGACATAATAATTTTGAAAACTTGATTAAAATGCCTTCTATATCACTTAGATCGTGATAAAAGGAATTTTAATGATACTAAGGCAACTTAACATACCATGCAACAGTAAACTTAACTTAAGAAATAAGTCACCTTTTTCTGTGTTTTATTGTGGAATAAAATACAGGTTTGGACGTGTAGGCAATTTCAAGATTGTAGCATGTGAGGTTTGAATAAGCACATTCAAAGGAATACCAATGAATATTTAATCACAACAAAACATTGATGAAATTACTGTCCTACATTTTGAATTATTTCCACCCCTCTCAATGGGGCTGCTTCTAATGTTCATAAGGGTTAAATGGGGTAAAACATACAGGCACATTAGCTCTTGGGGCATTACCTATTCAAGCGGGCTGATAATTGCCATCAGACTCTCTGTGCCATATATCAACCTATAAATGATATAATATACAAATGACATACCTGTTGACCACTCATGCCTGACCATGGTTGGAAACCATAGGTAAATAATTCCCATAATGTTACACCAAAAGCCCATACATCACTGGATGAGGTAAACTTAAGATAGTTTATACATTCTGGGGCACACCTGTAATAGTTCATAATACAATGTAATTATATAGTAAACAGGGCTTGACATTAAGTTTTGAAGTAGATTGCCAAATTGGACAAGCAGCTATATAAGTCTAAAAGGCAGTTTTAAGTCTGCTTCCATATACATACACTTTCAGCCGACTTAACTATCTTGTACATTAACTCTGGACATTGAAATCACCTTCAGGCAGGCGTTCCCTCACAGTACCAATTTACATCTGGGTGGAGTGGAACAACTGTAGGTTAATTTCTTGCTCAAGGATATAAGCCGTGCCCCTAATGGGGATCGACCCAAGACCTCTGGATCCCTAAGCATGCGTCCTACACTGGACCACTGCTCCTACAACAGCTATACATTTTACCTGCTAAAACCAAATATTTACAATCAGTTACAAGTTGCCCAAAATCAAATATAGGATATCAGGGACAATCAGAGTACCTTTAATGTCGATACCTGAAAAACAGTGCCAACCAAATGTTCCGAAACATTTTTACTCGGTAGGCTTATTAAACTGCACAATAGTCTACTGATTGAGAGGTTGGGTGGGGCATACCTCAGTGGAGCTTGGTCATGATATAATTTCTAAATGCCATTGATGATTCTCCTTCCTACCACTGATTCTAAATAAAGCAGGGAAGTGGTCAGCCACTGACGGAAGACTGCACCTAGTAACTTTCTAGGAACGTCAAGTTTGTTGACTGACCATTGTTATGTAAACCAACAATTTGCTGTTATTGTGTTAATCTTGACCAAACATTTTTATTTTCACTACTTACCAAGCTATAGGTAGTTTTAGATTAACACTAAAATTACTCTGATAGTAATCCTTCCCTCTACCTAATGCCCGAGATAATCCAAAATCACTGATTTTAACCTGAAAATATACAAAACATTACAAAAATAGTGATAGCCAACATTAATATGTCTAATATCTAATTTCTATTTACAATGTACTTTTAATGTTCTTACCACCCAGATTAATCACTTTTTGAGAATGCTTCCTGGTCCTCCAGTACTGAGCTAGTAGGATAAAGTTTCTTGCTTAAGGAAAAACAGAATAGGTTTGGCATCAGATTCAAACCAATATGGAGCTGGCAACCTCTTTGCCACACTGCTCTAAGTTATAAAACTTGCACATTTAAACCATTTAAACCTTCTTAGTGCATTTTTATCGACCTGCTAAGTCTAAAATTATATAATTTTCATCTTAAAACCATTTAAACCTCTATAGAGTAATTTTATATCAACACATGAAGTCTAATAAGAGGACTGATACTCAAGAGACAGTTTGTTTACTATAAACAATACATTGTAACATGGAAACTATACATATCACTAAAATATTACTTCATTAATTATTAACAAATGTTACATCAATCAGAGAAAATGTATTAGATCATTCACACATTGTACAGTGCCAGGTATTGATAATAGGACAAATCAATTTATACTAGTGCCGTCATCAGAAATCGCCATATCGATATATCACCGATTCTTGACAGACGATCTGATATCAATTCGCAATTTGGAATATCGATACAAACTATATTTTATAAAGCTATAAACTATAGGACATTTTTTTATATTTCAGAGTTTTCATATATTCTGTTAAGTATTGTTATATGTCTTAAACAACTTGTAATAACATGCATTACATCATGAGGGCATTATGTAGTATATATGTACTGGAGTTCTAGCAGCTTCTATTGCACTCCTTGTCTGACTCGATATATTGATATATCACCGATTCTTTCCTTGCGATTTATTGATACAAAATTTTCTATTAAAGACAGCCCTAATTTATACAATGTACTATAAATCTATGAACAAGTGAAATTGCAGGTTGTTGCCAACTCACTAAACTAACAGCTACTAAAACTAGGTTGTAAGTCTGGGGTGTGGAATTTTAAGTTTTATCCACTTGTCCACGGACAAGTGAAATCTAAAAATGAACTTGTCCTGTATCTAAATGCTCTTACCTAGATGTTCAATACTCAAAACTTAATATTAAAAAGTGTAATGAAAACTACAGTAAAGAGTTACCTCCCTTCATTGGCTGCTTAATGCAGGTTATACTGTAATCAAAAAAGAGTTACCTACCCTGCCCTTATTAAACACCAGTATATTCCTGGCAGCTAAATCTCTATGTATTAGTCTTTTACTCTCGAGATAACTCATACCATCACTGATTTGTTGAGCAAAGTCACATAATCTAGGTAATGGAAAATCTTGTCTCATCATAGGATCTTTAAGACATTCTAATAATGAACGCATGGGAGCTAACTCTGTTACCTGAAAGTAAAATTTTAGTCCTTTTAAATAATGATAGGTTATGACTACATAATATCCTCTAATCCTATGTCTGTAGGGCAGTTGGTAATGTGACGGGATTTTGAATCTAGTGTCCCAAAGATGGCATATTCATGTAACAATGCTTGAATCACATGTTGATTAACTAATTTTTGCTGATTTGGGAATCTAATCAGCTGCCTCTTTTGTTGTCTTCTTTCATGGGTAAATGTGTACCTGTTAATCCTAAAATCATAACTTTGTCAAAAAGTTTGTTTGTTTGTTTGTTTTGGGTTTAATGCCATAGCAACAAATTGTATAGGTCAACCAACTCACTCTTCCTGGAAAGACTAAATCTCTGGATTTAACTATTAACCAACTACTAAGCGCATACTTCTTTCAGTGACTGACAACTGCCCTACATAACTAAGAATCATTGGTAGGAGGGAGAATGGCTGTAGAAATAATTTCATGACCAAGCTCCACGAAAGTATGCTCTGCCCAAGATCGAACCCACGACCCCTCCATCAGTAGACTTGTGTGCTACCAACTGAGCTAGCCAGGCAGCTTAATTGTAAAAAAACTATAGGATCTTGGTGGGCACAGTATTCACATAGCTTCTAAAGCACAATTTTCCACCAAACATTTCACTTACCAACATTAAAGAGTTCTCCTTATCTAACACAACACCATACATTCGTACAATATTTTCATGATCAATTGTTTGCATAAGCCCTGCCTCCTTTAAAAATTCCTGAGTACCATTCTCTAGTCGATCTCGACTTAAACATTTCAATGCTACTTGAACCTGGAAAAGAAAAAAACATCATAAATAAACAAAAATTATGCTGGATGAGGGATTATAATTATGTCTAGGGAAATGTTGCAGATGAAAGGCCTACAACAATGAAAATTTGGGAAGCTATACTTTTTACTAATGGTAAGTGGTTACGATTTTTCATTTCACGAGCAAAAGAAAGCATTGCAGTGATTCCAGGAAGTAGAACAAAGAGTTAAGTATACCCTTTATTAGACATGCAACCTGACCAAGTCATTCCCTGGGTGACTGAACTTTAACAGTGCAAAACAAGTCTATACCATTTTTTTAATATGTTAAGTTAGACTAGCTTAATGATGGCCCTTTGATACTATCCCTTAAACATACGAGTAGAGTTTTACAATCATAAATGAAAATTGACAACAGGTGGAAGAACAGAATTCTTACAGGATGAGACCATAAAACCACAAAATGGTATAATACTCACATTCATCTAACCCATGTCAGACCAGTTTAAAGAAATAAAACCCCACAAAAACTATCAGAGGAAATCAAAGACCTTTAAAGCAAACCACAATCATTAACATGAATGTAACTTATTATTACACTCAACTCCTAGCGTGACCCACCAAGTTAGCTCAGTTAGTAAAATGACTGACTATGAATCCAGGGATTGTGGGTAACCCGGACATCAATTTAAGGCAGGACCTACATCAATGGTTCAGCTCAAACTAGTCTAGCTACATGCAATTAAAGAAGCATTTAGACTAGTTTTGCACTGAAAAGTGACATTATAAAAGCATCATAACTAATATAATTTTATTCTGAATTAAAATAAACCTACATTATAACACCCACTTATGGTGAAATTTCAATTTCAATTCTTTTATTTTTAATTATAAAATACAAAAATTCTTACTGTAACAACATTTAAATCCAAACCAATACAATTCCTTAAACTAAGTATCGACATTAGTGCAGGAATTTCAGAGAATGTCGACCATTCCAAATGGCACTCCGGGATATAATAATAAAGTATGAGGAATACAACATTTATGACATTACTGCATACCAATATAATTAAAAGATAAATAATATAATGGTATTTCAATTTCAAAAGATGGAACACCTTCGATTTTAAACCACAGTAAAATGCAAAACATCAGTTAAGAGCCAACTCAAAGATTATGTCACCTCTCAAAAACATGTCAAGGTCACCATAGTCAAGCTAATTACAATAAAAACAACCCTCTCCATAACAGACACTTCTTGCTAAACACACACATTAGCAGAGTTCTATCACAAACCATTGTAGACAGGTTTCACACTAAATTGCCACCATCAATACAAACAGCCAGAAACTATTACATAACATCAAAGATTGATATATAACAAACAAAACAATTCATTATTTTGAAGTACCAAAGATAGAAAACACTAAATTTTAAGAAAAATTCAATTTCATCAAATCTTAAACCTGTCATTTTATCAGATATCAAACTTGTCATTTCATCAAATACCAAACCTGTTGAAACTTTTCATCACTTCGATAAACACCAGATGTTGCATTCATTAATAGTATCATGAAAGACGATAACTTGCTTTTAGTTTTAGAATGTTCATAATTCTATGCCAAGTTCAAACAAAAGCTTTCATTTGTAAAATGTGATTCAAGTAGACCTGTGGTCTGAGTAACTGTGGGTCAGATCAAACTGTACTTTAATAATGTGGAAGTATGCAGGTCCTTCCGAGCAAATAAAAATCCTGACTCTAGGATTTGAAGAATCGAGAGCAAGAACTCGACCAAAAGCATTTGTATGTTCACATCAGAAGATCATGTGACTATATATCTTGCTAAATTGTGAAAATAGAAGAGTGACAATTGGCTGATTTTTGGGAAGAGGTGGTCCTCAATTCAGAATACAAGATGTTTTATAAGAAAATGAGAGTTGATGTCTCAACTACATGGAACCAATAGTCATTTTTGCCGTCACATGGTGAGGACCTAGCAATACTTAATGAAAGATAAAGATAAAAAAATACTGGGTAAGCGCTTTTAAAACATGTATATTCAATATGAAAAGAGCCCTATACAAATTTGGTATGTAATAATAATAATAACCCACCTTTTCTCCATCTTCAGCAGTCCATACACCTTGTTGTACAATACCAAATTCTCCTTCACCTAATGTTTCATTAACTTCTATAGAATCAGCTGATATAATCTGTCTACCTGTAGGTCTGATATAGGATATAGGTCTAGAAATACGATGATCTGGTGGTGGACTCATTGTTCTATTGGTAGGACTTAAACTTGTTCTGTCCATTAATGCCTGCAAATATAACGGAGAAATTTCGATATAGTAATTAGTATTATATCGGATTATACCCGGCTAGTTCAGTCAGTAGCCTACAAGTCTACTAATCGAGGGCTTCCTTAGAAGGTATACTTTCATTGACTATGGTCATGAAATAATTACTGCAGCTATTATTCCTCCAACCACTATTTCTAAATCATGTAGGGCAGAAATCACTCACTGACGGAAGTATTTTCAGCTAAATCCACAGATTTAGCATTTCCAGGAAGGTTAATTAGGTTGGCTAACTGCATGATATGACCTGTAGTATGTGTTGCTATCCCGTCATCATTACAACCATCATAAATAATTGCTAATTCTTCTACAGTAGAACATTTTTACAGAAGATCATACAAAAATAATGTTTCTAAGCCACAAGGTAAAACCCTAGCTCAAGACACTATCAGGAAACATATATTAGATAAGAACAACTAACCAGCAGGAGTCAGAAAACTCATCTAAAAACCTCAAGCTGTACCTAAGAACCCTAACGTTAAGCTGATTATAATGTCATACTGACAATCATTGATCTACAAAGATTAGATAGTACTGCCAAACATTATTTATAATAACAAAGAGTCTGAGGTTTTTATATATTTTACAATTTTAGGTTATTTTATGATGGCCAGTGCACCTGACCTGACCTAGCTTTCCTGGACTATTGTCTATAACCAGTATTCACCTATCCTTCCATAACGTTATAAATCAAGTAAAATTGACATTTCAACAATAGTCAAATTTTTATGGAAGTGTATAACTGCCCTGGCTGGAATTCAAACCTGTATGCCCTTCAGGACACTAGATTCAAAATTCTGATGCTTTACTCTGATGTTCATAGACAAAAAATCTTACATACACTGAGAGAAAAATCAACTTAGCTAAAATAAATAAGAAAAAAGAAAAGTAATTTTGGATGGTGCTTAATCAGTGTACCGGAAAGGGTTAACAATTAGTAGTTTTAGCAATTTGCATGTGCTTTTATGAACAAAACAGTGATTCAAAATACTGCTACTATCAGTCCTGAATAACAACAGTGTAGCGGCATGATAAACTTTTTACAATTTCAGCAACACAATTCTATCAGTACCTTGATTACAGTAAGCTCTCAAACAAATGACTTCCAATGCCAAAACTTAAATTACATCTATGCTTAATCATCATGAAGGTTTGATTCACCTGATTCATGTAAGTGATTCTTTGTGAGTGTGGATAAGGCAATGTTATATTATGATTTGAATTTTTAAAAGATAAAAAAGCTACATTAAATCTTGCTTCTAACTTTTACAGCTACATAGATCTTTTTTCAGAGCACAAAGAAATTTATGTACACTGGAAACAAGCTTAAATTCCTATGAAATAAAAACATTCATGGAACCTTGATCCTTGCTTAATTTTCATGCATGACTCTGTTTTCCATACCTTGAAAACTAAATCAAGGCATAAATTGTTAAAAAATAAAAATGTATGGTAAGTGTGAAGAACTCAATTTTGATTTGAGACTTAAATTCTTAAAAGATAACAGATATAAAAACCTCCAGGCTACTGGAGATATAAAACAAAGATAAACCCACAGACTTGCCAGGAAATCTCAGAAAGAAGACTTTTGATGATTCTAAGATAAAAAAATATACATGAAAGATAAACCAGTATATAAATTATATATACATCAAAACGTTTTATGTTTATAGGATATTAAATTGGTACATCATATATCAAACTGAGGCTTGCCAGGGAACCAATATACCAGAATGAGGCCTTCCAGGGAACCAATATTACCAGAATGCGGCCTTCCAGGGAACCAATATTACCAAAATGAGGAAACATGGAAAAATAATGAAGCTAGGCATGGAGCTTTTAAAGTCTAACTGAGAGTATGCTGGGAACCAATAGTAACTAACTTTGCAAGGAACCAATAATAACAAAATGAGGCAGACCAGGGTACTGATACAATCTAACTTAGAGGCTGTGCAGGGAACCAATAATAAATCAAAGAACAGGAAGTAAGATATTAGTTCTAGTATGGGGCGAGTAACTAGCTGAGTTAATGATTTGTTTTTATAATCTTATCTCCATGTATCATGATATCAGATGGAAACTAGATACATTGTATAAATAGGACAGTAAACTTTACAAACCAACTGCAGCAAAAAGGCAAGGCCTAATGGCAAAAGGGCAAGGCCTAATGAAACACCAATCAGACAAACCACAAACCATTCTAGTAATTAATTGTTCCTTCAAAATTTCCTTTGAACTGTATCAATACATGTAGGTAAGTCTAAAAATATTCTAACTAGAGAGAGAATGAGTACTATGTGTAAATAAGCAATGAAGTTTCTTCAAACCTAAAATTTGGAACAGGTGTAATTGTTTGTTTTTTTGTTGTTGTTTTTTTAATGTCATATTCAACACATATTTAGGTCATATATACCATTGCCAGCTCTTCCTACTATAGGTTTCCTGGACACTTTTCTATCACCAGTACTAAATTACCCTACCTTGAGGCCGACAACTCATGTATTGGGGTATGACCTACAGTGATCAGGCTCGAACCCGCAATCTCCGGATTCGAAGTCAGACATGCTAACCACTACGCCTTGCCCACGGCTTGGAGCAGATGAAACCACACCATGATTTATATCTTGGAATAACCAGCTCTGCTTTGGGCTGAATCCTATCTGAAACAAACCTATTTTTTTCTGTACAGCTAATTGCTATAAACTTGTTGGAAAGGTATTGAACTTGACAATGATAATAATAAGTTGGAAGCTTTATTGATAATGCAACAATTATGTATTTATATCAACTCTCAACTTCCGCAATGTGAATCAAATTTAACAAGCAGATTAAATGATGTATATTTTGATTGATTGAAATATTCACTCTGTTTTCATACAGAGTAGGTAATTACTGCATAAAGTTGGTTTTTTTCACCTCCTGGTTTGAAAAATCTACATATTTTTAATCAAATCAGCTCCAGGGTTGTACACAAGACTGTATTAACTTGTTCTTTGAGGCAATGCAATTACTACAGTTTTGCAGGCAACACTCCAGCTAATCCTACAATCAATATAAATAAAGAAATGTAGGTTATGTTATGCATGTAGCGCTCTAGTTGCATTTTTTGTTAAAAAGAAATTAATCTCAATTGAACAATGCAAAGTCTAGGATCAATAAATTCAAGCATTTATTTAATGCATTCCATGTGTAAGGCTTCTATGTGAGTCTCAAAATATACTGAGGATAAAAAAGATTAGTCTTAAACTAAAGGAATGAAACTGAGTAGGGGTGTAACTGTTAACCGATATACCGGTTAATATTGCAATACGACTTCTGGTGGTTTTTAACCGGTTCGTATTTCACTGAACCGGTTTTTCTAGTTATGTTCCATACTGATTGTTCTTATCTAAGTCTGAAATTTAAATGTTTGAATAGATGTTAAAATGTGTTCGGAAACTTGAAATATTTTTCGTAAAGTGAGAGAATAATTATCTTTAAACGTCCATTCAAAACCTTTTTTTCTAACTTATTAAAACATTTGCATAATACGTGTAAATCATTTGAAAATGCAAATATCTATGTACAATGTTGATCAAATAAAGACGATGCATTAATTCATGCCATGCATGTATGCACAAAGAACAATATGTATTGCAATATATTGCAATACGGGTTCCGTGTATTGCAATATATTGCAATACGGTATTTACCGTATTGTTACACCCCTAAAACTGAGTGAATTTATGTTTAAAAAAATCTTAATTAAAAATGTAGACAGAATTTAACTGATAAAGTTTCAATGAAGCTTATGCACAGGTAGAAACTTAATCCATTAAGAAAAAGTAAGAATAAATCATATAAAAATTGCACAGAAATTCAAACCTTATCATGATTAAATGTGAATCAGTTAATCTTTAAAACAAGATTTGGATCAAGGACTTTTGGAGGACCATAAGGTTAGAAATTAGGGACTTTAGTTAGTTATCTTTCCCTGATAAAATCTGAAGCAATCCAATTGGTTAGTAGGTCCTTCAGTTGGAATCCTCGGATTTTATCATTGAAATCCTATGTAAGGATAACTAAATATTTCATCTAATATCTTTCTTGTTAATGAAGATATTAACAGAAGTTATGTTATTTTGATAGTTCTTCACCATAAAAATACTTAGCTTGAATTTTAAACAAATTAAATGATTTACAAAAAAGTAATTTAAGATTAATTATGGCAAATTGACATTGAAAAGTAAGGGTAAAATCCGAGTAATCCAACTAATTGGACCTACCTATTTCAATAGTATAACTGACTAAGGTCCCCAGTTAAGGTTACTTTTACATTGGCCAACGAAGCTAAACCTAGTTTACCTTGGTTCTTGTCCATAACCAATACTCACCTACCCTTCCACTAGGCTGACAACTTCTCCATACACCTTATTAAAGGAGAAAAATTGACATTATTGTCATATTTTCATGGAAGAGTAGAACCTTCCAAGGTGGGATTCGAACCCAAACCCGCGATAAACTAGATTCAAAATCCTGGCACACTAACAACTGAGCCACAGACCCAGTTGATATCTCTATCAAAATCAACAATGTAACATCTGCATTACAGTAAAAATAATACCACACAACAACACAAGCAAGATGTATGAGCATTGCATCTGTTGTTACAAAAAACAATATATTATGGACATATAATGACAAGTTAATCCATCAATCAACTTTGTAACAACCATAATGAAGTGAGAAAATGATAGAGCCCTGACGGAAATTACATGTTTAGCAAAATCATTCATTGTTTTTACTAAAATAGAATAAAATATGCATAAAATAACATGCTAATTCACTCCATTATGTTTATAATTATGTAACATGAACATCATGATTATATGGTTAGATGGAGAAGTTGTGTCTTGGAATGTTTGAAGTTTATTAAGGGATAGGCTATTAAAGGGAGGTAATTTCAGACAAGGATGATATTAAACAGTTGTCAACAGAAATTTAGCTCAGTGTATAGAAGAATGGCATGAAATTTGTAGCACATTAACAATGTTCGTGAGAAATTATGGTGCATACAAAATGAGCTTATCTTATTTTGGCCTTAAAGAAATTATATAAGATTTATACATTTAAAGGGACATCAAAATAGACCAATGTGTAACTTGATAAAAATCTGTGGTCCAAACCTCTTGAGCTCTAAGGGGACTCTACCATGTTGCAATAAAAGCTAGCTTGAAGGCAAGGGAGTACAGGTGCTGTAATATACCTCTGCTGCATACATCCCCTCCTTTACAGAATTTGCCCTAAAATTCTAGGAGCTTGAATGTCTGACTAATGGTGCAATCACACAATTCCTAGTGAGTTATTTACGTTGGGTGACAAATGTAACCTGATAAAAATCCATGGTCCAAACTAAGATTCGACCCACAACCTCTTGAGCTGTAAGCGGACACTTTACCACAAGGCTATAAAAGCTAGCTAGAAGGCTAGGGATTTTTATTGCTTTTAATTTTACATTCAACTTAGAAGTAGCAGATTTGGAGTGGAAATATTACAAATTAGCCAGTTCAGCATTCTCTGTGCAGATGTCCCTACCTTATCTAAATAAAAGCTGCATTTTGACCCGAATTTCTTTCTATTAAAAACTAATGCACCTTAACTAATGCATTCTAAATGTTATCAAGCCAAGATATATCTGTGTTTCATTTCTCATCAATATTCAATTTTCTATTTCTCATTTAAGATTTTACAGACATTCTCTATAAAAGGCCCCATTGTAATCAAACAGTTTCACAAAGAAATCTTTATCAAACACTTCAAACAGGTAGACAAATAATTAATGTTAGGTATACAATTGATATAACTGCAGGTAAAGGGTAGGTACAATCAGACTACAGAAAATTAAATTAATGATATAATGAGGTACATAAAAGACTCTTGTTACATAATCAATTTTATGAAGGTGAAGGTCATATGAAGCAAGGTGTAGGTCACAGATCTGATATGTCTAGACTCATGACCATGTGGGAGGTGAGAGGGAAAATGCGAAACATTTTATACAGTAAAGATCTGCCAATAGGATCTTAAAAATCAATGGACTTGATTATAAGCACAATGGTCTTAAATTCTAAGGGACTGGATATAGTGGCCATTTTTCCTCCAACCACTGATTCTATATCATGTAGGGCAGTTGTCAGACACTGACAAAAGTATGCTCTTAGAAGCAGAGATTTAGCCTTTCCAAGAACTGTGATTAGGTTGACTAACCCAGGGCATTTTTCAGTTATTAAGGAAGGAGCCTGGGTCCTTTTTAATATGAAATATTTGGGGAAATTTTATTGAATTTCATAGATAGGGGAACAAAAAAAACCAATGGTACACTCCAAAATTGGGAAAAATTGCATGATTTTAAAGAAATTTCAAGAGGGGAAGGCGCCTGTGTACAGCCCCTGTTAAATAAGGAAAAAAGCTCTGTAACCTTCATAATACGACCTTAACAATGTGTTTCTACAGGGTTAAAACCCAAGAGAAAAAAATACTTGGTAAACCAATAAACATCAACACTTCAAACAACATATGGTCAAACAATCAAAGCCACAAAAAACAATTAATTTTACAACAAATATCAAGAACAGAACAGGTTTATCACTGTTTAATACTATTTATTACACAGCCAGTTCCAATACACCATTCAACATTCACTAGGTATGCAATAAAACATTTATCCAACATTTCAACTGTTCATAAACCTATGCCATACTGTTAGAAAACTATAAAACATCTAATTGACATTATGTATCCATAAAACCTACACTATACTGACATGTTATGATCATAAAACCAATACTATACTTATATTATGATTAATAAACCCATTCTATGCTGAGAGATAATTATAGCAAACCCTATATCATACCAACAAAATGTACCTTTTAATCAAAACTATAGATCTATGTAAAAACATGGAGGGAATTTTAAAATCTGCATTATACTGTCACAGTACTATAAAAGCCTACACCATATTGTAACATGGTAAATTATAACATTACTGTCACATGGATGCTAAAGACAACACTACATATCACAAATTGTATAAACCTATATCTTACTGTCACATCATTGTATACTATGCCATACTGTCACGTAGTAATAGAAAACATAAGCCATACTGTCACATAGTTATATAAAACCTATGCCATACTGTCACATAGTAATAGAAAACATAAGCCATACTGTCACATAGTTATACAAAACATATGCCATACTGTCACATAGTTATAGAAGGCATATGCCATATTGTCACATAGTTATATAAAACATATGCCATACCGTCACATAGTTATAGAAAACCTACATCATACTGTCACGTTTTTATAGAGAACCTACACTTTACTGTCACATAATTTTATAAAACCTACACCATACTCCCATACTAATATAATACTTACTCTTTTAAATTTCTCCAGTTTTCCTTGGGGACATTCTTTCTTATAGAACTTTTTCAAACGTCTCATTTCAGGTTTTGTCATGCCTATTGATGTCAGATCTTCTTCTGCTACATATTTTATCTGAGGTACACTGGCTATCTGTTATACAAAATAGACAAAACATGGTTCAACATACAGAATTTTTCATACAAAATTTATAAACTGGTGCAGTTGTCAGCCACTGCTCTGCGGTATGAGCCATTCACATGAGTTAATAATAAAATAGTCTCTTAACCCATTCTCCTGCATACTTCTATATAAAGTAGAGCAGTTGTCACCCACTAGGGAAGGAATGTGCTAAGAACAAGGTTTAACACTAGGGTCCAGTAATATAGACCTTTCAGGGACCATGAGTCGAACCACTGATTTCTGAATTTCATTACTTCAGCTACTTTTTTAAAGTCTGTGCAAATAGGCCCAAGACATACTGAAACATTCTTAACTACATTTTGCTAAATTTTAAAACACAATAGCACTGTGAAAATCAAAGACGAGCAATGAAAGCCTGAGAGCATCATAAGGTCACTTGGTAGAACATCTTGACAACAAATCAAAGGGTCATGGGTTCAAGTAATAGGCATGCAGATCAAAATACCTTCTATGAGTTAGGTCATGGAATATTTTCTATGGCCATTCTCCAGCATATCACTGCATAAAATAAAGCAATTGTCAGTCAGTGGGAAGGGTATGTTCTAATCACTAGATGAATGCTTGGATCCTGGGATCTTAGCTTTTCAGGGGACCACAAGTGGGACAACAGACTGCAGCATGACAAATATATTGATGAAATGTGGTTTAAAGCACCATACATTAAATAACATTAAAGAAAGTCTAACTTACCTTTAATTCATTCTTGAAAGCATTATAGTAATGTTCTAACTCTGCTTCCAGAAGGAAATCTCTCAGCTCCCTTACTGTCCCCATTGTTTTATCAGGGGATGTCTCTCCTCCTGGAAATATATCAAATACCTTAACATTAATAACATATTATACATTGGTAACATAATAATTCAGTCAAATTCATGCAAGAGTTAGGCAACTTAGCATATAACCTACAATGGTAACCTGTAAACACGTAATTATGATGTTATAAGTGAATTCATACAGTAGTTGCAAAGACATACAGAAAATGAAATGTTGCACCTAAAATTGAACCGAGAAGTGTTTCACCAACAAAGAGGCAAAATGGAGTAGAATAGCCCCACTATTTCCTGAATTATAAGTCCAGTTTAAAGTGTCATTATACCAGTAAAAAAGGTGACAATAAACTAAGTCTAAATAATCATTAGAGTTGACATAAAAAAGGGAAACAACTCATCAAGTTATCAGCCCAACACAAACATTTACCTTCCACAGTGTTCCTACAACAAGTTAGTCCAAATTTCATTATTTAATATCAATCATAAAAGACAGAATACAACCAAGATCTAAGTTATAACCAAATAACCAGGCATCTGGTCTATAACAACTTGTAAATTCAAATATCTTCACTAAGAAATGTGAGATGACAGAGAAAAACAGTTCTAAGAAAACAATAGACACTTAAAGCAAGTAAGAAAGGTTTTTATTTAAGTGACATGTGAAAGACAATACATATATATGTATTAAATGATTCAGAGAAGCAAAAAAAATGTATTAAAACAATAATTATTATATAATTACTAAAGTGTCATATAAAAACATTAGATATAATATGACATATTAGACGGGATTTTTTTTCAATTATCCAGTTTACTATCAGGGGCAAGTAGAGAAATATTTTATGGGGTTTTGAACCAATATTTATTCTTCTATAGAAGAATGGGGGCTATAAATAAACACCTCTGGCCACAACAAATTGATCATATGTTCTATGGATTCGCTCGCACCTTAATTTTGACAGTTTTTTACAAAAATAATATTTTTATTTCCTCGCTCCCTCATAAAAATTTGGTCAAACCACTATATAAAGCAACTGAATTAAGATTTTTTTTATCTTTTTTTCTTCGCTCGCTCGCCCCATTTTTTTTCTAGAAAAATCCATAGAACATGTAATCAACTTGTTGTGGCCTCTCAGAAAGAAAAACTTTTTTTCTTGTTCTGGGGGAACACCAATAGTTAACACCGTGTCAACACAAACTATAGTAATTTATAGTTCAAAATATTTAATAAAGTTTTGAAAAATTATAATTGCACTTTGTACACCATTATAAATTTTTTTTTAGTATTTTAAAACTTCTAAGGTATGAGGTCTAGACACCTATTCCAGGCTACTTGATCCAATATTGTCCATAATATCGTGTAACCTTATAGAAAAACAATTTGTAAATGGAGTAATTATATAAAATCAATGATAATTGATTGACATTTTTACAGTGATTGACAAATAGCCATAAATTTTGTTATTGAAGACATTAAAGTATCATGTTGTTAACACTTAATTTGTTGTTCTTTCATAATATCCAACATAGAACACTGTCAGTTGTTTGAAGAGACCAAGGGTTCATATTATCAAGCGTCTTACGATCGATTTTAGTCGTAGATCCTTCTATTAGTATTGTACTGTTAAATTATCGTAAGATTTTTGATAATATAAGATTTTTGATAATATGCTGCCCTAGTCAACAATATACTACAGTACTACCAGTCATAATCTTAACCAACAAGCCCAAGAGCCAAGGGCAAGTGAAAATTTATTCATATTTGTAAATATCATTTTTTTTATGAAGTCAGGCTAGTTGACAATTTTGTTCTTTACTGTAATATAGTTTAACATAAAGAGTCTAGTGCTTGAGAAAAGTTAAAACTACACTAGTCACATATTTATCACATTTTGTCAAATGAAAGAGTCTGGCTAGATAAATGTATTTGTAAAATCAAAAGCAAATAATAGAGTCTCACTTCCCAAACTCCTATTTCTCTGCACTGCAAATAAATAAACTGAATCAAGGCTGGCAAGTATTAAAACTTGAACAATGCTCTAAAGAGATTCGTGATCCTTGTGTGTTAAGGGTTCAATTGAGTTTAATTTACTGGTAACCTCACAATACCATAATAAATCTGTGAGCTAATGCTCACTAGTGATACCCTTGCAAAAATTTAAAAATATGCGACAAACAGGAAGTAGATGAGCAAGGAGCATGAAATCGCTTTACACCACATGGGACTATGGGATGAAGCAATATGCAAAGTATTAGGCTGCTGCATGTTATAGTTGCTGAGAAAACTGCAACGGAAATTTTTAACGGACGGACGCACGCACGGACACACGCACGGACAAGGGTAAAACAGTATACCCCCCTCTTCTTCGAAGCGGGGGTATAATAACAGTAAATCTTCGAAAAATCATCATCACAGTGCCCATATGTACTTGCATGCTTTTCTGCTGATACAGTGAAACATTATAAAGGACCCATCAAGTGAATAAATCTTAATTCATCAAACAACTATACAGTACAGTGAGATGAAAAAAAAACCCAGACATTATTTTGAGTCGACCAAGACATAATAAATGATATCACTAACTTAAGTGTCAAATATATAAAAAGATAAAATAAGTGACATTATTCATCAATCAACCATTAAAGCCTAGCTGATGTATCATAAACTGCCATAGCTATGTGATGTTTTACAGCCCTTCAAAAATATAACATACATTTATATTGTATGCAGTCATCACCTTAACTTCTCTCGAGCACAGTCTTAGCCCAATTTATTATGTCATAATAATTATGGAAAAGGGTAAAATTATTAACTAGTGCAACTGTAATTATGAAGTAAGTCATTTTACCTAGCCTTAATCAATTTTCATTTGTCCCAGGCTTATACCATAACCCCTGATAATTGAAATCACCTACTGGCAGGTAATTTCTCACATAACCCATTGAATACCTGAACATTTGGCAAATTTTGGGGCTGAATATGGGCCCAATTCCCCTCTCAAAATCATATGTTTATTTCCCCTAACTCAGATAAAATTCCCCTCAAAATTTAGATTTTTAAATTTTAATGTCATTCTACAGTCACAATCTTGACTAGCTAATCAAATCAATGGTAGGAAAGTGTTCAGAGTAAATGTGACTGGTAAAAGTCACAACTGTACACTTTTACAAGTGGACTGAAAATTCCCCATAGTGTCTTGAAACGACACAAAATTCCCCTGGGTCACTGCTCCAAGCCAGTCATCGCTGTTTACAGAAGTCGTGCATATTTCGTGAAAACATCTTACAGTATAGCCAATCTGGGGACTTTCAAAATTGTTATACTCAGGTATAGATGTTTTTAGCTGGGTATATCAAACAAGGTTTTATATATGTATATATTATAATGAAAGTTTTTATACATCACAAGATTATGGCAAGATGTTATTCTATACGCAGATTCAAATTTCTTCTATACAAAATATGTTGAATATAATGCGGAATCAACTATGAATGTTATAATATACTACTACATAAATTTTGTAAAACATATCATTTAAGATATCAAATACAAAATTCTTATGCTATTTTACATTGAAGATGATTATACTTTTAAAACTGGCATACATTTTTATGTCTTCTATTCATTATTACTTATATTATGATAATTACTGCTTTATTTATTGTTGCAGCACAGTTAGGCATGCATAGTCTATTATCCTCCCTGTGTCAGACTCTTGAATATTTGAAAGATTGAATAAGGAAGCTTAGCTTTATTAGAAATGACAAACTTTTTAATGTCTTCAAATGCATTCTTTATAATATTGCGATCTTTGAAATAAAATGCTTCAGTAATAAAAACCTGCAATAAAGAATTTACATTCCTATTCACTTTATTTAAATTGCACCCAAAATATCTCATATGTTTTAGTCATTGCCTTAAATTTTCTTGAGCATTGGAGAGAGAATGGCCATAAAATTATTTCGTATAAATAAGCTCCACAAAAGTATGTCCTAAACAAAGAACCCTAAATCAATAGATGCAGGAGCAGTAGTCCAGTGGTTAGGATGCACTTAGGGATCGAGTGGTCCTGGGTTCGAATCCCACTGCTAATTCTCTTGAGCAAGAAATTTACCTGGGATTGCTTCCCTCTATCCAGGTGTAAACCAGGGTACCTGTAAGGGTCATGCACTGTATGCTGTGTCCGCAATCTGCACTATCAGTTAGTGTGTGACTCTGTAAAAGGGGAAGTTAATGTCAAGAGTCGACTGAAAAGTGATACTAGAAGTAGACTTCAAAAATCTTGCTTTAACTGTTAGACTTGTGCACTACTATGATCTGATCCAGCTGGGCAGCTTACTATCAAGTCAAAACCAGTGTATGGAATTAGAAAATGTCCCGCTGTCTAAAAGACAACACTTTATTGTTCTAAGAACCAAAAATGTCTTTTGGCCAACTGAAAGACTTAAAATACTAAAGAACATAGCAATTGTTAAAATATTTAGAAAATCACTTTTAAATTCTTATTTCATAAACAGTCAAACAATGGCCTGACATTGGCATATAATCACAAAAGATAAAATTAACCCAGGTAAATTAATATTGCAAAGTTTATACCACAAAATGTAAAAACAACTTGCAGAAATAAATGATAGAAACTTCCCTTAAAGTTTGAATTACAAAATGAAATATTGCTTGCAGCTGAAACATGGAGTGATATCTGAGAACAAATATAAACAAAACTACCTTAGACATTCACTCATCCAGTACAACATTTTTACGCCAGCCTTGATAACAGGGTAATAATCAACAGCAACAAGACACCAATATTGATGGGTTAGAACAAAACTAGTCTACTTGCTTCTTGAATAACACTTAGTTTAGACTAGTATTGAACCGACTTAGCAAAATAAAACTATATTATATAAAGAGGTAAATAAATTTAAAGAAAAACTATGGTTAAGTGCAAAATTGGTACAAAAACTTATCTTTAAATGTTTATATAAATATAAGAAAGAAATTTTGAAATATTTTGCTTTCATCGTTTAAATATAAGGTTATCTTTTCATAGCAATCACAGAATTGAGAACCCATGACCTACCTAGTTGTAACCAAACACTCACCATGTCACCACAAAGCTAGTTTGATGACCAGAATTGGGATTGAACCCATGACCTACCTAGTTGTAACCAAACACTCACTATGTCACCACAGAGCTTGTTTGATGACCATACTTGGGATTGAACCCATGACCTGCCTAGTTGTAACCAAACACTCACTATGTCACCACAGAGCTAGTTTGATGACCAGAATTTGGATTGAACCCATGACCTTCCTAGTTGTAACCAAACACTCACTATGTCACCACAAAGCTAGTTTGATGACCAGAATTGGGATTGAACCCATGACCTACCTAGTTGTAATTAGACATTCTACCACCAAAAAGCTAGCTAGAAGGCAAAAGAGCACAGGTGTTGTATCATACCTACTACAACAGTAACTGAAGGCCAAATACGATTATTTTGTTAGACAAGTCAGATATCAAATTCTCTTACAAATGGAACAAAAGAAACAGAACACAGATATTTGACTTCTGGATTTGGAAATAACATTTCTATGACATTAATACATATATATAAACCAAATAGATTTACAGTAAACTGACTGACATACCCAGTAAACCATAATTTATGTGACAGGGGTAGAAGGTTTCTAATGAAAGCTATAATTGACATAGATCTACTAACACCTGCATATCTGTCAGATAATCTGATATTTAACTATCATATCTTGATGATACTTCATCTCTTGATGAACTGAGTGCTGAAATATCTTTCTATTCATAAAGGAATAAACAGAACTAATATGTACACAATTTCTTAAGGCTCTTTTATTGGAACTGCCGGCATTTCAGCAGCACTTAGGTGAAATTGTATCCTACTAATTGAAGACAGAGCCTAAACCTTCTAGTGTCCATTGTTGCATATAAGAAATTTTTTTCTTTAAGTTTAGCTCACATCTATTCTATGTAAGAGTCTTTAGTATTTTAATTCCCGACAACATGGTGTTTTACCTCGATTCCTGATTATAGTGCCACTATAATCCACTCATGATGTCACTAATTTGGGTGTAATATCAACAGTTTGAATGGACAGAATACAGACCAGGTACAAAAGGTATGTTGAAATGACTGTATGTATGTATGACTATGTAGAAAGAAGAGGACTAACTGATAGACAAATATATGTAACAGACTCTGAATGGCTAGCCAATTCAGAAACACAGAATACAATTCTGTGAGACGAAGTGCCTTAAATCCAACATAATTTTGATATAAGAAAACAGATGACACCAACGGAAGCACAAATCAGACAAACAAATCATATAAATCAATATAAATCAAGAAGTAGCTTTAAGTCTAAAGTTTACAAATATTGACACATCATTATACACTCACATTAATTTGTTTACATTAGATTATCACATGTTTACATCAAGTTTATTCACCATAATTTGATAATATTTACCATACCTTATATAATTATATATATTCAATAAGGTCATCAAATAAGGCCATCGTTAGGTAAATAATTTCTGAGAGTTCCTAAGTAACCAGTGACAATGGCACCAACTCAATTGTTAAAAAAAAATTGGATGAATAATGAATATTCATTATTAATATTTCAATGTCCTTGTAAATAGAGTAAAAGTCTGTCAGAGAAAACCATCTGACCTATAGAGGCAAACCTGCAAGTCTTTTACACTTTGGGAGTCACATTTTTCAAAATCAAAACATTATTTTTTACATCGTTTAGAAGGAAAGGATGATGTAGATCAAATTACCAAACTTTGCTGTAAGATTTACAAGTGCTAGTATTAAGTCAGGCTCAAATGTCAACTTACCCCAATTAAAAATATATACTGTTTTCACTAACCTGAATAAATTTACAGTAAGTTGTCCAAGATTTAGACAAGTATGTTAAGACTATTCCTAAAAAGACTGGTCAACTACAAACACTAAAATTTTAACCATATCTTGATAAACAGTGCAGTTGGTAGCGCTCCAGAATTTGAAATCTAGTGTCTTGAAGGGGGTACGGGTTCGAATCCCACCGTGGGAGGTTATACCCTTCCATGAAAATTTGACAATAATGTCAATTTTCCTTCATTTATTAGATAATATGGAGAAGTTTCCAGCCTTGTGGAAGGGTAGGTGAGTACTGGTTATAGACAATGGTCCAGGAAAGCTAGGTTAGGTGTGCTGGACGCCATAAAATAACCTAAATTGTGATGACACAGCATTAAACCTAGTAAAAATATAAATAAATAAATAAAAAGATAAACAGTAAGTAACAGCTAAAAGTCATGGGTGAAAGTTGAAAGTTACGAAAAACCTACTTTCTTATACTAAAATAGTCAGATATATCATATAAATCAAATAGAGTAATTTATTCTCAAAATACGGAAATCAGTATTAGTTAATACTGAAAACTTTCACCCATACATAGGTACACAAATCATCATTCTAAGGCCTTAAAGCTGAGGTTAAATTTGTTACTTTGTTTTTAAACTGTTATCATCCACATCATGTTTAAGGTGTCCATATGTTTCAAATTTAAGATAAAATAGATAAATGTTTATGGTTCTAATCAAAATAATGATTAAATGTGACATATCTCCATCATATGGGTGACTGACTGACATAAATTTATATAAATTTTGACATGAAGATTTGTAAGAATGAACACTTTCATATCAAGAATTCTGATAAAGTAAACGATTTCTGGATTCTGGAAATCTATCTGGTAACTTTCTAAAACCTGGTGATAGAGATTATGTTTTCATTTACATTTACATTGGTCAGACAGCACATAACTTATTTTACATAACTTTTTTTTCATTGGGTTTAACGCCATGTCAACACAATTTAGGTCATTTTACGGCATCCAGCACACCTGACCTAGCTTTCCTGGACCCTTGTCTATAACCAGAACTCATCTACCTTTCCACAAGGCTGGTTCAGCACAAGACTAGTCTAGCTACATGTTAATAAAAAAAAACAATGAGGACCTAAGCTTTGTAATAGCGCATTGACATACTAGGGTATGTAACATTGATTCCTCCAAACATTGGACCACTGTAGAACATTTATGCTAAACCTTATGAAAATTCAAGACCAAGACAGCAGCAAATCAAAAATCCAAAACATCAGGGCAGATAACTACTGAAGTTGCAGAAATAAATTATTAAGTATCAAAACAGTATCAATTATTATTAAAAATAAAACAATTTCAATCAATTTCACTCCTTAATAACCTTACAACCTTTCCTTAAATTGACAATAATCAGCTTAATCCAGACACATACAGAACCAAAATAAAATTAATATTCACAAAAAATAAACCCATATACTTAAATTATTAAGGAATGACAAAAACAACACATTAAAAAAATTATGTAAATCCTTTGAGCTAAATTAAGACCTTTTAATCCTTAAATCCAATTATTTACCATTTAAATCAAAACAAAAACATTAAAAAAATAAAACTTCATAAGTACAAAACTTTCACTATTAAACTTACCAAAGCTCTTCCTATTAAAAGAATTCCTAATTTTATTCCGAATCATGTAAGAATCGTACACTGGAGGCATCACACATAATATAACAATTAATCCAATATCATAATAAACAAGTACACTAAGTACGGACTGTACCGACAGTTTTTAATAAAATATCGAAAAACATAACTTGGGTATGGATATAAACATTTCCCATTTATAGCATATAGGCTTGTATTCTCACTAGACCATTTAAATCCATCTACCATATATACCTACATTAACATTAAGTCAAGAAAGTTATTTTATTAATATAACGATAAACTTATGATAGATAAACTTACGATATTTTCAAGATAGATAGGTATTTAAGGCGATTACAGATTAAAAGGCACGGCCGGGTTATGTTTATTATCATTTTAAAATTATCCAATTTTTTGGTCAAAAGCTTAATTTAAATGTCTATAACAAAGTGTCAAACCTTGTACATTTAACAATTTTATAATAAAATAGCCCAGACAATTTTAAGTATAATATTATCTAATGATTAAATTAACATTACAAAGTTAAATCTTAAGCTATCTTAACACTTTGCAGACAGTAGCAAGTGGGAATGCAGTCAGCTGCAAAAGAGATAATTGGCCTTGGGAAATGAATGGACACATTGAATAGCTACATCATGTCAACTATGTTAGATTTAAAAAGAGCTTTCATATTTAAACATGCCCTGATAATCAATTAATAGCTGGCTGGCTTGTTCAGTTGTACACAACTACTGATCAAGCAGTCATAGGTTTGAATCCCGGGCAGGGCACTCTTTGGTGGAGCTAGATCATGTAATAATTTTAAAGCCATTACCTCTATAAACCTTAGCTCACCATTCCTGGAAAGGCTTAAACTCTGGATTTAGATGTTAATCAACTACTTGGCACATACTTCTTTCAGTGACTATTACAATTTACCCACATGATTTAGAATCAGTGATAAGAGGGAGAATGGCCATAGAAATCAATTCATAATTTAAAATCCACGAAAGAATGCCAGCCAACCAGGACTCAAACCTAAAACCCCTCGATCAGTAGACTTATGTGCTACCAACTCAGCAAGCCAGGTGGGCTGTGCAGCACCTTAAATTCCACCTAATAAGACACAAACAGACAACACACAAATCAATTAAACTAGACAGCACTAAACTATATAAAACACACCATATTTCATTCTTAGATGTTTAAAACACCAGCTGTCATACAGTGTTATATCATTATTGATATAGATCTATAAAACACCATTAAAAACAAACAACAGATCTATGTCATGACTCATTGATTCAAACATATCCTAGACAGTGTAGCATATGTCACTTTATATACAGTGCCACCCAAAAGTTTTGGACAATAAACCTGTATCGGTACCTCAATTTATGAATTTTCCATCTTTGCACTGTGAGGTGGTACAAAGGTTTTTATACATTATTGCTGAAAAGCACCAAACACAGACCTGACTAGTAAAATTAGTCGGTCCAGTAAAAAGTCTGTCTTAGCTGGACGGAATGTCCCACAAAATTATTTTTTTCAATTTAAATGAGGATAACTATCAGCTATTTTATTGTATTTTTCAATTAATATTGAAATAATTTTGATGTTTGTCTTCAAAAAATTAAGATAATGACTGAGTAACAACTAGAAAACAGTAATTATAAGTCATGATGTTTTGACTTGCCAGGATAAATCATATTTCTTTAATAATCACATGTATATGAAAATTATAGGAAAACAAATTGTAAATAGTCCTGCATGGGAATAAAGGAGATGGTAAGTCTTTGTAAATATAAATCTTCAAATCAGGGCAAATACATAAAATAATAAATCCATGGGTCAGCATGCACTAAATTTGTCTTCACTACATGTAAATAAATAAGGATTTATGCTAGAGATGCTCTGACCCAGCAATATGGGCTTCTAGTTCCTTTTGAATTTTATCCTATTATCATTAGTGTACTTGGCTAGAGCATTGACCATAACAATCAATTTGAGTTTATAATTCAGCAATTTTCACAAACAAGTTCACTTAAGATTTTAATAATTTTCCTAAATAGGGCCATATCACTTTAATTCATCTAATCAATTCACCAGACTAAATAATTGGCCCGAAATTTAAAATTGAACTTTCATAAACCCCACAACAAGGACTACCAGGGCAACAATCAGGGCAACAACCAGAGGCTCCTTTAAACTATTTATCTAATTAAATTTCCAATTAACATTCCAGTGTAAATCTTCCTATAGAATATCTTGACTGGTTATCTAAGGAGGATCTTAAGTCCAGTCAAATAACCAATATAATAGCTGTCACATTAATTGTAGACTGGTTTAAGTCAATTGTTTAACATAGGCTGATCAAGTAGGGGGGTAGGGGTTAGGGGGGGTAGGGGTTAGGGGGCCAGAACCCCACCCCACACATCAATCCAAATTTTTTTAAACTTTATCCCATGATTATTCATAATAGATGTCACATTAAATGTAGACAGGTTTAAATTAATTGGTTAACATAGGCTGATCAAGCAGCTAGGGGGTAGGGGTTAAGGGGGACAAGAACCCAACCTACCACTCACCGACCAACATTCTAAAAAATTTAAATCTTTGTCTTTGATCCCCAAGAATTCCGTAAAAATTTTAAAAAATGCGTTCAGCTGTTATCTGCCCCTCTAAAATCCCTAGTAAAAAAATGCAGAGAAAAACTGAAAAATTATTTTCATCAAGATGATCCCCACAGTAAGGAACACCTCATCCCCGCTCCCATAACAAATTGTATAAAGCTATACCACACTGAAACAAATGTCTACCCACCCCCTTATAAAATTTCTGAGGTTTGATCCGACCCTTTTGACAACAGTCAACGGCAATAGACTACAGATTTATGTGGATACATCTTATTACATTTCAGATGACTTATTGCTTCAAAATGGCTCATCAATTTAAATTGATGGATTTTTAATTGGTTTGAAAGTTTTCACTAGTAAAGGTCTAAGCTATATATCATTACATCAAGTCAACTTTATATGACAAAATTTAGTCCAATTTCTCTACTCACCAGCCTATGACCCCATTTTTTATTATTTAGGTTTTGAAGTAAAAACCACAAAATGTAAAACATCATGAAATAGGAAATTAGTAATGTCTGCATAAAAATACTGGGAGTAGACATGTACAATACATCCAGACTTTCATTGAACTCAAGGACAGTCTGATTCTTGATAAGTTCATGAACTTCAACTATATAAAAACAAGGGAATGTTCATGAACCAAAATTTTAATCAACATTTGATGAATTTGTGCTATTTCATCTTCATGAACATCCAATGAACTGTTTATGGACTTGGTTCATGAACCTAAATGACTAATTCATGAGCTATGCATGAACGGGAAGTGTTCATTTAGTAGGGGTTACTATGAAACGTAACAGAATAAAATCAAAGAGCTGAAGAAAAACAAGTAAATCTGTGAGCTAATGCTGACTAGTGATACCCCCGCAAAAATCTAAAAATATGCGACAAACAGGAAGTAGATGAGCAAGGAGCATGAAATCGCTTTACACCACATGGGACTATGGGATGAAGCAATATGCAAAGTATTCGGCTGCTGCATGTTATAGTTGCTGAGAAAACTGCGACGGAAATTTTGTAACGGACGGACGGACAAGGGTAAAACAGGGGGGGGGGTATAATTAAATGCTGTTGACAGTAATCTTATACATGTTTTGCAAGCAAATACATTAATTGTATAGTCAGGAGAAATGGTCAGATTTCCTACATGATTTATAATGAGTAAAACAGAGACTTTAATTGCCAAGGAAAAATGGTACAGCATTGTAAGACTGTATGTAAACAGTAGAGAACACTAGTCAGGTATTGTAAGGAGAGATGTTAACAAGCAATAGGTCGACATTTATCTGTCAGATTTCCCTGGCTATCATATACATCAACATTGTGATCTGAGGGCCAAACATCTACCCTTTACCAGCCAATTCTGATGCTTTACTGCGTCTCAAATTGCAAAACTAGAGTGGTAAAAAGCAAAACTGCATTTCTTTCCCCTTTTGCTCCAATACAGCATTGCAGTTTTTGCCCCTTTTGCTCCACTTCATAATACAATGGTAACTGGGATCAAATTTATGGGGTTTTCTGTAAGACAATCACTCAGGAAATAATTTGGCCAAGTTGCATATCTGTCAATAATCTAGTAATGAAATAAGAGTACTTGAAATAGCATCATCGCTTAAAGGTAAAAAAGATCAATTATTTCCCATAAAGCCTTCGGCTTCAAATGTATTCAAATAGCATGTTTCTGTTGCAACCAGTTAAGGACAAAGTCAACAACAAAGATGTACCTTTTGTGGAAACTGTGCAGTCAACATGATCTTTAGTTTCTTTAGTGTATGGTACAGAACTAGTGTCTTTTGTGTGCAGTATCAAATTTGTGTCTTCTTTGCATGGTACAGAATTTGTCTCTATTGTTAACGGTAAAGAAATTGTGTTTTTCATGTATGGCACTGCATTTTTGTCATCAGTACTCGGTACAGTAGGCGTGGCTTTCATGTACGGAACAGAATTCTTTTGATTCTTTCTTCTGGTACTTCCACACAACATTTTGTTATTTCCAGTAAATAAAAATACCACAATATAAGTTAAACTAACAATCAACCCCAATTTGATGTCAAATTAATCCAGCATCAATTCAACAATTCTTTCATACATCCAATATTGCTTATCATTACAATTAGTTTACCATGCAGTTGTCAAAGTTGAGCTCGAGATTTTGTGCAATAATCCCCTTTTCAACAATCCTTGTCAAGTCTATTTCCTAAAACCATGTCGACAAAGTCATAACTAGAAGTAATGTCACAAGTCCAGTCATATCTTTTTCTATCATTTGTTAACAAATAAAGCAAAATTAACATTCAACCAACGCACTCATAAAATCAACTCATTCAGTAATTATTATTCTAAAAGACCTATCACAGACATAGTCTTTAACAAATCCAACCAGAATTCCTAAATCACTTATATAACATCAAAATACTTCCATAAAAATTTTAAAAACATTTTTCCACTAAACCCATACTCAATCATTAAAATGAGTCCATCAAAAACATTACTACAACCACTATGTTTTACTATACTTTAATTACCGGGACAATACAAAATATACATTTTGTTTGTTAATTAATACAAAACTAAACGTTTGACGATATATTATCAACCATTCAATCATTAAGCTCATACACACGCCACCAAGTTAAACTTAATATACACCCCTCATTATACGCTAATTAAAGTATTCCAATCTGGGACCATCAGTCACAGTTTAACTTAAACAGTATTGAATGACAGAGTAAACTTCGATAATACATACAGTACTTAGTAATATTCACAACACCCCGATTTCACGGCACATCGATTCACAGTCCAATACGCTCAGCCCCGATAATAGTCACTTAAATCCACACTCTAATATACCCAGCCCAATACGTGAAGCCCCGATATACGATATACACGACACTTCAATCCGATCTACTTTAGTTGTGGTGACAGGTTTTAATTGAATCAAGTTTACATCTATTTTCCGATAATTGGTTACACACTAAGCATCGTCTTGTTCACAACCTTTGTTTGATCTCTGGAGCATTTACCCAAGCACAATAGATTGAAAAAATAACTCAAAACTTGAGTTTTGTTAACAGTTAAATTATCAACACCTCAATGCAAAACTAGTCTAAATCCATCTTTATTTACATGTAGTTAAACAAGTTTTGAACTTGAACCATCAAAATTTATCACAAATGTATAATTTCCAATACATCAACAAAACTTATAATAAAAATTTTAATACATTGATGCAAAACAAAAACTTGTTAATACAATGTCATCACTATGCTTAGCTTTTAGCTAACGATGCAAAAAAAGCATGATTATTCATTCACTTAGCTTTTAGCTATGATTAGTTACGATACTAGGTGTGATGCATCGAGCCTCGAGTCTGAACTTAATATTCAAATGTATACTTACAAAGTTAATTTGTATATAAAATATTGAACTTTTATGAAGTATTGTAAAATGTTGACAACAATGTAATACACACTTGAATTACATTTTTACAACATTTTATGGTACTTGTAGTTTTGTTAGGCAAACAGTATAAGTAACAAAATACTAATTAAAAGTAAATTTATGATACCTTTAAAAGTTCTAAAGTATACTAGTATAGACCTGATACATAACTTGTTTAGTAACTTTTAATCGGTTAAGGAGTTCCCTTTATCTATCCTGCCTTTTTATTGTAAATCTTGACTTGATTTCTACATTACATGTAACAATTCCTCCCCCATTCACAATTCCAACAATGGGGTTTTGTAACATCCCTCCTGCCCCAACCATAATTCTAGCTGTAAGATTTTGTAACAACCCTTAACTCCTAACTTCTTCAAACTGCGAGTTCATGAACAACTTGTCATGTTCTAGAAACAGCACAATTTCAACAGTTTTGGTTCATGAACTTCTCTGGAGTCATGAACAAATGTTCAATAACTGCTCCTGAAGTTTAAGAACAGTTCTTGTTTTTCACTGTTCACTATTCAAGGCCTATTCTTTGGATGTAGCTGTTAACTAGCTACTGGGCACATACTTATGTCAGTGAATGACAACTGTCCAACATAATTTAGAATCAGTGGTAAGAAAAGACTAAGCCAGAGAATAGCCATAGAAATTATTTCAACTTAAGTATGCTCCGCTTGGGAATCAGACCTAAGACTCCCAACCAATAAAGATGTTCACGTCCAACTGAGCTAAGCCAGGCAGGTCTAAACTTCAATACAACTATGACAAAATGTGCGACAAAAAAGATAAAATTACCAAATAACGTGAATTATAGCAACAAATAAATCCATGAACAAGTAACACAAGTAACTCAGTAATATAAAACCACTGAGTTTGATGTTAATATTGGGAATTTCTACAACAAGCAAACAAAAGACTAGAATCCTTTTGTTGTAAAAATCATGTTATTTTAAAATTTTATGACAATAGAAACTGACAGTAACATGAGTTGTCATTTGTGAAAATGAAAAGCAAAAAGAGCAAAAAATTAAATTTGGGGGAAAACCAACACAATGACATACACGGCATATAGTGAAATACAGACAACAGCTATATAAGATGTTTTAATATCTAGTGAAAATTAACCATCAGGATTTTTCATTTAATTAACCATCAGGATTATCCATTAAAATTAACCATCAGGATTATCCATTAAAATTAACCATCAGGATTATCCATTAAAATTAACCATCACGATTATCCATTAGAATTAACCATCAGGATTATCCATTAAAATTAACCATCACGATTATCCATTAAAATTAACCATCAGGATTATCCATTAAAATTAACCATCACGATTATCCATTAGAATTAACCATCAGGATTATCCATTAAAATTAACCATCACGATTATCCATTAAAATTAACCATCAGGATTATCCATTAAAATTAACCATCAGGATTATCCATTAAAATTAACCATCAGGATTATCCATTAAAATTAACCATCAGGATTATCCATTAAAAATAACCATCAGGATTATCCATTAAAATTAACCATCAGGATTATCCACTAAAATTAACCATCACAATTATCCATTAAAATTAACCATCAGGATTATCTACGAAAAATTAATCATCAGGATTATCCATTTAATTAACCATCAGGATTATCCACTAAAATTAACCATCAAATTTTACTATCATCAAATACCACCAAATAACGCAACAAAAACAAGTAAATCTGTGAGCTAATGCTCACTAGTGATACCCCCGCCAAAATCTAAAATAAAACAGTATACCCCCCTCTTCTTTGAAGCGGGGGTATAAATATGCGACAAACAGGAAGTAGATGAGCAAGGAGCATGAAATCGCTTTACACCACATGGGACTATAGGATGAAGCAATATGCAAAGTTTTAGGCTGCTGCATGTTATAGTTGCTGAGAAAACTGCGACGGAAATTTTGTAACGGACGGACGGACGGACGCAGAGATATAGTACTAACACCGATATGAATAAATAGCCCCCCCCCCATCAATAATTGTACAAAAAACTAATTAAGATGAAATTTCAAACAAACAAAAAACATACAACAATACATTAAAACATAGCGTTATATTACAATTGACAGCTGCAGAATGCAGACACATGATACTGGGTCTTTATTTCATTCATATTGTCCGATTATTCAGCTGATTAAAACAGCTGGAAGCTAAGAGGTACGATTGACCTATAAAAATAGGAATGCAGCGCAATGTCTTCACTGACTGTCACTGCACTGAAAGAACATGTTCTCATATTTCACAGTGTCAATTTTAACAACACTGCAGGGAAATTTATAAAGAATTTGAGAACAATTTCTCCACCCTCCCTCGTCAATAATAACCAAAATAAATGCAAGTATTCAATTGAAAGTGACAATGGGACCTGAAAATATTCAAATTTTATCCATAGCAATGTGATGATGGTGGGGTCGGTGAAGGGATCAATGGGGAGGTCTGGTGGTTTATTAAGGCCCCTTCCCCCCTCTCCTAGGAAACTTTGATTAATGATTTATTTGCAAGAAAGAAAACTAGAGTTCAAAAATTTAGTTTTTTGCAACCAGTAAATATTACCCATTGCCTACACTCGCCTTATCAGGCTCTGCTATTTAACAATTTCACAACAAAGGGGAACATTTAGCAGATAGACTCTAGATAGGCTTTTAACCTTTGATCAGGCATTGTTCAAAATGTTCTATCTGGAATTCCTGCAATTTACACAGATAAAGTATCATTTCATAGTTTCAATAATCTAGAATTTCAGGGCTTTAAGTCCTGAATACTTTTAATTGTAAGTTAATGCAGATGTCTTTAATTTTTGTATTAAATAATATAAATAAATAGGCCTACACAAAAATATTTTTAAACCAAAATTTTGATATTATCATAATGTAAATTTCAGAAGGGACTTTTGTGAAATTTTAGATACATTCCATCAACTCTCTCCCAACGTCATATCATGTCAACAGATATGTCGTAAAAACTCAATTTTAACTTCAATATAATTATATTACATACAATAATAAGTGCAGAAGTAATAAAGAAATCATAGGTTGTTAAAACATCATTACATGTCTGGATGATTTTCCATCATAAAGGAGTAAAATTTAAATACTTATTATGCACAACAAAATAATGAAGTGTAACATTTTTATAATATAGTCAAACCACATTACCATAGCCAACTACAGGGAAGATAACCAATGTATACTGGATGACATAGCAATGTCATAGACTACATCCAGAATAGACATTATCTAGATTTTCCCTGCAGTACAAACTTTTGCCATTACAGTGAAAACATGACTGTGTACAAAAAACAATAGGCTTTAATCCAAGTTTGGTGCTTTTCAGCAATAATGTGTAAAAATCTGTGTTTACATAGATGGAAAAGAAAACCCATTATTTAAGGGCTGCAGCAGTATTTAGTACAACTGTATACCATAGTTCAGAATTCATGGTTCAAAATTTGAACTTCGTTCAGGAATTTGCGATAATGGTTTGAACCATCCACAAGGTCAAGGTCAGATTCTAGATATGCCTGAATATACTTAACATCTACTTGGCTACAGTAAAAGCTAAAGTCCGCTGAACAGAAGCAGACTTTAAAAAAAAACCCATTTAATACATCAGTCACAGCCAAACATAGTAGACCGACAGACAAATCCTGTAAAAAAAATTAGAAGGACCAACTGTCTGGCAAAAAATTTGATCTCATCCACACAATTTTTACTTCATTAGAATATGTAAAATGTATCTGGTCCTGTAAGACTGGGTTTGGTCCTGTAAAATTTTGATCTTCACACAACCTACTGTCCAATAATAAACTGTCGAGTTTGCTTGAGACTGATACAGTTAGATGGTTATCAGCGCAGGTTTAAATGTATTCACATAGTATGTGAGAACAAAAATTATTAGAATATACACTGACTTAGTTATTATATCTTATACAACATTCATAAATTCTTTACATAGTTAAGAATAAATGTTCCATTTAAAATTATAATTATTTTAGTCCTTATATAAATAACTATTGGGTTTATAATACAGTGAAGTTCCTCTATTAGGACCGTTAAAATCCATGGTCTTGACAGAGGAGGGATTTCATATAGGGACCTTTATATTATCAAATTAAGCATTCAGTCACCAACCATGGTCACTGACCATGATTGATCATAGTCAGTGACAACAGTAACCATGGTCAAAACTTGTGGTGCCATTTAACAAACCATGGTTGACCAAGTCATTTGGCTTTCATTTTTTCTGGGTAGGGACTTAAAAATCATCAAAATATGAAAAGTGCAACTACCTTTGAATTTATAAGCTGAAATTTTGCTAACTTATCACCATTTTGTGGTATTTTCTTGCACCCAAAAACCCCATACTGACAATTACTTTAAGTTCCTATTCCTAAGAGTATAGAACTCTAGCCCTATATAGACTCAGGAAAAAAAACTATTAACTTACATAGTTCATAATCTAAATTTTTAGTTGATTTCTATATATTAAGTAAGAATATGTTAATGGCACCAGGATTTGGATCTCGTGTCCCGAGAGCGGTTATACCCTTCCATGAAAATTTGACAATAATGTCAATTTTCCTTCATTAATAAGATATATGGAGAAGTTTCCAGCCTTATGGAAGGGTAGGTGAGTACTGGTTATAGACATGGGTACAGGAAAGCTACGTTAGGTGTGCTGGATGCTGTAAAATGACCTAAATTGTGTGGTCACAATAACCAAATAAAACAAAACCCAATAAAAAAATACGTTCATCACAAAAAATTAGCACACTAAGACACAGACAATTTTGTTCTGTCAATAACAGAAGATGTAAAAATTGGACACAAAATCTTCAGGGAATTAGATTCAATATGAATTGTGGTAAGAAAAAACGATTCAATAGTGTTATCTATGATACAGGAAAAGAAGATGATATTCCTGATAGAAAACCAAGCTATACTGGTTCTTTTGTGAAGATTGGATGCAAAATCAACTGTAATCATTGATTTAAGTATTGTTAAACTCCACTCAACAGAGTCAATGGTGCATGCATTAACTTCACTGATTTAAATACTCATTAGTTTGGTTCTTTTGTGAAGATTGGACCGAGTCTTGATGTAAAATCATCATTCAAACTGTATTCATTGGTAGGTATGTTTCATTTTCAATCAACTGTCAGCAGTGTTTTTAGTAACCCTGCTGATTTAAATACTCAATATTTGTTTGATAATTCCAGTACATATATAGGTATATTTATATTTATTGACAGTACAAATCAACAGGTCTAATGTATGTGCCACTGACAGATGAATAAAATTTGACCATTACCCATCACAGGCCTTTTTTTCCTTCTTTACGAGACGCCGTTAAACGGCGTCTTCCCCAAGCAAAATAAGTATCTTTTTTTTCCCAAAACAAACCAATTTTTCCCCTCAACAACCAATTTTTCCCTTCAAAATATATTAAAACTATGTATAAACAACGAAAATACGGCAAAAGAGAAACCGGAAATCTCGCAGGATTTAATTATCGAAACGGTTATTTACCAGAACGGAACATGGTCATTTCGTTAAATAAGTTTATCAAAAATATAAGTAATCAAGTTTGCGAGTCCTTCAAATTACCAGTTTGGTAATTTCTTGCTAATAATTCGTTCTCAATCACATTCGCCCCTACATTATTCGCACCCAAACCGGCAGCGAATTAAAAAATTTTTGTGTGTTTTTCCCCGACGCACGTGGTATGTCTTTCCGAGCATGTTACAATTGTTGGGTTACTTACGGAATTGGCGCAATTATACAAAAAATACGAAAAAATGACATAAGAAATACTTGTACCCTGAATTTGTTATCTTAAAACTTTAAAACATCAAGATGAGTCCTAGTCAGGTATTAATCAGTTGAAAACACAGCGCATTTAGTTTGAAAAGCCAAGTAATGATTTCGATGACCAAGGAACTAACAGTACCCCTGCCAGTGACAACTAGGAACCTTTGAATGAAGAACTTGATGCCCTTTTGGTTGAACATGGAATTGAGTCAACACCCATTGATGATGATACCTCTAAAGCTACTTAATCTCCACCCAACACTCATAAACAATGACAGTTTAAATGAAATATGATTACAAGAATTAAGTATAGATCTAAATAGTCTAGTTTTATTTTTCCCCATTTTCCAATTATCGCGCGCCATTTTTCCCCTTGTAAAAGGCTACAGGCTACTTCCCCAACACATGAAAAAAAGGCCTGCATCAACACCAAACAAGAGAAAACAATATATTCAATGCCTTAAGCCTAACATTGGGACATTTTTAAAATATCTTATATCTTCTCATTTTTAGATAAAAATTAATAATATATATCACTTTTTTATAGCCTCAAGTCTCTTATTAGTTTATTTACATACTATAACCAATACCAGGGTGACATTATAGTAACAACTAACTAAAGGGACATAAACCAAGTTAAACCAAATATTTTAACCAATATTGGTTATGCTTGATTATAGGTTTTAGGAAGGTTTCAACTTCACTAAAGCCAAGCATCTCCTACCTGAATGACCTTATAACATTTAGAAAGTAACACAGAAAATCACCAATAGAAAATTCCTGAAATGACGGAACAAAATTAAAAACTGTGAATTGATAGGAATAGGTTCATTTTGATATTTTTGAATTTTATTAATCTGTCAGCAGCACATACATCAAACCCTGCTGATTTAAATACTCACTAAAGTACTTCTGTACTCACAATTGATTTAAATCAGCAGGGTTAATGTGTGGGCAACTGACAGATGAATAAGCTCAAGAAGAGAAAATATAAGGTGATGACAGTAATGTATTCAAAGGTTGATTTTTAACCCTTTACCACAACCAAGCACCTTCTATGACAAGCTTCATTAATCAAACTTTAATTAATTACAATAAGACAAAAATCTCATTATTTATAACTGACAGAATCCTGCAACTATATAGTATATTCTCCATGATAAGTAAGCAGTGCTTAGCATGCTGAAGGGGGGAAAAATAAACCAATGTTTTTTTTACAGTCTGACCTCACTTGCTCAACTTTGCATTTGAATTAAATATCCCTTGAGTTGACAATGAACTGCTCCAAGTTTAAGAAAGGAAAAGTTCATTTTTAAAATTCAGCAGTTTATGGGTAAACAATACAATAAATTAAAATATACAAAAATTGTATTATTTTATCAATTAAGTTGTTATACTATAATGACAAGAAATACAGACAAGAGTGAATAAATAAATATATATAAATCAATGTAACTGCACCTTAAAGTTTACCAAACGAGTGAGAATTTATCACCAATTAAATATAAATAAATCAACATTAAAAGTAATCACCTTGGAGGTTTCTCGAGCACTCTAGCATTTTCAAAGTTAAGTGCAACTATTCCAATTATTAAATTTTGAAATACGTAATTTCCACTAGCCTGAATAGATGTCACAAGCCATTGGCTTCTTTCATGCAGGTTAAAGCAATGGCTGCATTAATCGTACACCAGCCATTTGTTTAAAACGTTATAAACAAGTGAACATTTATCACCATTTCTGATCAATAATGAATCTATAATATTACCTGTCCACTGAATTACAAAATAAATAAATACGTAAAAAATAAATAAATGAATAAACGAAACAAATTGAATAAATAAACATTAATCCATTTAGTACTTACATGTCCTTATAAGTTATAATATTGATACAAATAATAATAATTATTCAATATTTTACATATATAATATTATACACGCAAGAATTTCGACAAAACATATATGCATATACTATACATAATTACATGGGACTTATATGTTATATTCAACCTAGTAAATCCTCATACGGACAACCTTGACACAAATACTAGTATACATGAATATCAAAGTAACGACCATAACATAAATAACTACACCTTTCTATATACAATGTAGTACTACTTATAAATTGTCAGATAAATGCATTACTGCTTTAACTTGTTATTACTTCAACTTTTTTCATATTTTAAATTACTTCATGGCATACATACCTAAAAATAAAAGAGTGTGACAAGATTTGAATAATAATTTATTTTTTTATTAACAATGTAGCAACAAAACGTACAGGTTATATTACCGCAGTCAGTCAACCTACTCACCATTCCTGGAATGGCTAAATCTCTGGATTCAGTTGTTAGCCAGTTACTAGGATCATACTTCTGTCAGTGACTGATAAATGTCCTGCATGATTTAGAATCAGTGGTAGGAGGGAGAATGGCCGAAGAAATTATTTCAATATTTCATAACCTTAGTCCTCAAAAAAAATGGCCGGTCTAGGTTTCAAACCCTCATAGACTTGTGTGCTACCGACTCAGCGATCCTGGCTGGCACAAAAAATGGTCCTACCAGGCATTTTGTTAAAGATATATATAGATTGGGAATGTTTCAACAAGGCTCCTGAAAAATTTAGTAAAATCAGAACTCAATATTTAACATAGTTAGTTCTATTCCCTTTAACGACCTATACTTTCGGACAACTTGTAAATGCTAGTAAACCTATGGTTCAGGCAAGTTATATATACAGCTGGTTGTCCAACCTATTTGAAAAATTGCTGTAAAGCCCTGCTCCTGAATAATTTAGTGAAGTAGAGTTAGAGCAGTGTTGCATTCATCAGATGAAATGTCATCATGTATTCTTATACATCAACCTGTTCTGACACACAGTGAGCAATAATATCATTTGTGATGAATAATAAATACAATAGAAAACACAAATCATTATTAAAATAGTCATTTGTAGACAATTAGTAACAATTTTGTGATCATTAATTAGCATGGACGTGTTAACAAAGCAATAAAATATCAATTTTGGTACAAAATAACACACCCCACAGTTAACCCTATTTGCATAATACTTTTTAAACAATTGCAGTACATTCTATTGGACCCCCTGGTTTTTTCAGTATTATGTTATCAATCATTTCTTTCTAAACTTTTAGAGTAACATGAGGTGGACAGTTCACCTGATCATTACTCCTAGGAAGCAACAGAAATAGACACTAACTATCTCTCTACAGCAATTACAGTTTAACCTGTCAAAATGCTACCTCTCCACAACACCAGCTCCTTTACAATGCCAATTTGGCCCCCTATTGATGTTACACTGTTTATAAGCTCTGTACAATAACACCACTGTATAATGCCAAACACCATATCAAAATGGCACTGCTGGAATACCTAACCTATGAACAACACCAAAGTGTAAAAAATAGACACTATAAATGAGTATTTAAATAAGCGGACTTAAAGTAAGCACCACTGACCTTGGAATAAAATTTATCAACAGATATGAATCAGTTCATTAAAAAAATAACAGAAATTAGTTGAAGGACTTTTGGAGGGCACTTTAATTTTTTTTTTAAAAAAACAACACTAAAAATATCTCTGACAGTCACAAGGTATGGTACAAGACATATCAATACGGAAGAATCTAACAAGTGTTATAATCACACATAGGAAGAGATAAATCAGATATATATCAACATTCAGGTAGTGATGTATTCACATTCATGGGTTTTCCTTCATGTTCCACAGACAAACAACAACAAAAACAACAGTAAAACACCCACAAAACAACATAAAGTAACAAAAAACACAACAAAATATATTAATCATCTCTGTTACACTTTTATCTTAAATATCACTGTATCTTTATTCAAGTCTATAAAAATTTATGGTGTTTTTATAAAAAACAACATATAAACAGTTTCCATGGAAATTTACAGAAATATGTTTTTTATATAAATATTGTAAAACCTTATTGTCAGAGACAGACATTTAAATCTAATTATACTGATCGTGAAGTACTGTAGTTAATATTCAAATCAGTGGGGTTAATGTATGCACCAATAATAGTTGAATGAAAACAACAACGATATGATAGAACAACTCAACACGGCTAGTACAGTATAACCTCTGCAGGGTGGCCCTACACAGAACAAATGCTCTGCACAACAACATCTTTCGATATTTCCCTTAGGCATAATTTTAATTGAATTTAACATCAGGAGAGTAACAACCTCTATACAGCAACTCAATTTAGTAACACCCAGTGGGTGTTGCTCAAGAGAGATTGTACTGTATCCACTAACAACAAGGGTATGTCTATATCAAAGCCAATAAAAGAACAACAATGTACTTGACAAGTGGTTGTTTACATCACTGTTGTTCTATTTAAAACAACATTTACCTGTAGTAATGCATGTACATGTATATCATAAACATGAAGCACTAAACAACAGCTTTCATTAACTATACAGTCTAACATGCATTTGTAAACCCTCTGAACATAACAACAACCTTCTATTTAAAGTGATCTTGATATCACTCTCATTTTGATTTTATCATTTATCAATTTAAAATGTTGTATATGATGCTTCCACTCAGTGTTAGCATTATATTCAAACTGTCACACTCTTGATGTAGTATTTTTCTTCAGATCATTTTGGTGTCAAATCTCATTATTTGACAGTGTTTACACTTTTTAAAAGGGCCCAGCCTCACTGGCTTTCCCCTAAACATGAAAATGAGAGCCAAGTTGTTATTACATGTGTATCAAAGACATTTATTAAAACTCTGTACTCCAGGAATTTTTTTTAATGCATTTCTGACTTACAGCTTAATTAAGCATTAAACATATTCCAAGAATCACCAGAGGCCAACACCAGAACTCACTAATACCACAGAACCCCATGGACAATTGACCTTAACCTCACCCTAAGCTTAGAACAGACCAAGCTATTAATAAGACAACACACTGATTTGTTAACAGTATCCATACATCACATGACTGAACTATTTTCACACCAACAGCACAAAACACTCAAATTATTAACAGAAACACTCAAAGATCAACACTATACAGTGAATCTACTCACAGAACAAGACAAATCTAAGGTTCAGTGTTAAACTAGGCTAACTACATGTGAAATAAAGAAGGATGTAGACTAGTTTTGCACTGACCAATCAAAATGGAGTGAAATGTTCTATGAAAATAATGAAATATCAGATACCTGTGGAACACAAATATAATTAAAACTATAATACCTGTGTTAATGAACCATTAAGAAGTCAAGTCTACCATGAAAACAGACAGGTCCTTTAAATGAAGCCCATATTTCATCACTTAAATAAGTACAAAGTGGAAATTTCTGAGCCAATGACTTTAAATGACTTAAAAGGCTAAGGCTAAAAGAAATTAATTATCAGATAATTGCAAAAATTATTTCTCTTTTTTAAGGCATGGGAGTCATCATATACTGGTTGATATAACAAGGAATTTGGTATTTGCAAATTTATAATAAGAATAAAAAAAAATCAGACCATCATTATCCTTGTTATTAGAAAGGCGATGAGTCTTAGAAAAAAATCTTACTTTTTAGAAAACTGTAACACAAAAGAGTGAAAAACAGTGACATATAGGTTAAACAGAAATCAGAAATAAATTTTACACCTGAAATCAGTGAGAGAACTGCTCACAGAACTTCTGGTCCTACAGGTTTATGGAATGCTAACGACAATCTAAAAAGACAAGTCTTCATTCAAAAACCTACCCTGATGTGAAAAACTTGAAAATAACAAGGGGAACTATCTATCTGCTATTATCTCCCTTGTTTATCATTAGGTCTTTCATAAGATTCATGTTGATCAAACAATAAATATATCTTGGCCTAATGATAAACAGATGCTTAGTTAAAACAAACCTGTATAAGATACAGGTAACTAGATATATTACCATTAAACATCTGTCTGTAATAAGGGTTAACACATAGATAAACAGATGGCAAGCTGTCAGGAGCCTCTCATACCAGACCAACAGAGAGAGAGAGAGAGAGAGAGAGAGAGAGAGAGAGAGGTTCAAACTGCCATATCTATCCCTTTAAAGTTTAGTTTCAAATTACAGGGGGCAAATGTTTGGACAAAATATTGAAATTTGAAGTTAATGGTGAGGACACCAAATAACAACAATTTCTCAGTCATTATTGTAGCAGTTAGTTGATTTGTCAATTTCATGATTTCAACAGCTTCAACATAAATAAAGAAGCTTTTCTCTGGTACAAAAAATCCTTCACTTCACAAGCAAACCTGAAAATTTCAATCCATGCAACCCCTTTAACGAAATAGATAGATCTGTCCCTGCAGTGCAAAGGCTAATCATTATTCATAGTTTTCACAGCAGTACAAGAAATGAAATACTGAGAAATCAAGTTTCTTGAAGTTTTAGAAAGAAATATTCTTCATAATCCTGAGTTCATTTGATGTAGGGAACATTTTATATCATTTAATCCATGAGTTAACATTTTTGTTTTCATTCATGTTTGACTGAAATAAACATGCATCTTTTAAACAGATGGGAGTAGAGAAGATCTGCATTAATAAAGCATATGTTTCTGATAAATATGAGCATAAATTATCATATAATGCAAATGATACCCTGTCAATGAATGACATAGAGCAGTTCTTTTGCATGTTGCAAATATATAATGCCATGGATACTAAGACAAAAGTTAGTTCTTATATTTGGCAATGTCTGCATATTAAAGAATTCATTGCCCATTATTAGCAAGTTTTTAACGATCTTTTCCTAGATTTATTTCTAAAGATTTTACAACAGAAATTCAAATTCAAGGCTCTTCCACAGAATTTTTGTCAAAATTCATGCACAATTTAAGCATTTTTTTTCAAGGCTCCACCCAATTCAAGTACGATTAAAGGCTTAGGCATGTATTTAAGTACTTTTCAAGACCAGTATGAACTCTGAACATAAGTCCTGTTCATGAGCTGAAACCAACCAGCTTGTGGCCCATCAAGAAGGAATATTAAGAAGTTACCTGAAGTTCAATGCAAGCATTGTGAATGTTAATTACCAATTGAGGAAACAATTTCTACTATAAACAATGGGTATCTATTCTTCAAGTAGAAGTGTTGAACTTATAAACATAACATTCCAATCTTCAGGAATTGTATACAGTTTTCTATACCATTGTTTACAATATCAAGTGTTTATACTGTGTTGTTTCAAACCTACATCTGGAAATATCTGAAACACACTCTTCTCTTGGAATCACTGTTCATTAATTGAGGTTTGGAGAGGGTTGGACTTGTTTTAGCACCATAAACCTAACTTTTAGAAAGTATTGTATAGTTTAAACCTACATCAGGAATAATCTGGACACTCTTCTCTTGGAATCACTGTTCATTAATTGTGGTTTGAAAAGAATTGGATTCAATTTAGCACCAAAATCTAACCTTTAGATAGCAAAACATGGTATGTTGATCTAATTATACAGATTTCTGCTAAAGTAGAAGATGGTTATGACTATCAAGTCTTCTATCAGACAACTTATAGAGGCCCACATGGAAGATTGGATTTATCAAAATGTGTAGCCTCTTAAAATAAAGTCTTTATTATTATTATTATTATTATACCAACCTGTGAGCTGTGTTTACTCTGAATCCTGTACACAAACAATTTTGGCATCTGTGCATCTGACTTAGTTTTCAGCTCAAATTCAACTTTTGTGTAGAGGATTTGGAGTTATTGATCAAAAATCAAAGAACAAATTGGTATTTCAATGGAAAGAAATGACTTATTTTATGCAATATTAATATTTTGATGTCATTCAATTATTCATCTAGAATGAAAAATATGGGGGGAGGGACAAATTTTTGTTTACCTCATTAGTTGCCATTGTAGAAAACCCTAAAAATATTCTATATTTTCTCATAGCATTAAAACCAATTACAGAAAGCAAGACTACAACACAGTTCAGTAAATCTGGGATGGAAACATAAACATATGTATTATCTATATATCTGGTCAGTGTCAGCGTAGAAAATTGTAAGAAGGTAAAAACAGAGTATGATCTCAACTATTATCGTTATTATCATCACTATCATCATTATCATTATATTTATCATAGTTATAATATACTAGAGGCTGTATAACACTAATTGTTTATAATTATATAACATGATAAAACACTTAACAATACTTCAACAATAATTATGTCAACTTTTTTTACCCTACAGCTTTTTTGTTATAATAATAGTAAGTTTTCCCAAAGGCCCTCGAACACTCATCACTACAGCTTTATTTCTTTTATAGTTATAAACAATGATAGCAAAAGTTTCCATAAAGGCCCTGGTACACTCATCATGACAATTGTATTTATTTTATACAAACAATAATGAAAGTAAGTTTTCATAAAGGCCCTGGCACACTCCTCAACACAGTTTTATTTCTTGTATATAAACAATAATGAGAGTAAAAGTTTTTAGAAAGGCCCTGACACACTCAAAGAAAATTTCAAAGCATAGCTTACAACTGTTAGTCCAGGAACTGCAATTTAAGGATAATAATGTAATATTTTATTAAAAACAACAAGTAAGTTTGTTTGAACTTGCCCAGGTTTGAAATTTGGCCAGGATGACCTATAGAATGTTATGAATACCCCCCCCCCACACACACGGGTGTTAGTCAAGAAATGCTATTGGTTAGACCATAACCAAAATGGGGTATGCATAAGTTTGCTTGATACAGCGTATATGTGTTAAGTTTGAATAAAATTCATACAATTATATAGATGCAGAAAAATTGAGCAAACAAGTAAATGATACAGACTGACCAACAAGCTCCTATATACCCCCCCAAACAAAGTTTTAGGGGGGCAATTTATAAACAGAATGAAGTCCAAATACAAAGTAAGCTTGACACTCTTGAACTTACAGTTATATTGTTGAAACTATATTTTCACAGTAGCACAGCAGAACAAGTGGTTCCATAATTAATCAAGTCACTAAACCATACATTATACTAAGTACTTAAGAATATAACACTTGATATCAAATTGCACAATTTGCAGAAGAGTTTCCTTTTCCTGAGTAATAAGTTGACTATTTAAGTGTACACACGCCTAAGGTCGCTATTAAAAATAGCTATATTGGATCAAGCAATGTCTTGGGAAATTTAATCATTGAAACTTTGGCAATTTAAAACAGCTCCTGACTCTTCCTATGTTTAGGACAACTGTCTGTATAAAGCTATGCAGGATCCAATTTTTGTGTGCTTTTTAGCAGAGCCAATTGTCTTCTTGTCGAAATTCCAGAAGGTGAAATTCAATTTTGAACTTCAGTAAAACACTGAGTTTTCATGAGAGAAAAAATGATAGTTCTACAAAAACTCTAGGGTCAGCATGATTAACTAAATTGAATCTGGTTGCCATAAACACAGACTTATTAGGTCCTACCACATCTAACATTTAGCTCAGTCTCTTGACTTCCTGAGTGAAGGTCACTATTACATACTGTGAAGTGTTGCTAAATGCAACCCTGGAAACTACTTGGTGTAGAGGAAGAACCAAAACCAAGTGGTGTGTCCATTGTTCATATTTAAACAAAAACGATAATAAAGGTTTAAACTTACCTTATATATAATATAAATCAAAGTCCAGTATTTAAGATTCCTCCATAAGTATACACACTATATAATTATAAACACAAATCACATTTTATATCCATAAACAGTCATTTCTGAAAATATACAAATCAAATATCAAATACTTATATCTTAAAATTGCTGAATTTAAGATTCCAACAGCTTTTATACATAGGAAAAAAAACCTTTCTTAGGTAACTTCAGGATCAGCCCAGAAAACTTTCACACATCTAATTCATAGTGACAATTCAAGAACTATAAAACATCTAAGTCAAAACAGCTCTTGAACAGCATTTATCACACCTTTAAGTACCCATAGGTGACTAGTGATGGTTGGTCCAATATACTTACACCTACCATTAGTGAAAGTTCAGAATTTTCAAATTCTGATTTCAATAATTTCAGAAGCGTTTACATTATAGAAAAATAACCTATCGTATGGTACCAAAGTCTTGAACTTAAGAATCAGCCCTAAAACTCTCAGCCATGCAAACAACAACACCCATAATTTATAAAAGCACCAAAATTACAACTCCTACCTTTAAATGCCTTAGTTAATCCAAGATCTGCATTAAATTAAATATACAAAATATCTTTATGATTCACCTAGCAGTGGTTAGGTACATATATACTATAAGAGAGTAGATTTTTGTTTTACTAATAGCCTACATATTAATGACTCTTGGTTCACATAAGTCTTCATAGATGGTGAACTATTCGAAACATTAAGGCCAGAAATACTTGTACCTGTGTTTCTTGCAATAGTATCTAAGGCCAAAAAAAATAATACATGTAACTGTGTTTTCTGCAACAGTATTGGAACATAAGAATGTCCATGATTAATGTTAATTTGTTTTAAAATTCTTTAAAATAGCTTTTGATCTAAATAACTTAATCAATCGGGCCTGAATTATAGTGGCCAAGCACAGAGTTGAAGCAAAGAAGGGTACACCCCTAGGAACACAGGATATCTAAAATTGGCCTCATAAAGAAGACTGTAACTATAGAGATTTTGTAAAGCAGGAAACACAAAATATTTAATATTGGCCTAATAAAAGAGAGGGGCCTAGCACTTTTTTGTAAAGAAAGGTACAATCCAGAAACACATGTTATTTTATACACTGGCCTAATGATAAGGGCCAGCATCATCATATGTTAGTATTTAGTTACTCACATTCTGACAATGTTAATTAATCAATCTACACAATAAACTGACTTATATAACAAAAAGAAGGTTATAAATACTCCTTTAGTGGTCCATTACCATGTTGTGAACATGTACTTTGATGAGAAAAAGAAACTTGTTGCTCTAGAAATCATTCTTATGGAATTTAATTAATTAGTCATGGATCATTTAAACATTGTAAACAAAACTGAAAACCCCGAGTGCATATTATCAAGGGTCTTACGATCTATTTTAGTCCTAAATCCTTCTATAATGTATTGTTAAATTATCGTAAGAGTTTTGATAATACGCTGCCCCTGTCCTTAGCTTGTATAAGCAAATCTTAGCTACTGTGTGCCTTAGTAAGAATGAAATTTTGAAAACATGCATATTGAACAGTATCAAACGTCCTGAAAGCAAACACAATTGTTCTTTTTTTGTTTCATTTGTATTTAATGAGGGTCCGTCCATTCCAATAAAGGATGCATTATGTGCAGACCCCATTGTTCTTGGTCCCAATAAGTTTCATAGGAATATTCTGATAAAGGGCAATAACTCATATTTATCAAATTTGCCAAGTGCTTGATAAATTTGATTGTTTTAGACAGACTTTAATTTTAGTTTAATCAACATCTATATTGCAGGCTAAGCACAAAAGGGTTGTAACTCACTTTTTTTAAATTAAGATACAACGATAATGTGCGACGCTCACGATGTATCAACACCTTCCTAATTAAGATGTAATTAGACTAGTTTTGCGCTGATCTATCAATAATATGCTATTCCGAGTCTGCCTGCTTTAATACTTGTTGACTGTATATCGCCGGTTAGGGAAAAACAGTCGTAACTCGTAACGTACGTCCGTTTTGCGCTTAACCTGCGATATCCATTTCAGTAAATTAATATTATCAGCCCATCATTAACATAATGTCAGCCAAAGTTAAGCAGCCAAAATCAACTGATCTTGATCCCCTATAGACAATGTATAGAGTCTCACACATCCACTGTAGATCAAGACCCTTCAGAGTTCATATTAAGATATCTCATTACAATCAATTAACACTAATTAAACCCAGATGAATTAATTGATAAAATCTGGTAAAATCTATCATTGCATGATAACAAGATATAGAAAGTGAAGACCTGTTGTAAACAAACATCTAGGACTGCCATTATTATTTCGATTAATCAACTAGCAGCATACAATTCCAGGGTTGTCCGCAAGATCCTAGTAACTCGCTCTTTAATGCAATGCACTTACTAGAGTTTTGTGGGCAACCCTCGAATTAATCAACAATGTAATTTAATTAATCAAGGACGATTTAATTTCAATAACAAATCATTTTAAATTTCAGGAAATTCAGTTCAGCATTCTTGTATAAAATATCACTGGAAAAGTATGACACTGCAATTACAAATGATGAATTTTAATTATTAATGCTTCAAATTACAGTCAAATTCAAACAAAATTATACCCTAAAAATTTTGTAAAATCATTTTTTAACACATTTACACACACTGACAGGTAATCTTAAAATATCGAAAAAATAACAAAATCAGAGAACAAGTATAAGCTAAGCTTTAACCCTCAACTACAGAAAAACAAAGAATTTTGGACCTCCAAAGCAGAAGTAACTTTTAACACTCAGCAAGAGTTTTCACATTTCTACATGAAATTTTGATTATAAGGTAGCACAAAATTTATTGTAATTATAAACAGATGCAGCAATGATTAAAATGCAATCACCGTATGTTACCGTACCAATTGTTGATCAACGCAGTAAAAAATCCAAACAAACAAGAAGAAATAAAAATTACACAATAAAGGAATGGTTACAGACAACTCTTAAAGATTTAAATAAAAATCCACATCTTTCTATTTCACGTCTTTCTATTTCAAAAAAGTCAATCGTTACTAAAGATAACATGCAATCCCAGGCAATCGAACGCCTTAACCAAAGCAAAGGAGTACAGAAAATTAATAACGGCTTTGGACAGGTGTATTTTTATAGCCCTGCATAAAGAACATAAATTAATGTAATAGCAATATATATGTACATCTAGTTCAAATCTTTGAAGCATAGAAAATAACCTAACTAATTCAAAGCTCTCAAAGAAATTTCCAAAAATCAGCAAAATTCAGATTTCAATGATTTAGCAAATTCCAGGCAATACATCTTCTTTTAAATTCACTTGCATTCTCGATTTAATCCATCACTCCAGAAATTCAAATAAATAAATCAAATAAAATCAGCAGACAAAAAACTTATTTCTATACCTACCAGAAAATCTCCAAGAAAACAGATTTCTATGGATTATTAAAAACACTGTTCTTTGAACAAAATCAGAAAATTCCAAAATCCAAGTCAATAATCTGTATAATAAAAGCTTATATTTCCAGAAACAAAATTTTATTTTTATAAACTGAAAAAAAATCCACCTCACTTGGTACAGAATAAAAATTGAATAAAGAACTTCTGCCAAAAAAATTGATGCTGCTGATCTGAATCACTCAAATGTTTGGAAGATAGGAAATAAAGCTTCTACTGGCAGCTGGTATGATCTATAAATAGCATCATTAAGTCCGCAACAGGATTTATGGCAGATAAAAAACTTAGTGTAATCAGTTCAACAATTTTTTGTAGACTGGCTTTCTGGTAGAGTTTTGAATCTGACTAAATGTAGCTTACATAATTTATGAGCATTTTAATGAATACCTGATTCCAAAAAAATATCTTATTAAAAAGATTTACAGGAATAAATTAAATCTGAACTCAATATCATGAAGTTCCAAAAATAATATGTAATATTGCAGGTTTTTGTACAATTGCATGATAAGAGAGCATTTAAAAAAGTATTACAATTAGCTTCCAGCACAGACAGCAAGTTTTCAATAAAACAGGGTTCATGACATGCAGCAACTGTCAGTTAATCTCATGCAATATTTAGACACATGTCATGGAGAAATGTTGAATTTTCATGCATGTTTTGCAGCCTGTTGAAAACCCTACATAATTAACAGTAATTAAAACCTGAATTAAAACTGTTCTGCTTTCAGAATAAAATGCTTGATTAGATCATATCAGATCTCTATATAATAAACATATATTTTATATAATCCACTTATATAGAATCCGCTTATTAATCCTGAAAACTCTGGCAGACAAAAACAGATCTGATACTATTAAATATTCAATTTTGCCACAGTCTCCCTAGTAATATTTTAAAAACATTAATTTAGTACTCTTCTAAAAAGGAGACAATTCTAAAAAACAAGTTCACATATCACTTTACATTTCAGTAGCACTAGCCCAATTTGTTGTGGTTTAAGATGGCAATTTATCAACTAGCCAGACTATATGAAATCATTGATTTTCACAAGCCTAAATTAGTATTCACTAGTACTGTGCTTCAAGTTAATGGATAAAGGCGATGAAAGACAACACCCACAGCGACCCACCAGCCCAAACCCTAAGACTAGTGAGAAATTGATTTGAGCTAGTAAAACGTACTGATTTTATGTACTAGGGCTAGTTGAAGATTTCACTCTTTACAAAGTAACATAATAATCAGGCTAGTGCTGAAGAAAATTTAAGGCAATGACTTCATTGACAGCAAGTTAAATTGGCATGTTTCTTGATTGGAATTAGAATGAAGTATAATCTAAATTTTGTAGTGTTCAGTTACAACATTCTGGCAAATTATGATAAATTATTGTCTATAAACTGTAGAGAATTAAGTTATAGGCTCATAACTAAATATTAGATCCAAATTTATAAATAATAGGACAAGCTACATCTAAATAACATTAAATTGGGAAAAATTACATAAAAAACCAGGAATATTCACAACTCTTCAACTGCTCTGGGACTAACAAAGTTCAAACTAGTTTCTATGGAAACAAATACAATTGACACAGTTCTGAATGAAGACAAAGGAATCATCTCAGGACTCAAGTCGTTAAACTACTTTTTTGCTGACTCTAGCAAGAAATTCCAAGTTTTAAACAATGTCGCTTGTCAAGTGTTTTCAGAAATAAGGGCATTCCATGCACTTCTTAGATAACAAAATTGTCCCTTTGGCTCAGAACAGTCAGTTTTTTTGTCAGGATCTTAAATACATTCGTGACAAACATTTTAAAGTAAACTCACTTAAAGAACTTTTTGAGTCTGTACCATCATATGCTATACTTGACTTTTTGAAAGAGATAAATGTTTATAATAAGATATAGAGCTTTACATCATTAATTTCGTTAGAATTAATAGTATCATTAATTGCTTTCGGCGCGATATGACCTTTCTGTGTTGGTGCGCCGTAAAACCCAAACAAACAGTCAGTTTTTAGCAATAACATAATACTGTCACATTTGATTTGTAACATGTTATTAGTAATTTATTTAGAAAGCTTAATTTAGCATTTGACAAAATTAAAGTTGAAAAAATTTAAGCAATAAATAAGTCTGATTAAATGCTGATCTAAAATTTCCTACTTGTAAACTTGCTTTTTTTACAGAAAAGCTTGCAGTACTGTCCAGGTAATATTCAGCTCATCTTCTTTTTTACAGGGTTTAACACCACGTCAACACAATTTAGGTCATTTTACGGCGTCCAGCGCACCTAACCTAACTTTCCTGGACCCTTGTCTATAACCTACTCTTCCAAAGGCCGGAAATTTCTCCATATTATCTAATCAATGGAGGAAAATTTACATTTTTATTGTCAAATTTTCATGGAAGGGTATAACCTCCCAGGGTGGGTTTCGAACCCCTGCCCCCTTCGGGACACGAGATTCCAGATCTTGGAGCACTACCAACTGCGCTACCGACACGGTTTTCAGCTCATCATCACAATTATTATATAATATATATATTTGTGACCAAACTTGCAACAAATAGTCTAATCACAGCCCATTATTTACAACCATGGTCAAAATATGTTGATACACTGATTTGAAAAATAAAATCTTCAGTACTAAGTAGCAGTGTTTAGCCTCAATAAAAGTTATACATAGACTGGACAGCACAAAAATCAACCTCATGTGACCCTCTGTGCAATGTCAAAAAGTCCAGACTGCAGTTTATACACCATCTGTCTATAAAGATTGGCAACAAGCAAGAAATAAGTATAGATTCTTGAACAGGACTTTGCTAGCACTGTTCATATAGAAACAAAATCTGCTAAAAAGCAGTAGAAGCTTCCCAGACAATCACTTTTTTAAAACTATGACAACCAAACATTTCTCTTAGGCAACCAATATTGTACATAAAAATTGTAACAGAAATAGCTAAAAAAAACTTCTGAATGAAACCAATTATGTCTCAAAAAGGTGACATAATGATAATTATCAAACAATTTTCAATATTTAAAGGGACATAACTCCAGATAGAAAAGTGATCTTGATAATATTATGTAGTAATAATAATATTATGTAATAATTATTATTTACAAATTATGTAAATGCTCAGCTGAAGATTGATAAGTATAATTCATTGTGAACTGTCAGGTCTGTTAACAATGAGAAATGGATTCATTCAACTTCTAAGGCAATTTATTTAGCTTAATTATGACACAATTTCTTTCCACTATAACAATTAACATATCACTTTGGGGTCCACTTCCTGCTTCCTCGATATTATTAAAGCAACAAAAGAACATTGGTACTTACTATGCTTTGGTAGCCACCTAGGACTCTTACATATAAATCTTGATCACCAGAGAAAATACAAGTCACCTAACAAACATTCAAAAAACTTGACTATGAATTTTGTTGAAGCTATTACAATTAGCATGCAGTAATCTAAACCAACTACTGAGCATCCATACAAATATATTGTACAGTAAAACCCCTCTTAACCAGACTTCCAGAAGAGAATTCCGGCATAGAGGTTCCAATCTGTAGTAAGTTTCATTGTCATCACTAGTTGAGCCATCATTTGAAAAAATCTTCAGTCACCAAAAAAAATTTGTCACAACAGGTGATTGAACAAGTGCTGATTTTGAACCCTCAGGTTTAGAACAAACTTTGAGCTGACTACTCAATGAGTCCTAATTGTCTAATTAAAAGTGTTTTAGTAGTAAGATTATCATGTAATTGATGAAAGAAAGCTCTTTCATTAACTATAGTCACACCTGAGCTGTGTCAAGAAGTTTTAACAGAATGGTAGTATGTTATGTTATCACATCATTATGACATAATAATAAACTAAGATTCAGGTCAGTGAGTTAGGGCAAAAATAGGTAATTTCAGTTTCAATCATTGCAAGGTGGTCTGAAAATTGGCTTTTATTCTTTATTTTTGTGAAAATACCCAGGGTTTTTTTAAACTACAGTTGGGCTATATTTTTACTTGCCAAAACCAAATGTTTACTAGAAGTAACAGGTTGCATCAACCCAAACAAAGTAGTCAGGGTAAATCGACCACCTTTAATGTTGAGCCCTGTAACCAAACCAGAAATAAATGGTCTTACTTACAAAATGAGATTTCTAAAGTATTTTACAAATCAAGAGGTTCATCAATCAATCAGAACCATTTTCATTTTAAATAAATCAAAGTAACACACATACTTTCTTTAATAAAGAACTTTTCATCTTGAAACATCATCAATCAGTTTTTATTACATTTCTACCACCAATCATCAGGTCATTTTATGACTAAACAGTAAAGGTCATTGCCTTCATGATACTACCTATCATAGTATCATTTTCACAAATTTTCCCAATCTTCAGATCATTTTCATTACTTTTCACAGGGTTTTCAATCTAATTGAAAATAATTGAATAACTTTTACTACTTAAACTATCTAATAGTTAAATATATTAGTTGTTATACAAAGTTCACTATCCTTTGTACAATACTTGATATTAACTTGAACCCTAGAAAAGACGGGCTGCATGTATCAATGACCAAGATGACTAAAAATATTAATGAAAACAATTGGTCAACTTGAAATATCCATTTATTTTAAGGTTTCAGACTTCGAGCTAAGAGTTGTATATAGCTCTGATGGCCTAAACTCACAAGCCCAAAACTTAGGATAAGCAAAAATTGATTCAGGCTAGGGAAAATAACTTGTTTCAAATTGTTGGGCTAGCTGATAATTTTGAACAACAATATATCCAGCTCATGCTCAAGGAAATTTAAGGCTATGACTGAAAACTTAGCTAAGAAACTTAGAAGCATACAAAATGATGATTGTCAAAATAAGCCCCAGATACCTGAATAGAACACTAAAGCCTAAGGGCAACAGTTACTATTGAGTCTGTAGACTGAACATAAGAAATCTTTTGTGGGTCCCAAAATTCGTAAATATACCCTGAAAGATTGTCGTAAGTTTCTGACCAAATTTATTCACGGCCCTGAACGTAAAGCACTACAAGAAACCAGTCTTAGAGTCTTAAAGTCTACTATACTTGACGTAATTAATAAAAACAACCACATGAAAAAAGATTGTACCAGTATAAATACAGGGGCATCTCTCTTCAACAGTCAGTAACAGGATTGAACTTAAATTATAAAATGACAGTTATTGACAGATGGACCAAGCAGAGTTGGCTTTTTTTAATGGAAAAATCAAAACAGGGATTTACGATAGCTAGTGGTGACAGGTAATAACTGTTATGATAAATAAGAAAGTGAGGCGCTACAGTTTGCTGTATCCTTAAATATGGTGCCTGAAAAAATATGAGGCTTTTTTAATCTACAGTGGCCTCCAAAAGTCCTTGGATTAAAACCCCTTTATAGGATACACTGATTCACATTTACTGCAATCTGATTAAAACCTGAACTAAAATTTTTCGCTTGCCTACTCGCTAATTTAGATCCGGCCTTTTTCAAACGAAGGTCACGTTCAGGTGACCTTTTCTCATCATAATATTAATGACGAAATTGTTATGATTATGTAACTTGTTTACATCGTCTTCTTCGTCACCACACAATTTTAAATGAGCAGTCCAATCTTTTGCAGACTGTGAACAATACCGCTGTTAAATTAAATTGCAAACCCTGGTCTAAAAATAGAAATTACGAAAGCAAAATGTTATTAAATAATTAATAGTGTTTTGTCTAGATGAAAACTATGCATTGATGTCAACATAAAGGTCATCTCGACGTGACCCTCCATTGAGACTAGTAGAGATCCTGTACGACAATGCTCTACAGGATATCTGTTTACCGAGATTGCATTTACTGATGAAAAAAACAAAAAATCATTTATACTAAATAAAAAACAGCATTAATTTAGTTTATCAATGTATGTTTCGAACTATGTTAAATGAAAAATTGTTAATTACAGTTAAAAAACTTTCTGTATGCATGAGAAATTAAATGCTCAGCATTTCATTTTCCCAAAAACTTTTGGATGGCACTGTTTATTACCTAGCTATCAGGGACATCCAGCAGTGCATGGAATAGATAACACCGAAGATTTCATACTAAACTTCAAACACATAAATTTTAATAAGAATTTCATGACTATCTTAGACTGTTAACTCCCAGGTAAAAAATGATGATGGATTTTTTCCAGCCATATCAAAGCTATGCTGATTTTAAAATGTTTTTATGTTTTAAAGTTTTAATGCATTGAGGTAATATAAAGTGATAGGTGAATGCTAGATAAGAGAATGAATCTGCAAGGTAAACTAGTTATTTAAAGTTTGACAAAAAACAAGGATTTTCAAAAAAAAAAATGTTGTTTGGGTTTAAAGCTTAGCAACACATTATATAGGTCATATCACATTTGTCAGCCAACCTACTCACTGTTCCTGAAAAGGCTTAATCTCTGGATTTAGCTGTAAACCAGTTTCCAGTCATATACTCCTATCAGTGACTACCGGTAATAACTGCACCACAATTTACAATCAGTCGTATTAGGGAGATTTGGTCGAAGAAATTATTTCATGGCCAAACTCCACGAGAATGCCTAGTCTAAGAATCAAACCAGCAACCTCTGTATCAGTAGACTTGTGTGCTATGGACTGAGCAAGCCAGGCAGGATAGATGTTTTCCTGTCGGAGTATTCAGTTGGAATCCACATCTTAACTCATAAATGAGGATAAAAAGTACAACAAAAAATCACCATTATAGAATGTTATTCAAGGAGCCAATGTAACAAAACATCATGAGAAAATGATTACCAGAGAACGGCAAAAACAACAAAATACCATTCAATGAATCTGAAAGCAACAAAAACACCATAATACTATTCAATGAAGCTAAAAAAACATCATGCTATCATTTATACCAACAGAACTAATAAGAGTATCATTTAATGTTACAATGGGTTACACATCATGTTATAACAATATGTTCACAGTTTATAGAGTAAACAACAGTATATTAACCTATACCATGAGATATTTATTGTTTCTTAGACCTTTGACCAGTATTATATAAATATACAAATAGCATGTATAATGTATATTATAATAATGTTATTTCTATCATAAACTAATCTGTCATCACGCCCTTTCCTTACAGTAAAATACATTATAGTAATGTTTGGTTTGGTTTTAGTTGGGGTTTATCGCCGTAGCAACATATTGTATAGGTCATATAACGTTGGTCAGTCAACCTACTTACTTCTCCTGGAAAGGCTACATCTCTGGATTTAGCAGCAGCTGTTAACAAACTACTGGGAACATACTTTCGTCAGTGACTGACAACTGCCCTACATGATTAAGAATCATTGGTAGGAGGGAGAATGGCCGTAGAAATAATTTCATGACCAAGCTCTACGAAAGTATGCCCCACCAGGAAATCAAACCCACAATCCCTCTATTGGTTGCCTTGTGTGCTACCAACTGAGCTAGCCAGGCGGCTGACATAGTAATGAAATCATCACTAATGTAATGTATGGTGCTTAACAACACATTTCAATAACTTATGCATGATGTTTCCCCAAGTTTAGTAGTGAACTGTAGTAAATCCTTATTATAATCCCCCCATTGACAATTTACATTAGGCCATACAAGCGCCATTAGAGGGATAATAACAACTACAATCAAAATAATTCCATCAACACCTCCATGTCAGACAGTGCTATATCAACCAGGGTTGGTGGTGCAGTTGGTAGGGCACCGGGATTTGGTATCTAGAGTCCTGAAGGAGGTACAGGTTTGAATCCCACCCAAGGAAGTTATACACTTCCATAAAAACTTGACAATAATGCCATTTTTCCCCCATTAATAAGATATATGGACAAGTTTCTGGCCTTGTGGAACAATAATAGAGTACTGGTTATAGACAAGTGTCCAGGAATGCTAGTTTTGTGCGCTGGACGCCATAAAATGACCTAAATTGTGTTGACACAGCGTTAAACCCAATAAAAAAAGGACAGTGCTTTTATATAATCACTTTGATTTCAGTCTTGATATGAGAACATTTTCTTTTCAAATTAAGTATTTGGCACTTAATCATTGTCAAAAATTCCCATGATTTTGTAAATCTTAGCTGGTCTTAATAGCAGAACTAGACTGTAAAATATACAGTAAGAAATTTTGCTAAGCCAGTGTAAAACTAGTCTAACTACATGTAAATAAAGAAGGATGTAGACTAGTTTTGCTCTAAGCCATTATAAATGGAACCATCATTAGCTGTCTGTTAACACATAGAACCTATAAAATACAATAAATACATCAACACTATACAAGACTGAAAATGTCACAGACAGCATTTCATTCTACAGCTTTATATTGGTTTAACATGGTTCTAGGGCAGACATACTCTAGAAGATAAAATATATATATCTTAAGTTTTAACCAAGTTCTCCATGCTTGTAGACGAATTGCAAAACCTTAGCCATTTTTTTTAACTGGGATAAATGCCATATTCAACACATATTTAGGTCATATATACGACGGCCAGCTCTTCCTACAATAGGTTACCTGGACACTTTTCTATCACCAGCACTAACTAACCCTACCAAAAAGCCGACAACTCATGTATAGGGTATGACCTACCCTGCCGGGTTCAACCTGAGATCTCTGAATTTGAAGTCAGACATGCTAACCACTACGCCACGGCCATGGCTTACCTTAGCCAGTAGTATAGCTAGTAAATATTGATGAAGACAAAATTACTATTCAAAATTATTAAATCAGTAAAATGTTGAGAAAAGTCAGCAAGTATGCCCATTCCACAATTCAGGGGTCTTAACTCTGATGTCACTGGATAGATCACTTTGTTTGACAAACTCATCTAAGGCTATTCTGATAACAGACTTTAAGACCAAGCTTGGACAATATCAATCAAAGTAATTTCACTTAGTCTTAGTCTCTATAGTGGGCATACCAAACATCAGCAACACACCTAAGGTCAGTCACCAAGTGTATTCAAATTATACAACTTGTTTTGCTGCCTGGCTAGCTCAGGCGGTAGCTCACAAGTCTACTGATCGTAGGTTTGATTCCCAGGAGTGGCTTATTTTCACAAACTACCTATCGAAGACAAATTAAACAGAAAACACAAAACTTAAGTGTTCAGCACATAATTAAACACAGTTACCAGCACTCCTAAATAAATCAAAGTTGACTACTATATATTATAGCGAAAAAGAACAAAAAATGACCAAAATAAAACCAACCTATCACACATATAGATTCAATCTAGTGATTATAGTAACACTATAAGATTTATAAAACATCAATACCAGCTACAAAAGCAAACATATTCCAGCCATCACCTATAAAACATATCTCAAAACAGTCTACAGGTCTGTAATAAATCTATACCATTAACACCTATAAACTTAAAATGGAATCAAAATGGAGAAAATTGGGAATTCTTGCCAAATTCTATACTGAATTAATCAATTTACAGACAAAATAGTTCATCAAGTCTTTAAAGACTTTAGAAATTCAATTGTTAAAGTTCACATAGCCTAGGTAATAGAGCTTGACACAAAAGGTTTGCCCTGAAGATCTATATTGAATATTCCAGATATATATTTTACTTGCCCTAACCAAATATAGGTCATCAGGGGTAATAGGACAATCTTTATTGTTGAGCCCCGTTTGACCTCACAATTAAAGCTAAATCAATAAAACAAAACAACAAAACAACTTAACAAACCTCAGAAAAAAGCCTGACTTAAAGAAAATATATCCACACATTTAAAACAATGAACTGTAAACACTGTTAAGTCAGTCAGACCAATCACTCTATCAGTTCTCACTATATCACCAAGGAATTTTTATTGGAATCAAATGTCACTCTCAGACATGTGTGAAAGTTCAAACTCCTGAAATTTTACCAGCTTACATAGCCATCACATACAGGAAATAAAACATTTCTAAAAAATCCGCAATTTCAAGACAAGTTTGAAAATTATCAAACTTCTCCTCAAAGATCTCACACACAGAAATCATAGATTCTTAGTAATTTATCTTAGAAATAATCAACTATTTTCTAGAATAAGTCTTCAGACTAACTATTAACATCACTAAACGACCAACAAGAACAATTTCCACTAAAAAAATCCAATACTTGGAATCAGATTCAGGATACTATAGTACATTTATTAAGAAGCAGGTTATTACACAAAACTACCATCACAACTTTACTAACATGGTATCAATGAAATCTAATGCTAAATGTCCACTAATCCAACTTCTCAGAAATATTCTTGGCATACTATTGACACTGTGTATGACAGTCACACTGAGCATGGTGAGTGAGTCATTAATGAGTGACTATACAACTATCATTGCCCAGAAAACTAAACCACGATTTTTCAATATTTTTGTCACAAGGATTTCCAGAGTACAGGGGTATTGATTGGCAGATTTGTACAACTAGGGAATTTCTCTGGTCCTATAAATCACAATAGGGGCTCTCATTTTCACTGAGTGTGTGTAGAATTGTTTAAGACAGATATTAGCTCTATAAATAGACTTGAATACAAATTGTTGTACTAGAGTGTCCCTGAGAGAGAGGGAGGGAGAAAATAGGATGAATTTGTAATAAGTTTTCACTTGTGTTCAATATAGTATAGTAAGATTTCTTTCACCTTACGAAGGTCACGGCGCTTACCTTTGTAAATATGGGCTAAACCATTATAAAAGAGGTTGATACACCCGATTTAAAAGAATTTAGTAACATTATAAATAATTTCTTTACATTTTTGACAATTTTTCGCGTGCTTACACGTTTCAGACATGATGACCTAATTAACACTTAAAAGACATATTGGTCGTTAATTACACTCGTGTGCACGAGATTCACTAGGTTGAAATATTTGGATAATTTATATATTACTGACACCATATTATAAATAAGATGAAAAAACCGTAGCAAGGTTTTAGTCTGAAAAAATATTATGCTACTGGGATTTGAACCTTAAACCTTTGGGTCTGACGGCCGACGCGTTACCACTGGGCTAAGGATATCAGTTAGTGAGATGCGTCAAAGTAAATGTAATTTACGCTTGCTAGTATTGTATTGCACACCTGTTCACCACATTGGGATCTTCTTCATGAATATTCAATGCACTTTGACCTTCGTAAGGTGAAAGAAATCTTACTATATTACATGTGTAGCAAGTATTTTATTTTGTAAGTACAAGTGTGATAAAGGGTTCGGACACTCGTTGAACAGTGTCCTGGGATTCTGAGGATCCTAAAAACTTGGGAGGAACCCCAGTAATTTTAGCTCAGGATTCTGTCAGGATCCCTGAAAAATTGAAATGTGCTTATATGAATTTGACTTTCCATTAATTGTTAATCATAAGTTGCAACTGCAAACCTGTATCCATATTTTGTTTTATTGAAGGAATCCCTTATGCTAAGGAGGAATCTCTGAATTACTGACTAGGGATTCCTTTGGGATCCTTAGTTAAACAGGAGTCAAATCCTGTGATATGGATAACCCTGTAAATAATACATTTGATTTGGAACTTGTGACAATGTGGTTTTCAAGCTTAAAAACTTTGTTTGCACTTGATGTATCTGAGGGTGAGCAGAACAAAATCAGCAGGTTTTGTTTCGAAAATATTACTTTGAAATTACTTTGTAATTTGGTGCTTTCTAAAGTATTAAAACTGATAATATAGTGTTTTGATTGATTGTTTCCCCAGACTTCAGCTTTGTTGTTATTTTCCTATCTAAAAGGGCCCTGACACCTTTCCCAAAAATATAAAATTGCATACAAAAAATGAATGTACTCTAATTTTTATTGGACCAAACATAAGAAAAATTAACACAAAAACTTAATTGCCATGACTTCATAAGTGAGAAATGAAGAACTAACTTAGGCTAAAAATTAATATGTGAGGTTCAGGTGTCATCAACATCCTTGAAAATTATACTAGGGTATGTATGATAACCTGAACCACTCTTTTTTTTCTTTGACCTCAATAAGATATTTAATAATCATTGATTTCCATACAGCCTAACATAGTACCAGAAAAGGAGAGAACATTACCATTGAGTAAACTTACATAACAATACAAAGTAATAGATCAATTATTAATGTAACAATTGTCAGTGTTATGTCTGTGTTTCAATTGATCATGATTTCTCTAAGGATCTATTAATCATCTCATAAGATCTTGTAGGATATAAGATCATTAAGGTTAAATGATGTTAACAAAGCTGAAATACCTATTAGATAATTTATTGATAATTTGCTACTTAAATTAATGATGTTTTCATGTGATAAGTATCATCATACAAAATCAATGCAAATTTGTATTTGTAAATTGGCTAGCTCTCTTAAGGGTTTAATAATGGTTAATATTTTGTTGCAATTTCATTGATATGGGAAAGGATCATCTTCCGAATTTGGAGGAAACTGCATGATTTCAGGGAAATTTCAGAAGGGAGAGGCCTGTAAATGGCCCATTATAATGAGGGAAGAATGCTCCAAATGGTAAAAGAATATTATTCAGGAAATTCAAAATTTAAACTCTAACTCATATATAAGTTACAATATAACTTGTATCAATATTCAGCTACACAACCAAATTTTATCCACAACACTGAGAACTTAACCGTACACAGAACAGTCAATACTTGTTACAAAAAATACAAGATTTCATTTCTTGGCTAGACTACACTTAATGCCAAACTGAACTTAGCTACATATGAGTCATAATAAACATCAACAAAGAAAAAGGACAGGTACATCATAAGTATTGGCATTTTCTACCATACTGATTAGTAATACAGATATAATATGTTATGAACACACAAGCCAGATTGGCTTATCAGTACTTTAAGAATACGTCTATCAACAGTCAGATTACATATATTATGTATTTACAATCTAACAGAATCGATACAGTAAAACCCCTTCTATTATCAGCCACCTCCTTATAACAGTATCCTGGCATTGACAACAGTCACTATTAATATCATCAGGGTCTTTCAGAGATCAGGAGATCATGTCAGCTCGCATAAGAGGATTCACAATGAAAATGTCCAAAATTTGGAGATTATGTCCCAATTACTGTTTAAGATTTTAAAAATTTTTAGAATCAGTCTGACATTATTTCCAATGTATGTGTGTCGATACTTGTTTTTATTTGTATTAAATATTAATACTCTGCGATAGTCAGATAAAATGCTCTTTTGAGCTTATGTTTCTTGTGACCGGAAGTCAAACAAGTTAAACTCATGTAACATGAGTATCAGTAATTCGTTAAACTATGAAGAGCCTAACAAACCGTTGTGTTTATGTGTTTACACATCCGGCTCGGAACTATTGTGAAATATTATTATGTCTTGCCGACTGTAAAAGAAATGTACTTACTTATTTACTTATTGTGCACACTAGAGTAGAGGCTATGATTGACATGTAAAACGTGATTTAAACCATAAAAATTCCTATTCGTACTATGACACCCTAATCTAGGATATTTCTACTTCTATGGAACATATATGGGACACGATGTCTTATGTTCTAGACCAAAATCTAAAAGAAAAATCTGCCTCTGTATCCATTATGTCAGTTGATACATTGTGCTCCTCTCCAGACTCCAGTGCAAGTGAAATCCAAATACCAAATGTCACGTGGCCCACGTGAAATGACATAACATATAGATATCCATTCAAACGTTACAACCAAGATTAAAAACAAACCACTGATCTTGGCACAAAAATCTGATTTAAAAAATAACGCATCACAATTTTACAACACGGCCATTACCCCACCCATTAAGGTTAAAAAACGCCAGCAACTTTCGCTTCAGTTTTCGACAAAAACAAACACATTTGAACGCATATTGTGTCAAAACAATCCATTAAACAAAAAATATAAATCTATAGAATGTTTATGCATTCATTTGCAAATAAAATCGAATCAAATTAATAAAATACAAACCTCTTAGCACTCGCAGAACCGCAAAGTCCAATATGGATGCCAACTTTCTGGAATAACGGGAGATAACTACTACAAAATAAATGTATTATTGTAAGACGAGTAGCTTCCCTTTGTTAACAAACCTGATAGTCGGCCTGATGATTATCTAACTACGCTGTACGATTAGGCTGCAAGAGCAGTTCAAGACACGTTCAAGGGGTTCTTTGATTCAATCTGAAAAAATAGATGTATATATATTGATCAATCTGATAAAGTAGATAAAATTACGGAAATATTTTAACTTTTGGTCGATATTTTCAAAACATGGGTCACGGGTTTGGGGTTACTATAAGGCGGACCTGCAACTAATGAACCATCAATATTTTTTTTGTATTTTCATGAAATTCAATCCACTCTTATTGCCCGACTATTTTATTTTCTTGCATTGTTTAATGTATATACCTTAAGGGGAGAGCCGTAACTAAGTTGTAGAACTTGTGGCTCAACCCGATTGCCGTATATACATTTAGTTATGTGTTATAATTATATTTGTTGTAATTATGTAATTGAAAAATGTATTTACGGGCAATAAAATATGTTTAAACCAATGAACCACGATAGTAGTTCAGGAGCCCTTGGACCAAAGGACAGAGCCTTATGCTCTTCGAAGCTGTGGGTCTGAATATCGAAAATTTTATCAATGTTTACATCCGGCACATGTTTAGAATACATGTACCACGGAGAAACCCCTAGGCCGGACCATACTCTAGGTCTGGCCTCAATACATATCAAAATGAAGATGCGATTTATAAATATGCAGTATACATATCAAACAAAAGGGGAAATGATATGGGTTTATTTTCGGGGTCCAAAATAATAAAAGAATACTCTCTGGTTAATTTATCAAATTATCATTGTCGATTTTATTTGGTAAATAATACTGTTTGAATACAAATACAAATCAATATTTATTCAATGTGAAATTACCGATTAAAACTTAAGACTTTAAGGCCTGACAGATTATGCAAACAAGCTTCAGGTTAACATTGCTAGGGCCACAACAGGTTGTTCTACGGATTTTTCTGGAAAAAATGGGGCGAGCGAACGAAGATTTTTTTTAAATCTTAATTGAGTTGCCTTTTGCGGTTTGCTCATTTTTTTATGAGCGAGTGAGGAAGTAAAAATATTTTTTGTAAAACCCGTCTTAATTAAGGTGTGAGCGAATCCAGAGAACAACTGATCAACTTGTTGTGACCTAAATTATCAAAAAATGTCTCAATAACCCTGCGGTCAAAGTCCCTGAACCTAGACGTCAAACAATCCACAGCAGTTATTTCCCTTTATTTAAGTTGAAAACCGTGGTGTATGCACTGCGAGGAGTTTGCCCTGGCGATTGTGAAGGCCGGTTTTTTCCAAAATTCTTTACAAAAGCACGTGACTTTGAGCCACGTCTTTATATTAAGGTAAATGAGCTCGACATGAAATATTAAATTGTTAAATATTACAGGAAAGGCGTTGGCGTCTAATGAAACAACGCTTAAAATCATTATACCTAGTAGTTAAAACTATTCTATGATCTCGTTCCCCAGACTGACTGTCTACAGTTTTTCTAAGAACTTACTGCAAGAGACAAAATATTAGATCTAATATGGAACGCATTGACTTGGATGTTCTTCACACATTTTTCTATGTTCAGTCGTGATTATTTCTTTGTTGCTCGAAAGCAATTATCCAAGTCACATTGCATGTACGACTTTTCATAGGAAGGTTATCAATATACGGCGAATCGGACTGTAGGATTGCCGGTTTCGCAGTCGAGCGTGATGCCACTGCAGCCACAGGCGGCTGGCACGGTCCCTTAATCAATAAAACTATACATACATACAAAACATAGTGTTTTAACCAAGTTCAATTAGAGGCCAGTTTCTATATTTTAATAAATATGACATCTGATTAATCTTGGTTAAAAGAGGGCTTGAATTTAAGCTCGCATACTCGCAAAATGCGAGTGGATTTTGAAAATTGCAAGTAACTTTTATTTTAACTCGCCAATTTTTGCGAGTTGAATTTGACGATAATATTACTGTCTAATGGCTCAAATCAGCATTGAAATGGCCAGATAGATCGGTAGTATTGATTAAAGATTCGCCGTAACAATGTTTGATATTATCTGCCTATCCCACAACAACTCCCTAGTTCTATCTACAGATAGATACAGTATTATGTTGTCTTATATTGCATGTATGAATAGTAATTATTTATGCTATTAAAATTTAGGAAAAGAATGGGAGTAATTTTATTTTATTTTTGCGAGTTGAAATCAAATCAACTCGCAAAAATTTGCAAGTCCAATTTTTGTTAAATTTGAGCCTGTTTTAAAAACTACCAGTTTTTTAGTAATATACGTAAAACCTATATTTAGTGCTTTCGATTCCGGACCGTGTCAGCCGCTTGTGACTGCAGCAATATAACGACATCCAGCACAGTTCCATTTCTGAAACACTTAACACATAAGATATATATAGTGTTTTGTCTCGGAACCGTGCCGGTCGCCTATGGTTAAAACTCAGCTGAGTTAAGCAAAACTATTCCAGCTGGGCAATTTCTGTTGCAACAGTAGGAGCAGTGGTCCAGTGGTAGGACGCGCGCTGAGGAATCGAGCGGTCCCGGGTTCGAACCCCATTAGGAGCAATGCTAATTTCCTTAAGCATGAAATTTACCTACAATTGTCCCACTCCGCCCAGGTGTATTAAATGGGTACTGTGAGGGATCACCTGTCTGAAAGAGATTTCAATGATCAGGAGTTATCGTACAAAATTGTGAAGTCGGCAGAATATATATATAGAAACAAACTTTAAACCGCACTTTATCTTTAAAATCACACTTTTAACAGTTAGCACAATGTACTAACGCCTTAATTCAGAATTCAACAAAACAATCATGCTTTCCTCACTTGGTGGAATGCTACAATAAAACTATCACCGCCTGATGAGAGGTTCTACAGCGTAGAAAGTGCATTTTGGCGGGAACCTCGTATTTTCTGCGACATAGACAGCGCCACCTAGTGTGAAGTAAATAAGGACCGATTGGTGTTTAATTAAAGAGATTTAGAAATTTAAGAATTCTTAAAACCTGCTGAGAACTCTCATGAACTTAAACTTCTTACATTACAAAAACTATAATAAACTCAACTAAATACTTTGCACTAGTTAGTCCTGCAAAACTTGATTCATTTTGGAAAATTTTAAAGAAAGACAATGTTTCTAAAGAACATGTTCTCCTATTAGTTGTTTCCCTCCAAAAAGGACTGATGTTACGTCTGCGTTGATTGCAAGCAAAGACAAAAGTTAAGATATGTACATAATTTCATTAGTCTGGACACAATTTTCCCTAATGCCTCAGTCACATAAAATCGTGGCTTGTTACGGACCCGTACGTGCAGACAGTCGTAGGCCGTGGGAAGCCTTGCGTATCAAGGTGACGGTTCGCACATGGTACAAAACAACACACCCGTACGGAGCCGTAGCTAGAAAATATGCATGTTTAATCCATACTCGGCCACGATTTTGTTCACAATTTGACTCTGAAACTGATACGTGTATCCTGGGCTCATCTCACGGACCCTGGTAAAAACGTAACAGTCTGTACGGGTTCGCAAAAGTTCGTACGGGTCCTTGCGGAGCTTGATCGCACGGCGCCCGTACGGTGCCCTCACGGCTATTTTTATGTTTATGGGACTGTAGCTTTAGACGGTCGATACGGTCCCGTAATAACCAAATACACAGCGCCGATGTTTTTTGCAGTTACAATTATCTGATTAAGGAAAAGTCAAAGTGTATTAAGTTATGTGCCTTGGAAGGATTCCGCCACTGTCTTCACATTTTCACCAAATCCATGTCGACATATTTCACATTCAATCCAACTTGATTTAAGAATGTAAAAACAATATTTTGTGTCCAATTACATCATTGAACTAAGGAATATGGTTACAGCCGTTGTACAGAGAGTTAGGTCGATCTGGTGTAGAGTAAGTCAAAGTGCCTTTTATTTTCTTTAACAGACAGACAGACAGACAGACAGACAGACAGACAGACAGACAGACAGACAGACAGACAGACAGACAGACAGACATATTCTTTCTATTTCGATTATGTCTATGTAAAAATAAACTACATGTGTATATGGCTAAAAACGTGGACGGTTTCATTAAACCCAGGCAAGCCCATTATTTAAAGTACATAAACACTCGACATGATCTCTTATACCCCCTGTTAATAAAACAGTCGAAGTCGGTACCGAGTAGGGCTGCTGCGAGTATCCGAGTACTCGGATATTCGCGACCTCAACCAGAAAATCGAGTACGAATATTCGTCACTTCCAAAATCGTCGGATCGCGATCTATTTTTGGAAAGAATTGGGAGATCATTTTCACCTTAACTACCACTGAAAACGACCCGTTCTACCAATGAAAACTTTAATTTATGATGGGACCTAATCATCTTGTGTCAAAATTTCGATTGATACACATATAAACAAAAATGTTATCACTGATAATGCCCATAAAACGTCTTGTAAAAGAAATGTCTGGAGTACATGGTTTCCATATAATAAAAGCTGTTTTAATTCTTCACTAACTCTTTTGATTACTATACATGAATTCTGTATGCTTCTCCATTAACAAGTGATTTGTGGTTCGATTCGTGAATCGCTACACATGAATCGCGGTTGAGAAATTGTTCAGGGTAACAATTACTGGAAATTTACCGATGATTAGAAGATGAAGAAATTCTTCTAGTGATAATGTTTACGCTGTATATTACTTGTCTAAAGTTATTTACTAGCCGGTGTCGTCACATCCATATGAAGCGGACGGAGCCTAGCGAAAACTAAAGAACCCACAGAAGAAAGGATATTTTAGGCCACGAGTAATGTACAACTGTGGTACTATTACATTTCATTAAACTCCAAATGGTCTATACGTTAAATCCGCTGGTTCATAGGCGGATCTAGCGGGGGGATCAGGGGGGTCCGGACCCCCCCCCCCCTGGAATTTCCAACATGTACCTGTCCTTTAGTGTATTTCGTGACTGTAAGTCATTTTTAAGTAGCATGAAGTAATTTTCTCGGTGCTTAACATAGATTTAATGGTTGCATTAAACGTTGCATCATTGTGTTAAATGTGTATATTGTGGTTCGAAAGTTCGCCCCACCCCCTAGAAAAAGTTCGGAACCCCCCTAGAAAAAAATATGGATCCGCCCCTGTTGGTTAAATCGATCCTAACTTCTTAAATATAGAAATACTGTAAAGTTTTTTAACCAATGGGGTTAACGTTTGCACTACTGACAATTGTACAAAAAATAAACCAAATTGGTCATAAAATACTACGTACATGAAGAAACAAACAAATGTATGAAGACAGTATGTTTTAGTACTACAAGGCATTTCCTCATTTCAAGTACAGCCGTTGTCTCTTGACATCTTCAAGTGGTCATTCAGACAGATATAATAATGTCAAAAAATTTCAATAAACACTTAACATAATTAGAGTTAAGGACTGATACTGGACATTGGGCAGTAAAACAATTATACACACTTAACAGAGATAGTATGACACTAATGGTTTTACTGATGGACTGAATAGCCTCTATTAATTAGATACGTCATAAAATTGACCAGTGGTCAGTTCGATTGGTAATGTCACTGATTGATAGGAATAAGGATTTAATTAAAACCATGCAGAATTTTACAACTTAGATGACCAGTGCTAGAAAATGACCATCTGACCATGTCTCGAAATTTTAACACTACATGTCAAAACTTCTGTTCTTCTAATAAAGAGAGCTTTGTAGCTCTTGTACTAATCAGAGAATAGACTTTCTTAAATATTTGAATACTAATATATAAGTATTGAACATTTTAACCAATTTAACTTAGACATCAATCTGTTAATATTCAATGTAGTTCAGTGCATACATATACAAAAAGTTTAAGTTTAAATTTTGCTGCACACTTGAACTCAGTATGAACGAATATACAAGTGTGAAAGTGGTTGCGCCGCATGCACATACCTTGTATTAGCTGAACATTAAAATGACGCCTTTAATGCAAGTTCTTATAGGTCAAATGCTTAACTTGTATAAAAATATGACTAACAAACAGTCTTGTAAATTATGATCATCATGAGACGTAAGGAAAAAAAGTTATGGACACAGTACACGATTTACTGGGACACCCCTCGTATATACATAGAGAACGATACGATGTGTGTCTTTTATATTTTCTTTTTTTCATTCGTCTAAGTGATACATATTTTTGTACATATGTTGTGATTTATATCCTGCAGTTTTATATATTTAACATGCTTCCTTCTGTAATAGTTTTGTATTTTGTATTATAACAAGGATTTTATATAACAGGGATTTGTAACGATAAGTAAATTTACATTTATGTAATAGATTTTCATCAAATTTCACTGTCGTCGCTATTATTTCGGCCAATACGGAAAAAAAGTATAACAAGTTTAAATAAAGATATTCACATGAAATTTTGTACCAGTACCATTCAAATTGACATAAATGTTAAGAAAAATGTGTTTCCAGCTGATTTTGAGGTAAATTACACTCACAGACTGTTTCACAAAATAATGCATTTCCCCGCCGATCTGCCATTTTTAGCCCCATTTTACATACCCAAAGTCATAATTTTGGTCATAATTGCAACAACTTTTTGTCAAAAACTTCAGAAACATTCACAAGTTGCATGGAAGACATGTACAAAAACATAAATCAAGTATTTAAATTCTGGAATAGTTTGTAAAGCCTGCTTCAGCAAGTTATAGACAGTGACGACCGAGAAAATTAAAAAAAGCACTTCGTTACAAATCCCTGTTATATAGAATCCCTGATTATAATAAGCTGTCCGACTTAAAGGAAATAAAAGTTAAAGTATTGAACATTGGAAATTCAAAATGTACTTTTTTGTTGATTGTGTTTTGTAATTTTTTTTTGTCTTTTTCCGACATTTGTGTTATTCTATATGTACATTAATTTGTTACTGCCAAGCACTTTTGAACATATTTTCTGAAATAAATACTATAGAAATTTGGTAAAATAAATAAATTTGATCTATGTACATAAAGAGTTTGGTCGTGGTGTTTGTCAGCATTATTTTACGACAATTTCTGCGTGCCTTTTATAGGCCTGAATATGTCAATGGTTCTGTTCTGTAAATCATACCGAGTATCTATTATTACGCTCACTTTTATCGTGGTATTTATCGTTTTCATCTCTTTATAAAATAAGGTTTTCTGTCTATCTGCCTTTTTATACAATACAATTATATTGTTCTATCTGTCTTTCAAATATTACTTGTTAATAAAAATCATTACATTAAACGAAACAATATGTGATATGATATCCAGCGTTTTCGGCTTCAACAAAAGAATAAAAGCCGATCATTTATTAATTAGCAATATTAACATCCATTAATTCATCCATTAATAACCTATACCAATATATCGCCCGTTTTTTAAATGATGTGCCAAATGATTGGTTATTAATTACTACTTCGCGGCGTTGTATTTTATCTTTCTTTTGAACCCGCCATGATAAAAGCATTTGTACAATATTTCACACCTACAACACAATTGTTTCTGGAAGGTGCAAGAATTCACGTAATCTTTTATGTTGTCGGTGCATCAAAGCATGTTATTAATTGATAATTAATTGATGTCCGAGCGATGTACACATGTATCATATATTTTCCATATGTTCCAAAACTTGGACGTAATGGTTCTAATTACTGGAATAATGAAAGTCTCACTGACAAATCATGGCCCAATCATGTTATACGTTAGTTTTCATTGTTTTAAATTGGTGGCACTATTCACAGAAAAATCTCCCCCTCGAAAATCGTCGTCTATGAGAAGTCGCCAACTTTAAAGTGTTTAATTAGCAATTAGAAGATAACCCACCATTGGCAGTAACAAAACCACGTTTTGGCAAATAACTAACTATCCTTTAATGAACTATTTTAAGAATTGTTTTAAAATTTGACTCAACTTATACTAAAATCAATCTCTCAGGGACGAAGAGTCACATCCTGGGGTTTGCACAGAGTACATCCTTATAAAATTGGCGAACACTTACTAAAGTCAACAATACAAACAAAATCGTCATATATGGAAGCAAACAACATTTTACAAATTGTTCAAAACTGTTTCGTATCAATTACAGATAGCCTTTGATCATACAGAATATAATGTGCTATCTGAATTTCTTATACTTGTAATGAAATACAAAATGTATATAATGGTTAAATGTTCCGTATGAAACAAATTTGCGATAAAGAGAAATGTTGTGAACTGCAATTGTGCACTTAATACATGCATGCTGCAAATATTTATGTATTTGATAGTGTTGTACAAGTTCAAAATTATTGAGATATTTTCAAATTTATAAACAAATCTTTAAATCTATCTACATGTAGTATCTAAATGAAGTTATGATCTAAGGAAATTTAAGAGACGCGCCTTATCGGCTGATTTTATCTATTCTGCTGTTTGAAACATGCACTCCATTCGCAGTAGGGCTGCTGCGAGTATCCGAGTACTTGGATATTCGCGATCTCGACCAGAAAATCGAGTACGAATATTCGTCACATCGCGATCTATTTTTTGAAAAAAATTAAAGAACATTTTTAGCTTAATTACCGCTGAAAACGAGCCGCACTACTTATGAAAATTTTAATTTATGTAGGGACCGAATTATCTTGTATCAAAATATTGATTGATACACATTTAAACAAAAAGTTTTCACTGAAAATGACCATAAAACGTCTGGTAATGTTTGGTGTACATGAATTTCCATGTAATAAAAGCTTCAGTTATTCTTCACTTTTTTGTTATAACATGAATTCCTGGATGCTTCTCCATAAACAAGTGATTCATGGTTCGATTCGTGAATCGGTACACATGAATCGTGGTTCGGATCGGATCGCCTCTAGCTCAACGATCCACAGCCCTAATTCACATACATACAAGCCTAGGTATTTATTGTCATCATAATTTCTACAAGATAACATATATATACATGTATATATATATATATATATAGATGACATGTCTCAAGTTGTGTGAGATATCTTAACTGATTTACAAATGATAAACTAAATTACAGTAGCACAGACAGACGTGCAGAGAATATAAGCCCAACCACTGTGTTTTATAACATATCACTATACCTACAGGCTTCATAAAACTATATAAAATAATCGTCTCAAGAGGCATGAGAGCAATAAATACCATAGACAGTTCTTGACTCTCCAAAATGGAGGTAGCTACTCTCACGTCTGAAGTTAGCGACTCTCCCGGCTGGAGTTAGAGACTCTCCCGGCTGGAGGTAGCTATGGTGCATGCAATAACATACAGACGCCATTGTTCTCTAAGTACGCATGCGTGTCAGACATGGCGCGAGTTAATGAACATTGACTAAAAAACTTTACTTGAAGACTTTATCGTGTTCTAGCATACTTGTGTTTCAAGATGACTGACTTTGATTATTTAGAATTCCACAAGTTTTAAAATGTTTTAACAAAATTTTAATCAGCAGCTTGCGTCATCGCCACTGACAAAAAATCTCACGAGTGCGATTTTATCCTCGTCATCATGACTTCGCATTACCGTTGAATTTTCAAGTAACTTGACCCATTTTTGTTTTATGCTAAGAAATATTGCTACCATGCCCTTTTTATTGAGGTCTGCACAGTGATTGCGCGTGCGGTTCGCAACAGTGACAATTTTTGCCACTTTTCGAAAATATTTTGGTGTATTTCGATACATAAATCTCCAGCGACAAGTTTGCTATCTTAAATACCGTATTCCATATCGTTTCAACTCAGAATTATACGAACTTATCGTAATCAGTTCTCAAGAACTTGTTCATCCATAAGAAAAGTGCAAATAAATTTCAGTCGTTCGTCTTATCAATGTTTCCAAAATTACATCCATGAAAGAAGTACAACAAGGACGAATTGTTTTTGAGAACCTAAGAAGTCGTAAGTTTTATTTCATTTTCAACGCAAGCATTTATTTTAATTCATAAAATTGTAAAAGCATCTGTGTGGATGTATAATTTGCTCACATTGAACTGTGACTACGAATAAAACTTTAATATAGCAAAGATGCTATAAATACACATTCTCGTACCCAGAGTCTAGTAGGATTCTCAATACAAGCATGCCAGTATTGAGAATCCTACTAGACTCTGGGAACGAGAATGTAAATACATTGCTTTGAACATAATGCGTGTTCATATTGACCTGTGTCTTTAAATTCGACTTAAATAATTATGGTCCACACAAAATGAAAATAGCAGTTAGCCACATAGAAATAACTGAAGCGAATATATATTATGAGTCTCATGTCGATGTGGTCAAACTATATTTTTGAATAGTATTTAACTTTCAGTGGAACATACATAAACTCCGCTGATTTAAATATATTTTGATCAGTCGTGAGAACAGAAATACTGTAGTGAATATTTAAATCAGCGGGGTGAATGTATGAACCATTGACATGTATATGAACACAATTTAACAATACCTGTATGATACAAACCGCAAGATTTCATAAATAAATTGTGTTGTTCCAAATTTAAAACATGCACGCCGGCAATGTTTTCGCACTGAAGTCACTGAGAACACCTCATACATTATAAAAAATATCAGTAATTCAAATCTACAATGAAAGTCATGACTAGCAGATACAATACGTCTGTTACATCTAGATTAAATATTTTATAAAAAGAAAAATGAAAATAGAACAAACGTAGGAAATCATTACGTGGAGACATGGTTCATACGCCTAACACAGCAGGAAAACATGGGAAAACGGTTGCTATGTGGTGTTTTTAATGCGTATATATAAGTGAAATTGTAAAATTGGATAAATGAGTCTAAGATTTCAGTAAAATGGGAGTATTCTTTTAGATCTTATTCTCTCACTTAAAACCTCAGCAAGATTAATAAAATCTACATTTATTATAATAATAGTTTAACGAAGGTTTGTCACGCTCGAAAATGCAAAAACAATTAAAGTTGTATATTCTGGCTTAAACAAAATATAAAATAGAAAGCCACGCAAACTCAGATTTTTGTGTGTGTAAGACAGTGCAAGTTGGAACCACTTGTGAGGAAATGATATCATTTTAGAAAAAAAATCCGTCTTAGGGTCAGAATTCTTCTTGTATTGGTTACAGGCTTGTATCTAAGGACCAAAGCCTCTTCAGGGTAAGTGAGCATGTCTTTTCTGCGTGGAAATAAGTGCAGGTTTGAATTGAATAAAAACTACAAAGGCATTCGAAACTCTTCGGTGATTTCTACGCAAATATTCATACAAGACGCCGTGGTGTTTTGAATGATTGTGTTGTATTGAAATGTGTCCCGTACAACTAAGAACAAGGATGAAAGTTGAAAGTTATGAAAATACTGGAAACATACTTTCAAAATACTGAAATATACAGTTTTCATGTAAATTACATAGAGTAGTTTATTCTCAAAATACTGAAATCAGTTTTAATACTGAAAACTTTCACCCATGTAAGAACCTTATTCTACGCTTATTGCATCTGTGTCGATGTGATAATTAACCCTTTCCAACGTAATGACCATGTTTTATCAATGCTATTATTGTTATTATACATAAATTTTATTATTTATAAATGTTATTCAACTGTCAGTGGCGCATATACCCGGCGATTTAATTACTCATTTCAGTATTTCTGAACTCACTCACAATCGAGTATTTAAATCAGTGGGATCAATGTATGTTGAATAAAGTTTACCAATATATCCAAATGATATATATGCCGTGTCACTTATATTTTGTGATTCATAGTAGGGGTGAGGACGAGTGATAACGATGCTGTTTTGTTTATAATTAAATTGCCAAATCCAGGATAAAAACAATTAGATTCATACCTCATGGGCGCTACTGCAGCCGTAGCTAAAATGGTGGCTCAATGTGATATTCAATAAGTTAAAATGTTAGAGTTAAAGTGCAGTTTAAAGTGTGCGTCCATATAAATGTTCAGCCGTCTATACAATTTTGCACAATAACCCCTGACCATTGAAAACACCTTCAGGCAGGCGATCCCTCACAGTAACATTTATATGTGGATGGAGTGAAACAAGTGTAGCTTAATTTCTTGCTCAAGGAATTTAGAAGCTCTTTTACGCTGCAGAAATTTAGAAGTACTCTTTTATTAATAATTTACAAAAAGAAAACTACATGTATTGAATTATCAAATTCAAAAATTGCAAATTAATTAAGAAAAGTATACTGCCATATTTCAATAAAGGGCGTTGTTGAGACAAGGGACCTCTCGGTCCTTAGTCCTAAGCACGAGTCTCACTACTGTACTATACTGCTCTAACTTCATTACTCGATGATTAGTCAGACCAACTCGCTTATGAACTTGATATACCTGTGGCGCTTTTCACACAAAAAGTCTTACAATAAAAATCTTCGTAGGTCAAAAGCAAGAAATATTCATAATACCGTCAATTTTTGGTCAATCATTTCCAAATATTATACAAATTGTGTAGAATGTGTATACCTTTGCTTATCATCCGTCTGACTTTGAAGTGCTAATTATATGAAACTGACTTACGAATATTTTTTATGTAAGAATTTTTGTGAAAAGGACCACTGGTTAGCATGCCTTACTGTCGGATATCATCGACAACTCGCATAATGTTTAAGCTTCATTGTGTATAAAGTGAAACTGTCAGATGGGTGAACGTTAAAATTTAATGAAATCCTGAAATTCGTAAATTTCATTATTTCAACTACTCTGACGTAAGATATTCCTTTCCTCCGGTCCCAAAATTCATGAATTTAGGACCAGATCTTAAAACGTTCACCAACTTTGTATTTATAATAAGATATGTACAACATTATGTTTGACATCGTCGATAACCCACGGTAGGCCTACTCATACGTTATGAATACTCTGGGTTACCGAGGATGAATGTTTGAAGGCTTTACATCAATTATAAATCATGCATGATATGTAGGTGAAATTTCTTCAACTTTTGTAATTAAAGATGGCACTTTAAGAAACAAATTCATTGTAACAATTTTATATTTACTTCTTAACTGATGAAATGAAAATGTGCCAACAAGGAAATAGTGACCAAATTACGAAAATTGACGAAATTTCACGAAAATTTACGATAATAGATAATGATTCAGTCTTCAATATAAGAAAAGACAATAAAAAATAAATTAGTTTCATTTCAAATTTAATTTTCTTCACAACACGTTATTACAAAATATTAAAAATATCACAATTTTAGCAAAGAACACAATAACAACTTTGAGCATTTAACATTTTGTACAATTGTTTTTAAAATATTTAAGTTTTTTAAAATGGTCTCCAGACCTGTTTTTGTGATGGAGAGTCACCGACGCTGACAGGAACACGTGCCGGAAGTGACAACACAGGACTATGGGAAGGTGAGCTCTTTGATGTACTTGGTTTAACGCTGTCGTCTGCTTCGTGTCCAAGAATAGAATCGTCTGAACTATTGTTTAATCTTAAACTGACTCTAGAGAGGTCAGCTTCTCTTTTCATATTTGGAACTGTCATTAAAAGTGGTGAAAAGGCACTTTCTATTCCACTGTCTGGTGATATTGAAATACACGAGTTGGGTGATTCCACTTTAACTTTCACAGGGGTGTTAGGTGGACTCAAGTCACTAGTAGCACTAACATCCAAAGTAGATTTATACCCTTCATTATAATGAGTATGTCCAAGTGAATATCCCATTTTATGAGCAAGATTGGATCTTACTCTCATAACCATATCATTAGGGTAAGCTCTCGAGGTTTCCATGTATCTTACAGCCTCGCTGGCACAATCTAAGTAACCTTCTCTGTATTGTTGAACTACAGTGGAACTGGCTGCCATGGCAACGGAGAGTTGTTGATGATGAATTTGACGTAGATGACTCACTGTCATTTCTAAGATGTCAGCTTTGTCGAGTTTAGATACTTGTGTACCACCCTGAAAAATATCAAAAATAAACGAATTATAATTTGCTGTAAAATTAATCATTATCAATGCACATTGTATCTTAGATGCATATTTAAGTATTGTATCTCGACCCTACACATACCTAAAGATAAAAGCAAGTTTTTGTTTTTAAATAAAAAAGAAAAAACTCCAAAAAGCTAATTAGCATCCGGGTTGCTTGCATACGAGTTTTGTTAAATATTTTGGTAGTGAACATTTCAAAATAAGTCAAATTTTATTGAGTCATAATGTATTCAGTGTGTATTCCTAATAAATCAAAAATATAAATTTAACATGAATAATGATGGTTTTAAAATATTATAGAAATGCGATATTTCGTATTTTTCATATTTTATTCATTAAGAGCAATGTAAATTGAAAAAGTACACTCGTGAAAATTTCGAGCTTTCGTTCTAACATAGGATAAAATGAAATATTTTAGCAATAAATGAAAAATAGTGTTACAATAAATTTGATCTAGTACTTACGTTTTGTTTAATATTTTCAAGTAGTATGGACTTCAATTGAGACAAACAGTTGTTTATTCTTTCTCTACGTTTTCTTTCAATCAAAGGTTTCTTTATCTAAAATTATATAAAATAATGATATAAATAAACATGTTATTTGAGTGACAATAATAGCAAAACAATTATATGTGTCCCAACAAGTACTTTCAATCTTCAATCAAATATTACGCTCAAAATTAAAACAATGATCATATAAAAAAGCTATATAGGTTCTATGATGTTAAAACTGGTACAAATATTTTTTTTTACTGATAAAAATACATAATGCATGAATAAGAAATATTTTAAAAACACCGAAATTAAACACGGCAATTAAATGATATACAATTGAAATTTATGCAATTGCAAGTATTTATTAATGCAATTGTACAATTTTGTTCAGAGGAAATAATAAAAATTACCTAACATATAATCAGATTTTTTTGTTAAAATGAAGTAGAACCAACATATAATGAATTAAAATAGATGCCTACCTTTCTCAAATAAGAAGATGAAGTATCCGGTCTAACTGGTGAAATCTTTGCATCACACATTTTGCTTTTATCCATGAAATTTGTAATCCAGAAAAAATAAGAAATAGTTCTATCGTAGTTTCAAAATGTTACTTCGTGTATCGGTATTTCAGAAATGATAACCTGTATGAGCGTTTTTCCAGTATTTATACACCGATCCGCGTGGCTGTATCGGAATGTAAACATAACGGTCTCGTGAACAGATGGTAATACTCTCAGCCAATCAGAGCGCGCCGTCACGGCTGGCGATTATGAAAGCTCTACGCTGATTGGTCGTCAGACGGCGGATTGATACAATCTACCACTTGACATGAAAATAGAGTGGCGGAATGCAGACGGTATTCGATGACAGACGCATTTTAATGGCACGTGCCACGCTAGAGTAAATGGTACAATATGGATATAATGTTTTCTACTTGAATAATTTTCTTTTATTCCCAATTGTAATTATAACAGAATTAATGTCACTGAGGGGTTGTGGGAAATTAAATAGCGATAGTCGGGGGTTGTATGTAAAGGCATTTTTGGGATTTCGGTTTATGTAAAAAGCATAACATCTGTCGCTTTTTTCCAAAGTGACACGAGTCAGGGCAAGCCTGAGTTTTTTAAGGTCAGAATGAAAGCGTTCATATACTTAGGTAATACCTATGAGTTATTGCTTCGAACGCCTAGGCTTGTTTAATTTAATTAAAAATGCGGGTTTTAACTTGATGAAATACGGCCGAGACGGCGACGTTTTCAAACGACAGAAAAGCGACTCAACCTTTATTAAATGCTTATTTTTACCAGAGACACATAAATTTTTTACATACGTAAAGAATAAGATTTTAATCTCTGGTAGCTATGTCTCTGTTATTAAGCATTTGCTTAGAACAATATTCTTGGTGACTCGAACATTTATGTTAGTTTTATTTTAGGTTAAACATATTTATTTCTCAGAATGTATATAAGTGACAATAGTTGTTACAGTTAAATAGGATTGTAACGAAAAAATAATTCTAAGTTCTTCTTTTTATTTTCGTTCATTCATAAATATATTTATTTATTTCCTAAAGAAAATATGTTATATTGTATAAATATTGTATTAAATAATCATTATTAATCAACTGCAACCTAAGTCCGTCGGCTGGTGTCTATATACTTCTGGTTTAATGTCGGCGTTAATCAGAACTACTGATCGAGGGGTCGCAGGTTCGATTCCCGGGCGGGCATACTTTCGTAATGCTTGGTCATGAAATTATTTCTACGGCTATTCTCCCTCCTACCAATGATTTTTAATTATGTAGGGCAGTTGTCAGTCACTGACGAAAGTATGCGCTTAGTAGTTGGTTAACAGCTAAATCCAGAGATTTGGCCTTTCCAGGAGGAGTGAGTAGGTTGACTGACCGCCGTTATATGACCTATTATATGAGTTGCGACGGCGTTAAACCCAACAAAACAAACAAAACAAAACAAAGAACAATTTAGAACAGCATTCATCGTATACGCGTTTTGAAGCCTACATTCGCAACGTAAAACAACTCTGCAAAGTACGATTTGTAAATTCTCAACTAATTGGCATTGTTGCTGAACGGGTGACAACAATGCCGTAAATGGTGTCGTTGGTGTTAAGTGTCCTAATGGAAAAATCGTCGGCATTATTTGATGATTTGTGTATTGGCTAATAACGAAATAAAGAAAAGCTTTGCTGCTAATGAAATATCCAAAACTAACGCATAGACCACGCTATAATATCGTCAGGTATAGCTCTTTGAAAGGGAATCGCTCTAACACTTTATTAATGGAAAATTTTGATATCAAACGATTAATTTGTTGTTGCAACGTGTTGCCTCCCAAATACTTCTATCAAAATACCGTTTGTCTATTATGATAACAAATTCTCACATTTCTTACCGGTCCCTCTGATGTCCAGTGAAAATTGATTAGCACATCGTCGCTTTTGAATAGACTATCTTATATAGTAACGGTACGTGATCCCACTTTGTAGAACTAAGCCCAATAATTTGTTTAACCTTCGTGTTAAATCTTAACACTACATCTTAAAGGGCTATTGTCAATGTTCTTATATCATGTTATCAAAAACCCCACAAGACCCTTTAAACATTTATTTACGCATAGCTATAGATAGCAGCGAGAGGGGCTCACACTTTAATTCTTAATGTTTAATATTTATTTAAGAATTTATCGCTAGAATTAACGCTTAGCGCGGACCTTCTTTTGTTAAACAATAGTGCCGCTATCGTTGTTAATCATGAACGTTTAGCGCCTGTATTGTCTGAGAATAGCGGAACAGACTTCAATCAAGAGATGCCGATTTTAATTCTAAAATTTAATTTCAATAGGAACGGTAAAAAGTGAAATTTCAAAGGGAGATAATAGCATGATAATCATCTTAGAGACGTAAGAAAGTCGCGGCGTTTTTCTCACTCACGTGGCGTTAAAGACTTCGTTGAACGTTCACGTGACAAATTGACTGGGCAACTTTCACTCTTGGCTTTACATTTTAACCTCCAAACTCTTTTCAATTCAACACAAGACAAAAACAGTTTAACTTAAGTGTCGTATATATGTTGCGAAACACAAAGGCGGAGGGAAGGAAATAAAAGGTTGTATTTGAACAGGAAATAATCCCCTTCATAATTGGGAAGCCAAAAAAAAGCTCAATTCTACATCTTAATATGCATGGTTCAAAGACAACAATGCGCCCTTCAATTTCTGAATTTGTAATAATAACATATTATGGGAGGCCATCGTAATCTAGTAGAAGCAACATTAACTACCATGTACAAAAATCGTGTGCCTCTTGGGCCGTCGAAGTTTGGAATGAAAAGCACACAACGGTACACGCAATTTGCAAAACATAGTTGAGAATCTTGACAACCTCTGGGTACGAAAATGACCGAAATAATACATGTACATGCAGCCAAATTTCTTCATATTTTAAGCAACGGCCTAAAAATGGTAAAGAAGAGTAGGCTCCTAGAGCCAATTATAACTTTCCCTATTTTTTTTGTCAATTTTCCTTCGCGTGAAATTCAAAAAGAAAACTTTAGGGTAAGCGATTTTTGCTAGGTAGGGTCGGGTTGTTCTAAACACAGGATGTTCGTGGGTCTTATTCGAAAAAAAATCACAGCCGAAGAAACTGTTTCTGGCCGTATAAACATGCTCTATGATTTGCTGCAAAAATACTTTTCTGAGAGATATTCATGTAATTTTACGACACAAGCAGGCGAATTCCTATGCAGCATGTATATTTATTTTTTTGCTCCAATTAACTTGTCACGCTATAAACGGCTGCTGCAAGCGTTCATTGACGTTGAGATTTTAAATCCTGCCACGCTGGTAACATCTGGGCTTTCCAGTGTCAAAATATGATTTTTCAATAATTCTCACAACTTTAAACCATCCTAATGTGACGGTATGTCATTATCATAATTTTAACGACATCATCCCGGGTTTTTAAGCAGACGACAATTTTACCGGAAGTCAGTCAATCGGAACGAGTCGGTGTGTATCGGAATGGAGGAAGTTTACAAGGTCACGTGGGGTAATTCTCTATTTGTAAGTCGCGTGCCGTTAAAAATGACACTTGGCGTTATCGACAGGTGGTAGGGCTTTAACCAGAGGGAGAAAAAAACTAATAAAATAGTATTTATTTAAAACTTGTCACAAAATGTAAGATGTATTATTTAAGATTGCTGTATATTTATCGACGGACGCGCGAGTTTAATTTATCAAAGATGTCAGATTTAATGTAAACAAGCGTTCATAGCTCACGTGAAATTGATTGAAGAAGAGTAGGTAAGAATGAAATGTAAATGATCGTCTGCTCGTGGTATATGATTATTTTCAAAATTAAAACAGTTTTTCATGAGTCATTAACTTTCATTTTGCCAACTTTTTCCCACGATCTTTAACAGTTGTTAACATGTTAAGAGGTGAAGAAAATCCTCTGTACCAGAATATTTTTGTATGAAAAGACGTGAACTTTAATAAGCAGAAAAAAGCTTCTATTGTAGAAACGAGCTGCAACAGTACTGTATTAAAAGCGCAGTTCCGCTAGAGTATGGACTGTGGTTTAATTAGGGCTTGTCGGTACCTTGCAGCATTTTATGTGCAGATTGCTGGATAAGACTCATTCACAACCGACATGTAAACATTTTTAAAACCGTAACATGCATTAAATTTTAGACACACAATAAACTTGTCAATCCATTTGGCTTTCTAATTCTAAGATTGACCAAGTGCCCTTTTCTTGAAGACAGGGGATCTGTTTAAGAGCTAATTTCACAAGGGTTCGTCCTAAACATATTGTTATCAAAACCATTATTCTAAGTACAAATGTATTGACAATCACACTATTCTAGTTCTGTTTAGAACAGAACAGAACATATATTTTATTTACGATTTGTACTTAATACATCATCAATAAACAGCAATAACACTCAAAGTTTCGCATAATCAAAGTTAGAAAAACATATAATTTTATCATGAAAAAGATCAGAGGATAAATCAAGAAAAAAAGGAAACATGAAACACTATTCTGAGCACGTGTAATCCTCAGATATAAATAATTGTATAATATTTATAAAGAGTTCTACCACTTCGATGAAGCTGCCGATGACAATATTTTTTGACATTATACAGTAAAATACTTGATAAATGAACATTAATCCCGGGTATTAATTATGGTATACTCTAATCATCAGTCTAATGTACGGGAATGAAGGTGATTCTGTCAATTATCTTCTGTTTTCTATCATGTTCTGTTATACCTAATATTGTCTTTACTCTTGCATTTTTGTTGCGTGTACTTTGTTTGCTTTCTTTGCCGTCTTTGACTCTCCAGTTTGGAGGAAATAAAGAAATATATTTGTGTAGTAAGTTCTGTTTTGTAATATTTTTTTCTCCAGTTTCGATCAACGATGGAATATTTCCCACGCTATGCTAAAGTAATTAAACAAACTATAGTCATTTCATTTCTTTTCATTAAGTTTGATTTGTGACAAATATTTTTTATTAATATTTTTATAACATTAACCCCGTAAATTAATGCAAATAAAAACCGATAATGACAGTGGAAACAACATGATACGTACACAAAAGGACAAGGGGACCTATATACATATATAAGCAAGTTCTTTGAATAGGATGTCCAAACATTCTTGTAATAAAATTAAACAGTCTGTCGCCTTTTTATTTCATAAAAATCTAAGACGTCGCGATGTTTTTGATTACTCTATTATCGCTTGCTAATGTTCAATTAACACAAATATTATTTTCAAATCAAATAAGACATTATGTTTTAAATAGAATGATTAATGTATGTATGGGATTCATTGATGACACCATTATACATTCAATTAAACTCCAGACAGTATAGACGAGAGTGAAATCAACAATTGCATTTTCTGGAAAGGAACGGCATCAGCATTTATTGATTTGTTTTCGCCGACTTCTCTTTCTTGACAAATATTTGAATGACAACATGTATTACATGGAATAACTTCTACATTTCTTTCCCAGAAAAATCCAAATGGATCTTGTGAGTTTTGACCGTTAGCTCCAAATCTTCCTCACAACGATTAATCATGCAGTGAAATAGCTTATGTGCGAAACTCATTAACTTCTAATCAGTGCAAGAAAATTCTGATTAAAAATACAACTCGCAGACTAGTTTGGGCATTTTAGACAAAGACATAATATGCCAATTATTTAATTTACTTGTTGAATCTTGAGTTTAACGGACATCAAATGTTGGTTTACATTCTCACGATCATGTGGAAAATAATTATGTACCCCAAAAATTACACAATACAAAATAAACCCATCTGATTTAAAAATTTCTTATTTATTCTAAAAACCAAATTTCAAACACTTTTGTAAAGGTATAGGCGACGCATTATTTTGGTGCAAAACTTCGCTGAAATGTTTATCAAATAAAGTCAACAAGTTGGACGATGGCAGGTTGCAGGATGACCACTTGCAGATTGATAAGAGATCGCTAATTAACAATTAACATAATCAACGCTAAATGACGGGAACCAGATCCAGTCAGAACCGTTACAAATGTAAATTTCATGACGTAACGATTCTCACGTTACCGTGTCAGTGTATCAACTCAGTGGATAGTATAGCACATGAAAATGTGTTAATTGCCGGTTAATCAATTAGTGTCAGGGGCTCACTACTGACTGTTGATGAAAGTTTCTATCAAGAAAGAGTGTTCAGATTTTACTGATAGAAACATTACACAAATGACCTCGGAAATTTTATACGTAATCAATTATATCTGAAAAACCACGAACAAAAATGCCAGGAAAGAATTGTTCATAGTTCAGGCGAGAAAGAAGATCTAATAGAAGAAACGGTGGAGAAAGCTTTGTTAAACGCAAAATGAATGTTTTTTCCTGCAGTTTTATTCACAGGTTGCATGGATTAAAAAGCCAAAATCAAAAAGGAAGAGAAACCCTCCTTCAACAATAAAATATTATTAAATATATGTGTGTATAGTAAAAAATCATTACGGGGTAAATTTTCATTTCTATTCTATGGAAACTTTTCATGTCAGCAGCCTATGGTTTTATTTACAAGCTATTTGAAGCTTATTTCTTGGTTTTCATAACGTATTAACTCATTACAGCCAGAGAGTGACATAGATCCATGAGCAATACAATTGTCTCAGTTCAAATTGTTTTACAAAAGTTAATGCTGCAAAACATACCATCGAAAGTCAAAAGCAGAAAATCTTTATATCACAATCTTATCTTTATTTTATTGACATCAACACAAACGATGTTATATAGGTCAAACATCATATTTACATATGAATATTCATACATATTAAAGTCACCATGGGTGTAATTAAAATATAATTGTTCAAATGTACATAAATTAATCATAATGGGTTAGTAAGTAAATTCTGATCACAGACGCTCATTTCTACGTAAAATTGTCTCCGCGCTTGAAACCGTTACGTTTTGTTTTAAATATGTCTTATCAAAATGCATAAAGTTATAGCAAGATTTTTCAGCTTTATATCAAAGGACTCTAACATAATTATGCAACAATTTACTTTCTTTTTTACGGCTGAACGAAAAATAATCATGTTTCAAACTTATTAAAATAATATTTTAAACTAATTGCGCAAACACTCCTTTCACCTAGCCCCCCAAAAAATAAATGTAAAAACATTGTTTCAATTACTAGTACTTATAAAGTTGATGACGACGTGATTATCAATAATTACTTCAATGTTTCACAAAATCATCAAAGATTTAGCAAATCTTAACTTCATATAAGTTCGTAAAAAATCTCGAAACAATGATCAGTAATCTTTTTAACCACCGGAAATGAAAATAAAATGTCATCATCAGTTAATCAGTAGACAAAAATGGGACTATTTTTTCACAGTACGATAATAATTGCATATAGAGTGCATCTTATCAAAAAAGTGACACCGATTTTAATTCATTTAGACGCACGCTCGTTCACTGTACGCCTTCATTATATCAATACACTGTCAAACTACAACGCTAAAAGGTATATTTAAATCTCCATGAATGGCAGGCTTCAGTTATTTTAAAACGACAGATGGCGAATCCCAAACCATTCATGTCATAACGCCGCACGCGAGGTAGAGAATCACCGTGTGTCGGTATTTCCCGGGGAATTTCTCCACACTCCAGCCTCGTTCTGATGTTGTGACACTCATTTAATTTACGACGCCACCTGGTGGGTACGATCCTCTATGATGGGAGATAATATTCAGTTGTTTTATGCCAGTTTTTCGCATAAATAGTAACTATGGAAATATGACATATCTAGTGCTCTTGAACTCAAGTTTGTAGGGTACTCCAAATGATAACTAATACAATAAGAGTACAGTATTTCAATTATCAAAACTATTGTCAAGTATTTGCCAAAATCGTCTAGCGTGTTTGATTATAAAATGACCAGTCAATCCAGATATAATATTACATATTTAAAACAAGATCCCAGGCCAATCTTTATTGTTATAATCATTTTGTATTACGGTGACATCTCAGTTGGAGTTGAATAATTTATGTCATACAGAAAATGTACTTCATATTTGTTTCAAAATCAGTTGTTCAAAGAAATGTAAAATCTTCGTTATAGAAAAGAGAACATGTTATAACAAAATATTTTTGTTACAGATAAAACATAATCAATAACTGAAAATAAACACTCCGAATAATTTGATTTGGAGTAGAAATCTTCGAAACATGGGCTTCAATATAGGTTCGTGAGTAGGAATTATTTTTTAAAAGAAAGACAGAGTAATAATTATCATGCAAACATTGTTTGAAAAAGGAACCCTAGTCAGTTATTTTTACTTGTATACTCTTCAAATAGGTAGGTCCAATTAGTTGGATTACTCGGATTTTATACTTACTTTTCAATGTCAATTTGCAAAAATTATATAATCTTAGATAACTTTTTTGTAAATTATTTAATTTGTTTGAAATACAAGTTAAGTATTCTTAGGGTAAAAAAACTATCTAAATTTCATCTCTTCGGTTAATATATTTATTAACAAGAAATATATTAGATGAAATATTTTGTTATCCTTTCATAGGAATTCAATGACTAAATCTGAGGATTCCAACTGTAAGGACCCACTTACCAATTGGATTGTTTCAGGTTTTATCAGGAAAATATAACTGACTAAAGTCCCTAATTATGAACTCCATTATAAATGTGTAAATTAAAAAAACAACAACATGTTGTTGTTTTTTTTTCTTTAAAAAAACAAGTCATCTCTGTCCAAAAGGACTACTAGTGAACATTTAATTCTAGCTTTCAACTTTGGCCACGCGCCGTCAAACTGCCCTTTGTTGTATTTTTGTCCGAGGGCCCAAATTTATTCGTAGGGTTCATATTTAGTCCCTTTGGAAATGACTGTACAATCCTACCCCGCATTTTTACAATAGAAAAAGACGGATGCGATAAAGGGCTTTTGTTGCGTCTTAACAAGTAAGAGATCCCTTAAAATCCCGTTTTCCTACATAACACTATTGTTTATGAATACAATCGGAAACAGAAAATGGTGTTTATCAAAAAGATTAGAACATTAAATAGATGCCGACAACGATATATCACGGATAGCATTCGTACGTAAATTAGTTTAATAAGCGTTTACGGATGTGTGAGACCGGGTTTTGTTCAAACACCATTTTATTTACACTTCGAAGGATAAGTCGCGCTAAGTAAATAATAGCGTGCGGCGGATCTTTCTGTAAAGAAATTGTTAACTTTAAAATCGGTTTAAATTGATAAGAGGTAGCTAGGGGTTAAAGTCTCACCCTTGATACCGGTTATCAATAAAAGCCGAAGATTGCCGAATAATCGATCAAAGAGCATACAGTGTGAAGTGGTCAGTATTTGTACACTTGTTATTTTAACTGAAGTTGTCAATTCCTTCTATTAAAATGTATACATGGTTTTAGAAGCTAGCCACATCGTTTGTACATCAGATTAATCTTCAAGCGATGGTCAAACAGTATCAGACCCAAGTCAAGAAGTGGTCAACATGTGGTCATCAGATGGTAGTATTTCTCTTGAATAAAGTCCTTTGAAATTACAAAACAATGCATTAGTTAATCTTTTTTTAGTCATATTTGTAAGAGAAACGGAAGTTAAAGTCTTATCAAAATTGAAATTTACAAAGTACAATAATTCTCGTTCCCCGAGATTATGAAGATTCTCGATTTAAGTATCTAAGCTAGTATCGAGAATCCTACTAGACTCTGGGTACGAGAATGGGTACAATGTACGCCTCCCCCTACCCCCTCTCTTTCCATCTCGCCGGTCCCTCTTTCTGTAGTAAAGTTCCGCTTTTAGAACCACCTGAATTGACGGTCCATTTAACAGAGAGGTCTTAATACAGGGACATTTTTTATCTTAGATTAAGCATTTGGGACTTACAAATTCACAAAAATCTTATGATTTTGCAATAATCATGATGGACTTAATAGCGGAACTTTACTGTATATATTTTACTGTAAAATATTTGATAAAGTATTTAATATTTTTCAGTTATCATAAGAACCTGTGCAGTTTTTGTAAATAAAATTTCTGCTTATTACATGAAAAAAACATTTAATTTTATTAAAACATTAAACATGATTACACAGTTTGTAACAAGAATGGATATTTGTACATGGTTAATGCTTCAGTTTTTATTACAACTCTCCGCCCAAAACTAACTTCTGCCAAAGATTGAGTGGAAAAAATGGAGATGTGTTAACAGTCGTCCAATCCTAATTAATTAAAAAATGTCTAAATAAAAATGAGTTTTTAAATTCTATGCTATATAGCGCTATTTCTAAAATAATGTTCTTTTTCCTTCCTTTAACTACGATGATCGTATGAAACATCCCCACCATTAACAACAACAAGAACACCAACAGTAAAATAAATACTGTGATATTAATTAAGATAATCAACTAAGATAAAGTAATTAATATCTTGACAATTAATTATCTAATTAACATCAAGTAGACGTCATGTGGTGTGGAAATATTAATGTGAATAACACTGTATATATGAGTGTAGGTATTCATAGATAAAGGGTGCTCGCTATTCTCGTACTCCGAGGTTATCGAGACTTTCGAATCAAACTATAGACTCTGGGTACGAGAATGTATGCTCTCTAACTAGGTTACGTATTGTCTGCCCCCCCCCCTAATGGAGCCATTCTCGTACCCAGAGGGTAATAAGATTTTGTATCTAGAATATCTCGATTAACTCTGGGAACGAGATTGCATGGAGCGGACGGACCCTCATTGAATTAGAGACTTTTTCAGTTATCTTTCTTTGATAAAATCAGAAGCAATCAAATTGGTAAGTTGGTCCTATCAGTTGGAATCCTCGGATTTTATCCTTGAAGTCCTATGTAAGGATAATAAAATATTTCATCAAATTTTTTTCTTGTTAATAAAGATATTAACAGGAGTGAGGAGATTTAGAAAGCTCTTTGCCCTAAAAATACTTATCTTGCTTTTCAAACAAATTAAATAATTTACAAAAAAAGTTATTCAAGATTAATAGTGGAAAATTGACATTAAAAAGTAAGGGTAAAATCCGAGTAATCCAACTGGTTGAACCTATCTATTTGAAGAGTATACAAGGGGAAGTAACTGACTTAGATCTCTTTTTTGCTGCCCCTTTATGAAGTCATTCTCGTACCCAGAGGCTAATAAGATTTAATATCTTCATAACCTCTGGGTACGAGAATGTATGGAGCGGACGGACCCTCATTGAATTTAAACGAATCTAGGATATGTGTATTGGATTTTAAAGATCTCCACAAAAGCAAGTTTCGAACCAACCCTGCTGTAGTCTGTCAAAAGTCAGGTTAAGAGAAGACATATAGGTTTAATTAGGATCCTTGGGCATGGGTAATGGAGTTTACTAAAAGAAGTCGCTGTTGAATGAATGTATGAATCTTAGCTTAGCGGAAGAAGAATATCTTAGTTGTATTTTGTTGTGTAAGTTTCATTCTTATGCGCGTTAAAGTATCTTTTCTTCATTTAGCATAGTTTTAGTATTATGATCTGTTTAAAGGGAGACAACCTAATCTGATGTTAAGCAGATGTATGTAAGAATTACGTTTCCTAATTGTTCAGAAAATGTAACAATGTTTTTTTATTAGACTTTTGGCAGAAAGTCTTATGTTATACCACAGATCGAAAACTATCGACGAAAAATCCTGACCAGTTTAACCGGCGGAGTGATATTCAGTGTGGACAAGCACATGTACAGGTACATATTTGCACTGCATAAACCTACCCTCTACTTATAATTCTTGTCCGTCAATGATTACAGAATGACTTTTTTCTCACCGATATATCTTTTAAATGATACGACAGACGGATAGTTCCATTGGACAATTCGGATGGTTAAACGTCGCTTAATTAAAGCTTCACTTTCTGAACCGATATCTGTACTAGCCATTTAATGTTATTTGTTGTATCATAACAATAAATGGTCATAACCATTTGTTTGCCGTTTTGATTCTGTTTAGTTACACTGCGCACGAAAGTATTTCTGTGCTTTCGGCACCTTGATTTTATATTTCTGTTCATGCACTGAAACTAAAAGTAGATCCAGACTTAAATTTCTTTTAAATTTGAATAGGCTGTGCATTACAGAAATATCACATTTGCAAGTTAGTTTAGTCATGTATTTATTATTGTTGAGTTTTAGCTGTCCCCTTGAGGACGTTCATAAATTGCGCTCGCCGCCCATTTTTCAGGGCGTCGGCGCGGGGTATTGGGTATAGTTTTCAACTAGCAATAACCACGCCTCGGATAAACCTCATTGGCTATGGTACCGCCACTGCGCAAAGCTAACGTTCAATGGTTATGAGAAGTATCTATACAAGAGCTTAAATTTTTAAAATTAATAATGTCGAAAAAAAATTATGTGCAAACATTTATAGCTTTAAATTTAAAACAAATAAGTATTGATTTTTAAGTTAATAAAAAGTTTTTAAAAAAGTGAACTTAATAAAAATTTAATATTTTTTACCTTCAATTACCTCCCTTTTCAAAATTTAAATAAACGTTACAAAAACGAAACAGCGCGAAGTTTATTTCCGGTTTAATTCGTATTATTTTCGAATGAATTTCTTTACAAATCATTCGTACAAAATATGAGAAGCTTATGAAAGGAAAGTTTAGCACAAAATTTACTAACATTACTTACTTAGTAGAAATTCCAACATCTAGAAAACAAAAGTCATGGCTGAGAGCAGAATGAGGATTTTGCAAGGGAGGCAAAGCTATTTTAAAATAGAAAGACACTTGTCTGAGTTACTTCCCTTATCAACAAAAATCCATTACCTTTGTGCGAATTAAGTGTGATAAGATCAGTGTGGTATATTGTCTGGTTCCCAGACTAAGTGGTATAATGCCGAATAAATGTTGAACTAGGAATAAGGAGTTATACCTCATGGATCAATGTTTTGTATAAATACTGCCAACCACCATCCACTTGAATTTTGAATATTCATCGAAATCGTTAGAATTAATTAACAAAAATAGGACACATTTGTATTTATATCAGTATATAAGATATAGTTTCAAGTCCTTATTATTTATGTGGACTTGAAAATATGTTCATCTTCTTGTCAAAATTAGCATGTTTACGTTACTTTATTGATTATGAGTGTAATTATGCTTAAATTATTGTATTTATGAATATGTACTTAGTACTTTTCTAAATAAATTTCAAGTGTTCCGTTCTATTACGTTTAATTTGTTTTAGGCTATTTGCACAATGGTAACATTGAACCTTGGGTCACTGACTGACAATAAGAATGACCCCGAGGACGTTTGATTTCCAGGAACTAAAATCAAAGCTTTGAAATAATTTGAAAAAAAACCTTTGAAATAAAATAGGAAAATATTACAATCCCATCAAATTGCTAACACTGAAACCAAAACCTCCATTCTATAAATAGATGGTAAGATATCACAATAAGAATGTTTGTGTACAAAACGCCCAAAGCTTCAGCACTTCGATTTATTTTCATTTTAATTACATTACATCACATTCCATAACATTATAATAAACCCGGATCGAAAACGCAGTTGATAGCGCGCCAGGATTTTTAATTTCGTGTCCCAAACGGGTGTGCGGGTTCGAATCCCACACAGGGAAGTTATGACCTTTAATGAAATTTGACAACTATGTCAGATTTCCTCCATTAATCAGGTATATGTAGAAGTTTCTGGCCTCGTTGAAGGGTAGGTTGCTAGGTTAGGTGTGTTGGACGCCGTAAAATGACCAAAAAGTGTTAACACAGCGCTAAACAGCGCCAATATAAACAAACAAACAAACAAACACACAAAGCTTCAGCACATCGATTTATTTTCATTTAATTACATCACATCACATTACATAACATTATAATTATAGCGTTAACTTCAAATCATAAGACGTAGCCAAGAACTTTCATTTTTTTTTCTACCATGTTGTTACTTTGCAAGTAATTTATTCATCATTTTCCTTCATAACTGCTCTCAGTTCATCAGCAATGATTTTAAACCCCTGAAATTAAAACATGCAAGTTTTATTTAAAAAAACAACAACAAAGACTTGGCATCGTCGTACTTAGACCATATTAAGATTCTTAAATTACAACAGAATGTGAGGTTTCTTTGCTTTAAAGGATTTTACGTTGATACACCACGATACATGTACCAAAGATTCTCACAGCACGAAATTTTTGAACATTGTGATAAATAATAGGTCCACCAGAGCAAATGTCAACAAAATTATTAACAGACCTTAGAAATTAATCATTAATTAACCACCTTTTTCATTTTGACTAACAGATAAATGGAGAAAGTACATTAAGTAGAAACTTAGCAGACAATTTTGCAATGAATTATGCATTCAGAGTATGTATGCTTACAATAAAGTACTTTAGTACTTGTATACATAGGCATAAAATGGCCAATGCACTGCTTGTTTTCTGTAACTGCTTGATTGTCAAAATCCGGAGATGACCACTTAGAACATTGCCTAGCTATCTAAGACTCAATTTTACAAGGGCGATTCTATGATCATTCCAGATGGTTCATTCCAAGACATCTTAAACAGGATTGTCTAAAATCCAATATGTCATGCAAGTAAACAAACATTGTGAAGTTTACAAGCAGTCAAGTCTGATTAAAATTAACTCATAAATGAACATTCCCAGTGTGTGTTTTATCTCAGTAACAGCACGTTTGCTCACAAACATAACCATGTGCTTTAATGTTAAAGCCTTGTTTGTGTGGACAATATGTAACAGTCAGTAAACCTTTGTTAAATATGTATGAGAGGAAGGTCCATTGATCTATAATACAATAGCAATGTAAGTGAACAGTAAAGTAAAAGTAATGACATTTTCAGTCTTAGTTTCATACTAATGCATGTTCATCAACTTCACAGCTATTAACCCTGGTCATCGGGCTACTGGTATCTATTTATCAATCTCCCTAGGAAGTTATTACTTCATTTCGCACAGCCGCAACGCAGGTACTCATTCACACCTGGGTGGATCGAAACAATCGTAGGATAATTTCTTGCTCATGGAAATTAGTAGTGCTGCAACGATTCACCGGAAAGTCGATTCGATGCGATTTGATTTTTTTTTCGATTCGATTTTTTTCGATTCAATTCTTTTATTAATACAATTTACTACAAATATGCATTTAAACATATATTTGAGCTTAAAACTAAATAATATTAATTAAATAAAATTGTAACTAAAATTGGATAACACAAAACTCGAAAATCTTATTATTAATATTTGCTTTATTCAAGTACGAAATGGATTGGGTACGAATGTAAAGGTCGCAAAAATGTATTATTAATGTAATATCAACTTAAAACGTAAAGACAACATGGATCATAAATTGTAGAAAGATGCAGTTCTTGGTATACTATTGTACATATTAGTTAAACATACACTGTACAAGCAAAACTATTTAAATTTGAATAAACTAACAACAAAACTACGCGCCGGGATTTGGATACTCGTGCCCGAGGGGGTGCGGGTTCGAATCCCACCCGGGGAGGTTATACCCTTCCATGAAAATTTGACAATAATGTCGATTTTCCTCCATTGATTAGATAATATGGAGAAGTTTCCGGCCTTGTGGAAGGGTAGGTGAGTACTGGTTATAGACAATGGTCCAGGAAAGCTAGGTTAGGTGCGCTGGACGCCATGAAATGACCTAAAATTGTGTTGATACGGCGTTAACTCCAATAAACAAATAAAATAAATAAAAATAAATAAATAAATACAACAAAACTTGGCTTGCTCAAGCGGAGCCTAAAATCTTCCAGTTTGACAAGAGGATCGGGGCATATACTATAGAATGTATAATTGGAATAGAGTTTCCAATCATGCTACATAAAATCGTAATGGAAATTTAACAGAAAAGTAACAAAGTGAAACCCAGTTTTACTGTCAACGTATACTTTGACTTTTAGGCGCGCCTTTGCTTTTATCGTTATAACTTATGTAGACACTTTTAAAAGTCAGTATCGAATCGAAACTCGCGGGTCCCGAATCGAAATCGAATCGGAACCCTTGCAATCGAGTTTCGATGTATCGAATCGAATCGTTGCAGCTCTAGAAATTAGCAGTGCCTCTGATGAGGCTGGAATACAGTACTTCTCGATCCCAAAGCACCTGTCCTACCACTGGACTACTGCTCATACGATGATAAAAATCACAATAGATTAATTTTACTTCAATTGATCTGGGTGCCCATGACATTCGTCCATCTGTCTGTTTCTCTCAATCGTTGGTTAACTAACCTTTTCCATATCATCTTCAGAAGCCATAGAAAAAGATATCCTGGCATAAGGAGATTTCTCATACGTATCAGCATGGAAAGCTGCCCCCGCAACAATCAATACTTTCTTTTTTACAAGACGGTCCATTATAAAATCAAGGGAGTCTTGTAGTTTAGCAAACTTGATCCAAAGAAACATCCCTCCAGATGGAGCAGTCCATTCTGCTAAACCTTAGAATAAAGAGAGAAAGGAAACATTTATGTAAAACATTTTAAATAATGATATTTTAGCCCCCAAAAAACCTCACAGCATAAATGATGGAAAAATCAAACGTGACCACGTTGCAAATTTGAGCTTGGTATAATAATAATATTGTTATACCACCAACCATCGTCGGTTATCCCACGATACGTTACTGCGCTTATGCTGCGTTATGTACCGTGGGCCATTTGGTTAGAAAAAATCTCGTAGTCATGAATAATTAATGAGGCAGTTTCATTGGTTCCGCAATGAATTAGGTTTTACATCAAAGGTTTGGTTTAACATTCAAATTTCATTTTTTTTCTGGAGCGGGTGATGTATGACGTTGATAATGATGACGTTGTTGTTATTGAAGAGTATTTAATTGTAACATGCGATTTCATTGGAAGAAGATTGGTCTCCCCTGCCTAATGCATATTCATGAAAACAAGATTTTGACAGTCAAATTGCCCACGGTACGTATGAAGTGTAACGGAAGAAGATATGGTAGTTGCCGACGATGACCACCAACGTGAAATGATTTGATAATCCAGTCGAAGTATATATAGTTCTTTATTTATAGATATCCTAGTTGACACTGACGAAAGTATGCGCTTAGTAGTTGGTTAACAGCTAAATCCCGAGATTTAGCATTTCAGGAGGAGTGAGTAGGTTGACTGACCGCCGTTATATAACCTATACAATGTGTTGCTACGGCGTTAAACCCAACAAACAAACAAGACAATTTTCATTCTATCTTATCATACATGTACATATTATACTGTCGATCATACAATGATTGGTTGGGTGTTTGATATATTCCTCTCAAACCTACGACTTTCTTAAAATGTATCTTCGTATACTGTTGTATAATGAACATAGTACACTAAGTCTAGCATAAGCCTGTGCACAATGCATTCTTAAGAGACCGACCACATACTGTATACATAATACTGTATACTGTATATACTGCACCCTGCCCTTTTTCTCTCCTTCCTGTCCTTTTAAGCCCTTTTCTATGCAGTATTTGTACATTTGAGACACTTACCCTCAGATATGCCCTGCCCCCTTTTATCTGCCTCCCTGCCCTTTTCCCACCTCTTTTGCCATTTTTAGCCCTTTTCTATGCAGTATTAGTACATTTGAGACATTTACCCTCAGATATGCCCTGCACCCTTTTATCTGCCTCCCTGCCCTTTTCCCACCTCTTTTGCCATTTTTAGCCCTTTTCTATGCAGTATTAGTACATTTGAGACATTTACCCTCAGATATGCCCTGCCCCTTTTTTCTGTCTCCCTGCCCTTTCTCTCTCCTCCTTGCCCTTTTTAGCCTTAATCCATGCAGTATTAGTACATTTGAGACATTTACCCTCAGACATGCCCTGCCCCCTTTTATCTGCCTCCCTGCCCTTTTTCTCTCCTCCCTGCCCTTTTTAGCCTTTTTCTATACAGTATTAGTACATTTGAGACATTTACCTTTAGATATGCCCTGTCCCTTTTTTCTGTCTCCCTGCCCTTTTCTGAGTTCTGGAATAATCACTAATATTATTTCCTTAAATTAAATAAAATTAAACAATACCATCTAAATGACGTCTTGCTATATCTTCACATATCTTTCTTCTTTTAGCATAGAAATCATTTACTTTATCACAATGTTCTAGAAAACCATCAACACCCCATTTCCTTACTAACTGTAGCATCATAAACTATAAGGTATAATTTAAGTACAAGCTACACGGTGACACTACCGTGTGACATCACAAATGCAACAGTTTGAAGAAGAAAACAATGAAATATCAGTCCGAATCAATGTTTTAAATAGTTGAAATTCTTTTTATTCTTTGTCGGATTTTGATGATACCTACGCGAGGCTAAGCAGAAAAGAGTATTCTAATTTGCTGCGAATCACATCAGTTTTTTACTTTTTGCTTACATCCTGGAAAACTATTCCCTTTTAGCGTGCTACAGTGACATTTCGAAGTCCTTTTTTGAATAGGATAAACGCTGGCAGCTGAGTATATGAGATTTTTCAATGTTTTCTTCTTCGAACCGTAGCATTTGTGATGTCATAGCCACGGGGTATTGCTACCATGAGCTAATCGTTCATGGATATCAACTTACATAAATAACTTTTCTAAAACTCTCGAATTATATAGAAACATTTTGGAAGGAGTAGTTTAAGCAGTGTTCAGATTAACGACTTGCGCTTTTAGTGCAACTTATCACATAACTGTAAAAATTGGTGATTTTATGTATAAACCCTTTAATAATGGTATATATTATTTTAGAGGCCGCCTGGCTAGCTCAGTCAGTAATGCACATGTCTACTGATCAAGCGATTGTAGGATAAATTCATGGAGCTTATGAAAAAAAATCTACAGCCATTCTCCCTCTTGATCTCACAGATTCTAAATGATGCAAAGCAAGTGCCAGTCACTGACAGAAGTATGCGCATAGTAACTGTTATACAGCTAAATCTAGAGCTTTAGCCTCTAACGGTGTAGGTCGACTGATCAACTTAAATATGACATTATTTAAATATCACATCCTACAGAGTGTGATAGAACGGAATGTTCAACCGAGACAAGTAATGTCAACCGATGCTTTAGCCTCTGTAGGATGTGATATTGTTTTTATTATACTGAACTTGAAGACATTTTACACGGTTAAGTTAGTTGTTTCGTAAATAGCAAGCGTCTGCGCAAGGGAGAAAACTCAAATTGAATGGCTTAAACTCGAGTCCGGGTATAAGCAAACTCCAACGCGGTAGTCTCCCATCGCTTTAAGCGGGCCAATATAGGTGATGTCAAGAGGGTGACATTACGGATTGTCACCGGTGACGTCACATAAGGCTATACAGTAAACGGATCACGTGAGGTATAGTAATATTCAAAGTGTTACTACGGCATTAAAACCAACCAAAAAGGTACCATATTAACCCATAAACAAAAGACATACCTGTGATAAACTTGAGCTCCCTTGTGTTGAAGCCTGTGATACATATTTATATTGTGCCCAGATAGGTTCAGGTGCAGCCATATAACCTAACCTTAAACCAGGTGCTATAGTCTTTGAGAAAGTCTCTAATCTTATAACTCGACCATCTACATCCATAGATAGAAAACTGTCAGTAAATGGCTGTAAGAGAACATTAGGCCTACATCAAATATAAAATACCGTATTTTACTAGTAAAACACGCACACGTGTATAACACGCATTAAAAAAATCGAGCAAAATTTGAAAAAACTTTTGGGCGATTTGTTTGGTAAAATCGGTAACAATTCTTTTTCATTCTTTAACTTTTTTCAGTTGTGTTTCTAGAAAATTATGACAAGTGGTTAGTCTTGAAATTGAGTACGTTGTACCATAATAAATTACAACTCTTCAACTAATAATTAGTTGTGACAAAAGCGCAAACTTATTAACTAGCCTAACTACAAGAAAAAAGTTATCTTCACTTGCTAAAACTGTTCGCTAGTCACCAGACTTTAGACCAGTGCTTACTTACTAAAGGCGATGACTGTGAATGCTTAGTTTGATCAAGTCAGCAACACTGTAACACAAAACAAACATACACATACAAGGAACAAACGTACAGTTAAAGATGAAAGGCTAGGACTTGGCTAACTCGAACATCCCCGGTAGGTCGAACATTTTACCTGGCGACAATATTTTCCCTTATTCTTCTACTAGTATGTTAAAAAGACCATAGAAAGGTTCAAGGGTAGGCATAAATGAAGGATTCTGCCCGGGTCAGTTGCTCAAACTTTTTGTCACGAACCTTCGATTTCGACCTTTCAAACTAATAATGTAATTTTTTTAGACTACAAACCCTTTCTTCGAGGAAATAATAGGCATCATCTTCAAGTATCAAGAAATTATATTCCTGTGCTAACCTGTATATTTGTTGTTTACGTTCTGTGGTATACCTTATACCTGTAGGATTGTCTCCATTGGGAACACAATACAACACCTTTAAAAAGTTAAAGAACACTTTTTATACTTCTATAAGCCTGTTTCGTAAGGATATCTCTATCTAGCGCTTTTTCTCCTGGTACCATATTTACACAAAAAAGAATAAATATTCGATATCAAATCACGGGTACCAGAGAGCGATTTGCCTAGAAAACTGACCCCATATATTTGTTCAGCCGACTTCACAATTTTTGTACACTTAAAATAACCTTCAGATTAGTGACCCTTACAGTAATCATTTAGGCTTGGGCGGAGTGAAACAACTGTAGGTAAATTTCTTGCTCAATGAAATAAGCAGTGGTTCTAGTTGTGTTTGACATCGATACCTTTCAATTTCTAAGCGTGCATCTTAACAATGGACTACTGCTCCTACACTTATGATACATTTAAAATTTTAGCTAACAAGTAAATCATAAATTAAGACAACGATAAAAAGTAATATTTAAATGCACTTTTTGATTTTGACAACTTAGATTGTAGGCGTTTGTTAAAACCAGAACTTGGAAGAAGATTCATGTGAATTGATAATGAATAAATACAATGTACCATAAAATAGCATATTTATGTGCAGGAGCATGCCCGAGTTAGCATAATTTACATTCATAACTTGAGTAATTTTGTACACTTTATTTTAGCATGTTTAAAAGGTGATGGGAAATTGCAGTCCAAAATAATCAAATATCTTTTGTATACAATTGCATACAACTAAAACTTACTTTTAGTGTTCCCTTTGAAGGACGACCATCTACTGGTTTAGGCCACTGAGATAAATATGCTGCAAGACTTTCAGGAACTATTCCATATTGGTCAGTCTTAATACTTGCCACATTTACATCTAGTGGTTGAACCTGTAACAAAGATAAAATCATAAAATATTCTGTGCAAGTTTCATTTCATAAGGATAAAGCTACAGAACAGAGCAGAGCAGAAGCAGAGCGGAGCAGAACAGAGCAGATCAGAGCAGATCAGAGCAGAGCAGAGCAGAAGCAGAGCGGAGCAGAACAGAGCAGTAGCAGAACAGAGCAGTAGCAGAGCAGAGCAGAACAGAGCAGAGCAGAGCAGAAGCAGAGCAGAGCAGAACAGAGCAGAGCAGATCAGAGCAGAGCAGAGCATGGCAGAACAGAGCATACCAGAGTAGAGTAGAGTTGAGTAGAGCAGAGCAGAGCAGAGCATGGCAGAACAGAGCATACCAGAGCAGAGTAGAGTTGAGCAGAGCAGAGCAGAGCAGAACAGAGCAGTAGCAGAGCAGAAGCAGAGCAGAGCATGGCAGAACAGAGCAGAGCAGAGTATAGCAGCGCAGAGCAGAGCATAGCAGAGCAGAGCAGAACAGAACACAACAGAACAAAACGTATACTTAATTTGCTAACACAAAATTACATGGGTTATATTATTTGCTCACTCTTTCACTAAAGGCATAGACACCTCACAGTGGTAATGTCACACGTTGATATTTTTAACATTTATCATTTCAATACATAGAAGTTACTTCTGTGGGGAATTTGTTGTCCTATTTGACAGGAGCAGTATGTATGAAGGTCTTAAAAGAATTCCATAAGAAACTGTTGTCCTTTAAGACTCACACTGACTTGTTACACATAAGGACATTATTTTGTTACGGCGTAGTAAAGTCAATGTCAAAATGATATTTCGCGACAAATGATGTGCAATCCACAGGGTATGGTAGTCTAGATGGTTTTTTCAATATTTTTTAGTGTTAAATATTACTATTTGGAAAAAATCACTCCTTTTTCAGTTTTCTATATTCATTTGTCCTCAGCTCTGACATCTGAACATCGCCTACTTTCAGTTGAGACAGACTTAGAATAAATCGTCATTCAGTGCTTTCAGCGCTTTGATTAGTAGTACCAATAATTTACAAGAATGAATTATAAACATCAATAAAACAAGAACTTACCACAGCTAGTAGATTAGGATAAACATGTTGTTCTGTAATAATGGTATCACCAGCATCTAATAGTATATTTAATGTCTAAATAGAAAGAGAAAAAACCAAGTATATGTGCATGTAATATATATACAAATAATTGAAGTTTATAGTCTAAATTTTATGCTAGTTCACGCTCATCAACTAAATTATTAATCCTAGCCATTGAGCTAAAGGTAACTACTAGTGTCTATCAATCTCTATGGGGAGTCGTTTCACTTTTTATTGTGCAGCCGACCTATTGGTACAAGTGAATCATACCACCCTTACAGGTACTCGTTTAGACCTGGGTGAAGCTAAGGAATTAAGCAGTGCCCCTGGCAGGATTCGAACCCAGGATCTCTCAATCCCTGAGTGCGCGTCCTATCACGGGACCACTGCTCATTCTCACATTATTTACACAATGCGTTCTAAACGTTTTGAATGAGTTAATTTAAAACATTTATTTCAATAGTAGGTTTTATTCCAAGGACTTTTGGGGGTATTGTTTAGTACTCTGATATGTTTTATTTCCGGTTTAGAAAGGTAAGTAATGAAGCTTTGCCATTTTGAAATTTTAGGATCTCATTTGCATATAAGATAATAGTATTGTAATGTAAATTGTAACAGCCAGACCAGTTTGCACAAAAATATAAAATTGATATTGTTTTTTTGGAAGGGGGATTTTCATGCCACTGTAGCATAAGTCATATCACCGCGGTCGGACAACCTACTCACCGTTCCTGGAAAGGCTAAAACTCTGAATTTAGCTGTTGACCAGTTTCAGGGCGCATACTTTTGTAAGATACCGACAAAAGCCTTCCATAATTAAGAATCAGTGGTAGGAGGGGAATGATCGTAGAAATCATTTCATGACCAAACTTCACGAATGTATGTCCCTCCTGGAAATCGAACTTAAGACTCATCTATCAGTATACTTGTGCGCGACCAACTGAGCTGTTACGGGCGGCTTTGCACAATCTATATGTAATTAAGTATGTCACCGGAAGTCGTACCTTGAAGATACCATCTTGTGATCCAGCAGTAGTAGCAATTTGTAGACGACCAGGATGGTCAGGGTCATCCATTGTTGGTGGATCATGAAGTCTCTTTGTTAAATCTTTTATAAACTTCATCAATTCTGGATGTCTGTAATGGATATACATGTACACGTAATAGAAAAAATACAGTAAAGTTTCGCTATAAAGACCACATTGGTTATACAACAGATCATGCGAGTGTTGAAATTTTAGGTTCCCAAATACATTGTACATCATTTGAGAAGAAATAGGTCACTTTAGTAAGACCGTTCAGTTACTAAGATATTTTTATGGTTCTAAAAGTGGAATTTTACTTTATGTAATGACTAACAATTAATCTTGTTAGAAATAGCCATAGGGCCATATTTGCAAAAAGGCATTTGTTCATAACTTGAACAGCAAGTGGCCATGCCATATCGGAATTTTGTTAAGCGTCCGCGTGCGCGTAGGTTTTAGAGTCCCCAATCTGAAAAAAAAATTGTGTACGAATTTTTCTCAAATAAATTTGTTTATTTTTACTGTTTTGGATGCCCCGTTCTGGAGGTACATTAAATACTACCAGTTTGAAGCATATGATAAACAGAAAATTTGTTTATTTTGGTGTAAGATCTATTAGTTTCTCTCGTGAGCTAAGGATGTTATATTTTCACTCGTGGCTACGCCACTCGGGAAAATATTGCATCCTTAGCTCACTCCTGAAATAAAAATAGATCTTACACCGAAATAAACAAATATTCTCTTCATGTATTTGTTTTTGTCGTGAAGTATTTGTGTTTTCGTTTTCGGTATGTGTGTTTTTGTGATTAGGTACCTAGGTTTGTCAAACTTGAGTTGACGCTTAACAAAATTCCAATTTGGCATGACCTAAAGTGGTATAATACAATCAATTTTACCCTGTAGTTATTCCATATTGCAATGCCATATGCATGTCTTCTTGACTGAATTGTACTTTAGATGAATCACTGAAAATATTTTATATTCATGAAAGCACAAGTCGCTATAGCTCGATGATACACTCATTCATTATCGTATATAGATGTAACAAGAATGGAAAGGATTCACCCATTCATAGCTTTTGATTTATATATCTTTTAAGAAGGGCTGACACGATATACCAGTGTACCGGGATATTGCAATATTCAGCTGCGACAATACGTACCGATGTACGAATTTAACGTACCGGTATTTAGTGATACTTTTTATTTGCATTGAAAAATTCTTCCCCTAGCCTAATGAAAGTAGCGAAATGTCAGTTTTACATGGTTCATTCGATTAAAGCTTTAGTTCAAAGAATTTCATCGATCTGGGCGCGTTCGGAGTTCCCATAGTTCCCATAACTCTAAAAATGCCCAGTTTTTCTCAAGGCACTTTCGATACAAAATGCTATATAACATAGTAATGAACAGTTGAATACGTTCTTTAAGAAAGAAGTTTAATGCAACCTGTCACTAGTTTGCAATGCAATACGTGATACGTATCGCGATACGGTTCTAGTACATCGCAGTATACAGCAATAGGCTTCTGGCGTATAGTGACAGCCCTACTTTTTAGGGTCGTTGTTTTTCGACACCTGTTCTTAGTATTGGAGGCCAGTGAGCGCTTTTCATTGCTACTGAAAGTCGGAGTAGTTTTGTGCAGGCAAATGTCACAAACTGTCATAAGAATCGTTTAAAGCTAATAAATATATTAGCCCTTACTGTAATGTTTTGGAAAAAGGGCTCACATGCTACAAGAGCTTAAAATAATTTGCATTGTCCCTTCTATTAATTCTCTACATCACTGATACATTATTATTACAGCATAAGCAATGGGTACAGCATACATCCATCGAGAATTCATAAATTGCAATATGAATTCCAGAAACGTTACTGCCAAATTCCTTGAATTCTCACCGATTTCTAATAAGACCCATTATGAATATTCGGAAAGCCACTAAACCTAAATATTCCGGTCATTATCATGTGTTCAGATTACTCAGTAATCACTAAGCATAAACTGCACATTAAATCGCAGGCTGCCGGCATGAAAGTGATCCCTCATATCATTCGGAACACCTCGACCTTTCATGAATGAATAATCTCGAAAGGATTCGTAGGGCGTTTACCCTGGCGGCTAGGGTTTTTACTACCTACGCGAGACGAAGCACGTAACGGTTATGCAAAATAGTTCTTGTAGTATACACACAGATCTTTGTCAAAACATGTTTCTATGTTATATATTTAACCAACTTGTTCATTGATATCATTGAACCGTGTCATTTCAAATTTAAAAACGAAACATCACTCATCGCCTGAATGATCGTGTATTTATTACTTTAACATCGGTAGTTCCAAAATGGCGTCTAAATATGTTCGAGGGTATTCATAGCGAATGGTCAAGGAGTTCCGAATGCCCAATTAAATGAGATATACCCTTCCCACACTAAATAAATATGCGTGTTTAAAGAAGTATTTTTTTCTTATCTTTGGAAAGGGTATGAGATACAGATTTTAGGGTGTGCTTTTTCATGCCAACAGTCTATGATTTAAATTAGAAATGGTGGCAAAACAAAATCACCATATATTATATTACCTCAGAGTAAGTTGTACACCAGATATAGGAAACACTGCAGGGTTAGGTAGACCTCCTGCCATGAGAACATAACTCATATCTATACCTAGACCATCAACTAAAACAATAAATAGAATTACCATGTACTATGAATAAAGAATATACATGACCCGGGTCTGCAGCGCAGTTGGTAGCGCGTTGGGATTTATAATCTAGTTTCTCCAAAACGTGAGTAGAGGTTCGTTACCCACCAGGGGCGGTTGCAATATTCTATGAAATTTGAAAATAATGTAAATTTTCCTTCATAAGATACGATACATGGAGAAGTCACTGGCCTTGTGGAAGTGACAGTTGAATAAAATATGTCTTTTATAAATCAGTATCGTGTGATCATCCTTGTCTACTTTACAAAGTTATCAGTACAAAGTATTAAATTACATTAAGATGCTTCGGAGACCAACAAAGTTTTCATCCTTCTTAGACGTGATTCGGAATATAATATGTACAAGTATAACTACCTAGTCATGACAAGATAGACATAGGTTAAGCCATGCGGTCTATATACTTGTTTCATAATCTGAACTAGGACATGCATATGAATATTTACATCGGCTAGCCAAAAGTTTTAATTATTGACCTCAAGCGTCATATTGTGTTGTCTTAGTCTTCCCAACCATGAGAAGTAAGGAATAAAAATTCGGGAAATCCAAATGCAATCGTCAAATGAATATGCAACACTGTCCTAGCTTGCTCTGACATTTAAATACATCCATAATCAAATAATGTTACCAAATTTTAATGTCTAAGGGCATATAGAGCTTATTCGACTTTTTACTTCGAGTGAAATATATAAATTTGAAGCCTCCTAAATAATTTAGTAAAACAGAGTACTAATCATCTGACGAAATAAAAACAGAGTAATTCTGACACCATTATTCACTTGATGTTAAGTTCCATAGAATGCACTATGACATTTTTAATTGCTTTTAAGATCGTTGCTTAAATTGTTCTGATATCGTGTTAGTAGCTTTAACCATTAGTATCATTTTGACCTACAGTTACATTGCGGTTGTTCAAGTCCGCGAACGTTTCGTACGTACGCAATTACGATATAGATCTACGTCCATGTACGTAATACGTTAAATACTACGATATTCGCACTGTATAAGCTTAAGTCTAAAATATACACCCATAAGGTTTTCAATCAGGAATGCCGCATAAATACAAGTAAAAGTTTACCCTTAATATAGATCTAAATACATTAATTTGTAAGAGACCATGAAACAAGTCTGATGACGGTATATTAACCTTCAATATCTAAAAACTTGGGGAGCCTGAATGAAAATCAACATAAGCCGATGTAGTAACACACGGAAAACTGGAATCGAGAAACTTAGCTAATTCCGTAGGCAGCCAGTACGAACACGAGACTTAAACATTATATGGAAGTATATAGAATTGGCCATAGGAGGCCGACACGGTCTCGAGAGAAATCATTATAATAACGTTCAGCGTCGTTTTGTAATCTACCAGTCACGTAATAAACTTTAGGCCAGCAATCGTTGAGTGGGAGCAGGGTTTTTAATTGTAGGATAAACATAAATTATACTTAACAAAAACGAAAATAATACGTACATAATTCTCGTAACGCCGATGGTTGTCTTGCTAATTCTATTTTATTAAAAAATGACGAATAATCCATGGTGGACATTTTTCTTCGAGATATGAGAGTGGTAAGGTTCCTTGTTCGAACAATAGCACCGAAGCTTCTGAACATTGAGTTAGGTATGTACTGAATTCATGACTGAACCTAACGGTTGATTTAATCTTGAACGTGACTCTCAATCAAAGCTCAATAATTATAATACATTTGTACATGTATTTGTTGTTAAGCCAAGCAAAATAAAGCATTGTTTCCAGTGTTTGTATACTCAGTGTATAGTCATGTCAACACAATTAAGGTTATTTGACGATGACCAGAGCACCTAACCTAGCTTTCCTGGATCCTTTTTTACCAGTTCTCACCTACCTTTCCAAAAGGCAGGTAACTACTCCATACACATTACTAATGGAGGAAAATTAACCTAACAGTCAAAAGTTCATAGAAGGGTATAACCGCCCCATGTTTTCTGTGTTTTACTCAGGCCACATATTTACAATGGTTTTTTTTCTGTCCATACATGTTGTTATATTAGTCTTGATGAAATTCTATTGGTCTTGATAAAAACGCAGATCATTTTACTCATAATAATTAATACATGTATATTTCCAACTTTTGTTGAGGACAAGTTTCTATGAATCAAGCATTTTGTGTTATTCTATCATATCTATTAGAAATTAGATAGAATACAACGTTGTACAGTTCATTATGACACCCTATTATATGAATTTTCTCTTTATATACGTAATTATGTGTGGGGCACTATCTCCAAATAGTGACAATGTTTGTTTGGGATCCAACCCTATCTACAAGTACCTGTGGTTGGTTCTGTATGTACAATTTTTAGGCACCAACAGTCTGAAAATATTAGGGTAAGCCCATTGCTAAGCAACACGTAGCCAACCAAACTCTTCTCATCGATTACGTCACTTTGCTTCTTTATCAAAGGAAAATAACTGCTGCTGAGTTTGATAGCCAACAAGAAATCTAACAATACAATAATGTAAAAATAATTTAATATTTACAACATACAGTGAAACATACTAACACAATAGTACAACAAAACAAGAACAAAACACTAACATGAAGAAGAAAGTAATAAATGTACAACAAAATGAACATATTTTTGTGATAAAATATAACACATTAAACAAAAAGTGTACACCACATGTGGTAATATTAGATTTCATTTCACTGTTACAGAGGCATACATTTACCCTGATGATTTAAATTCTTTGAGCAGTACTTCAGTTTGTTTGTTTTGTCAGGTATAACGCCGAAGCAACACTTTGTATAGGTCATATAAGGGCGGTCAGTCAACCTACTCACTATTCCTGGTTATCAAACCCAGATGTTAGCCAACTACTAAGCACATACTTTCGCCAGTGACTGACACCTGCCCTTCATAAATATGAATCATTGATAAGAGGGAGAATGACCTAGAAATAATTTCATGACCAAGTTCCACGAAAGTATGTCCCGTCCGGGAATCGAACCCACCACCCCTCGATCAGTAGCCTTGCGTGCTACCAACTGAGCTAGCCGGGCGGCTAACAGTACTTTAGTGCTCACATTCAATATAAATGGTAACCCACATCTACACGCAGGGATTACAAAAGAAATATCAAGAATTTAAATCGCAAAGGTAAATGTACGTCCCACCCACAGCTAAATAAAATTTATTTAATAAATTGGTCCTAAACAGCAGCGTGTTCAATAACGACTGTTAGCGAACGTTACTGGTATGGGACAACTCAACCCATGGATAACTCAAGCCAAAGTTGGAACAACCCAAACCGTTAGTGAGGTGTTGAATTTTCTCAGGTTGATTTGTCCCAAACCTAACGTTACGGAACGTTCGTGGTAATTGAACACGCTGCTGCTGATGCATCCTGTACAAACAAACCTTATTCAGCTGGAAAAACCCACTGAGTTCGAACAGAGATTTTGTTATATAAAACCCCTGGTTCGAAGTAAGAACTATTTCTGCCCAGCCTTGATTATATTACAATGGCTGACCAGACAAGAAAGCAAAATGAGTGATCATGTGTGACTGTAGATGATGTTTCATTTTAAATGTTTTATGACACACGTCACATGAATGTTTACGATCCACAGCATGTACTCTCCTCATGTGGAGTTTGTAGCGCTTCTGATCAGGGAAATTTTTACCACACTCTTGACACGTATATTCTCCACAATAACTTTGGTCATATGTGTCAACCTGACTAATGACATTAGTAATTTTAATGTTGGAAACTTCACCCGTTTGCTCATCTACAAGTAGAAATAAAATACACATTTATAAGAATAATGATTATCTATTAATATATAAACCCATTCGGACCACCTCGACATTTCATAAACGAATAATCTCGGAAGGGTTCGTAGGGGTCTACCCTGGCGGCTTGGGTTTTTACTACATACGCGAGGCGAAGCACGTAACGGTCATGCAAAATAGTTCTTGTAGTATACATACAGATCTTCGTCAAAACATATTACTATACATTTAACTAAATATGGTTAAGCGATATCATTGAACTATGTCATTTCGAATGTAGTGACAAAAAAGAAACATCACAATAATCGCCTTAAGGATCGTGGATTTGTTTACTTCAACACCGGTCAAAGCATTTTGTTTTGGAATGTGACGAAATGGTACATGTAGTTCCAAAATGGCATCTAAATGTCCGAGGTTATTCGTAGCGAATGACCGAGGAATTCTGAATAATATAAACCGAGTTCAAAGACCATCAAATTTAACAAGATCATGCCAAGGACACCACACTCAACATTACAGTTATTTGTTTAAGGTAAGGCTTGGTAAGTTTAAGAAGAGTGCTTTGAATACAGAACTGAGTTTTATAACAAAGGTATACAATTTGAAGTGTTGTTAAATTTTATGTTTGTCTGATAAGGCCACAACAAGTTGATCATGTGTTCTATGGATTCGCTCGCACCTTAATTTTGACATTTTTTTTAATTCCTCGCTCGCTCATAAAATTTCCTTGTATCTTATCCATAAAGGGATAGTAATAATAATCACTGTTCTATTTTTACTCTGTATTTTAAAACGTTTCGGCCATATGCCTTCTTCAGTTGATAAATTTTGCTTCCGCAATTTTACATTTTTTTTATCCCAACATAAAAATTTGATTCTTGATTCTTGATCAAACCATGTACTCACTTACCCTTCCACAAGACTGGAAACATCTCCATATATCTTATTAATGGAGGAAAATTGACATCATTGTCAAATTTTCATGGAAGGGTATAACCTTCCCGGGTGGGATTCGATTCCGTACCCCCTTTGGGACACGAGATTCCAATCCCGGCGCGATACCAACTGCGCCACCAACCCGGGTTAAAGATTCTTGATCAAACAATAGAAACATGTAACCTCTAGGAATGAGAAATTAGGAATCTTGATAATCTTTAAGTATGAGCATTAGTGCCAGGAACGAATTCAAATTTTGACGTTCGAATATTCGTTTTTTATTTTCGAATATATTTGAATATTCGTTTTTACTAAGTTAGAAAATATTCCAATTATATTAATGTTTCATAATACGATTTCTTGTCTGACTTCGATATCCGAATACCATACGAATTCTGTTTATATAGAATTAACAATATTCTGAGTTTCTATAAAAAATGAATAAATTTTAAATAACCATTTCCTCTAAATCGAGTCTGGAGTTTAGATTTACTTTTCTTCACAATAGTTAACAGCAATTATATATTCAATTGTGTTCGATTGTGATATCAAAATTTGAAAAGCCGATTTTAGAGAATTTCGTTTATTCGTGTTCGTTTTTTAACATTCTAATATTTGTTGACGATCCGAATATTCGAAAAAATTTCAAGGCCAAAATGAGAATAGTTGTGAACTTACTCTGAGGGGAAACAGTACCAGAAGAGTACACACTTTGTTACATAAAAAATCAAAGTATTGAAATACAGAAATACTTTCGTGCACAATTAAACCTAACAAATCCATTATGATTAATCCTTTCACATTAGATTCAAGTACAAATCAAGCAGGGCAAAACTGAGGGCGAAGTGCTTATTCTACCCTGTATTACTAGTAGATACTACTGCTTAGTGTATTAACTAGATTTGACTCCGCCCTTTCACACGCGTATCAATATATGTAAACACTTAATTAGTTTAAACATATTTATTCTTAGAATATCACAAAATTAAAAAAATATACAAATTTTACAAATGTACAAATAAGATATTCCTTGAAAGGATTAGAACGCAAGACATTTTTTATTTAGTTCTTCTCATTAAACACTTTTCATGGTTTAGACTGTTTAAATAATCTGAGAATTAAAAATGAACTTTGGAAACATTAAACAAAAAGAAAGGAAAAAGGAATGGAGGGGTGAGAAGTAGTAGTGACTAATTCTATTTGATTACTATATGAATCTTTTTTGTTTTTACTATGTATAACTGGACGTATTGGAATATTTTTGAGTTGTCATTGCCTGTAAGATTATGGTCGCCAAATAGTAGATTGTCCAGGGTTAAATTATAATTTTGAAGATTTGTAAAGAGTTCGTGCCGGAAAATCGTGTATCTTTTGCATTCAAAGAAAAAATTAAAACTCGATTCAATCTGGCCACATTCGCATGAAGGAAGAGTGATGTTTCTTATAAACAGATGAGAATTTAATGAACTGCATTTCATACGAAGACGTGCATGGAAGTTTTGAAGCTTTCTGTCCTTAGAATAGTAATATTTTGGTTCTGAGTAAACGCCGACTTAAACGAAGAGAGTGTTGGGAGATTACGAATTTCAATGGGGAGGTTGTTCCAATCTCGTATAGTGGACGGAAGAAATGAATTATAATATAAAGAGGTTCTTGCATAGATACCACCAATATCGTCGTGGTTTCTGAGATTATATCGTGTGTTTGCTGGATCAGGAATTAAATAGAAAGGAAGTCTGGTGTTAAGTTGTTTTTCATTTTATAAAAAAGAATGAGTCGTTGCTTGTATCGTCTTTGTTTTTAAGGTTTCCCAGTTAATTTCTTTATAAAGATTTTCTAGTGATACAAGTTTTGTTGCACCTGATGCTATTCTTGCGCATTCGTTTTGGAATTTATCTAATAGTTCAAGTTCATATTGAGAAGAACTTCCCCAAACGACATCAGCATATCCCAGAATTGGTCGAATGAAAGAAGTATAAATGATCTCAAGGGACTTCCTATCTAGGATATATTTTAGTTTTCTCAAAATATTAACTCGTTTCCAAGCTTGTAGTAATAGATTCTATGTGTGAGTGCCAGTTACATGTTTGGGAGAGAATGATTCCAAGATAGATGTGGTCGTCTACCTGAGGTATATTTTGATTGAACATTTGCAATTAAGGATGATCTATGTTATGTTTTCTGGATATAATTAAATATTCCGATTTTGAAGGATTAAATGAGACTAGCCAGGTTTTTGCCTAATTTGAGATAGTGTGGATATCTACTTGTAGCTGTTGTGCAGCAGTTTGTGGATTTTCAATGACAAGATACAGGCTTGTATCGTCAGCAAAAAGGTTAACAGAAGACTTAAGTTCAAAACAATATCATTAATAAAGATTAGGAAAAGGAGGGGCCCAAGAATAGATCTTTGGGGCACATGCATTAGCTTAAAGAATTCCCCATTCGGATTTCGTGCTTGTTATAACAACACGTTGACGTCTGTTTGATAGATAGTTCGTAAACCATACAAGTAAACCGCCGCATACACCTGCATGTTCTAGTTTTGAAAGAAGACCCTTGCGCCACACCTTATCAAACGCCTTACTGATGTCAAAGAAGATAACCCGAGCTTCTAGCCCATTATCTAGTGATTTACAAAGAGTATCATATATGTAAACAAGTTAGTTCACCGTTGAATCACCGGGTGTGAAACCAGAATGCACAGGAGTAATAAAGTTATTTTTCTAGATGGTTGAATTAATGTTTAAAGATCAAGCGCTCAAAGACTTTTTCAATTGTATTGAGCAGCGAAATGGGACGATAATTATTTGGCAAAGAGGAGTCACCTTTTTTTAATATTGCTGACACGTGAGCTTCTTTCCAGATATCAGGCACTTCACTACTCGCCAGAGAGGCATTAAACAGGTCACAAAAAGGTTGAGAAAGTTCATGGGCGGCTTCACGTAGAATTTTATTATTATGTAATCAGGTCCAGAAGCTTTATCTACATTTAATGATTTGAGAACGTTTTCAGTTTCATGTGTTGTAAGAGTGATTGCATCTAATGGATTTTCCGCCACAGTAGGACCAAGATCAGGAATAGATTTGTTCCAATTTTCGATGTATGTTTTATTAATAAAATATTCGTTTAACATAATTATTTGCCTTACTTTCGTTAGATAAGTTTAGCTTTTGTGTTACAGGATCTTTTAATGGAGCATTGAGAAAGTTTGGTTTGTAGAAATAAAAGATTTTAGGGTTTTCCACCAGTCTTTTTTAGATAAAGATGTGTTTTTTTAGATTATCAGACAGTTTGTTATAATAATTCAATTTAGCTTCTCTTATGTGTGATATGGTTTCGTTTCTCAGTTTTTTTAAATTTAAGCCAATGATTCAATGATTGTGTTCTCTTTGCTTTTCTGTAAGCGCGTTTTCTTTTTTGGATTTGACTCCTAATTTCACTGGTCATCCACGGGACATCTAAAGGTCTTACTAAGATTTCTTTGTTTGGTATGTTTGCTTTTGCAACTTGTAGGATTTGATTTGTTATATTTTGTGCATATGTATTTATATCAATACGTTTGCAATTTTGCCAATTTACACTTATAAACTGGCGAAGTTTGTTGTAATCAGCACGATTGTATTCTCAAATGGTACGTTTAAAAAGTCGTTGTGAATGTTTTTTTGAAATTTAAAAGACTATAAACTGGTAGATGGAAACAATGTTCCAGATCAAAAAAGTGTTCACCAACGCCAGATATTACAACATTATTCTTATTAGATAAACAAAATGAGGTCCATTAATAATTGGGATGTTTCAGTATAATGTGTGAGTTTATCAATTATTTGCTCCATACCGAATTGCTGGGTAATTGAAGTAATTTTCCTGCTAGAATTATGGCTAAGTGCATCGTAATTGAAGTCATCGGTAATGAAAATATCTGAGATGTTTGTATCTACTGCAAGAGCAATTGAATCTTCTATTTGTTTGTTGTAATCTGGATCAGCATTTGGTGGTCGATAGAAGAGACCAAAGAGAATATGTTTTTTTATTTTCAAGAGTAATTTCGACCCATATACATTCTAAATGATTTGGTTCTAAGTCATGTCGTCTTTTGTAATGGAGATGATTTCGAACATAAAGGATAACGCCGCCATGAGTATTAACTGTTCTGTCCTTTCGCTCAGGACTGGAATAAGACGTAAGCTTAAGGTCTTCAGTTGGTAGTGAGTTATTAAGCCAAGTTTCCGAGAAGGCAAGACTATCTAAGTCTTTAAGCTCTGCATAAAGAATGTCTAGTTTGTGCCGAATACTTTGCACGTTAAGATGGACGAATGAAATGTGATGCGATATAATAGAACTGACAGCACCTACAGAGGAACTTGTTGAGCTCGATCTAGAATGATCGTAAAAACCTGGACCTTGGTTTGGATGGATATCGCCACACTTTTGTAAGAGAATAAGTGACCATGAAATGAGTAGTGTGATAAATGCAGAAGAAATAGTAATTATCAAAAAAACGTTGTCAAGTAATTTTCCTGAGATGCACACTTTTCGTTTATATGGAAATAATGAAACATAATTACAGATGGCCTTTGGGTATGTTAGTTAACTTGATCAGTAATAGAAATCATAAAACCCGGACAACGTGTTAACCATACAACAGTAAGAAAATGTAGAGTTATGTTGAAATTTTGAATTCCATGATAGCAAGTTTTGAATGATGATGATTTTATTTTATATCTTTTAGTTAATATTGTCATGTTATTAAAATGTGTGTTTTTGAATGAAAACTACAATATATGCGAATAATTAGATTACTCCTCTCACCCATCCATATGTAAAAAAGACTTGAGAGAAAAAAAAATGTAAATACATTTCTTGAAGATAGTGGTCAAAATATATTCAATGTGGTAGGATTGGACTAATTACATTTTAGTAAAAATACGATGGTATCATATGAAAGGAGAAAAACTTAAAATACAAAATAACACAAATACAAAAATATAAATGTACATGTACAGCTTGATTGTCATTATCAAATATTTACGTTATGGTAATGAATTCACAGATTGTTTTATATAGACAAAACCCCTTATGTATATAGCTAGTATAATTTGCGGTTCATATGCCAATGATAAGTAATTATCATGCGTAACGATAACAATAGTTACGTAAACAGATGATCGACAAAAGTTGCTTTTACCAATAGTAAAAAGTAGTCAAGTATATTAGTAATAAGTACCATTGGTCATCAGAAGCTTTCTTTATCAATGATAAAAGTAATTTTGTAAACCAATGGTCAGCAGAGGTTATGCCAATGATAGAACCAATGTACTTAGAGATTAACGATAGTTATGTTAACAATAGTCAATAGTAGTCATGTAAACTAAATGATCAACAATTGTAACATGAACAATGATCAATAATATTCATATATACAACAATGAACATATACATGTATATCAATGATCAACAATAGTTATGTAAAAAGTGATCAATAATAGTCCTGTACATCAATGATCAACAGTAGTAATGTAAACAGTGATCAATAATAGTCATTAATATAATTATCAATGCTCAACAGTAGTAATGTAAACAGTGATCAAAAATAGTCATTTATATCAATGCTCAACAGTAGTAATGTATACAGTGATCAATAATAGTCCTGTATATCAATGATCAACAGTAGTAATGTAAACAGTGATCAATAATAGTCGTTTATATCAATGATCGATAATGTAAACAGTGATCAATAATAGTCGTTTATATCAATGATCAATAATGTAAACAGTGATCAATAATAGTCGTTTATATCAATGATCAATAATGTAAACAGTGATCAATAATAGTCGTTTATATCAATGATCAATAATGAAAACAGTGATCAATAATAGTCGTTTATATCAATGATCAATAATGTAAACAGTGATCAATAATAGTCATTTATATCAATGATCAATAATGTAAACACTTGGCAATGGTCATTGGAACAAATACGTGTCAGTTGATTGACGGTACTACTTTTATCGCCTAGAAATTAACTGCGTAGTAAATCAGAGGCACATGTATCACTCTGCAGGTTAAACTGGTCAGGCATTTCAGCATCGATAGTTTTCGTTCTGTGGTATAATTTAAGCCTTTCGGTAAAATCGCCGAAGGTCTAAAAATTATAATGTAACACAACTAAATCTGCAAGTGGGTAATGATATGAGATTGTAGATGATGTTTTCTTTTAAATGATTTCTGACAATATTGACACTGAAATCTTGTTGATGAATGTATAGTATTCTGATGTAGTTTTAAGTTTCCCTTAGCTGTAAACACTTTACCACATTCCTCACAGCGATGTTCTTGTGACTGAGTTGTGTAGGACTGAGCTGTATATGACTTATAGCCACCATCTTTGTTGTTAAAAGCACTGTTAAATCCTGAAACAGGAGAAAAACTGTTAGGATATAGTTTTATCATTTAATCAATGTTTCTTCATTAGGCTTAAACTAAAAATACTTTGTTTGCCCTTTACTTACCCTACTTCTTTGGGTTGGGTCGGTAGGTAGGAAAACTATTTTACTTTAAAATTTTTTGAGATGGCAGCATTTTTTAGGGTCAGTAAAGGGCAAACATTGTTTTTTAATTTAGGCCTTTTCGTATATTTTTCTACATGCTAAATTCATATTCAATTGTCAGAGTCACATATATGAGTTTGATAATCTGTACACATAAATACCAATTAATTGTTTCTATTGATCATGTGTATTAGAAGTATCAGGACTTTTTTCAGTATTTGGAGAAGGGGCATGGGGCCTTTCTTTATATAGAATATTTGGGAAGTTCTATCGCGATTTCATAGATAGGGGAACAAAAATCCACGGTAAACTCTTAATTTTTGGAAACAGGTGCGTAGAAAGGATCTGAATATTTGGGCGATTTTTTTAATCTAAGCCTCTGAAACTCGATTTCCAACACTTTCAGTACATGCCCCCCTGTTTTAGAACAAATCTTCGAATGAGCCCTCAAGAGCCCTTATGCGTCGCAAGTCCCATATGAGATCGCGGTCCCATTGCCGCTTCTTGCCAGAACATTGGGGCCGCGGCCCCAGCTCCTATGCACCTGGGAACTGCAGAAAATTCTGGAGAAAATTCAAAGAAATTTCTGGAGGGGAAGGCACCTGTAAACGGCCCCTGTTATACAAGGAAAAAAGTTCTGAACTGTACTGTAGTGATATGTAATCAACTGCGTTAATGTATGTTCTGTTTACAGTTTAATATTTACACATAAAAAATGATAAAAAGAGTCTTTAGAGCAAATTCCAAAATCAGCATTTATTAGTATATCAACATAATTATGATTATGTAACAAGAATAAACTTTGGTTATATAGTCAATACATGACCAGTTTTTCTTTAAATTTCATTCGTCCAGGAGCAATTTGAGGGCACTTTACATCTGTCCCAAAAATGAAATCTAACTTGTGCCTTAAAGTGTATGAGAATTTTAACAGCATTATAATCTTACCTAAGTACCATCATATAAATATATACTTTGAGAGTCACGGACTTTCGTTCAAAGTATTTCACAAATAAATTTTGTCAGTGTTATACAAACCAGCTTTTAGATCCATCACAATAAACATAGGCGGATCCAGCGGGGGTCCGATCCCCCTGAAATTTCCAAAATATACCTGTCCATTAGTGTATTTCTAGACTGTAAGTCATTTTTAAGTAGCGGGAAGAAATTTTACTCGGTGCTTAACATAGATTTATTGGTTATGTAGTGTTATCATTAATATGTTGCATTATAAAGTCGGGACCCCCTAGAAAAGTTCGAACCCCCCAAGAAAAGATCACGGATCCGTACCTGCTATAGATGCAAATTCTCTGGCACAAATTGTGCAACCTAAACTAATGTGCAAACTGATACTGTCAATTAAGCTTTCAAATCTAAATTGTTTCTCTTTCAACTCATTGAAACAAAAGATTGACAAATAAACCATTTTTAAGAATGTTTATTTTTCAGTGTTCTAAAACTATACATACATAAAAACTAAATAAAATGATTATTATATAAAACTATTTACATTTCTCATGTACATATAAACAGTAAATGAATGAAGAACATAAAACGACTACATTAATACAAATATAGCTTGTTTAGGATATCACGAGACATTGTTTATAAAGAATATAGTTTACAATTGTCTCAAGTTATCCTAAACGACCTATATGTACAACCTTAGAACGAGGTAATACCAATATCGTTAATTTGAGACAAGTAGATATATATAAATAACTTACAATTGTCTATGTTTTTATTACAATGAAATAATGGCAAGAGCTTTGATGAGCGTACTATATAACCGTTGGTTTAGCACAAGTGACTTAATTAGAGCAACAAACAAGTGCCTGTATTTTATCGTGAAATAATATAAGGGTATAGCATCAAAATCCTTAGGCTTACAATCACACTTTTTACTTCCGTTACATCATTTGTTATTAATATAATCAGTATAGTATAATACAATTCACTTGGTCATACCTCAACAAGAAATGTAAAGTGGAAACGACATTAAGGCTGGATTCTCATCAAGATCTGACCATAAATGACAGAGATATCCAACATATTAAAAACTTTAACGCAAAAATTACAAAAGGAAATAATCTATAATAAAGCCAGGTAGAGTTGTGGTTACTTTCTAATTCTGTTCATCACATGGTATGTAATCATTGTATCTGGCAATAAAAAGCAGAAATATATGGTAAAGAAAAATACTTTAATGCAATTGTTAACATCACAGGATGCAAGACCGCCCACCCTGGTTTCGCCAAACTATAAGCCAAATTTCTTCGTTGAAAAATTCAGCTAACTAATCAGTTCAAACTACAGTACTAACCAAAAGTTTGGAAACATTTTCACTTTATAGGCCTAATAAATATGTTTTATCTGAAATGTGACGACTGTTTATTTTGAAATGCCTTTTACTTAAGCTTTATTTTTTTTGGTAATCATTACAAATATAAATGAGACTACAAAAATAGCATAAAAGCAATGTTATAGAAAATAAATACAGTAAAGATTTTGGGGGCTTTAGGATGTGAGACGCTGAATCTTATAAATGTGTTGTATTCATGAAATTGTTTTTAATTTCACAAACTATACATAAATACGTATATATAAAATAGTGATTGTACAAAAATAATCATCAAAATTCAAGAACTGTAGTAAATTTCTTTTATCTCCAAACTTTTGGTGGGTACTGTAATCTATCTGCATGTTAATAAAAGAAATACGGAATCTTAGTCAGTTATTTCCCCTTGTATACTCTTCAAATAGGTAGTTCCAATTAGTTGGATTACTCTGATTTTACCCTTACTTTTCAATGTCAATTTGCCAAAATTAATCTTAAATAACATTTTTGTAAATCATTTAATTTGTTTGAAATTTAAGCTAAGCATTTTTAGCGCGAAGAACTACTTAAATTTCACCATCACTGTTAATATCTTAATTAACAAGTAAGATATAAGATGAAAAACATCGGGTTTCTCCACCCACACTGACGATATTTATTTATTTATTGGAGTTAACGCCGTATCAACACAATTTAGGTCATTTCACGGCGTCCAGCGCACCTAACCTAGCTTTCCTGGACCATTGTCTATAACCAGTACTCACCTACCCTTCCACAAGGCCGGAAACTTCTCCATATTATCTAATCAATGGAGGAAAATCGACATTATTGTCAAATTTTCATGGAAGGGTATAACCTCCCCGGGTGGGATTCGAACCCGCACCCCCTCAGGCACGAGTATCCAAATCCCGGCGCGCTACCAACTGCGCTATCGACCCGGGTTTGTGACGATATTTATATATATTGCTCAAAATAATGGTCACATAATTAATTCTATTGTCCTTGTACACATTTCAATATTTGTTGCATCGGTTCATGTTAGTAAGTACCACAGGTAAAAACCCATGAATTTGAATGCTGTTAGAAGTATGTTGCATTCCCGTCATCAACACAAAGGGAAGTATGACAACACCATGCAAATCCTTTTAAGTAGAAAATCCACCAAGAAAGTTAGTCCGGAATAAAATATCAAGAACTTCTTAATTTGCAGTTCACTCAATCCACAAAACAGAACATCAATGCTACATGCAAATCCTTACATAGAAGAAATCAACCAAGGATTTAGGCTTAAATTAAAATTAAGTTTGTTTGCACTTAACTGACCCACCCGAAAAAATGCCACCGACTAAAAAAAATAATTCGAAAAATATATGTGGTATTTTTTGATGGTCACGACCATTCATCGCATTACTTTCCGGTAGTTTCTTTTTGCTAATAATTCTGCTTTTGGTTCCATGTGTAACCATTGAAAAAATTAAACTATTTTTCCTACTTATGAACCCAACCCAAAAATTTAGGTTCTGTTAGAGGCAAACAATATATTTTTTAGTTTAGGCCTTAATCTGGATTTTAACATCAAGAACTTGATTCATTTTCATTAAGATGGGTCATCAGATGACCTCGTAAGTGATGTTTTAATCTAAATGCTCTGTTACATTTATGACAGACAAATACCTTCTCTCCACTATGTATCTTCATATGAGTTTTCAAATTCTGTCTAAATGAAAACATTTTACCACACACGGGACACGTTGGTATATCTCTGTCGTTGTTAACATGGCGATAATCTCCTGAAATATACAAAAAATATCGATAAGAATAAGTAATTCGACTATTAGGCGATGACCCTTTACCTTAACAACACTAAATACAAAGGGAGACATGATTGGCAGGAATTTGGGGTCTTACCTGGCTCGCTATAACTGTATAGAGTAATATTTTGGTGTTTCGTTGACGCCTAAAATCTAATGATTTAACCCTTTCTAAAGCCTCTGATGTTATTTTTCCTCATAAACATGTATCATGGCTCTAACATTCTTATGTCAATAACTATAAACCTAGCACTCAAGTCATATTTGAAAGTTTAGGCATTTCTAAATTTAAACCTATAACCCTCACTTATCTCGGTCTTTTCAAGCGAACTCTGTAACCAAATTTTTACATTTACACTAAAGCAAGTTCAATAATAAAAGCTGATGAATAAAAGTGCTATATAAATTTGTATTAATAATAATAGTTAAAATAATTTTAATAATAATTATAACAATAATAAATATAATAGTTTAGTTTATAACCCTTTACTACAATTTGTTAAATATTTCTATATACATACATTATTAAATACAATTATAAATAACATGTCTTTCTAAGTTAAATAATATAGCTAATCACATGATCAGAGAATGTCAGAAAAGATACTGCACCAAGCTAATCCAGTGGCCTTTCTGTCTTACAATTAGAGGTGAAACGATTCAAAAATTTTCGATTCGATTTCGATTTTTCATCATACGATTCAATTTTTCGATTCAATTCGATTTTCTACTGGAATTATATAGGACATAACAAAAAATAAATTATAAAAAGAATTAAGAAAGAGACACAACCCAACGACGATAGAACATAAACATATATATTTAAGAACAGTGCATTTTTATCTGAGGGACCTCCCTCCCGGAAGACGAAAAATTCTAATTCTTTAATAATACCCATTTTACAGGAATTAGAGCTTGAATAGTTAAAAATATTTTACTGCATTTTAGCATATATAAATGACAAATCGTATTATTTCCAACTTTTTAATGAAAAGTAATGCCCATGGACAAAGTATTTTCTTTTGGCTCTGGCATGATTTAAAATAATTCTCATCACATCATAAACGTTAAATTAATTTTTATCAACTCTAGATCTATATTTATAACTTTCTTAAATGAACGTATTAGTGAAAAGATACAATTATCTTCGGACATTTTATAGAATTCATTTCCAATTTATAGTAAATAAAATCTAACCAACCACGTTTTGTCCGATTTTAATAGTTAAAAAAAAACAAAGAGGATTTTCCCGAAACTAAACGTACAAAACGTTAAAACAAGCAATTAAGTTTACAGTTTATCTCTAAATTACTTTATCATGCTTGATTTAATTTTGTATCATAGGGAACGAAATCGCTTCAACCATTTCGGCGTTATGTCATTCATTTTCGCGACCCACACTAGATAGCAATTTCATATGAAACATCTTTTGTGATTAAAAGACTTATAGTTTTCATTGATTTCATATTGATTTAACAAATGATGCTTCAGGAAACGACGATGTGAAAAGTTTAATTTGTTTTTCTTATGAAAAATCCCTCAATATTGCCGACCGTGTAAAACTAAATCGACTGGTTAAATCTGGGTGGCCCCTTTATCACTATATTCTCTCTAGGTACCAGTCTTAGGTATATATGAATGATATCAAGCGTGTTAACAAACTCGACGACTCCATTATCGATTTTCTGTCAGCGAATTAATCTCCCAGCGTGTGACCGACAATAAGGTCTAATTGACATGTACGCGTAATTAACATGTATAATTGCAGTGGGCAGTCTGACTTTTTACAACTCTTATCTGGATTAACAATCGGCGGTTAATAAGGGTACACTATTTTAGTTTACTATAAAAAATGCTTATTTTAATCGAAAAGGGGCGTTTCAATCAACTCACAAAACTACTGAAAAAGACAGTATTTCAAAAAAGAATCGAATCGAAAATGCCTCTTCCGAATCGAATCGAACCGAGCGTTAAAAATCGCGATTCTTTGTGAACCGCGATTAATCGTTTCACCTCTACTTACAATATATACTAATATTTCCATGACAAAAAAATCCAGTTACAACTTGATAATTGTTCTTTTACAAAACCAGTCCCAATTTAATAACTTGTCTTTTTACGATTTTTCATAAAATCTCCTGTTTTGTCTGGATGCAATGTGACTATGTGACTTATAAGATGGTCAGAACGTCGGAAACTCATTGTACATTCTGGACATTTATATGGCTTCTCCCCAGTGTGTGTACGAAAATGTGAATTTAAATTTCCTTTTTGAGAAAACAGTTTATGACACACTGAACATTCATAGCGTAGTGAACTCTTTGCGGAGGTGATATGTTTCTTGTAGGAATCAGGAAAAAACATCGAACCTGAAATAGATAAATAAATCAAACATAAATTATGTATATAGTGCGGACACATTGACCCCGACCTGACCTTTATGCAAGAATATTCATTACATTGAATACGAAGGTAGTATTAATGTTAGAAAACAATCGGATTATACCGTCAAGGCTCGAATGTAATTATAACACAGGGATTAATTTTAAAGTACATTTAAAGTGTACAATGAGTCTCTATTACACATAGGCCGGTCCAGAATATTATACGATGAGGCTAGCTACCAATTCAAAAGTTGTAGGTTTTAGCCCCACAACCGCCATCCCCGCCCATTTTATTATAATTTGTAATTACAAATGTAAGAAAACAAGTTTCACGTTTGAATGCACATATATACTCTATACATGTCTTGTTAAACTTATAATATAAGCCATAGCCGACATTACACCCTCAAAACCTACAAGCCTCATGCAACCCTACTAAGTACCCGCCAATGCCATTTACAATCAATGTAAATCGACTGCTTATTTTAAATACGTAACGAGCCAAAGAGTAGATTAGGCGTGGTATTGATTTTCGCCGGGATATGTGTATCTGATAATAAGATGCAAATGAGAAAGGTAAGGTCGGGGTCAATGTGTTCGCACTATACATGCACATTATATTTGATACGTTTCATGTAATCGCCTATACAAACATTACATACATCTTAAGGTCCTATAGAAAAATTCCAAGAAAAAGGACCAAGATGGTCAATAAACCAATTCCAGCTGTTGAACCAAAATGGTGGAATGCTTTCCCCCAAAGCATGAAGTCTGTTTTAACAAAAGGTAAATTTTTATGAGATTCAATGTAAAGCATAATGAAATAATTAGATTGAGAGTGGTCCAGTGATAGGACGCGTGCTTAGGGATCGAGAGGTCCTGGGTTCGAATCCCATCAGGAGCACTGCTAATTTCCTTGAGCAAGAAATTTACCTGCGATTGCTTCACTTCACCCAGGTGTAAATGGGTACCTGCGAGGGTGGTATAATTCCGCTGCGCCAATTTGTCGGCTGCACTAATAAGTGGAGTAAAAAGACTCCCCAGGGAGATTGATAGATAGATACCAGTAGCCCAGTGACCGGGGTAATTGCTGTAAAGTCGGTGAATATGCGTAAGCATGAAACTTAGACTATAAAATGTAATTACATTTTTTACATTTACATTGCTAGAAGTAAGAAGTAAGTTTCGTAGAACTATGTACTAAATGTATATGTATAAGTCAATACTTTTACATTGAAGTTTGAGACACAGTGAATGTTATCTTAGTGTATTAAAAAGTACAAAAGAATTTAACATAAAAAATATTTATTGACAAAATACAAGAACTAAATCTACTAAGTAGTACGATGTAATCATGTTTCGATAAGGCAACAAATTAGAACAGTATAAATGATAAGTATCTTTTAGAATAAAAGTGTCCTATACTAGTACCGTCCAGTTCTTAAGACTATCAACTTTACTGAAGACCTGAATTATCAAATGTCCCAACGGTATAAAAGAAGTAATTTAACTCTCCAGCATCAATTTTCACAAGTCATGGGCTTTGGGCTAGTAGCCTAAAGAAGGTTCAGGCGAAGTTTCTGTTCATTTATATTTTTACAGACAAGTGAGATTTTCGTACATTTATATAATGTACAAGTATATCAAAATTATATTTTACATTTAAGATGAAAGTTAATAAACATTTACTTCCACATATGGAAAATGAATGTGTGACACTTCACATTATGATTCCAATGGAATGTTTTATCACAGTATCACAGTAACTCCATATAGTTAGTTTTTCTATCTCTGCTGCATTTGATTCAATTTGACGGGAAAATTTACTTCAAATACACCTCCAGATGTCCCATCAAGTATGCCATCATTTTTATACATTATTCATCCTACTTGGTTAGAGTTCTATAGTTGTTTATGTATACTATACATATGACCAGTAAGATGATGTTTACAACGAAATCGTTTGTCACAATACTTGCAATGCCACGGTTTCTCTCCTGTATGTATAAGTGTATGACGATCTAAGTACTGTTTGGTTTGAAACATACGACTACAATAATCACATTTATAGTTGTATCGATTTCTACTTTTGTTTGTTGTAGGTAACCTTTGAAGAATGTAACTGCTGCTGCCATGGAAATCTGCAAAAGACAAAACGTTGTAATAATTATATTTTAAATATGACTAGTTAATCAAATACTATTAGCTAAATACATTTGTATTTAGTTTAATTCCAGTATTAGGACCACCACAATCCATGGTCTTAAAAGTAGAATTGGTCTTAATGTAGGAACCTTTCCCTTCTCATATTAACCCTTTGGGGCATAAATACCATCAATAATCCAATGATTTTGCAAAAAACCTATGTAGACTTTATGGGGAACCATTTTGTACTTGTTTCTATAAAAATTTCTAGAAATACTTCAATATCATCAACTTCTAGATAAATAGTGTTAACACGCTCCTTACAAACCTATTTAAAACAACCTGGGTTTATAATTAAGTATTCACATTACATTTTTTATACAAATAACCTTAACGAGTCAAGTTTAGTAGGAGTATAAAATAAAACAAGCAAAAAAAAATACAGTTTAAACATATACAAGTATTGCATGAAAATTAGAAAAAAATGAGCTAGCTCACTTGGTAATTTGGTAGCACGCAAGTCTATTGTTAGACTGGTTGTGGGGTTCAATTCCCGGGCAGGCTATAGTCTTGAGGAGTTTAATCATAAAATGGTTTCTATGGCTATTCTCCCTCCTACCACTGATTCTTAATAATGTAGGACAGTTGTCAATCATTGAGGGAAATATGTTTCAACTAACTTGTAAACAGTTAAATCAAGAGATATAGCCTTTCCAGGAACGGTAAGAAGATTGAATGAAAGTCGAGTCATGCACATCAAGTTGTAAAACATGTTTATTATTTTACTTAAAAAGCAAGTGAGTTATAATTCACACATAAGCATATATAAAAAAGTTGAATGTTGATATTTCTACAGTAAACTTAAAAAGTTCCCTTTTTTACAATAAAAATTAAATTGATAACAAAGTTGTGTTTATGACAAAAACATGTTAGTGACCGTTTTCTAGTATGGTCATATTAAATGTACTTTTAAGTAATATGACAACAATGAAAACTTACTAGATATCATGAACAAAAGACCTAAGGTAATGTTTATGGAAACACGTATTCCTTTGATTTAGTCATTACACCATTACAACCTTTTTAAATAGTTTAAGACAAAGACTGCAAAACTACATTGAATTCATTTAAGACTATGGCACAAGCAATACTGAATCACAACATAACGTTATTTATCCTTGTTTTATGACTTAAGAACGGTTCAACTATTTTTTTCGTGGCTTAGAACAGTTATCCTTAGTTGGTTTCTTAAACATGACATATGAACGATGGGTCAATCCAGCTCCTCCATGTACAGTGATTATATGGTTCTTCAGGTGATGTGTTAATCGGAAATGTTTATCACAGTAGTTACAACTCAAGGGTTTCTCTCCTGTATGAATCAGTGTATGTCTTTGCAAAGCTTGTTTTGTGTGAAACAGTCGACCACAGAAGGAACATTCAAACTGATTTCTTGGCGAGGTCTTTAATGGCAGATATGGAAGAAAGTTGACATCAACATCTGAAATGAACAAAATATAATAATTAATGATAATAATTATTTTATTTAATGACGAAACTCTGTTGGGCAAGTTCAGTATTATCTAAGATCTTACAATTTCAAAATGCATACAAATGACAACATATAATATATGATGACTGAATAAAATTGACAAGTTTCATGAAAGGTAGTTAAATAGGTTCAATTTTATACAAAATATAGAAAAAAGAACAATAATGATAAAAAATTGATTGAATCTCTATGTGATATTTTATAACTACCATACTAACTATTAATCACTACTGTGATTATCAAATAGAGTAGTTAAGGTATGAAGTCTAATCATGGGTGTAAGTTCAAAGTACATGTACTGATATTGCAACGTTTCATGACTTAAACAGATTAAATAAACAAACAGAGATGTTTCTCAAGTCCTAAAAAACTTGAACTTAAGGGCAAATCTTCATAACTTGCACCAATGGATCTTGCTTGTTAATTAAGGAGATTGCATTTTTGATAGCTAATACTTGACATGTAATACTCTTCTCAAAGAAAAACAACATTAGTCACATGATATGTGATTTGCAAACTTTATTGACAAATGCAAACAACATTTCATAGGAAAAACAAATGCATTTTTGGTTTAAGATAAAAAATTCTTTTGAAAAGCAAACATTTTAAAAATTCAGCAGATAAAACCCAAGATCATATTATCTATATACATTTTGTACAATACAAACTTTTATGTAACAAATAAGATACCAAATATCTACATGTATACATGTACATATTTTAATAAGCAATACAGATTTTTTAGAAAACCTCATTTTTAATGGATTTCAATGGATACACCCCACACACATATATATACATGATAAAGAAACTATTAGATAAAATATTATAAAAAATAAAATAACAAATATTTGAATTTAAGCCATGCGCTTGAAAATAAAAATGTCAATGATTCATATATGTTTACAAATTTTTAATGGATCGACAATCATAGGTATTTGTGTTAACAATTTATAACTAAAACATTACACATTTCATCCACACTACATTGTACATTAACTTGGCCACATTACATTAAGTCAGCCAAAAGAGCTTTGAAAATCAAATTCAACATTAAACTAGGCCTATCCACTATTCCAGGCACTTAAAATGTGTGTAGATCTACACAGAACAATGGAATTTAATCTGTTTTGCAAACTTTTCGCTAATTATAAGTAAAAAACTGCCTTCTGCATTCAGTACAAACAAACCTTAATCAGTGGGAAAATCTTAATATACAAGTTCCAAATATTATTAAACTGACCTTTGCCATTTTCCTGATCAAGTCCTTCCAAACATTACCACTAGTAACATTCTACTTGCCAAAAGTTTAACATCATTCAAAAATCAATACCTTAAATAGAAATTTCACTAAATTGCAAAACGTTCTTCATCCACAGGAAATATCCTTTTTATGTCAGGCTTGTGCAACTTTACTTATCTTTCAATATGTCTTTTTTCATGTATATGTTTTTCACTTTGTAAATATTGTAAATAATTTATAAACGTTAATCAGAGGTTCACATAGAATATTGGATTAATCCAAATGTGTAGCTCCATTAAATAAAGACTTTATTATTATTATCATTATGTAAAAAAAGAAGACATTATCATCGCTTCGGGGATTTCTTTGAATGTAGATTGTTGATATGTTTAGTCAAATGTTCTTTCCTACGAAAGCTTTGATCACAGTGTTGACATTGCCATGGCCTCTCTCCAGTATGTATCAACACATGTCTTCCTAAATCATACTTAGATTTACATTTCCTGCCACATGATGCACATGTCCAGACACCTCTTTTACCTTTTTCTGATACTACATACAACATACGACTTCTCATTTCAATACCTGAAAAAAAAACACAAGAATTCTCATTAAAAGTTGCAATTTTCTTTATTCATAATCTTATAACTTTAGGCAAATATAAAAGTAAGAGGTGTTGAATTTACTGAAAACTTACTTTCAAAAAACTGAAATACATGCATACAAATTTTATAACAATTACATAATAATGATTCATCCCGGTAAAATTGACATGACACATAGCAAACAAAAGGCAAGTTTAACAGCATGTAAAATGGCATGTGTCATACACAATGATACCACGAATGACAGAAAAAATAGAACAATCACTTATTTCAATTGTGTTCCCCGATATGTATTAAAGTTATTTACTCTCAAAATACTGAAATCAGTATAAATACTGAAGACTTTCACTCTTTATTTAATAAAGCTACTCGATCACAGATTAGGCTGTCTTTTATATTTTACAATCAATTGTCAGGTGTTAAGTGGCAAACTGAACCGTATAAAGGTTGTGAGAAACATAATTAAAATCACATATTTGCAAAAAAATTCAAATGTCAGTACATTGTATATAGGGAAGTACACTTTTTCATCGTCATAAGTTATGGACTCTGATGCCAGTGCTCAGAAAACGTATTTTCACGAGTGCACTAAACATGAGTGAAATTACATGTATATGTATCATTCGTAAGTTCACAAGTTGAAATGTTAATCACTTACACCAATGTCGAGAAATATTTTCTTTCTTTCATGTTTTTTTTTCTTTTTCTTTAAAGAAATTCTTAAACAAATATAAATACGTATGTAATGTCTCATCAATTTACATCTAAGATGACATCATTCAACTGAAAAAATGTCATCTTAAAATGTCATCTAATGATCTTCATGTTACATTTTTATGTTTATTTCACTATTTATTTTTGAATGTTTGCTGCTAAGATGTACTTTTAGATGTTGTTTTCTACGAAAACTTTGCTCACAATATTCACATTTCCATGGTCTCTCTCCTGTGTGCAATCTCCGTAAACAGATATCCTGTAGAGCGTTGTCGTACAGGATCTCTACTTTCTCCGTGGAAGGTCACGTCGAGATGAACTTTGTTTCGACCAATCAATGCATAGCTTTCATCTAGACGAAAACACTATTAATCACATTTTGATTTCGTAATTTCTATTCTTAGACCAAGTTTTGCATGCTAATTTAACCGCGGTAATATTCACAGGCTGCGATTGGGCGGCTCATTTCAAATTGCGTGACGTAGACGATGTAAACAAGTTACGTATCATAACAATTTCGTCATGAATATTATGACGAGAAAAGGTCGCCTGAACGTGACCTTCGTTTGAAAAAGGCCAGATCTAAATTAGCGAGTATGATCGGGTTTTAATCAGATTTTCCTGTGTGTATCATAACATGTCTTCGCAAATCGTTTTGCACATGTCCAGACACCACGACTACCATTATCTGATACTATATACAACATATGACTTCCATTTTATATTTCTATAAAAAAGAATGTCATTAAAAGTTATAACTTTTTTTATTCATACTCTTATCTCAATACTGCCAATGTGAAAGTAAGAAGTAAACTTACTTTCAAAATACTTAAATAGACAAAGTTAAAAAATACATAAAATAAATAAGTTGTATATGTATACTAAACGAAACTTCTAAGCACCCGATTTCAACATTGTAGGAAATGTTTCATTCTTCATTTGAGTCCGATCGATAACGGAAATCTGTATAGAACCATACTGTCGTCTGCTTGCATGGTTTATGAGACTTTATCAATGCAAAACCAGTTTTGTCGAGCATGCGTTGATATGGGAAGATTTCTAAATGCTTTGATTTAACAGAAAATTAGCAATTATAAAACATATCCTGCACCTATTTGCGAAAGACCTATGGTAATTTCTCGTTCTTGAAGCGACATTTCAGCAATTTCTTGATTTTCGTTGTGCAAATCAACACGCTGACGATTTTCACCAAAACTGACCATGTGGGATAATCGACTAGAAGCACGAGCCCATTTCCGCTTTTCAGCACATGCACGACAAAATCAATTATAATTAAATAAAAAGCATGAAAACCATGCCACCAGATGACAATCTAGTCCTATACAACTTATCATTAACGATTGGACATAAATGTTGAAAAATAAAAAATCCCAACAACCCAAACAAAAAAAGGATAGAATTTTTTGCAAATGGATTTCACATGGTAAATACGTTGTCAATAAATGGGGTTTAATAAATTGGCAATAAATCAGGTTTGCTTTCTATAGCTTGTACATAATGAATTGTCAATAAATGGGGAAAATAAATTGTCAATTAATTGGGCCTTCAGTTCTGTTGATTCATGAAATTAATGTGCAATAAACTGACAATAAACTTAGCTAAAAATTAGCAATAAATGATGTCAAATAAGTTAGAAACAAATATGGCAAACAATAGCTACTTGTTTCATTTTTTTTATTCTACATTCATTGTTATTTCAAATCCATTATCAGAAAAAAACAAAGATATATACAAGTGTGGTCCATTTTCTTCAAAGCTATAATTTTAGTAATTTTACTTCTAAGTCAGAAAATGGAAAAAAATTAATGAATTGATATCCTCCACCGAATACTGATCCAACTCTGGTCAAATACTATAGTGTTTCAAATTTGATCTGAATAACACAAAGTTTCATTGAAATGCTGTATTTTCCGAAAATTAGCGCATTTACATGTGGTGCATAACCAATCAGGGACCATAACAACCTTTCTGACGAATTTCCAGGGTATTTGAACTGAAAATTTAACCTCTAGAGTGTTTACCAGATTTTTCTATTTTTAGCCCCTGTGACCTAGTTTTTAAAGCCAGATGACCCATATTCGAACTTGTCCGAAAAATCATTGGGACAAACATCCTGACCAAGTTTCTAGACAATTTAGGCAAAAATGTGACTGCTAGAGTGTTAAACTAATTGCGGACGGACGACGGACCAGCCTGTCACTTTGACAGGTGAGCTAAAAATTTCATCTGATACTTTTCTCCTATTATATGAATTACTGCTTTAACTAGTTTAAGGTTGTACAAGAAATAGTTGGCTCTTTTTTAAAGACATAATTTCAACATCAATCATTTTAATCACTCAAAAGTTAAGTCTGCAATATATATTTTCAAGTTGGATTTTTTTTGTTTAAATCTCTTACTGCATCTTTATTAAAAGGCAATCATCCCACTGTAACAATTAACAGTGTCAATAATTAATTCCTGGCATGTACAATGAGGAGATGCAAGTTATTATTGGCAAAATAGTTAAATTTGACTAACAAATATGTTCTCAGCTAAAAAAACAGCTATTCCTTCCTGCAGTGGGTTAATACTGCAACCTTTCCTGTATAACATTTTGAGAAACCATCTATATATTATTAAACAACAAAATGTTCTAAGCTTCTCAGTGGCGATGCATACAGTAAATGACACAAAATGTGACAGGTAAAGACAAGCACGATAACAATTGTCCCTGTTCTGTCGTACCGTAAAATGTTGCTACATGGTCAATGTAGTACATAATGACTTTTGTGAAAGAAATTGTTACGTTAGAAACAAATCAATAAATACATTTCTATATTTTATCAAGGATTAAAATGCAAATTTTGATGCAAATGATCATAAGATCAAATCACTGGTGCTATGCATTTGTGATTTAATTACTATGAATCCCACCAATATTTTATTCACTAACTAAAATATAAGATATTATTTATGATTTCTTAAATCTTGCAGATATTCAACACCACAAATATGCAGTAACACAAATTGTTCAAAACCCTGTGGACATATTTTATATTGTGATTCTGATTTATTAACGCCCAGTGTTTTATGTTGTACTTTTTTGTTGCCGTTTCAATGTCTGTTAGCAACTTGCCATCTTTTGTCCCCAGAATTCGTTGAACAATGGTGTTGTGAGTTTCAAAACATGTGTGGCATACTCTGCAATTAAAACAATTTTCTGTTTGATTCATAAAAAACTCAATTTTAACTTCTTGGAAAACACTATGGATCATTTTGGAATATTGCACATCTATATAACTGCAAAGTACTATGACTAAAATTTGTTATTTCAATAATTTATACCTTAAAATGATGTTTTTTTTTTTACTTTTCTGTGCTATATAACAAATTTCTGCAAAACTACCAAATACTGGAATTTAATGATTAAACATTATTCTGTGAAAAAAATCTGAACGTACGTTCGATCGATTTATATATCTCGTTATCTTTGAAGGCAGATGTTCCTCCATCAATGCCCAGTTCATGTGGCTCAAAGAAGCCGTCCATTAATCTTTTAATAGTTTCTCCAGAATAGTCTTCTTTTACTGGCTTCCCCTTTTTCAAAACTCTTTTGTTTCTCCTATTGGAGTACTTGCCGATGGTTGATAACATGTCCTCTAACCACAAGGCTCTAACAGCAAGTTTTCCACCTGGTGCTAGCAGCCGGAAGCCAGCAGGTGGTACAAAATTCTCTGAGACCAGTTCCTAGAATATACAAAAAGAAGTCATGAGAATAGTTCATATTCAAATTCCTACAGGTTCTTCATGGATGATAAAGGATGTAAAATTTGTACTTGCTAGAATTAAAAATGTCAAAAACAACCACTATGTTGACATAATGGCCCATATCGCTCACCTGAAGCTAAGATTTTAATATCATATAAGTGGGTGAAGAAGTCTTGGTGAAGGTAATGTAACTGCAGTTCACAAGAAGAAAGTTGTTTGAATGGTTTTTCTCTATTATAGTTCTGGCAGCTCTTTTTAAATGTTTTATTTACTTTGCAACACTTACAGCGTAAAAACAGACGCACGCAAGACAAATTAGTTTCAAAAGCTCAGGTGAGATGAAAATGCCATGACACAGCCTATCTTAAGACAAAAGTTTATAATTATTAAAGTCTTACATAGTCAACCATCTTCCATTCTGGCCTAGTTTTTGGCTTGTATTTTCTCACTGGAGAAATGACATCACTTTGGAACTCTGAAAAAATCCAGAAAAGCTGCAATAAAGAATGTTCTGTTTTTATACAAATAAAATTTTAGACAATTCAATATTCCCTTTACAGCTGGTAATCTTTTTCTTTAGTTTATTACTTAGCATGTTAGTTTCCTAACACCAGTTTTCCTAAAGTGCAAAATGCTACATGATCAGTCTCTCATGTTCTGGGTGGCTCAACCGAGTTGTAGGGATGCAAAACAGAAGACAAGATCCCCATTTCATCACTGAATCTTCGAAAACCTGCAAGTGTGTCAGTAGATGGAAAGATATTGAAATCGGGGTACTTAGAAGTTTCGTTAAGTAATTTTTATTTCGGTAAAAATGGCAAGACACACGGCATTCAAATGGTGAGTAGTACTTTATGTAAAATACCAAAATTATGTCATGCGCATCAATACCGGAGGTGACACAAAAGGGATCCATCTCATATTATATATCAAATTTAGTGCTCAAAATGAGTACAGGTTCCAATATTGTCAACAAAGTGTGTACTTTTATCTATTTACCACACAAGTCATTTTAAGTCATCTAAAAATATGGTTCTAAAAATACACTCTTGAGAAATATAAAAACACATACAAAGTACTGTACCATCCAAACATGCGGACTGTAAGTTATTCGATTCAAAAGAAAATTGAATAAAAGAAATACATCAAATATTTATTCATTATTTCATACTACCAGTGCAAAAACATTTTCTAAAATCAAATGATTAGGCCACAACAAGATGATCATAATTTTATGTTCTATGGATTCGCTCGCACCTTAATTTTGACAGTTGTTACACAAAAAATATATTTTACTCGCTCTTTCAATACAATTTGTCAAACCGTATATAAAGCAACTTAATTAAGCTCATCCCATTCCCCCCCCCCCCAAAAAAAAATCAGTAGAACACATCATCACCTTGTTGGGGCCTTTACTTTAACAAACAACAACTGCAAAAACAACTTAAATTCATATACATTTGTACCTCCTGTCACTAAAAAAAGACCCAGAAAACTAAGGCATTCTCATATCAACTAAATAATGCTTTTTGTTAACTTAAGTGTACCATTGATTCTTTATTTCACTGAACGAGTTTAAAAAACATTGAAAACATTGTCTCGGCTCATGAAATGACAAAAAATGACCTTACACCACATTATATGACTATTCTGTTCCTTTCATGCATTTTCTTTGATCAGAAATATTCTCATACATAATATGTAACACTTCACTTTTTTCAAAATTGACGCGATATATTAAATAAAAAAACGACAATATTTGGATGTTATGTTTTTACTACATTGAAATAATAAAATTAATAATTTCATGCTATACATACATTCCATTGCTCGTCGTTCTTTCATGACCTATATTGCTTTCTCTCAACAAAAGCCTCAGATCAAAGAAGTATTTGCAATTATGTTTTATAATGGTGATCATGAACATGCTGATACAGCTCTGATAGCTCTAACGGATAGTAAAATACTGTGAATGTTTTGACAGTTGAGAAAAACAAACAATACATTAACGGAGACTTTTAAGGTACGCTTTGAATTATGTAAGGATTCTACGGTACCCACCCATAAGTTTAAAGACAAATGAACTTTCTACAATTCTTGAATTTTAATGATTATTTGAGTAGAATCAATATTTTTAATATATTTATGTATGGTTTGTGATAGAATAAAGAAAAAATCATGAATAATACAAATCTACAAGATTCAGCATTTGACATCCCAAAACCTCCATAACGATGTTTATTGTAATACTTTACAGTACATAGTTTCTATGCTATTTTTGTAGTATCAGTTATAATTATAATGTTAACCAAATAGAAAAGCAAAACTAAAACACATTCCAAAATTAATAGTTAGCAAAATTTAGATAAAAGCTATTCATTTAGCCTACAAAATGAAAATGTCTCCATACTTTTGGTGGGTACTGTATATACATATACTGTATGGTAATTGCGTTCACATAGAATGCATTAAGAGTCATGTAACTTTGCTTTGAAGTGACATTTTTTTCAAAAAAATATTACGATCGGGCTCGGGTACGAACATTATTGAGGACGAAATTTCACGATTGATTGTGAATTTTAGACGCCCATAACGGCATACGCGTCTAGATGGCAGTGGTGCGATATCTTCTCGCATTCGGTGTAAACACTATAAAAAGTAACTTAAAATAGTACACTTAATAAACAATGCTTCTTAGTCATAACTCTCAAGCATGCAATCATGTTTACTTCATCTTTTTCGTAAAATGTTTGCTGTATATATGTCCTTTTAGATGTTGCTTTCTACGAAAACTTTGCTCACAATATTCACATTTCCATGGTCTTTCTCCGGTATGTATCAAAACATGACGCCTAACATCACAGACACTTCTAAAAACTTTTTTACACACTGAACACGTCCATGTTTTTTCATTCATATTTGTGGATTCAGAAAACAGCATATAGTTGTCCACTGTAACATCTAAAAATACAGAAATGAAACATACAGAGTATTTTAAGTAATAAATCGTTCTTTAACATTAAGTACACTAAATAAGCATCACACTTTTGAATGAAAAACATTTTATCAGTGTTCGACATTACGTTTTCTTGAGCAATGGTCTAGATTTATTATCTCTTCACACTTTACGTCATTTATGTTTGCTGTATCATGTTAATATGTATATGTCTTGTTCTCTTTGTGTGCTTAATAGCCTAAGAAATAATATGTTATAAACCTGTAACGTTTTTCGTGTATAATAAAAAAATAATCAACTAGCTCCTCTCTACAAAAAAAGTAATTACGGTTAGTGGGTTTAGGTGATAACCGATATATGCAATAGGGTGTACAGTGCTTTATTGGCTTTTTACTTTCTAGGCAACAAGTACAAAGAGCATATCTCATATCTAACAACACTATCGCTGAACCTTCACGGTGACACCGTGAAATGACCTAAAATGTGTTGATACGGCGTTAAATCCAATAAATAATAATAATAAACCTTCACGGTAATAAAGCAGATCAAGGGAACGGCAATAAATCAAATAGTGTATTTATATTATATAAATTTAATAAACCTCTAAAATTACTGCATGGATGATGGTAAAATAATAATATAATTTTTTAGAGTCAAACCAGTAACTAAATACTTTAAAAATATCAACCTCCATCGCTTCGCTCCATTCCATAATCTGCAGTTCCTGGACCTTGTCGAAAGATAACTATTAAACAGGTATCTATAAACAAATGATTTATTAACATAACAACTACTAACAAATCATTTACAATGTATGTCCATATGATTTAACAGTATTAAGAAGAACATTTCAGATATACACAATGTTTAGTAAAATACACCTCATATGTACTGAAAACAGAAAAACTGAAATTTCAACTTAAGATAGCCTGATACTCTTCTATATATACAAGAAATGCATACAAGTAATTATGGTAAAATCAAACTATCATGAAACCATTCAAAGAAAAAAAAACACCAGTTCAGACAATTTAAAATAAAAGAATCAACAAGTAAATCTGTGAGCTAATGCTCACTAGTGATACCCCGCCAAAATCTAAAAAAATGCGACAAACAGGAAGTAGATGAGCAAGGAGCATGAAATCGCTTTACACCACATGGGACTATGGGATGAAGCAATATACAAAGTATTAGGCTGCTGCATGTTATAGTTGCTGAGAAAACTGCGACGGAAATTTGTAACGGACGGACGGACACACGCACGGACAAGGGTAAAACAGTATACCCCCTCTTCTACGAAGCGGGGGTATAATGATTAAAAGAATATATTGACATAAATGCATACAGATAGCAGTAAAGAATTAAACATTAAGTTCACACAGTCGCCCAGCAGTATCTTTATAAGAAATTATTTTACGAGGGATGATTGATAAATTTGAGGAATTCCCTTCTAAAACATTTACCCTTTTGTCCAATCACATTAAAACTCATATAAGTGTAAAACAATTCATTTGCATTTTCACAATCAGTTTGGTAAACAGATTATGATTAAATAAATGGATAAATGGTCTCCATAGCAACCACTGTTAGGTCACCTGAAGCACGCTCTTTTTAACTTATTTTGAAAACATTAAACATTGTATAGTATGATTTATTTCACCTTACGAAGGTCAAAGTGCATTGACTATTCATGAAGAAGATCCCAATGCGGTGAACAGGTGTGCAATACAATACTAGTAAGTGTTAATTACAATTAATTTGACGAATCTCACGAACTGATATCCTTAGCCAAGTGGTAACGCGTCAGCAGTCAGACCTAAAGGTTTAAGGATAAAATCCAAGAAGCATATTTTTTAGACTAAAACCTTGCTACGTTAGTTTCATCTTATTTATAATATGGTGTCAGTATTATATAAATTATTCAAATTTTTCTCCCTCGTGAATCTCGTGCACGCAAAGAGTGTATATAACGACCAATATGTCTATAAAGTGTTAGTTAGGTCATCATGTCTGAAACGTGTTTACAAGCACGCGAAAATTGTCAAAAATGTAAAGATATTATTTATAATGTTGCTTAATTCTTTTAAATCGGGTGTATCAACCTCTTTAATAATGGTTTAGCCCATATTTACAAAGGTAAGCGCCGTGACATTCGTAAGGTGAAAGAAATCTTACTATATTACGAACTAAATTTTGTACGAGGTACGAATTATGCGCCAACATTAATTACAATAGCGTGACGTCTCGATATCATTTATCTTTAACTATTGGATTTAACGCCGTATCAACACAATTTAGGTCATTTCACGGCGTCCAGCGCACCTAACCTAGCTTTCCTGGACCATTGTCTATAACCAGTACTCACCTACCCTTCCATTAGGCCGGAAACTTCTCCATATTATCTAATTGGAGGAAAATCGATATTATTGTCGAATTTTCATGGAAAGGTATAACCTCCCCGGTAGGGATTCGAACCCGCACCCCCTCGGGCACGAGATTCCAAATCCCGGCGCGCTACCAACTGCGCTATCGACCCGGGTTTCGACATCATTTACTGAAAGTTTCATGAAATTTTTTTCAATGGTTATTGCATAGCAGAGATTTTAAAGTCATGGCTTCGAAACAACGAATGACGTTAACAGATGATTTTGTGTTGGGCACAGTCATAAATTATTGTGTTAGACTCAATTTGTCACCTGCAGATACGCTTAAACAAATTAAAACTGCTGATACATTACCAACATGAGAAAAACATTTCTCTACAAATGGCACCAGTTCAGGGAAGGTAGAACATGGGCATTTGATGATGAAAGACCAGGTCAACTGATACTGACAGTAACTGTTGGAAAGGCAGCGTGAGTGGAGAAGCTTCTAGATAAGAATTGATAATTCTGTATTCATTCAGTGAGGAATATTCAAGGTTACATTTAATCATTGGGTACATAGCCATAGAAAGTGTATGAAAATAGGTGTGATTTTGTGCAGAAAGTAAATAGAGAAACTTTACTTTGACGTTTAAGTAACCTAATGATGACGTCGACGTGTTTCAAGTACGGTATACTAGTGTTGTAAAATGTTTCATGAAAACTTTATTTCTTATGTATCAAGAAAATATGAGGGCTTTATATCAGTCTTTGGTTAATGTACAGAATAATGTATTTTGTTCTTTCCTTTATTATCCTGTGTAGCATTAATGAATAAATTCCTCGAACTTTCCAATCACCTCTCGTAACAACACAATATTATTGCTGATGAAATAAATTTTTAATCTGACTACTTTGACAGAAAAAGCCAAGTCATATGCATCATAATATGAACATATTTATGTAAATGAATATTAGAATTTTTCTGTACTTTTTATGGAGGAACCTTATTCTCAGGTCCTAAATTCAAGTACTTAGCCACTCCTGAAAACTTTGATCCATGAACACAACATATAAGACTACTATTATCGTACATCGTAAGTCCAAATAGAAACTTTCTAACTTAAATTACAGTTATTTCAAATCCATCAATCAGACACAATTAGTGAAAAGAAAAGAAGCAGGGTGCTGCATCCTGCGCTTTCTTTTCTCTTCCACACCATTTTTTGCTACGTCCTATGCAGAAATAGTACTATGAAACATCAAATCTCTAGAGTACCTAGTCCATTTTTTTGCACCAGACCTGCACTTTTTGCTTCTCGCAATACAGAAACAGCATCAACCTTTCGATCAGCCCTGCCCTTTTTTATTTTCTTCCAGCCCCTTATTCTACATTACCCCATCTTTCCGGTGTCCTCAATTAGTTACAAACGTCAATTTTGGGTCGTACATTTTTTAAGATGTTTGCTGTAAGTATGTGACTGCAGATGATGTTTTCTATTAAAGCATATATCACAATATTCACACTTAAAAGGCCTCTCTTCAGTATGTATCAAAATATGTCGTTTTACTTCACTTGGCCTAGAAAAAACTTTTTTACACACTAAACAAGTCCAAATTGTTCTATCTTTACAAGTTGATCGATTATATAGCATTACATCCTGGGTTTGAACATCTGAAAGAACATACATATAATTTAGAAATTTAGAAGTAATCTGTTATTATACATAAATTAGGTTCGTCCCTCATTAACATGAACTAAAACTTAAACATGTGGCATTATATAGGAGCAGTGGTCCAGTAGCAGAAAGCATGCTTAGGGATCAAATGGTAACGGGTTCAAACGCAACTAGGATCACTACTAATTCCTTTGCTTTAAATCCTCTTTATGCACAACTCAAGAAAATAGGTCAGGAAGTTAAAGAGAAAATGCTCCCTTAATTACTTCACGATTATTACTTGATCTATTTTCTTGAAACTCTCACTTATGATACATATTAATGTTCAATTGTGCATAAACTTTAAAGGGGACATGATCCAAATTTTATCATTCATTTTTCAATTATTTCAATTGTATGTATACCTAAAAGCGGACATCGTTCAAATTTCATGATTTTTTAATTAAAGTCTGAGCAGACAACCTCTCCTTCATTACTTCCCTTACATTATTGTAACTGTCATTTCGAGTTGACCCATCTTTGGGCGTATTTTGTACCACTCAGCGTAGCTCTTGTTTAACTATATTGAAAACTTGTATAAATATTCATCATGCCGTTTCTTCACAATAGCTTTGCATCTTACCAGGCATCAAGTGCAGATTTCGTAAAGCTCTATTGTTACTTCGACACTGATACAATAGATGCAGACATGGAACAAATTTCAAAACCGCGAAATTTCTAAAGTTCATGATTTCAACAGATTTTACATTGAGAAGAAACCCTTCTTATGTCTTGAAATCCTGAACTTAAAGTAGACCTCAACCCATTGTGACATGCAAGAGATTTTTGTTAAATCTAATATTGATGGGATTGTAGATACTTTTCATGAACTAAATATTACAAGTAATTTACTTGGCATAACTTGATCATTTTTAGAATACAAAAAAGATGAAAAAGGTTAAAACTGTGGAACAAACTATTTATTTACAAAAAACTACAAAGAGGACAACATACATGTAATTACAAAGTTACAACAAACAGAGAAATTATATTACAGCCAAAGGGAATGATATAATATCAGATGCTGAGGAGTGGCAGTTAGTTCCATTTCCTTCAAGGTTTTTTTAAAGGTTAACAACTGAGTGGAAATCACTCGGTAGCCCACTTGCTATCTACCAGCCACATTGCGACAAAATGCATCCAAGCCGGTGGCCCAACTATTGGCAAAATTGGAAAACATCACTAGGACATTGCAAGGAATTTAATTTGTTCTTCTTTATAACTTCAGCTGCCACCTAGTGGGATCTAAAATTACCAATGCAAACAGCCTTTAATGCCAGCCACAGGAAAATGTTTAGTGAAAACTGGCAATTACCAGACCAACAGGACGGTCTTTTATTAGTGATTTACGTATTAAAGAAAAGTGGAAAGACATGAACTTTTCAAGGAGGGAAATGAGACCGAATTTCAACACAAAAATGATGTGAAACACACACATAAGTTGTCTCGGTCATCACAATAATGGCATCATACAGTGTTCAGATGTTGTCTGTGCATATGTAACTTTAGAAGGTATTTTCTATTAAAGCGTTTATCACAGAGTTCACATTTCCATGGTTTTTCACCAGTATGAGTCAGCACATGTCTCCTTAAATCACTTTTACCCTTTGTTCCAAATTCTTTATTACACAATGTACATTTCCAAACTTTTTTCTTTGAAACTGTTGATTCCATAGACACCATAAAATTGTCAGGACCAAGAGCACCTGAAATAACAAAACATTATATGATAAATAAAATATATGACTTCATGAATAGAGGCTTTTCTCTTTATATTAGGAACAGTGGTCCACAGGTAGAACACTACCTTAGGGATTAAAGGTCTTGGGTTTGACATTTGATCCTTGGCCTCAGACTTGACCAAAAGGCTGATGTCAGATGAGTCGCCTGACAATAGCATACCAGTTACATGGATTTCCCTTTTTATCTGAAGAAAGGGGAATCTATAGAGAATGGGGTTATACCTCAGACTACTCTCCAATACATCGGTTCGAAAGATTCACTCGTTCACTTTATACCTCTGCTAAAATACTACATTCAAGCTGATATTTCTACTTATAGACAGAGTCACATAAACATTTAAATCGCACGACTGTCACGTGGTTTTTAAAAATAGATGCAAAAAATTCTCACGCCTGTAATTTCAAAATGTCGAAATGCAAAGATGTTTGACAGTTTTGCATTGGTTAGATAATGAAAAATTAACAAAAATGAAAGTAAACATTGATCTTTATAAATGTGTATCTCTGAAATTTTAACTGTAAACATAGAGCAACTTATTTAACTTAAATACAAAGTGTAGCCACGCTATATATGACGTCATACAAGGTTGCATTCGTCACTAGTATGATCATGCCATATAAGGTGTTGTTTACTCGTTCAACCAATGAAAATGCGTATAAAGTTTTTCAGCTAAATTGAAATTTGGTAAACTTTCATTGGACGTTCAAAGGTTCATAGTTAAGGTCAATATCATAAATCGACACGTTTTAAGGCAGCGAGTGAATGTAATGTATTCACTGAGCTGCGAAAGGAGCGTAACCTCAGACAAGCAACAAAGGACAATACCTTTATAATTATGCAGCAGACAAGAATTAGGAATAACAAAGGACATACCTCCAAAAAAATACAAAAGGCAGTAAAGTTTTTGGGCACTGGATTTCTCCACAATGAGATCTATTCAGTTAAGAAGTTTGAAGTTGATATTATTCAGTACTTTTTGAGCTATGTCCTGAAGAAGTATAAAGTATGAAAATTACAATTACTCTAAAAAAAAGACAATGCAGAGTTACCGTTCTTATGCCATGCACATTTACTTGATAAGATCAAACAACATACAAAGTTTCAGATCAATACCTCTTTTAGTTTATGAGATATGTCCTGGAAAATGTTTAAAGTATAAAAATAAAAGAAGAAAGTAACTTAGTCAAGGCAGAGTTGCAGGTTTTATGGACTGAACTTCTACCTAAAAAAGATCTATTTGCACACAAAGTTTCATGTCAATACTTCTTGTAGTTTCAGAATGATGTCCAAGACAAAGTTTAAAGAGAGAAAAAGGCAATAACTCCAAAATCAGGCAAGGCAGAGTTGCAGTTATTATGCACTGCACTTCTACTAGATGAGACCTATCTACCTAGTAACCTACTACGTTTCAAGTCGATACCTCCAGTAGTTTCAGAGTTATGTCCCGGACAAGAAATGGGACACCGCCCCCGTTGCCATCACCACCACCCCCATTGAAACCCTGACACCTTAGTAACACCTATATGACTTCTGCCTATGTAATAAAAAGATTGACTTCACAGATTAAACCAGCATACAAGCTTTTTGATCGAATTCTGACAATTTCCATATTTATAACAATCAGAATTTTGGTCAGAAAAATAAAAAAAAACAATGATGCGCATAACCTACTCATTGCAATGTATTCACATATCAAGTTTCATCAAAATAGCTTGAATACTTTTTTCAAAATCGCTGGATTCAGATTTAAGCGGACAGACAGACAGACAGACAGAGTGACAGACAGACGGACAGAGTGCAAACCTATAGCCCCCCCTCCGGTGTAAACACTATAAAAAGTAACTTAAAATAGTAAACTTAAAATATAAAATGATATAAACAATGTTTCTAATTCACAACTCTCAAGCATGCCATCATGTTGACTTCATCTTTTTCGTAAAATGTTTGCTGTATATATGTCCTTTTAGATGTTGCTTTCTACGAAAACTTTGCTCACAATATTCACATTTCCATGGTCTTTCTCCGGTATGTATCAAAACATGACGCCTAACATCACAGACACTTCTAAAAACTTTGTAACACACTGAACACGTCCAAGTTTTTTCATTCATATTTGTGGATTCAGAAAACAGCATAAAGTTGTCCACTGTAACATCTAAAAATACAGAAATGAAACATACAGAGTATTTTAAGTAATAAATTGTGCTTTTAACATTTTAGTACACAGAATAAGCATGAGACTTTTGAATGAAAAACATTATATCAGTGTTCGACTTTGGGTTTTCTTGAGCAATGGTCTAGATTTATTATCTCTTCACACTTTACGTCATTTATGTTTGCTGTATCATGTAAATATGTATATGTCTTGTTCTCTTTGTGTGCTTAATAGCCTAAGAAATTATATGTTATAAATCTATAACCTATATTATGTATAATAAAAAAAATAATCAACTAGCTCCTCTCTACAAAAAAAGTAAGTTTCACTAGTTGAAAGCATTTGTCAATAATCCTGGGCTTACGGTTAGTGGGTTTAGGTGATGACCGATATATGCAATAGGGTGTACAGTGCTTTATTGGCTTTTTACTTTCTAGGCAACAAGTACAAAGAGCATATCTCTTATCAAACAACACTGTCGCTAAACCTTCACGGTGACGCCGTGAAATGACCTAAAATGTGTTGATACGGCGTTAAATCCAATAAATAATAATAAAAAAACCTTCACGGTAATAAAGCAGATCAAGGGAACGGCTATAAATCAAATAGTGTATTCATATTATATAAATTTAATAAACCTCTAAAATTACTACATGGATGATGGTAAAATAATAATATAATTTTTGAGAGTCCAACCAGTAACTAAATACTTTAAGAATATCAACCTCCATCGCTTCGCTCCATTCCATAATCTGCAGTTCCTGGACCTTGTCGAAAGATAACTATTAAACAGGTATCTATAAACAAATAATTTATTAACATAACAACTACAAACAAATCAATTACACTGTATGTCCATATGATTTAACAGTATTAAGAAGAACATTTCAGATATACAGAATGTTTAGTAAAATACACCTCATATGAAATGAAAACAGAAAAACTGAAATTTCAACTTAAGATAGCCTGATACTCTTCTATATATACAAGAAATGCATACAAGTAATTATGGTAAGATGAAATTATCATGAAACCATTCAAAGAAAAAAACAACACCAGTTTAGACAATTTTAAAAAAAGAATTAAGGATTAAAAGAAAGTTCACCCAGTCGCCCAGCAGTATCTTAATAAGAAATTATTTTACGAGGGATGATTGATAAATTCGCGGAATTCCCTTCTAAAATATTTACCCTTTTGTCAAATCACATTAAAACTCACATAAATGTAAAACAATTAATTTGCGTTTTCACAATCATATTGGTAAACAGATTATGATTAAGTAGAAAGAATAAATGGTATCCATAGCAACCACTGTTAGGTCACTTGAAGCACGCTATTTTTCACCTATTTTGAAAACATTAAACATGGTATTACAAACTAAATTTTGGTACGAATTATGCGCCAACATTAATTACACTAGCGTGACGTCTCGACATCATTTACTGAAAGTTTCATAAAAATGTTTTGAATGGTTATTGCATAGCAGAGATTTTAGAGTCATGGCTTCGAAACAACGAATGACGTCAACAGATGATTTTGTGTTGGGCACAGTCAAAAATTATTGTGTTTGACTCAATTTGTCACCTGCAGATACGCTTAAACAAATTAAAACTGCTGATACTTTACCAACATGAGGAAAAACATTTCTCTACAAATGGCATCAGAGGTTCAGGGAAGGTAGAACATGGGTATTTGATGAAGAAAGACCAGGTCAACTGACACTCACAGTAACTGTTGGAAAGGCAGCGTGAGTGGAGAAGCTTCTAGATAAGGATTGATAATTATATATTCATTCAGTGAGGAATATTCAAGGTCACATTTAAACAGTGGGTACATAGCCATAGAAAGTGTATGAAAATAGGTGTGATTATGTGCAGAAAGTATATAGAGAAACTTGACTTTGACGTTTACGTAACCTAATGATGACGTCGACGTGTTTCAAGTACGGTATACTAGTGCTGTAAAATGTTTCATGAAAACTTTATTTCTAATGTATCAAGAAAATATTGGGGCTTAATATCAGTCTTTGGTAAATGTACAGAATGATGTATTTTGTTTTTTCCTATATTATCCTGTGTAGCATTAATGAATAAATTCCTCGATCTTACCAATCACCCCTCGTAACAACACAATATTATTGATGATGAAATAAATCTTTAATCTGACTACTTTGACAGAAAAAGCCAAGTCATATGCATCATTATATGAACATATTTACGTAAATGAATATTAGATATTTTCTGTACTTTTTATAGAGGAACCTTATTCTCTGGTCCTAAATTCATGTACTCAGCCATTCCAGAAAACTTTTATCCATGAACACAACATATAAGACTACTCTTATCGTACATCGTGAGTCCAAATAGAAACTTTCTAATTAATATTACAGTTATTTCAAATCCATCAATCAGACACAATTAGTGATTATTCTAAAGAAAAAAAGCAGGGTGCTGCATCCTGCGCTTTTTTTCTCTTCCACACCATATTTTGCTACGTCCTATGCAAAAATAGTACTATGAAACATCAAATCTCTAGTGTACCTAGTCCTTTTTTCACCAGCCCTGCACTTTTTGCTTCTCCCAATACAGAAACAGCATCAACCTTTTGATCAGCCTTGCCCTTTTTTATTTTCTCCCTGCCCCTTTTTCTGCATTACCCCATCTTTCCAGTGTCCTCAAATAGTTACAAACGTCAATTTTAGGTCGTACATTTTTTAAGATGTTTGTTGTATGTATGTGACTGCAGATGATGTTTTCTATTAAAGCATTTATCACAATATTTACACTTAAAAGGCTTCTCTCCAGTATGTATCAAAATATGTCGTTTTACTTCACTTGGCCCAGCAAAAACTTTTTTACACACCAAACAAGTCCAAATTGTTCTATCCATACAAGTTGATCGATTATATAGCATTACATCCTGGGTTTGAACATCTGAAAGAACAAACATCTGAATTAGAAGTAATCTGTTATTATACATAAATTACGTTTTTCCCTCATAAGCATTAAGAACTAAAAATTGAGCATGTGGCATTATATAGGAGCAGTGGTCCAGTAGTAGGAAGCATGCTTGTGGATCAAATGGTAACGGGTTCAAACGCAACTAGGATCACTACTAATTCCTTTGTCTAAATCCTCTTTATGCACAACTCAAGAAAATAGGTCAAGTAGTTAAAGAGGAGTTGCTCCCTTAATTACTTCACAATTATTACTTGATCTATTTTCTTGAAACTCTCACTGATGGTAGATATTGATGTTCAGTTGAGCATAAACTTTAAATGGGACATGATCCAAATTTTATCATTTACTTTTCAATTATTTCAATTGTATGTATACCTAAAAGCGGACATCATTCAAATTTCATGATTTTTTAATTAAAGTTTGAGCAGACAACCTTCATTACTTCCCTTACATTCTTGTAACTGTCATTTCGAGTTGACCCATCTTTGGGCGTATTTTGCACCACTCAGCGTAGCTCTTGTTTAACTATATTGAAAACTTGTATAAATATTCATCATGCCGTTTCTTCACAATAGCTTTGCATTCTACCAGTCAAGTGAAGATTTCTTTCACAAAGCTCTATTGTAACTTCACCACTGATACAGTAGATGCAGACATGGGACTAATTTCAAAACCGTTAAATTTCTTCTAAAATTCATGATTTCAACAGATTTTACATAGAGAAGAAACCCTTCTTATGTCTTGAAATCCTGAACTTAAAGTAGACCTTAACCCTTTGTGACATGCAAGAGATTTTTGTTAAATTTAATATTGATGGGATTGTAGATACTTTTCATTAACTAAATAACACAAAAAATTACTTGGCATAACCTGGCCATTGTTAGAATACAAAAAAGATGAAAAAGGTTAAAACTTTTGAACAAACTACATGTGTATTTATTTACAAAAAACTACAAAGAGGACAACATACATGTAATTACAAAGTTACAACAAACAGAGAAATTATATTACAGCCAAAGGGAATGATATAATATCAGATGCTGGGGAGTGGCAGTTAGTTCTAACTCCTTCAAGGTCTTTTTAAAGGTTAACGACTGAGAGAAAATCACTCGGTAGCCCACTTGCTATCTACCAGCCACATAGCGACAAAATGCATCCAAGCCTCTGGCCCAACTATTGGCAAAATTGGAAAACATCACTAGGACATTGCAAGGAATTTAATTTGTTTTTCTTTTTAACTTCAGCTGCCACCAAGTGGGGTCTTAAATTACCAATGCTGTTTGCCTTTAGTGCCAGCCACAGGAAAATGTTTAGTGAAAACTGGCAATTACCAGACCTACAGGACAGTCCGTTAGAATTCAGTGGTTTAAGTACTAAAGAAAAGTGGGAAGAAATGAACTTTTCAAGCAAGGAAATGAGACCGAATTTCAACACAAAAATGATATGAAAAAAAAACACACACAAAAGTTGTCTCAGTCATCACAATAATGGCATCATACAGTGTTCTGATGTTGTCTGTGCACATGTAACTTTAGAAGGTATTTTCTATTAAAACGTTTATCACAGAGTTCACATTTCCATGGTTTTTCACCAGTATGAATCAGCACATGTCTCCTCAAATCATTTTTACACTTTGTTCCAAATTCTTTATTACACAATGCACATTTCCAAACTTTTTTCTTTGAAATTGTTGATTCTACAGACATCATGAAATTGTCAGGACCAAGAGCACCTGAAATCACAAAACATAATATGCATTACATGTAATAAATGAAATATATATAAATTTTTGAATAGAGGCTACTTCCCGTATATTAGGAGCAATGGTCCACTGGTAGAACACTCGCTTAGGGATCAAAGGTCTTGGGTTTGAAAGCCCACTAATGGTACTGCTGATTTCTTTGAGTAAAATAATTACCTATAGTTGTTCCCTCCCCCCCCCCCCCCCACAGGTCTTAATGGGTTCTGTGAGAGCTCATCTGCCTGGAGGTGATTTCATTGATTTAAGAGTCATTGTACTTAATCATCAATTTAAAGAGATGAATGTACTAGTTTATTTCCAATTTTGCATCATTGATAGTTTTTTCACTTAGTGAGTCAATGATGCTAAGATTTCATGAGCAGTGAAGCCAGAAATGAAAATACACTTACTAAATAAATCCTTAGGAAAGTTCCCCATAAAGTGTATGAATATTTGTGTTAGCTCATAAATAATTTTATAAAATTCTGTGTAGTGTTTACGCAGAAATGAATATTGATATAATTATGTACTTGACACTCTCTTTCAAGTTGTTTTCTTTTCAAATCCCAAATGTCCTGAACATCAGGAGTAATCTGGTCATACAAACAATATCAATACCCATAGTTGAAAATTTCTAACTTTATTCACACAAGTATTTTCAAATAAATAAACGTTGTTATTTACAAATATTTATACAATTCAAAGCAGATTGTAAACACAAAATATGCAATGTACAAGTACGGACAGTATAAACAAATAGTAAGGTTAATTCTCACAAAAAATATGCATGGACAGTTTCAAACAGATTTTAAGAGCAATACAAGTACAATAATCCCCATTCAAGCTCTATGTAAATAATAAACTTTACTATTCTAATTAAATAATTAATAATCATCAGATTGAAAGACAACTCCAGTCATCACTGGGAAATGTTACAAAATGTGACACAAAATTAACAAGTTTTGTCCAAAAAAGGTACAAAGGTACGGTTTCAAGCAAATTGAAGTCTCTACTAAATGCCTGGAAAATAAAGTGTTCATGACATAACCAAACAAACTTAACAATAATCATCATGCTGAATAATAGTCTGGGACTGAACTCAAGCATTACCATTAAATACATGTAAATAGCAGGAAAGTTTTTTTCATTTTTAACAATTTTTATTAACTTACAATACTTAAATGAATCCATTCCAAAATGACACTTGTTTCACATTCTTACACATTTTACCCTATATTTTCTATTTAATGCCCCACCCCTAATACCCCCCCCCCCCTCTTTAGGAATGATGTAATAACACATTTTTTGATACTCTTTATAACCCAGAGGCACTTAATAGTAAATATGAAGTAGGTATTGAACCGACATGAATTCCAATTCTTCAGTATTTAACAGCTTCTTGAGACAGCTTTAACTCCTGTGCTTGCAGAAAACTAAAGTTTCTAATTTTCATCAGATATATTATGAACTTTCTTTAAATGTTGTTTCAGACTGTATTTCCTTATGAATCTCCATTCACAATGTTTGCACGCAAAAGGCTTCTCACCAGTGTGTATTTTTAAATGTCGACCAAGGTCAGTAGTATTGCCGAACTTTCTACCACAGTAATTGCATACATGTATTTTGATCACAGCACCATCAATAGAGATTGAAGTTTCTACAGTTGACATCGTTTTGTTATACACAGAGTTCTGTACGGTAGATTCTCTGTTGACGCTCATAGAAGCTTGTAATGAAGGTTCCTCACTAAAAAAGGCATCCATACCTACAATAAACAAGTAATAGCATCATACTTTTGTTAAAACTACTAATTCACAGACATTAGAGGTTTTTATTTTTTAAATTACTTGTCAGAGTCTGATTGTGTTAAGAAACCATTTTCTTAACATTTTGACCTATAGACAGTGAGAAATATAAAATAAAGGATAGCACAATGCTGAATATCATTGGCAAAGAGGAATTTCACACTCGCCCGTGGTCTTTGACTCATACCTTTTATATACATGTACAATAAAATTCCACTTTAAGGACTATAAAATCAATGATCATTACATTGGAATGGTCCTGATAAATAGGACCATTTTTTCTCTCAAATAAAACATTTGGGACAAAAAGCAATGAAAATTACATTATTTTTGCAACAACAAGGTGGTCTTTATAGCAGAATTTTACTGTATTTTATTGAAGTATCATCAAGCTAGCAACCAAATATAACAAACAAAATACTAAATTTTAATTCCCTTTTTTAATACCTCAATACAAAACATAAATGAACAATAATTTTGAGTCACTACCAGTCCTAGGGACCTAAAAAACTACATGTATTCCAATACAATTTCATGTCCGTTACAAAGTAACTTTCTCAACAAGAAAAATTGACATCAGTCACTGCTTGCACCATGCAGTTTACTCTATACAACCCTCGTCTTTGCCCAAACACATAAGACGAGGTTATTCACGAACCTCCAAGAATCAATTTTAAAGTGTGACATAAGAATTCCACCCCAGCGTTTGAAGTCAAGAACACTTTTCGAACACATGATGGACTACCAGTATGTTTGTTTGACCATAATGTCTACTAAACACCAAGTTTTTCCCAATTTAACCAGTGGGATAAATTATTCACAAGCCACCAAGAGGCAATTTAGAAGTTTAACATAGGGGTACCATCCACAAACTGTAAACAAAGGACTATGAGTTCTATTCAAACACATTATGAACGACTTGTTTATGTTTCTGCATATGTTGACGTAATCTAAAATCTCTACCACATATTTCACACTTGTGAGGTTTTTCACCAGTATGAATCATTATATGACGTTTTAAATCCTTCTTGGAACCAAACATCTTCTGACAGTAAGGACAAATCTTCGGCACTAGAGTGCCACCAGGTGTAGTGCTATCCATTAAATTGTGTGATCTGTTAGTTGTACTGTTCATGTCTCTTGAAATAGGACTGGCTACAGGAAAGTTGCCATGGAAGTCATTCCAGTCTGAAATGCATAAAAGTCAAATGAATGCTTGTTAAATATCTGGATATTCATGACAAAAACATTTTGAAGCAGAAATCTATGAACTATGTAGCAACATTTTAGGAATCAGCTTCATTGTATGTGTAGACCTACTTAAATCAAAATACAAAGTAATCTAAGTTGGAAGAAATCTCATACAAATATCAAACAATTTTTCTTTATCCCAACCTGTAAGAAACTGAAGAAACTGATAGAGACTGTCACTACTGTGGTAAGCTTAAGTGGGTTGATTTAAGGTAAGGATGAAATTAGTATAAGTCCATATTGCTGGTTCACAATGCTTTTAGGAAGGAATTTTTGGGGGGTACAATCAAATCTTGTCCAGCAGGAAAAAACAATAAATTCTGATCATGAACTATTAGGCTAGGGCTAAAGAAAACTATACTCAAATGACAATGTTCAGAAGTCTGCAATACTGGAACAGTACAAATGCAATAATTATAAAATCATAACAACAAAAAGCAGACAATTGAAACGCAATGAATAAGTTAGTATTTATTGCTTGCTAAATAACACAGTGTCATGAATTACAATGCTATAAGGGTATAATGTCAAAATACACTAAGACATGATTCAATTGATTATTGTCCCTTGGTGGATTGTCGACTCATCTAAGTATCTCAATCATCCCCTTAAATTTTCCCAACAGATGTCCAGGGCAAAATAATCAACCTGATTGACTATATTTAATAAGAAAATTTCACTAGCCAGAATGAATTTAAATATCCCTGGGGCTCGTATCATCAATCGTCTTACGACCAATTTAAGTCATAAATTCTTCTATGTTGAATTGTTAAATAATCGTAAGATTTTTGATATGTTGTCCTGGACTTTGGGTTGTGGACCATACTGAAAATTGGTTTTAGCCAAATATGTTATCTAGTCGTTATTATTAGTATTAAGAGGATGACTGAGATTCATTCAAGACTGACAGTTATTGCTTCTAGGATACATTTAAACTAGTCTTGTAACATGTGTTATACTTGTCTCACATTTCCAGCAGAAAAACTTTATTTGTACTGGACATACAAGTGAAGAACAAGTTGTAATAAATATGTGTGTACACAGAACAATAGCATTTACTTTTTTAGTAAGCTTTTCATCCATTATATGTAAAATAACTTCATTCAGCACAAATGCATCCAGGAAAAACTAACATTTTCAGCCAAAAAATCAACTTCAGAATAATGAACTATTCACAGAAAGTAGATAATGCCCTTGTTTTCAGTACAGTTTAAACACTAACTACTCTAGCATAGGTTTCACAAATTCACATATTAAATTAACACATCGAAGATACTTTTTTTCAGTATGGAAATTTTAGAATTTAAAAAGAATCCCGAACCCTTGTATCAATGGTTTCATTGTGAGTTATAAGTATATAAATATCCAGAACTATCAACATGTTTTAATGCATGAAGTTTTAAATGAGAACTTTGAGTAAATGCTTTATCACAGTGTTGACATTTAAACGGTTTCTCTCCTGTGTGAATTCTAAAGTGTCGCTTCAAATCTGCTTTATATGTGAAACATTTCAAACAGTAGTTGCAAGCAAAAGGTCGTCCAGGCTTTTCCGACTTATGACCATAATCTAACCAGTTTGACTCAGCTTTGGGTCCTCTTGCTCCTTGCTGTGTCATTAACAATGCATTCATACTATTGCTTTCTGAAGAAGTGTCATTGGAACAGTTCGTTATGGGTGTCTTTGATCTACGATAAATAGGAGTCACTGTTCTTTCGATTGCTTCTTTGAGGTAGGAGTGGCCGTCATTTAAGCCAATACCTGAGGTAGACGCCAGGGTGTATTCTGAAAACAAACAAAAGAATCCAAATTATTGGGCACACATTTTCAACACATCAAAAACAAAAGTCTTATGATGTTCTATGCCTTCATTTTTATAAGATCATGGGTGTCAGTTACATCACTATGAAAATAAGTCATCACCTTTAATTTCTACGAGCACTAGCCCTATTTATCAAGCCATATAGTAAAGGGAAAATTCATCAACTAGCCTAATCAGCAAATCATTAGCCGGAAACAAATTTCAATGGGTAGATAGTATTCAATTTTAGTTAGAGAAATCTATAGTTCAAAACATTTTACATCCTTTATTTCAGGGGACATAATAAATCCATCATCCATTTGGCTAAAACAGTCATAAACAGAAGAAAAATAAAAGGAAACACTGAAAATTGTGGCAATTTACTCATTTTAATAACTGAACAAATTGCAATCAGGTGTCTAGTCAACCTTAGCATTTGCTTATGTAAAATAAGCATTTTGCTATTTACGCAGAATGATTAATTTAGTTCAATGTTGTCACATTTTTATAACCCATTTCCAAATATTCATCACACAATACTATTTTCTGATTTGCTTTTAAACTTCTTTGTTTCATGAGCTTTCATGTGTTTGGGTAGATTTGATTTAAACTGGAAACCTTTGGTACACTCAGAGGGTGGAGCACCTGTATGAATACTCATGAATGAGATCCTCTTTACATAGCTGATTATCATGCATCTTATCATGTGAGTCACTCATAATTTTGTTTCCATATCTTATGTCTTTTTAAGTCCCATTTCAGTACAAAGTTTTTCCTGCAGTAGTCACAGACATCTAGACACAGTCTCACTACACTGTTTTGATAATCAATGACACAATGGCGGAAAGCACAACCAAATACTATTAATAAATTGTAGAAGTAGTTTCCATTCACATAATGAGAATTCTAAACATAATTTGTAAAAAAAGCAAATAAAAGACAATAACAAATATAAGAAAACAAATCAAGCAATAACTGAAACAATGACAATCATTTTTTATGAGAAAAGTGATCAGAATCTTCTATCATAAAGGGATTTTAAATTGTCTGAATACATTGAAACTTATGTCAAAGTATAATTCCTTTCTCCACATAGTCTCAAATACTGAACATATTTAATAGAAAATAATCCATTGATAATACAATAAAGATGATAATGATGTCCTTCTTTTCATCCCTTGGGAATAGCTTTATTGATCACTCCTCTAGTTATCCTTACACTTTTATTATTATTCATTCAATATTATATAAATTTTCATTGAAGAATGCATCTATTTCTTTTTATCACATCCCTTCTCATGGTGATACAAACTGGTTGTGAAAGAATTAGTGTTCAACCACAGTTACAACAATGTTTCTTTTCTTATTTTGTACTGATGAAATGATTTTCATTATGCTGTTTATGGCTTTTGTCAGTCCACATTCCCATGTGTCATGAGTTCATGACTGTTTAGATTTGCCTGTGATGTGTAAGCTCTTGAACTAATGCTGCACCTGAATGATGGCTTTTTTCAATGCTCATTAACACTAATACTCTGAAATGTTGCTAAAAAAGAAACTACAGAAGTGTTCTTATAACAAACATCACATAGAGACAAGATAGAGACATAGAAACTCGATCAAAAACTAACTTTCATATGATGGACATACATTTACAAAAATGTTACAAAAAACAAGAAGAAAAAACATGATAAATAAATACCTGAAAAAAGCTGGTTGACAAACCAAAGACTGCCATGTTTTAAATTCAGAGACAAATGAACGCTATATTGATCAAAATAATCCTGCTTTAAGGAAATTATAAAATAGTATGACAGTCAAATAGCCCGAGTTTATTTACTATTCTTTAGCGATTAATGGAATAGATACATAGAAACTTTTTTTCAGCTTCCCCAACTACGTAGTGTTTTTTTTCCCATTCCATTGTACTGTAAAACCGTAAAAAACACTGAAATTTGAATGCTGAACCTAGACTCATTCAAACCCATCATCTACGCTCTTCCAAAGTTCCATGACAGAATAAAGACAGCAATGGAGTACTAGAGCAACATTATATCTCTGCTAGCCTACATATTTCATAATATACCAATGGTTATGAAGCAGGACAAAATCCACCAACCAAAATTTAACACTTAACACAGCAATCACTGCTTAAAGCCTAGTTAAAACTTCCCTGTTAAGAAAATAAATATAACAGATTCAACAACACTATGGTACACAGAAAGGGATCTTAATCCAATATGATGACACAACTCTGAGAAGTGTGCATACATGGAATGAATGATTTAGACCCAACACCTCAAAGATTAGCATTTCCAGATATTTGGGCAGCCATCTTGGATTTCACACAGCCCTGCCATAATATGATATGGCAATTTTAATGCTCCATTCCTCAACATGCTATGAAAATGAAAATAAATAGCCTCAGCGCTTGGAAATTAAGATTTCTCACACTAGCATGAGGCTTAATGTTTAACAAACTACATGTGGTCTCTTCATGGAATGATAGACAGTATATGTCCAACAGAATGACATAGCGTCTCTGCACCTTCATGTTCTAGTAGGAATATCTATCTTGTTGTCCTCTATCATCTACAGTTTCTTTAATCCAGTTGATCTTCAGTTGAACACAAAGAAAAATATTCCGAACATACAGAATCCTTTTATAATACACATAATAAAACATGGAAAAAACACATTTTCAATCATTTTATTTTTTGTCTCAGTTTTTAATACACATATCACTATGAACCCATACAACATTTATTTTCCCTTTCAGGGGGAAAAGGGATCAAGCCCTTTTAAAGGGAAAAATAGGGAGTAAAATGGAAGTATTTCTTTCATCTTGTGTGACAACAATAGAAGCAAAATATTCTTCTGAGATTTTCAATTATATTTGCAAAAAAATAAACACAGTACAAAATATTCATTGATTAGAAAATTATGCAGCCAATTTTAAAAGGGGAACATACACACACTTTTTTTCAGGGAGGAAAAGCAGGCTGAATGTCAGCCTAAAAAAGCTTAAAAAATTGGCCATCCAACGTACAGGTAGATTCATTTATTTCCTCTTAATCTGGAGAGCAGTAGGTTGATGGTAAAGGTTCGTTTTTTGTCTTATTCAGATCACAGAACAAATCAAATCACAGATTTTACCAAAATCACATCAAGTAATACAAAGTAACATTTTAAAGACAAATCAGCTTGTTTATGATACTAAGATACCATATATACACAACATCTTCATTTCCCAGAAAGTCTCTGATTGAATCTTGCTGCCATTTATCTATACAGAATGCTTGATTATCTGTACCTGTGTGATGGGTTTTTTTTTGTTGAACAAAGCATAGAAATTATATTTACAAATCAAGTTGTTTTATGGCAGAACTGGTAATATAGTACATTTATACTATAGATGTTTAAAAGGTAGGATTTATTTTCTGTATCTTTGGATAGGGCAATAAACCTTATTTTATACACTTGTAGAACATTAGGCGAACTTTTTTATTGATAAGGGAATAAAAAACAAACAGTTTGGGAAAACAACACGATTTAAAAATAAATTGATGATAAAGGGGTTAATAAATAGCAGTTGTAATACAAGAAAAAAAACATGAACTCATAACAAACTTGCGGACTGTCCCAACCAACTATAGGCAAAAGCTTATTAAGTGTACATGTATATATACATTTACATGGTAGGAAATCAATTAGTTTTAAAATTCTCAAATTTCTTAATTAATAAATGAGCTTTTACAAAGGAACAAAGACTTTCTTATTGTCTCAAAACCCTAAACTTCAGAGTCAGTCCTGAAACTTACTCAAGCATTTAACAGAACAATTATGGTTAGTGATTATTCTAAAACTGAGAAATCAGCAGGGAGGGCAGGTAAAATGGACAGAGTGCATCAAATGATTACCCTTTTAAAGTAACTATTTCTGCATAGGAAAAATCATGAAAGAGCAGGGAGGAGAGAAAAAGGGCAGGCTGCAGTTCCTTGCTATTCTGCTTTAGAATAATCATTAATCAAATTATACAATTATCACATGGTCAATATAATATAACAATGTTTACAGTGCATAGTACTTAATTATACCAGCTCCATAAAATCATTGTATAATTCGTTTTTTCTCAACTGTCAAAACATGAATAATTTAATGTGCTCCTTATCTTACACTCATGATATTCTAATTGAGATAGTGTGGAATCAATCACTGTGAAATTATTCAAACTTTGACAGTTGAGAAAAAACGGACAAAAATAGTTTTAATACATATAATTAAGTACTATCAATATTACACATGTGAGACAACATCTAAGGGTCATCTATCTTAGTGTAAAGAACTTAAGGTCTAAAAAGAAATCAGTTTCTAGTTTGAAAGTTTCATCTCCCGAAATAAGTAGGATATTTGGAAGGCAATGTTTTCTTTTTCATAAATGTTTTTTTTTTGTCAATTGTTGATATTTCATCAATATCTTCTGCAAATTTTTGTTCTTACGTTTGACAAAATATTGTTTTTGACATAAATAATAGCAGGCTGTAAAATATATACAGAAGGTAGGGAAACCAGAAACCTGTGACTATTTTCAGTTAGCAGTTTTGTATATGATACAATAGGCAGAAGAATGAACTTATTTTGACAAATTTTGCTTTCTTTACTTTGATTTTTAAAAATTAACAATTATCAGACAGTATGACATGTGCTTAGGGATCAATAAGTCAAGTGTTCAAACCCTAATAGGGGCACTGCTAATTGCTTAGAGCTAAACATTTACCAACAGTTGTTTCACTATAACCAAGTGTAAATGGGTACTGTGAGGGTCACCAGCTTGAAGATGATTTCTATGTTTAGAGATTATCATAAATTGTTAAGTCAGCTGAACATGTATATGGAAGCAGACTTTAAAGTTTAAATCACATACTTAGTTTTTTAAAAACTTTTATGAGCTATTTTACAGCCATGATAACTCTATAAGGTGACCCTCATGGGGTGATTTTTTTCACCCTACAATACATAATTATACAACTCAAAGTAAGCAGCGCTTGACAAATCACATGTCCTAAAAATCAGTAACAAAAAACAAACAAACAAAAAATATTTTATTTTTCTGACATATTAATTTTTTTTGTCTTTACCAGATAATAAGTGAATTTGTCAAACCTTGCTATATCAAAACAAAGAGAAAATCTTGAACACAGAAAACTTTCATCAAACAGCAAATGAAATAGAACAAAATAGAAACTAACAAGCGTCAAAATCTTCCATCTCCCATTAGAAATTTTGGTTGCCATGCCATGAGCCAATGGATAAGTTTTAATTTTTGTCGTCCTATCCTGTTAGCATAGGCCCAAGAAGTTACGCTTTTGTTCTTGGCCAAACTTAAAACAGATTGAGACAGTCGAAGGTAACCAAATAAAAGAGGGCATTCAAAGGTAAGAATTCTAGGATTTAAAAATTATTTTCTATTGCCTATTCTAACAAATGTTGATGCATATGATGAAAGTTTAATCTGTACATTTCAAACCAAACTGGACATATAGCATGGGTTTGAGTCCCTTGACTCGTTATCTTTGTAAATAATCATTTTTTCAAAACCATTTATATCATTAAATGCCTTCATTTTATTTTTAACTTTGAAGATTTTGTTTTGTTTTTGCTGGGCTTAAAGCCATAGCAACACATTGTTTAGGTCATATAACGGCGGTCGGTCAACCTACTCACTGTTCTTAGGAAAGCTTAATCTCTAGATTTAGCCATTAACCAACCACTAAGGGCATACTTTGTCAGTGACTGTCCTACATAATTAAGAATCATTCGTAAGAGGGAGAATGGCCGTAGAAAAAATTTCATGACCAAGCTCCACGAAAGTTTGCCCCGCCCAGGAAACGAACCCACTACCCCTTGATCAGTAGACTTGCCTGCTACCAACTGAGCTAGCCGGGCGGCTTTTAAACTTTAAACTTTGAAGAGATGCAGTCACTTAACTGTTCATCTGTAGAATATATAAGTTTTGTAACCTTAAAAATAATAACACCACAAGCAATTTTTGCCAAGGACACATATTTGCTACATTTAGAATTTTAGTGCGGGACCGCTTTTCATTTCCAGTGTGCTTTGAATTAAGGAGAGAATAATGAAAATTCCACTTACTGTAGCTTGATTGGTCAGCTGGCATATTGAATGAACTTTCACTTTCAGAAGTAAATCCTGACTGACCTTGACCCCAATCATAATTTCCTGTCGCCATTTCTACACCAGTTATTTCTAGTTCATCCTCAACCTGTTCAACCTTGACCCTTACAGGATCATCCAACTCAGAATGTTTATTATCACTAGCAGTGTCACTGGTTTCCGTAGAAACGCGAGTACTAGAACTATGAATTGAGGTCGGTAAAATGTCACCTGTGGCACCGTTGTCAGAAACACTTTCGGTAAATTCACTTTTCACTGAGGAAATATTGGGGTTGTCCCCTGAAGTTGAGGTGTTAATGCCTGAGATGGAATTATTCTCATTGTATGATACCTGTCCTTCAGGTTTTTGTTGAGGGTCTAACATAGGCTGTGAGAATGTTGGTTGCAAACTTATGGGATACACACGTGGACGTTTTGCTGCCTGACTGGATGGTGATTGAATAGGGCTTGGAACTTTTCTCTGATATGGTTTAGCATGTTCACGTGTCTTTTGTCTGTGATGAGCTACAACAGAAATAGAAATTACACATTATAATCTCGATACATGAACAAGAGGGTCCTGAGAACCCTGGAATGCTCATCTAAGTATTAGAAGCTTAGAATAGCTGACAGAATATTTTTACCAGTTTTTTTTACCATACCTTCTAGTGATGCTACATGCCAAATTTAATAACTGTAGACATTACGGTTTTTGACAAGAAGATTTTTTAAGAAATTGTTGACGACGGACACACGCACGCTCACACTAATGCACAGTCAATTTTGTCAGACCCCCCACAATAGCTCACCTTGAGCACTTGGTGCTCAGGTGAGCTTAAAATAAGGTCAATTGCAGTATTTCTTGAATTTAGAGCCTCTTGCATTGTGAGAGGTAATATGAGGACAGTTCACCAAAAACATGGTCCCTAGATAGAACCAATGCAAGATTATTATCCTCTATAAGTATAAGCGAATATGTACTCTTACATGAAGAGCAAGTGTAAGCAGCTGGGCAAGGTCTTACAGGGCAGGCAAATCAATCATCCATATTGTCCCAAGGCAAGTACAGACAAGTGGATTTTTCAATAATTTTATTCCATAATGTTTATACAGAAATTAAACTGGGCTAATATTTATTGAATACAACTAAATAGGTTTGCATTCCATCAGTAACCTATATTATTTTATCCTTTTAAAAGCAACAGCTGTTCTAAAAGACTAATATTATTATTATTATTATACTAAAGTACATATTTGCGACTGCATTAATAGTTAATAAATATTGTATCTTCATTGCAAAATTTATAAAATTGAGTCTAAGTGGTTGTACTTGAAAACTGAATAACTGCTAATTTTGCAGAATCCAATACAAACTATCACAGATGGCTTGCTTTCAACTTAGAGAAAGAAAAAACTAACTTACTTTTTAAACAGTATCCAAGGAATTGTGACTTAATGTCATCTCTACCTTCAAAGAAACCTTTCCCAGTATTAGAACCAAGATGAGACAACGATCCATCATCAACACTGGCTGTCAATATAATAGATTCTTCTCCAGCATGGTCAGACAACTGTTCCATCTTAAAATATATCAAATACAATAAATTGTTAACATAACTTTATACTTAATACTTACTTTTATAATTCTCTGGCATTGAATATTGGACATAATACATCTTAAAATTGATTGGTCACATGTAGGGCAGTCAGGATATACCAGTATACCGGTATATTGCAATATGCAGATGCGGCAGTACGTACCAGGTACCACAGTATGATTTTAACGTACCGGTATTTGGCAATATTTTTTATTTCATCGGGAAATTCTTCTCTTCGCGAAATGAAAGAAGTGAAACGTCGGTTTTTCTATTGTTCATTCAATTCAATCTTAAGTCACAGTCCTAAATGACCGTAAATACTTAAAGAGGCTAGATTCTATCAGTAGCTTCATGTCAAATTTGCATTGTTTCTGTTAAAAACAGCGGAGACACAACAAATCTAAAAGCCCACAATATATTGTGGTACATATCACGATACAGTGCCATCATATTGCAGTATATTGCGATACGCGTGACAGCTCTAGTCACAGGCGTGAAGTTGGAAAATTTTTAAATCCTGATATTCCTCGATTTCATCATTTTTGCGCTTACACAAAGGGAAGAAAAGACGAGATATTTTCTTCCCTCAAACAAACAATGCCATTTAACACTTGGATTACAATCACACTAATAGCCAATTTACAAGACATAGGCATTTGCAGGAGTTCTAAACACTAAGAAACATTGTCATAGTTAAAATTAATTTATTTTGTAGAGGAAGACGAGTGATAAACTTGGAATGTGACTCGTTTTAAAAATTGAGCTAAATTTCTATGGATTTAAGTTGGCGGACTACAAATGGTTTTGGAATTGCCACAAGTTTCGAAAGTTGTGAACATTTCCTAACTTGCGCAATGATAAAATGGTAGTTCCACTGTATTTTAGAATCAGCATTGCAAAAATTCAACTTTGATTTAAAAAAAAATGCACAGAAAGTTATAGAAAAATATTATGCTTACCAACAGCTGTATCTGTGACTTAAGTACAGATTTTAATATTGCTTTGTATCCTGGGATGTCTTTTAAAACATCTAAGTCAGACATTTTGAAGTTTTTAACACAGAAATAAGGAACTCTAAGAAGAACTAATAGATGGAATTTGTTCAATTAACAGTTACAGTTTTATAAATTCCCATCAATGTTTGTAACATCTCCTAGAAAGACTACCATGTACAACCTGAAAATAAAGTATTTTAATAAAATTAATTAGAGACTTTAGTCAGTTATCTTTCCCTGATAAAATCTGAAGCAATCCAATAGGTAAGAAGGTCCTTACATTTGAAATCCTCAAATTTTATCACTGAAGTCCTATGTAAGGATAACAAAATATTTTATCTAATATCTTTATTGTTAATAAAGATATTAACAGAAGTGGTGAAATTTAGATATTTCTTTACCCTTAAAATACTTAGCTTGAATTTCAAACAAATTAAATGATTTACAAAAATGTTGTCTAAGGTAATTTTGGCAAACTGACATTGAAAAGTAAGGGTAAATTCTGAGTAATCCAACTAAATGGACTTACCTATTTGAAGACTATACAAGGAGAAATAACTACGGTCCCTTATTAATAGGCTGTATGTAAATGACCCAGAGAGGGTTACATACAGTATTGAAAGAAGAAGCTACACCTTAACGTGTAGTAAAAAATTACAGAAATAGTTATGGTGTAATGCAGGGCTCGAATTTAACAAAAAATTGGACTCGCAAATTTTTGCAAGTTGATTTTATTTCAACTCAGTCTCCCAAAACAAAAAAAATCACTTGAATTTTTCTCTCCAAATTTTAATAGCATACATAGTTACTACATTGTATATCCATATAAGCAATACAAAAACATAGTATTGTGCATAAAGTTTGACCCTAATCTGAACTTTATGCAAGAATATTCATTACATAGAATACGAAAGTTGTATTAAATTAATACTACTTTCGTATTCTATGTAATGAATATTCTTAATACTATTAATGCTCGACACAGATCGGACTATATCGTCAAAGCTTGAATGTAATTATTACACAGGGATGATTTTTAAAATACAAATGTATATATTAAACTTTTAAAAGCATACAATAAGAGTCTGCTACACAGTGGCCGAGAGGATTATACCATTACGTGCCGAAGTGTAGAATAGGCGTGGTATTGATTTTCGTCGGGATATGTGTAGATAATTATTAGATGCAAAAGTGAAAAATCAGATCAGGGTCAAACTTTACGCGAAATACTTAATTTAACTGAAGATTGAACAAGGGTCTTATTGTAGTATAGCTAAACAATTTCACAACATGTTTTTACAGTGACTCTTAAACTAATACAATCAATCTATCTGGCAGTTTAAATGCTGATTTGAACCTCATTAGTACATATTTAGACAGTACATTTTTTGCGTAGATTTCAACTCTTGACAATTTCCGAGTCAAATAAATGTTACTCACTATTTTCAAAATCCATTGGCATTTTGCAAGCATGCAAGCTTAAATTCAAACCCTGGCGTAATGCTATATTTACTTATCACTTACAAGGGCACTAATTGTGAAATATTTGGTTCAATACACAGTGTTTGTGAATTGTCATAAAAAAGTGAGTAATTGCTAACTAGAAAATGGAATATATAAGTATTATAGCATTTTTTTGTGAAGAAGAAAATAATGTATAAACATTTCATGTGTACAGGGCCGGCTTCTAAAGAAGAATATTGTTGGCAATTGAAACATTTAAATGATTTATTAACATATTAAGTTAAAAGCATTATGATTTTGACTCCGTCCAAAAAATTGCACGCAAAAGCAAACAAAGACATTTAACCTATTCAGTATGAAGACTGACTTAAAAATTTGGTACGAATAGACCATCAATTAGTAAATTTATTTGCAATACATCTTATCACTAGGGTTTCAAAATCAGAATAAAATCATAATTGATCATCGGAAATAATCGGACAACCCTTTTTGATCAATCATCGATAATATAATTGAAACATTTTCTTAGGTTTTCATTCAGGATTTCTGAAAATATATGACGATACGTTGCAATGGTTTAAGTGTTTTGTTTCATATAATAGAATTTTTAATCATGCATAATAAAGTTATAGCTATTTGTTTGGTGGTTGTATACTTTTAATAATAAAATCAATTTTCAGACATTTTCAGTATGGAAAAGGGGCTTTGTATTGTCCAATAATGGCGAATTCCACGTCGCTGACCATAAATATTGACACCTATGATCTCAATGATTTACAATAACAAAGAAGAAGTAAATATTTACCCATCATGGTTTAATAAAGAGGAGTTTTATTCCTATGAAATGTTATTTCTTTAGTAATGTTATTAAATTGTTATCTAATGTCTCATTGTCAATAAAAATGAATTACCGACATTAGCGATGATCGATTTTTAAACTTCATAATCAATTGTCTCCAACTTTTACTGAAAAATTGATTATTGATCATAATCGATCATGGTTTATCCCTACTTATCACTCTTATGACTTTCATATACCGCTAAGTTTGTAACTTGTAAGACAATATCTATTGAGTAAATGATTAAAGAAGATTGTATCAAGTGACATGTAAACAAAGACTGATGAGCATCTAACTCTAATCCGACATACAGCATGTTCAATCACAGAAAAAGCCATGTATTTTACGCCAAAAAAATTTATTTCAGGCAAATATTCAATTTCTACCGGGTATCAGTAGGTGGTCCATAATACATCATGATGTAACAATCGGTAACTCAGTTAACCTTATTACGTTTTTTACTGGCATTTAGCCTTTACCGAAATGACGTCAGCAAAACTAAAGTGGATTGTTACTGTTTCGGTTGTTAACAAGAAAGATAATGTGGGAGCCACATTAAAGCCGGATTTTTCTGCATATGGGAACATTGAGAACAAGTTTACGTTGTTACAAAAGAAAGTCATTTAATATATTGCTTATCAGAAGGAATACAAAGGGCAATAATTAATCTTAAAGGAATAAAGATTTTCATTAACTATATATATGTCCTATTGTATATTTTCTTAGTATTTTGTTGTTGAAAGCTTTAACACAAAAATAACAAAGGGAAATAATCCATTTTAAGCCAGGTAGAGTTGTGGTTACTGTCTAATTCTTTTTCAACAGATGATATGTAATCATTGTATGAAATTTCATAAACATCTAACCATAAATGGCAAAGATATCCAACAATTTGAAAACTTTAACACAAAAATAACAAAGGGAAATAATCCTTTATTAAGCCAGGTAGAGTTGCAGTTACTGCCTAACTCTTCAACAGATGATATGTAATCATTGTATGAAATTTCGTAAACATCAAACCATAAATAACAGAGATATCCAACAATTTGAAAAATTTAACGCAAAAAGACAAAGGGAAATAATCCATTATTAAGTCAGGTAGAGTTGCTGTTACTGTCTTAAATTCTTTTCAACAGATGGTATGTAATCATTGTATGAAATTTCATAAACATCTAACCATAAATGGCAGAGATATCCAACAATTTTAAAACTTTAACGCAAAAAAACAAAGGGAAATAATCCATAATTAGGCCAGGTAGAGTTGCTGTTACTGTCTTAAATTCTTTTCAACAGATAGTATGTAATCATTGTATGAAATTTCGTAAACATATAACCAGAAATGGCAGAGATATCCAACAATTTTAAAACTTTAACGCAAAAAAAACAAAGGGAAATAATCCATTTTTAAGCCAGGTAGAGTTGTGGTTACTGTCTTAATCTGTTCATCACATGGTATGTAATCATTGTATGAAATTTCATAAACATCTAACCACAAATGGCTGAGATATCCAACAATTTTAAAACTTTAACGCAAAAAACCCAAAGGGAAATAATCCATTTTTAAGCCAGGTAGAGTTGTGGTTACTGTCTTTATCTGTTCATCACATGGTATGTTATCATTGTATGACGTTTCGTAAAAATCTGACAATAAATGGCAGAAATATATGCTAAATATATGGTACATTAAAAACTTTAACGCAATTGTTAACGACACCGGACGCCCGCCCACCCGCCCGTCCGTGTTCGCCAAACTATTAGCCGAATTTTTTGTTGAAAAATCCGGCTAATAAAGAAGCATGAAGACGATAGCCTTCTGCTCTAGAGTGTTGACAATGCAATGATTTGTACCAAAAAATTATGTCAAAACAAAAGACTTTATCTGATAGTATTGCCAGAGTAAAAGGGTGTTAATTTAAACTTTTATATTACAATCAGATTTGCAAGCTTTGGATGAAGTAGCACTTAGTGACTTGTTGTTGACTAGTATTGCACAAGAGTGAAAGCACCAGCATCACAAAAAAAAAAAAAAAACTAAAGGCAGCTAGATTGCACGTAGTCCTAAATATAAGACCCTACATAACTTATTTATCATACAGAGTTACTGATATTCTTCTGTTATGTAGGGTCTTAACGGATTGCTTCACAAACGCATAGCAAAATAATTTTTTTCAAAAAGTGAATGAATATGCGTCAAATTAGCATCAATCTATAAATAAAAGTTAACTTTTATTCTTTCCATAAAGCAGAAGACAATAATCAGTTTTTCGGCTTACGAAAACACTAATTACTTTTCCTGCTATCCAGGGTTGTCGCGGCTATTGTCAATTTTGAACTGAATTCGTGTCGGCAAATAAAGTTTCGTTTTGCTTAAACTACCAACAGTCAATATTATACCCGGAGCGGTCCGAATACTGGCTATTATATATTATATATTCGTTCAAAATCAATCCTTACAAATGACGCGACCAAATTTAAATTCGGCTTGCCTCGGCTATTATTGCACAGTTATTGTGGCAAACTGAAAGTACTCATAAATGAAGGAGTTTAAATGGATTAATTAATTGTCTAAGGTTAGAATTAGAAATTATTATACTTTTATCATGTGTATTTTTGAACGAATATAAAAGCCAGTATCCGGATCGTTCCGTGCATACTATTGACTGTCAGCAGTAAGAACAACTACTCTGGAGAGAAAAAAATTTCGTTTAGGCGAAGCGACACTTGATTTACCAGCTCAAATTCAGTTCAAAATGGCGGCGAGCGGCGACAACCCTGGATAGCTGGAAAAGTTATTAGTGTTTTTGTAAGCCAAAAACCTGATTATGATCTTTTGCTTTATGGAAAGAATAAAAGTAAACTTTTATCTATCGATTGGTGCTAATTTGACCCACATTCACTTACTTTTTGAAAAAAATATTTTGCTATGCGATTTTGAAGCAATCCGTTAAGACCCTACGTAACAGAAAAATGTCCAAATGAAAAACAAGTAAATCTGTGAGCTAATGCTCACTAGTGATACCCCCGCAGTGAGAAATATGACTATCATAATGTAACTTTCATTTAACGAAATGCGACAAACAGGAAGTAGATGAGCAAGGAGCATGATATCGCTTTACACCACATGGGACTATGGGATGAAGCAATATGCAAAGTATTAGGCTGCTGCATGTTAATATAGTTGCTGAGAAAACTGCGACGGAAATTTTGTAACGGACGGAAGCGGGGTATAAAAATTTATGTAGGGTCTTATATTTAGGACTATTTAAAAATGCTTTTTTGTTATCCATTTTTAATATCAGCGAGGGTGTGGGGGCGGCAGAAAATTAGCCGCATTTATCTTCGCGCGTCTGCTCATAGAAACAGACTGCCGCGCATGCATATTTATATTTACTTCCGGGGTCAACTAAACTAGATGTGTCCCAAAGTTATGTAGCCTGTAGGGTCTTATATTTGGGACTAGATTGCACAATACACCATTTCACTAGGCATGATTAAATTCCGATGATGTTGTGTTCATCTGGACTGCTTATCATAAAATAATGTGGGGTAAAGTAAAAGATGACCCAGATTTGTCGAAACTCAGTTAGATTTTGGGACGAATCGTCTAGAGACGAATGTGACTGGGGACGAATCGTCTCGACGGAGAATAGGGGAGGAATAATATTGTACTTGTGTCAAAATGAACCTATTTAAACTGGTGTACACATTTTTCAACATTGGTGGACACAATACCCACTCAAAAAGTCACTGAACAATCTGGATATACCCACAAACAAAGCAAATCCACGTCGAATGAAATTGTTAATTGAATTTGAAATTACAAATGATCGTGACTCTTTCGGCTACGAATTTAGACCTCATTGATCAAACGTGTGGCATAAAAAGACATTGCGACAAAATCTATATACCTTAAATATATTATTTAACCCTAGTTTATGATTGTTCCCAGATGAATGAAGCTATACATTTGGTTTAAAATGCACGCTACATTTCATGCTAATATGGCGACGCCCGAGTAACTTTATTTTATCACCACTGAGGGCTGTATCTAAAGTACGTAAACAGTCGCAAAAAAGCGTAAAACAATAACGAAACCTAATAACACGGATGAGTATGGCCGACTATGAAAATTTTATAACCGGTTGTTTTCCTTCATTAGACCCAGAAATCGCGAGTTATTGATTTTAAACAATTGATATTGAAAATAATGTTGTTAGTTCATTTCTGCAAAATTTATTTAGGATAATAAATCTTGAAATACCTTTTTTCATTTAATCATGTGAACCAGTCGGTGATTAATAATTTCGACACGTTATTCTTGTACAACAGTCATTGATTTAAAAGGAGTGTTTTACTCTATTTATCTAATATTGTAAATTTTCTCGTGGATTGTTATTAGCAATGTAAACAGCAGTTATATATATAAAAGTACAAACTCCTCAAGACAATTAAAAACAACATCACGGTATCAGCTAATGTAAATCTAAATGACTGACTTAGTCTTATTTTGTTTCACAATATTTTCGTTTTGCTCTGACATGTTTTCAACTAAGACTCATCTCCTTATAAACGTTTTTATTAAGATATTTTAACAACACTAGACCAATAATTATAACCGATTAATATCTATGTTTATTTTATCATTAATTCTAAGACAGGTGAGTGGAAAAAAAGAAATTATCTTTGGACATTTCATAGACATGATTTTCTATTTATTGTAAGTAAAATCGTTATTGAGCAAACTACTGGGATTTGGCAAACTCTAGCCAAAACACCATTGGCAACGAAAAAAAACCTTATCATAAAATCATTGAGCCATTTGATAAACAAGACATTACATGTAACAATCGACAATACTCAAATCGACTTTTCTGCGAAGCAGATATGAAGACAGTAATTTTCGCTAGTCCGAATTCACTAGTTGTGGGCTTATGGCTAGTGGGGTAATAGCAATGACTGCCATATATATCTTAACAAATATATTTTCTCACAAATTATAAAAGTATGATAGGGTCCTTGTTAGTTATAATTATGGCCGGGAAAAATATTCGAACATTCGGAACGTCACCGAATATTCGAATGTTAAAAAAACACTGATTTGAATACTCAAAATTCTCAACATAAAATCGGCTTTTCCAATTTTTTAATCACAATTGACTATTGTTGTTAATTTTTGTGAAGAAAAATAAATCTTGACCCCAGACTTAAATTAAAGGAAATGGCTAATCAAAACTTTTCATTAAAGCTCAGGATATTGTTAATTCTTTATGAACCGAATTCGTATGGTATTTGGATATACGCAGTCGGAGACGGAATCGTATTATGAGGCAATGAGGCATTTATACACATGAAATATTTTCTAACTATATAAAAACAAATATTCAAATATCAAACACAAATATTCGAACATCAAAATTTGTATTCGTTCCCGGCTCTAGTTACAATATAAGAATGTTTTAAAAATCAAGACACAGGGGTTGTAGTTAATCTTTACACTGTACAATTGTTGACTGTGTTATCATCAATCATAAGTTTAAATCATCACTTATTATACCTTTAATGTAAATTATGATGATTAGGCCACAACAAATTGATCATATGTTCTATGGATTTTGTCCGAAAAAAATTGGAGCGAGCGAGCGAAAAAAAAATAAAAATATTTTTTTCCCACATTTTGCATTTTGAGGAGCGAGCGAAAAGCGAAAAATAAAAAAAAGTTCTATTTTTATAATTATTCATTTACTTAAAGTCAAAACGCACTTAAATGCAGAAAAAACTTTAATGAATAGCATTCTGTATTATTTCAAAGTGCATATAAGCCACAATAATCACTTAAATTATAGTTGTTGATATAGACATGCTTATTTAAATATACATAAGGGTATATCGTAAAACATGGATTAAAGCTGTACTACCATGGATTTATATATTTTTCTTACATGATACAATTTTAAAAGCACTGTATGTATTTATTATTTTTCTCTCAATTATAGTTTCATATTTAGTCTTTATTCCTTGGGTTTTATTATCTTGACCTTGGATTACAAGGAAATGTCTGTTTAGCTCTGATTATCTTGTAGTTTGTTGTAAGAAAGATTACTTGTTGTTAATATTCATAAAATTAATGCTTTTAGTATGATACATACAAAATAAATGCCTGTATTTTGTTCCATTTGCATTTAGATGAACTGTACTATATTATCATACTGTAAAATTATACTCATTATACTGATTTCTATCAATATTGAACTTCAAAACTTCCAAGATCATTGTTAAAATTTAGAATCAGCACTTTTAAAATTATAAAGGACCAAACCTGGTGACTTTTTATATAAAATAAATCCCTATATTAACCAAATAAATAAGAGATGGAATCAACAACAAACAGCTACTCAGCAAATTTAAATCCTCCAGAATGAAACATTTTGGCTCTGCACCCCTATAAAATGATGGACCAAACCTGTTGACTTTTGGTGTATAAATAAAGTTTTAATATTCCAGTAAATTAAGGATGGGCTCAAAAACATAAAAATTATACATGCATAATTATATTCATATACTCAGTATACTTAAGTTCCTGAATGAGAATTTTAGAATCAGCACCCCTATAAAATGATAATGAACAAAACCTGTTAACTTTTAAGTGCATAAATACATTCTTACTAATTAGGAAGAAGAAGATTATTAATTAAACAAATTATGCTACAGACTAAACAACATACAACTGCTAAGTATACCTAAGTAATCCTGGAGGAAAAATTGAATCAGCACCCCTATAAAATTAAATGGACTATACGTTTTGGTGTCGAAAGAATAGCCTTTTGGTAGATAATACAAAAGACAACTTCATTTTAAATCAGTCTGTTCGAATATCTCCGGCATGAACATTATTAGAAAAGGAAATCTTCTATCCTGTCCTACCTCAATACATAACACATGAGTCGACCTCTATGGTAAATTAATTTTACACAGAAGGTGAACATATGACGTCACACATCCAGATCATCTTTGTAGGGTTGATGGAGCCGCTCTGTCTACGTCACTGTTCAACTTCTGTGTGTATCAAGAGTTAAAGTTTATGGAAGTTAAGCATTGCATTTATTACGTATAAATTTAGTATACATGTGTTAAAACGTGTACTAAATAGGATTTTTAGAAAAACAAAGGAACGAAGGATCGATACGATCATCATAGTGACGTATGTAAACGTGAATACTTTACTGTTTTGTTACAAATATAGCAATGTCATGGTGATAAGCTTTGATATTTAGACCAAAAATCATTGATTTTCTCCGTAAAACTTCTTGGTTGAGTGCCCAAAAAAATTGACTTCAAAAAAATCTTGATGCGGTAAAAATTTTGAAGTGCGGGAGCAAAAAAAAAATAAAAATATTTTTTTTCCATTTTCGGATTTTTAGGTGCGGGAAATCCGACGAACAAAAGATCAATTTGTTGTGGCCTTACATAAAAAATGAACAAACTAACTTTCCTTTGTTTTATATCTTTATTTTGTCTGAGTTAAATATTGGAGCAAGATATTGCATAGGTCATACCACGGCAGCCAGTCAACCTACTCAACATTCTTTGATTTAGAATCAGTGGTAGGAGGAAAAATGATGATAGAAATGCTTCCATGATTTAATGTCAAACACCGTTACCATGGAAACAGAATTACATTTCAAACATCGTTACCATGGAAACAGAATTATATTTCAAGCATCGTTACCATGGAAACAGAATTATATTTCAAGCATCGTTACCATAGAAACATAATTATATTTCAAGCATCGTGACCATGGAAACATAATTATATTTCAAGCATCGTTACTTTGGAAACATAATTATATTTCAAGCATCGTTGCCATAGAAACAAAAATAATTGTCAATTGCCGTTACCATGGACGCCAAAATATAGATTCAGTGGTCGAGTTATGTGCCATTCTATTTATTTGGCACATACTGAGATTTCCAGGCAATGTGTACACTGTCTGAGTTCTTTGCCCAGCTTTATCGTTAGAAACGTTCTGATCAACTACACATGTGTTTGTATTTGTATGTCCACTTGGCGTATAAAATGGCGGAAACATTGATGAACACGAGGACATACTAACAGCAGTTTGATGTGCACGTTCTAATGATGAAGAATGGTCTCTGAATTCACAGTCCAGCATTGGTACGTCACTTTCACCAGCGATTACAGCAATGCTTGCATTCGGATGTAGTGTTGGCACATTGATCAAGGTTTCTGTATTGTATCCATGGTTTCCATTATTGAATATAAATTTATCATTTGTTAAGGTAGCTAACTGCTGTCCTTTACGTAATACATTGAAATAGTTGACTGTCATCTCTAGAATATCTGCTTTGTCAAGTTTGGCTGTTTGTGTACCCTACAAGAAATAAAAGAATACATCAAAGGTACATTTGAACTTTTTTGAAGAGTAAAAATCAGTCACATGCACCAGAGTCCTTATACTCGTAATATACACATAACTATGTTATAATAATAATATTTTGTTAATGAACACAATTAAAAAGGGTCTTGTGTGCATTATCGTGAACGAGTTAAAACTATGCTTTCATTATAATTATAATATTTTACATAAAGTAGTGAACTTGTATGCACGGGGACTACATGTATTTATAGGGATGTATTGTTCGTTTTTTCTAAACTGTCAAAGTTTGAATAATTTCATGGTGAATGATTACACACTATCTCAATATCAGGAGTGGTAGACAAAGAGCACGATGTCACCGTGAAATTATTCATGTTTTGACAGATGAGAAAAAACGAACAATACGCGTTACATTATTATCATAATTTATGAACTCCGGTGCCAGTGATGTCTGTAAATATTGGTCAAGTACGTAAACAAAGCAATAATACATGTACACATGTTCACCTATTGAGTAGGCACGTCCATTTTCAAAGTGCATATATACGCATAGTAAGAATTGTAACGTGGTATTTTTTCATATATTCGATACAGCAACCTTTTTAAACAGATATTCTTGTTGCAATTTTACATTAGAATATGAAAATACATATAATATTCATGAAAACATGTAACCCGGGTCTGTAGTGCAGTTGGTAGCGCGCCTGAATTTCGAATCTAGTGTCCTGAAGGGGGTACTGGTACGAATCCCACCCGGACAGGTTATACCCTTCCATGAAAATTTGACAATAATGTCAATTTTCCTCCATTGATTAGACAATATGGAGAATTTTCCGGCCTTGTGGGAGGGTAATTACTAATTGAGTACTGGTTATAGACTAGGGTCGAGGAAAGCTAGGTTTGATGCGCTGGACGGCGTAAAATTAACTTAACAATTGTGTTGACACTGTGTTAAAGTCAGTATAAGATAATATTTATAAATTCATGTATCTCTACTTACCCCTTGTAGTCTAATATGTTCTAATAAAAGTAATTTTAAATGTGACAATGCTTTGTTAATTCTTTCTCGTCGTTTTCTTTCCATCAAAGGCTTTTTTATCTAAAAAGGAAAATTCATGTGACTACAATTTCATATTGTTAATATTTTTTATGATACCATTCTCGTTTCCAGAGTCTAGTAGGATTCTCAATACTATCTAGTATTGAGAATCCTACTAGACTCTGGGAACGAGAATGTTATGATACAAGTAAACACAATTAATTTAAAATAATATTAAATCAACAAACCATCGTTTTCAGTAATAAATAGTGTTTTGTCAGAAGATAAATCCTGATTTCGTATAGCAGTATGACTTTTTTGTACACTTATTGATAATCCTTATTGTCAGTTGCGTATATATCAACCCCATTGATTTAAATCCTCGATTAATGTTCGATATTTCTCGTGCATGTACACGGATATATATTTTTATCGATCGTGAATACAAAATTACTGTAGTGAGTATTTAAATCAGTGCTACTAACAGTTGAATTGAATTTAACAATATCTTGGTTCAGAAATAGCCGTGGTCGAAGCGCAGTGGTAGAGTGCATAATTATATGTCATAAGTCAACACAATGCAAGGAATTTACATGCAGTGCTAATTATAAAATATCCAATGTTTAAAAATGATAATAATATTCGCACCTTTCTAATATCCATATTTGTAATTCCCAGTGAAATGTCTGCCACAAGCGGATAGGGCTATACCCACGTACGTTTAATACCCGCGTCCTGTGTGCCCTTCTCAGTTAATGAACAACCGGGCGCACTTATGCACGCGTTTTTAGATACATGTAAGCATTTGAAAGTGGTGCATTTAAGTGCTTTAGGTATCCGTTTTAAGCCGATTGACGGGACTCTTCAATTGTCAACCGGTGAAAACAATAATGAATTCTTCATTAACGAGCTATACCACAAACTTCAAACAACCAAACTCTTCACTTAAAAACATATTGACAGGTTTAATTAAGGCGTGAACAACCGGAACTTTACGTCCGATAAAGTCCGAAGGAATTGCGAACAAACAATATGATCTCCTCGGTCTTTATGCTATACAAGTGCATTTTACGAAACTTACGGAAATGCCCGAAGTTTTTCGATTGATGATCATAATGAGACAGTCTAGCGGACACATTAAAATTTACTGATTGGTTAAAAACTTGACAACACGTCAATAATATGTCTGATACTCAATTATTTTTAATTTCGTAGTTTGATGCGTTTTTGATGAGAAAATTTATTCTAAAATTGTCATTAGGATATCAAGCATTGATTAAAGTGTGAAATACTTCACTATTGAAATTGAAACTCCTCGTTTATTTCTACAAACTTGTCTACGAAAAAGACCGAAATGTTCCAATTGTCGCGTCTTTCATCAACCGTAAGTACTCGACAGTTACTGTGACCTGGCAATATGTAATTTGATTGGGCAAAAACCTGACCGCGATATTTTACAAAGAGTACGCAAATATCTGACATATCACAATTGAAATGAATATAAGAACTTAAAAAGTCAAGTAGGTATTTGAAATGCCCTGGTTAACTGTGACAAACTCTTGTCTGTAACTCTGTTATATCATCAACAATTAAAATAAATACAGAACAGAAGTTCTGTTCTGTTCTGTTCTGATCAACAATTAATGTACAGTCATCAAGACTGTTGACAGTTCATTTGACCACTAGACGGTGTTGATTACATTTTGAATGAACGTATTATATCAATAATTGATTTGATGACATGATTTGTCCAAAGTCATCTTTAATCAAATTTTGCTTACAAATTCATTCATGATAAATCAATTATTTCGTAAACTTGGCATGTTTTTGTACTTTTATTTTAGGCATAATTATCCGTATATAGTGGAAATACGTTAGTCTGCAATATTGTGATACTGTTTCAAAGTATTTAATATGTTTAAACTTAAGTATTTATTCTTATTAAAGCAAATTCAGTTGTTCAGTACGTGTGGCTCTGTAGATAACACATGTTAATTTTTGTAAAATGCTTATAAAGTCAATATAATATAATACTACAAACATACCATATCTAAATGTAATATGATACACCCTATTTTGTAGTTATATTTTTATCAAATTGTATTTTAAACATGTTAAGATATTATTGGTATGTATTTTCTTAAATTATAATGATAGAAACACATTTATCTTTTATGTATTGTCAAAAAATGTAAGCTTACCATTTACTAATAAATGAATATGAACACGAATTTACTTAAATCTATTCAAACTTTACTAGCATAACTTGAGCTAATTCAGTTATCGTATATTCTGAACTTTAGTTGACTAAACATATATTACGTGATGTTACCATGACCCATATATTATTTACCATAATATTTATAATTACCCTTAACTACACTTTATTATTATGAATTGATTTTATTTAATTATATATTTAACAAGGGAGGTAACCACGTCTTTACTATATATTGATTTTATCGAGTTTACTCCCTTGAACACGAGTTTTACTTCCTTGTCCAACTAAAGTCTTCCTTTCTTAGAAGTAAAACGAGTTCTATCTCGTAGTTTGTTCGGCGACTGATACGTTTGAAGGGAATTATAAAGACAATTGATTTTAATTTTTCTTTAAAACTGATAGATGTGTTTGTGTATTTAAGCTAGAATAGGCGAAGAAAATGGTCCTCGTAAGTAAAAATTAAAACGTTTCTATAAACTATTAAATTTTGGTTACGTTGCATTATTGTTCGAAATCGAAACAAGAATTATAAACATTGAAGTATAAATGTTTAAAATCTAATAATTAAGGTATTGTACAATTAACATTAATATTATGTTCATTTTATTTAAAGCCAGTTCGTCAATAATTTAAACATACTTACCTAGTGATTAGGATATATGTATATACTTTAAATTTTGTATGACATAGGCGGATCCAGGAGTTTTAGTTGGGGGGGGGAATAAACAAGCATTCTAGGGATTCAAAGGGCCGTAATAGCCCCCGATGGGTCATTGGCGGTCCCCAAAGCTCTAGACATATAAAAATATATCATATAATTTTCTAACAGCCGTTGAACCATGTTAAAAATCTTACAAATAATAAGAACGAATTGTTTTTGAATTATTGTACGTTATTGTATTGTAAACATATACATTGTTATTATCTAATATACGACACATCGAGGGTTACCTGCAAGACTGTAGCAACTCGCTCTTTAACACAATGTACTCAATACAGTCTTGTGGGCAACCCTCGATATGTAAACATTAACATTAAAAGAAGTAAATATGAATGTTATTAAACGTTTCAGATACAGCCTGGTGTACGGGTTATTCGTGGACCTGATTGGCAAAGTAAACGACAAGATGGTGGTTTGGGTCACACAGGTATATTTTGTTATAGTTTTCCTTATCATTTATATACGTGTGTTAAAGGAATTGCAAAGCAAAAGTTCAACTTCATATTTCCTGATTTTGAATTATATTTTTGTAACTGTGATGCAACAGACACACTGTTATATATTACTTGGCAAAATATTTCTTCATTTTCTCGTAATATTTGGGGTGTTTCCTAACTACACCCACGTGGATCTGGTTAGCTAAAAAGATTAGTGTTGAAATATGCATTTCCTGATGAGAAGATATTAGAGCTTGTTATTGTTCAACATTAGTATAATTCTATTAAAAAGATATCCTAACCCTCTAAGAATGCTGAAAAGACAATTAAGAAGCAATCAATGAAAGTGTTTGATTTCAGAAAGTACGACATATAACAAATCTATAAATAGCTTGGTGAATCCCTTAGTATCCTACTTTCGTTTTCAACAATGCGTATGCCACATGTTTTAATTCGTTCAGTTGAATGTTATAATGACAAATATTATTAGTTAAAGATTACTTACGTTCTTAATATTGTTTTAAGGACTAAACTTGGTTCTATACTTTTGGCACAGTCATTTGCTTGTACATAAGATATAGTTAATTGATAGGCTAGAAAATTATCCGAAAACATTAGCTTGACTACTTATAATTCATGTACAAATAAATTCTACTATTAGAAATATTGGCGACAAAATCAAGATTTGGATTTATGATGATGAGCAAATGTCACTAAGAGCCTTCTTTTAGACAAGGAGGGAGAACATCAACTTCGCAGAGGTTAAACATTTGAACATAAACTTCATAGATACATGTACTTGCATTGACCGTTAACTTACGGAATCTCCCGATCGTTTTTCCGAATGATTCCGAGTGTCATTTTTGGTACAATTGTAGGTACAATTATTGGTGTACCTAAGGAAGGGTCATCAGATAATAAAGTTACTGTGACGTGGGATAGTGGTATAGAACTAAGATATAGAGCTGGTGAAGACAGTAAATATGATCTACGTGTATTTGATAATGGTACTGTGGGTAAGTCACTTTGTTTCACTGATTTGCCTGGCATGAATAACACTTTCTCTTAGTCCTATACTAGAATATAAGACCCAGACAATCTCAATAAACAACAACCATCACCATAAACAGATTTCCAATAACTCGCTAAAGTTAGCTAAAGTTAACAAGTCGGCGAGATTAGAAATATGTATACGATTTTAATTGTAATAGGAATTTATTCTGTTCAAAGTAAAACAAGTTGTGGTGGTTCTTATACATAGGACTAATTTCCTCAGGGATCGAGCGGTTTGTGTTGGATTAATGCATCGACATAGAGAGGTTGGTTCGTACTGAACCGAGAGGTAAAAGTCACTGACTTTATGTCAAGTCGCGGGTCCAAGCTGAACCACCGATTTCGATTCTTCAGTATGAGAAAGACGATACATTTCAGTGTTGGCGAAATCTTAGAATTTTTTACTTGTCCACTCTAGCTAATGGTATCTCTTACTTGTCCTAATGAACATTATGAAATAAATTTATTGAAAAATCCACTGTTCTTATCTTGGGACAACACGGACAATACGGACGATTGATTTCGCCAGTCCTAGTTTTGTACATGTACAATGTATTAATTTTGTTTACTGTGTATGAAAGCCTGTCACCGTTGCGGTCTTGGAACTATGGATGAATGAACTGTCCGCCTCAAACGAGTGCTATGGTGAGGGTATACAACTCAGAGTCTAAACATAAATCCACATCATTCGGAAATACATTAATATTTTTCTTACGATTTCAAACTCTTTTGAAAATGTAACGTACATTTTCATATTTCATAATAACCATATCGTATATCTTTGTCGTGTTTTTGTTGTAATAGTAACAGAGTATGTATCAAAGTCTTGGGGTAAATGCTTTGGCTGAACCATCATAATCTCCTGAAGTTTGGTCATGTTTTATGTGATTATCAGCCCGCCCACCATTATCTAAAAAGTACAGCTGTTAGCCATGGTGACAGTGTTAACTAAATCTGCTTAGGTCCAGGATTCAAAGCCTCTAAAGTGAGTTGTCGAACTTTAGACAGACCTCAGCGATTTATAAACAATGATATTTTTGAAAATTTGTGCGATTATGAGTTCATGTTTGGCCATTGACTGATAGAACTACAGTCTTTGTCGATGATGGCCCATCGTCGAGCCAACAAAGAAAATATACTTCGACGTAATCACGTCGTTGACCAAACAAACCTCTGCAATCTGCCCGGGAAATAACGCCTTTAATCATTAAAGGTACAAGTTCACATATTTGGTTATTTTTTTCTGTAATTTAAAAATCATTCAGTGACTGTAAATGTGTCAAACATTAATTCTTAATAATTCTAGATAAACTGACCTATATGTTGCAAGAAATATACGATAAAAGTCACAAAAATGCACTTAAATTGTCCATACCGCTACATACGGGGTAGATTTTTAAAACATGAAACACCAACATTTGAATGTCAATTTGCACAAAAAATGCCATTATAAAAACAATACTGTCCTGCTTTCAAAATGTTTCCATTCAATTTTGATAGTTTTAGAAAAAGTTGATATTTAAGTTAAAATCTGTGAATTAGTACCTTTAAATTTGTTCGCAGGTGTAAAACATATGACAATAACATGTGACAGTTGTGGAGAAGACCCATTGATAGGTATAAGATGGAAATGTGGTACTTGTGTAGATTATGATTTATGTACTAAATGCTATATGGGAGGAAAACATGATTTGTCTCATGGTTTTATGAGAATGGAAGTGGAGTCTGTTTTAGCGTAAGATTGTTTATGTTTACTATTATACTTTATATCTTCCTAATACATGTACATGTTAGTACCCAAATATTACCGGTTAATTAAATATCAGTTACTCTCGACCACACCAAATTTAAATGATTAATGATGAATTCAATTCTAAAATCTTATAATTAAACTCGGCCTATTTGATAAGTTGATTACGTATTACGGTTATTCTCAATAGATAGGTCCATCTGAGTGTGAGAATATCTGAAAAATCAACTTCAAACAAATCAATTGTAAATGTTTTGTTCGTTATTATGCATGTATCAGGGATGTTAATCTAAGTTTTCGGATGCATAACTATCTTATTACCAGTGCTATGACTATATGAAGAGGCTAAGGTGTAAACATTTGATTATTCGTTTTTGAGAACTGATGCTGTACCCTCATTGAAGAAAATAAAGGTGTTTTCACAAATATGTAATTGCGCTCCAAATAACTGGTTTGGTTTTCAACAAGAATGCATATCTTTGTCTAGAAATAAAAACTACGACTTGAAAGGCTTCTTTGTAAAGTCATAAAACTGCACTAAACTTTGGGAACACTTTTCAATGCTAATGATGAAATCAAGAGTGTAATCATTGGTAACACTCCATTTGTTTTCTATTATTTGTGGGTGCCATAATGATAACTTGCGGTTTCTTACACTAAACTTTGATCATTGCCCATACGAAAAATGTTCACATTACCTGTGTTAAGCTGCATACTTAGACGGCATGTGCATGTATAATGAACAAGTGCAACGGTAACGGAAATTTTATTCTGATTATATAGGTTTAAGATATCGTCAAACCCCTCAAGACTTAAATTGAACCGACAAATGTGTTACTTTTTAGTTGTATTTTATTGCTTAGTCACACAGCTAACATGAATACAACATAATCTTTTTCATATCATTTGTTCTACTTAGGAAAACTACTTCATTACTAATATAAAAACACGTCATAAATTTGAAAAAAATCTAATTATTTTGATAAACAGATGACGACATTCAGTTGAAACATTAAAAAACAAGACTTTAATTTAGCATGTGGAAGATTAAAACTCAGTAAAAAGCGCTTATTTACAAAAAGCAACAACTTAGTAACGGAAATTTTGTTCACGGGTATTTCTGCCTCCTGATATTGTTTGCTCTCTGCAATAATATTTAACCAAAATGACGTTTATTTTAATTCAATAAGCTAATTTATTTAAAAGTATTTATACATATAATATAAGAATAGTATAGAGAGGGTCCTACGGTGTCTGGATCGCTCACGAAAGCACCAGATTCTAAGGGCATCTAGTAATATTTTAGCACATTCATATTTAGCTGTAAGAAACTGTGACCTAGAGTTCACAATGCAAATAAATAAAGCACTGGGCCAAACAATTTAAGAAATTATTTTAGATACATGTATTTCATTACATATAACTCCATGTTTATTCTTGTTACCCCTGGTTAGGACCAATATTTAATCTGTTGACCCCTCGGGTGGTGTCAATATTAACCCCAGGGGCAAAATTTGAAAAATCGGTGTCGAGGTCCTTTTTGAGTTGTTTTGTGCAGAAGTTCGTAACTATCGGCTTATTTTTTTAGCAATACTATTCTTTATATTACATTATATATTCTATTATATTTTTTAAGAAATTGTTGACGGACGACGGACAAACACAGAATAGCTAACCTATAACAGTCCGTGCTCTGATGAGCTAAAATGTAAAAAAATCTGCTATAAGCCATTGTCTTATGGTATTTAGTGAACTTGTTTGAGACTTGTACGTGTCTGTTATTAACCTTTGGTAAAATAGTACTGACTTGAAACCATTTTCAAATTTATCATGCTGTTTTATTACTTACAAAAAATAAAATATCCGTTACCACATAGTAACGGAAATTTGGCATACTTAAAATCTCTGAGTGTCGAAGTTTTATCATTTCTTGGCGTTAATCAATATTTCAATTTAAAGTCATGTGTGTGTTCGTAGTCAATAAATCGTAATAAGTATATTAAAGCTAAACATATAATTAGTATCGCATTTGTAAAAGAACTGTAAACTTGAAAAAAAAGTCTTCATAATTATGCTATTTTTCCATCTTTTTACACACTTTAAAATGTGTTCTTTAACTACGAGGCCTCATTTGAATTCATAAATGACGTAAATATATGATGAACTGACTGGGGCTGTGTCCCTGCGAAAAGAAATAAGATTAATATACCAATCACGGTAACGGAAATTTAAATAACGGAAATTTAAAATTCGTATTGAAATTACGTCGTTTGAGCTCTACCATGTTATAAACGAAGAATTATTCGATCTTCTATGAACAGTTATAGTTAATTGATGTATTAATCGCCATTATACCGTTTCAATATAACTGGTATTTTCAATAATACCGGTAACGGAAATTTTGCTGATTTACTTTTTATTGACCCCTTTCACATTTGTCATTCAAATACTTTTATATAACATATAAACCACAGGTTTTTGTTAATTTGTTCAAGAATCAATGGAACTAAGATAACGTTTAGACGTTTCTTATTATTTTGTTTTTATAGTTTGCTTTCCAATCTAGCTGTAGTAGATACGGTATCGGAAATTTTATGATAAGTATAAAATTTGGCGACATGCACTCTGCATTAGATATTTCAAAAATGTCTGACTGACTGTTTTACGGAGCCTTTTAAGTACAAATTTCAATTGTTTACCAATGTATATGCATGCAATTTTAACTCTTTCAGTGACTATGTTCTTTGCAATGTTATTGCAAACAACACAGGGGTGGACTGGCGACAGTAACGGATATTTAAAATAAGGGTCTAAAATGGTGGTTACGATTTTATTAATAGTCCGATTTTTGTCATTTTTATGCACAATCATTAGGCATCTATTAGGCAATGAACGAAATACTAAAAAGGATTTTCTTACATTCTTACATTGAGTTATGTATCATTTTGTCTGATGGACCTATCTATTGAGAATGACCGATTAGATAATCATGTTTAGAAAAACACTAAGTTCTGGTCCGTTCATTGAGCAAAACTCTTAATAATTTAGACAGTAAAGGAACCAATGTAGGAACATGACCGAATACATTCAACTGCAATCACTTGCATGTTTGAGGAACAAAACCGAGGCCTTCCAAAAGAACAGTGATAATAAAAATAGTGGATCTTCGAAACAGTAATTTATTGAACTCTTAAAATCGTAAAATCATTCAAAAAAACGGAAAGTTTAAAACATTTAATTCTTAGACTACCAAGTACTCTTGTAAAACTGAAGATAACTGGTAAAAGTTATAAAATATTTTTCTATATTATAGAACTCCAGTATCACCGAGAAAGTTTGCTAAGAGAGTATCTATACAAGGTATATTTCAAGGGGCCACTGTCATGAGAGGACCTCATTGGAAATATAAGAATGATGACGGTAAGTTGCCGTTCGTTATGTAATAAATGAAGAAATTCCATTAGTTCCCCATGAAATGTTTTATTGGAAATTGAGCAGCTTTCATCTAATTTAAACTATGACTCTTGATTATTTGCGATGTTATAATAGATTTTAAAACATTCTGTAATTTTTAGTTTAGTTTTTAGAAACTTCATTTGCCGATTTTTTAGCATTATGTCCTTCATCAGATCATTAAAGTATAGACAAGGGTTCGCTGAAGTCCTTTAGCTAGCGGGAACTGGTAAAAGAAAGTGCCGAAGAAAACTTGTTTGGTGAGTTGGTTCCTGAACATAACCTAATACAGACTGAGACTGTTGATAAAGGGAGTAAAATTTAAAATCTAAAAAATGAAAAAGGTTGAAACAAATACTGTCACTTTCTTAAACATGTATCATGTTATAGGCGGTAATTCAGAAGAAGGTACGGTGCTGAGTGTAGTAGACTGGTCACGTGATCATTATAGGAGCGCTGTCAAAGTGGAATGGGCTAAAACCAAGAAAACCGGAACATATAGAGTGGGAGGTGACGGGTGTGTTGACGTCATATATACTGAGGAAGCTACATTTGAGACATACTATATTGACCATTTACCTTTGGTCGGTACGTGTTTCACTTTATTATTACAATCTATAAAGCTGTATATGATGTATGGTGGCATGTTTCTGCCACCAGATAAGTACATAGTTAACAAGTTTATTATGTGGTTTACTGGTTACATAACTAGTTAACTTTTAACCGGTTAACAATTTAGATAAAATTTAAGAATCTAAGCTCGTATTCACCAAAAGCTTTGGACTCGTATACTCAAATTGTAAACTGTAGTTAATATAAGACTTTAGTAAGTTATTTCCCCTTGTACACTCTTCAAATAGGTAGGTCCAATTAGTTGGATTACTTGGATTTTACCCTTATTTTTCAATTTCAATTTGCCAAATTAATATTAAATAACTTTTTTGTTAATTATTTATGTTGTTTGAAATTCAAGCTAAGTATTTTTAGGTTAAATGCCTGTCTTCATCACTTCTGTTAATATCTTCATAAACAAGAAAGATATTAGATGAAATATTTTGTTATCCTTACATAGGACTTCAATGATAAAATCCGAGGATTCCAACTGTATGGACCTACTTACCAATTGAATTGCTTTAGATTTTATCAGCTGAAGATAACTGACTAAAGTCCCTATATAATTGCTGTCTAATTAAAACGCGATTAATTCTCATTAAACATATCTTATACTTAGGTCGTCTTTTATAAATAAGTTGATCTACAACATTTTACCATGTTTGTTGTTCTAATATTTCAGATGTCGTAAACCCGGGAGAGATTGTAATAAAGAATAGTGACAAAGTTAAAGTTTATCTTGATTTAAAGAACTTTCAACGTTTACAGGAACACGAATCTTATGGTAACTGGGCTGATGGCATGGTCCAGGTATAGTTTGTCATTAGCATTTTAACTTTGTTTTCTTCAGAGTTTGATTCAAATTCCTACCAGCTGACCATGCGCATGAAGCTACTACGACTTTAGGCGGAAATTGTCGAGTATAACCGATTGGGTTGACTTCCGTTTGATCAGTCGTATGATCGATTTATTCATTGCAGTCGCCAAGAAAACTAATATGATTGTTTCTATTCAGCTTGGTCCTTATCATGTTCAACCCCTTTTGTATAACCTGTTTTGTAATAATGATTATTACAATGCGGGGTTTTAATTACAAAACGGGGTGTACCTTTGAGTTGTTGACAGTTTTAAACGCGAGTACGTTTTTAGTGCATACATACATACTTTTAGTAAAAGGTTTGAAACTGTGTACAACGATAAACGCCTGCCCAAGGTATGGAAAAAGTGCCTTAAAAATTGGCCGTTTCATATTACACCTCAGTCAACATAATTAATTTCAGTCATATAGATAATTATTATATAAAGTTGCATTATCATACAGTTTTAAACATTTATTCCAGTGTTTAAAAGAGACTGGTACTGTAGTACGAACACTATATGAAGGGAGAGCAGCCAGAGTTCAATATGAAGATGGTAAAATATGGACAGTCAATAGACAGGCTTTATTTAGGGTATGTTATCTATAGGCGGATCTAGCGGGGAGGGGTCAGGGGGATCCGGACCCCCCTAGAATTTCCAAAATGTTCCTGTCCATTATTGTATTTCTTGACTGTAAGTCATTTTTAAGTAGAATTTTTTTCGGTGCTTAGCATAGATTAAATGGTTATGTAGTTTTTATTATTAATATGTTACATTATTCTGCAAAATGTGTATAATGTAGTGGTGATTCAAAAGTTGAACCCCTCCCCCTAGAAAAAGTTCAGACCCCCTCTAGAAAAAAATCCTGGATACGCCCCTGTCAACTATAATATATTGTGTCAAGAACTTATATAATTTTATATAATTTAGATTTTTATATAGAGAGGAAATAATGTCTATAATCACTACATGTACTAGATAGGAACACCAACTTTGAAATAAAAGGTCTTAAGCTTTTTCAATGTTAACACTTCAAGTGTCGGACAGTCGCCAACGACAAACAGGCTTGGTCACGGCATTTTCCGTCTCTTTTTTTCAATATAACCAATGCACAAAATAAATGGTGATCAAAGTATTGAATTACATACAGATTGAATGATTATACTTCCCAAAATGTCCAAGAAGTTTTGGAGGTCACTGTATAATACAATTATAATTTATATGATGTACGTATATTTAGATTCACAGTTTCTCTGTACAAGAAGTTGTTCAAATTCTAGAAGATGTAAACACTGTAAGTGAGTTACAGGAAGGTCATGGTGGATGGAATGATGAAATGAGATCGGTAAGAAAATACTGTCTTTTGGAATGTTATCTATACATGTACAATATTAAAAAGACAAGTTCTTTGGTTTGATGCTGTGTCACTTGATGGCAATGAGTTTAGTCAGTTATCTTTCCCTGATACAATCTGAAGCAATCCAATTGTTAAGTAGGTCCCTACAGTTGAAATCATCGGATTTTATCATTGAAGTACTATGCAAGGATAACAAAATATATCATCTAATATCTTTTTGTTATTGAAGATACTAACAGAAGTGATGAAATTTAGTTACTTCTTTACCTTAAAAATACTTAACTTGAATTTAAAAACAAATTAAATCATTTACAAAAATGTTATTTAAGATTAATTTTGGCAAATTGACATTGAAACGTAAGGGTAAAATCCGAGTAATCCAACTAATAGGACCTACCTATTTGGAGAGTGTACACGGGGAAATAACTGACTAAGGTCTCTTATTCAGATAAAGATGTACTAAGCGTATAATTTTGAAACCGTCCGGGTAGCTCAAACTGTAACTCACAAGTCTACTGATCGAGGGGTTGTTGGCTCGATTGCCGTGCGAGGCATCCTTTCGTGGAGCTTGGAAATGAAATAATTTTGCGGTCATTTACCTAAGAGCATGAATGTTCGGCCTGATGATGTTGTGGGATGAATATTACTTAGTATACGTGTAAATTTGTGGCAGCAGTTGTTAGACGGGCGCTTCGGGTTCGAATCCCTCTATGGTTACTGCTTATTTCTTTAGCAAGAAATATCAACCTACAGTTGTTTCACTCCATCCAGGTGTACATGTAAATGAGCACTGTGAGGGATCACCTACCTAAGGATGATCAGAGGTTATCCTTCAAAACTGTAAAGTTGATTGAACGTGTATATTAAAGAAGACTTTAAATCATACTTTAAACAATATTTTTTTATCAAACAAGTACATATACAATAGTATGAACATAAGAATTTAGAGGATTGAAGAGATAGCATAGCTAATTTTTAACTTTTCTCTTAAGTTATTTTAGGCAAAGAGATACTAAATGGGTTTAAAACCGCTTTTTCGATCTTGACACCAAAAGTTTCCCTTAGAAATATAAAATATTTGTACCGGTTGTAACTGGTAATATTGTATTAATATTGAATTTATAGAAAACAAATGAAAATCATACTTTAACTTGATTAACTTCATTGTTATTTTAGACACTAGGACAGGTTGGTCGTATAACACATATAGACAGTGATGGAGATATCAAGGTGAAGGTCGGATCTCGTGTCTGGATATTTAGTCCAGTATGTTTGAAACTGGTAGACGATCCAGCATTAGAAGCCGGAGCTCCTGATTTATCTAAATCTGAACTTGAACATGAACAATTAGATGATTTAAAAATAATGCAGAGAGATATGGAACGTGAGTCTCATACTTTTTTTGTTCATATACAAGGAATGATCAAAATATACCTAGAATTTGTTAATGGTTTTGATGTTGGCTGTTTAAAAGTTATAACTCCTACATCAAATCTAATACTGTCTATGAACTGCAAAAACAACTAGTACAAATATATTTCAAACACCTTTCATGAAAAGGCATATCAAAACATCTCAAATTTATTGCAGTTCGAAGTGGCCGTAGATCAAAAAGTAGAACTTGATTGGCAATACTTAAAACAATAGTTTTGATCGCAGTATGTTTAAGATGAAGTCTTGTGATGGAAAAAATCCGAAATTCGTATTGAGACTCACAAAGATGTGAAGTCCCACCCGGGAATAAAATCCATGGACTATGATTCGTAAGGAGACTCCAAAAGGTGTGAAATCCCATTCGGGAATGAAATACATGACCAATAACTCGTATTGAGACTCCCAAAGGTGTGAAGTCCCACTCGGGTCTAAAATCCACGGACCATGATTCGTATGGAGACTCACAAAAGTGTGAAGTCCCTCCCGGGAATAAAATACATAGACCATGATTCGTATGGAGACTCACAAAAGTGTGAAGTCCCACCAGGGGTCTAAATTCATGACAAATGATTCTTAGGAAGACGTGCTATCGTCTAGGGTAACCAGATAGGTTTCTATTATAGGTGTGGCTGGAGCTCTAGCTAAGTTATTTGTTGATTTACTTAAAACATCTGAGACAGATGGTGACGATAGATCAGTTATAGAAGCCGCTGCTAAAGGTGATCTAGATCGTGTTAAAGCCATTATTGATAAAGACAAATCTAAGGTAAGAAACACAAGTGCTCAAGCAGCAAAAAAAAAACAAGCTTATTTCAACTAGTTTTGGCTTCCAAAACTTTATAAGCCGCTTTTTTAACAAGTTGTTCATCTTCTGATGCGTCATTGAATTAACAATAGAGACAATGGTTCGCTGTAGACCGTATAAGCGTATTTCGACAGACTTATCAAATTTAAATTCATGGTTTTTCCTTTGGCACAGCGCTAGAAGAGGAGTTTTTGTGCAAGGAAGTAATGATGTAGGTTTCGGAGGTGATTTGAACCAACACACAGCTGGCTATATGATGGTTACCTGTTAACAGTTGAAGTTTATAAATGGAGAGACCATTTTTCCATATACTAGAATAGGTATATATCAAAATGTTGATAAAATAATGATGTTAAATTTTATTCAACTGTCAGTGGCGCATACATTTGAATAACCAGTACAGATCTTCTGTATTGATGATCGATAAAAAATGGAACCTCGATTTATGTACAGAATTACCAAACAAATATCGAGTATATAAATCAGCGGGGTGAATGTATGCGGCACTGACAGTTGAATGAAATGTACCAATTATTGTCAATTCAGGTAAATGCTAGACATGAAACAAAGACAGCTCTACAGTTAGCAAGTTATGAAGGCAAACTTGATGTTGTAGAATATTTATTAAGTAAAAACGCTGATGTTGATATAAAAGACAACGAAGGAGATACAGCTCTTCATTATGCTGCCTTTGGGTAACTATGACAACACCACTTTGCCCATTACTTCTTAGACCTACCCAATAAAGCAATGTAATTGATGGGCTATGTTACGAGGATTTCAGAGTCTTTTTCTCACAGGATATTTAGATTCTACCGTACATATATATCTGTGGACAAGTAAATATTAAGCCCACGTGCCATAGACAAGTATAATTATATAGCTGTAAAATATACTACCATAGCAAAATGTTTCTATGTTTCAATCATAAGAGTAAATTATTTCATTATCAATTATTTATCATTACTTATAGCATGTATTTTATATCATATTTCTCAATACACGTGTATTCCGTTACGAGTATTGAACTCCTGAACAAATGCGTTTTGATTCCAAACAAGTTGATTTTCAGATTTCACTTGTCCTTGGACATGCGAAAATCAAAACTTAAAAATAAACATCCCTGATTAAATTGATATTAATCATGTATTTATATTATAAATCTTTATATTTGTGTTTTTATTACTATTTACATCATCATCATTATCATCTTCATCAGCTTCATCATCACCATCATCATTATCATCATTAGCATTATTATTATTATAAGTATATCGTTGTTACAGAGGTGAGGAGTCTACTATGAAAGCTCTACTAAAACATCATGCAAAAATAAACACACAGAACAAGAAAGGACAAACAAGCCTTCATATAACCATAGGAAAGGGAAATGTCAAGTGTACATACCTATTGATTAAAGCTGGAGCCAACGTGAATCTTGTGGTAAATATAGTTTTAAACAATGAATATCTTTATTTTATTGATTTAATGTCGTAGCAACACATTGTATGGACCATATCACAGCGGTCAGACAACCTACTCACCGTTCTTGGAAAATCTTAATCTTTGGATTTAGCTGTTAACCAGTTCAAAGACACATACTGCAATGACTGAAAACTGTCCTACATGATTTGAAATAAGTGGTAGGAGGGAGAAATGACATAGAAATTGTATAATGACCAAGCTCTACGAAAGTATTCCCCGCCCAGGAATCGAACCTATGGTATCATCATCTATGTTACACGTATAAAAGTCATAAAAGACATCCTTTTTTGTCTACAATAATACAAGAGTTCCGCTTCTAGTAATAGGACCAACAAAACAGATGTTCTTGATAGCACGATGATCTCAATATAGGTTTAACATTTGAGACTTAACAACGTCGAAAATCTCAAGATGTTGCAATTACTAAAACAGTTCTTTACCAGTGCCCGTTTTTACAAAAATTCATACGAAAAAAGTTATCGTTAGTTAATTTCATACACTTTGCAGTTCAATGTTAAGAGGATAATAAGCAAAACTATGATATGATATTCAAAAGGTATACAATATTCTACACAATTCAATAATATTTGGAATTAATTGACCAAAAATGACCTTGTTATGAATGTTTCTTGCTGTTGACTTACGATGGTTTTTAATAGTAAGATTAGCGCCGCAGGAGTTAAAGTTTGACACCTTTTCTTTTAAATTAAAAAATAAACCTTTAAAATTACTGACTTAGTAACCAGAACAAAGTCGGTGCTTCAGCACTGATATTTCCTTTGTTATCCTTACCAATGTGATATTTTACTGAAGAAGTAGTGTATGTTATATTTATAAGGATGAGGATGGTGACAGCCCCTTACATGATTGTATCATACAAAAAAGAAAACAGAGAGATTTGATCGATGCTGTATTCAACTCAAAGAACAATCCAGATTTTAGTTTGTCAAACAACAAGGGATTCAATGTTTTACAGCTCGCTGCTTTAAAAGATTGTAGAAGGTAAAATAGCTTGCCAGCTAAGCTGACGATTATAAAGTACATTTCATAAACAGTACGTTGTAAAGTATGGAAAGCCACAGTACACCTAACGAAGCAGAACTCATCCTGCCATATAATCATTGACCCTTAATCAACGTCGACTTTCAATCAAACTTTACGTCAAAATATCTCTACCTCGGCCCTTGTTGAAATAAGTCTACTCCAAAATACGATAGAATGTTTTAAAGTTTCACATCAAGGAATGCATAATTGACTACAATGTATATGTTTAATGTTATTCTTAAAGTTTGGTTTACAGTTTACAGTCACTTAAACGGCATTTGAAATACATGGACATTTTATGTTTATAATTAATTTGTTTCACGGAATTGTATTTCTTTTATACGGCCAAGACGAGACATAAAATCGCACAGTCATAAAAATACATAGTAGTCGCATTAAAAAGTCGCAAAAGCGCTAAAAATGCTACTCCTTATTTTACCTTAAATTGTACTCATCTGTATTGAGGTAATACTTTGTTTTACATTACAGAGCAGTAGAAGCTATTCTAAACAACAACAAATCAATTGTTGATTCTAAGATGGCTCTAGGATTTACAGCATTACATATCTGTGCTGCCAATGATCATGTTGAAATAGCTAGTAACTTACTTGAGGTATAGTATGAAACAGTCCATGTTCTAAATTCAAGTTCATTTATGCGTACGTTCATATAGTCTATATACGAGTATTTGATTGCTATTCATATTGAATCCCCTTCAGCTCATATAAAATCACAGTTTTAAGATTTTGTGTAAAAATAATCTTCTGTTGACATTGGTTTAAATCATTTTTGAGGGCGTTCAACCAATTTGGGCCAACAATACACTGTACGAATTGACCTAACGACTGCTTTTGTCCTATTTCTTGAATCATCTAACTGAGCACTAGCAGTAAATCATGTGCAATGTCCATGAATACCAAAAATGCGGTACATGAAAAACTGAAATTCCATAGCCAATATGTACATGTACACTATTAAAACTTCCTAATTTACAGATCACCAGCTGATATTGATGATGAATATATAGAAAGTACCATTTAAATAAGACTGAACCAAAATTATATTTTGTCATTGTAGGCAAAGGCTGACAAAGATGCTAGAGATAAGAATGGAAGAACACCTTTAATAGTTGCTGTGACACAGAATCATAAACGTGTTATAGAGTTACTGATCACTCATGGTAGGTTTGAATCATTCATTTGTCTAATCAAAGACTTTAGATCCGTCTGGTTAGCTCAGCTGGTAGCGCGTCTTACTACACATACAGAGGTCATGGGTTCTATTCCCAAAGGGAGCCTAAATACATGTCCTTTTCAGTATTTGGTAAGGACATTCCATCTATTGGCTCTGCACTCAATGTGGCACTCGTTGTTGAGGAAATATGCTCAGTAATACATGTAGTAGGTAAGAGCAGTGGTCCAGTAGCAGGAATGCGCCCCATGAACTACATGTATTGTTGAATTTTATAGTTTAAAATCTTGTTTATTTTATTTATCTATTAATTGGAGTTAACGCCGTGTCAACACAATTTAGGTCATTAAATACGGCGTCCAGCGCACCTAACCTAGCTTTCCTGGACCCTTGTCTATAACCAGTACTCGCCTACCCTTCCACAAGGCCGGAAACTTCTCCTTCTTATGTAATCAATGGAGGAAAATCGACATTATTGTCAAATTTTCATGGAAGGGTATAACCTCCCCGGGTGGGATTTGAATCCGCACACCCTCGGGCAAGAGATTCCAAATCTTTAAATCTTGTAGACATACTTATGTCGTAACAATTGTAATTTAATACAGGTCTGTATAAATAAAATGATAATACAATGTAAATTCAATTAAAAAAGCAAGAATATGTAATATAGTAATAACTTTTGAGGTATTGAAACGCTTTTATGTTGAGAAAAAAAAGATTGTATGTGTAGTGAATTCCATCTTAAATGAAATATTCCATATTCGAGTAATACAGTGTTACAGTATGACGTCATTATTATCTCAGGTTGTGATGTAAATGCTCAAGATAATGAAGGGAACACAGCTCTACATGTTGCACAGATTAGTCGTTCTTTACCAGATCAGGTCAGTTAGTCCCTACATAAATAAAGTTATCATTAATGTATATTACTGTTGTAATTGAGTTGATAAAACACAAAGAGTCTCTCTTAGTCTTATTTGAATGTTTAATTTCTTGAACGTACATGTATCGTATTACATGTTTGCCCAAAAGTGTACGCTCGGCTTTTAACAGTTTGGAATTTATGCTAAGAAAATACCCTTCAAACCGTAAATGTATAAATGCAGTTCTGCATAAGGCCATTTCATACCGGAATTTTGTTAAGCGTCCGCGTGTGCGTAGGTTTTAGAGTCCTCAATCCAAAAAGATTAATAAAACTTGTTGGTGAAATTTCTTAAATAATTATGTTGTTCCGGGATTCGATAACTGATTTTTCTCAGTAATACTGATAGTTCCTTGTTTCTGTGTATTTGATTAATGAAAATGTACATGTGTATGTTGTATATACTTTTTTATAGAATTACTTTAATCACACATTAATATCATAAACATTCATGTTCTTCGTGGCGAAGAAACGACGAAACGAAACGACGAAGATACGACAAACTATTGATTTGTCGTGTTTTCGTTTTTTCGTTTCTTTGCGGCGAAGAAACGAAAATACGACATGGCATAAATCAGCCACCATAGCTAAGAGTGACCAGTAATATGAAGTAGAATAAAAAAAGCCATTGCGCGAGCGGATACTTTTAAATCGGGTTTTATTTCGACATGTTATTGATATACTGTTTCAGCTTGCACGAGTTCTAGGTGTACCATTGGTTAATGACGACACAGGTATACAGATATCATGTTTGTTGATTGAAGCTAAAGCTCAAGTAGATATCAAAAACAAAAAGAACCAAACACCTTTAGATCTCTGTAACGACACAGCTACTAGGGAATTTCTTAGAAGGTTAGAAATTAGTTTTACCGACCTAGCTTTGTGGTCTTCAAACATTTTCTTCCATGAGTAACAATGCAATTTGATGTAATTTGATGGAAATATAAAATCGCATTGTTTTACTTTGGCGTGTAACGTAAAATTAACTATACAGTTCACAAAATAACTTGAAAGAAACATGGTTTCCTTCAACTTTGGAATACATTCGTTTCCATTTTAAGATAATTATGAGCCCAGAAAATCTTTACGCGTCTTTCAAAAATATTATATTTGGCAAATAATGTCAAAAAGTTTACAATCGATTTCTATGTTCCCCTGGTGTCTCTAAACAATGACACCGATACAAACTTTAATACCAGTGTACGCTGCTAAGCAAATCAAGTCCTACCGTCGAGGTACCTTTATAAGCTCTATTAAGCTTTATCATGTGATCTTCATATTGAAAAATCAAATTGTGCATAAAAATAACTTTTACATTTTTTTTGTCCAAAAATGCACACAATTACATAAGCTTGTGAGTAAGAATTGTGTACTTTGAATCTTCTGCACAAATTAGTTTTGCACATGACTATCCGTATATTCCTTACAGATTGTCTGTGAGTGCTTCTAAACAAAATTTTGAAACTTCAAGAAAAGCAGGGGGAGTTACCTTGCCAACACATTGGGAAAAGATGGACAGGTCTGAATCTTTGCTGAGAGTCACACTTGATACTAGTAATGGCTTACATAAGAAGGAATTTACTGAAGTCAAAAACAAGTTTTGTCGTACATTGCCACAAGCAAGGATTCACTCTATTCAACGAGTACAGAGCAAATTTCTATGGGAACACTACTCTTTGTAAGTGTCCAATAATTTCTTAGGTCATTCAGTTATATTCTCTTATAAAATACTTTATGCTCTATCCTCACCTATAAACATAGAATGTTGCAGCCTTTGACGTAAGTTCTCGAATATTTCTCATAATTGGCGAACAAAATTTGTAAGTCTGGCAGAATTATGACCGAACCTAGATTTGAATAGCATAGAAAACGTTTTTGGTGATTTTGAATACTTGGATGTAGTAGAATAGAAAACTGGCGGGTGCCACCCTGTAACCCTCGAGCATTTTCCAAAAAAATCAAAATGGCGTCCAAGATGGCGGAAAATCATACGAAATTTTTAAATACATGTCCAGAAATTATTGTTTATGCACTAAAATACCTACCTCATTGTTTACTGTTGTAGATCCCATGACTTTAAAGTTAAAGTTTATCCGACTTAACAGTCTTGTACGAGAATCCCTAATCATTGAAATCACATTCAGGCAGGCGATCTCTCACAGTACCATTTCACACATGTGTGGAATGGAACAGCTGTAGGTTAATTTTTTGCCCAAATAAATAATCAGTACCACTTGTTGGGATTAAACCCAGGACCTTTCGATCCTTAAGCGTATATCTTACCACTGGAAAACTGTTGCTTCTTTAGACCCCTGTTAAAGTCATATAACTGTCTTTACAAGTGGCGTATTTATTTCAGTAAAAGAATACAAATGGAGTGTGAGTATGGTAAAGGTTGTGCCAATGAACTAGACTTGTACCACGGTACAGATGCAAAAAATGTTGATATTATTTGTAAAAATAATTTGGATCATCGACTAGCTGGGGAAAAAGTTGGCACGCTGTTTGGTAGGGGAACCTACTTTGCATCAGAGGCCAAATATTCAGATGGGTACACTAGTATGGATGCTGATAAGCGTAAGTACATCTTTCAATGTCGAGTACTGGCTGGCAAGTGGACGTATGGTGATCCCAAGTACAATCGCCCACCACCAATGGGAGACAAGCCTGGTAAGTTGTACGATTCATGTGTTGATGCCGTCGACAAACCAAGAATATTTTGTTTGTTTGATTCCAACCAATATTATCCAGAATATGTGATTCAATATGAATAACTTTATTTACTATATGTTGTATCAAATAATGAAATTGGATTCTTCTCATGACAATATAATCAGATTTTTTACTGTTTGATAACTGTTGTATAATATCATTATACCACGAAATGTGAAATTATTTCATATATGTTCGGTTCGCATGCCATGATAAATAGTTGTTTGTTTGTTTGCTTTTTGTCTCATTATTTGTGTTTTTATGATGATATATTTGAATGAGCATTGTACATACCTATTTTAGAGATATATGTTAGTGTGTACGTGTTTAGAGAGGTATATTGTCAGACATCAAACGCTAGCTTGTTTGGCTGTTTGTTAGAATATATTCTTAAGTACCGTTGTATAATGAACAGTACACAACTCATAGGCTTTTCTAAAAAAACTGTTGTTGTTTTTATACCTTTTTAAATAATCATGAAGCGTTTCCCTTATCTGTTTACCTTGGAATTCCCCTCATCAACTTAACTTTGATGAAAATTATGTCATTGTACTGTATTGAGTAAAGGACAAGACCTATTCAAACACTTTAAGTCTCTGAAATAATGCCAAAGTAATTGGACTTGTGTGATATTTTATACATGTACATTTACATAGCATGCGCATATTAATTGTGCTGTTTGGGCTTACAGCCTTCTGGAATTATTGAAATAAATTTAGAAACTATAAAGTAAGAAACAAATGCATGAATCCTTTCTAGATTATCAATAATATGTAAATATGTAAAGTTGAAAGCACCGTTGCTTACATCTTCTGTTATACTTTGATATTTAAATTTCCAATTATCTATGTCGTTATATACATTAATCAATTATAAAACTGAATATTTTTTGTTCTCTTCTTATGTATTTGATATAATAAAGATGTTGTCATGTCATATGAAATTGTATGTATGATTTTTGTACTCATATAAATGATGACTGTTACAAATTCTGTAATTCAGTATCTGTTATGTTCAATAAGTAATTTTTAACCGTAAATAGACTATAAATCCATTTTTTCTCGAAGCCAAACAGACGATAACAGAACAGAGCAGAACAAATACTTCATTACAGGACTTGAGCAATACTCATCACCCATAACAGCGATAAGTAAACTGTTATGCTTTTAAGTATTAAGATTATAATACTATCGTCTATGTTAAGAATGTTACAACTGGACAGTCTCATTAAATAGTCTACGATGGTCTTAGACAAATTTCTTAATACTTTTATCTCCAATAGGCCAAGTCATCCTGACCTCCCGTTTTTAACATTCCTGTGGGTTTTTTTTAATACATTGTAATAATAAATTACAACAGATATATAAGACAACATGTGCTAAAAGTCACAAATTATTAACAGTGAAGCAAATAACATTATGACACATATTTGATATTTGACATTCATTTCTCTGTACAAAGTATCATCGTTAACAAAGTCACTGACAGCACCCTGTTGTTGTTTTTTAAATACAGTGCCCTCCTGGACAAATGAAATATTAAAAAAATACTTTGGGTTTTTTTGTCATTGCGCTAAGTATTTCCATCGTAACTGGTTTATTGATCACTAATTCTTAGTTTTATATTAGTTTTCATTTTATTATTTTATCAACTCTTAACCTTTTTCATTTTCATTTAAACTCGTATTTTCTAATTATGCTTATGATTGTGAAGCGCTTATGAACATATATTCAATATGAAAAGAGCGCTATACAAATGCGGTAAATGCGGTAAATAATAATAATGATAATAACTAAGTACATGTAATTGATAAAGCTGATATCAGTGAAAGTACAATGTAAATGTTTACAGTCTATGATATTAGGATGTTAAAGTGGTTGCCCGAACAGGACAATTTAGCAGCAAGCACTATATCTTGTTTGTAGAATTTTGGTAGCCCAAAAGGAATCATTGGTTGCTCGAACTAAAAAGTGGTTGTTCTGGGCAACCGAACACCTTCTAATTTCGTATACTATGTTTACAAGTCAAAACTGACTGTTTATGTGACGATTAAAGTGTTACTTTATGACAGCTTAAGATGTGTATTGTTTTCATTGTTTTATACTGTATTTTGTTGTTGTTTTTTATTTACATGTATTTCATTGCATTGTTTTGCTTATTCACATTAAAAAATGAACTAACAAAGAAATGTCAAATAAAGTGACAATGATAACTGACTACAGTTATTAACTGTATGTACCCATTTTTGTAATCAGGGCAAAAATGATAATTATGGATATATATTCCAATAATAATTATGTTTATGTTGTTTTCATAAGAAGTTTTTAACATTAATGGCATCAATTTTCGATGTCTTTAGACTTTTTTGGAAGCTTGCGTGTGAAGTAAGTTGTAACAGCAACAGCACCTGTAAGATAATTCTAACTGCTACACTGCCAACAGTAACATAAATCAAAGCGCTGAAAGCGCAGAATGATATATTTATCGAGAGGACAGTTTCACTATTATACTGGTAGGTCACTTCACTGGATCATAGCAGATAAAAATTCATATTAAGCTAGCTCAAATGTGCCATTCTAGATACGCAGATATAATGACACCAAGAATTGTTTACTTGACTTCATAAAAAAACATACTGTTAATATGTTAATATGCAATTAATTAGTGCTGGCTCATTACTTTCCAGACAACCCTCTTATAAGTCAGTTATATAGAATTAAACAGAGTTAACTTGTCATCTACTAGTTTCATCAACCTAGCTACGATGTTGATTGTTTGCGGCATTAAATTGATGTTTATTATTATGATATTTTGTCATTAAATACTTGTATTAACACAGTTTTATATCAACAAAAATAAATGTATATCTATATATGTATGTTTTAGAATGATACAATAAATGGTTGCGTGCTATTGCAGTTGAGTTTTTTGTTGTTGATTTTTTTTGCTGTTATTTATTGACTAATTCCTATACAGTAAAGTTTCGCTAATAAGACCATCTGGCGTTCTGACAAAAAAGTGATCTTAATAGTGAATCAGTCCATGTGTGCATTAAATATATCACAAAGGTAAAAAATTATGTATAGCTGTTGACTATTGATATACTTTAAGTGTATCGTTATCTTTACAAAACACAAAATACAAAGTTACTATATTGTATATTGTAATATATTTTTAAAATCACACAAAACATGACATTCGTCTACGAGAATGTCAACCTAGGACCACTGTACACAAGTGGCAAGCAATATCATCATAAAGGCACAGGATCGTGACTCCTCGCTTGCTCCCGTCTTGGACGTTGAGGGTACGGACTCTATGCAGATAAAACACTGTGAAATACGAAGGCTCGAAATCGAAAACTAAAATGTTCGATTCATCCGGGTAGTTCGTGTTATCAGATCTCAAGTCTTCAAACATTCACTGTATTTACTTGATTTATTAACTCAAACACATTTTAATAATTATTAGTGAGAATATATTACATAAACATATATGACAGAAATGCTATAAAAGTGATCAAGTGGCCAATAAATACAAAATGAAAACCAAATAATAAACTATAGAATAATATTCAGAAGAAATATGTATATGAGATACATTGTACAATATTTCGTTCTTAACATTTTCAAACAATAAATTGATTCATTTATGTGTAATTTATAGATTATGTATACGTATTTGTGGGTTCATTCTGGCAAATCAATATGTTTAAACATAAGAACATTATACAACAGACACATCTAAAATAGTCGCTGATCTCTACACAATAACGTATAATAGACTTTGTTGAGTTCAACAGCAGTTTTGGTTTTAACAGGTGCATGTAATAGTTTTTAAGGGTAACTCAGCATGGCAAACAGTAAAAGTAACCGAACAGACAAGTAACAAAATTTCAGAATTATCTAAAAATCAGTTTTGTCATGAAGAAAAAGTAATTGTGTCCTAAAGAAATCAGAGTTGTAATCTACGAGCATAACTCGGTCTATAGCAACAACGTAGAAATCTTAGATTTGTGAAATATGTGAAGAAATTCTGACACATTCCTCCTCTCTGTATAGATGGTGAAGGACATTGACTTAATGGCGAACAGAAACAATTTCCGCTTCCGCTGAATGGTTCAAGAGTTGTTGGTCCGCCATAACCAGACGTCACTTGACTTCCGGTGACGTCATCATCCGGTTCCGGTGTTTCCGGCGTCGTTGTCATAGTGGTGGTTGCAGCAGGTAATGTAGTCGTAGGCATCATGGTGGTCGGCATAATTCTTGTGTATCTAGGGCGATGGTGGTACCTAGGTGGCGGTCTGTGACGCCTTGGTGGGCGTGTCGGCATTTCGTCATATTCTACTTCCGCTGATACCCCGCCACTTGGAAAACCGCCAAAGTTATAGTAACTATAAGTTGTAGGCGCGTAACCATAGTAATTATAATCATAATAGTTATATCTATGTTGTCGTCTGGGTGGGGTACGGGGTGTTGGCATATAATCATCATCTACTTCCGGTGGTTCACCTGTTGTTGTCGTTGTAGTTTTCTGCGTTGTTGTCGCTGTTGCTGTTGTTTTTGCTATTGTTGTGTTTACATTAGGTTGTTGTGATATCGTTGTCTGTTCATTTTGACCTTGAGCTATGGTTGAACCTTGAGTTTGTTGCTGTTGTTGTTGTTGACGCTGTCTTTGTGGTGGAAGAGGAACTGTAATAGAGATAAAATTGTGTAACTATTATGACAAGCAAATAAATATAATCAATTTTTAACAAATGTAAGATATTATTAATCAAATAGGCTTATTCATATTTAGTTAACAAAGCTGAATATACCTTACATTTGTTTTATAAAATTTCATCGCATATAAGTATATATTTCACTACTGATAATGTGTTGTTAAAGGGAAAAAAAACAATACAAATCAGTAAATAACAATTATTAATGACCAATACTCATATATTGTATGTTTATATTGAATTAACAGTTTATATTTCAAACAGAGTGATTTACATTTTGTATTCATGTTCCATAACATAATATGGGAATATGTTGTTTAGTTTAGTCGTTTGAAATGCACAGAATAGTTGCCTAATATCAAGGCAGGTGCATTTTTAATGTGCAAAAATTGTTTATTTTATAAGGTAAACAAATGTGCAAAGCAAACAAATGCGTAATCGCTGAAAAGCAATTTGTGACAGTGTCTATAAATTAGAGTTCGCACACATGTACGAGTTCGAACAAATTACATGGTTCGTACATTTTTGTTCCAAATATACATATACATGTAGATCGGTGCATGTTTATCTAAAGTTAGTTCAAAACCAATAGGTCAGTCGAATAACGAATTTCTACACGCCTAATTATTGTATGTGCATTATACCAGTTCAATCTATTTCCGACTACGGACCGTTTGTCAATGTTCGGCAATTTTCGTGACATTCCGTACATTAGTGTCATTACACACGGAAATTACCGATGAATGTCGATGTTTTACGAAGTAACAAGGAAGATACAAATTAGGACAAATCATCGGAGATTTTATGACAGTCATATTGTTATGACCTATGTAAACAAGTAATTATTTAATTAACGGCACGTGTAGCTATTAACTGTGCCCTGGTTATTCATGTACAGGCACAGCGAACGCTCAGTCATAAGGGTTTGAGGTAGACCCAGGAAAAATGGCGTTAAATCATCTTTTCATCAATTATACTTGTTAATATGTCATATTTAAATAGACAGTTAATTTATCAGTTATGGTGTTTACAAGATTTCCTTACATACTGTGCTACTTTTGGTTAACATTTTACAGGCCTTGAAATTTAATTTAATGAATGTTCGAAATCAAGGATAATTTCGGCATGTTCCGTACATGTTCGATATTTTCCGGAAGATTTCAGCCATTTTCTACTCGATAAAAGTTACACCAACAGCTAAAACGCGCCATTTTATTAAGTAAGCAAAAGTATAGTCTTAAATAAGCATCTTGAAATTACATATTAACTGATTAATGCTCGTTACTAAATATTGTTAAGATCCATGGCGGTTAGGCATTCCTATATAAACCAACATGTTGCCTGACAAAGCCTGCACGGTCCTAAACCAAATGAGTCAAGGACGTGCCGTCCGTCGTTGATATAAATTATTCGTCTGCTATTTGGTTTGACTTGCAAAATTTTACCACGAAATACGAAATCTAAAAGAAAGAATCCCAGAAAACCTTTACACATAGTATATATATGAAAGAAATTTACAGAAGCTGCATAGATGGTTGTTGGATTATTTTCCTTCGTTGTTTTATATCAAAACATTTGACATGTTGAGGAATTTAGATGAACGATTATTATATCCAAGGCTCCAAGAAAGACGTTTATTTTTCATTTAGCCAAAAACGGAAAAAGCACGAAGGGAAAGAGGTTTTTTTGTCAGTTTTGGAGTAAGATACCTAATTTCAACTCATGAGCTCAGTAAATTACATTTTCACTTGTGGCCACTCCACTCTTGGAAATATGTTTCCTGAGCTCACTCGGAGAAATAAACTTAATCGATCTTATACCAAAGTTGACGAATATCCTCTATTGACAAAATAAGTGGTCACTGAGCAAAGCACATATATTATACGTATATTTGTGCATTTACATGTATATACAAATTTCGGACAGGGCATATTTTTGTCTAATATGGCCATAAATTAATTCTATGATTATTCTCCCTTCTACCACTGATTATAAATCATGTAAGGCAGCTGTTAATCACTGACGTAAGTTTGCAGAGATTTTATCCTATCTACGGTATGAACGGTGAGTAGGTTGGCTGACCGCCGTGATATGAGCTATACAATGTGTTGCTACAGCAATAAACCTTACTTAATAAATATATATAAACAGATGAAAATCTATATAATTAATGGACATAAATAACCCATTAACCTGCATCATAATGTTTTATATATTTCCTCACATATTGTTGTACCTATAATGTTATTTTCATGTTTACAACAGTAACCTATCAGTAATTCTTTATATAGGTTTTTTCTCACCTATTGTTTTTTATTCTGATCGTTCATCAGTCTTAAAGGGTAAACTGTCAACTTGAAATTAAATGGTAATATTTATTGAGTTATTAGAATATTTAGGAATAGCCGAATCATGTAACAAAAAAACGCAAGTATTCGACGAAGCATCGTTCTACATCAAATACAGGCCTGCGGTTAAAGAAAAAGTGACAAGTTCATATGTCAAAAGTCAATTAAATACAATTTAATTCACATTGCTGGTGACGAATTTCACCAAAAAAGGGAAATGAAGTCAATTGGGGAAATTTTGATGAGGCTATGTTCGCGGTAGTGATTTGTAAAACTCACGATACGTGACTAATTTGATAAAGCGCTATTCATTTTGAATTTTTGACTGTTTGAAATAATTAACAATATTTATATTGTTAGCTATCATGAGAACATTGTTTAGTTCAACTGGTACTCTAAGGAAACAGGAAATGTTGTACGGACTAAATGTACTCTCACTTAATGTATATCCGAAGTTAGATCAGTGCAATTTGAACTTGTAAATAGTAGGCCTAAAGAGAATGTTTTGTATGATCTATCAGTAACTATTATAGGACAGCAATTAAACATAAACAGTCACTGTTAATAAACATTCATTTGATATTAAGCATGTTTATGAAGGCCTTTAAATGAAATGTCTGAGTCAGGATCGACCAGGAGTTTAAACAGAAATAAGTTTAATAAAAGCTAAAACATATTGTTTGCACTTTAAACAATGAAAACGAATGATTTCTTAAAAAAATTATGTAACTTCATTACTCTAAAACTGTCTTCACGACAATGGCAAAAGTGATAATAGTGCTGATAAAAACTATGATGGTGCTTATGATGATGACTGTGATGATGACGATGGTGATGGTGATAATGACAATGATGATGATCGCGGTGATGCTGAACCCAATAACCAACAGAGTATTTAAAGAGTTATTCAATTTCATCATTTTTATCAGGAATATGGCCCTATGTACGAGTGATTCATCCATAATGAAAGCATACAGGAGTCATACACGATCATGAAAATCTTTGACTTAAAACAAATAAATTAGACAGTGAGAGACTGAGGAGTCTCTTATTTAATGATAAAACGAGTTCATGTATTTAATATATCGTGAATGTTTATCATGACCAAAATGACGTAATACATTAATTAACATGTAATTAAATTATTATGACACTAAATATTGCCATTTTACCATAAGAATACATTACTATGTATTATTGCCTTAACTAGGTAAAACATCATGTTCACTGAAAAATTATATAAATTATTTGTAATCATAATGTAAGAATATAAATAAGCATTATTGTACCCATTTTCGATCAATTTTGGTAACGTCACGGGGATTTAATGATGATGATAATGATGGTGGTGGTGGATATGGTGATGATGATGATGATTATGGTAATGGCGATGTTGGTGGTGGTGATGGAGATGATGATAATGATGGTGAAGGTGGTGATGGAGATGATGATGATGATAATGATGGTGGTGATGATGATGGTGGGAATGATGATAATGATGATGATTAGGATAGTGATATTACTACTGGTGGTGATGGTGGTGATGATGATGATGATAATGACGATGGAAGTGACAGAGTAAATTCAAATATCTTGATAGAAAAAAACGTAGAAATGATTAAGTGAATTTCTTTTGGTAAAAAACCTTAAACGAGTATTTGCGTTTATAAAAAACGGTCAAAACCTTTTGATATTATTTTATGGAACAAAAACTATAGATGAAAACAAGATGTTTACATCATTTTATTACAACCCATAAAATGATGTTGATGTCAACCAAACATCGTCAATAACCATGAATCACTTTGACCTACCAATATAACATGACGTCATTATATGATAAACATCATATTTATTGTCTCAATAATCAATCAGTGGTCAATTATCGATTACTGGTGTTTACGTAAATCATTGATATTGTCTCACGTACTGTTTGACCACTGGACTATATTTTAACCTGCATGTGATGACTACCTCAGTATGATGTTAGATAACCAGTATTAAACTCACCGCAGAGGTTATTTCCCTTTGTTGAAGCAATAACGTCATTCGGTATTCGGTATTCCTCGGCCATTCACTAGGAATATATATAACGAATGGTCGAGGTGTTCCGAATGTCAATAACGCGTGACGTAAACACTGTGAGAAATTTTAACTAGTTTACTAGTCATGCATTCTTTCGCAGAAGCCTGATCGAAAGGCTTGGTCAGTCCTTAGGCGATGATTATGATAAAAATGATGGTAATGACGATGATGATGATGACGATGATGATGATAATTGTGATGATGCTGTTGTTGATAATGTCAATGTATGATAGACATAATCTCTTTGTATAATTATATTGTTATGCTACATAAATAAACTGGTAAACTAATATGATATAATTGTCTTACCAATTTAAAACAAAAATGTAAATTTTATTCAATTGTCAGCTGGGCATACATTTACCCCACTGATTTAAAGTACTAACGACAATACTTCTGTACTTCCGATCGATTTAAAATCCGCCGCATGGGGTAATGCATGCGTCACTTATATTTAAATAACAAATTAACTATATAAATTATTCGGACAAGTGGTTAAAACACGCGGTTTTTTTTCATAATGATTGTTTTGTTTTTTTATTAATATATTTATATATCTTTGAACTATATAGTCACATATCATAAACATTTTGTTTACTATTTACAAATAAACATTGTTACATGAAAAAACGACATTTTACATTGTCGCGTGACTTATGCGAGTTTTTACCCTACAAAAATTAATGACCCCAAAAAACGAACAATACTTTCTTACAACAAGACGCTCCACGTGCACCGGATGTTGTTAAAGTTCTTCGTTAGAATAGAGACTTTTATAACCATTTGTGAACCGGACGTCTTAAACTTTTTCGTACAGGAAGTAGGAAACGCTAGTCAAATTTGACGTTCGGGAGCAAAAAGTATCAGAATTTCTTTATGGCATAGTTCTTCTCGAAGACTAAGCGAACTTTAGAAGGTTTAACTTGATAACCTTAGAGAGTTAATGAGTTAATATCACCTTTTAATATGTACAGAGTGTCAACACAACTGAGATTATTTCATGAAAGCCGGCTAGCTTTCCTTGACCCTTATCTATAACCAGTTCTCATCCCACTTTCAAAAAATCGACAACTTCTCCATATACCTTAACGATGGAGGAAAACTGACATTATTGTCACATGTTCATGAAAGGGTATACAAAGCCCCATGTATCAAACACATTGCGATCATTTTCATCGTAAGTCACGCTATATTGTAATAATTATGATCTTGAGAGTTTTAATAATACTTTACGCAGGTATTTAAAAACTCCGTAGCTTGACATACTATATCGTACTTTGAAAAATAACCCTCCTTCTTCAAATAAAAACAAGAAAGAACGATATTTTTCACAGACAGACTTTTTATACGATACAGGTAACATGGTGAGAATGCCATGCTCGTAAGAGAAATACAATGTAGTTTGTTCACTGCAGAGAAACATAACATTTTATCTAAGTTAAAGATTTATGCAGATAAGTTGGTAGGCAGCCGGCACAGCTCCGATACAAAACACTATTGGACTTCATATAAAATAAGCTACTGATTGAATAAAATCAAATTTAGTATAAAGTTTAGGCTTTACTTATGATGTCTCGCAAAAAGTTAGTCAGACCCAGTATATCTTTATAAAACTATCGCACGACAAAAAAGCAACGTAAGTAAAAAGTGAAAATGGTATGCATCCATTACGTCATAATTTTGTTACCATGAGAACCAGAGATGTATAGTCCAACAGAATTAACCTGAGCTTGACCTTTATGCAAGAATATATTAAACTCAGTATTTACAGTCTATTTTTATCTTCGTTTGTAAATCGCACTTTATCGGAAGCTTTCGGCAAAATAAATGTACTGAACAGTTAATGTAGTTTTCATAAGAACAAATACTTTGAAACGGTGCCATAACATTGCTGACTTACTTGTTTCCCCCAAAACAATGTGTTCAAAATTAAAAGTACAATAACATGCCACTTTTAATAAATTGATTTATAGTCACATCGGTTGTTATAAACACGCGTATAACCGTATACATGCGTACGTAATCTCACGATTTAATGTAAGTGAAATGTGTAATTATTATAATTAGGTAGTTCAAGCTCAGGTAGTCCTAAATATAAGACCCTACGTAACTTTTTTATCATTTTGACATTTCTCTGTTACGTAGGGTCTTAACGGATAGCTTCAAAAACGCATAGCAAAAATTTTAGTGTACAGACATCGAATCAGGTCTGAACGTTCTACTCGTTTTAATTCGAAAATTTGCAATAAAACGATACACCAATAGAAAGATAAACGAAAAATACACATGATGAAAGTAAAATAATTTCAAATGCTAACCTTAGACAGTCGAAAAATCCATTTAAAATCCTTTATTAACGAGTACTTTCAGTTTGTCACAAAAATCGTGCAATAATAGCCAAAGCAATCCGAATTTAAATTTGGTCACGCCATTTGTAAGAAATGATTTTGAACGAATATATTAGGTACAGTATAAAAGCCAGTATCCGGACCGTCCCGTGCATACTTGTGACTGTTGACAGTAAGAACGACTACTCTTGAGAGATTAAAATTCGTTTAAGTAAACTGTAAGCGATTCGAAACTTTATTTACCGACACGAATTCAGTTCAAAATGGAGGCAAGCGGCGACAATCCTGGATAGCAGGAAAAGTAATTGGTGTTTTCATATGGGAAAAAACTGATTTTTATCTTTTGCTTTATGGAAAGAATAAAAGTAAACTTTTATCTATCGATTGGTGCTAATTTGACCCACATTCATTTACTTTTTGAAAAAAATATTTTGCTATGCGTTTTTGAAGCAATCCGTTAAGACCCTGCATAACAGAAGAACGTCCGTATGATAAAACAGTTATGAAGGGTCTTATATTTAGGACTAAAGCTCAGGTTAATTCTGTTGGACTATACGTAACATTCTCTGCTGAGAAACTGAGAATATCTTATCATACAAGTATGTTTGATCTTTTCTTTTCCTGTGAGTATATTATGAAATTAGATTTAAGACTATATAATACTTTTAAGATTTTAAATGAAAAGGTTATCGGTTATGTTCGGTTCATTACTCTACAGATTAGAACTGGCCAGCACAGAATAGAACAGAACAGAGCAAGGCAAATCATTATTTCATTAAATCATAAAATGTGATTAATTGTAGAAAATGTAAATAAGACATATTTCAATTATGTTCAACTAAGGCCAATTAAAAATATTTAAAGGAACGTTGACGCAAGCTAAGAGTTTAAATATTAAATCGCGAATATTAAGTAATGTCATTACAATCATTCCATAATGTTATGCAAAATTCCTCTAGAGACCATATTTGTTATTGCAAAACCATGTTTTTTTCTTACATTTTTAAGTCCCAAATGCTAAATTTGAAAACAACAATGTCCCTATATTAGATTCATTCCGCTTAAAAGACTAAATATTTTGATGGCCCTATAGTGGAACTTTACACTATAACCAAATCTACGATATTCTAAGTTCTATTAGAAAAATGTCTATTAATATTTCTTTAAAATTCGCATGCGAAATCCTTTCGTGTATTTTCAATAAAAAAATCTGAAGAACTCACCTCGTCCTTGGACAAGCACAAGAAGTAGAGAGCCACAGAATATATAACTGATAAAATTCTTCATAGTAATTGTCTATAATTATGTTAACACAAAAATGTCTTAACTATTTTAATCTGAATTAAACTGAATCCTTAAACTGAGCTACAGAAATCTGCATCACAAACTTATGCGATCTTTTACGGAAGATCGCGCAAGAAAGAGATCACGATATGATTTGAACAACAGACTGGTAGCAAAGACTAATGAATAATGGTCGCGACACAAAACTTTCAGATGAATAATTTCTCAAATACGAGAAAGAACGAACATGATCATTTACTTAGAAAAAAGGCCAGATATTGTCATTTTACCGTGTACAACGATTTGCGTACATATTATTCATCACAACCAGCGCGCATGCGCAAATAAACACGTGTTTTTATAGTACAAACAAGACATAATTAGCAAAATGATATACGCCAGTAGAAAAAATATTGTCAGTTATTAGTATCGTCCAATAAAAATAAATGCAAGAAATAGGCCATTTAGATGAACACCTTTTAATAATAAAGATATTAAATATTTTGTTTAACAAGTTGTGCATATATTTTTATGAGTAATTATAACATATATTCTTGTCGAATATTTCTACAGTTTACATAAGTAAAGTAGCGATCCTATATGACCTATTGTACATAAGAAATATATTAAAACAGCAATGACATGATATAAACAAGTTCGCACTAGTTGATCACCAGTATAATATGTGCTGAGTAAATTTTGTTGATTTCATCACAGACGCGTATCTAGACCGTTTTTGAGATTACGCACTAATGCTAGGGGTCCGGGGCATGTCCCTTCCCCGGTACATTACGACAATCACTGTTCTTTTTCGAAGTTTCAATGCGCACAAAGAGCCATACCGATTAATTTGTGTATTGTTTTATATGACATTTTCATGGAGTATAGTCACAGTCGAGTCAAATAATGCCTTACCCGGATTGGACTTCCAATTTCTCAAGCTTTTTGGCACTTTTAGATTTCCGATTTTTGTAATCGAGGTTACGCACGTGCGTAAAGTGGGTAATGGCAGATACGCGCCTGTTTCATCAGTATAATAATACCCATGGTTCATATAGACTTCTCATACATTTTAGAGCCTTTTTATGCCTTTTTGAGGACCATTTTTACTAAATTTAGGGCTTAATTTTCTAGGGGTCTATTCGGATGCCTCGGACTTCTCCATTAGAAAACCGGATAAAATGGAGTTAGTGTTCGTCCCTGAGTCAATTCGTCCCCAGGTCAATTTGCCATATTTATGGAACTATATGTTATGAAAAAGATGTTTATTTTGGCGCTCTGTTGCCTTGAAAATCATCTAGACTTTGATTATAAATCAAGAAATAATTTCCAAACTAAATGAAGGGCCTTGAAAATAGTAATCTAGGGTCAGACATTGAAAATTTAGGGGCTTTTCAGGACCAGCCATGCAATTTACGGCCTTTTCAAAACAATCATCAAAATTTAGGGCCTTTTCAGGACTGTGCGAACCCTGATACCATAATGTAACTCACCATGATAATAAGTTATTCGTATGGTTTTATGAAATACAACGAAAGCAAAATTATGAAAAGAAAAACTATTGTGTTCGTCATTACACGGACCTCCTTTAACTATTAAAAACAAAAAGCTTGTCAAATGGATTTGGTTATTTTTCGTGGAAATATAAGGAACGAGATACAGTGCAAAATATTATCCGATCAATAATCGATATGCATTTTGAATTATCGATAATAAAGCCTATATAGGTAAATAAATAAAAAATCACTTCTAAGGGTCAAACGGAAACAGGTGCGCTGTCATAATATGAACTGATAGGTCTAAAACAATGACGGCATCCCCATTGAGGAAATAGCTCTAGTCTACAGAAGGTATAAAACTAAAAGTTAATACAATTTAGCACTGTCAACATTAGTAAATAAAAAAGGAGGACGCCAGTAAAAGAAATCATGAACTGCTCCTACCATGGTCATCAGATTCTGACGACTCCAATATACCACCGGCCTTCAGACCGGCGGTAAATAACATTCATGACAAATATACATCTATTATGAGTTTATGACAACATAAATGGTACTGTCGTGAATGTATCGATATATATATCGATGTATCGTCGATATTAATTTCTCGTCGATACGCTTCGAGCCCAATTAATGACAATTCTAGTCTCTGGGTACGAGAATGAAAACACGCGGACACATTACGTGAGAGGATGTGTGTGGTCCGTGTTTCGTGAATTATCATAAATTATATATATGTATTTTAATTTATTATATTGTAGCTAATTAAGGTTTCATAGTCTATATGTTGTTATTGTATAACTTTTTAGTGTGCAGACTAAAAGAACTATATGTTGTTGTTTTTTATTCAACTGTCATTGACACAGACATCAACCAACTGATTTGAATGATTCTCTACAGTACATCTGTACTTACGATCGCAACTGTAAGTGGTACATACATTAAGCCCACTGATTTGAATGATTCTCTTTAGTACATCTGTACTTACGATCGCTAGTGTAAGTGGTACATACATTAAGCCCACTGATTTGAATATTCTCAAATTACTTTTTTACTCACGATTGATAAAATTATATTTAAAACAATGGAGTAAATGTAAGCGCCACAGACTGATACATAATGTTAAGAATACTGATATGCCAGATAAATAACCTATAGCATAAATACATTATTGTAATAATATTTGATGGTGTATTTATAAATATTTATGAAAATATACATTTAAATTATACTGGGTTTAACGCCGTCTCAACACAATTCTTTTGGTTATTTTACGACATTCAGCACAATTTACCTAGCTTCGCCTGACTCTTGTTTATAACCAGTACTCACCTACTCTTCAACAAAGCCGGAAACTTCTCCACATATACCTTATTAATGGAGGAAAATTGACATTATTGTCAAATTTTCATGGAAGGATATAACCTCCCCGGATGTGATTCGAACCCGTACCCCCCCCCCCCTCCTCGGGACACTAGATTCGAAATCCAGGCGCGCTACCAACTGCGCTACCGACCCGGGTTTTTACATTTAAATATCAAGCGTGAGATTTCCTCATTTCGTTAAATATCGACTTTATATCAGTTTTGCTTCACCAGCTGCCGTGAAACAAATAAAACATTTAATGATATCCACAAATCTAGAAGGTATCCACATGAATGAAATCCGTATACATTGTACATGAACTTTATATGTAACTGGTATATTTGATAGTTCAACTGGATTATTTAAGCATGAATGAAATTCGTACGTTTACTCGTATATTTTCTAATTTTAACTTGGATTATTTAAGTAAGAGTATATATTTATATTTGATATAAAACACCACCACTGAACCGTGACAACAAAATTTTGTGACACTATTTTGACGTGAATGAAATTTTGATGTTGAAATTTTATAATACATGTACAGCCTTATGCACTCTTATTTCTAATGCCTTGGGGTGATTGACTGAATTTGATTTCAACCAAAACCTTCATATATCGTAAATACAAACATTAATTAAGTAAAAGTTAAAAACGGGGGTTTATATATATTATGGTTATATTGAAATTAAAAGCAAATAACATAAAAATAACAAGGATTAATCGGATTTAAATCTTTAACAGGTAGTCGGTTAGAAAGTGGTTTAATATATTTGAAATACTAATATTATAAATGGTGCAATACTTGGTGTGCAAGAAAAAGGAAGATTAAAATTGGCTTATGTCCATGGAATAACAAAAGTGTAGATGAAAAAGTAACAGACGAAAAGTGCATGTAGGTATATTTAATTCTTGTTTATTTTACATAATCTATAGATACTTTTCCAAAGACTTGCATATTGCAAAGGTATGCATAAACAAAGCGTAAGCACAGAAAATACTTGTTAAGGTTTTGTTAGCGTTGGCTTTTAGTGCTTTGAGGTCAGTTGATTGGTGTGTTGTATAGTGCTACGTGGTTAATTTTTAAGTGCTGCGTGTTTTGGTTCTTTGTGGTTGAGATTAATGTTGAGATGTGATGTGTTGTGTGGTGTTGTGCTAAATTGTTCACTTCAGTGTAATTCTGTGACATGAAAGCTCTAACCTAGAATAAACCTTGGTAATCATGTAATTAACTGATACTTTATCATTAAATACGTTTGCAACCATTAGGTAAACACTCAGCGCCGAGACAAAAACACTATGTGTACATATGTGTAGTGTTTATTTTGTTCCAGAACCGTGCCGGATGTCTATGTTTGCAACAATGCTTTCATCCTCATGAGACTAATGATGGCTGTCATTCTACATCCTGGTTAATTGGTTTTAACCTGCAATAAACAATTCTTTCATACAGTATTCATATAATTAAAATGTATCTGTTGATCTAACCATCAAGTATATAAACGATATTCTTTGTATTTTTATAACAGAAATAAAATTCTAACATTTATAATGCAACATCTGGTTATTTAACATTGTTATACAAGAACGATAAACAGTATAAATTGTGAAAGTAAGATTTGTCTCCCCTGTGTATGAAACTGAAAACAAATATTCTGCGTGTTCAGTTACTGCGAACGTTAAAGAACGTTACATAACGATACATTCAGAACTCCTCTGCCATTCGCTGCGATTAATCTCGGACATATTTAGACGCTATTTTGAAACTACCTGTGTTGAAGTAAACAAATATATGATCGTGTAGGCATTGAGTGATGTTTCGTTTTTAGTCCGTACATTTTGAAACATCACTCATTGCCTTAACGATGGCATATTTGTGTATCAGATTAGACTATTCGCAGTGAATGGCCGAGGAGTTCCGAATGTATCGTTATGTAACGTTCTGTAACGTTCGCGGTAACTGAACGCAGGGATGGTTTCCTTCTTTAATGTTAATTATTATAAGCTGAATAATCTACACATTTTATTTGGTCATTTACAGCGACTAGCTCACCTATTCTGATTGCCTGGACAATTTTCTAGTACAAGCCATAGAAAAAAAACAATGTGAAAATGAACATTGTCACAAAATTAATATAGCTTTACGTCTATTGACGGCAGAAATTTAACAAGGAAAATGGTATACATCTTATCACTGAAGTCTTCAGTCTTGATACTTAATTATACAAAATTATTACAACCTATAAACGGTTTATTCAGACTGACCTATACACCCGACATTTTTGGTTTTGATGTTTCACATTGTACCTTTGAATCGTATCTACGTTCAGCTTGAGATCGTCCCGATCAAATACATTCTTGTTAGTTCGAAAATCTTGGTATCCTCTGAGTACGATAAGGTACAATTTGTCAACATGACATGAAGTGTTAAAATTATATTTCTACTTTTCTTTGATGAGATTTGTAACACAAATTAAAACTTTGCGCTAATGCATGAGCTCTGTTCTGCCTGCCTTGTCCTGTCTTGCCCTGCCCTGTCCTGTCTTGCCCTGCCCTGCCCAGCCCAGCCCAGCCCAGCCCAGCCCAGCCCAGCCCAGCCCAGCCCAGCCCAGCCCAGCCCAGCCCAGCCCAGCCCAGCCCAGCCCAGCCCAGCTCTGCCCAGCCCAGCCCAGCCCTGCCCAGCCCAGCCCAGCCCTGCCCTGCCCTGCCATGCCCTCATCTGCTCTGCCCTGTCTTATAATTATTTAATAAGAAAATCTAACGTACAAACAAACAGAATACCTGTACAGGTGGCATCGTATCTGATATCATGTAAATACTTCATATATTCTCTGATTTCGTTTAGATAAAACTAATTAAGAAGACAATACTACAGATGAAATATTGAAAAAACATTAAGAAGACAATATCATTTATAAATAATGATGAAATATTGAAAAAAGCAACAATGTCCAGGTGGTGAGACAATATCGCTTTAGTCTTTGATATCAGATTGTCCAACCACATACAATTATACTTCAGTAGAAGGATGTTGGATTGTTAGTGAGGGTAGCGTACAAAACACACAATGGGGAAACACGAAGGAGAGACTTATGAACTGGATGGTGTCGTAGGCGATACGCCTAAGGATACTACAGAAACTAGCACGAAAAATGAAAAAGGTATATATCATTATTATTTCATATTTTGGAAATATTATTTTTTTCTACATTTGTAAAGTGATGTTAAACAACGGAGTAAAGTCTGGTGCGAATAGGAATAATTCACAAAGGTCGTGGCACTAAATGGAATATCAAGGATGAACTCGTACTGTAGTTGAACAGTCCATAGTAAACATACAATCACTCATACTCAAAAGATCTCACTCAATATCACTCTCACTCTCAAGTATACGTATGGTCTTTCTACTACAGTACGATCTCTATTAAACAACACTCACTGGGAGGGACTAAAATAGTTGCTGTTCAGAGGTTGATGCTCTGCAGAGGTTAAATACAATTAATATTATGCTTAATGGAAATATCTTTAGCTGTTGTTGTGCAGAGTATTTGTTCTTTAGAGGGCTGCTCTCCAGAGGTTATACTGTACTACCTTTTATTCCCCGTACATTTTCAATTGTTTCCGTGAGTATTGATCGTAGACTCCAAATCCTCCGCACAAAGATTGTATCGAACCGTAATCAAGGTCATTGGTAAAAAAATGTGTTGTGCTAAGATTTCAGAATAAACACTTACATTTCACAGGCTATCATTGGCATTTTTGGATTTAGATATGTAATGCCTCAGCCGTAGGCCGTAGGAAGCCTTGCGTAAGGTGACGGTACGTACATAGCACAAAACAACACATCCGTACGGAGCCGTAGCTGGAAGATATGAAAGTTAAATCCATACTCAGCTCCGATTTTGTTCACGATTTGACTTTGAAACTGATACGTGTATCCTGGGCTCATTTTACGGACCCTGATAAAAACGTAACCGTCCGTACGGGTACGCAAGAGTTCGTACGGGTCCTTGCGGGGGTTGATCGCACGGCGCCCGTACGGTGCCCTCACGACTATTTTTATGTTTATGGGACTGTAGCATAATAGATCTTTAAACACCATTTTAATCTTCATTAAATTGTTATTTTATTGATTAAAGATTTAATGAAAACAAAAGTCCATGTGAACTATATATCCTGGGTACATACGTAGTCTAGTGTCAATATTTGATATTGTTCATATATAATATTCACTGACTAAACTGTAATTAACTAATTTCAGTTCAACTATTAAAGAAAGGACATAGAGTATCACCACAGACGGCAGTTAAACTAAGATATGCTGCTATAAGTGTATCATGGATATCAACTATTGTTTCTTTAGGTTTAGGAGTACTTGCTCTAGGTAAACATTTTATTATAATTATATAGCCGAGTATTGTATTCAAAGTTTTATTCAATTGTAAAGGACGCATACATAAACCCCGCTGATTTAGATATTCACTACAGTATTTCTGTACTCACGATTTGTAAAAAACAGTTTCTGTATGTACAGATATTATAAAACAAATATCGAGTATTTAAATCATTGGGGTTTATGTATGCACCACTGACAGTTGAATGTAATTTAATAATGGTAATAAATTGAGAATTAAAGATTGGAAACATTTTCTTTGATGTTTTTAATATTGTAACATAAGATTTATTTCTGCTATATTGTTGGTAAAATTCAGTTTTCCATGTCAGCTGCCTAATACAGTAATGTTAGTCATTCACTTTATGCGTTCTTTCCAAAATGGCGACCGGAAGTGGAGGTTTTCGTTTGTGTCAGCCATTTTGATCGTGTAATAGGACGTATAAAACAGCGTTTAATTTTAGATACTGTTATTAGAATTAATGTATTCAATATGGGCCGTCATGTTGTATGAAATAAGCCATAACATATTTAGAGTTTATAATCTTTATTTATCTTATTGCATAATCAACAGTTTGTAACGATATTTGCAGCACTTAGCTACCTTTATCAAGCAATAAAGGCAGATGTCACATGTACAGTATGCCATAAAATTGCAGATTTTTACCATATTTATATTAACTAAGATTCGTAGTTTACGGAGCCAACATGCTTGATGTGTTACGTTGAACATTTGGCGTCGTAGAGTTACGGCCAATGCATATTGTGTATGACTTAACTAATTCATTCAAAACAAGATTGGCATCAATTGAGTTATATAAATTAACAACAATTCATGTAATTAACATCAAAATCAAGTTGATATACTTGGAAATTGTGTTTGTTTTATTTCAGTATATGCTGCTATAGATGACAGTCAATCTTTGTTTAGTTTTGGGGTAAGTAAACCAGACACAATGTATACATACATGTATCATAAGGCTTAGAAAATGATTTATTGTGGATAAGAAATAATATGGCACTCAATGCGTATCCAATCAAATGTAATAACTTGGAATGCCAAAAAACTTATATTTCTGGTTTTTTTAAGTTCAGTTTAGCCCCCAAGTCTGATAGAGTAGAATAAAAAGTTTCTTGCTCGGCCACGCCCGCTATGTTTTGTTGTGGTATAACATATAGACACTTGTTTAGATACGCTTATTAAATCACTCGTGTTATACATGCTAAAGTGTCCCGTTGCTTGCGATGATAGTGGTTTCACCGTTGTTCAGTATGTAGTTGAATGACTATGCTTTTTTGAAAGATATTTAAAGTTCAATGTTACTTCTAGGAAAATCTACCACATTATCATTATTCTAGATGTGTTTGTCCTCGCGTCTGTTCCTTACTAATTATTGCAGTTTGGGGCAAACTTTCAAGATACTTTCGGTACTTTCAGCACTTTGATTATTTCAGTGTTGTTTTGAATGTAATTTAATGAACATGTTTTTATTTCTTATTACAGTTAGATTCCATACTAGATTGTATATCGTCTGTTATTGTTCTATGGAGATTTCATGGTAACAGTATATATTCTGAGATAAAAGAAATGAGGTACTTGTAGTCATATTTATCACTTTTTATGTAGAAATATGAAGCGCCGCTAAACCTCACAATTGTCGCTAAACATTGCGATTTAATTGCCACGAAATGTCGCATTGACACTAAACGTCACAAACGTCAGTCCTTTTTGTGCGACGTTATAGGCGTCAGTGTTGCGAAGTTTAGCGTCAATGCAATTGCGACGCTTTTACAGTAAGTAAAAGCTAATCAAAATTTGTCATGTTATTTCGCAGGAGAACCGTAATCCTTTAAGCCAAGGAGACTGGGAACGCACTGTCAAAATTTATATACATGTATGTTGAAATCATTATTAGAAGAAATAGGACCGGTGCTGACTTAAATACAGTGAAATTCCACTATAAAGACCACATTGCCTAGCTATTGCAAAATCATGCAATGTTTTACGAATTTTTAAGTCCTAAATGCTTCATTTTAGGAGAAATATTCCAATATAAGGATTACAAATGTATATGTTTTAAGACAACGTAAATTCGTAAATAAGCCTTATTCGATTTCGTGTCAATCCTATTTTTGTTCATTGATCACACACATACTCCTTGGCATGAATTCAAATCAATCAAAATTTAACATACAGTTCCCGGATTCTAAACAAATGTAAGTCCTTAGTCTTATAAGCCATTCAAAGTAAAAACCTTTGGTTTCTAAAGTTATTTGTTGTTTGTTTCAGAGCATGTATGATGATTGGAGTATTGTTTATATTATCGGCGTTATTTCTAATAATAAAATGTGTTCATGCTTTAATCTCTACAGAACTCGCTGAACATGTAAGTTATACCTAATCAACTTCTACCATTTTATTAGACGGTGCCATATCAGGTATCAGGCGGAGTTAACAATAGGCAGTTTCAGCAATTGGCATTGTCTCTTATGAACAAAACTGAGCCATTCCGATTAAAAAATCTGCAAAATTTCATGCGGATAACTTGGGTAATATCGTAATAGTAGCAGTCCGAGAAAATGAGCACCTTCAGCGTTAAAACGTTTCTAAATACAGAGCAGACTATAAATTTGTTATCAGCGGTTGGCAATATTTACCACACGCTCCTATAAAAATGCGATTTTTCTCCATTGATTAGATAATATGGAGAAGTTTCAGACCTTGTGGAAGGGTAGGTGAGTACTGGTTCTAGACAATGACCCAAGAAAGCTAGGTTAGGTGCGCAGGACGCCGTAAAATGACCTAAATTGTGTTGACACGGCGTTAAATCTAGTAAAAAAACTATCGAAAAATGCGCATACACTGATAATTTGTATTGGTTTTTGAAAATTTAATTAAAATTTATACAACTATTTTTGTATATTAAAATACGTTATAAGTCACGCAACAGTAAACGCACACACCCTGTCATGCAATATAACTGTGTGCTTCTAATTTATATACATGTATTATATTGGTTACGTATGTCTTTTACGTGTGTAGGCCAGAAGAACCATGTACAAAAGACTTTCACTAAAAGTCTTAAATTTTGATGAATATTTTTGTCTCCTAATTTTAAATGAAAGCTATATAGCTGGCCTACAAAATGTTTTCATGTTAGCACTGTATCATGTAAATTCGATTTAAAAAAATATTTCTATTTTTCAGCCAACTATAGTTCTAATATTATCATCTGTAATGTTTGGTGTATGTTTAATACTCGGTGGTAGTAAAATAACTATTGGTCATTTATTAGAAAGTAGAGCTCTTATTACTGATAGTAAGTGTATTCTTTAAATTCCATCTTATGTTGATTACTTGCTATATACGACTGAATATTTGTAACATACATTAATACAACAAAATGACGATAAGTCAGATAAGTGAATTTCAGTCCTATGACGTTATCATTTTATCGTACAAAAATCATGTCTCATTTGTACCACACAGAGCAAGGTGGACAGACAAATATGAATTGAAATTGTCTCGTACCCTTAAAATCTTGTAGGTGGTAAGTAAAATTACAAATACATGTATACCAGAAATGATTTTATTATTGTATTTTCCATTGTTCTCTAATTTGTCAAAACATGTATAGTTTTACAGTGCATTTGTGTGTTAAAATGTTCGTCGTCTACCTTTTGTGATATTGCAGAAGTATGTATTCAGTCACCGTGAAATTATTCAAACTTATTCAGTTGAGAACGAGACATATAAACATGTCATGTTGCTTGGATTTTCAATGGAACTATTTCGGAGGCGGTTTTATGGAGAAAGGCGGTGAAATGGGCGACTAAAGATAAATCTCAGATAACAGTATCCATTATTAGAGCTATGTCTGAACAAATCAGTCTTGCCAAAAACGAACAACTTTCTGACTAAAACAATATTGTTACATTTCAGGTATAATCACATTAGTCGGAGCAGTGATGTCATTATTGACGTTAATATTTTCTGTTATATATAAACATAACACACGACTATGGTTCTTAGATGACACGTTTGGTCTTATATGTAGTTTGTTTCTTATTATATATGGTATCAGGTAAGTGTATCATCCTCAGTTCAAGTTCATGTGTTCTAGAGTCACATATGTCACGTGACTAACCAAATGTCGCGTGATCATGAAACATTAGTAGCGTGTTCAATTACACAAAACGTTACAGAACGTTACATAACGATACATTCGGAACTCCTCGGCCATTCGCTGCGAATAAACTAATCTAACACACAAATATGAGATCGTTAAGGCAATGAGTGATGTTTCAAAATTTACGGACTAAAAACGAAACATCACTCAATGCCTAAACAATCATATATTTGTTTACTTTAACACCGGTAGTTTCAAAATAGCGTCTAAATATGTCCGAGATTATTCACAGCGAATGGCCGAGGAGTTTCGAATGTATCGTTACGGAACGTTTTGTAACGTTCGCGGTAACTTAACGCAGGGTAGGTCTTTTTGTGCATGTCGTTTGTTTCTTATTGTGTATGAAATTTCGTTTGTTTTACCATAAGTTTTGGCAACACATATCTCACGTGATGCGTCAAATATCACGTGACTTTGATACATTTGGTTTTATTTGTACACGTAGTTTGTTTTTTATTTGATATGGAATTTGATTATTTAATCATTATTAGCTTTGGTACACGAGTGACACGTGATTCTATTTATATCAGAAAACTAATTTGTAAACAGTAAGGTCCATAATTATATTTAAATAAGTTAGTGACTTAAGATGAACTATCTCTCAGAATTTATAATAATGAATTATATTATACAGTTTGCTTCGTAATCAATCAATAGCCATTCCAAAGAAACAAATAGGTTTATCAGCGGCAAAACGCGTGAGCCTATTATTGAGTTTGTGTGGAAATGATATTAGGCCTAATTTGTTTAGAAACAGTTTCGTAATAGCGCTTGTTGTTGTTATTGCTCACTTTACTAGTATTTACTTATACAATGATACGTTTTATTTCAGAGTAATTTGGATATCAAGAATAGAACTCAAACAATGTCAGTCCACTATGACGTGAAATCCAAGTAGCTAAGAATTTTCCATTTAACTCCTCACAGTGCTAACGTCACGCTCAGCTACTTTACTTTTTTATTCCATAGAGGGACACAGCCGCTGATGGAAGTCTGCTATATAACATGAAATCTATGTAGCTAACATAACATGTGATTTGTCATATTGACAATTTTAATAAACTGTGTTTGTAATTAATGTTTCTATTCGCAATGCACTTTGGTTCAACCGTTTGACTTTTTGTGAATAATTCAGTTTTGGACATCTTTCTGAAGAAGTAAATTCATCTGTGCATGCTGGAATTCTCCATAAAACTGTACAGCTATAGAGCCAGATATATACATGTGTCAGAAACTATTTTCGCTGTTTTGTCTCACATTATTCTACTAATCTAGTTGATGTGTTCTAGATTCTGTGGATTTATTCAATGTTAGTGTTCTAAATCTCATTAAAAAAGTGAACCATAATAAATCCGAGTATGGTGCTCTTTTATTAGCAAACATTTTATGTTATAAGGAATTCGGCCTGAATCTACAGTGCTTGTTAAGGTATAGTTTAATGTTAAAGGTTATATATTTTGAAAGCGCATTTAATAAATATTTTTCTGCCTACGTTTCTTGATATAAACCTCAAGAAAATCAGCGATTTTATATACATGTAACATATTGCATTTTAAAAGTTATTGCTATTGTTATATAATGCCTGTGATATTAAATTATTCCATTGTATACCATTGTTCTTGAATCATCAACTTGTGTGTAAATACAGAGTTTCAAAGAAAACAGGTTTGCACGTAAAATGTACATGTATTAAGGCCAATGTTGTAGTGGAGTAAAGGTACAGCCTATTAAAGAATCAGAAAAGCGCGGATTTTTAATATTCCTACGATTGTTTAACTTCTTTGAGGTGTAAATGGGTACAGTGAAGAACACTAGCAATGAGTTGTTTCCAATACTCATTTGTTATTCTACATGATTATTACAGCATAGATTAATAACTTACGATGTGCGCTTCCTGGTCCCCCTTAACAGAGCTAGTAGGATAAAGTTTCTTGCTCAGGGAACGGGTTAGGTTTTGGATAAGATTCGAATCAACAGAGAAATGGCTATCCAATGATTACAAGCACAAAGTCGTAACCACCCGGACATGTCCGCCCCCTGTGAGCTGAGTTATGCTGGCAAGAAACAAAAACAAAACACGTGTGTATATAAAAGACAACAATCCTTTATTTAATCATGTATAACATTAAAACAGGGTAGAAAAACACATCTCAATATAATATATATGATAACAGGTTAAAGTATCCTTTGAAAGGTAATCCAAAAAATAAATAACAATAAAAACAAATAAAAAATGAGGTTATAATACGGAACGAGCACATCATAAATTTAAAATGAAACTATTTATATTACAGAGTTAAATTTCATTCAACTGTCAGTGGCGCATATATTAACCCCTATGATTTAAATACTCACTACAATACTTCTGTACTCACGATAAGAAATAGATATCCGTATTTATGTACAAGAATTATTGGACAAATAAATGTATTGAGTATTTAAATCAGCCGAAGTAATGTATGCGCTACTGACAGCTGAATAACATTTTAACAATAATTCGTGCAGATTGACCGGTGACGATGATTTATATACAAATAACATTTACATTAACCATTTCAGTTAGCCACAGTGTAGCTATTAACGCTTATTACAAAAATATCAGTTACAGGGAATTCTGGACTAGTTATAATTATAACTAATTGACCATTTGTTTACAAATCACTTCTCATGAAAATGAAATTTTATAATCAAGTTTGCAAATATCTAATATTCACAAACATGTTTAAATCTTTCAAGTATTATTTTCCCATATAACCTATAAGTTCAGAAAAGCCTCTACGCCACAAGCACACAACAAAGTATCTTTACAATCTTTTTGAATGCTACAAGCACTGTGGGTTTTGTTAACAATGATAACGTGTCCATTGGTAACACAAGTAAACTCAACAGAACTTAAGTTTAATGAATGACAACACCTTCGCTGTTGATGATGAATTTAATTATTTTTATGGTATTCTTATTATCTTGGTAGTAATTGCATTATCTTGTTGGTAATTTCATTATCGTTTTGGTCATTTTATTATCTTTTTGGTACAAAAAATATGACTTTATGAACTGAAAATACTTGCTTTTTATGTATGAAAAACGTTTTTATATGCAAACCAATGTTGAAGACCAAGCAATGTTGCATGTAGGCCAACCATATGTTGCGCGTAGGCCAACCAGAGTTGTATGTAGGCCAACCAAATGTTGTAGGCGAAGCAATGGGTTTATTTACATGTTTTTTATCTTCATTTGAAATATTCGTCTGCATATGCTATATCTGTCTCTGTGTCTGATTTGTCCGATATACTTTCTGTCAATCTCTGAAGATAGAGAGAAAAATAGTGTGATTCTCCTCGTCTAGGTTTAGCTAGCCAAAGTGATCATGCTACAGGCTTGAAAGAGGGCATACAATATCAATATAGCTTGTCGGACGGTTTTTGTATATAGTAAGTTTTAACTATGAAGACGCGTCATGATGTAGTGACAGATTTGAACCTATACACTAACTTAATCGCAGACATTGATAGGCCATGAAAAATATAACATGCCAGACGAGTTCGGTATAACAAGCTTTAAGGCTATGGGAGCGCTTTATTGATATGCAACGCTTAGTTAACAGCCAGTTTGAGACTTTTTGTTTCGCTAGACACGCTTTTAAGTCATAGAGCTAATACTATGTTTGCCGGACATAGTGTTGTGATGCTATGCAAATTAAAATCCAGACCTGAGCTACCAGACGCAATGGCGCAAACGAGATACATTCACACAATTGTATTTCTCGGCCAAACAAATCAAAGGACACAGGAGGACAAGCATGTGTAGACTTAAATGAAGATAAATACTGTACATGGAATATGCTTACAAATAAAAATTTTGATATAGACAGTTTACTTAACATGAAAGTAATTTTTTACCCGACGCAAACAATTTTCTTGAATTACCGATACGGTAAACCTTTAGTATCATGTTCAACATGGATCTCTTACTACTAAGATAATCAAGTTCTTGTATATGTTTTTCTTATTTTGGTGACCAAAAAGTGAGTAATACTCATGAGACATTTTAACTTGTTTTCTACGTGTATTCAATAAATGATTTACTAAACCACTCAAAAATGTACACCACCCTATCTCGTATAAGACCAGATGTGCAACAGTCTTTTATTTTTCAGGAAGACAGCTAGACAGCGAATAGTGATGACACGAATAAAGCTCATCAACAAAAAATACAAACGACATTTATAAAAACTCATATAAATATCACACTTTGGTCAACAAGGGGATTATATTAACCTGAGCAAAACAATGACACATCAATGAATGCATAAAAGCAATCGGAACACTCGCACGTATATAAGAATCAACGACTGAGAAGTTCCGATTGACATGTGAGGTAAAAAGAATAAAACATGATTTTAAAACTATCTCAAACGATGATATACAGTATGCTCGGAACAAGGGCGTGATTTTTAAATTAACTGGATACTCAAAATGGTTGTAGTACCAATGAACCGGGTATTTGGAGCGCTTGCATTTCTAATAACCCCGTTACTAGAAACGAATGGATTACTTCGGGCGATTGCATTTCTATTGATCCCGGTCCTAAAATTCTCGTACCCAGAGGTTATCAAGATTCTCGATCAAACTAGTATCGTGAATTTTAATCGATGTCCTCTGGGAACGAGAATGTGTCCTAGAAGCGATTGCATGTCTGCTGATCCAGGTACTTTGGGAAATAGCTTTTTTAATGATCCCGGTCCTTGAAACGATTGCATTTCTAATGATCCAGATACTTGAAGCGATTGCATTTATAATGATCCCGGTCCTTGAAGCGATTGCATTTCAAATGACCCCGGTCCTCCGAGCGATTGTATTTCCGTTGATTCTGCTACTTGGAGCAATTACATTTCTCATTTTCTGGGCAGCATATTATCAAAAATCTTACGATAATTTAACAATACAACATAGAAGACTTTAGTACGATTAAAATTGGCCGTAAGACGCTTGGTAATACTGGCCCCTGGTCCTTGGAGCGATTGCATTTCTAATAGTTTAGGTACTATGAGTGATTGACTGATTGTAGATCCGGGTAATGGAACTATTGCATTTTAACCCCGTTTTTTCAAGCGATTTTGTTCTAAAAAACACACCTATAGTTCATAGTAATTAACATATTTATAATGTTAAACTGATGATTATAATTAATCTGTATTTTTATTGTTTTAGAAGTTACATTAATGGAATAGTATCGCTGATGCATACATTCACTATAAAAGAGTATAACTCTATAGCCTTTGATATATTAGTTATCACTGACATAACCTTTTTTCAATTAGGTATAATTAAGAGATTCATTTCAAAGGCCTAAATTGAGTCAAGCACAAATACACGCCTTTAACTCCGACTTTACAATGACAGTTTTAATGTGTAGCATAATTTATGTCATTCCATACGAAGCTAAATTAAAGATGCCTTTAGAATGTTTTATAACTAGAATGTTGCCATATTCAACTGTATCTATTACATGACAAAGATCAAACTCCTCACAGCGGTTACAGTTGATTTGATAAAGGGAGATAACCGCTGCGGGGAGTTTAGACAAAGACATATTTCTAAAATATATTTAAGCTGTGGCCATTAACATGTGATACCAATACAGAATGGCATACTTTGAAATTAATGGGGCATAACCCTTCAGTTATAGATCTATACCCTTTAAGTATTTATCAATCATTTACTCCAAATCGATTTATCAATAGATTATTGATATCAATTAAAATTACATCGTGGTAAAAATAACACCATTGCATACTCGCCAAGTTTGTCTTGAAACTATCTATATGAAATAACCAAACATTATTTTAAGCATTTGAAAAAATACACGTACGTAAATATACATAATGTTCCAAACAACTTAATTATGATCAAAATAACTTATTATTTGAGGATCGACTAGAAAAATGATTTATCATTTAATTTCACGTAAATATACATCAACTAGGTTCTTTTCATTATTAAGATTAATTCTTGATGTTTGGCTATTTGGCAGCCTACTATAGTAATCATGGAATGGACATATGATATAGGCATACGTCTTTAGCAGTTAGGTTACCAAGCTCTTGCCGAATAGACCCAAACCTCTTCATGCTTGTTTTAAAGATTTTGACACAAGACTCAGCCCTCGGCCACTTTTTCTATTCCATGCATAGTACAATGGTTCTACAGCGACGGTCTGGCGTTACTTGGTAACGTTCTCAAACATCGAAATATTGAATAAACAAACGGCTTCAAGAATGGTAGGCCGCTTGTTTACTAGTGTTAGCTATATTATTTACATCAGTGTTATGTGTAGATCAATTTAACCCAAAGCATTTTAATGCTCGACCATTTTCAATGACAATATTACAATGCATAATGTCTAACATATTTAAATTACATCTTAAAGGCGCGAAAACATGACGTTTAATGAAGTGTATGATAAAACTGGGAAACATTGGAAAAAATCAAACCATCGTCGAAACAACGAAACAACATTTCATTCTCAATCATGATATGCATTGCTTTTTCATAATTGAGCAAACCAAATGGGGATGTATGAGACTCATTGTCCTCTGACGTCACTTTTAGTGACGTAGCAGTGACGTCACAAACTGTACACACAAGAACCTTAAGGCAAAAAGGTAATAACTCTCACGGAGCATTAATTTTCATTGTTTCTCATCTTATATGAAGAAAAAAATATTATTTTCATATAACGACCTCTCCCTCGTCTTCTTCGATTCCATTATCGTAAGCAGTTTTCTCTCGGAAGATAATTTCATCGGCGTCTTTGTCAATACATAAGATTAAAGCAGAGAAAGCGAGTAAACCAGCTGATCCCCAACCAAGACCGTAACTCCAACCAAACGACCAATTATCACCGGCTCTTTCTCCAGTCTCTTCAGAAAACTTCAATGGATAGATGATCAAAGTTGTAACGACGAACATTACTGAAAATAGAAATGATTTGGTGAGACAGTTAAAGCATTCGGAACTCCTCGGCCATTCACTAGGAATAATCTCGGACAATCACATCAAACTCCTCACAATGCTAACGCCACGCTTTGCTCTCTCTGCCAACATGTAAATCACGTGACGCTAGTAATACCATGTGACACCAACGTGTAGCGTGTGAAAAGTAAATTCGCTAATTTTACAAATTATTAATTGAAACTTTAATTTTTTATCTCTACGTACTTTTTACATCATAATTTACTACAAAAAACCCTCAATCTATGGTAAATATTCAAATGTAAAAGAAAAATGAAGACAAATATTTGGCTCTCTGAGGGACAAATTTACTAGAAATAACGTTATATGTAAGTATTGTTCAAGTTGGACTTAACATGTATTCAAATAAGGCCAAAACGAGGACAAGCTCACGAACGGCTACCGAGGATTCAATGTAAATTCAAGGTATATCATTTATCAAAGGGAGATAATATGTAAATCAGAAAATCAAATATTATCGCAGTAGTCTCCCTTTCCATCATAAAAACCGCTGTACTAGTATTTTACCTGTGAAACAAATTTCACGTGTGTACAATGATAAGATCTACACATGCATTTTTATGATATATATATTGTATATATGTAACAGATTGTAACTGTGCTACCTATTGTTTACATCTAGTTGAGATCTGGCTCTAATTTATTGAACAATATAGTTTTTGTTCCGTTTCTAGGCAGTTTTATTGAGTTTTGAATGAAACAGATTATACATGTAATAGTTATTATGCCGGTAGTGTAGGCTGATGACTGGCTGATGTAGGTAATCTTGACCTTTCACTATGACTCAGCAAAAATTAACATGAGTGGATCCGATGATCGGATGAAACCCCTGGAACTTTGTATTATTGTAGTGACCTACATTTTGATATGTTACATTTTGGGAGTAAATATTTTTAAATCGGCGATTGAACCGCTCCACTCGGCATCCTAAAACATATTTTGTAGCCATCCCTGCACATGACAACTGAATTAAGAACAAATAATGTTTAAGAATAAGATAGAATATAATAAAATAGAGTAATCTTTCATGAATTTGATTCGGAACAAATACAATAAAAAACAAAAGCTATATAGTAAACTTTTAACCCGACTATGAAAATTACAAGTATAACTGAACTAACCAGGTTCTAACTAAAGCTCTAACTGAAATGTCAAACAACTGTGATTAAATGTACTATAAAAGTAACATATGGTTCCCATGATGTTGAAATAGAAAAAGGGTCGAATTACTTCGCGACAGGAAAATTATCATTATACAAAGTCTTACAAAAAACAGACAGGATTTGAAATATGAACTTTAGCTATACACTGTAAATATTATATGTATATTCAGCAAATTCTTTACGATAATACTTGAAGCAATGTAGCAAATAATTAGTTTTATATATATATACATGTTCTGAGTTTAACGCTGTGTCAACACAAATTAAGTTTTTTATGGCGACCAACGCACCTAACCTAGGTTTCCTTGACCCTTGTCTATAACCAGTACTCACCTACCCTTCCACAAGACCGACAACTTCTCCATACACCTTTATAAATGGAGAAAAATTGGCATTGACAAATTTTCGTGATAGGATATAGCCGCCCTGGGTGGGGTTCCAACCTGTACCCCCTTCGAGAAACTAGATTTGAAATCGTGACGCGCTAAAACTGCGTTATAGACCCGGGTTAGCAATTAATGAATTATGCTTAGTTTTAATTAGCTTGCTATGGAAGTTTCGAGATATTCTGGTTGTTAATCACGAACATACCCTGAACTTATCGTGTTTGTCCAATGAAATATATTTTCATGTCACGTAAATTGCCGAGAAGTTACGATTTTTAAGAACAGTCTCAATCGTTACTACTTGGACATTACCGTGACATTTGTTATAATACAGTAAATGTGTTGGCGGACGAATGCCATTAAGTCCCGGAAATTGACGAGAAGCTACGATTCTAAGAACAGTCTCAATCGTTACTACTTGGACATTACCGTGACATTTGTTATAATATAGTAAATGTGTTGGCGGACGAAACCCAATTAAATCCAGATTAGAACAGTTCTGGAAGTTACGTACATGACCTATCAGAAAAGATTCTATAATCAATATTTAAAACCTAGGGATATCATAAAATGTCAGCAGACAAAATGAAATAAAATAAAATATTGAATCATTGTTCAGTGACACGCTATGTTTGTTTGTAATGTAAAACTACAGTATAACCTGCTTTAACAGCCACCTGCTATCAGTTGTTACTTGCTTTAAGTGAAGTGCCTAGTCCGGCTTCTTTTTTATGAAAATCACATGCATTTCACATATATGTTGGGACTCATTTTAGTTTATACGAGTAAGAACATAACATTTTTTTTATCAATACTCAATGTCCGATACACGCCTCCGTATATTGTTCCATAATTGTATAACGATGGTATACATGGTAGTTTTAGCACTTATTAAGAGTTCATGTAGGGAAATAATTGATTTTATAACATAACCAACATAACTATAACCTAGGTCACATCCGTTGTAATAGTTAGTATTTTTTGTTTTAATCAAACGTGTCAGGTTCACCAAACAGTCAAATCTTTGACAAACAATAACATCACTAATGGCAAATAGCTTAAATAGCTGTTTCAGTGGCAATTTAGGTGGGCAGACTGCAGAGGGACAGGGGATGTCAGAAGAACCGGACGCGGCTCTTGGACATTAGTTTTAGCTGATTCGGTTGGAATTTAGGGGATCAGTCGTGTCAGAAGGACAACAAGCGGATCTTCAACCTTTAAAGATATAAGTACTCGAGTTATAAAAGACAATATTTGCTGTATTATGTACAGACATAAACATACGGAAGAATACTCCTGTTAAAAAGAGATAAAAATCTGCAGATAGTTACGTTACTAAGTGGCAGAGACATAACGAAACATAACTTTACAAATACCGAGAGCTTCCGAGACAGAGATATAGACACGTAGAGCCATTGTTTCGTCTAATTAACCTGTCACCATCTAAATAATTGCACGCCACTTAATGTTTTAATTTTACTTTCCTTCGAACCACTGAGCCACCGTCCCATAATGCTTATTATATGAGGCGATATTGAAGTTTTTTCTAAAGAAGTAAAATTAACACATTTCAGTGACCTAGTAATTATTTAAGTTGTGACAAGTCTAAAACAAAGTAATATGTCTCTGTCATATTATATTATCTTAATTGACTCATACATACATGTATGATATAAGTTTTATAGTTAATGTTTATACCATATGTTACTACATGTATACAGAGACATTAAGAATGTTAACACTATAGATACAGAATGACAAATATTTCCCCAGGTATACAACAATCAGATTATAATAGTGTTGTTTCTTAGATTATACTGTAAAACATGATTGCATATACATCTTCTATATTTTACAGACGTTTCAAAAAGTCAACTAACTTCGCATTTTTCTGGGTCCAACAAGAGGGTCCTGAGGACCCTGGACCGCTCACCTGAGAACTAGATGCTTAGGGCACCTGACAAAAGACTGTTTGACTGTTTCAGCCAATAAAACAGTGACCCCTAGGGTCAATTTTGATCCCATGGGCATAATTTGAACAACCTTTGAAAAGCACCTTCTAGTGATGCTACATGCCAAATTTAATAACTGTAGACTTTATGATTTTTTACAAGAACATTTTTTAAGGAAATTGTTGACGACGGACGCTCGCACGCATGTACACCTACGCGCACGCACGCACAAACACACATTGTTTAGACCATCCACAGTAGCTCACATTGAACACGTTGTGCGCAGGTGAGCTAAAAATCGACTCAATTCGTCATATAACATAATTAAAAGTAATACATTTAACACTGCAGAAATTTGTAAGTAAAAGGTGTATGCAAGTAGAATCAAATTATAACTGCTCCTACCATAATCACCAAACTCGTATCATTTCAATAACTATAATACTCGTACTACCCCGTGTTCAGTAACTACTGTTAGCTAACGTTACGGGTACGGGACAACTCAACCAGAAGACAACTCAACCCGAGCAATACTCAACTTAAAGTTAGGACAACTCAATCCGTTAGTCTCGGGTTGAGTTGTCTCGAGTTGAGTTGTCTTTGGTTGAGTTGTTCCGACACTACCGTTACGGGGCGTTTTGGAACTTTCAGGGTAACTGAACACGCTGCTGGCCTTCAGACCGGCGGTAAAAGATATCATGACGCGATATGCAATCGAACCTGGATCGCTCGATTCGCGATTCAAAGAAGGAACATTATGTACTATTTGGCAACAATGAGTTATGAATGAAGATAACAATGCCATAAATTTAAGTAAGTAATGACAATATTGAACGTTTGATGCTTGCTCGTTGTTACACCACTTGGAGTTCTAAAGTTATGTGGAACAAAGGAGTGAAATAGGATAACATTCATTTCAAATCGAAATTGTAGTTTTTCACAAAAGTGCTGCTTTGCTTGAGAATTATATATCAAAACATTCTATTGGTCCTAAGCCAAAATAACACAAAATGTACATCCAATATAACACAGAGATTCTAAACAAAAACAACATACATTTTTGTAACTTGAGAACTTTAAAACCTTTAATATCGATAAAAAATATGGTTGTATTAGAACTACAGCATTATTATTTTTCTCGAACTTAAAGATGAAATTTAATTCTGTATTGATAAGAAGTTGTGAAAATATAAAAACAAGCGCACAAAAAGTAGAGACTTCGCCGATTTTGTAAAAAGATTCAAGCGATTACTATTTCATCTAAGTAACGCAGAAATTAAGTTTTGACGGTTATTTCCACCAGGGAATTATGAGTTATTGCCAGTAGGGAATACTTCTCGTTTAGTTAGCATGGGGACCCCTTGTTTCCTGTGTCAGAGGGTGTTTTGTTGGTTGAATACTTTTTAGCAGCGACCATTTTTCGTAAGGTACGTCAAAAAAGGCCTAACAACTTTCCGAAGGATTTTGACATTTTCTGCACGACCGGGAAGCACTTAAGGGGAATCCTCTTGCTTGCGGAAGGGGTAGTACATGTATTGCCTTCTGATTGCTATACGAATCTTTAATTTCAAAGAATTAAATTGTGGTTTTTGTCCTATTTATTCATCATTGATTGCAGTTAAATTTTTTAAATGATTTTTAAGTCATTGCTCTTTTATCCATAAAATAAACAATATAGTGAAACATTCTTCAAAGCAATGTAAAGATTTTTTTCTATTAAAACTAATTTATCTATGGCCCATAAACCGAAAAGAGCTCTCAAAGAAAAATTTCAGAATTACACTTAGTAAATACTTACTGCTGCATACTGCATAAATATTTTAAAGGCATACTCATGACAAACGACGAGTATGAATTACCTTGAAACAGGGAAAATATTAATACATTGTAGTACAAAACCACAGTATTTCTGAATTCACTATATGCGCCTCTGGACAGTTGTATTTATTTATTTTTACTGAGAATTTCCGAAAGTACAGGAATGATAAGGATCATGAATTTTCAAAATGGTAACATTGAACTGATTTTTTTTATTCAAAAACGTATTCTGGTCTGTGTAACTACAAATGTATATAAAATCTTATACTTACAGGCTAAGAAGTAAAGAAGCATGGAAACAAAGTAACAACGATATCTGGTTCTGAATTTACCAGCATTCATTCCTATACATGTGACAATACTGCTTATAAAACATAACCCAAGACCAATAAGAGCTAAACCTCTGCAAGCATACATCCAATCTGTGAATAGAAATACAATGTGATATTATAATATGTTAATAATGTGGGTTAAACGGCGTAGCAACGAGTCGTATAGGTCCGTATGGTGGCCAGTCTACCTACTCATAGCTCCTGGAAAAGAACAATATCTGGATTTATCTGTTTATACACTTACGACCGTGATTCAAAACTGTCCTACATTATTTAGAATCAGTGGTAGGGGAAAGAATGGCCGTAGAAATAATTCTATTACCAAGCTTCACGAAAGTATGCCCCGCCCGGGAATCTAATCAGCGATCATTTGATCAGTAGACTTATGGGCTACCTACAGAGCTAGCAAGGCGGTTTGTGTTATTCCATGAAACCATTACAATAAACTGCAAAATATAATATTGAATCATAATGCAAATCAAAGACGGCCGACACGACCAAAGACCAGAGACACTATATTTACATGTATGGTTCTAAACAATGATAAAAGAGACACTAATTTTCCTACTATGATTTATAATGGCCAGGATTTACATTGAAAATATCTTTGAAAAAACAAGTATCTTGAAACGACCTTGACATTGATGGATTACCTGACAGAGCTCGAATTTAAATTTAAAAAATGAAACTTGCAAATTTTTGCGAGTTGATTTATTTCAACTTGCAAAATGAAAATAAAATCACTCGCAATTTTTCTCAAAACTTAAATAGCATACATTGTTATAATTCATGTATGCAATATAAAACAAAATGGCAAGTTATATTTAACTATGGATAGAACAAGATTGTTTATTGTGGAATAGACAAAGAATATCGAACATGTTTTTACGGTGAATCTTTTATTAAAACTAGGTCTATCGATCTAACTGTCCGTTTTAATGCTGACTTGAGCCTCATTAGTTTTGACAGTAATAATTTTGCGTAGATTTTAAGTCGCGAAAATGTGCGAGTTAAAATAAAGGTTACTCGCAACTTTCAAATTCCACTTGCATTTTGGGAGTATGCGAGTCATGAATTACTTGGTGGGTCATTAGGTGTACAATCAATACGACCAAGTGACACAAAAAACGCCTAAAATGAACTTAATATAACGACATTAAAATGACCTTGAAATGACCTTGACATTGATATCTTACCTGATGGATCATTAGATGCACAACCAATACGACTGGGTGACACAAAAAAGCCTAAAATGAACTTAATATAATGACATTAAAATGACCTTGACATTGATATCTTACCTGATGGGTCATTAGATGCACAATCAATACGACTGGGTGACACAAAAAAGCCTAAAATGAACTTAATATAATGACATTGAAATGACATTGAAATGACCTTGACATTAATATCTTACCTGGTGGGTCATTAGGTTCACAGTCAACACGACCAGGTGATACATAAACACATGTTTCCCACAATCCCTGTCTTTTACCATCCATGATAACCCAAGCTGAGGCACCGATATACATTACCATGACGATAAGATTGATAAAACCGGCTAACAATGAAATCACCTGTAAATATACGAAACATACATTATAATAAAAACCCATCTATGAAAATAGCTTTGAAATACTCATGGTTTGAATAAATGAAAAGTGATTAAATCAAGCCAAAAAACTGTAAAAGTGCCAAGATAATGCAAACCGTAGTATTAGTGGTTTTCGTAAACTAAATACACCAAAATTCACCAAGAGAAGTCTCGTTTGAGGCTTCACTGGCCTATATCTTTTTTAATGATCTAATTGAAGTATATCAACACACGTTATAGATTCTAAGAATCAATGATAACGAGTGGGTCCATCCTTCTAATTGATATTCTACCGTGAGTACTACAACGTACGTCACTAACACAATTCTCATAGTTTGGAAATTTAAGCTTTGACAACTGTCGTCCTATTAATATAAAAGTACTTTTTTAGATTTCCCTCACAATTCCAAAATAGTAATTATGAATCATTCATGGAATTGTAGAAGAAAATAGATGGCATAGATTATTTAGATTTATCAAACGTTTATTTGCTGGAACAAACACTTGTTTATTCAATATGGTTGTTATCTATAAATAAATCATCTCGTATATTTGCTTTACTTATACAAACTTTAATATTGATTCATTAGATTTGAAAATAGATATTGTCTTATGTGAATGTTTCTGTTATTTAAACGGGAACTACTTTTTAGACTCTTCACATTTATAATGAGTTATTCGGTCAATCCATAAACATGAATATATAGGTACACGTATGTTTCGCATTATATTGCCCGTAGACATGAATGAAACAGAAAACTAGTCGATATCGGTGCACGACTGACACACACCTCACATCTTGAGCTCAGAAAACAATATTTTATCTCAACATGTAAAACACAAATCAATCCAGCCACGACAGTGACATCCACTAGGATCAAGTTGAAATCAGTGACGGTGACCTTGACCTTACGACTACGGAGGCGGTTCAAGCCTGATTACGAAGAAAGAAGTATTTTTTAGGACTTTAAGAACAAATTATTCTAACATCCTGTAGTCATGGTGACAGGATTTGTTTAAGATGGCTTCAACCCATACAAGTGTTAATTCATCACAATTATTTATCATGTCTGTTTCTATTGTTATAAGAAACCATGGAAGTTTCCTGTTAATACCGTAGTGTAGTCAAGATTTTATTATTTATCAATGTAAAATGGTCGTGTACTTTCTATTACTTTCAATAATTATATTTTATCATAGACAAGCCATATCTAAGAATAGAAATCATCATACATTTTGTTGGTAACACACATTCCCACCACCGGGGAAGAGCGAGCGATTGCGAGAGAAAAGAACCGGGAATAACCATTCAGGTTTTCTACATTGCCATGTTTTCGCGTTTGATCTATAGCAATGGTTGACGCCCTGTTACTACCCGGGGTACATTACTCACAAGGTAATTTCAATATCCGAATGTCTCCACATGGCAGGGATTATACGAAGGGTGGATTTATGTCGAAGTCGCCACTATTCCCCGGATGTGGAGATGACTGGTGCATTGAGGTTAATATCGCCATTTTCTTTATGGAGATAAGGACAAAAGAAAACCCGGGTCGATAGCTCAGTTGGTAGCGCGCCGAGATTTGGAATCTCGTGTCCCGAAGGGGTTACGGGTTCGAATCTCATCCGTGGAGGTTATACCCTTCCATGAAGTTTGACAATAATGTCGATTTTCCTCCATTGATTAGATAAAATGGAGAAGTTTCCGGCCTTGTGGAAGGGTAGGTGAGTACTGGTTCTAGACAGGGATCCAGGAAAGCTAGGTTAGATGCCCAGGACACCGTAAAATGACCTAAATTGTGTTGGCACGACTATAAAGCCAGTAAATAAAGGACAAAAGAATTCAAGTAAGAAGCTCTGTAACATAATGGCAAAACTTTAATAATGACTCTTACTTAACCATATAAGGCCCAAATACGACTGGAAGACTCAGAGTTTAGCAACAATGGCTGAATGACTGATATTTGATACAGCAAAGGGTTTTAGCTTGAACTGATTATCCTGGTTGGTGTTGTTGTTCTCGATATTTTACTGTATTCACAATGCTGAACTATAACACAAAACTGATGTATAACAACATAATTACTGAAAGAGTTCAACTGAAAACTAGAATCAAATGTTCCATGAGAGACAATACTCGTCTGTAACAAATAAATACAGTGCCCACTAAAAGAATGTATATACTGCCATAAAGTTACATAGAGTTACAATTTGAACAACATATGAAATAAAATGAAATTTTTATTAAGGTAATAAAAATTAGTGTTTTCAGAACTTAGGTTGTATATAGACAAATCATTTATCAATGTAACACGCTCGTAAACATTAGAATTAAGAACCAAAATTTAGAAAAATCCAAGACAATACATGACGAATTAAGATGGATTCATACGGTAGTACAATATTTGCTTAACTTTAAAGATGGCACTTTGATTCTTAAACACACGTAATAAACAAACAATAGACTAAAACTAGGTTTCAATGTACAATGTATCATAGAGAAATGGAATTACGTTTTAAAAGTTCAGCATGTATGATTACATCAAGAACCAAGTTATAAAACCGTGCAGTTTACCTACATTTGTATACTTTCTTTTGGTGGGCAGTATATCTTTTTCTACCCCTCTCTCTCTCACTCTCTTTCTCTACTATAGACAGGTTTCACTCAGCAAGGTATACTATAGCCTGCCAACATATGTGATAAGTTGCAACATCTTCGATGATATGTTTATAGTTTCGTGTTCAGAACGAAGAATTCTGATTATAATCTTATGCAGGAATCTATCAGAACGTAGGTGTGATGCTATATTACACTAATTACATATCTAACATAGAATAGAGATAGGTTAGTCTTGCACTGAGGTGTGGTACAGAGTTAATGATATTTGTCTTACAAATTGATAAATGGTTTGTGTTACAGAAATGTGTAACAATGTGAAAGCACGTGTGCACGTATTTTCACAATATTTTGTGATAGTTTTATACTGATATATCCAATTAACTACAGTTATGTGAACTGTCCACTATAAATGCATATAGCATTGTCGAGTGGTTACGAGTTGGACTGGTGATCATTGGATACCCAGCTCCGCGTTGGTTCGAATCCCATTAAAAAATCTACCACCTTGTTTCATTGAGCAAAAAAACTAAATTCTATCATCTCAGTACTGGGGATAAGAAAGCGAACTCGAAAGTGATTAATCTAAGTAGTAACTAATAGAACTAAAATAAATTAGTATGAACTAATCGTTTATACTTTCACAATAACATGGTAGTCTAATACTGATACATGTACATCCCATGAACGATGATTATGTGAATTGTCCATCAATTATGACTACAAAGGTTGAAAAGGACATTAATGGAACAATATTTAAACTTGAAAACTATCACGGGAACTTGGGCGTTATTAGATGACATTATATTTTGAAACTAGAAGTATAACATCTAGGTTGTCTATCTAAGTTGTGATGGTTGTTGATAAAGCAATTGTAGTCAACTATCAACACCAAGTACTAGCAATCTCTACTAATACAACAATTAGGCCTATCTACATGTATATTGCTGATTGGTATGATAAGCCAAACTGGCAGATAATGATGATCTTGGAAATTAACTATTTTCTAAAACTCGTTTAGGATAACATGAGGTATTGTTCAGAAAATAGTTTGTATTAAGCTATCGAAACCGGGGTATGTATTTTCTGATAGTTAAAGAATGTATCAGGAATATCAAAGTACCCAAAGTTTATTAAGATTTTTTCTCGACCCACTGGTCTAGATACTTGAATAACCTGTGACATGTGTACGAGAATGAATATCACCTTGTCTACGCATTTTAGAAAGGGCCGGCGATAACTTGCATTTCGATTTACTCTGCCCTCAAACATGAACCCATTCAAATCTTATTGTAGAAAATCAAGAATATGTTCAGCAGGTATTACGTTTTTTTTGTCACCAACAGCTACCTTAAGTCTTTGTCAAACAAAGTCCATGTTTCGATTGTGGGCAAAAAAACACCTCTGGAACATTTCGGTGACTTTCAATGGTGACATATTTGCGTAGATAAGCTTCGAGGAGTTCCGAAGACGAAATGGAACTTAATCCAGCAGCGTGTTCAGTAACAACTGTTAGCGAACGTTACGAGTGCGGGACAACTCAACCCGAAGACAACTCACCCCGTGGATAACTCAACCCAAAGCCGGGACAACTCAACCCGCTAATAGAGGATTGAGTTGTCTCGGGTTAAGTTGTCTTTGGGTTGAGTTGTTTCGACCCTAACGTTACGGAACGTTTTGGAACGTTCTGGGTAACTGTACAGGCTACAGAGTTACTGTGTACTTCAGAGGAAATAATTGATCCGGTATCTTGATACGTTTACTTGTTTGCAAACAGTTTTGTCGGTCAGTGTAATCACATCGACCCTTCTCATTTTCCAATGTTTATTTTTCCTCGAAGATATTCCCAGCTGGCCATATGTTACCAGGCTGTATGTTTATCAATATTAGTAAACTCAGAACTTTGTCCCGCACATTGTTATGATTATAGTCAGGACTTATTGGTGATTATATTTTTATTCTTTTACGCACGTGTGGTAAAGTAGTATAATAAATCTAAGCGCCACTGAAGAAATACTCACTTATACTCATAGCTCTTGAAAGAACTTGTGTATTATAAATCATACATAAATTACTTTCACTGGCAAGTTCAAGAAAATCATTTATACACCATCCATATTTCAATAGTTGACATATGAAAAGGTACACATGGGAAAGAATTTCAATGTCATGAAAGTGTAAGAGGTTTTCTTATCATAGAGTGTAAGAGGTTTACAAATTATGGTGTGTAAGAGACTTTCAAATCGTAGTATGTAAGAGGTTTACAAATTATGGTGTGTAAGAGACTTTCAAATCGTAATATGTAAGAGGTTTACAAATTATGGTGTGTAAGAGGCTTTCAAATCGTAGTATGTAGGAGGTTTACAAATTATGGTGTGTAAGAGACTTTCAAATCGTAGTATGTAAGAGGTTTACAAATTATGGTGTGTAAGAGGCTTTCAAATCGTAGTATGTAAGAGGTTTACAAATTATGGTGTGTAAGAGGCTTTCAAATCGTAGTATGTAAGAGGTTTACAAATTATGGTGTGTAAGAGGCTTTCAAATCGTAGTAAGTAAGAGGCTTTAGAATCATTGCGTTTTGGAACCTTTTAAATCATGGCGTGCAAGACGCTTCCAAATCAAGATACAATCTCAATTACTGCACCACATCTTTATTGAATGTGGTTTATATCAGCTTAAATAAGATATTCCCGTGAAATTCTTTGAAGCCATAGCACAGACAATTTCCAGAACTATTCAAAACTCTTGCGGAGTGTAATGGAATTTGTTCATGCATTTATGTTTTGTATCAGAAGTCTTCAACTAAATGTATACATCAATTATAAACACTACTTAACTTGAGGTGTTTGTTTGATATTGCCTTCAGATACTTGCTTAACGATTATACTGCAAAACCAAAGCAATTTGTTTAACGACATGCATGATAATATATAGTCTATGGAGATTTGCACTTAAGCATGTTCACCGATTGTATATAGCTATTTCTCCATGTTCAATAAGTTAATGGTAGCCATCTATCTCTCACCCAAAGGAGAGTTTTATGCTTTCCTGACCTCACATGCATGAATTCATTGAAACCTTGATAAAATATGTATACGTTGCTTTCTAAAAGGAAATAAGCGCTGTCTCTGTTGAATTCGAACCAAATACTAAAACAACTCGATCCCTGTGGGTGTTTCCTACCACTAAACGCAACACTAATCGTTAGACCACACTGTCTAATAGTTGGAACACGTGGATCATTCATTCTTTCAATATCAAGTACAAACGAATAGCCAAGTTAACTCCCCGTAGCGGTTAAGTATCTTCATTGCATAAATAACGTTAAAGTAGCAACGCGAGACCTTCCAGCTCCGAGGAGTTGGACAGTTCATGTGTACAATGTGTGTCCAATACAGTCGTTCAAAAATCACTATTTCACGACTTTAACTCATCCTCTTAATTACTCCGTTGTTTTCCATCCATTGTGGACAGAAAAACTAACGCTGATAATGTGACCCAAGAAAGCGCCATGATCTGAGCAGTGATCGAACCAACACATTTCTCAACCGTAAAAAAACGTGCATCTTCACGATAAGCCCAAAGGCTTGCATAAAGCTAAGAAAGTTCATGAGCCATATTACACATCTGCTAGGATAACAGATCTACTTGCATGTATTATATATTAATTTCCTTATGCTAATTTCAACTATTGTTACAAGCATTTCTTTTTTTCCTCTTTCTTTGCGTGTCACAACTAGTTAAAAAGTAAGTTCATAAAAAGATCGTATTCTCTATATTCTAGAAATTACAACTAAATGATCACGTGTTCTCATAATATTCATTTAGAACTAGCATAATTACTGGTTCAAGAACGAGGCTATTATTATCATTAATTAAACTACATCTCTTTCAAGACAAATGAATAATGACCGAATATTTCCAACTGCAATTGTGTTTCAGGAACAGAGCCGAGGATTTCCAAAAGTACACGAATGAAAAGGAGAGTGGATTAAATCATTTTCCTAATGGTAAAATAGAGCTCTAAAAATCGTTCAAAAACATCGTCATAACTTCTGCACTATGTGGCATGTTAACTAACAATGAAGTTCTATCAAAACATTTTACATGCATCTTTGTACCTAGAAACACAGGTAAGAAATACAGGTTGATGGTTGATATACACGCAATGTTGAATTACAAAATAACACACAAACTAGGTTACAGTAAAACCTCGATAAACAATCCCCTCAGTATATCAGTTCTCATTTAACATACCAGCTTTATATTCTGTCATTACATTGAGAGAGAAAAGGAGTACAGCAGTAGTACCCGCGTTAAGGGATCAAACGTCAAGTTGTATGACCCACTCTAAGGGGTCGAGAGATCCCGGTTTTCTGCGATTGCTTCACTTGAACCATGTGTAAATGTGTGCCACTGAGGGTTGTATTATTCCGTTGCGCCAATGTGTTGGCTGCACATAACAAAGCGAAGTAAAGACTCCCATAAAAGTGAGTGATAAATACCAGTTGCCCGATGACAAGGGATATTATATGAGAGATTTACAACTACGTCCCTGTGAAATCAGCGATTAGTAAGAAACTAGAAAATGTAATTACGTTTACTATAAAACAAATTTTCAAAATTAAATGGCACTTTCAACTACAGGTCTTCTCTCCCCTCTCATTCTAGGTCAAAGATGATACTTTATTTTTTTCATTCTTTCGACAAATCAAGAATCTTGATATCCTCGGCGTTCAAGTTGAGAATGACTTTCCTATGTAACATTCATTCGTTTGATTCAAAACAGATTGACAATGTAAAATAATTTTATCCGAGTGCACAGGAAATTCTATCCGAGGGCGTTTATATATTGAAGATTTTTGCTCATTATTGCTAAAAGCGAACAACATAGTGAAATAATATTAGATCGAACATTGGACCTCTCGATCATATAGCACGTTAAATTGCCTCCATTGAACAAATGCTCCTGTAATTTAGGCATGGGGCGATTAAGTTATCACAAACCAGATTGAAAATCACATTTAGCGTACCCTATACATGTATATATTACTGGACCACGTAAAAGAGATACATCTGAAAACACTTTTCCGTGAAAAGTCCCTAAATCAGACCCTAGTACTTATCCAAGAAAGAATCCATGGATCAACCAATAGTACTTGTTAAAACATTGAATATATAATATAAATTTACCTTCCATGCTCTTACAACTTGGACGCTCTCTATGGAAGCCGTGGGGGCCATCTTTTCTGTATCACTCATTTTGTCAGTCAATGTCTATTTTGAAACAAAAAATATAATATATCCAAGTTTATGATCTATATAAATCCCCTATCAAAATATTACTTCATTCACATAAACAGAGGTTTTGATTTCAAAATAATAGATTTCCTATGAATAGAACTAATTAATAAAATATCCTCACTTAGTTAACTATATTTGTACCGACAAATCACAATTAAACTAATTACCAGCGAGAATCCATTCAATTAACGCTCCCACGAAGTAAGTTACACGACTTGATCCTAGATATATGTATATAACTCCAGAACACTGTTCAGTATGTACCTAGAAAATACTGCTTACTAGATAATCTCACCCTCGTTCACTGACTGACTGATAGATAGACAGACTGACTGACTGACTCGACTGGCTGGCTGTCTTTACGTATACATCAATACTTTCACTTAATAAATACGATTTAATTAATTTTGCCAATCAGTTAATACGAACGCTAACAAGGCAAAGTGTTTAATAAGAGTAGAGATTTAATAACAAGAAATTCACGTAAAAACGTCAATACTTTGAGTGTTCTACAATGTTGTATAAATATTAAAGTTGTCAATGCGAGTATTTATAGCCTAGGTACTATAGACTTTCACCTATTCAAGAACTGTTAGACGTAGCTGCTCGTACATAGTGTGTAGGCGGATCTAGTGGGCGGTCAATGAGTTGGTACTACTCGATCCTTGGACTTTTACAATTAATACTGGTACGAAATAGCCAAATATACATTTAAAACCATTGCAAATCCTAGGCTATTCATTAAGAATCAATTGTGGAGGTGTCCCGAATGATTTAAAACAGATATGACATACAACTTTTTAACTAAAATTATAGTGTTGAAATGTATTGAAATGTTTCATTCAAAAACCTAGTGCAGTTATGTATATAACAAAACATATTTCTTATAATCTAAAATTGCGCCGAGAGGAGCAAAATTTAATAAAGTTTTATAAACACAAATCATCGGATAAAAATAATTTGGTTATAAACTATCCATACCTACATCACCCCACCCTGGAACCTTCACACAGCGCCACCACAGTGGAAACAGTTGTGTTGGCATTATTCTATCATCACTCAAAGACTGTTTCTAATTAACACATATACATGTGTACCAACAATACCGTGTATGTTTTATTTTATGATATAGGTATACACTAGTGTTACCTGTAGAATATAGGTACATTCCATCCGTACTAGAATAAAATATAAACTTTACCACGAGTTTCTATGGTGGCCAGTTACTGCCATCGAAAAACTGAGTAAAATCAATGTAAACTTTACTAGAAATTTTGTATGGAATCCAGTGACTGCCATCGAAATTCACAGTAAAATCAGTGTAAACTTTACTATGAATTTCTATGGTGCCAAATTAATGCCATCGAAATACAGTTATATCAATGTTAACTTTACTAAGAATTTTTATGGGGTCCAGTTAATGACATCGAAATACACATTAAAATCAATGTAACTTTACTAGGAATTTCTATGGTGTCCAGTAACTGCCATCGAAGTACAAAGTAAAATCAGCATTTTGGAATCTTCAATCACGCGCTAGCTGTTTCTTTTTAAACTGGATTAGATAGCTAACTTAGCTAAACTAAAGTCCTTGTAATGGACTGTGTTTAAGGGCTGGACACGGTTCAGAGCTACAATTAAGATAATAATTTTAAACCTGGAACCAATACAAAAAAGAATATATGAGATCTTTTGTAAAACTAAGAGAAAAATGTTTATTTTGAAAACTTATGATATAAATTGTCACACGTCAATTTAATTTACTTTGATTCCCTACTGATGTTCCGTGGATAGTGAAACACTGTCACGTGATGCTGCCACACGTACGTGATTTATCAGTGTGACAATTTATCAGTTTGACAGTTTATCAGTGTGACAATTTATCAAAGTAACAATTTATCAGTGTGACATTTTGTGTGACAATTTATCAGTGTGACAATTTGTGTGACAATTTATCAGTGTGACAATTTATCAAAGTAACAATTTATCAGTGTGACAATTTGTGTGACAATTTATCAGTGTGACAATTTATCAAAGTGACAATTTATCAGTGTGACAATTTGTGTGACGGCTAGAATGCACTTTACGGGTACGCGCCTACTGCGCATGCGTCATGTTGCATTTTTCATTGAGTTGGTACTGACGGAGACCGTTAAAAGCGGGGGTTCGGGGGCGGCAGCCCCTGATAAAAGACAGAAAATATCATGAAATTAAAATAAAATCGCTTACCTTTCTATTCAAACAGGGTTAGGGTTAGGGTAAGGGTTATATTTCTACTTCCGGTGAATTACTACGTACCGGTAAAGTGCAGTAGCCCCTGTGTGACAATTTATCACTGTGAAAATTTATCAAAGTGAAAATTTATCAGTGTGACAGCATCACGTGACATTGTTCCACTACTATAAACATCTATACATGTGAGTTGTTGCACATATGTAAATTGTTATAATGGTCAAGGTAACAAATGAATACTTGTACACTTGCGGTGGTAAGTTCTTGGAATTCTAAGTAGGAGCATGCAGGTTAAGAAGATATACAATTAGGTTAATTCGAGTGCCGTTTAGGGTGTTCAAATACGAGAATTATGAACTATTGCATCGAGTCCGGACATTTCAGTATTACTAAAAAGGATTATTGTAGAACTATTCCTACCATGTACCACTATTAAATACCATTAAGTATCATAATAAACTTTATCCATAAAGTTACGTTGGTTTTACCGATTATGGACCCCTATTTAATATCATTAACAGAGTTAGTATAGTTATTAATTTTATCCTTAATGTTACTTTGTTTCTTTTTGAACCAATGACTAAACTACACACACTAGTGTGACAACGAGCCAGATTTTGCTAACGGCTACGTCATGACTCCAAAGGCAACTAGCCTAGTCCCAATCTACCTAAGTTTCTATATGTACAGACATATAACTTAAAAAAGGTTGATCGGGATCGTCCATGTCGTCTTTCAGCTAACTAAATATAATTGTAGAAAAATCTTCATTTCAGTTTAACTAATCATATATTGATTATTATTCCTAACTAAAGCTGATCGTGACTTCCTATTGATTGCCATTTTTCTAGGAAAATTGTCTTTATATTACTCAGTTAAAATATCATTTTAAACATTACTGTAAATGACAATACATTCTCATACCAAGAGGTTATCAGGACTTTCGATCTAGAATCGAAAATCCCGATAGCCTCTGGGTACGATAGAGAATGACAACAATACTGTTAAAGACAATTACGACATAAAATCCTAAATATAATATTTGATGGCCCTTTCCCATGAAAGTAGTAGTTGTCACATGCTTAAGGGTCCAGATGTCCCACTTTTAAATTCCACAAAGGGCATTGCTTTTGTAGGAAAATGTTACATACTTGTGATAGCTCAATATCATATAGGTAATAGTAATGGGTACGTGCATATATGGTTTAATTCTGTTGAGCAAAGTTGGCTGCAGGATAAGTGGAGTAAGACTCCCAAGGGAGATTGGTATATAGATACAATGAGTGAGATGAACAAGGTAACAACAAGCCGTAGATTGTCCTAAGCCCAGTTGAGAAATAGTGAGAGCAACACTGACAAGAATAGGGCTGTGGATCGTTGAGCAAGTGGAGATACGATCCGAACCACGATTCATGTGTGGCGATTCACGAATCGGACAACGAATCAGCACACATGAATTCGAGTAATAACAAAAATAAGAAAAAAAAACAGAAGCTTTTACAATTATATGGGAAACCATGTATTCCAAACATTACTATAAGACGTTCTATGGGCATTTTAGTGATAACATTTTTGTACAAATGTGTATCAATTGAAATTTTGATACAAGATAAATAGGTCCCTACATAAATTAAAGTTTTCATAAGTAGTGCGACTCGTTTTCAGTGGTAATTAAGCTGAAAATGTTCTTTCATTTTTTTCAAAAACTAGATCGCGATCCGACGATTTCGGACGTGACGAATATTCGTACTCTATTTTCTTGTCGAGATCGCGAATATCCGAGTACTCCGATACTCGTCGCAACCCTAGACAGGAAACTTACCGAAGACCAGTAGAGGAAGAAACTCTGCCACTGGTATCAAAGGTCTTTCGAACGATTTTCGACGTTAATATTACATTGCTTAATGATATGGCCCCGTTGAATATGTATTACTCTAGACAGTTAATCAGTTTGAAGTTTTCTTGCCGGAGTCTCCACATAATGCACTCATACAGTGTGGACGTACCTATGCAAAAAATAAACACTAAACAGAAAATGGAAAGACCATGGTTTATATATAATTATGTTAAGTCGATGAGATTACCACAACACGAAACTAAGACGAGGCATAGCAAACATATACTTGTTTAATTTACCTTAACTTTAAAATACATAAAAAGTGTATAGAAAATATGGATTTTTAATTTTCTGTAAATCAAAATTTAGGCCAGTGCCTGAGTACCTCCCTCCTATGAAAACAATAGAGGAGACAACACGTTTCCATAGTTACTTCCAGGAATATGTGTCATGATTATAACAAGAAGTAATTAGCAATATAATTACTGATATCACATTCTCTGTACATACATGATTGTAGATTCTAGATTAATTAGAAGACTAGAGGCAGATTAGTATGTGGTTAGATTAGGTTAGGCAAATATGTTAGATTAGGTTAGGTAAATATGTTACATTAGGTTAATTATGTAGGGTTTGGTTAGGTTTAGAAAAGGTAAGGTTAGGGTAGGTAATGTATGGTTAGGTAAGGTAAGGATAGATAAGATTAGGTCATGCTATGTCAGGTTATGTAAGGTTAGATTAGTTAAGGTTAGGTTATATTAGGTTAGGTTATGTTAGGTTTGGTAAAGTAGATTAGGTATGGTTAGGTTAGGTAAAGTTCAGGTAGGTTAGATTAAGTAAGGTTATGTTGTTAGGTTAGGTAAGGTTAGGTATCATAAGGTTAGGGTAAGAATTCTATAGGTTAGATTAGATAGTCAGGTAAGATAAGGTTAAGGTAAGGTAATGTAGGGTTAGGGTAGATTAGATTAGATTAGATAAGGTTATTATAGGTAATGTTAGGTTAGGTAAGTTTAGGTTAGTAGTATGGGCACTAGGACACTAAACTTTTCTTAATCAGCAAAGCTATGTTTTTGCCAGCACTTAAAATTATTTGTAAATCTATGAAAGTCCAGGCTCCTGATATATCTGTTTATATCTAATTTAATTAGTTTATATTCTATGGTAATAAAATGAATACACAGGAACATGTATTAGTTTGGACTTATAATTAACAATTGTTGGAACGAGATCAATTTTATATTGACATAGTGAAGTTTGACAAAAGAATTAGAACTTCTAGGTTTATGCAACTTTTTTTAAAATTCAATGGTACACCAGTAACCGTATAAGAAGTTTTAAGTGAATCCCATCAATAGCTACAAAGATAAAATGTTACACTAAAAACCTTAACCAAGAAATCAAAGTATAAAGGGCTATAATTCAGACAAAATTCATCTTAAAGTTATTGAACCAAGTATTTGACCTAATAATAATAACAATAACAATATAAATAATACACATAATAATAATAATTATACACATAATAAAGTAATAATACACAATTTAATAATAAAATAATAATACATAATTTAATAATAAATTAATAATACACAATGTAATAATAAAATAATAATACATATGTACATAAAGTTATAATAAAATGATAATAATGACAATTGTAACATTTTGTACAGATATCAGTTACATTGTACCAATTGTAGCATGTGATAGATATCCTTTAGTTGTTTGTTATTGTAGATCACATGACCATATATGGTGATGTAAATGATTATTTAATGAAATCAGCAGATGTTACTTGTAGTATGAGTGTATGACTCATACATACATTCTGTTGATTAAGTTGATGTTTAAATCAATGGATAACTAGACTTATCATGTATATACAGTTCTACCTTCTATATATACCATATCTGTAACATCATCAGTAATAGATCTACTATTAGGCTCTTCAAAATGGATGGTTTTAGAGTAAAACAGTCTTAGTATAGGAATTCTGTTTACTCAGGGCCACAGGCTGCCGGTACAGTCCCAAATTACTATATAAACATATCATAGGTAGATCTAGCGGGGGAGTCCGGAACCCCCTTGGAATTTCCAAAATGTACCTGTCCATTAGTGTATTTCTTGACTGTAAGTCATTTTTAATTAGCATGAGGCAATTTTGTCTCGATGCTTAACACAGATTAAATAGATATGTAAGTTTTATTATCAAAATGTAGCATTGTTCAGCAAAATGTGTATAATGTGGTTGGAAAGTTTGGAAGCCTCTAGAAAAAATCCGCCCCTGCATATTTATATATAGTGATTTAGGATCGGGACCGTATCAACCACCTGTGTGCAGGACCAAAGTAAAAGAACATGGATAAACATACAGAGAATAAATACTATAGACTATATACTTATTCTGGTTGATATGAAAATGGGATCAAGGTGAACTCTAAACAAATAAATAACAATACAAAAACAAACAAAAATATATTAAAAAAGATTTATTTTCAAAAAGTATAATTAAGTGCAATAATATAAAAAAACATGATTCATAAATAAATTCAATGACCACACTTTCAGTACAAAGTCATATAACAAAGCATTTTTTATTCGTAACAATAATTCCAAACTTAAAGCAGCAACTGTATTTGTAAGTTAAATATGACATTTAAAATTAAATCAAATAGCAAGAATGATTCCAAATTTTATTTATTTGTCTTGAAGACTGTTCTATACAACAATAGACTCACAGAAAATAAGATTTTATTATTTTCACAATAATCAAACTCCAAACATAGCTATCAATCCTAACCCTCAAAGTATGAAGAATACTAGAATGTGTAATTCTTAATGACTAATTTTCTTTTTTCTTTTAAAATTATATTCTCGGCCAAGTTTTCAATAACCTTAATAGTACCTCATTTTCAAGGCAAATTTCTGTATATCTTCGTATCAGGTAACAGAGATTTACAAAACAATTTTTGGAGGGCACAGAACACAGTGAATACATAGATGTTATATAATGTAACATTATCTTTTAGAGAACCATGTATTCATTTTCTGTTCTATAGTTTTAGCAACTTCAACATTTGTTCGACTTCTAGGAAAATGTGCTTCATATTTACCATCAGGGTTCATTAAATAGGAGATGATTGAATGATCAACCTGAAAATATAGTAGGAAAAATGTTATCAGTTTTTCAGTCATATTTTTCAGGAAATTACAAATGTAGTTATTTATCGTAAAGTATGCCCCCATTTCAATGGGTGTGGGTTGGGAGTTGGTTGCTATAACTTTTTTCAATATATTAGCAGTCAGCAACTTCATTTGTTTTTCATTATATTAGCAGTCAGCAACTTCATTTGTTTTTCAATATATTAGCAGTCAGCAACTTCATTTGTTTTTCAATATATTAGCAGTCAGCAACTTCATTTGTTTTTCAATATATTAGCAGTCAGCAACTTTATTTGTTTTTCAATATATTAGCAGTCAGCAGCTTCATTTGTTTTTCAATATATTAGCAGTCAGCAGCTTCATTTGTTTTTCAATATATTAGCAGTCAGCAACTTCATTTGTTTTTCAATATATTAGCAGTCAGCAACTTCATTTGTTTTACAATATATTAGCAGTCAGCAACTTTATTTGTTTTTCAATATATTAGCAGTCAGCAACTTTATTTGTTTTTCAATATATTAGCAGTCAGCAACTTCATTTGTTTTTCAATATATTAGCAGTCAGCAGCTTCATTTGTTTTTCAATATATTAGCAGTCAGCAGCTTTATTTGTTTTTCAATATATTAGCAGTCAGCAACTTCATTTGTTTTTCAATATATTAGCAGTCAGCAACTTCATTTGTTTTTCAATATATTAGCAGTCAGCAACTTCATTTGTTTTTCAATATATTAGCAGTCAGCAACTTCATTTGTTTTACAATTTATTTGCAGTCAGCAACTTCATTTGATTTTCAATATATTAGCAGTCAGCAACTTCATTTGTTTTACAATTTATTTGCAGTCAGCAACTTCATTTGTTTTTCAATATATTAGCAGTCAGCAACTTCATTTGTTTTTCAATATATTTGCAGTCAGCAACTTCATTTGTTTTACAATTTATTTGCAGTCAGCAACTTCATTTGTTTTACAATATATTAGCAGTCAGCAACTTCATTTGTTTTACAATTTATTTGCAGTCAGCAACTTCATTTGTTTTACAATTTATTTGCAGTCAGCAACTTCATTTGTTTTACAATATATTAGCAGTCAGCAACTTCATTTGTTTTACAATTTATTTGTAGTCAGCAACTTCATTTGTTTTACAATTTATTTGCAGTCAGCAACTTCATTTGTTTTACAATTTATTTGCAGTCAGCAACTTCATTTGTTTTACAATATATTAGCAGTCAGCAACTTCATTTGTTTTACAATTTATTTGTAGTCAGCAACTTCATTTGTTTTACAATATATTAGCAGTCAGCAACTTCATTTGTTTTTCAATATATTAGCAGTCAGCAACTTCATTTGTTTTTCAATATATTAGCAGTCAGCAACTTCATTTGTTTTTCAATATATTAGCAGTCAGCAACTTCATTTGTTTTACAATATATTAGCAGTCAGCAGCTTTATTTGTTTTTCAATATATTAGCAGTCAGCAACTTTATTTGTTTTTCAATATATTAGCAGTCAGCAACTTCATTTGTTTTACCATTTATTTGCAGTCTGCAACATTAGCATGAAATAGAAATCCCATAAATATATTTTGCCATTTGTATACAAAACTCATCATCTATCTTTTGATCAAGGGACATAATCATGACTTATTTGAGTCTTTATGCATTTCTTATCATTTTTATTGACAGATATTATCATTGCATGGCAACAATGGGGGAAATAAATATTTGAATGTGTTTTGAAAAATAATTCACTTTTTTCCATAAAAAATGTGATCATTGTTTTACAATAAAATAATAACAAGCCTCATTCATTGTCAATTATAAATTCACTAATTTATTAATGAACAAATAAGGTTACAATAGAATCAAGTATGCAAGACTTGTTCAGGGAGTCAGACAGGTCGAATGCGTAAGTTTAAAACTTAACTTAAGGGTTACAATTTAGCACTTAGGGTCAAACAAAACCCCAAAATTGTAAAAAAATCTCAGAAAACATGAAATATAAAAACTGCAAAATTAAAAAACCCTCACTGAAGGCAAACTATAGATACTACAAAATTAAAGCAGTATATTGTCCAGATATAAATGATACAACACTTACTATATAATCCCCATCTTCATCTTTTGGACCAATAGAATGATAAACTTTAAATGCTCTATATACTCTACTTAATTGTTCCTTGGATCCTGTTAAACCTATTATCTTATCTGAAAACTCTGAAATATTCAAAAATATATCCATTAAGAAGCATAGTAAATATCTATATGATTTTGACAAGCTTTCAAAAGGTTTTAATAAAGATTTCTGGTAAACATAAAGATGTAAGCAGACGTATCAGGAACAGCAACAGTCAAAAAAACATAGACCTACCACACAGCCAACAAGCAAAGAGGAAGACCTTTTTTAAGTTTTTAAAGCTTTTGTAACAAATGGGATGCTAAAAAACATTAATGAAAACAGGAACCTAATGGGTTTCATCTTTGGAACAGACAGAATAGAAAATATTGCCTTTGAGAGGTTAGATCAGATTCTAGGGTAACAATTGTTACAGAACCAGATTTCCCTGCCTTTTAGTAGAGTTGTGCAACAAAGAGTATTTCTTAATCTAAGGGACATAACTTTGACAAAAAACAATCAAATTTTCATGAAAGAATCCCAAAAACAATATTATGTTTTTGCCAAAGTTATGTACAAATAACTCTAAAAGAATAAACCAGCAGACCCCTATGTAAAGTCAGAACTGGTGAAGTCATATTTGATCTACTTCAGTTTTATTCACCTATTTCTCAGTCAGCTGCACATAGAACGGGGAAAACAACTCCCTAGGAGATTAATAGATATACATTGCATATCAGTAGCAGAATGACCAGAGGTAATAGATGTAATGCTGGTAAACATACATCAGTATGAAACTTAAGACAATAAAATGTTATTACTTATAGAAGTCCATGAACAATTACCCAGAACCAATAACACCAAGCTGATAAAAATTGAAGAGCTAAAGCTCTAAAAAAAAATAACTGCATATTCTAACAGGAAGGACCAGATGAATAACATCTTTGGCATAGGCTGTAAACCTAAACAACAAACCTGATAAATATTCTTTTATAGCAGCTGGCGTGTCTCTGTCTGGATCTACTGTTATAAATAATGTCTTTAATTTTGGTAATCTTTTATTTCTACCTGAAAACATATACATTGTACATCTTGGAGATCTAGCTCTGTGAGGTCAAAACCACAGAATATTAATTTCATCATACATTGTAATAACAAGCTTATATAAACTAGAATATCATTATCAGCGACTTTTAGATATTCGGCGATTTCGCCGAAAGGCCACAAGTCAAAAACTATCGACGATTCAAATGCCTGACAAGTTTAACCTGCCGAGTGATACACATGTCTCTGATATACTACGAAGTCAATTTTTAAGCGATAAAAGTAGTTCCGTCATCAGACAGGTGTTTACATAAGCCTGTATACATGTCCATAGTGATCAATGAGGTGTTAATATTAACCACAGCAAATCAAAGGTTTACATTCCATGATGAGAAGTTTATGTAGTAAGAGCAATAAAATGATTTGTATATTGATAGTGTCTGTAGCTGTTTAATGTAATGACACAGCGATCATTAATTGTATTACTTGAAGTTTAAGTTGTTTTACAGTATTGTACCATAATTATAATACCTACAGAATTTGTATGCAAAGTGACAAAGTGTACAGGGAAAACTGTACTTCAAGACTTTGTATGGGAAGAAGAGGAAAATAAAATCTTTGTATATTATATACTGAGTAATCATTAGTATGGATTTTTTAAGTTTCAATGTGCACAAAAGTCTTTCTGTATTTCAATACTTTGATTTCATCATGGTAATCTGTCATAGATGCTCATTTTGTAATACAGTACAGTTCCACTTTCAAGACTACCTTGTTTGAAGCAGAATCAGTCCCAACTCATCAGGAGTTGTGGGTTCGATTCTTGAGTAGGACATACAGTTGTGGAGTTTTGTCATGAAATAATTTTTATGGCAATTCTCCCTCCTACCACTGATTCTATATCATATAGGACAGTTGTCATACACTGATGGAAGTATGCATCTAGCAACTGTTTTGCTAAATCCAGATTTAGCCTTTCCAGGAACAGTGAGTAGGTTGACTGACCAATCATATGACCTATACAGTGTGTTGCTACGGCATTAATCCGCCACCTCCCCCTAAAAAGAAAGTTTTTCAAACAAACCTAATATTTCTGTAACTTCAACAATTTTCTCTATTTCATCGGGACATATATCAGGACAATGTGTAAAACCAAAGTATATAATACACCATTGATTACTGAAATCTTTATCTGTCATTGTTTTACCATCATGGTTTGTTAACGTCCATTCACCACCTATCAATACTTCACCTCCTGTGTTTACACTCTTCTTTAACTCAGCTGAAATTGTTAGTTATTAATATTATATACTAAACAAAACTTAAACAAAACTTAACAAGTACCTTGATTTCCATATTGTAGGAAATTTGTATTTTTCAACATTTATGTCTGATCGATAATGGAAATGTGTATAGAACCATACTGTCGTCAGCTTGCATGGTTTTCATGCTTCTATATGGATTCAAATTACTTAGAACAAATGTAAACCACCTAACTAAAAGTAACTTTTTCAATGTCAATTTCTATATACATTTTTTCTATCTGTCATGCTTTTTAAAGAAGGAGTGAAATACTCACTACAGTACATCTGTACTCACTATAGATATAATTGGATATCACTAGTGCTGTCACGATATACCTGTATACTGGTATATTGCAATACACAGCTGCAGCAATATGTACCGTGGTACGAATTTAAAGTACCCGTATTTGGCTATATTTTTATTTCATTGGAAAATTTTTCCCATTCGCCAAATTAAAGTAGCGAAATGTCAGTTTTTCCATTGTTCATTCTACCGGTATCTAACCCTAAGTTACAAGAATTTACCAGATAAGGGCGTCCTAAATGTCCGTATATATTCAAAGAGGCTAGATTCTATCAGTAGCTGCATGTAAGATTAGCAATTATTCTTTTAAATACAGCAGAGGCACAACGATTCTAAAAGCCCACAATATATCAGGGTACGTATCGCGATACAATGCCAGCGTATTGCAGTACATCGCGATACGCTTCTGGCATATCGTGACAGCCCTAGATATCACTATTTATGAATGGGGATAACAAAACAAATATTGAGTATTTAAATCAGCAGGGTAAATGTACGCACAACTGACAGTTTAATTAGATTTACCAGTACATGGATACTGCAATAGCTATAAAAAATAACAAGAGCTGTCAGAGGAGACAGCATGCTCGACTTAGTTAGTGTTTGTCACAGGAGTAAAAAATATGTATAAGGAGTTATAAACCTAGTCACATGAGATGTGGTTGATAATAATAAACATATATTTAAAGTTTGAAGTCAATACCTTAAGAAATAAAACAGTTGCAGTAAAAACAAACATTTTTTAAAGAAAACTCTAAGTTCAAGGGGAGATAATTCTGAAAAAATATATTTGGAGTTATACACCTTGTCACATGAGATGTGGTTGATAATATGGAATGTACATTTAAAGTTTGAAGTCAATACCTAAAGGAATAAAACAGTTGCAGTAAAAACAAACATTTTTGAAAGAAAACTCTAAGTTCAAGGGGAGATAATTCTGAAAAAAATATATTTAGAGTTATGAACCTTGTCACATGAGATGTTGTTGATAATAAGAAGCATATATTTAAAGTTTGAAGTTAATATCTTAAGAAATAACAAAGATATAGGAGAAAGTATTTTACTGCACAAAAACTTTAATCTGTGCACAAAAACTTTAATCAGTTCAAGGGGAGATAATTCTGAAAGAAATGTGTTTGGAGATATATACCTTGCCACATGAGATGTGGTTGATAGTAAGGAACATATATTTAAAGTTTGAAGTTAATATCTTAAGAAATAACAAAGATATAGAAGAAAGTATTTTACTGCACAAAAACTTTAATCAGAAAGGTGGACGCGGACGCGGACGCCGGGGCGAGTAGGAGAGCTCTACATTACTACGTAAAGTCGAGCTAAAAATGATAATACAATTATTTACAGTTTACAATTACCAAGGAAATTAAAAATCATTGATATATATTGCTAAAACTTCAGCAATCAATTGTAAATGAAATACACTATAGTTATATAGTTGACTAAGAAACAAGTATATAAAGGATTTACCTATTTCATATTTACGTAGTGTATTTTTGTTGATGTAATATAGACCAGCAAATCCTATTGCTGATAATGCAATTACTATTAATGTTGGTCCTTTCTGAAATAATCATATAAAATACTGTACATTCTATATACAATGTAGTTAAGTTTATTCTAATTTATTTTAGCTTGATTGTGAAACAAGTTCTTACAACTTAGATTAATCACTTTCAAGTCCACTTCCTGGTCCCCCCAGTACTGAGTTAGTAGGATAAAGTTTCTTGCCCTAGGAAACCATGGAGTAGGTTTTGGATGGGATTAGAACCAATGCAGAGCTGGCTATCCAATGATTTCCAGTCATTCTATATCAAATGCCCCTAGGCTACCCTACTAAACGCAAAATTGTAGGCCTGAGTGTATTATAACTTCTACAAGTACTTAAATTACATATAATTATTAAATCAAAGATGAACCATGAAAGACACAAACAATTTTCATTTGCAGGAAGAACGTTCTTCAGTCCAATTACTAGCAAACAAAATTTGATTTACAATCTAACTGCAACTAACAGATTAGAGCTCTTTGAATAGGTACTGGCTGACAAATTCATGTGTAATTATGTTTATGTTTATAGTACTTTGTCAACTTTCACTTAAGGTCCAAATCATTGTTTAAGTGTTACCAAAGTAATTAATAAAATAGCAATTTACTGACATTAGAACCTTGAGTCTTGTCTTGCATCTTTTTAATAGATTGTTGAACAGAAGGTTCTGACTTGTCTCCAGCAGCCTACAAATAAATAAGAATATAAGTTAAGTAAAATAATTTAAAGTGCAGGTTAATGTCTGCTTCAATATACATGCTGACTTTACAATTTTGTAATATAACCCCTGATCATTGACATCACCTTCAGGAAAGTGATCCCTCACAGTACCCATTTACACCTGGGTGAAGTGAAATGACTATAGATAATATATCCCCCTAAATATGCCCCTAGTCCGGGTTGAACACTCGATTCCAAGGCTTTTAAATGAAGCTAGCAACCTGGACAACATAGACTCTATAACAGAGCTGCATTAAGAGTGGAACTTAAGCCTTCCTCTGGGAAAGCTAGCACATGGGACATATGCAGGGTTACAATAATAAAATCTAGGTCAAGTGATGGTTGAAGCTGTATTTCTATGTATGATTCCCATCTGGATCCTAACAACTGCCATTACCTTAACCCACTAGCTCAAAGCCTGGAACTAATGAAAGTTGATTCAGACCAGTGAAAATTACTTACGAGGGCTGTTTGATATGTATTGTCACTTAAGTTATATTTCTATGAAAACGAAAAAAAACCCTACTTATTTTTGATGCATCCCTTCAAAGTATTCCCCCTGCACTTGTATGCAAATTTTCAGTCTTCTCAGCCACATCTGAAACGCCCGGATGTAGTCTTTTCTGGGTATACTGATGAGGCACTGGTATATGGCAGAACCAACTGAAGGTCTCTTAGAATATTTTCTTCCGGCGATCATTTTCTTTAGTCTGGGGAACAGGAAAAAATCACAGGGGGACAAATCTGGCGAATATTGGGGGTGCTGAAGTACAGTCACACGTTTTCCCGCCAAAAAGTCGGTCACTATAGCAGCCTTGTGGGCAGGGGCGTTGTCATGGAGCAATTTAATGTGTCTCATACCACTTTTCGGCCGAATTTTCCCGAAGTATTTGTCAAGCCTTTTCAAGACTACATCACGGTAGAATTTGCCTGTGATACCTCTTCCCTTTGGTACAGGTACTTGAATGGCTGGACCACGTGCTGTAAAGAAAATGGCGTACAACATCTTACGGACACTCATTGTCCGTTTGGCAATACAAGGCCTCTTTGCAGCTTTAGTAGCCCAAACTTTGTTACTCATTTTCCTGTGGGGCTCGTAGAAGTATATCCAGGTCTCGTCACCCGTAACCAACTCAGAAAAGTTGTTTTTCTTCATCTTTTGCGCCATTTTCAGTATTTTACGAGCACATTGGACACGTGACCTTTTTTGTTCAACAGTCAGGAGATGAGGAATCCAGCGCGCTGTAATCTTCCTTACTTTTAGCTGCCTTTTGAGAATGAAGTGAAACGTTGATGATGAAACCCCCGTTAGTTTTGCTAGCTCACGCACTGTATACTGCGCATCTTCAAGCAACAGTTCTCGAATTCTGGCTTCAGCAAGTTTGGTGCTGATGCTGACTTTTCTACCACTTTTTGTGTCATTTTCAATGGACACTTTGCCTGAAGCAAACTTCTTAGCCCATCTACAAACAGTCCTATAAGACATCCGACCTTCACCATAAATGTCCACAACTTCCTTGAAAATGTCAGTCGCAGACGTTCCTAATAGAGCACGACCTTTGATGTACCCCCGGATTTCAGTGCAATTCGCAATGCTGACGCCGACCATTTTTCACACAATGTCCAATGAGTGGATGCGTTCCAATCGATGTATTTGTGTTAACCCGCTGTGGCTCATGTACAATTTGGTATTGATTTTTTCGTTATGCTTCGCTCTATCGGCCACAACACAAATTACCCACGTGGGAAGCGCTCAAAGCGAGAACCACGAGCAAAGACAATACATATCGAACAGCCCTCGTATTTATACAGTCTTGTTTGTTAATAATTTTGCCTGGTACTATATTATATAATTAAGATCTTCTTTTATAAGGAGAGTGTGAGCGAATGAATGATCAATCAAATTAAGTGACAGGTGAGTGAGTGAGTGAGTGAGTGAGTGAGTGAGTGAGTGAGTGAGTGAGTGAGTGAGTGAGTGAGTGAGTGAGTGAGTGAGTGAGTGAGTGAGTGAGTGAGTGAGTGAGTGAGTTTTGACAATTTCTATCATACATACAAAATTGTACAAGTATTTTAATGAGAAAAATCATTCTGTTAACACACCCAATGCATAAATTTTAATTGTTTTCATATCAGTGTTTGTTTTTTAATGTATGATATGAATTGTTTTATATGAAATTAATTGTTTAAATAAATGAGAAAAAAATTAAGATCAGCTAGTTCTCCAGGAAACTTAACACTGAGACTGAGTAGATGTATTGACTATAAGAATTTGCCTCAACTTACATTTTGATTTGTTTTTTCACCACTTGATTGTTGTGACAGTTTACATCTTGTTAAACAATGTAAATATCTTCTTGTTACATTCAGGTTACTGTTGATGATCTGACTCTGAAATAGAAAAGACATGTTAATGGGGAGTTACTTAATTAATAATAAAATTTATATATTTCTTGTATAAGTAAAAATGTATTTGCATTGCAGCAGTTTATAGTCAACATTTCACTTTGACACATGTTCACTGACCTTAATGCAGTCTTCGAAAGTGAGCGAGTGTCTGGTTGTCCGGGATAACCACTTCTTACTTTGGGCAACCAACAGTTCTTATGGGCAATAGATAGTGTTTGTTTTGAAATTGACCTGTTCAGGCAACCACTTTCATATCCTAATTTTGTAGACTGTCAATGTAAGTAATCCATGGTCCAAACTGGGATCAAACCTTTCCATTTGACCATAGATGTTTATTAGTTTAAATTTGGAAAAAGGTATATAGCTGAGCAAAGGTATGTTATACAGCCCTAATACGCCCTAGCCTTCAAGCTACATTGTAGCTTATAAGGCAATGTAGTAGAGTGTCTGCTTAAGACTCAGAAGGTCATGAGTCTGATCCCAGATCGAACCATAGATTAAAGGGTTACACTACCTTCAACAAATCTATCTATCTTCCAATACTGTCATAACCCCTCACGGGGACGTAGACAGGTGCGCGTCAAACCGCCAAAGTATATTAATACAGAGATAAAATAAGAGTAAAAGAAAAGATAAAAGAATGATAAAAATAGGTTTGGTTAAAAGATAAAAGCAATGACAGTAGATTTAGGGTGAAACATGTTCAATGCTACTGACAGCAGCACTGAACATATCCACGGATGATAAGATAGGAACATGTGATGGTAGATTGTTCCAATGGAAAATAGTCCTAGGAAAAAATTAAAATTTCAAATAGTCAGTATTAGCTGGTATCATCCTGTAGCTCAAGGAGTGATAATGTCGAGATCTACGTGATAAGGGAATTAAGTAATCATGGGATGGGATAGATACTAATTTGTTTGTAATTTTATATAGCATGGTCAGTCTGGAATCTATTCGTCTGAGATCTAGTCTGCGTAGGTCAAATGTGGGTGTATGCAGAAATAAGGTTTATAGTAGGACCAGTTACAGTAAAGTGGATTAGTTGAGATTATACAAATGACCCAATAGATAGCTTAAGGTCGTCAGTGAACCAATGTCTCCTCTGTTAATGAATATAAATATGGCAGCACTTGAAGAACAAAATGTAAAAAATGCATCTGATTCAGTTAAGAAGCAACTACATGTACCAACAACCCAGCACAGCAGTAAACTGTAGTCCATTTAAGACTTCTGCTTTTAATAAAAGTTTTATTGGAATAGTTGAATAAGAAAAGATATAAATTTCTGGGTTGTATCACATTTATTTCGTGGCACATCGAAATCTATCTATGTCTCTTACACTAAGAACACATGAAAACTTGGGACATAGGGTGTTGCGACTAGTTACGATTTGATCAGGGTACGAATGAAAAATAAACACTGTGGTTAGTATGAAAACTCTCTCAATACATCAGTTAAAATGTTATACTTGTGTAAATAATGGTGCTGAGTGTCTCAAATGTCTTATATAGGACTGACATAGTCTTCTAGCGAGGATATATTCCATTTTAACTCGATCTTACGCAACCGGTTTACTTCATCAAGGACTGTGCAAAAATTTATTTAGAGTGACGTCCCTTTGTTTTCTTTGTTTAACTACAGACGAAATATTTTTAATATGCGGTCCTGATATTCAACAATAATCACCTCCCTTTTATTTGTTTGTCGATGGTATAGGCAAGTCACGGCTCAGTGAAAAGTGGTGTGAGAATATAACATTACTTTTGGTTAAAAAAATCGCTGACAATAATGCCGAATATTACTGGGAAGGATGGTTGGACTAACTGTCCACCATTTTTGTACCAAGAGGTTATCAAGATTATTTACTTATTTAGGGGATACTTAGGCTCCCGTAGCAGCTCAGTGAATATACTACATTTACCGGCTGCCTTATTAGTTGAGTGTCGATTTATGCAATCGGGCTTTAATTATATACTCCACTGATATGAGAAGTAGTATGGTTGTCCAGGAAAAATGCTTTGGAGTTAGAACAGCCAAAAGTTATACATTGGCTAACAAAATAATGTATTACTTTGAAAATATAGTGAAGGCAACTATTAGTGCTTTTTTTCTAACCACCACTTTTCAAACCCTTAACTCATCATCACTGCCACCACCATCATCATCATCACAACCATCACTATAATTATCACCACCACCACCATCATCACAATTCACCATCACCATTGCCACCATCACCATCATCATCATCACCTCTGCCACCATCACAATTCACCATCACCACCATCATCACAATCACCATAATCGTCACCACCATAGTCACTATCATCATTATCACCACAGCCATCACCATAACTTCAACCCCACAATCACCACCACCATCAACACAGTCATCATTATCATCATCATCACAATCATTATCATCAACACTATCGTCATCATCACAACCACCACTATCATCATCATCATAATCATTACTATCATTATCACCACCATCATCATCATCATATCATTACTATCATCATTACCACCACTACTATCATCATCATCATCATCACCAACATCATCATCTTCCTAGTTAGAGTCAGAAATCCAATCTGGAATGTTCTATGTTCTGCAGGAACTCATTAACTGCTACATAAGGTAACAACAAACAACACAAGTGTTTTTATTAGAATTTTTTAATTGAGTAGTTCTTTTTTTCATAAATAAAAAGACAGAATATAATATCTGTACAAGATTTAAAATACAATGAAATTTTTAATTAACATTAAATATACAATATAATATCAAAGGAACCTTTGTCATCAGGAATAAAATTCATCATTACTTTATAGATAGATAAAAGGAGACAATTTATGGACAAAACATGAGACAAACAGCCTTCCAAAATTTCAATAAAAATATTCATTTCAAGCTTTCATAATTATGAATTCATATGTATTTATTATGGACTTTCTACTCAAAATACAAATGTATCCTATATTTTGCAAAATGCATATTAAGTAGAAAAGACGATAATGGTATTATGCTTTACAAATTATAAGAAATGTAATCACACACAAATTTACAAAATGTTTCTGCCAAGGGAGGTAATTTAATACGGATTAGTTCCTTAGGGATCAAGCTCATAAAATAAAGTAGTACATTGTATATAGAAGCTTTTAAAGCCTTTTTTTCATGTCAGCACAAGAAGAACAGACCATACAATGATATCATTAAATTATAATTGATTGTCAGAGGCACATACATTAACTCTGGTGATTTAAATACTCATTATACAGTATTTCTGTACTAACTATCTACAGGCCATGGATAGGAAGCATTTTCAGATTGGGGGGGGGCTAATTTATTCATCATAAAAAGTGTTTGTAATATTGATTTTGCCGAAAAAGCACGAACATATCAATCAATTGAGTCTGACAGATTAGATAAAGATCCTCAATCACTATAACTGCTGTAAATATTGGGGGGGGGGGGACTAAGCCCGCCCCCTAGCTGCCCCCCCCCCTTCCTACGGGCCTGATCTATAAAACAAGTTTTCCGTACCCATGTATGGTGATTATCAAAAACAAATCCAGTATCTAAATCAGAGGGGTTAATGTAACTCCTTGACTGTTGAAAAAATAACCCAAGCATGCTAAAGTATGAAATCATGTTCTACAAGACAAAATGGTTCCAGAACTTATCTGCACATACATGTCTCTATATACTAGTGAAGTTGGGGTTTTTTTGCTAAAAACTGCTGTTAAAATGTGCTGCTTTTAACCATCAAAACATATTACTTGTAAAGATGCTAAGCACTAATATGTTTGTTTTTGTGTGGTATAGTCAACACTATATAAGAGTAATGTAGCCATAAAATATAAAATAAACTGATAAATGAGGATGGTCAACCATTAGCCTGTTTTATGTAAGGCATCGTCTTAAATGACAGCAACAAGGTGAACAAAGGGCAAACAAAAACAATGGAACGGTTTTTCAGATATTTTCTATACAAATTTAGTTAAGCTTGATCGTGAAGCAAACAATTCACAGAACACTAACAAAATGGACTAAAACATCACTATCATAATTTTATGTATAAATAATTTCAAATAAATTGTACATTTATAAATGTTTAAAATGCCATATTGAAAAATGTTTCATTTTGTGTTGAATAAAATTTGTCTGGTATAACAAGGGAGACAACAACAACACAAGTATTACACTGAAATATGCAGTTATCTCCCTTTTCATTTGCTATATATAAATTAAGTATTGGGGTAAAAGGTGTCCATATCTTCAAAACAGTCATATGTTTATCTACTTCAATAGAGCCACATTAACTTCGTGTCTCATGCAGGTACTTGTTGGCATAACAGCACAATTCCAAATAAAAAAAATGTGTTATATATTAGTTCTATTTAATTATTGTATTGTTAAATATTAATCAACTGTCAGCATCGCAAACAATAACTCTGTTGATTTAATTATTCACAACTTTATTTCTGTACTTGTGATCTATAAAATTAGATATCCTTGTTTATGTACAAAGATTATCAAACAAATATTATATCTAATATTTAAATCAGCAGGGTTAATGTATGCACAACAGACAGTTGAATACAATTCAACAATATCTCATAGCAAAGTGAAATTTTCAAAATCAATTAAAGTGTTTGAAGCTAAGCCTTCAAACACCTGCATGAGACTAAAAACCATTGCAGAATCACAATATATAAAACAGTTTTAATCCTGTTTTATTCCTTCGAAAAATTAAAAACAAACCAGAATTATATTTAATTTTAAGTAAATATTGTTTCGTGAGCTGTGAAGATTAGGTAATAGTCCACATATTTGACAAGAACTATGCTTACATGTGTGCAAGATGAAAATTTTGAAAAACCTGAAAACTGTAATTTGAAACCATTTTTCTTCATAATTTAACAGCAAAACATAGTCTAATTTGTTGTGAAAAACCTGAACTTCAGGCATATGCCTGAAAACTTGCACCCATGTGCTTAAACTTCTTAATTAATATGCTTGTGTTTCTCTTTTGATAGGAATGTTCAAAAAGCTTTAAAGAAACAAGTACAGTCACAGCTCACTGAATAAAATATGACAATAAATATAGCATGTACTACAGTATGTAAATATTGCATTGTTGGGTTGCCATTGAGTATTATTCAAGGAAATATATAAAAGATAACAATGCACAGATAGCAAGAGTATAGCAAGTATAAACATTATCTACATAGATCTAAGTTGTTCCATACTGAGATTGGTCAATTATTCTAAAACCTCATGCAGTATACTAAATTAGGATATAAAAGTGGTACACCCAAGTAGGCCATTTTAGCAGCTGGCAATATATCATGTTGGTTGCCCAAAAAAAATTTTTGGTTGCCCAAACTTGAAATTGGTTGTTCCAGGCAACTGGACACCCAATTATTTTGTAGACTGTCATGGTATCGCTAAATCTAATTCAGCTGGAAGTGGCACATTCATCAACCTTGCTGATTTAAATACTTAATTAAGTATGCATGCACTCATTATCAACAAAAATATTATCCATATCAATGAATTTGAATAATAAGTATCTAAATCAGTATGGTTAATTTACACACAACTGACAGTTGAAGTAAAGCTAACATAACTTGGTCTGTGGTGATAAAACCTGAGAACTGACCCTGGACTAAATATTCTCTTTGAGATTGAGACTTAACAACAATCAATAGTCTCATAATGGGCATTTAAGGATGTAACTAAATACTGATTCTTGAAATATTCTAAAATCGTTTTTTTTAATTCAGCAACTAAAACACGTTGTCTGTTATCAAATATTTTCGTCATAAAAATATATATTACCAGCTGTAGCCACACCTACAAGTACCTGTAAGAGTCTAGTGATCATTGTAGCCACACATACAAGTAACTGTATGAGTCTAGTGATCATTGTAGCCACACATACAAGTACCTATATGAGACTAGTGATCATTGTAGTTTCACCTACAAGTACCTGTATGAGACTAGTGATCATGGTAGCCATGCCTACAAGTACCTGTATGAGACTAGGGATCATGGTAGCCACACATACAAGTACCTGTATGAGACTAGGGATCATGGTAGCCACACATACAAGTACCTATATGAGACTATTGATCATGGTAGCCATGCCTACAAGTACCTGTAAGAGTCTAGTGATCATTGTAGCCACACATACAAGTAACTGTATGAGACTAGTGATCATTGTAGTCTCACCTACAAGTACCTGTATGAGACTAGTGATCATGGTAGCCATGCCTACAAGTACCGATATGAGACTAGGGATCATTGTGGTTAAAATTCAGGTAATTATTTATATACTAGTACGTCTGCTACCTCTGCTTACTATAGAACATAATAATTATTGCACTGACGTCAGTAAACAGTATTGTATGGTAGGAAAGAAACAAAATATTCTATTTATAAAATTAATGCAACACTTAAGTTAGTACAAAAAGATAAAATTTCTGACTCATTCTTTTATGTTACCATAACAACATAATTAATGTATGCGTAAATGTGTGAAAATACCAATAAATGAGAAACACATCAAAAGAGTCGAGAATTATAGAAAACAATTACATGTAATACGAAATGTTGTAATGAAATATCAACGCTGGATATAGTTTGAAGGGAGGACTAAAATGCAGAGTATTGATTGTAAAATATTCATCATAGTTGTCAAATTCACAAGGGAGTTGGACCCATAAACTGGATTTCCTCAGAATTCTAGGATAGTAAGACTCTAATTTAAACTGAATATGTTTTTAAAAAATCAAAATATTAAAGTCTTCAGCCATTCCATTTCATGAGAAAACACTTGAAGCTTGGAGTCTGGTACAAACTTTCTTTGAAATTTTGGAAATAATTGCAAAAACTAGGACATAGACCACACTAGAAAAATCATACATCTAGAACCCTAAATAATATTCTGGACCCACCCTTGTATTTTAACCATACAATGTACTTGATATAAAAAAAATCTAAATTATATCACTCAAATATTGCAGAAGAAAAATGAACAGATAAACTAAATACTGTAAACAAATGCGATATCATATATTCAAAATATTGCACTAAACTAATCCCATCCAATTGTAGAAATAGTTTCCATGGAAACTTATTATAATAAGCAAATAACATCATAAATATTATTTTTATATAAGAAAAAAGTAAAAATAATAATCATCTATTAAAGATTTTGGGAATTGTATAGATACATGAATACCCTGAATTCTAAACCCAAGTATTAATAGAGACTCTGTGTAAAAATTCTGGAAAATATTACTAAAAAATATAGAAATAAATATTCGTTCTTGTCTATTTTCTACTAAAAGTAGCTCTCTGATGACCAAGTCTTTATTTTGTACTAAAGCAAAGTAGAAAATAGATAGCAGTGATCTTAGCTGTACTGGCTTTTAGGCCCAAGATAACTAAATAAGAGCAAACTGAAATCTAAAAACACAAGTTCACAAGCTGTATTTCTTGAATAACAAAGTATTAATAATTTATTTAAAGTGGTATTACTGAACACTGTAGGTTAAATATATAATACGCTTTTTCAAATATACATTAGGTTTTAAAATATAATTCAATTTTTACATAGAAAAAAATCTTTAAAAAAATCTCAGTTTCGGCATGGAGTTCATTTTCATGTTTCATTACATTGGGCCCAATTTTCTTAGAAAGCAGTATTTATAAATAAAACTACAAGACACTGTTATCAAACATAAATTGTTAAATTTTATTCAGCTACCAGAGGCACATACATTAACCCAACTGATTTAAATACTCACATCAGAACTTCTGTACTCAACATTGATTAAATAAGCGGGGTTAATGCATGACCCATGGACAATTAAATAAGATTTAATGATATAAGATAATTTTTAAGCCAATCTACAGGTATGATATTTTGAGGTAAGCGAGGTAAACAAAAGAGTCTTGAGGAATCTGAACAGCTCACCTGAGAACTAGACACTTATGACTTATGACTGACACAAAATCTTTTAACACTTTCACATTCAGTTGAATTAGAACTGGGACCCTGGAGTGGGGTCAATTTAAACCCAGGCACATCAACAGAACTATCTTTGCTGAGAGCTTCCAGGTGATGGTACATGTACATGCCAAATTTGTAAAACTGTAGGCTTTAAAAAATCTTCTTATCAAAAACCATATAATTATTATATGGTTTTCGATAAGAAGATTTTTTTCAGAAATTGGATGTTGGATAGACTTCAGGACTACAATAGCTCAATTAGAGCATTTTGTGCTCAGGTGAGGTAACAAAAGGTAAAATGTCACAATGTTTAATGGATATTTATAAAGATAAGTATAGCAGGTTCAAATATATAAGAAAGATGAAAGATAAAATTTGAAATACAGAAAGCACAGCTAAAAACACATGAAATCGTAAACTTGTCCATAAGCTGATGAATTGAACTACATTTGTATTCAACGAATGAAGATAATACAAGAAAGCTAGAACACAATGATCACAAAATCATCTACGAGTTTCTACGACTTTTCAATTTGACCGTCGGTTGTTTCCAGCCGAATGTTTGTGATAATCCTCGAATGATGGCTACGATGATGAAGAGAGGCAACAGAAATGGTAGAATAAGTAACATCACAGGTTCACCTGGAATGAAAAGTAAACTTACATTATTTCAATTGTAGGCATGTTGGCAAAATCAGCAGTGGCTGTCCATAATAGCCTATTTCCATTACAACAACATAAAAATTTGAAGTGAGCATAAAATTTTACATTTATCAGTTAAGGCAGCATAAAATTTTACCTTTACCAGTTAAGACAGCATAAAATTTTACCTTTATCAGTTAAGACAGCATAAAATTTTACATTTATCAGTTAAGACAGCATAAAATTTTACATTTATCAGTTAAGGCAGCATAAAATTTTACCTTTATCAGTTAAGGCAGCATAAAATTTTACCTATATCAGTTAAGACAGCATACAATTGTACCTTTATCAGTTAAGACAGCATTAAATTTTACCTTTACCAGTTAAGACAGCATAAAAATTTACCTTTATCAGTTAAGACAGCATACAATTGTACCTTTATCAGTTAAGGCAGCATAAAATTTTACATTTATCAGTTAAGACAGCATAAAATTTTACCCTTTTTTTTAATTACAACAGCATAAAATTTTACTTTTTTCAGTTAAGATTGCATAAAATTTTATGGGGTTTCCCTTAGCTCACAGATGGTATAAACAAAGCTTTTTACACATTATTACTGACAGACATGAAGCACAAATTGACTCTATCGTTCTTTGTACAAATATTTCATTGTGACAGCAAAAATTTGTTAGCATTGCAACGAAAAAACAAATATTTGAATTCCATATATAGTTTAGATGTATATGTATTTGTAAACATGCATTAAAAATCAAAAGAATCATTAAAATTTCAAAAACAATTAAGTTAACAAATTTTTTGTACTTACTGAACTTCAATGAGCCGAAAGAAGCCAAGTGGAGATAACCTTCATCTTCTTCTTCAGTTCTCTCCCTTGATTCATCAACAATTTGAACTGGAATTATCTCCCCTGAGTATTCTTCACTATTTTCTTGTCCCACATGTCTCAGTTCAATATTTTCACGAAGCATCTCTCTTGCTTCCTGTAATAGCAGGTCCGTTTGAGAGTCTTCTTTTTTTGCACGAAATAGGTGAGCAAATTTTTTCCGTTCATACGCAAGTTGAGCATTAGTCCGAATACGAGTCATTCTCTGTTCCATGCTCTCTAGTCGAGCATTCTGCTCATTTTGAAGTTTAGTTAAAACAGGGTGATCTTCCAATGGAAAGCCTTTATATGTACATAGTTCCTCCCAGGGGGTCATTCCTGAGTAATTTCCATTGTCTATTTCACTGTGTTCCCCATACTTCTCTGACCTTCCAAATTCATTACTAGTTAACCAATCAGATTCATTCCCTAGAGAATTAGGTGAAGGCTCATTGGATGAAAAATATCCACTGCTATTCGAAAGTTGATCCAAATTTACTGAATCTCTATATATCCGGTGACCTGCCACTTTGTGAATATTTTCTGAATCTCCCGTTTTAACACTTTTAACAATATCCGACAAATGTGGTAACTTCTTTCGACGTTTGTCCTTCTTACGTTTTGATTGCACATGCCCCATTCTGAATCCTGTCTGAAATGAGAAATGGGTGAAACTATAGATCACTTTAAACAAAATTTACACTTTAAGGCAATAGTAAATCAATAACTATTTTTTCATCCAAATTTTGAGAAGAGGGAGTGACTGTGTGTTTTTTTACATCATTATTTAAACACAATCTAGAGTTCAATACATTAGAATATGTTCTTTGATAAGCACTTACCACTTACTTTCGCTGCAGAGGCAGGGATATAAATTTGGGAATTAACTTGCTATTGCCTAATAGTAATAATGCACATTCATTGTTAGTCAGACGTAACATTAGCTCATCATTTATAAACAGATTGTGTATATAATAAATATTTGTGGTAAGGTCTTCAAGTGTGACAAAGTCTTTAACGGAGGATGGGGGAATTCTTTATTGAATAATCAGCCATTCATAATGATGATGCAGAAGACTGTGAGTCAAGAAGTTAACATAATACAAGACTAAGAGTCAGTCAAACATATTAAGATTTTGTTTGTTTGTATGTTTGTTTGGTTTTAGGCCGTAGCGACACATTGTATAGGTCATATAACCTAATGACTCCTCCTGGAAAGGCTAAATCTCTGGATTTAGCTGTTAACCAACTAGTAAGTGCATACTTTTGTCAGTGACTGACAACTGCCTAACATAATTAAAAATCATTGGTAGGAGGGAGAATGGCCATAGAAATAATTTCATGACCAAGCTCCACAAAAGTATGCCCCCCAAGAATCAAACCCACAACCCCTCGATCAGTATACTTGCTTGCTACCAACTGAGCTAGTTGGTCGGCTAACATATTAAGACATCAAAATGAAAAAGGTAGGTGGTGGAAATAGGATGAGGTTACTGTAAAATGACTATATTCCAGTGTTCAAGACTTGCCATGAGGTGGAAAGGTCTCAAGTAAGAATTTTATGGGGATTGAACATCTTTAAAAAGTACAAATTTTGATAAGAATTGAAAAAGCATGTACATTCAATTACATTATGCACAACCTGGGTGCAACATTTCAACTAAAGATCCACTTATAAAATTGGGCCACAGTTAATGTTACTTTACATGTAATGCATGAGAAGGTGGAATTTTAAATATGCGTAATTTTGTATCACATTGCATAACACTACCTCATAAATTCTAAATTTCATAAGTACATCATAAATATTACAGTCATGTTCATTCATTTTTGTTCAAATTTCACAGCATGAAAGGAATGCAAAAGATTGCAAGTAGTAAATGATGTGTCAAAATAATAAGAAATAATATGTAAATATGTAAGTTAAATGGTTTTAGAGATGACAACATGATTTCAATACCATATTATCCAATTAAAGGGCCACTACTCTGGTTGTCAAGCTAGATGGGCCTTTCTTATAGAAATAAAAGCACTAATAGCGCTCTCGGACATGGGATTTTATAGAATATATAAACATGGGAGAGATACAAGGAAACTTTCCCTTTCATAAGCCGTCTGCTTGTCACGCGTAATGCCAACTTTATTAATTAAAGTAGTACCGTAGTTATCCCTTAAAATGCGCAGGCACGTGCCTAATGTAATCGTCTGTGACAAATTTTAATTTACTACAGTCTTTATTTTCTTTAAAGTCAGTTGCTTAATGAGATGAATGAGCCAACTTGTATCATTTTTTTACCCACTGCAGAAAATATATATTATTTTCTGTGCATATTTTCATAAAATAATACCATATTTGAACTGTAAAGCATGAAAAAAAACATTTATATTTTATTTTCACTGCAGTGACATTAACATTCACTGCCAGAGTAAAGCATAAAAATTACCAATATTTCACAGTGTGGGTGGGGTGAGCTACATCAGAGTTGTTTACTTTCATTATTCATGAAACATATTCCCATCTGAGTACATTACACTAACCAGTATTTATATAAATAATTATTCTATCATCATATTTTACAGTTCTGGTTACCATAGCAACCATTTTATTTATATCAACACTTTAACCACTTTACTTGAATATTATCAGAATCAATATTAACAATCAATGAATTTTATGGAAACGTTCAAATTTATTACCATGACGTAGGCTTTCATTTACGCTGCAGTAAACTTTTAATGCACTGTAATTCTCTTGTGTTTTAATGTATTAAAACTTTCACTGACAAAATTATGCCACAGGGTTTGAGGTTTCAGCAAAGAAAAGTTGCATGAGCAGAAGCTTTATTTGCAATATCAGGTAATTTCAGTTATACAGAACCACACAGTTAGGTCACCACCACACAATAATAATAATAAACAATAAATTTCATAATTCAAAAAAAATATATACATGTACATGTAATTTTAATGACCATAGAATAAGGAAATCTGTAATAAAATATGTCTCAATTAATACACACAGTTGATCATGATAAACAAATAAAACATAGTTCCCAATAGATTAGCCCAACATGATAGTTACAATTATTTAACTAAAACGCAATACTTTAATATACATTTATATTAGAGTCATCCTTTTAGAGGTTTCCTTTTGACATTTATATTTGAACTGAAAGTAGTATGGCATAATTTTAATTTAATTTATATAAAAATAACTAAGCATTTTACTTACATTGCATTTTTTTTAGATTTTTATAAATTTCACTTAGCACAAACTACAAATGACAAGACTTGTTTAGCATCTATTACCTTCACATACTTCCTCGAAAAGCAAGGCTAGTGAAAATTGATACAGGCCATAGGGGGATCCAGCAGGGGGGCCGGACCCCTCCCCCTGAAATTTCCAAAATGTACCCAACCATAAGAGGTTTTTTTTACTGTAAGCCATTCTTAAGCATTCTCATTCCCCGAGGTTGTCAAGATTCTCAATCTAGTATTAAGAATCCTACTAGACTCTGGGTACGAGAATGTTCTTAAGCAAGAAAGAAGCATTTTTGTCATGCTCGACCTTGTGTTTAGCATAGATCTATTGGTTACATAGTTTTTATTGTTAACATGATGCTTTTATCTGCAAACAGTAAGTTATGGTTATAAAGTTTGGACCCCCCCCTAGAAAAAGTTTGGACACCCCTGGATTCCTGGATCCATCCCTGCAGGCTACTGAGAATTAGTTATTTCATATAGTTGATAATTTAGCTAATTGTTTTTCTCAACAGTCAAAGCATGAATATTCCAATAACATGTTTATGAATAAGATGTTATGAGGAACAGAGAGATATCTGAGCAGTTTTATGCCAGATTTCCAAGTCAACATGCTCTGTCGTATTTATATCAGATAATGTATTCAGTCACTGTAAAATTATTCAAACTTTGACAGTTGAGAAAAAAATGGACTACATATTGCGGACTTAGCACAAAATGGTCATAACTCATTTTTTTCTTTTTTTTAAGTTACTACCGTTTTTTGCTAAGCCTGCTATATGTGTATATTCATATACAGATATTATAATTATACTGTAAAAAGTATAAACAAAGATTCACCATCTTTTATGTAAAAAACAATTAAGCAAAAAATAAACAAGAAAGAAAGCAAACAAAAAACTCACATTATTAGTATTGATATGAAATCCAGTTCCACACTTTTATCATTATAGATAAATTAAATTTCCCAATTACATAATATAAATACATTTACTGAGACAAAATATAAACATTTAATTAAAAATTTTTGTCATTAATGTAAACCAGTTTTAATTATATTTATCAACAAAATAAATCAAAAGTATTAATCCTTCTAAGAGATAACATATAGATAATTCAAAACTACTTCCAAGCGTATTAATATCTTAAGAACTAATTACGCACCATTAAATAGGGCGTTAATGTTTGTTACTAGGCACGCCCACAGGTAAAATATACTAAATGGTTTTCAAGTTTTGTTTCCAGGTAAAAATAAATTCATTAACAACAACATAAACAACAGCATTTTCATCCATTTTAGAGAGTGCTGAAAGTTTCCATGATTTTTCTTTTGCGCAGTTAACAGCTACATCCAAAAATTAGCCCTTCCAGAGGAACCGTGATTAGATTGACTGATTGCCATTATATAACCAATACATAACCAATACAACAAGACTGGACATATAGTAGGTAGCCCAGTTGGACATTCAGCTTTATTATTATACATGTACTTGCCGGAACCAAAAGTAAACTATCAGTAACAAGGGCCCTGAACCCAAATATAGGTCATTAGGGGCAATAGGGTGATCTTCAATGTTGAACCCAGTACAATATGTTGAACCAACCAACCATGTGTGCAGATATAGAGTTTCAACAAAATGCACTACATGCTAGACTGACGACAACTTAGCTAAATGATGTTCATAAAGAACTCGCCATGGAAGGTAAGATGTCAACAGCTAGAACATGTCCTTCAGTAAAATTTAAGAAATACAAAGTACTTGGAAACAAACATTGAAAATAGGATTCTATATCAGACTCACAGGAAATATACTTAAAACATTCTTGAAGTCTCTAACATTTTGATTTTAAAATATTCAATACATTTCTTTCATTGTTTATGTAAGCCATTAAAAATCCATGGTCCTGAGATTCAAACCCACAACCTCTTGAGTTGTAAGCCATTAAATCTACTATATGTAACCATAACAACTAGCTTGAAGGCAAGGGAGTAAAATTATAGCCTTAGTAGCATTATATCACTACTACTTTAATATATAGGTAGAGTCATAGGCGGGTCCAGCGGGGGGGGGGGGGGGTCCTAGAATTTGGAAAATGTTCTTGTCCATTAGTGTATTTCTTGACTGTAAGTCATTTTAAAGTATCATGAAGCAATTTTTCTCAGTGATTATTATAGATTTAAAAGTTGTGTAGTTTCTATTATTGTATTGCATTTTTTCTGCAAAATGTGTATTATGTGGTTGTGGTTCGAAAGTTCGAACCCCCCCCTAGAAAAGTTCGGACCCCCCTAGAAAAAATCCTGGATCCTCCCCTGAGAGTTACTAATTCACCGAGCACCCATGAAGTTAGAACCACTCTATTGTATTTTACAAGGCTTGGTGTACGATCATGTGACATCATCACAACTATTGATCTCAACCACTTTGTGCTAACAAGAGTTTGCAGAAAACGGTTGTAACTCAATACAAGAAAAGAGCAAGTTATGACCATATTGTGCTTAACCCACATTAAATGTAATGCCTCAGTCCCATAAAATCGTGGCTTGTTAAGGACCTGTATGTGCAGACAGTCGTAAGCCGTGGGAAGCCTTGCGTATTAAGGTGATGGTACCCACATGGTACTAAACAACACATCTGTACAGGGTCGTAGCTGGAAGATATGCATGTTTAATCCATACTTGGCCATGATTTTATTCACGATTTGACTTTGAAACTGATACGTGTATCCTTGGCTCATATTACAGACCCCAGTAAAAACGTAACAGTCCATACGGACACACAAGAGTTCATACGGGTCCTTGGGGAGCTTGATCGCATGGCGCCCGTATGTTGCCCTCACGGCTATTTTTATGATTATGGGACTGTAGCATAAGCTGGAAGTTGGAGACAAATATTGTATGGTTATTTCCAATGGAATTTTACTGGCATTGTTTACCATACTTGTTTTTACTGTGTTCACAGTTAGTAGTGACTGGACTACCACTTGTGCTGCCCCAACCTACCCTTTTTCTTTTCTCCCTATCTTTTTCTCTCTCAAGTAAAAAAAATAGCTATTGTTATACATGAACTCCACTGATGCATCCAGTCCCCCTATTTTCTACCTCCAAGCACTTTTACTCCAACTCTAAGCAAAAACAACAAGTAAATCTGTGAGCTAATGCTCACTAGTGATACCCCCGCATAAAATATAAAAATATGCGACAAACAGGAAGTAGATGAGCAAGGAGCATGAAATCGCTTTACACCACAAGGGACTATGGGATGAAGCAATATGCCAAGTATTAGGCTGCTGCATGTTATAGTTGCTGAGTAAACTGTGACGGAAATTTTGTAACAGACAGACGGACGGACGGATGGACGGACGGACAAGGGTAAAACAGTATACCCCCCTCTTCTTCGAAGCGGGGGTATAATAATGTTAGACTGCCCTTTTTTCTGCCAACCGGTCCTTTCCCTCCAACCCTGAGAAGATTATAATGATGTTATAATCTGCATTATACTGATTCATCCTGCCAATTGCAGGCACCTATGCCCATATCAGATTTCAGATGAGTTTTTACATTCACAAATCAAAAGGCAAGGTTTGACACTAACAGTGTCCTGGGATTCCAAAATTCCCAGAAACTTGGGTGGAATCCCAGTGATGCTTAGCTAAGGAACCCCTTCAGGATCCCTATAAATAGCACTATTCTTACCCAAATTTGAGTTCCCATAAATTGTTCATCCCATGTTGTATTTGCAAATCTGTATATATCAAAATGTCTTGTCAATTATTAGAGAAATTCCTAAAGTTATTGAGGAATCCCTCATAACCTGACTAGGTAGCAATCCCCTCTAAAACCACAGCAAAACAGTAAGTGTCGAACCCTGCACATAAAGGGCAAGTTAAAAATCAGTCAAAACATTGAGTAGCGGACAATACTGAACAATGTTCAATAATAGTTAGTATGAATCAATGATGCATTCCTCGTGTGGGAGTGTTCACATAGTCATACCTGTGTTTAAGATGATTATTTACACAGCAGACATAGCAGGTAGCGACAGCTGTTCTTATAATCAAAGTCTTATTATAAACTGAGTATTTACGTCATACCTATACTAATATCCCAGTAACATGTGCTTTCTTCATGCCAAAAAATTTACCAATACAAATAGTTAAGGGGCAAAATAAGTTTTGGAAGATAATTTTTTTTCAATCTGAAATGTTTTTGTTTTTTTCACCCTCGCCAAGAAGATTCCATACATATTTGTATTCATTGAGAATGAGAATAAACATTGAGAATAAACTAAGAACAATATTTTGTGAAATCGTCACTTTTGATTTTAGTTTACCGAGTAAAGCTCATACAGATCAGAAGAGCAACATATAAAAATGCCAAAATCTTACTCACAAGTTTAAATGAAGAAACCTTGCTAGAAAATTAATGCATATTCCATTTCATTAACATTGTGGTGTATTTTGTAGCAAGTCAACTAGGCTATTGATGAAATTTACTTAGATGTCATTTCTCCATCAAGATGATGTCATTTTGGCGTTACATATTTTCACTGAAGTGATAATAAAATCAGATGTTTTCTGTGAATATTTACCATGAAGATAATGTCATTTCGGCGATATGTATTTTCACTGCAGTGATAATAAAATCAGATGTTTTCTGTCAATAATTTTCATAATGATGATGTCATTTTGGCGTTACATATTTTCACTGCAGTGATAATAAAATCTGAAATTATCAGTGAATATTTTTATTGACTAACATTGCTCTCCACAGTACAGTACTGACTTTTTCATACATGTAAATGGGTAAACAATGTATGTTCATGGCAATGGGCTGCAAAGCTTAAGCCTAAAATAAAGTTTAAGTCATGTTGTTAAAGTATAACCTCCGATAACAGTCCTTCTAATGAGCAACATAGATTGGAACAACTCTAGGTAAATTTCTTGAAATTAGCATTGCTCCTAGTGGGGTTCGAACCTGGGACCTCTTGATCCCTAAGCATGCATCCTACCACTGGTCAACAGATCAAAAAAAATTATTTTTGCACCGAACACATCTGCAGGGAAACATTTTTTTCAAACTTCACCAGAATTCACATACCCAAGAGTACAATCTATCTATCTCATAGTACTGCCACACACCTCTCACAAATTAAGTCTTCCTAGGTTAGACTCATACCATCAACCCCTTTGGGACACTAGACTCGAAATCATTCATGCACTCAGCCTACCAAACCACAGGCACCAGAGTGCATGGTTTGTCTTCCCTGTCCACCTATATTTGGGTTTGGGCAACTTCTTAAAAGCTAGTAAACATTTTGTTTGGGAAAGTAAAATATTTAGCTTTGGTGTCTAACCTGGCAACCTACAAAAGAACTTAATAATGAGCCTAGAGAAGGAACACTTTTCAAACTTAGCCAGAATTCACTGTTCAGAGGTTATACTGTATAGAAGATAAGAATCTACCTATACAATGTAGTTATTAATTAAGTTGAAGAATGTAACTCTGAACAGAAGTAAATAATAAACTGATGGAAACAATTAAAATTTCTGAGTCTTAGTCAATTTGGCATTCATTACTTGGAGAAAGAGAAAGAGAGACAGAGAGAGACAGAGAGAGAGGGAAGGAGAGAGAAAGAGAGGGGGGAATCTATAGATCTCAGTTATGTAAAATTAAATTATTTCACAAGTGTTTCTGATAATTTCATTTAACACATAAAAAAGATGGAATTCTCTTCCAATAGACTTGAAATCAATCAGATTTAATCAAATATATTCATTGGATGAAACCTTAAAACATTGCTATATCAAGTAAATTTTCTTAATTTCCAAAACCATGTTTTCCTGCATAAATTATCCATGAGTAATTTGAAACCAAAACTTTCTCACATAGTAGATGCAGTGATCCAGTGGTAGGAGGTGCTCTTAGGGATCAAGAGGTCCCAGGTTGAACCCCCACCAAGGGTAAAGATAATTTCTATGAGCAAGAAATTTACGACTGACTGCTTCATTCCACCCAGGTACCTGTAAGGATGTTATAACTCTACAGCGCCAATTTGCCAAACTGCACTTCAGGTGGAGTATAAAACTTCCCAGAGAGATTGTTTATCAGTAGCTCAATGACCAGGGATAAAAGCTGTAAAGTTTGTGAATGTGCACATGACACTCTAGGACTAAATAATGCAATTACTTTATACAATTTTGTTATTCTTTTTATCAAAAATAAGTAACAAAACTTTATCCACGTAGGAACATGAGTACCAGTGTAGCGGTCTGTTTCTCCTTCCCTCGGCCAATCTATCACTGTGGCAACAAAGACATAAACCATATATAAACAGTGTAAAAGCAATTGGGTATATATTCACCTTCAGCAAAGTGACTCTGTAAGCAAGCTCTTATGTAGACATGTATCATAGTACAGCAGCAGACTGCGAGGTTAGTTGTTGGATGGGTGACGGCAGAGGTAATCATTTACTTGGTACACGATACATTTATTCTTTGGCCTTGACCACAGCAGAGTTTGGGTTTTTTTTGTTTTTTTATTAGGTTTAACTCCTGTCAACACAATTTAGGTTGTTTTACAGCGTCCAGCGCACCTAACCTTGGACCCTTGTCTATAATCAGTACTCACTTACCCTTCCACAAGGCTGGAAACTTCTCCATATTATCTAATCAATGGAGGAAAATTGACATTATTGTCAGATTTTCATGGTAGGATATAACCTCCTAGGGTGTTATTCAAACCCGTACCCCCTTTGTGCAACAAGATTCCAAATTCCAGCGTGCTACCAACTGCACTTTCGACCCAGGTTCAGCTGAGTTTGAATACCAGAATTCCATTATTTTTTCCATGATTTCTCTCAGTTTTCCATGATACAACAGATACACGCACAAAACCCAAAATAAGTACAATTATATTTTTGATTACTCACATTCCTTTTTAATACTACAGCAGATGATTGTTATTGTAAATACCCAAAAGTGATTAGTACCCAGAGGCAATTTGTACCCAACATTTAAAGTTGTGATTTATGTTTTAATTTATGTTTTTAAATCATTTTTATGGGTTGGTATAGTGCGTACAAGTTGACCCCGACCTGACCTTTATGCAAGAATATTCATTACATTTAATACGAATGTAGTATTAGTGCTCGGATTATATCGTCAAGGCTCGAATGTAATTATAACACAGGGATTAATTTTAAAGTACATTTAAAGCGTACAATGAGTGTTTATTACACATGGACTGGACCAGATGATTATACTATGAGGCTAGCTACCAATTCAAATGTTGTGGGTTTTCGCCCCACAACCGCCATCCCCCATCCATTTTATTATCAATTATATTCAAAAATGTAAGAACACGAGTTTCCCGTTTGATTGCATTTGAATCGTGAGTTGTTTTATATGTGTGATGTGTATACTTTATACATGTCTTATTTTATCTTAAATACGTAAGGAGCATATAGTAGGCGTGGTATTGATTTTCGCCGGGATACGTGTAAATGATAATTAGATGCAAATGAGAAAGGTAAGGTCGGGTTCAAAGTGTACGCACTATATCACAATAGACATAAAACAGTTTTTCCCATGACATATCAAACGTTAGCATGATGTTTTTTAATCTTCCATGAGTTTTCCATGATATTTTTCTCTTATATCAAAATTCCATGATTTTTCCATATTGTATGAACCCTGCACAGGCTATATAATATAACAACATGCATCATCAGTGCTGACATAATTATGCTCAAATGTTTTGTGAAACTATAAAAAGACTAATTGAACTCCAGCAAATGTCATCCTCAGTAACCTAGAGTATTATTTGTCAAGGATAATATTCATACTGTGTGAGTACTGTGGATTTCCAACAATGAAAAATGTAGACATATAAACTAAGACTAGTTTTCCTGTGAGAGACAGTTAAAAATATCCAGCCAGAAGATGCCAGAGGTTGAAGCTTTGACCTTTAAAACTAAGTATCTCTAAATGAGCAGAACTAGACAAATAAATTTTAAGGTGTTACAACAGCAATTCAACACAATGTACAGTATACTTATAGCTGCAACTTTCACATTTTTTTGTAGAAGTAATAAATTAGTAATTGTTCTTTCTAGAAGTCAGAAAATTTAGAGAAAAGAGACAGTGTGCATCAGTGACTATTTCAGCACATGGAGGCTAATACATAGCAGGTTGAATTGAAAAAAAGGATTCAGCCAGTGCCCTTTTCCCACTGTAAATGAAACCCTACATAAATGCACACCAGCTACAACTTAGGTGTGTCTAGCAAATCCTCAAAATTCCTTTAAAGAAGCTGAATATTAAAGGCACACCGTAGATCTATCTAGGTCTTGTGGTTTCTTGGTAAAAACATCAATGATAAGTTCTGTTCGGTAATATAGCACAGTTTCACTATAAAGACCACCTTGCTTGCTTATGCCAGAATCATGTGATTTTCATGATTTGTTAGTCCCAAGTGCCTATTTTGAAAAGAAAAGGGTCCCTATGTTAGGACAATTCCACTATGAAGACATTCAATTTTGATGATCCTAATAATTGTATGTGACTGCAGGTTACCGCAAAACATGGGGCCCCAACCAACTGACAAATCCTGTAAAATATTAGAAGGTCAATCTAGATAGATCTGCAGGTTTACAGGACTGATGGTCCAGCAAACAATTGGATCTCATTCACACAGTTTTCAATTCATCAAAATATTGTAAAATTTCTGCAGTCCTGTAAGACTTGGTTGGGTCCCATAAATTTTTTATCTTTACAAGACCAACTGTCCAGTAATAAATTGACGAGTTTCAGGGTGACTATTACAGTAACCACTTAGTTGTCATAAATTCTAGAACAATGATCAGTCTACTAAATTAGAATATGAAAGTGGTTGTCAGAACAGATCATTTTAGGAGCAAGCACTATATCAATCTCCGTAAACAGAGATCCTGTTCTACTCGCGTTGTCGTACTGGATCTCTACTTAGTCAATGCAAGGTCACATCGAGATGAACTTTGTGTCGACCAATCAATGCGTAGCTTTCATCTAGACGAAAACACTAATAATCACATTTTGATTTCGTAATTTCTATTTTTAGACCAAGGTTTGCATGCAAATTTAACAGCGGTATTATTCTCAGTCTGCGATTGGGTGGCTCATTTCAAATTGCGTGACAAAGACGATGTAAACAAGTTACGTATCATAACAATTTCGTCATGAATATTATGATGAGATAAGGTCACCTGAACATGACCTTCGTTTGGAAAAGGCCAGATCTAAATTAGCGAGTGGTAAAATTTTAGATCGGGTTTTAATCAGATTGGCACTATATCTCACTTGCAGAATTTTGGTCACCCAAAAGAAATTGTTGGTTAGCCAAACTAAAAGGTGGTTGTCCTGGGCGACCAGACGCCCACTAATTTTGTTGACTGACTATAACACTCACCTATTTGTCTGATCAATCCATTTTTAACAACCCTTCTTTCACACTAGTATTTCTACTAGTTACTAGTTAAATACATAGTCTGAAATAAGAACAGAAATATTTTATAGAACAAAAAAAGAGACTGAATGAAACAAAACAAAAATATCATACTTTGTAGGGAAAAAAGAAGAAACTGTGAAACAAAACAAGGAGGCTGTGAGACAAAATGCTTTTACTTTAGGGTATAACATCAGTTTTTGGCAGATTAATTTCTGTATACTGTCCCATTGAATTGAGTGTTGATTTTTGTTTTCCTAGTTTCCTCCCTTTGGTCCTTTAAATCAATTAAAAGGGAGATAACATACCCTCATTTTTTTTCAAACTAAATTTGCATATTTGGAACACTTCTGGTTCCTGTGCATACCACTTGTTGCAGTGTGGAATGATATGACCAGGGAATTAGATACACGTTATCTATGTCTCTGATATGACTAAGTCATACAATAGAGAAATTTTGGCGAAATGATGCTGACATTGGCGAAATGAAGATTTAGTAGTTTAAATAAATACGCTCTATGACCAACTAACTACATCACTAAGTTTCATGTCCTTTCCATCCAAAGGCTGTGCCTAAAGTTATGTAATAAAGTGAGTAAAAAAATAATAGTAACAAAAGTACAAGAAGAACTAATATTATAAGTCAAAACTTTTAAAGTATCACAAATGTGTCACATTTATCACATGATGGTGGAGGAAGCTAGACAACTGGTCTCATGTAGTTTTGCAAGGCTGGACAACTTTCTTCACCAAGTATACGAGTCGTAAACAGAGATGAAATAGGAGTCATGGGACCAGTTGTCCACCCTGTCAAATTGACATGGGACCAGTTGTCCAGTCTTGCAAAACTACATGGGACCAGTTGTCCACCCCAGTCAAAAATGGCATGGTACCAGTTGTCCATGGTACCAGTTGTCCATGGTACCAGTTGTCCATCATACCAGTTATCCATAGTATCAGTTGTCCATGGTACCAGTTGTTCATGGTAACAGGTGTTCATGGTAACAGGTGTCCATGGTACCAGTTGTTTAAGGTACCAGTTGTCCATGGTACCAATTGTCCATGGTACCAGTTGTCCATGGGACCAGTTGTCCATGGTACCAATTGTCCATGGTACAAGTTGTCCTACATGCCATGGTGGAATACTCCATTATATGACAATAGGGAATCAAACCCACGACCCTTGATCAGTAGACTTGCATGCTACCTACTGAGCTAGCTGGGCGCCTTTTGCGAAGGGTAAATATTATAAACAAATGTGTAGCATTGGAAAATAAAATCATAGTCCTATATATACAATGATGCATTTTATTATCATTTTGACATTTCTTATTCTGCATTATAGTAAAAAATATCTGGAAATTCTAGGGGTGTAACGGTTAACCGATATACCGGTTAATATTGCAATACGACTTCTGACGGTTTTTAACCGGTTCATTTTTCTCTGAACCGGTTTTTCTAGTTATGTTCCATACTGATTGTTTTTATAAGAGTCTGAAATTTAACTGTTTGAATAAATGTTAAAATGTGTTCGGAAACTTGAAATATTTTTCGCTAAGTGAGAAAATAATTATCTTTGAAAGTCCTTTCAAAACCTTTTTTCTAACTTATTCAAACATTTGCATAATACGTGTAGATCATTTGAAAATAAAAATATCTACGTACAATGTTGATCAAATTAAGACGATGCATGTGCATTAATTCGTGCAATGCATGTTTGCACAAAGAACAATAATTATGTACTGCAATATATTGCAATATATTGCAATACGGGTTTCGTGTATTGCAATATACTGCAATACAGTTTTTACCGTATTGTTACACCCCTAGTAAGTTCAGTTCATGTTTTTAAATACAAGAATCTTAGTGACTATTTTCTCTTTGCCTTGAAAAAAGAACCAGAAATTAAAAATATATCACCGTACTGGATTTAAGCTTGAATCATATTATTACAAGAAGAATGCTGAACCACTCTACTAAGAGAGGTACATGTACCAATAAGTCTAACCGATAATGATAAACCTCAAAATGCTGAGTTACTTTCATTGTCATATTGAAGAATTGTTTACAAAACTGTCAAACTTGGCCAAATAACAAATAATAGCTATTTTTAGTCTGTGAAAACATAGGCGGATCTAGTGTGGGTCCTCGCTAAAATTTCCAAAATATATCCGTCCAATAGTGTATTTTTTGAACTCACAGTGATCATTTTAAAGTAGCATGAATCAATTTTTCTCAAGCTTGCTTCCCTCAACTTTGTGTATAGACATAGATGTAATGGTTATGTAGATTTTATTATCTATAAGATGCGTTTTTTTTGCAAATAGTATACATGTTTACTGTAGGTTGTGGTTCGGCTCAAAAGTTTGGACCCCCTAAAAAATCTGGATTAAATCCACGATTCGATCCCAGAAACTATTAAATTTTACTTTGGTCCAATTTTTTTAACAAACTTTACTACCCTAATATTCCATAGGCGGAGTCAGCGGGGGTCAGGGGGTCCGGACCCGCCCTAGAATTTGGAAAATGTACTTGTTCATTAGTGTATTTCTTGACTGTAAGTCATTTTTAAGTATCATGAAGCAATTTTTCTCGGTAATTAATATAGAATAAAAGGTTGTGTTGTTTTTATTATTAATATATTGCATACTTTCTGCAAAATGTGTATTATGTGGTTCAAAAGTTTGGACCCCCCCCCCAAAAAAAAAAACCTGGATCCGCCCCTGCAATCATTTATTTTATTATGACGTAATTTCGTAAATATTGTCCATTTTCACAAGATTTAAGAAGAAAAAACTTACATTAGGAAATAATTAGAATTATTCAAATCATAAAATAATGAAGCTAAATATGAATAGCAGTCTAACTGGTCAATTTTTATCATTATTTGTACAAAAATAATACATTTAACATACCTAAAGGTCAGGAACAGGAACAGTTTAACACAAAATGTTAAGCTTTAACCTTTAATTGAAATAGTAATATCTACACAAAAAGAAAGCAAGAAAAAAAACATACAATGAACAAGAATCCAGTAATGCAAGGCTACAAGCATATACATGTTTCGTACAATGAATATACAGAGCGTTCATGAGTATTAACCATCAAACTTCAATAAATAAACAATAACATCCGTGTTTAAATACAATAAATCTTATACCAACGATTTATCCGAAATCTATTGCAGTTTGATCGACCAATACCACTGAACTATGAGTCATACGAGCTCTATGATTCATACAGCAATACTTCACTAACGGTTCGCCATCTTTATCAATTAAACTCAACTAAGCATAACAAGACATTACGAAAATGCACAAATAACAATAAGAAACAGTACCTTGATGTTCGCTGGATTGAATTCACGAAATTCTACATCTTTTATTCCTTACACTATCGATATATACTTTTATATTTGTTAACAGCTATGAATCATTCAGCTTTAGTGGCGAATACTCAGTCACGTGACCAGACCGTAAAACACTGATGCTGAGACTGGAATGGCGGGAAAATTTGACAGCTGGTGTGTGGGCGATCGTGCGTAGATGAAATTTGTTTTACGCATATTATTGTTCACTGTAAATATCAATTACGCCATATACACAAAATGTACTTCAAATCTGTTTGTATCAGTAGACCAAATGCCCTGTGGAATCAGAGCCCGTTGTTTTTTTTTAAGCAAGGGGAAAGACAGGCGGGGAGGGTTCATGGGCGGATCCAGCGGGGGGTCTGGAGGGTCCGGACCCCCCTAGACTTTTGAAAATGTACATGTCCATTAGTGTATTTCTTGCTTGTAAGTCATTTTTAATTAATATGAAGCAATTTTTCTCGGTGCTTAACATATATTGAAAGGTGAAGGTCGTCTGAGACCAGACACACTTTATTTTGCTCTGATGTTTTTGGACATTTATTCAAGTTAACATCAGTGTTTTGTGATAATTTTTGGATGTATATGTTCATGAACACATCAGCTAAGTGCATCTTTAATTATATGTTTATTTTTTCAATCATGGGTTTAGTTATTCTTAAAAACAATATTCAAAATTTTGATAATTTTTATCATAAAAAATCACACCTTTTACAAAATACAGCTTGTTCATTCAAGTATGACCGTGACTAATTATTGGATTTAGGTTTAAATGTGTACAATAGTCCTTGTTTATACAAAGTTGATACTGCCACATTAGGTGTTATCAATAGACTATATCCGGAATTCAAATATTTGGGTTTTTCCATGTAGGTACAAACAAACTTTCACTGTTACAATGAAAACACGTGTACAAAGAACAAAAGAATTTAATCCATATTTCGTGATTTTCATCAATAATGTGTAACAAACTTTGTTTGTACCTACATCGCACGGACGGAAAATCCCACAAATTTGAGTTCCGAATTAAGTCTATTCACTCAAATTAGCTCCTTACAGATCACAAAAGAAAAACAGGTGTATTGTAAAGAGTTCAGTTAAAACTCCTATAGGCATTAAAAAAACAACTTAATATACCCAAAAATATGTAATACTGTTAGTCAAATTAGTGAAAATGTAAATTGCTTGACTTTGAATTGTTGATCAGCTGTTAACAAAGATTTCGCAATATGTCAATATCTGAGGGAAGAACGAACAGATTTTGCTGTATTGACATAAACTTGGTTATCAGATGATAAAAGACATTTAATTAAAACCTCTGATCTAAATCAAAATGGGTACAAATTAACAGTAGCCAACAGACAAAATAAGGTTGGAGGGGGGATAGCAATAGCTAGTCGCATTGCAATAAACGTCAATAAAATTAAGAGTGGGAATACAAGAAGCTTTGAATTTGGTATATGGAAATTAATTTTCAAAAACATTGCGCTTCATTGTATTGGAATTTACAGACCCCCAGCATCAGCCACTGTCTTTAAGTTTGTAGAAGACTTCAATCAATTTATTGAAGATTTAATTCCTAACTACTCTAATCTGTTAATAATGGGAGACTTTAATCTACATCTAGAAGATAGATCCTCTGCTGTTTCTGAATTTCTTAATTGTCTTCATTCCTTTGGTTTAGAACAGCATGTAAATTTTAAAACACATATTGGTGGTAACATGTTGGATCTGGTACTTACTGAAGCAGTAAATGGTGTAGGGGTAAACACATACACGTGAACAGGGACCCTTTTTATCAGATCATTGTGTAGTTAGGGTACTAATAAATGTAGAAAAAGAAAATATTGTGAGCAAATCTGTAAAATTTCGCAACCTCAAAAAAATCAATCATGAAAATTTTGCTTCTGATCTAAAAGACATTTTATTGAATGTGAAGATGTTGATTCTTACGTGAATATTTTGGAGTCAAAACTTAAAACCACTCTTGACAAACATGCTCCAATAGTAGAAAAACAAAGATTTATAGGGCTCCAAAACCATGGTTTACAGATAATCTAGTCTTACTTAAAAGTTCAATGAGAAAACAAGAAAGATTATGGAGAAAATATGGAAAGCCTGAACAATTAGAAGCTTTCAAGGTTATGCGCAACCGTTATCATTATGAATTAAATGAAGAAAAGGTTAAATCACTTAGTCAAAGAGTCCTTGATGCTAAAGGTGAATACAGTGACAAAGTATTTATTCTTGTGAGTACAAAATTAATCATTCAGTACGTGTGGCTCGGTGATTGAGACGGTAGATATTACTTACTTGTTCTTATATAGATAAGGAAAGAATATTTCTGAATATATTCAACCAAATCTATTTGTGATGGACTATTTTGTTCTTAAATCGACGCACCAAGCTACAAAATTCACTTGTAGGGCAGTATTGAAAATTTATTTAGTGATTTATTTAAACAAATTTAGTGTGGCTGTTAAACCACCACCCCTTAGCCAATCATGCTTGTAATGTTAGAACGCTTAACTATCACATGAACTAAACGCATACAATAACATATTAAAATAAATACAATAATAGTGCATTATCATCCTGAGCACCTCTTGTCGTGGATTAGTTCAATGTATTGTTGGCAAAAAAAAGCGTGAGGCTGTTTTCATCACTTTCTTACATTGTTATACATAGTAAAGTCAAATGTGTGAACATTCAATTTAGACTTGCGTCCAATACTGGCGTTAATTTGAAAATACCAAGCCATATGCCTCAAAATATTCAACTACTTTTACCATTTTTATCGCATTTTGATAAATGTTACATCAATCAATTCAAACAACTTATACTTTCAGAAAATTATATTATGAAGTATTTTTACATACATATGTCAAAATATTCGTGTGTAAATCCAACTGAACGTCGGAAAATATGCCGGTAAGACATAACAGAAACAAGTAAATTTCGTTATAAAAACCCAGATGTCTGCCGTATATGAAGGAACGTTTTTACCAGAAAAGCTTACAATATTTGTGTAACTGAACTACCTTATACATAAATAGTTTTATCCAAATATAAACATAGCTATACGCAAAATTATCAGAAAATATGTTTGTTGAAAAGGTAAGATTTTAATTTTACAAATTACGTCGTTTACAACTTCGATATATATTGGTGCAATAATTAAATTGGCATAATGATTTTAAGTATTTTAAAGTTCATTTCTTTACTCTTATATGTATTTTAGAATGACAATAATTAAGCAAACGGAAAGCGGCGTTAGTCAGTTTTGGAAATGTCTAGCCACGATGTAACGCATCCACAACATACCGAAAATAGACTCGACTCAGATATTTTAAAGATCACTGTTCACAATTTAAAACAAAATGGCGAAATTTCATATCAATCATCAAAAAGTTCAAACTAAAACGTATGACATAATACAATATCAATATGATGTTAGTGAAATAACTTAGAATAAATAACAATTTAAAATGTCTAGCCATAATGTAACGCTGCCTATTTTAGACGTTTTTAACGTCAATGTTGTTAACTATTTTTTCTGTTTGGATTATATTTATAACTTAAAAGTAGTGCATAAACACGTTCAGTTCAAATCGGCAAAAGATAAGATTGCAAAGGAGAAGGGAAACAAAGACTAAAACAAATAAAAAATGCAATTAAGATATTGCCAAACATGATAGCTAGCATAAAGACTTGAGGACAACTTAATTTACATTGATATTTGGTAAAATAATGTCTAGGTATTTATGTGAGAATATATTAAAAAGACACATTTGGTTTCTATGTATTTAAAATTATTATGTAATACGATTCACGAAACATTTAAAAATTAGTATGTATCACTGTAGCCAATTTATTAATGGTTTTACTATGATATTTAATGCTGACTATGGCGTATTGAATACAAAATATTTTTATAAAACGCTACTTTTTGTGTGGGGATCAAACCCGGGACCTCACGATCCCTTTGCGCGATAGTAGAGATCCTGTACGACAATACTCTACATGATATCTGTTTACGGAGATTGCACAACTACTTCTACTTCTTCTAAGAGAATACTGCACTCCCTCATTATTTTGAGGATTATGTGCAGGCGCTGGCAAATTTAAAATTTGGGTAAAAAATAAAAATACAACAGACTTAGTGATCACTTATTTACAGTGATAAACAAGAAATATAATATAATACAGTGTTACTTTAAAACTTTGTACATAATGATAGCTGATTAATTAATGTTCATGGTTGATAGTACGACAGGGACAGTGACAATCAGTTTAAATCCGTCAAGTGTGGTTGCTTGGTGTGCAGCATCTGGCAACTTGTTCCACTGAATTACAGTTCTTGGAAAGTAAGAATATTTATACGATACAATTTGTGTGAAACTAAAGTTTGAACGTATACTAACATTTAAATGTTTTGTCGGACTTTCTTTAAAACAGTTTGATTAATAGTTAGGAAACGGTGGAAAAAAATACCAAAGAAATGTTTCGTTGAAATGTATTTTTAAGTTTTTTAATATCCCGAATACCGTTTCCCGGAATCCGGGTTCCGGGATATTCCCCCACCAAAAAGTTTAGCAAAGTTACTTCCCCTTTTCTCGAATCATCAGTGATGCGAATGATGTATGCCATGTGCGCACGTTTGACAGCATCTTAGTCTAGTATTTCAGGATTATTTGGTTATCTTATGTTTGTGTAATCGTGTATAGGTGACAGGGAAACCAGTTTCTTGGGCTTTCAAGCGCTGACATTAAGTCTCTATTTCGTTTTTCTGTCTTTTTCTGCCTGTGATAGAGTAAAGTGCGTGTTTACCGATCCTTTCAGCTTCCACACAAAAACGTGCGAGATGACGAAAACGTCACTTATACTTAGTGATGGTACTAAATACGAAGGAACATGTTTTGGTGCAGAAGTGAGCGCTTCTGGAGAAGTTGGTTAGTTTTTTATCTTAATTAAATGAATCTGACTCCTTTATGTTTTGTTATCATTTTTTTTCAACTTTCAGTTTCATGTACATCATGTACATGGTTAGTCCTAAATATAAGACCCTATTGGTATGCGAGCAGTAGCCGTGAACGAGTAGTACCCGTGATTTTGGTTTTACATGTTTTATATGCTTTCCAGAAGAAAATAAAAGTTTGTGTGATGTTCAATAAGACAAAAATAAACTATGTACAACAAATTACAACTGTCTGATAAGTATAACTGAAAATATTTTCATTCATGTCAACAAACAACGAAAATCTTTTGGACGTCGTGCGGGGGAATCCCGTTCATGTGTATGCGCATGCTCATATGCTATTTTTAGCTTTTTCATTTTATTCATAAATCGACGGGAATTATCTCATTTTAAGAAAAAATATATACTGGATTAGTTCCCCTAACACAAAGAGGCTCTCAAGGGGGCTTATTGTCGTAAATAACTCGATTTTATTCACTGTTTTGCTATCGATTTTAAAGACCGTGAAAGGCATTATTTTTGAATGCATGGTTTTCCTTTGACGATTATTTTATTTTTTCATTTTTTTATAAAATGATGCCGTATTTGTTCCTCCATTTACTTAAGTAAGTTTTAACATAAATTGAAATCTTTTATAAAAAAATGATGATTAAAAAGTGGGATTTTATCAACTTAACCCTTGTTTACGTAATATCTACTTGACGTAACGTAACCTGGTAATAGTATTTTTCGTGTGTGACCATGTTTGGTTTTTCTTGTATTTCTTGAATAATAATTGACAAATCTGCATAAAACTTCGCCAAAATGCTTTCAATAGTATAATTAGCAACATATTAAAGCAAAAAATATCTTACTTTAACACAAATTACATACCAGTACTTTAAACAGAAAATCACAGCTACTACTAGCCTAACCATGAATATTCTAATCAAAAGTTGACCCCTATTGAGCCCCTCGTATTTACATCATGTATGACGTCATGACACAAATTTTAGACGGACCGATACGTTTTGAACCCAGGTTTGTTATTGTCAACTTTGATTTGGAAATATTAATGATTTTTCAATATATTTGAGAAGAAGCTTGAAAAAATCACGGCTACTACTCGCATACCAGTACATAACCTATTTATCATATGGACGTTCTTCTGTTATGTAGAGTCTTAACGGATTGCTTTAAAAACGCATAGCAAAATATCTTTTTCAAAAAGTAAATGAATATGGGTCAAATTAGCACCAATCAATAAATAAAAGTTTACTTTAATTTTTTTCCATAAAGCAGAAGATAATAATAAGCTTTTCGGCTTACGAAAACACTGATTACTTTTCCTGCTATCCAGGGTTGTCGCCGCTATCGTCCATTTTGAACTGAATTCGTGCCTGTAAATAAAGGTTCGTTTTGCCTAAACGAATTTTTTTTCTATCCAGAGTTGTCGTTCTTACTACCAACAGTCATGCATTTTTGAAGCAAAAATTTGCGAGTTAAAATAAAAGTTACTCGCAATTTTCAAATTCCACTCGGATTTTGCGAGTATGCAAGCTTAAATTCGAGCCCTGCACTGAAAAAAAGCTTTGGTTCTACATCTGAACTAATGAGCAAATGAAATAAAATGAATAGAGTTCTTTCATTTATGCACCATCTCCATGTATTTATTTCAGTTTTCCAGACTGGAATGGTTGGCTATGCTGAATCTTTGACTGATCCTTCATACAGGAAACAAATATTGGTGCTAACTTATCCTTTAATTGGGAATTATGGGATACCTGAGGAGGAAGTTGATGACTTTGGATTGATTAAATGGTTTGAATCGGATCATATACATGTGGCAGCTCTGGTTGTGAGTGATATCACAGAAAAATACAGTCATTGGAATGCTGCTAAATCATTATCAACATGGCTCAAAGCTCATAATATTCCTGGAATATATGGTAATATATTACTTATACTATCGGGCCATTCCATACCAAATCACCCAGAACACAAAAATTTTCCCAGCTCAAGTCTTAGATTTTGTCGAAATTTTAACCACATCAAATTAAATCTTATTCATGGAGAAATTCAAACATTTTAGTATTGTGCTCCTAGTAGTTTTTGAGATACAGACGTTTGAAGTTGGTATGTATCACACTATTATTAAAGTAAGAAATTGGTCAGTTTTGAGGGCAAAATTTTTTAAGAAAGAGAGCTCTCAGAGTCCCTAAAGTCCATATATGTACTCACATTTAGGTAAATATTTGAATTTATTAATCATTTAGATTCATATTTTTTCCTTTTTTGAGAAATATTGATCGGAAATTGAATTGAAAGTTATTGTTGTGGACAATTTTGCAAACTTCAATTAGTAGCTGAGAATTACAATGTATTATGATTTTAGTTTAGCAAACTTAAGATATCAGCTTGTTTCGTCAAAATTAAAAGAAATTGCCACAATATAATGTATTGATTGAATGAATGTATCGTGTCTGTCTACAAAATAAACATTTGTCTTAGACTCCATCGTATGCATTTAAGATATTTATTAGTAATTATAAATATAACTAAATTTTAGCTCTTTTGTTAAGCCGCAGCCGTGGCATAGTAGTTAGCATGTCTGACTTCGAATCCAAAGATCGCGGGTTCGAGCTCGGTCACGGTAGGTCATACCTTTTACATGAGTTGTCGGACTCATGATAGGGTAAGTTAGTACTGGTGATAGAAAATTGTCCAGGAAATCTATAGTAGGAAGAGCTGGCCGTCGTATATGACCTAAATATGTGTTGAATATGACGTTAAAACAAATAAAAAAATAAAAAAAACTTCTGTTTATTTAGGTGTTGATACAAGAAGTTTAACAAAGAAAATAAGACAGACTGGAACTATGCTTGGTAAAGTTGTTGTCAAAGGCACTGACCCAGATAGTTTACCTTTCATGGACCCTAATGACCTTCACCTTGTGAAAGAAGTGTCAATTAAAGTAAGATTGTGTTTGGTTTAGTTTTCTGTTGATACTTCATTTTTATTTTTAGCTCGACTATTCAAAGAATAGTGGGGCTATCCTACTCAGCTGTGTGTTGGCGTTGACATTGGCGTAACACTTCTTGGTTAAGCTTCTAGGTGCAACATTTTTGTTTCTTTTATATCATTGCAAGTACTGGAAGGGTTTACTTAAAACTTTATTTGTGTTTACTGGGTTACCATTGGAGTTCAAATACAAAGTAACATAACTCTAGGATGAATTTGGACTGAATTATGGCATGTATATACTTAGAAATTTCTTGGTAAGTTTTTAGGTGCAACATTTTTTCTTTGCAACTACGGAAGGGGTTCACTTGAAACTTCACACATGTCTACGGGGTTACCATTGGAGTTCAAATACCAAGTTACATAACTCTTGGATGAATTTGGACTGAATTAAGACCCTTATACAGCGATATTTCTAGAAATGAATTCAATGGGTCCGACAGGACTCACATGTATTAAAACAATGGGTCCATGATGGAAACAATGGGTCCCTGCATATACAATCAAACATCAATTTTATACCACTTTTAGTATAGGTATCAGAGGGTTACATGTCTTTATGAACTTTTACTTTTAATAACTTTAAAACTCCATAAATCATGTATCACTTTCAAAAATGCAGGAAAGCAAAGCAAATTGAAATTAAGATTTCCACGTCTACTTGCCTTTTCCACAGCGTTATGCATCCAGCTGGACGCACATGTCAAGAAGCAATGGGTTTTTAGCTAAAATTGTGCATCAGAGACGCGGGACGCAGAGGTAAAAATATCACTGCTTATATACTTATAAAATTTCTTGGTTAAGTTTTTAGGTGCAACATTTTATCTTTGCAACTACTGAATGGATTCACTTAAAACTTCACACATGTGTACGGGGTAACTAATTGACTTCAAATACCAAGTTGCATAACTCAAGCATGAATTTTGACTGGATTATGGCCCTCTAATATTAGAATTTTTTTGATGATTTTTTTGTTGCAACATTTTATTTTTGAAACTACTGAAGGGATTTACTTGAAACTTCACTCATGTCAACAGGGTTAGGAATGAAGGTCGAATACCAAGTTGCATAACTCCAGCATGAGTTTTGATTGGTTGTTGCTGTCTTTTACACAAATACCCGGTATAGTCAAGCGCGCTGTCTGTTCATTATGATAGAGACAGTACACACTTGATGGTTAAGGCAAAAACTTAATGTAGATGGAGTAGAAAGTAGACTAGTTTTAGGCTGTTGAAAATAAGTATATTATATAGTATATAAATGATAATATTAACATTCATTGTTAACAAATGGCTAGGCAGGCATCATGTATTTCTGCTTTCTAAATCAAATCATTTGCTCCTAACCTTGACCTAACTTCGTTAGAATGTTAGTCCATATTTTAGTACAGATTCAACAATTTTGCTAAGTTGCTTGTGGACAACAAGAGTCATGACCATTGAATTTTGGATTTTGGTAATAAATTATTGTTAAACCTTGTCAGTTTCCTTATTTGACCCACACAATGGTGAAAGTTATCAGTGTTTATTTTTATTTCAGTAGTACGAGAATAGAAAACCACTTGCATAATTAAAATATGAAATCTGTCATTTCAGTAATTTGGAAGTTGGTTTTCAATATTTTAAAAACTAACCTTTTACTCATGAACCCACTGTGGTATTAGTTGTGACTCGGATACATTTCTTTATTCAGGAACCTATATCATACAACAGTTCTGGTGATGTGAAAATTGTGGCCCTGGATTGTGGTATAAAGTATAATCAAGTAAGATGTCTATGTGAACGTGGAGCTAATGTGACTGTTGTACCCTGGGATCATAAGTTAAACATGAAAGGTATAGTCTTTGCCTTATAATGAAAGCACTAGTTAAATAGACTTTATCCGGAATTCAAATATTTGTGTTTTCGCCTCCGGTACAAACAAACTTTCACTGTTACAATGAAAACACATGTAGAAAGAACAATAGGATTTAATTCATAGTTCTTGCTATTTAGCAATAATGTGTAGAAAACTTTGTTTGTACCACCTGTGCACGGACAGAAAAACCCATAAATTTGAATTCCGGATTAGGTCTATTTCTGTATGTTTATACAAATGACACACTCATCAGCTAGTTTGATTGTGTGATTTAAGATTATATCACTTGCCTTAATCAATCTAAACTAGTCCAGGCAATATGCTATAGTATAAAATCATTGTACCACAGAATTGATTAGGAAATCAAGATGATGGGTTTTTCCATTGATGCACAGGCAGTATAGAGTTTTTTAGACAAATGGAATCTTATTGTTTCTAGTACAAATGTTTTCATTGTAGCAGTGCACATTTGTTAGTTCCGCAGGGAAAAACCAAGTATTAGATTCCAGACAATGGCAGGTATAGTTATTTGATGGCTTGGTTTAGGCTTTTGATTTTGAATCCATGATTGTAATTGTTTTTCCATTGGTTTTTCTTCCCGAAATCTATTTGCATAGCATGATATAGAACTACAAATACTTATGAGCAAATGTTTTTGCTGTTAACTTTTAAATTCTATATATTTACTTGTATTTAGAGTATGATGGCTTGTTTCTAAGTAATGGACCTGGCAATCCAGAGATGTGCAGTACTGCAATTGTCAACATAAAAAATGTACTCAACAAAGAAGATATAAAACCAGTGTTTGGAATCTGTCTTGGTCATCAACTACTGTCACTGGCTATAGGTGCTACTACCAGTAAAATGAAGTAAGTTGTACTGGTATCTTGTGTTTCTCTAACAGTTTGATAAAGTTTTAAACTTTTTATGGTTACTTTCCATCCAGTTGGCTCTGATGGAAGAAAAATTATAAAAAAAACCACTTTTATAGTGTATAAAATGCTTGAAGCTACGGTGCAGCCTTTTGACATGATAGGAGCAGTGGTAGGACCTCGAGGTTTGAGAGGTCCCCGGTTCAAACCCCATTAGGGGCACTGCTGATTTCTCTGGGCAAGAACAGGTGTAAATGGATACTGTGAGGGATTACCTGCATGAAGATGATTTCAATGATCAGGGGTTATCATACAAAATTATATAGTCAGCTGAACATGTATTCTGTGTACGGACCAAAGGTATTGTAAAACACAAAAACTATAAGTAAATATGAATTGGAACTCTTAATCAAATGGATGTAGAATGTAGCATAATCCTACTTCTGACTGACGTAGAGGGGTTTCATCAATCTGTGAAATTGTGAATTGAGATTTACAACTGTTATTTCAATTAAGTTAAATTCAATTAAATTTTCAAAATTGTTTTAATTAGATCAAAAACGGTATAACTTATAAATTAATGTTTCTTTTTCTTCTATGTAGGTATGGTAACAGGGGACATAATCAACCCTGTACATATTGTGGATCAATCCGTTGTTATATAACTACACAGAATCATGGTTTTGCTGTGGATGCTTCCAATTTACCTGAAGGGTGGTCACCATTGTTTACAAATGCTAATGATTTAACTAATGAAGGAATTGTTCACGACTCTAAACCAGTGTTCAGGTATAAATTAGTAACAGAATTGTATGCATTCTATTAGATAAGGAGGGCTCGACTTAAATGGTCATTTGATTGCCCCTGATAACCAAAAATTGATGGAGTTCAGGCAACTTGTTACTGCTACTGAATCATTTGGTTTGGATACATTAATATATAGCTTGTTGTCCAACTAGGCAGCCTTTTTTAGATAATAATTTTGAGCCCTTATAAGCTGTTATTTTTTTATTGTTTTTGTGAATCACTTCACAGATGGGACTTTACAGAAAATATAACATTGGTAACCAAACTGATGAAGTAATAGACTATTTCAAGCATCCATTTTGAAATCCTTGATTTTATAGGCTCTGCATTTATCATGTGAGTGGAAGTTGTCTTTTTGTGACATTAGTCTTATTACTATGATTAGCTTTTAAAATTAATGTTGCATAATAAATACTTTTGTCCAAATACATGTATTTCATGCATGTTTTTTAAATTTCTTTTTTTATGGTTTTTTTTTCAGAATTTCATTTTTTTTTCTGAAATTTCATTTTTTATGGGTTTTTTTCTGAAATTTCATTTATTAGAATTTTTTATTTTTTTTTAAATTTCATTTTTATGTTTTGTTGCTTTTTTCCCAGAAATTTCATTTTATTTTTTTTGAAAAGATATTTTTTATGTTGTTTTTCCTGAAATTTCATTTTCAAATTGTGTTTTTTTCCAGTGTTCAGTTTCACCCAGAACATATGGCAGGACCTCGTGACCTAGAACAATTGTTTGATGTATTTTTAGACCAATCTAGAGCTTATAAACAGATGAGACATAGGTATTTATTGTTTACAACTCATAGCAAAACATTTTAAAACCCTGTTGCTTTTGCAAAAATTGCTCAAACTATATATAAGTTTAGAAAACCTTTAAAATTTAGAAAAAATGTATTTTCAACATGAACACTTTAATTTCTTTAAAACTTAGATGACCATCCAAGATTGGACAGTTTTTAACCTTAAGTGAAACTAACTGTAATTGTTTTCGCCACTAATTAGGTTCAATACTTAGCATTTTCAAAATGGAAAAAAAATATTACAATTCACAAAATATTACATAAATTTCACTGTAGACAAAATTTTTGTTGGTGCAAACAGTACAACTATGGCTATTCACTTTTTTCCGTAGCAAGATCAGAATGTTTCTTGAAGTATTTTTTATGACAGAAAAGTCGGTTTCAGTTTATTTTGTATAAACAGGCCTCTGGCCCATTCACAACAATGTGCATTTACAAATATAACATGGTACAAATGATAAATATAGAAGTAATTGATATAATATGTAGGTACAGTATTATAATCAAACAATACATCAGTGATATCAGTAATAGACAGAGAAATCACAGAAACTTTCGACTATCGATTGTGACAGAAAAGTCTTTAATGAGATTTTTCAAATTTCTGATGATAGATCTCTTTATCAAAATTTTGGCAGGCTATTGTGCTAAAATTCACAAATTAAAGGCAAGGACTGTAGTGAAAAGTCAAGGAAATTTCTGATTTGCCTCTTTCAGATAGAAATCCATGGTCCAAACCGAGATTTGAACCCACAGCCTCTTGAGTCGTAAGCTTACACTCTTCTATGTTACTATCAAAGCTAGCTCGAAGGCAAGAAAGTACAATTGCCCTATTATACCTCTGTAACATTTTGATATATTTCAGTCCAACAATAAAGGATAGACTGTACAAGTTATTAAAGAGTCCAGTACAATTGTCCGATGTTGTAAAAATCAAACCAAGAAAGGTTTTACTACTTGGATCAGGTGGTTTATCTATTGGTCAAGCTGGAGAGTTTGATTACTCTGGCTCACAGGTTGGTTCTTTATTTTACTGCATAAATATAGAAAAAAGATTGCGGTAGTTTAAAATAGCTTCATAACTCTATCTGTGCCACACAGCTGTCCACTGACTAGGTGCATAGAAACTAACCAAGTCTGCATGGCTAGCTCAGTTGGTAGCATCTAATTCTACTGATAGAATGGTTGTGGGTTCAATTCCCTGGTGGGGAGTTTCATGGAGTTTGGTCGTGAGATAATTACTAAAGCTATTCCCCCTTCTACCACTGGTTCTAAATTGTGTAAGGCGAGTTGTCAGTCGCTGATGAAAGTAAGTGGCTAGAAACTGGTTAATAGTTAAATCCAGAGATATAGCCTTTACGGGAATGTTGAGTAGGTTGATCAACAGCCACTATATGACCTTAACAATCTGTCGTATAGTGTTAAACCCAACCAAAAAATTACGATACCTAATACATGTAGGTGTATAATTATAGTGTTATTACTTGGAACTATGAGGACTGCTTATGATGTTAAACATGAGAACAGTGCTTCAGATACATAATACATTATACTGCCTTGTATCATTATTTCCAATAGACTATATCCGGAATTCAAATATTCAAATATTTTCACCGTAACAATGAAAACACATGTAGAAAGAACAATAGAATTTAATCAATAGTTCATGCTATTTAGCAATAATGTGTAGAAAACTTTGTTTGTACCGCCTGTGCACGGATGGAAAAACCCATAAATTTGAATTCCGGATTAGGTCTATTGTTTAATGTTTTCAGTCTATTAAAGCTTTACAAAGTCATATTGTCTTATATCATTATTATGTTCAACTGTTTATTTTCAATAGTTGAATATTTCAGGCTATCAAAGCATTAAAAGAAGAAGGTATACATACAGTACTTATAAATCCTAACATAGCAACTGTACAAACATCTAAGGATATGGCTGAGAAAACCTACTTTCTACCTATCACGTTGGATTATGTATCACAGGTACAATGTATTAAAATTATTTTATTAATCATTTTTACATTGGGTTTTGTTTCTGATCTTTGTAAATCTAACGAGAAAAGTTTTGAGTAAGTATGAGGGGATCTGTGGTCAAAATACTGACAATTATATCGTTTTTTAGTATAATAATAAGAATGTAAACTAGACTTTTGTTACGGTAGTGTGAGCTTTTTCTTACTATTTCATGCAGGCAGCCTGTGGTTCGTTATTATTTACATTCTATGTTTACCTGTACTGGTTCCGGATTGGGAAGATTTTAACCCAAACTGATTTCCTAAAATTTTTATATTCAATTTGACATGAGTTTCTGCACATATTATTGATAGTGGAGAATATTTAACATTTTTATTTTATTATATATAGGTGATTAAAAACGAGAGACCAGATGGTATATTGTTGACATTTGGAGGTCAGACTGCACTAAATTGTGGAGTACAGTTAACTGACGCTGGTGTTCTTGAAGAATATAACGTGCGAGTGTTGGGTACACAAGTAAAATCTATAGAATGGACAGAAGATAGAAAAGTGTTTGCAGAGAAGATGGCAGAAATTAATGAACATGTAGCCCCTAGTGAAGCTGCTTATAGTGTTGAACAGGTGAAATCTTATGTTATATTCATAGCTGAAGGTTTTCAGTATTAATACCAATGTTTTTTCCCACAAATTTGGGAATATGACCCATATCCTTAGAATTGGAAATTCTATCAGCATTTTGGTTTAAATTAGGAAAAAATGTCATGCAAATTTAATAACTAAAACAGATTTAACAAAGTTTTTAGTTTCATTCTTCATTTATTTAGTTAGTTCATTAAAAAGAAAGATTACTGGTATTAATAATTTTAAGCTGAAACATACATACAGCTGTCTTTTTTCAACAACAAAAATTTCAAGATAAATTGGGAATTTTGATTGAAGTTTGGGAAAAAAAGATATGATTTCAGATTGGGAATATAGCCCATAAACGGCTATAAAATTGACCAAAAATAAACACTTAATACTGATACAGTATAACCTCTGCGGAGGGGCCCTTTACTGAACAAACCGTCTGCACAACAACATCTCTTGATACTTCCCCTAGGGGTAATTTTAATAGAATGTAACCACTGCAGAGCAACATCCTCTGAGGAACAATGCACTTTAGTCCCTCCCAGTGGGTGTTGCTCAAGAGAGGTTGTACTGTATCATATTTTAAGAATGAATTACTCTGATGTAATTCAAATGAAATCTGTCTGCACAAACTTCTTAGATAATGTTTCCTTTTAGAATAATAGTACTATCTTAATATGCTTTAAATTTCATTGCCTATTTTTACCATGGAAACCTAAAACATTGACGATTTACATAGACTGTACTTATTATAAGTTCCATTGTTCATTTTTATATGATTAATGGGTCACATTATCCACCAAGTAAGCTCAGTCTGTTGTAGGGGCTGTAACAATACGGTAAAAGCCGTATTGCAATATAATGCAATATGTAAAACCTGTATCCCAATTATATTGCAATACGCACTGGCTTTTGCGTATACATACAAAGCATGAATTAATGCATGTGCATCGTCGTAATTGGATCAGCATTACATGCAAATGCGTATTTTCAAAAGATCTCTTATCCAAATGTTGAAAACTTGGGTAAAATTGGCTATAACTTAGAAAAAGTACATATTTTGAAATGAACTTTCGAAGGAATTTTTCTCGCATTTGACTAAATGTTTAACTTTCCCAAAAACCGGTTCAAGGAAAAACGAACCAGTTAAAAATCTTCAAGATTCGTATTGCAATATAAACCGGTATATCGGTTAACCGTTACACCCCTTGTCTGTAGGGTCTCTTTCAAGGAGTTGTGAGTCCAAATTCAGGCAGCACCTACATACTTATGTAGAGTTTGGTGATAACATATTTTCTACAGTCATTCACCTGCCTACCTATGTAGCAAGTAGGGTAGTTGTCAGGAATTGGCTATCATAGTCTGCTTAGTACTAGGATATAAGCTTGGATCAAGAGGTCAAGACTTATCTCTATGAGTAGGAAGACTGACTGTCAAAATATTTGACATTTACTTGCTATAACTTGCCTCTAAATTATTTTAAAACTTGAATAATTTTCTTTGCATTCCTCAGGCCTTGAGATTTTTGTTGTATATTTATATAGGCTGTAAAAGCAGCTCAGAGGATAGGGTTTCCTGTTTTGGTACGTGCAGCGTTTGCTCTAGGTGGTCTTGGATCAGGGTTTGCTGACAATGAAGAAGAACTGGTCACTCTTGCTACTGCAGCTTTTGCTCATACAAGCCAGGTTCTAGTAGATAAATCATTAAAAGGCTGGAAGGAAGTAGAATATGAAGTGATACGTGATGCCTATGATAATTGTATAACAGTAAGTAATCAACAATATTTTACTTAACAATAATGATTGGTTGGTGTGTAGCTTTTACTTGACCCCTCAATTTCTCGGCACATATTTGTACAGATTTGATTCTAAATTCACATATAGACCGGGTATCAAGCGGGCATGTGCATATCCCAGTTTGGTTTCAGTCCATCAATGTTTTGCAGATTGATGGCCCTTTGATGAAAAATCTTGTCAACAAAGGAGTAGGTGCTTTTACCCCCAAATTTGACCCTGTTGCCCAAGTGGCTCAAATTATGTCATAAGATAGCGAAATGAATAATTTACCAAGAATTACCATTTTTAAGACAATTCTGTGAAGTCTGTTACCATGGCAACAGAACAAAATAAACGGCATAATTTGAAAATATTGATCTCTCTTCAAACTGACTTTCAAAATTGTTAGTTTTACAGTCACACATTGCCACATGATGGAAGCACTTTCTTTTTTATACGCCCGTTTTGAAAAAACGGGCGTATTATGTTATGCTGTTGTCCGTCTGTCAGTCTGTCCGTCTGTCCGTGGACAATTGCTTGTCCGGATGATAACTCAAGAAAGGATGCACCTAGGTTCCTCAAATTTTATGTGTGGATAGCCCTTGGGTGGAGGAGGTTCCCTATTGATTTTGAGACCCCAGGGTCAAAGGTCAAGGTCACTGGGACTTAAAATAGGTAAAACTTGTCCGGACAATAACTGAACCACCAATGTACCTAGGTTCACCAAATTTTATGTAAAAGAAGCCCATGTGTCAAAGATGTTCCCTATTGGTTTTGGGGCCCCTGGGTCAAAGGTCAAGGTCACAGTGGCATCATATGGGAAAAAAAATTGGCCGGACAATAACTGAACCACCAATGTACCTAGGTTCACCAAATTTTATGTGAGGGTAGCCCTTGTGTCAAGGATGTTCCCTATTGGTTTTGGGGCCCCTGGGTCAAAGGTCAAGGTCACAGGGGCATCATATTGAAAAACCTTGTCCGGACGATAACTCAACAACAACTGTACCCAGGTTCACCAAATTTTATGTGAAGGTAGCCCATGCATCAAGGATGTGCCCTAAATGTTTTTGGGCCCCAGGGCTGCGTTTCATTAAAAAATCCTAGGACATGCTCCTAAGATCGGTCCTAGGACAGTCCTAGGATTTGACTTAGGTGCGTTTCAACAAAAAGTCCTAGGACGAAAATTATCCTAGGAGCTACTCTTCAAATGGAGGAGACATTGGTACATAAAAAGGGAACATCCGGTTCAAGTGATAACATACCAGCTGCATAAATGGAGAAGACATCTAGGCTTTTGAAAGGAAATTAAACTGGGTGAAAGAAGAACTTAATACAATGTAAACTTGTTCAATATGTGGTCAACAGACGAGACATACTTTGCGTCATATTATAAAAACTTCTTTCATTAAAAAATCCTTGAATATACCAAATTTCTCTTAACTTTTTAAGATGCTATAAACCTACCTTTACTTTTCCCAACCATCAAATGAAGGTTTTATAGGGGAAAAAAACAACATTTCTTGTATATATTAACATGTTTATGTAGTTTTTCTGCTTTAATAATGATAATATTGGTGTCTGTGCATTACATGAAACATACTAAATCTACAACTTCACAGGTACTAATACTCCATAATTTACAGTTTAATATACCCTTGTTTAAACTGTAATGTCTCTTCTACAAGATGTGAACTTAAAACTTCCTTCTTAATACATTTTCCAGTTGAAACACAGTCATGCTTGTAGTTGGTAATACTTGATTGTCTTGTGTGTAAAAATTCTACATGGAAATAAAACCTTTGAACAATAGTTGAAAGTGAAAGCAACAATGTCATATACTTTAATTTAATGTTTATTGCATAAAAATACATGTATAGAGTACATTACAACACATATTTTGATTTAAATGCTAAAATGACAGGTTTTTACTGAAGGTTTGAAACTTCCACATATCTTGTCATGATTCACTACTTCTTAGCATCATCTGAAAAATACAAAAATGGTACATGTAGAAGATCTAGTTTTTATGCTTGAGAAAAAGGATACCAACTCATTTTAATATAGAAAGAAAACATATATTATTAAGGGCTATTTGTAGGTCTTGGTTAAATTTGTTTATAAAATCAACATATAATCTCAATAAAGTCATCATTTATTAAAGAATAACTTGAACAACAACATTTTTTATGGTTTGAGCTTAAATTCAACCCCTCAACATCAGGGCACTCAAAGACTCAAACTCTCAAAGATTGATAAATCATTATAAAAATGACTTTATTCAAAAGCAGCCTGCATTCAAAGGTGAATATTACAACATAAATATACAACATCATACAGAGTTTTTCATTTGAACCATCATACATGTTTTTACTACAAATTAGCTAAGTTTAAATGTAGAGTTAGTCAATAGCCAATAATAAAACAATTAACTCAATGTACTACCAGTAAACAATAGCAACACATGTTGATCTAATCATTAATCAATATCATTTCACAAGTTTTTTTCACAAATATTCTTCATAGGTCTACTCCCACCACAAATAACCTGAAAATATTACATGTACATTAGATAAATTCTTCAGAAAATACTAATTTAACGATAGATTCTACATATAATGATAAGTTTCATGCAGCATATTTTAAATATATCACAAAACAGTTTTACATCGAACGATCTTGATACAGGTTATTAACGGATTGGCATACAAGTACGAATCGGTATGGGTTCGAATGTCGTGAATCGAATTTTCGGGAAATCATTCTCTTTCTTTCTTGCACATTTTGCTATGATTTTGCGGCAAGGGCATCATTTTAGTTCGTTAAATATTCCCTAAATACCCTGTAGTAAGCAATGAAACTGCTTTTTGTAAGAAAGAGTTTTGATGTCATGAAATTCATTGAAAGAAAATGTCAACAGACGATGCATTATGACGATGACTATTTATTTTACAAATCGTCTTTCCAGTGAAAAATCTACAATGAATATGCAACAAAGAATGATGGAATACTTACCTTGTACAGGGATTGAATGAATAAATCCAGCATTCTGGTTTATACTTCACTAAACTTTCGTTGTCAACACAAGTCTGTTTTCAAGATGATGCAATATTTCATGAGTGATTACGTCATTCAAGTTGATGTCATCTACCGGAATGTAGTATCGGTTACTTCCCTTTCGAAAATTATCCGTAATTATTCTGATTTTTGAGGGCCCAAACAAGATCAGACCACATTATTTGATTAAAAGTGAATTATATCGAGAGCAAGAGCAGCCATTGTTGAGTCTACCGCATTTTTTATCCCATAATTCAATGCAGTTAGGATAAAAAACGCTCCTAGGACTGCACAAGACCACTCCTAAAGTTAGGAGCGTTTTCGTCTTAGGATTTTATTTAGGATTTTTAATGAAACGCACTTAGGATTTTTTCTTAATCCTAGGACCAAATTTCGTCCTAGGATCGTTAATGAAACGCAGCCCAGGTTCAAAGGTCAAGGTCACAGTGGCATCCTTTTGAAAAACTTTTTCTGGACAATAACTGAACCACAAATGTACCTAAGTTCACCAAATTTTATGTGAGAGTAGCCTATGTGTCCAGCATATTCCCTATTGGTTTTGGGACCCCTGGGTCAAAGGTCAAGGTCACAGGGGCATCTTATTGAAAAACATTGTCCGGGTAATAACTCAACAATGACTGTACCTAGGTTCACCAAATTTCATGTGAGAGTAGCCCATATGTCAAGGATATGCCTTATCAGTTTTGGGGAAACAGGGTCAAGTTGAAACTTTCAACCAGAAGATTTCAAGTTACCAACCTGTGACTTCAAATGTTCAATCAATATGTTAGTAAAGTCAAAATGGCAAACAATGAAAAAATTGTCCGGACAATAACTGAACCACCAATGAACCTAGGTTCACCAAATTTTATGTAAGGGTAGCCCTTGTGTCAAGGATATGCCCTATTGGTTTTGGGGCCCCTGGGTCAAAGGTCAAGGTCACTGGGGCATCATATTGAAAAACCTTGTCCGGACGATAACTCAACAACAACTGTACCCAGGTTCACCAAATTTTATGTGAAGGTAGCCAATGCATCAAGGATGTGCCCTACAGGTTTTTGGGCCCCAGGCCTAAAGGTCAAGGTCACAGTGGCATCCTTTTGAAAAACTTTGTCCAGACAATAACTGTACCACCAATGTACCTAAGTTCACCAAATTTTATGTGAGAGTAGCCCATGTATTAAGGATATGCCCTATTGGTTTTGGGGCCCCAGGGTCAAAGGTCAAGGTCACAGGGGCATCATATTGAAAAACATTGTGCCGGTGATAACTCAACCATGGCTGTACCTAGGTTCTCAAAATCTTTGCTTTGGATAGCCCTCCAGTTAAGGGTGGGACCTATTCTGAGATCCCGGGGTCATTGGTAAAGGTCACAGGGACTTCATATGAGATAGAACACAGCATGGACTGCACACGGGCGTATAATGCCCCGCCCAGCGGAGCTGTTGTTAGAAGTTAGTATTCCGTTGCCATGGTAACCAATTTTTTGTAAAACAAGTCATTTTGCATTTCTAAAGAAAGCTTATTCAAACATTATGTTGATGTACTTATATAAAATGTAACAACACAACACTTTGAACTCATTTATTGTATTTTTTTATTACCATGGAAACAAAATAAATGTATTCTATACTCATTATATGACATGTTTACAATAGAATGCATGGCATATTCTTGCTAAGAATTGTGATGTTTAAAGTTTAAATTCAAAATGCATGCCTGGATCTTAATTTTCTGGTTATCCCATCTTTAATTGAAAAAAAGTCAGATAAAAAAAATTAAGTAGATAACCATATCATTTTTACTAAAATCATGATATTCAAACATAAATAGTTTTAACATTAATTTGATTCTAAATTTTATCACATTTACCACTTAATGGAATTGAAACCGCAAAAATAATACATTGGTACTGACTTAGTTACTCATTGCTTAGTTCGTTTCTAAGGCAACAAATATCTCAGTTCTTAAGAAATTCAAACATGTTACTTAATTCTGTCTGAGGAGGATGTATTATGCAAATGGGCCAAAATGAAAAAAAGTATTGATTTCAAAAGTGCTTAATATTTATAAAATATCAGTATACAAACATTACATCACATTAATTGTACCATTTTTAATGAGTGGTTGCCATGACAACAGAATTAGTAAATATAGTCCTAAAAATGAGATTCAGTTATTGCTACAAAACAGCATAAGCCAAGTTAATGAAATTTGGTGTTCAAGATGTGCACAGTATGAAGACCATAATCAAATGCTATTCTTCTCTATTGAAAGGTTTGGTTGCTATGGTAACAGAAAATATAATAATTTGAAATACAACCATTACGATATTGAAATTTTAAAACATTGATCAAAATAAAAAATAAATTTGTATTAATATCTAAAATAAAAATGTTTCAAAATGTGTGTTCAAAATGTTCAATCCAAATAGGTGAACAAGATATAATACAGTTCAGGATAACTGCATAACAGATTATGATTCCAAGCTTTCAAATAGGATGACTCTACTGGGGTGTACTGTGTAAGGTTAACTCTTATTAATAGTATAGCAAGGTGTTAACAATATTTTCTACAAATTGCATTGCATTTTATAAGAAATGAATGACTTAATATGAACATGTTGGAATAAAGTAAATTATGATATAAAACAGGAAAGATTTCAGTACTTCTTTTACTTTTTCTTAGTTTTGTCATTATCATATTAAAGCAGATTCCGAATTTGATGCAAGAAGTGATCTAGGTAGTTGAGAATAGAATCAAGCAGAGTGATTCCATTTTAATGGTTTAAAAAATATGTGGATTTAGAATCACCTTGCTCACATTGTGCTCAACTATCATACAAAAATGTACAAAATAAAGTTTATTCATCATGAAGAATCCTCACATATACATGGGTGCAAGTTTTCATGCATATGCCTGAAGTTCAGGTTTTCCACAAATTAGGCAATGATTTGCTATTAAATTATGAAGAAAATGGTTTCAAATTACAGTTTTCAGGTTTTTCAAAATTTTCATCTTGCACCCATTCATATATTTCATCTTTTATGAAAATCCTGAATGAAGCCAGTACTGTTGGACAATCCATAATATTATTCATGGTACAGAGGCACAAGAAGCATAATCCTTTTAATTGTCACACCAATGTTATACAAAATAGCAAGTGAAAATGATTATTATATCTTACCATGTGACATGAAAAAATATCCAACACATGCAGGAAGTCCATGCAAGAAGTTAAATTTTCATGATGTAATTATCAAGCTGCAGTCATATGTTAAGACATATAACTTCATATGACTTTTTATGAGAGCCCAGATAAACTTTTATATTTGAGCATTTGCAACATACAGTCAGTCATATTATAGCTTTAAACATGTATAGATGTGAAACAAAGAAGGTCTATCAGCCATATTTTTGTATTCTAATTTATATTATTGAAAGTGTCCACATCAGGGATAACATACAGTAAAATGCATATACAAACGGAAAGAATTTAAAGTATACATTGGTATTTAGTAAAACTGTACATCATTATGTACAAATCATTACAAAATTCTTCTATAGTTTTACTCCTAACCATGGAGATTAGATTTTTATCTGAATCTTGTACATAACATCATTAGTAAACAAATACTTATTGTTAGTACCAGATTTTATCTTTATTGTAAGGTTTTTGACAAACTTGTTTGTCTCATTCAGTTATGAATAGTGCATTGTTTAAAAGCATGATGTACAAGTTGGTGAAACCTGATCACAAGGAAACAAATTGACAGATCACAATGGCTTCAAATACAAGCTATTCATTGCAACATACTTACAGACAAGCAGGGCTGTACATGTACTATGTATTAGGATTTTTGTGTGTTACAGTGTGTATATTCACAAGCAACTTTTCTTCCTATTCATTGGCGGATCCAGTGGGGGTCAGGGGGGTCCGAACTCCCCCCCCCCCCTCCTAGAATTTGGAAAATGTACCTGTCTAGTAGTGTATTTCTTGCTTGTAAGTCGTTTTTAGGTAACATGAAGCAATTTTTCTCGGTGCTTAACATACTGTACATGAATTAGGTCAATCAAGTTTGTAATATATGTAATTTATATCAAACCCAATTATTGCATAATGTCTTGTATGGCAGAACAGCAGCAATTAGCTTCAATGACAAGTCATACCAATATTATAGCACTGATGCAAATAGTGTGAAAATATTAAAATTATTATCTACCTGATTTTAGGGAATTTTATGTCTCTGCTGATTTGAAACCGAAAGTAGAAGTTAAATTTTGATCAAGTTACATAGCATGCACAATCACTGGATCCATTTGTTCAATTGTTCTTAGATGATGTGACAAACACCATTTACTTTATATACAGAGAGACTAGTCAATCATACAGCCAATCTGCATAACGTAAATAGACAGTGTTATCATAATTTCATGTTGATCTGAGTTCAAAGTTGCCGTGTATTGAACTTGTGTATTGACGTCATTCGCTCCTTTAATTTTGGCTTCATGACTTATTCCACAGACTAAAACAAGCTTTTGATATTAGACAGCTATTCCATAAAATCTCCGATTCCAGTTCCCTCCATTTACTTTGTATTTTTCCAAAAAGTACAGCAATTTTACTTTGTTGACATATATTCATGGAGGCTGCCATCTTGGTTCATGCATTCAGGTTGATGAGCTATTTTTAGCCCAAGATATTTAATCAAATCTAATGCTGATTACTAGTGATTTCCCCTTATAGTTGTGAATATGAATAGTAAATTCATAAAACAGTATATGTATAAAACTTTTGTTCTAACACACATATTTAGTTACAAAACCGTTGTTATGGCCGCCAGTACAAACGAGTCGAAGTTGCGTCCCTTGGATTTCAGTAGAGTATTTTTAACGACTTTTTTTAAAAATAAAATATGAGTGCAAAATTACGAAGATTTTATATTTTGCTCAGCTGTTTAATATGATAAAGTACACATTTCCTGAAAATTTCATATCTTCGCAATGCTGCACTCATATTGAAAATTACAACAGAAGAGGTCAAAATCAGTCAAAATTAGCGAAATTCGCCGCACACGACCCTAATCAAGGGCCCCGTAAGCAGTCAAAATGAACTCGAAAGTATATATATGATTTACATTTTCTTGAAGTTAGAAGATAGATCTTTTTACATGAGAACAATTATGGCTGACATCGTAATTTAAAAAATCCTCAATTTTACAGGGCCGAATCGCACCTACTCCTTTGTCAACAACTATTGTATTTGATTTAAACTTCTTGACAAAGACTCATTGGGAGATGTATTATCACATTCAGTCTAGTTTCCTCTGGCCTGAATCTATATGAATATGTGTATTTGTATTTAATATTCAGTATACTTGTGTATTTTTTGTTAGAAATAGGAACTTAGCTTACCTAAAAAATTTAAGAGTGAAAACTTTAAAATACATTCTTTTTACGTGTATTCAAAAGCATACTGGCCTGAGAGTTTCAGGTTGGAAATGTTTCTGCTGAATGTCTTTTGTCTTTAGTATCATTTACTATTATTTCCTAATAATATTTCAATAGCTATAGTAATGTTGTTGATTAACCTAATTGATTAGTGGCCATCAAGGACAATCTCTGTAAACAGATATCCTGTAGAGCATTGTCGTACAGGATCTCTACTGTCCCCATGGAAGGTCAACTCGAGATGAACTTTGGGTCGACCAATCAATGCGTAGCTTTCATCTAGACAAAACACTATTAATAACATTTTGTTTACATAATTTCTATTTTTAGACCAAGGTATGCAAGCTAATTTAACAGCGGTATTATTCACAGTCTGCGATTGGACGGCTCATTTCAAATTGCGTGACGTAGACGATGTAAACAAGTTACATATCATGACAATTTCGTCATGAATATTATGATGAGAAAAGTTCACCTGAACTTGCTAATAAGTTCACCAAACTTTGTTTGAAAAAGGCCAGATCTAAATTAGCGAGTAGGCGAGTGGAAAATTTTAGATCGGGTTTTAATCAGATTGCATCAAGGACAACTACAAATTTCCAAGAATTTTTAGAAAAGAGTTATTAAGGTTTTTTTGTTTGTTTAAAAAAAATTGATGTTTTCAGGTATGTAACATGGAGAATGTTGATCCATTAGGGATACACACTGGTGAATCTATAGTAGTGGCCCCAAGTCAGACCCTTACTAATGTTGAGTATAATATGTTAAGATCTACAGCTATCAAAGTTATCAGACATCTTAAAGTGGTTGGAGAATGTAATATACAGTATGCTTTAAATCCAGAGTCAGAAGAGGTAAGAGGTTTATTCTTATAACATTAAAGTAAGGTTTATAAAGTCTACTTTTAGTATCACTATTCAGTTGACACTTGACATTAACTTCCCTGATCATCGAGTCATACACCAACTGTTAACATATGGCCCAGATTGCAGCCACCACATTCAAAGCATGACCTTAACAGTTACCCATTTGCACCTGGGTGGAGTGAAGCAATCGCAGGTAAATTTCTTGCTCAAGGATATTAGCAGTGACCCTAGTGGGATTCAAACCCAGGACCTCTCAATTCCTAAGTGCACATCCTACCACTGGACTAATGCTCCTTCTTTATAGATAGTGTGTTAAATTAGCTGTTAAATTGCTAATGGTTTGCACAAAAATAAAATAGTCTACAGCCTTTTTTAATTGACATTATGCTGGACCTCCCATTTCTAAGTACTCATTATCTGTTCACCAAAGAAAGATTAGCCTGTACTTGGACAAACATTGTCAAATGTCTTTGGATGCTACAAATTACTTTGTTTTACACATAAGCCACTTGTCTTAGGGTGAGGTTATAGTAGCCTCAGCGTAATGTCAATTACATGTATGGCCACTTTCCTAAACATTGCTTGCTAGAGTATGGTGTAAGAACCGTACAGGGCTTGAGCATTACAGGTCGTTCTGTTGCCCTTGATGACCTATATATGGGTTCGGGTCTGTTACAGCAATTAAGGGCAATTTTAAAACATAGCTAGTTGTCCATTTGGGCCCTAGGGTACCAGAGGTTTCTGGTTATATATCATTTTCATTCTAACATGAAAATAAACTTAAATGTTAAAATAGAAAGAATAAACTATAGACCAACAGCAGTGTATGTTTTCAGTAATATAGTGAAAACGTCTTAATATTGGGACCATTGTCTTTTTGAATTACACATTTTGGATTTAAAAATTGTTAAAATGTTCATGATTTTGAAATAATCATGGTTGGTCTTACAGTGTAACTTTATGGTAATTGTATAAAATGTCTATTAATCAAATGACCATGTCTTATATTTCAGTATTATATAATTGAGGTTAATGCCAGATTGTCAAGAAGTTCAGCTCTGGCCAGTAAAGCTACTGGTTATCCTTTGGCTTATGTAGCCGCCAAGCTTTCCCTGAACATTCCTCTCTCAGAATTGAAGAACTCTGTAACCAACTCTACTACGGCTTGCTTTGAACCAAGTCTTGACTACTGTGTTGTGAAAATTCCACGTTGGGATCTTAGGAAATTTTCCCGAGTATCATGCAAGGTACGTAACTCTTGTGTTATTGAATTTCTGAATCTGCGTCTGCGTCATACTTGAATGTAGTAAAATAGGGAAAGGATTTGTGGGACATTTTTCCAGAATTCACAAAAAAATGAATAAAGGCTTTTCTGTTATTTAAGTACTTTAAGAAACATTCTGATTTGGCTACAAACTTAAAACAGTCAGCCACAGTTACACTTAGGGTCCCAAAAATTCTGGCGAGTACCTCAAAATTTTGCAGATTGTGAAATATTGGTGAATTTTAGCTAGATTTTTTAATGAAAAAATTTGGCTCATAGTTTGGCGAAACCTGGGCTGGTGGGTGTTCGGTGTTCTTTTAATTGCATTAAAGCTTTTTATTTACCATGTATTTCTGCCATTACCGTCAGATCTTTATAAAACTTCATACAATGATAACATACTATGTGATGTACCGAATTAGCAAGTAACTGCAACTCTACCTGACTTTATTACAGATTATTTCCCTTTGTAATTTTTGCATTAAATCTGGTTTTAATGTGGTTTTATAATTTTATATCTTGCCATTATAATTGTACCCCCGCTTCGAAGAAGAGGGGGGTATACTGTTTTACCCTTGTCCGTCCGTCCGTTACAAAATTTCCGTCGCAGTTTTCTCAGCAACTATATCATGCAGCAGCCTGATACTTTGCATATTGCTTCATCCCATAGTCCCATGTGGTGTTCATACCCCCGCTTCGAAAAAGAGGGGGGTATACTGTTTTACCCTTGTCCGTCCGTGCGTCCGTCTGTTACAAAATTTCCGTCGCAGTTTTCTCAGCAACTATATCATGCAGCAGCCTAATACTTTGCATATTGCTTCATCCCATAGTCCCATGTGGTGTAAAGCGATTTCATGCTCCTTGCTCATCTACTTCCTGTTTGTCGCATATTTTTAGATTTTGGCGGGGTATCACTAGTGAGCATTAGCTCACAGATTTACTTGTTAGCCCTGTTTTTAATGCAAAATATCACTGTAAATGAGTATTTTGATATCTTTATTATTAGATTGGTAGTTCCATGAAGAGTGTAGGGGAGGTAATGGCTATTGGACGTAAATTTGAAGAAGCTTTTCAGAAAGCATTACGTATGATGGACGAATCCCTTGTTGGATTTGAACCTCATAATGTTGAAGTTTCTGATAAGGTAGGAAAGTTTTAAAATTAATTAATCCTATATCTTATGGAGGACAATTTTACAATAATAATAATAATAATAGATGGATAAACAAAAGATGTTCAATGTTACAATGGATAAACAAAAGATGTTTTATATGATATAATCTTTGGGAAATGTTAAGAGGAGAAAGACCAGTCTACACATGCAAACCCAAGAATTATGACTTTGCTATACTTGACAAGCATACTTGGTCACATTTGACTTTTTGATGTTATGAATTTAAGTTAGTAAAGTTTGATATACATGTACTTACTTATGTGTGTAATTTTTCTCTTTGGGTTTTTAGCTAGATTTTAAAGAATAGTGGAGTTGTTCAACTCTATTATGTGTTGATTGAGGATACATGTATCTTAGATAATTATTATTATGTAAGATGTCCAATTTAATCTACATGCATACACTCAGAGTTGTAGTTCCTGATTTGAATTACGAGTATTCTTTGCAGTCTACAAAATTAGTGGTTGTCTAAACTGGTTGTGTAAGCTTCTTTTACTTCTATGTGGATTCCTCAGAAGATCTGCCAGTCAGACACAGTTGATGAGGTGCAGGTAATGTGTTGCATCAGGCATTTGCTTTTATACAAATTGAAGAGGGGAACTTGTAATGCTGCAGTCTGTCATACACAGAGTAGGTAAAAACTAGACATGTAGTATTTGTAATTTTTTATTGTCTTAAAATGTTTGTCCTTGGACAAACAACTGCTTATTTCATAGTCTGAAAACCTTGTTATTATATTGATATACTGACTATATTTACAGGAGTTAGAAGAACCAACAGATAAACGTATATTAGTGCTAGCTGCTGCCTTATTATCTCACTATGATATTGATAGACTTTATAATCTTACCAAGATTGATAGATGGTTTCTTAATAAGTTTAAAAATATAACTGATATGTATAATGATCTGAAGACTTATAAAGGAAAGGTGAGTGAGTTAAATATAGTGAAGCCTTTCTTAATATAAAAAAATCCCTAAAGTCTTGTTTTTCCCAATTTGAAATCTCGTGTCCTGAAGGGCGTATAGGTTCAAATCCCCCCAGGGAGGTTATACCCTTCCATGAAAATTTGACAAAAATGTCAATTTTCATCCATTGATTAGATACTATGGAGAAGTTTCCAGTCTTGTGGAAGGTTAGGTGAGTACTGGTTATAGACAAAGGTCCAGGAAAGCTTGGTTAGGTGCGCTGGACGCCATAAAATGACCTAAATTGTGTTGACACAGTGTTAAACCCAGTAAAAATAAATACAATAAATAAATTTTCCCAATTTGTTTGTGGCATCCCTTTTATAACAAAAGTGTAAAAATCTATAAAATCTACCACTTGATGTGTTGGCTTGCAACCTTTTTTTTATATTCACCTTAACAATGACCACCGCTAGCTTGCTCTTATAGTTATGGAAAAAAATACCTTCCTACTGCAGCCACCTTTTCATGAAAGGCATTTTTGGGACAAATCTATGTAATTTCTACTTCATTTTTAACTTCAATCAAATCAATCACATTATGATATTATTTTTCATCTGCTAAGTGCAACCCACAAACCGGGGTTATATGTCTCTTTAATGCTTAATCCCTCATACTATTTTTCCTTGACCTACTCTGAACATATTATTTAATGTTTTCTTTATTTATGTTGTATAAATATTGTAGGTAAATCAGATACCAGTAGAATTGTTGAGATCAGCTAAACAATTAGGTTTCTGTGATGAACAGATTGCTAAATCTGTTGAAAGGTATGTATGATCATTTATCATATCAACCCTTTGATGCCCTTCGTCCCTTTATTTTTTTCCATTCTGAAATAAGGAGCAATCACCGAAGTCAAGTCTGTTATAACGTTTATTATTATTATGATGATTAATATAATTATAATGATTAATTATACCCCCGCTTCGAAGAAGAGGGGGGTATACTGTTTTACCCTTGTCCGTGCGTGCGTCCGTCCGTTACAAAATTTCCGTCGCAGTTTTCTCAGCAACTATAACATGCAGCTGCCTAATACTTTGCAGATTGCTTCATCCCATAGTCCCATGTGGTATAAAGCGATTTCATGCTCCTTGCTCATCTACTTCCTGTTTGTCGCATATTTTTAGATTTAGTTAAATGAAAGTTACATTATGATAGTCATATTTCTCACTGCTGGGGTATCACTAGTGAGCATTAGCTCACAGATTTACTTGCTGTTATTGTTATTATAATTATTATTATTATTATATATAGTGCGACAATATTAACCTGAGCTTGAACTATGTTATTATTATAATTAAACATTTCACTTACTATTAATCATGAGTTTCTGTATGCGTGTATACGATTGTACACGTGTTCATAACGGTCTATGTGACTATAAATCAATTTTGTAAAAACGGCTTGTTATTGTACTTTTGATTTTGAACACATTCGTTCATGGAGAAACATGCAAGTCCACAATATTGTGGTACTGTTTCAAAGTATTTAGTCTTATGAAAACAAAATTAATTGTTCAATGCGTGTATTTTGCTGAAAACTTCTGATAAAATGTGACTTACAGCCAAAGACAAAAATAGTAAATAAATACTGAGTTTAATGTATTCTTGCATAAAGGTCAAGCTCAGGTACATATTGTCAGACAATACAATGTACCTTTTTTTATAGCACTCTTTTCATATTGAAAATATGTTGAAAAGCTTGTCACAATCATAGTATTATGCATCATTTATGAATATACTGAATCAAAAATACTACCAACACATAGCTTGTTTTCTTATTGTTTATTCACAACGTTTCGCCATTTAAGGCTTCCTCAGGTATAAACAACAGAGGGCGGAAAATAAGATGATGATGTAATGTTATCGCGCAAAAAAAACGTTATAAAAATGCGGAAAAATGAACAATATTTAATAAATACTAATAGAACACAAATAACGGGTTTAGCGGAAGACGATGGCAACTCTAAATAAGAAAAATAGGGAGTTATAACCGTCTTGCGCCATAACCGCTAAATGAGTTCAAAACATTATACAAACATTAAAATATGTATAGTAATACCAACATAAGACACTAGATCAACACAAATACAAATAACGGATCATTATGATTAAAATAATTCCTATAATAATGAATTTTTCGCATCATTTATGAACAAATGATAAAACCAAAACTAATTAATATTTTCAGCACAAATTTTGTAGTCAGAAAGTACAGAAGGGAGAAAGGTATTACACCATTTGTGAAACAGATAGATACAGTGGCTGCAGAATGGCCGGCCTGGACAAATTATTTATATTTGACCTACAATGCTAATGACCATGACCTTGACTTTTCTGGAGGTCATGTGATGGTATTAGGTAGTGGTGTGTATAGAATAGGGAGTAGTGTGGAATTTGATTGGTGTGCTGTTAACTGTATTAAGGAGCTCAGAAAGGTAAACCACATGTTTTAAGTTCTTTATAGATTCCCGATCATATGACAGTTAGAATGAAACTTTCATAGAGTTATCATTTTGCAGTAGCAGCTGTGGTCCAGTGGTAGGACACATGCTTTGGGATCAAGAGGTTCCAGGTTTGAAAGCCATTAGGGACACTGCTAATTTCCTTGAGCTAGAAACTTATTTTACTGTTTCACTCCACCCAGGTGTAAATGAAAACTGTAAGATGTCACCTGCTTGAAGGTGATTTCAATGATCAGAGGTTATCATTCAAAGTTAAAAAGTTGGCTAAACATGAGTATAGAAGCATAGTTTAAACCAGGCTTTTACTGTTTAACTTTTAAACCGTTGATAAAGGAAAAAACTTATTTATTTTATGCTTTCCAGTGGAATACTGGGATTTATCTGTGAAATAAAAATTGATATTTCACTGTTTTGAAACAATGAAAATAAATTTGTTATTTTCACCATTTTGGGTGCCCTGTTCTGGAGGCATATCAGACTTAAACATTAAATACCGCCAGTTTAAAGTATATGATAAACAGAAAATTTGTTTATTTTGGTGTAAGATCTATTTATTTCACTCTTGTGCTAAGAATATTATATTTTATAATATAGCATCCTTAGCTCACACGTGAAGTAAAAATTGATCTTACACTGAAATAAACAAATATCTTATTTATTTACAAGATTTAATGCCGTGTCAACACAATTTAGGTCATTTTACGGCGTCCAGCGCACCTAACCTAGCTTTCCTGGACCTTTGTCTATAACCAGTACTCACCTACCCTTCTACAAGGCCGGAAACTTCTCCATATTATCTAATCAATGGAGGAAAATCTGTATAATTGTCAAATTTTCATGAAAGGGTATAACCTCCCCGGGTGGGATTCGAACCCGCACCCCCTCGGGCACGAGATTCCATAATCCCAGCGCTTAACCTATCCTCTATATCTTACACTTTAACTTTATGATGTAATCTTATGTTTCAGTTGGATTATAAAACTATAATGATAAACTATAATCCAGAGACTGTTAGTACAGACTATGACATGTGTGATAGACTTTATTTTGATGAAATATCATTTGAGGTAAGAGTTATGTCCCCTTGAAAAATATTAGATTTGTAGCAGGGCTGTATACAAGTTTGTTCATAAAACCAACTAAAGCTCTTGAACCTAAGTGGCAAATTTGTATTCATGTATGTAGTATATGTTTATTTATTAGCTGGATTTTTCAACGAAAAAATTTGGCTAATAGTTTAGCAAAACCTGGGCGGTCGGGTGGGCTGGCATCCGGTGTCGTTAACAATTGCGTTTAAGTTTTTTCTTTACCATATATTTCTGCCATTTATTGTCAGATCTTTATGAAACTTCATACAATGATAACATACTATGTGATAAACAGAATTAGAAATCACTACTCTACCTTGCTTTATTATGGATTATTTCCCTTTGTAATTTTTGCATTAAAGTTTTTAATATGTTGGATATCTCTGTCATTTATTGACAGATCTTGATGAAAATCTGGCTTTAATGTGGTTTCTACATTACATTTCTTGTTTATTAGTTATATTCATCAGTCTGATTGCCTTAGTTGGTAGTGTTTGACTTGTATGCAGGAGGTTTGATACTCACTCTGGGCACTTAATCTTCCCTCCTATTACGGATAGTTACGGTAATTTTGATACAGAACTTGTTCGCATTTGTTTCAATGCTGTAATTCCGTGGTTAGCAAACTTAACACAAATCCAGTGATGAGGAGTATGGTGACTGACTGGCAGGTCATACTATTCCATAAAATAATTGATAATATTGATGCTTTTCTACTGAGTAAAGAAAACTTGTTAGGGCTGTTCTGACAGATAAGCTAGTACTGGTACAAGACAGTGGCTTTGAAACCTGGATGGTGACAACTGAAATACTCGAAATTAAGTTGTAATATAATTATTATAATGTTAATATTTTTCAGACTGTTATGGATATATATTTGTTAGAGAATCCTAAAGGAATTATTTTATCTATGGGTGGACAGTTACCTAACAATATGGCCATGCCATTACAGAGAAATAAGGTAGGTTGATGAATTATATGGGATGATTTCTTTGTTGGTTTACTGTTCAATAATTAATATAACCTGAATACAAGACTTAACAGTCTCCTGGGGTTCTATTGTAGTGTACTAATTTATTTTTATTTAAACTTGATGGTGAAACAAGTTCCTACAACCTAGATTAATCACTTTCGAGTCTTCTTCCTGGTCCCTTAGTACTCAGTAGGATAAAATATCTTGCTTAAGGAAACAAATTATTGGATGGGATTCGAACCAACACAGAGCTGACTATCAAATGATTACCAGTTTAATGTTGTAACCACTTGCGGGGTTCTGTGGACTGAAAAAAACTTAGGAAAAATCAATGATTGGTAGCTGGTGATTACTACAAAAATTGCTGTGTTCTTATGAGAATTTGAGTTTTCACGAATCATTTAGAAAATCTCTATCCAAAATTTATTTTATTAAAAAAAAAGTTTAATGTTATGGACCAGCTCTGAATAACTGACTTGGGATTCCTGGAAATAGCAGTAAGTGTTGAACCTAGTGTAAATGGTCTGTTTGATTTTCTCTTTAATGCATAAATTCCCGTATAGATTGTTTTCTTTGGAGAGTGATATACCTCTGTTGTTGAGTGGTTAGTGTCACTGACTTCAAGTTTCTGACGGATGGATTTTAAATACTGGTACATCCCAGAAACAATGATTTGATGAATCTCATAGAACTCTTGGTGGTTGATAAAAGGGTGGCAAATCTCCTTAATGAAGGAATACATTAGCCAGGTTTTTCAACAACAAAATTTGGCTAATAGTTTGGCGAAACACAGGTGGGCGGGCATCCAGTGTCGTAAACAATTGCATTAAAGTTTTTCTTTTCCATATATGTCTGCCATTTATTGTCAGATCTTTATGAAACTTCATACAATGATAACATACCATGTAATGAACAGAATTAGAAAGTAACCACAACTCTACCTGCCTTTATTATGGATTATTTCCCTTTGTAATTTTTGGGTTAAAGTTTTAAATCCGGCTTTAATGTGGTTTCCAAATTACATTTCTTGTTAAATTATAGATTGATGTACATGTATATCTCTTACACGTATATATTTATTATAAAAAAATGACAAATATTATATCATTTTATTGTAGGCCAGAATTCTTGGCACACTGCCAGAAATGATAGACAATGCTGAAAACAGATTTAAGTTCTCCAGAATGCTTGATAACATTGGTATCAGTCAACCCAGATGGAAAGAACTCTCCACTATTGAGGTAAAAAAAGATTACTGTTTGAAAAGAATGGCCCAGAAGGATTTTATCCTTGCATTCATTAAAATGAAAATGTTATAGGTTTTTGCCACGACCCACTGAGAGTTAGTCTCGGGAAGTACATATTGTTAGGGTTCTACCAACAGGACCAACAAAATTGTGGCGTTTTTATTCTCAATTTAAGCATTTGGGACTTAAAAATTGTAAAATAAAAATTGGCATGATTTTCCAAACAAACATGGTTTTATTGCAGAACTTAACTAGTTATTTTATTTATGAAAGGTTTCTGTTTAAAATTAGTCATTTAAAATTAGTTTACCATGTTAATTAATAAGTCAATTTTAGTTAATCTTGTATATTTGTCATTAAAATGATATATTTCCTCTACTTCTAGAGTGCTAAACAGTTTGCAAAAGAAGTAGGGTTTCCATGTTTAGTTCGACCATCCTATGTACTGAGTGGTGCTGCTATGAATGTAGCCCATAACGATATTGATCTAGAAGACTACCTATCACGAGCTAGTGCCGTATCTAAGGAACATCCTGTTGTCATATCAAAGTTTATTCTAGAAGCTAAGGTAAGATGTTTAAAGTATGATGGTGAATCAAGTTCATACAACTTAGATTTATCACTTTCCAGTCTGCTTCCTGGTCCCCCAGTACTGAGCAAGTAAGATGAAGTTTCTTGGTCAAGGAAACAACAGGGAAGGTTTTGGATAGGATTGGAAACCATGCTAAGCTGGCTATCTAATGATTACCAGTCCAATGTTGTAACCGATCAGCCAAGCCTGCTTCTGTATATACTGTGGTCTGTTTCTTAAGCCTATTGCTATGTACGACTTCACTCCCCCCTCCCGGTACCCTCGATTTGATATCACATTATTATTCCTTTAAAGAGTTCAATCCTTTCGCAAAAAGACTTAATTCCGAACTCAAAATTGTGGGTTTTTCCAACCGTGCACTGTAGGTACAAACAAAGTTTGTTACACATTATTGATGAAAAGCACAAAATATGGATTAAATCCTATTGTTTTTTGTACACATGTTTCCATTGAGACAGTGAAAGTTTGTTTGTACCTACAGGGAAAACCCCAAATATTTGAATGATATTGTATATTGTTACCATTGTTACTGGCTTGAAAGTTTTCAGGACCTTAGTGTAATAATCAGGGCTTGAATTTAACAAAAAATTGGACTTGCAATTTTTTGCCAATTGATTTTATTTCAATTAAAAAAATGAAAAAAATTGCTCGCATTTGTTCTCCAAATTTTAATGGCATACGTAAGTGTGGCATAACTATTCATAATTATTTTCAATATAAAAACAACAGAATACTAAAATTACTACCGATAGACCAAGGGCATTATTGTGGGATCGACAAAGAATATCAAATATGTTTGTACTGTGAATCTTTAACTAATGCTGTCAATCTATTTGACTGTTTCAATGCTGATTTAAGCCTAACTAGATTGGACAGAAATAATTTTGCAGCGATTTCACCTCTTGAAAATTTGTGAGTTAAAGTAAAAGTAATTTTCAAAATCCATTCGCATTTTGGCAGTATGAGAGCTTAAATTCCAGCCCTTGTTATAATCACTGTGTGACTGTTGTTGTTTTTTTCTTTCAGGAAATAGATATTGATGCTGTGGCTTGTGATGGTGAAGTTGTTTGTATGGCTGTGTCAGAACATGTGGAGAATGCCGGGGTTCATTCAGGGGACGCTACTCTTGTTACACCACCACAAGATTTGAATGAAGAAACTCTAGAAAAGATATATCAGATTTGTTGTGCTATTGGAATGGCTCTAGAAGTCACTGGACCATTCAATATACAGCTTATTGCCAAGGTAACCACATATTTGAAGAAATATAAGCCTGTCTGGCTAGCTTGGTCAGAAATCTACAGATAAAGGGGTTGCAGTTTGATTCTGGTGCAGGAACTAAATAATATTTTGATTTTACAGAATTTTCATTAAAGATATTTTTTTTTCAGGATAATCAATTGAAGGTCATTGAGTGCAATGTCAGAGTGTCAAGGTCATTTCCATTTGTATCCAAGGCATTAGATCATGACTTCATTGCCATGGCAACCAGAGTAATTATGGGAAAGACAGTTGATAAAATCAATGTGTTACATGGCTGTGGACGTGTTGCAGTTAAGGTAATATATCACTGTTAAATATTAACTCTTTTCTTGTTTGGACATAGCCTAAATATTGAACGTGGCATGAAATTAACCTTTTTTGCCATGAGGACCTTTCCATGACTTTGCCTATTTAAACTATTATATTTAACTAAGACTAAACGGTTTACATTAGAGTGTGGGGAAACATTTTGTTATTCAAATAAAAAGGTCACACAAGGAATGGTCAATTTGTGTGGGTTTTTTTATGGTATCAATCAATTTTCACCTACCCTTCCACAAGGCAGGAAACTTCTCTATATTTTTAGGGAAAGAAATTGACATAATTGTCAAATATTCATGGAAGGGTTTAACACCCCAACCCCACCCCCCCCATCCCCGGTGGGATTCGAACCCGTTACCCCCTCGGGACACTAGATTCGAAATCCTGGTGTGCTACAAACTGCGCTACTGAAACGAAATTGAAAAGATAAAAGGAAGTTAAAAAGACAAGAAATGTTTAATTTTTTAGGTTCCAGTATTTTCATTCTCTCGTCTCCAAGGAGCTGACGTGTTGCTAGGTGTAGAGATGGCTAGCACAGGAGAGGTTGCATGTTTTGGTGAAGATAGGTTTGAAGCTTATTTGAAAGCACAACTTGCAACTGGATTTAAAATTCCTAAACAGAATATTTTAGTGTCTATTGGAAGCTACAAGGTAATCAACTCTAATTGTTATAACCCTTCGCTCCTTTCAAAGATAATGTAGGTAGATAAAACTTTGTCTGTCTTAAAGACTTTATCAGTGATTCAAATAATTGGTTTTCCCTGCAGTACAAACAAACTTGCCGTTACAATGAAAATATGTGTACAATGAACAGTAGAATTTAGTCTGTGTTTGGTGCTTTTCAGCAATAATGTGTGTAAAATTTTGGTTGTACCACTTGTGCACAAATGGAAAAACCCATAAATTAGATCTATGACTAGTGCTATTGACTTTAAACTTGGTAAGTAGGTTTGCTGGGACTTGTTTGACCCCTATCACTTTTTGTATTGCTGGGTTAAAGGTGAAGTTCACCAGGACAGTTAACCCTTGAACTTAATCTGCCCATTGTCTGGAGGAACAATTCATTATGCTATAAAATGACTCGTCAATTCCTAGATATTTTCATACATTGTATCATTTGTGATTCTAGGACATTTGCCCCCTGGACATTTGCCCCCTTTTTGCTGAGGCGGACATTTGCCCCCCCCCCCTTATGTGTTTTGATAGGGCAAACATTTGCCCTTCAAAAAACTTATGGGGATAAATGTCCGCCCTTACAAAACATACTAGGGGGCAAATGTCTGCCTCAGTAAAAAAGTAGGGCAAATGTCTGCCTCAGTAAAAAAGTAGGGCAAATGTCTGCCTCAGTAAAAAAGTAGAGCAAGTGTCTGCCTCAGTAAAAAAGTAGGGCAAATGTCTGCCTCAGTAAAAAAAATAGGGCAAATGTCCAGAGGGGTGGCAAATGTCCAGTTCTCATCATTGATAACCCTATTGTCAGGGGGTTTGACAAGCACTTTTATTTCTCTTAAAACTTTCCAGATTCATGGCCAGAAAATAGCTTGTTATCACTTTTTAGTGGCGCATACATTAACTTCACTGATTTAAATATATTTTATGAATTGTGAGTACAGAAATACTGTAGTGAACATTTAAATCAGCGGAGTAAATGAATGTGCCACTGACAGTTGAATAAACTGTAGTAATATCTATTATTCAAATTTTAATCGTCCAGAGAAAATATTTGTGACTCCAAGACTTCACCAGTAGAATAAGAATTAATGTGTAAATTTATTTAGGGCTTTTGTAGTACGATATATTGTATAATTGATATTTCTATTTCATTATTGATAAATGTATTTCAGCATAAGAATGAGTTAATACCAACAATGAAAGCCCTAGAAGAACTAGGTTATACTTTATATGCTAGTATGGGAACAGCTGATTTCTATAATGAGCATGGCTTTAAGGTACAGTATTTCAGCACTTTTAGACTATTTATACCTGATTTGTGTATACTGGTGATTTTATCACTTCACTTTTGATGTCTGTGTATTTTATGTTACACTGTAATTTATATTTATGATCATCGAGTGGTTTAAAATTATTAATTCCTAAAGTACAGTCAGACCTCGATACAACAACTTCGTTCGTTTCCAGGAAAAGTGTCGTTATAATGCATATGTCAGTGCAATGTATTTTTCTGACAGTGTACATGTTGGTATCTGTTTCACATATGACATCATGTGTTTATACCTCCAAAAATATACTGAAAGTATACTATAACTAACAGGTAAAACAGAGTGTATTCATGGGAAATGTTGTTTATCTACTTAACCCGGGTCGATAGTGCAGTTGGTAGCGCGCCGGGATTAGAATCTGGTGCCCGAGGGGGTGAGGGTTCGAATCCTACCCGGGGAGGTTATACCCTTCCATGAAAATTTGACAATAATGTCAATTTTCCTCCATTGATTAGATAATATGGAGAAGTTTCTGGCCTTGTGGAAGGGTAGGTGAGAACTGGTTATAGACAATGGTCCAGGAAAGCTAGGTTAGGTGCGCTGGACACCGTAAAATGACCTAAATTGTGTTGACACGGTGTTAACTCCAATAAATAAATAAAAGTTTATCTACTTACAACATATAATAATATTCATTATTCGTGTACACATACATATAACATAATCATGCTATCCAGACTACTGAAGCAACCTAGCAAAAGAATCAGTTATCAATTTCTGGACAGGCTTGATTTTAGCCTTGTTCTCAACACTAACTATTTTCCATGCAATTTTGACTTCGATTTGGGCTTGTGAAAATTACTTATTACATGCAGGTGGGCTAGTTGATAATTTTGTCCATAGCCTTATAACATTATAAATTAGGCTAGTGAGCCATGCAAATTTAAGGTATATATTTCATTTATAAGCAGTCTTCGAATTTAGCCAGTCGACCGGGCACCTAGTCCACCAAAATTATTGCTGGTCTAGATACTTTTTGAATGCGCGTGGTTTGACAGTCCATCAAACTTTTACAGCCTCAGTTTTTCCATATTCAATAACTAGTTGTTATTTGTTGGTACTGTATATTCTTTACTAAATTAAATTAAATACAATTGTAATATAATGAGTCATTTAAAATATAGTGCATATTTTCACATATCGTTAAGAATCATTTTGGTCCAGTAAACTTTCATTCGGTCCATTGAAAAAAATCATTTTGCTGTATCGAATGTCCTTTGTTGATGAAAGTTTGTCGTGAATACTGTTTGTAAATGATATTCATACATACAGTACCCACCAAAAGTTTGGAGACATTTTCACTTTATAGGCCTACTAAATAGCCTTATCTAAACTTAGATAACTGTTAGTTTTGAACTACTTATTAGATATGCTTTATTTTTTGTTTATTATTTTCTTATAACTGAGTGTACATAAATAGCATAAAAACTTTGTTATGAAAAATGATTACTACAAACATTTTTTTGGAGGCTTTTGTATGACATATGCTGAATATTATAAATGTGCTGCATTAATGATAATCATCTTATCACAAAACATACTTTAGTATATTAAAAATAACGTTTCTACAAAAATAATCATCAAAATTCATAAATTGTAGTAAATTTCTTTTGTCTCCGAACTTTTGGTGGGTACTGTACATATATAACAATGACTTCTTTTTTGTTCACAAATCTACCAGGTAAAAGGTGTAGAATGGCCGTATGAAGAAGGTGATGATAAATTCAGTGGAAGTCAGATGACTATAGCTGATTACTTATCAGAAAACAAGTTTGACCTTGTGATTAATCTTCCATTACGTAGTGGTAGCCAGCGTGCATCATCATTTGTTACTCAAGGTTACAAAACACGTAGAATGGCGGTTGATTACTCGGTACCTCTTATAACTGACGTGAAATGTGCCAAACTCTTTGTTGAGGTATGTCATTTTATTTTCTATCAGCCGTGGCGTAGTGGTTAGCATGTCTGACTTCGAATCCGGAGATCGCGGGTTCAAAACCCGGTCCCGGCAGGTTATACCCTATACATGAGTTGTCGGCCTCGTGGTAGGGTAAGTTAGTACTGGTGATAGAAAAAGTGTCCAGGAAACCTATAGTAGGAAGAGCTGGTCGTCGTGTATATGACCTATATATGTGTTGAATGCGACGTTAAAAAAAACAAACAAACAAAAACAAAACAAAAAATTTCTATCAAAAACATTGAAAGTTGAATTTCTCATGTGGTATTATATTAAATAAACTTTTTTTTTGTAATTATGGTATAACCATTCTTTTTTTTGTATTGAGACTTAAATTTTTATTTGCAGTTATCGCCCTATCTCACTAAATTCAAATTCATGACTGGTTAGAAATAATTTGAGCTGGTGAAAAGTTCTTACTACAGTTGGGCATGTTGCCAGATAACATGAAATCGGGCTAGTGCTGAGGAAAAGTCTTTTAAAAACAATGTAATTTTTATACTATTCAATGAAACTGAAATAAATGGCTTAGGAAATTGCTACCTAGCGCTTTGTCCTCTGGTACCCTTCGTACACTAAAAGTTAGTATGTGATATCAAATCAAGGGTACCAAGGGTGAAGCACTGGCGATATGTTGAGGAAACAGATCAATTTTATTTTGGAAAAGTATTTTTTTTCTGATTTTTGTATAAGTGACCTTGACCTTTGTTGTGTTACTATGACGATGGTTTGTTACATTCAGGCACTGAGAAGATTAAAGACAGCACCACCATTGAAGACCCATGTTGATTGTATTGCTTCTCAAAGAGTTGTAAGACTTCCAGGTATGTATGTCGTCTGCTTTTATTTCTGGCACATGTTGATATTTCCTTTAAAATTGTCATTTTCCTGTATGTCTTGTTTTGTGACTTCAAAATGAGAGAATTTGGGACTGACCACCGTTATATGACCTACCGGTATACAGTGCATTGCTATGGTGTTAAACCCAACAAAAACAAACCAACAGTACCTGTATGTTTTTTGTGTGCAGATATTTTTCCTAACTCTTCTTTTTCCCAGACTTCCCCTGAAAACTAAGGCAAATATCTGCAGTTTGGAATGTTTATTTGTAATTACAGGATTAATTGATGTACATGTACATGTTCGTGAACCAGGAGCTACACATAAAGAAGATTGGAAGTCGTGTACAGCTGCAGCATTAGCGGGTGGGGTAACAATGATTCTAGCAATGCCTAATACTAACCCTCCTACTGTAGATGAAGCTGCTTTCAATCTGACTCAGGTTAGAGATTATTTTACTATTTGTTTTTGGTCTGCCTTCTGTGATTAATTGGTTACGGTTGCTTGCTAACTAGTTTTGATTTTATTTGACATCTGACTTGATATTTCCCCTCCTAGAAGTTTGAATTTCTAAAGTTAATTTAATTTTCATGATGTATTGTTGTTAAATGCTTGTATCATTTATTTAATCTAGATATAAGCCTTTCAAATAAGTTAACCTCCATGAAGGAGACTGGCTGGATGTTATTGCCACCCTCCATGTCATTTTTTATGAGCTTTACTGGAAATACATGTATAATCATAGTCTTAACCAATGAGCTCAAAGCTTATGGCTAGTGAAGACTGTTTTGGGCTTACAAAAATTACTTATTTACAAAGTAGGGCTTGTGATAATTGTGTCATTTACTGTATAAAACAATAAAGTTTTAGGCAGTGACTGGAAAAAGTAAAAATGTTAATCACCAGAAAAGCTGAAAATTTTAACCATGTTAATTTCAAAGGAACTAGAAGGGCTGTTACTCCTGTTTCATTTTAAACATTTTACAAGTGTATTTAGATATTTTGACCCCTTTGTTAATTTCCTTTTTTACAGAAGTTAGCCAGATCTGGTTCCAGATGTGATTTTGGTGTTTATGTAGGTGCTAGTACTGAGAATTATTCAACATTACCAAACATTGGCAACATGGCCGCTGGTCTGAAAATGTATTTAAATGAAACATTTTCTACCTTGAAATTAGATGATATCACAGTTTGGATGAAGGTTAGTAAATATCCCTGTACTCATTGTTGTATGCTCTTTTTTATTCATTATACCCCCGCTTCGAAGAAGAGGGGGGTATACTGTTTTACCCTTGTCCGTGCGTGCGTGCGTCCGTCCCTTTGTCCGTTACAAAATTTCCGTTGCAGTTTTCTCAGCAACTATAACATGCAGCAGCCTAATACTTTGCATATTGCTTCATCCCATAGTCCCATGTGGTGTAAAGCGATTTCATGCTCCTGGCTCATCTACTTCCTGTTTGTCGCATATTTTTAGATTTTTGCGGGGGTATCACTAGTGAGCATTAGCTCACAGATTTACTTGTTTATTATACTTGGTGACATTCTTAGACTGTTGGTTGTTGGAACAAAAAATCTCAAGAGTAAATGTGTTTTTTCTGAGTTTTGTTGGCATTAAGGTTTAAAATCCCTAACTAAAACAATGTTTTTTGGCAGCTGAATAATTCCAGAAATAGTTTTATCTGTTTATACATTGTATTTCTTAACTTTTATTATCTTAGATATTTTAATAATGTCCACCTAGACTTTCTTATGACACATTTAAATTATTTTATTTTAATATGCAAGGGAGGTAATTACTAAGTCTTGTTTAAATCTTTTGTCAAATACGTCTGAAATTGCAAGTTTTGTAATAAATCTAATCTATGCAAAATGTTTAATGTATTTATGAAAATAATATTTTTTTGTAAGCTTTTATCATCCTTACAGAAAATTTATTTAACTATTATGGGCTGTATACTTTAAGTGATTTTTCTGTATCTTTTAGTGAACAAGTGATTTTTTTTCAGCATTTTGAAAATTGGCCCAAACATTTACCTTTATGTACCCATGCTGAAGGAACCCACACAGCAGCTGTTATTTTGTTGGCTGAACTTTATAAAAGACCAGTACATATATGTCATGTCGCCAGGAAAGAAGAGGTTTGTAAATATTTGTATTTACTTTTTTAAGCCTCCCGTCTAGCTCAGTTGGTAGAACACAAGTCTACTGATCGAGGGGTTGTGGGTCCGATTCCCAGGCGGGGCATACTTTTGTGGAGTTTGGTCATGAAATTATTTCTGTGGCCATTCTCCCTCCTACCAATGATTTTGAATTATGTAGGGCAGTTGTCAGTCACTGACGAAAGTATGTGCTTAGTAGTTGGTTAACAGCTAAATCCAGAGATTTAGCCTTTCCAGGAGGAGTGAGTAGGTTGACGGACCGCCGTTATATGACCTATAAAATGTGTTGCTACGACGTTAACTCAACAAAACAAACAAACAATTTTACTTTTATAATCTTTAAAGTAAATATAACAAAAATGGTTCAATTGTATCCCTTTATATTAAAGAGTGGAAACCCTCTGTATTGAAAACTGTTTAAACCAGAATTTCTTCCTAAACAGATTTTTTTTTCGGTGGTTTAAAATATTTGCCTTTAGACTATGCATTGGAAGAAACTACCTCAAAATATCCCTTGCATACTAAGTAGCTGCTTTTTTGTCAGTCTCTTGAAGCTGATAGGGGTATAATGGTAAGTTACTGGGAAATGACAGATCCATGTGTCTGCCTGGTATCCTTGTAATTCATAACCATAAGCAGTCTAAGAAATTAGGATATGAAAGTGGTTGCCCGAACATGTCATTTTAGCAACTAGCACCATATCTTGTTTGTAGAAATTTGGTTGCCCCAAAAGAATTTTTTGGTTGTCCAACCTAGAAATTGGTTGTCCCAGGCAACCGGACACCCACTAATTTTTGTAGACTGCATAAGTTATATATGGTTTTTAAATAAGTGAATGTATGCTCTGTTGATACTATGCGATGGAAAAATGTTAAAATAAGATGAAAAGCATCATTAAATATTATATATCATTAAGAATGGATAAATTTTACCATATTTTTAGATACTTGTAATTCGTGCAGCAAAGGAACGTGGTATTGCTGTAACATGTGAAGTAGCACCACATCATTTATTCTTGACATCTGAAGATCTTAATGCTATAGGTGAAGGATGTGGCCAGGTACGGCCATGTTTGGTAACTAAGGAGGATCAAGAGGCATTATGGGATAACATGGATATTATTGATTGTTTCGCTACAGATCATGGTAAGAAGTTTTTTAAGGGGTAATTTAACACACTGTAGGATACTGCTCGAATTTGATTTTTCACAAAATTACTACTTTACATTTTTTATACCCCCGCTTCGAAGAAGAGGGGGGTATACTGTTTTACCCTTGTCCGTGCGTCCGTCCATCCGTCCGTCCGTCCGTCCGTCCGTCCGTTACAAAATTTCCATCGCAGTTTTCTCAGCAACTATAACATGCAGCAGCCTAAAACTTTGCATATTGCTTCATCCTATAGTCCCATGTGGTGTAAAGCGATTTCATGCTCCTTGCTCATCTACTTCCTGTTTGTCGCATATTTTTAGATTTTGGCGGGGGTATCACTAGTGAGCATTAGCTCACAGATTTACTTGTTATACCTGTTTTAAAATTATGTGTATTATGTTACGGTGTTGTCCATCTGTTCGTCTGTCTGTCCATAGACTATTGCTTGTCCTGACGATATATTGACAACAGCTGTACTTAGGTTAATCAAATATTTACTGTTGATGGGCCTTGTGTCATTGGGTCATTTATTGATTCTGAGGTTCTTGGGTCTAAGGTCAAGGTCGCTGATATGGAAATGTGATTTAGATGTAAACATCTGCATGATTAATTTAAGTATGTGAACTCTTTTGATTACTACATGTAGTGAATCTACCTTTTTAATACATGAAGATTGAAATAAGTTTCCTATCAGTGTGAAAACACTGAATTGGACAATAGATTTATGCTCAGTCTACCAAGAAGTTCCTTTTATGGAACCTTCACTTATACTATCTGTGTAAGCCTTTCATATTTTGACTATTCGATCTTGTGATAACAAGGAATAGAAGGCTTTAATCTCATTGGTTAAGTTAAGTTGTCTGCCCCAATCCTTCTTAAGGTGTATGTTGTGACTACAAAAATTTGAAATCCAGGTCCGTGGCCCAGTAGACTTCATGCAGTATTTTGAATCTAGTGTCTTAAAGGGGTAGCTGGTTCTAGTCTCTGGTTGGCTTGGTATACTCTTCCATGAAAATTTATCTAGAAATGTTGATATTTCCTCAAACCTGGGTCGATAGCGCAGTTGGTAGCGTGCCAGGATTTGGATACTCGCGCCCGAGAGGGTGCGGGTTCAAATCCCACCCGGCGAGGTTATACCCTTCCATGAAAATTTGACAATAATGTCGATTTTCCTCCATTGATTAGATAATATGGAGAAGTTTCTGGCCTTGTGGAAGGGTAGGTGAGTACTGGTTATAGACAATGGTCCAGGAAAGCTAGGTTAGGTGCGCTGGGCGCCGTAAAATGACCTTAAATTGTGTTCACACAGCGTTAACTCCAATAAATAAAATAAAGATATTTCCTCCATTGAAAAGATATATGGAGAAGTTGTCAATCTTGATTAAGGATAAGTGAGTACAAGTTATTGTTAAAGCTCCAGGAAAGCTAAATGGTGTTAGTTGGCAACCTTAAATGACCATAACTTGTGTTGATATTGAGTTAAACCCTGTTAAAAACATATATATTTTTGTAGCACCACATACTAAAGAAGAAAAGACAAGTAGTAAACCACCACCAGGATTTCCTGGTTTAGAGACTATGTTACCATTGTTATTGACTGCTGTAAGTGAAGGTAGATTAACATTAGAGGTAAGATATTCCCCTTGTTGTTACTGTTGTTGTCCTTGTGATGAGTGTTGTCATGGTGATGATTATTGTCACTGTTGTTGTCATGGTGATGATTGTTGTCATGGTGATGATTATTGTCACTGTTGTTGTCATGGTGATGATTGTTGTCATGGTGATGATTATTATACCCCCGCTTCGAAGAAGAGGGGGGTATACTGTTTTACCCTTGTCTGTGCGTGTGTCCGTCCGTCCGTTACAAAATTTCCATCGCAGTTTTCTCAGCAACTATAACACGCAGCAGCCTAATACTTTGCACATTGCTTCATCCCATAGTCCCATGTGGTGTAAAGCGATTTCATGCTCCTTGCTCATCTACTTCCTGTTTGTCGCATATTTTTAGATTTTTGGGGGGGTATCACTAGTGAGCATTAGCTCACAGATTTACTTGTTGTCACTGTTGTTGTCATGGTGATAAGTGTTGTGTAGGTGATGATTGTGGTCATGTGATGATTAGGGGTTATATTTTACATTATCTGTGTCACACTACTGTCCACTGACTGGTCAACTGAGAAACTAACATCATTAAAGTTTATCAAATTATTATTTAGCCTGTTTTAGTAAGTTACTGACAATCTGACGGTCTCACTCTCTCCTTGGGATTACCAGACCATAACATGATCACATGTTGATCAGGCATGCTCTCATTGGCCCTAACAGTAACTGGCTATCAATAATATTATCATTAAATTATTACAGAAGTCTGTTTTGTTGCAAATTTTCTTTTGGCACTCTGCATATCTTTGAAACTACTTAAGAGATTCACTTGAAACTTCACACAATAATGTCTAACGGGGGACCATTGGACGTCAAATACCTAGTTGCATAACTCTAGCATGACTTTTGACCGTATTGTGGTCCTTTTATACTTAGAAATTTCTTGGTTAAGTTTTTTGTGCAATATTTAATATTTGAAATTACTTAAGCAATTCACTTGAAACACACATGTCTATATGGTTACCATTGGAGGTCAATACCAAGTTGCATAACTCTAGCATGACTTTTGACTGATTGTTGCTGTTGTTAACATGAATACCCAAATAGTTGAGTGCATGGTCATTGAACTGCTCTTGTGTTAACTTTTGAAATAAATGGCTTGCATTGATATTACTTTCAGGATATCATAGATCGTCTCCATAGAAACCCAAAGAAGATATTTAATTTACCAGATCAGCCAGATACGTATATAGAAGTAGATTTAGATACAAAATGGATCATACCACCTGCTATGAAGTTTAGTAAATCACAATGGACACCGTTTGCTGGACATGATGTTACAGGAATGGTGCGCCGTGTAGTTTTACGTGGAGAAGTTGCTTACATTGACGGAGAGGTAGGCATTTGTATATTTTATTTAACCGATTTGAGTCTTTTAACATTACTTTAGCCATCACACTAGCACTAAGTCTACATGTATTGATATATGGATTGTAGGTTTGATTTCTGAAATGGTCATGAAATAATTTCTAAGGTCATTTTCCCTCCTGCCACTGATTCTTAATCATGTTGGGTAGTTGTCCATCCCTGAAGAGAGTATATTTGTAGTTACTAGTTAACAGCTAAATCCAGAGATTTAGCCTTTCAAGAAACAATGAGCAGGTTGACTGACCTACACAATGTGTTGCTATGACATTAAACCCAACCCCAAAAAATCATCAAACAAGATATCATTCGGAACATCCTCGGCCATTCGCTACGAATAACCTCGGACATATTTAGACGCCATTTTGGAAAAACCGGTGTTGAAGTAAACAAATACACGATCGTTAAGGCGATGACTGAAGTTTCGTTTTTAGTCCGTAATTTGAAATTGCACATTTCAATGATACCGATGAACAATATGTGGTTCAATTTAAAACAAATAAATATGTTTAGACAAAGATCTTTGTGTAAACTACAAGAACTATATTGTGTAACCGTTAAGTGCTTCGCCTCGCGTAGGTAGTAAAATCACCAAAATCCAGTTAAGACCCCCCCCATGAATCCTTCCGAGATTATTCATTCATAAAAGGTCGAGGGTGTTCCGAATGACAAGATATATATGGTAAATTTCTCATTAAAATGAAAATTGTAACCTTAGGACAAAGTGACAATGTAAACTCCCCTAACCAAAATTTTGTTTTTATTTTATAGGTATTAGCCAAGCCAGGTTTTGGACAAGATGTTAGAACAATGCCTATGAATCAAATTGGTCAGATATACGATCAACTTTCAGTGACCATACCATCATTATCATTACCTTCGTCGGCACCACACAGTCCTATCAGAAAATTACAACCTGATCGTTCAGTATTCCCGTCTGATCGGTCAGGATTCCCGCATGTACCTAAACCAACCAGAATGATCGATTCCAACAATCTTCATGGTGAGTTTTTATGTGTACTCTTTAGGTGTTATGAAATATTTCATTAAGATATTATTTATGGATTATATTTGCCAAGTTTTTATTGATTAAATTTATTAATTATTATAACCATTTCAGATGATAATGTTCTCCGAACAATCCAGCTTTGGATGTGTATGAAAGGGTCAGTTTTGAATTTTCCAAATAATTTGACAGTTGTGTGTGGGGTGTCTAGTTACTTCTTTGAGAGCAGAATAAAACAAACTTATCATTTTATGTTTTAATTATAAAACCTGAGTATTTACCCAATTCCACTTATATTTTTGGGGCATCATGAATTTGGACAACATAAAGCGCACATATAAGAGAAATTCTACCTTAAGACTCATATTGATGAATTATTCAAGTTAATGTTCAAACAAATTTTCATTATTTGATTTCTTATTTATATTGAATATTAGACATACATGATGGTAACCATGGCATTGGTAAGACTACAATTTATGATTAATAATAATTTATAATATAATAATTGTATCATAAAATATTGGTGAAAGATGCATGATGGTCAACTTTTATATATAAAAAAATAAATTAATAGCCTGGCTTAATGATGTATAGCTTTATGTATTTTGCAGGGGGAGGGTAGACAGGATGATTGATTTAATTATTAGAGAGTTATGGCCATTAGTAAAGTTATTTTATGTATTTATGTTGATGGATCAGAGCAGAATAGGTCTACGTCATTCTTTTTAGCTCGACTACTCTGAACAGGGTTACCATTGGAGGGCAAATACCAAGTTGCATAACTCTAGCATGAATTTTGACTGCTTGTTGGTTTATTTACACGAACTACCGGTATAGTTTAGTGTGCTGTCCGTGGACTGCTCTTGTTTTACATGTTGTTAAGACTAGTTTTGTGCTAATCCATCAATTGTTTTACTTTTGTAATTTTGTTGTAAGATGTTAGAGTTTTTATCTGCTTTATTAGATATATGAATATTCTTTAATCTATGTGCTTCTGTTTTGATGTCTATTAGTTTAAGCTTAAGTTGTCATGGCAATGATTGTTGGGTTATATGTAACACTGTCTGTGTCACACTACTGTTCATAACAGGGCAAAACTAGTCTAACTACATGTAAATAAAGAAGGATGTAGACCAGTTTTGCACTAATTGATCATTATGTTTTACTAATTATTATTTTAGCATCATATAAATCAGGAACAGTATATTCTGTATCACCAGTCAAAGACAATAAAGGTGGGCTAATAATAATTGTATAAATGTTGTGTGCTTTTTATTGTCCGTTTTTTCTCAACTGTCAAAGCTTGAATAATTTCACGGTGAATGAATGCATTGTATTTGTACTGTCGGCCTAATTGTTTTTAAAAATATTTTTACTAAAACATATCATACAGCATAAGAAGCTTTACTCAATCATAATACACACTTTCAGAAACTCATGGATGTATTACGCCAATAATTTTAACCCACGCATTCGTTGTGAAATTATTCATGTTTTGACAGTTGAGAAAAAACGAACAATACCATGTGTTCCATTGATATTTTTTATCCTTTTTTGCATCATGTTTACTTGTTAGCCGGATTTTCAATGAGAAAAATACAGCTAATAGTTTGGCAAAACACAGGCGGGTGGGCGTCTGGTGTCGTCAACAATTGCGGTTAAGTTTTTCTTTATCATATATTTCTGCCATTTATGATCAGATCTTTATGAAACTTCATACAATGATAACATACCATGTGATGAACAGAATTAGTAAGTAAACACAACTCTATCTGCCTTTATTATGGATTATTTCCCTTTGTAATTTTTGCATTAAAATTTTTAAATCCCGTTTTTATGTGGTTTCCACATTACATTTACATATTGCTGTTTATTGACATATGTCCCTTTACTTAACCTGTACTGTACCTTACCCTGTACACATTCTTTAATCAATCTGCATCTTATCAGCATACTTGTAAATCAAATTTCAAAAGCAAATTGTTTTCAATTTAGATTTAGCGTAAAATAAACCATGATGTTATTTTGTTCACAATGTCATGGAAGAGTCCAATTACATCTAATTATGAACAATAGTAGATATCCTTTAAGTCCGGGCAGAACAGAAATGATTAGCCAAGTGACCCCCTTAACCACTGTCAAATGCTCTAAATTTGTTACTTTAGCTATAAGTGTATTAAAGGTGTATGTTGACTTGTTTTGCACTGACCCATAAAATATATTAGGACAAACCTCTTGACGCAGGAACCTTTAAACCTCATTTTAAAAACAGCAAAATAGTTTAAAAAATCAATGGAACAATAAAAACTATTCATTATTGTCAATTTAGAAATTGGAATATTTCAGTTTTGCCAAAAGTATAAAGAACTGTTCTGGTTTCCAGATCATTGTCTGAGACCAGATAGTGTGGAACCAGTCTGTTAGTATGCTCTCTAAATAAGACAGCACTTACAGTGTGCAATCTCTGCCAATGAGTCAAAATATTAAGTCATTGTACACATGTAAATATTTCTAAGTTTTTATTCTGGGTTTAACACTGTCAACACAATTTTAGGTTATGTTACCTATGCCAGGGCTCTTAAACAGTACTCGCCTACCTTTCAACAAAACAGGCAGCTTCTCTGTGTACCTTTTTAATGGAAGAAGATTGACATTATTGTTAAATTTTCATGGAAGGGTTTAACCTCCCCGGGTGGGATATGAACCCGCACCCCCTCAGGCACAAGTATCCAAATCCCGGGGCTTCCAACTGCGCTATTGACCCAGTACCCCTCTCTGAACTCTAGATCTGAAATCCTGGCCAACTGCTCTACAGACCCGAGTTTCTAATTTAACAATAATGAATGGTCACCTTCAGACTTTGTGCTTGATTAACTCTCTAACATATTCTACTTTTACTAAACTCTTAACTATGTTTACTTTTTTATACCCCCGCTTCGAAGAAGAGGGGGGTATACTGTTTTACCCTTGTCCGTGCGTGCGTCCGTCCGTCCGTTACAAAATTTCCGTCACAGTTTTCTCAGCAACTATACCATGCAGCAGCCTGAAACTTTGCATATTGCTTCATCCTATAGTCCCATGTGGTGTAAAGCGATTTCATGCTCCTTACTCATCTACTTCCTGTTTGTCGCATTTTTTTAGATTTTGGCGGGGGTATCACTAGTGAGCATTAGCTCACAGATTTACTTGTTGTTAGTCATTCTATTGGTAAATTTGTAGTGGCACATGCATTAACCTGCTGATTTAAATACTCAATGCTTGATATTTGTTTGATTATCCTTGTACATTAATACAGATATCTATTTTTAGACTCTCAAAAATGTGAACAAGGACCCTTGTTTTTATAGATTTTGTTTCCATTTGATCCCTGAAATTAAAGAGTCGTGTAAATTCTGGACATCAGTACAACATGAGCTATCAAAGTTTTTATTAATATACAGTACTATTTTTAGACTTTCGGCGATTTCGCCAAAAGGCTTAAGTTATACCACAAAACAAAACTATCGGCGCTGTAAATGCCTTACCAGTTTAACCTGCGGAGTGATACATGTGTCTATGATTTACCATGCAGTCAATTTCTAGGCGATAAAAGTAGTTTTGTCAATTAACTGACACATATTTGTTTCAACAATCATTGTCAGTAAACTGTTGTTGATAAGTGTTTGAAAGGCGCGGAGTCAAATCTCATTAATACGCTAAGCAGTAGTATTTACCTGTAATTTAGGGTAGAATAAACATGTTGCTCGCATTTTTTTTGCCCTGCTCAATTTGTACATGAATCTAATGTGTAAGGAGTAATCATTATTATAGATTTGTTAGGTTTAAATGTGCACGAAAGTCTATCTGTATTTCAATACTTAGATTATAATTGTTTAACTCTCAAATTTAAATGTAGAATAAAACAGCCTTAAGATTGTTTCTGTGTTATGTAAACAAATCAAGACAGCTTGATAGTACTTCAAATGTGAACATTAGATAGAAATTACAAAGATATAATCTTTATGTTTCTGGCTCATACATAAATATATTTTACAGTTATCTGACAGATTTTGAGTTGTCAGGCGATCGGTTTTAATCAGATTGCCTAGTTATTGACCACAGCTTTTGTATTTTAATTTAGTACATAAATAGCCATTAAAATTGTCTGTTAAATTTGTATAATCATGCCTCAAGGATATTTATTATAGAATGGTTTAAAACATTTCTATATTGACATAGTAGTACTGTTTGTATTCAGTCTGTTAAATAGAAAATAACGATCATTATTGTGCACTACTGTCTATTATATGAGTTATAAATAGAACCAGCTCAAACTATGAGTTACTACGTATGGGAAGTTGGTTATAGTTGAGAAGGTTTAAACCGCTAGTCTAATATAATAGTTTCATATTGTGTGTAGTCTGTAGTCGGGTATGGTTTCATTTTGCTGGTAGTCTGTATTAAACAGAATAACATTACCATATAGCTTACATTACCATATTGGAATTATTGATTTTATTATTAGAATTATTGATTTTGTATTTTACCCGATTTTGTTAAATATATCTTATAAATATTTTTTTATTATTTTACTGATTGCTTCATAATACATGGAATATGGAGGATAAGGAAGGTAGATAATTGTTTTATTTTATTTAGTTGATTTATGTTGTCTGCTGCAAAAAAAAATCCTGTGAATTTTAGAATATTGCACTATTTCTGTTGCTGAAAATACATGTACATGCATTACAAGTCCTTAGTGTCTACTTTGACAGGTTAGAAAAGGGGGATGTCTGCGTGTGGGATTGTTTATCTATAGTCTGTCTGCTGTGAAAAAAATTGAATAGATTTTAGAGTACTGTACTATACCTGTAGCTAAAAATACCACAGGTGACTGACTCAAATTTTCCTTAATATAGTATGTATAGATATACAATGTATTATAATAAGGAAAATTTGAGTCAGTCACCTGTGAAAAATACACGTAAACTTAAACTAAACTTTAACTTTTTCATTTGATTAAACGCCTATTTCTACATAACATATTCAATGGCGTTGTACAAAAATATAGATTATAAAAAATTAATAAGTAAAAACCCTCCACCATAAATACATAATGTATATACAATAACACAAAACAAAATACGTACATGCATTACTAGTCCTTAGTGTCTACTTTGATAGGGGGGAAAGGGGGCACCTTTATAATGGATTGTACATCTAAAGTCTGCTGAAAATTTTTTTATGGATTTTATAGTACATTGTACTGTACTTTATCAGTAGATAAAAATACTTGCACATGCTTTACAAGTTCTTGATGTCTATTTTGACAGGTGAAATAGGGTGTCTGCATAAGGAATTGTACATCTTTTGTTCATTTGCTGTGAAAAATTTAGAAAATTGCACTATTTTGTATGGTTTAGATGACATATATGCATTACTAGTACCTGTTATTTCTATCATTACTTCCACTTAACAAATTGAATAATAGGTAGTCTGTCTGCTGAGTCTTTTTCTTTAGAGATTTTATATTTTGAAATAAAAATATTCGATGTTATTGAAATAATTTAAATATAAAATGATGTATTTTCTATGTGTTTAAACTGAAATAAAAAATTTTAGTTCATGTTACATAAACAGTGTTCTTCTTAGGAACGAGCAGCTGACCCAAACAGCCGGTTAGACGTAAAGGTCAGTTAAAATTGGCAAAAAATACAAAAGAAAGAAAAAAATTGCCTCTGGACCCCCCCCCCCATAAAGCCTATTACTTTTCTATTTGATTGTGCGTCCGTCCGTTACAAAAATTTCCGTCGCAGTTTTCTCAGCAACTATAACATGCAGCAGCCTAATACTTTGCATATTGCTTCATCCCATAGTCCCATGTGGTGTAAAGCGATTTCATGCTCCTTGCTCATCTACTTCCTGTTTGTCGCATATTTTTGCGGGGGTATCACTAGTGAGCATTAGCTCACAGATTTACTTGTTGTTTTAATATAAACTTGCTAATGCTATTTAATGTTGTAATCCATACTTAGCTTTACTCTTAAAATGAGATTGTATGTGTTAGATATGATGTTAAAAGTTTTCCAATACTTTAGAAAATTACTAAGGCCACAACTAATTGATCATATGTTCTATGGATTGGCTTGCACCTTAATTTTGACGGTTTTTACAAAAAATAAATTTTTATTTCCTCACTCGCTCATAAAAATTTGGTCAAACGGCTATATAAGGCAACTGAATTAAGATTTTTTTTTCATCGCTCGCTCGCTCGCCCCATTTTTTTCTAGAAAAATTCGTAGAACATATCATCAACTTGTTGTGGCCTAACATACCTTTAAATGCATGCTTATGTATGACAATTACAACTGTATGAAGTATCATTACTTTCCTTTTAAATGTTACCATCTATTATAAAATGTCAATGTATAAATGGAAAATCAGCTTTTTTACAAATATAAAGGTAATTTTGTAATAGCACTGTATAGCACAGTTTACCCTGTTCTTCCTCTGTTTACCCATCCAGTATTTATTTACCCTTGGTCTATATAAATGTTAATTATATTCAAAAGAAAGTATAATCTATTCTGTTCAACAGATTCTACTCTACTATAAGTACAATGGAAACTCTGTTAATGGACCATCCTTTAAATCTGTTGTGAAATTAGCTGTTGTTCTGTATATAGGTGAACTGTATGCTTCCTTGGAAAAAGGGACTTGAAACCAACTGACCAGTCTTTTAGTTTCTAGAGGCAAACTGTTTTATTTTGGAGCCAGTAGAAATTAATTTTAACAAAGATAGTATGTGTCATCCAGGTAGCTTTAAAAGCCATTTTCAGATTGACCGACCAGTTGTCTAGTTTCTGGAGGCAAATTGTTTTATCTTGGAGCTAGTAGAAATTCATTATTCACAAAGATAGCATGGGGCATGCAGGTAGCTTTAAAAGCCATTTTATCCTATCTTGATTTCCTAAACTGTAAAATAGTTGCAAAAATATTACCAACAATAAGTACCTTTTTTATTATAAGTATATCAGATATCTACAATTCGGCATAATGTCTTTGCCCTTTTTTCAAACTGTTAAATAAATATATTGTTGTTGTCTAGCCAAAACCTTGTAACTTTACCTTTTTTGAATGGAAGTTACAAGGTTTTGACTTGACAACGATGATATACATGTATAAAAACTTTGTTTTTCTGAGGTTTTGTTATTGATAGGGGGTCAACTATGACTCAAAATCATTTTCGAATTATATAATTATATATTTCAGCTGATTCATATAAAGGAGAAGGTGATGGTATACGTCGTGACTTGATGTTTTCACCACAACATAGTACACAGTTATCCGGTGGTACTTCCAATCCAGCTGCCGGACTCAGTGGTCGTCATGTTTTATCTGTCACCAACTTTAGTAGAGATCAGGTAGGTAAATTAGCTTTCAATCGTAGATATAAAGATGTATACAAAAGTGGCAAACATTACAAAATAATGTGATAACTAAAAACTTGCTGTAGTGGCAAACTTTATTAGCTCGACTTTACGAAGTAATGTAGAGCTCTCCTACTCGCCCCGGCGTCGGCGTCCGCGTCCGCGTCCACACTTCTGATTAAAGTTTTTGTGCAGTAAAATACTTTCTTCTATATCTTTGTTATTTCTTAAGATATTAACTTCAAACTTTAAATATATGTTCCTTACTATCAACTACATCTCATGTGACAAGGTCCATAACTCCAAACACATTTTTTCAAGAATTATCTCCCCTTGAACTGATTGAAGTTTTTGTGCACAGATTAAAGTTTTTGTGCAGTAAAATACTTTCTTCTGTATCTTTGTTATTTCTTAAGATATTAACTTCAAACTTTAAATATATGTTCCTTTCTATCAACCACATCTCATGTGACATGGTCCATGACTCCGAATGCATTTATTTCAGAATTATCTCCCCTTGAAATTAGAGTTTTCTTTAAAAAATGTTTGTTTTTACTGCAACTGTTTTATTTCTTTAGGTATTGATTTCAAACTTTAAATATATGTTCCTTATTATCAACCACATCTCTTGTGACAAGGTTCATAACTCCGTATACATTATTTTCAAAGTTATCCCCCTTGAACTTATAGTTTTCTTTAATAAATATTTGTTTTTACTGCAACTGTTTTATTTCTTTAGGTATTGACTTTAAATATATGTTCCTTATTATCAACCACATCTCATGTGACAAGGTTCATAACTCCAAATATATTTTTTTCAGAATTATCTCCCCTTGAAATTAGAGTTTTTTTTAAAAAATAAATGTTTGTTTTTACTGCAACTGTTTTATTTCTTCATGGATTGACTTCAAACTTTAGATATATGTTCCTTATTATCAACCACATCTCATGTGACAAGATTCATAACTCCTTATTATTTTTTTTCAGAGTTATCCCCCTTGAACTTATAGTTTTCTATTTATTTTTCTTTTTTTTTCTTTGAATTTGTTAAGGTTATATTTTCAAATTTTAAAATATGTATGTTCCTTATCATCAACCACATCTCCTGTGACAAACACTAAGTCGAGCATGCTGTCTCCTCTGACAGCTCTTGTTCACCCAACTTGTTGATGAAGTGGTTAAAATAGCTTCATTCTTCCATTGATAAGAGAATTTTAGATGAGATTCTAGCTGAACAACAAACATTTAAAATTTAGATCAATTATGTTTCTAATGGACCATTCTATTTTATACGGTACATTTTACTCTAGATAGACAACAAAAGATGTTGTAAGATTTTATTCAAGCGTCAGTGATGTGTACATTAACCCTGCTGATTTAAATTAGTCATGAGTTTAGAAGTACTGTAGTGAATATTTAAATCAGTTGGGTCATTGTATGGGCCACGAATTCAACAATCAATTAATTGAGTAATTTTTAGCTGGATTTTTTATTGAAAAAATTTGGCTAATAGTTTGGCGAAACCCAGGCGGCGGCCTCCGGTGTCGTTAAAAAAATTGGGTTAAAGTTTTTAATATACCAAATATTTCTGCCATTTATTGTCAGATCTCTTCGAAACTTCATACAATGATAACATACCATGTGATAAACAGAATATAAAAAAAACCTCAACTCTACCTGGCTTAATCATGGATTATTTCCCTTTGTAATTTTTACATTAAAGTTTTCATTTTGTTGTATATCTCTGCCATTTATAGTCACATCTTAATGAAATTTCATTCAATGAAAGCATACCATGTGTTTAACAGAATGAGAAAGCAACTTTGACTCTACCTGGCTTAATAATGGATAATTATACCCCCGCTTCGAAGAAGAGGGGGGTATACTGTTTTACCCTTGTCCGTCCGTCCGTCCGTCCGTTACAAAATTTCCGTCACAGTTTTCTCAGCAACTATACCATGCAGCAGCCTGAAACTTTGCATATTGCTTCATCCTATAGTCCCATGTGGTGTAAAGCGATTTCATGCTCCTTACTCATCTACTTCCTGTTTGTCGCATATTTTTAGATTTTGGCGGGGGTATCACTAGTGAGCATTAGCTCACAGATTTACTTGTTTCCCTTTGTAATTTTTGCATTAAAGTTTTCAATATTATTGATACCTCTACCATTTAGAGTCAGATTCTTTATGAAAGTTTATACAATGATTACATATCATGTGAACAGATTTAGGAAGTAACCACAACTCTACCTGACTAAAATATAAATTATTTTCCTTTGTATTTTTGCATTAATAGTTTAGCTTGTCTTATGCCTTATTAGTCGAATATTCTGTGGATCAAAAACACTCTTTCTTCCTTCATAATGAATAATTGCCCTTGGTATACCATTCATAAGCAATTTATTAAATATGACTTTCTTTTGTAACAACATTAATTTGATCCCATCTGCAGAAAAATCCGGCTTTAATGTGGTTTCCACAATATATTTCTTGTTCTTTTTAAATACATTTCAGTTACATCAATTATTCAACTTGGCTCATGATTTCCGTGCTGCTGTTCAAAGAGAGAGACAACTTGATTATATTCTTAAGGTAAAGAATATGTTTTAGTTTCAACTGATATATGTGTTTGATTCACTTTGATTAAAGATTCATTTTATAGAACTTTTAAGACTATTGCTAATTACATGATGCACTTGTCTTTTAATGGCAGACAACAAAGCATTATCACCATTTTGTTTTTATGGTGGCCATCTTGAATATTTTGGAATTTTCAGTGGCAGACAAATTTATTATTTGAATGAAACGGTTTTAATAGTGCAAATGGGTACTGAGAGGGATAACCTGGTGAAAGGTGATTTCATTGATCAGAAGTTCCGGTACAAAATTGTAAAGCTGTCTAATCATGCATATAGAAGCAGAATTTTCTCTCATTTTGAATTCTAACTTTTAACTTTAAGCATAATTGATATTATACATTGGATCTTATATTTACCAGGGTAAAGTGATGGCGTCCATGTTTTATGAGGTCAGTACAAGAACAAGTTGTTCATTTACTGCAGCCATGCAGAGACTTGGTGGTTCAGTGATTCATTTTAATGAAGAATCTTCCTCCGTGAAGAAAGGAGAATCTCTTGATGGTATGTACTTGTTTTTTACTTGCTTAGTATATGTGATTTTTTTAACTTGGTGTGCCGATTTTAACAAAACAATTGTCAAACTGTCCAAAATAGGAATGAATGAATATATTCAGAAATATTCTTTTATTATTATCTTTTCTTATTTCTTGCTGTTTAAAAAAAATGTTGTTGTATTTAGAGCTGTAAGGATTACTAAAAACTGAAATCTTCTTCGAGTAACAGTTTCACAGAGATATAATTCCTACAGTTGTGTAGAGCTTGTAAAAACACTCAACAGTTCAGAACATGATATAATTCCTACAGTTGTGTAGAGCTTGTAAAAACACTCAACAGTTCAGAACATGATATAATTCCTACAGTTGTGTAGAGCTTGTAAAAACACACACAACAGTTCAGAACATGATATAATTCCTACAGTTGTGTAGAGCTTGTAAAAACACTCAACAGTTCAGAACATGATATAATTCCTACAGTTGTGTAGAGCTTGTAAAAACACACACAACAGTTCAGAACATGATATAATTCCTACAGTTGTGTAGAGCTTGTAAAAACACTCAACAGTTCAGAACATGATATAATTCCTACAGTTGTGTAGAGCTTGTAAAAACACTCAACAGTTCAGAACATGATATAATTCCTACAGCTGTGTAGAGCTTGTAAAAACTCACAACAGTTCAGAACATGATATATTGTCAAAACTTGACTTGTGCCCCTCTGCAATTTGAGTGACAAAATGTAATATTATGACAATTCAGTCTAGGAAATTAGGATATGAAAGTGGTTGTCCAATCAGGTCATTTTAGCAGCTAGCACTATATCTTGTTAGAAGAAATTTATTGCCCAAAAGAAATTTTTGGTTGCCCAAACTAGAAATTGGTTGTCCTGCGCACCTGGACACCCACTAAATACATAGACTGTGACAATATGTGTATAAGAATTATGGTGATAGGTTTAGTCAGTTAATTTTCTTGTTACTATAGATACGGTACAGACTATGTGTGGATATAGTGATGTTCTAGTTATACGTCATCCTAAACCTAACGCTGTACAAAGTGCTTCTAGTAATTGTTTAAAACCTGTAATAAATGCTGGTGATGGTACAGGTGAACATCCTACACAGGCATTGTTAGATGTATTTACTATAAGAGAAGAGATTGGTACTGTTAATGGTTTAACTGTAAGTATAGCCAGATAACATTTGACCTCATTGCAGTCCAGGCTTAGTGAAAGTTGTCGGACCATCGGACATGTCCGACAAAAATTGGCTGATCCGATATTTTTTTCAGAGTTTCAGACCGTATGTCAGACAGAGTTCAGTTGTTCATTTACTGAATAATGTGCGTTTTAAAAAAATTTGGTCAGATGAACTTTCTCTCGGACAGACAAGAATTGTAAGTTTGTCTGACCTAATGTCAGGCTGAGTTTTCAGCAGTTTTGTAATGCCTGCCAGACACCACGAAACTGGACAGTTTATTATTGTTCCTGTGAACATGAAAATTTTACAGGACCAAACCAAGTGTTACAGGCGGGAGACATTTTACATACATGTAGTTTGATAAGAAATGTCAGACACAGTTACGGAATTGAAATGCAGTCTTTATTTATAAAGCTGTTACATACAACAATGTTAAAAAATTAACAGGTAATAGGAAGAAATTAAAATGTATGAAACACAATATAGAACACAAGATTATATAGGCAGAAAAAGTGCTGTGTTAAAATCACTTGACTATGCCCAGATGAATAATTTATTTCTGAAATTCCTTCAATTGTTTCAGAAAACCTTCAAAATTGAAAAAAGTTTATCAAAATGAAACTTATTTTCTTCAAAATTGGATAGCCATTTTGGTATGAATCCCATCCAAAACTTTCTCTCTTGTTTTCTTGAGCAAGAAACTTTATCTTACTTACACAGTGGGGGAGGGGGGGGGCTGGAATGCAGACTCGTAAGTGATTTATCTAGTTGTAAGAACTTGTTTCACAATCCAGATGAAGTATATTACAATGATTAATATAAAGTGATAATAAACTAATTACTGGTACACTTGTAATTTTTACTCTGTAGATCACAATGGTGGGTGACTTGAAGAATGGACGTACAGTTCACTCTTTAGCTAAACTACTGACAAACTATCGTGTAAACCTGAGATATGTATCACCTAAAACATTAAAGATGCCATCAGATATTGTTAACTTTGTATCCAGTAAAGGTATAAAACAAGAAGAAATGAGTTCATTAGAAGATGCCTTACTGGATTCTGATGTTGTTTATATGACAAGAATACAGAAAGAAAGATTTACTTCTACATCAGAATATGAACAGGTGTGTATTGGTTAATTTAATTCTACCATCAGTGGTCAATTAACCTTGCTGATATAAACATGCTACAGCCCCATAAACATAAAAACACCAGTGAGGGCACTGTATTGGCGCCGTGCGATGAAGCTTCGCAAGGACCTGTACAAACTCTTGCTTACTCTTAACCGTACAGACTGTTACGTTTTTACAAGGGTCCGTGAGATGAGCCGTGATTGTTTGATAATTCCTTTACATAAATACTCAATACAGTATTTCTGTACCCACAGTCAATATAAATAGATAACCATATTTATGTATGGAGAAGTTAATTCAACTGTCATTGGGGTATACATTAACCCCACTGATTTAAATACTCAACATTAGTTCGATAATTCTCATACATAGATACTCACTACAGTTCTTATTAACTCACTGTCCATAAAAATAGATATCTGTATTTATGTGCAGGGTATATGTTGTTATTTAAAACTCAGGGTTGATGTGTGCGCCAATGATATTTATCGTATATTGAATGTAAAACACTACCAACACGTAGCTAATATGTTTCTTATTGTTTATTAAATGATTTCCAACGTTTCCCCATTCAAGGCTTCTTCAGGTATATTTTTTTAATGATATTTATGAAAATTCTCAAATTAGCCTGTGACTTGTAATTGGTATTTCTGAATCTTATGCACAAAATATTATGCAAATTAATTATTAATTTGTACTCTTCACTTGTCTGTATCAATTTCACTGGTCCCAGGCTTAAGTCTAGTAGGTACATTTTCTTTGTCATACACATGTTTAGGTACGTCAGTTTATTGTTGTGTCTGTGTTGCTACAGTACATGTTGTTTTACTATGTTACATATTTCCAGGCCTGTGGTCAGTTTGTTATTACTCCAGAGATTATGGCTAAAGCACAGAAGAAGATGGTGGTGATGCATCCATTGCCTAGAAACTTAGAAATAAGGTATGTAGATTTTATAGCTCCTTTAATATAATAAATAGCGTAAAACTGTAATAAAAATGACTATGTACTTAAATTTTATGAAAATATTTATCTCCCATCTATATCATTTTCTTCTCATTTTTGTTGGGTTTTTAGTAATATAACAGCAGTCAGTCAACCTAATCGCCATTACTGGAAATGGTACATCTCTGGAATTTGCTGTTACTAGGGGCATACTTCCGTCAGTGACTGAGTAATTTAGAATCGGTGGTCTGAGGGAAAATGGCCGTAGAAATTACTTCATTACCAAGCTCCACGAAAGTATACCCCACTTGGAATCAAACCTAGGACTCCTTGATCAGGAAAACTTGTGCACTACTGACTGAGCTAGCTGCACTGATAGTATCATTTTTCACTAACGATGTATTTATATTAGGGATGTAATGGTTAACCGATATACTGGTTAATATTGCAATAAGACTTCTGACGGTTTTTAACCGGTTCGTTTTTCTCTACACCGGTTTTTCTAGTTATGTTCCATACGTATTGTTTTATAAGAGTCTGAAATTCATTTGATTGAATAAAGGATAAAATGTGTTCGGAAACTTGAAATATTTTTCGAAAAAAGAAGAATAGTAATCGAGAATAATAATCGTTGAAAGTCCATTCAAAACTTTTTCTTATTTATTCCAACATTTGCTTAATACGTGTAGATCATTCGAAAATGGAAATATCTATGTACGATGTTGATCAAATTAAGGCAATGCACGTGCATTAATTCATGCTATGCATATATGCGCAAAGAACAATATGTATTGCAATAAGGTTTTTACCGTATTGTTACACCCCTAATTTATATGATATATTTTCAGTACAACATTTGATAGTGATCCTAGAGCAGCTTACTTCAGACAAGCAGAGAATGGAATGTATGTTAGAATGGCTCTGTTAGCATTGGTTCTTGGTAAATGTTGATATGGGATATAATATGGAGAAATGAGGAATAAAATACACACAATAAACAATGAAATATAATGATAAATGAAAAATTAGGAACGATATATGAAGAATTATGAGTTATATATGAATAGTATTTCCTACTCTAATTCCGTTAGGTTTGTGGAAGAATAGTGTGTTTTGTCAAAAATTATTAAATTGGCACTTGGATTATTTCCTTTTGAAATCTTAACAAGTTTGATAATACATTTGACACCTTGTTATAGTCTTCTATGTAATTGAAACATATCAATGATTTTACAGAATTTAAACTTTGGTTACTGGCTGCCAGGAAGAGGCCATTAAAGATTTGGTTGCCCAAATAATTTTAATTATTTGAATTGAAATCTGGTCATCAATGGCAACCAAACAAGGCAATGTCATGTGTCAGAGCAAATTGTCTTCATCCTTTTGTATTTACATGGAGTTAAACTAGTTTGTGCTGACCTTGGAAATTGTTTGACCTGAAGTCTGTCTCAGTTCTGTTTTAAGGGTTACAGGGTACCATGGTATTTTAGGAATACTCTTCATTTTGTTTATGTGTCTTTTTCTTGTTAGAATTCTGGTTAGTATTGAAAATCAATAATAATTCTTGAATTGAAATTATCAATTTTTGTTGTGTGCCTTAAATATAACTATGTAAATTGTTGTTTTAAAGTATGAGTTTTGTTTAATTGAGAAATGTGCTTAAATGTTGACATAAATTTTCTACTAACTAAAGTAAAATAATTCTCAATTAAATTTGATCGAGGAAAGTGTTTTTGCTCTTATTTTGGGTACAATTGGAATTATTTTTGTTCTTTAACTTGGGTTCAATTCAAGTATATATCATTGATTTCTATAGAAAAAAAGTTCAATTATTGATTGTCCTAGCTAGGAGGTCTCTACTTAGCATGAAAAGTAAAAAAAAAACATTTAAGCAATGTGAATTCCATTGTTTTCAGGGTATAATATATATCGAGAGTTGCCTGCAAGACTGTAGTAAGTGCATTGTGTAAAAGAGTGCATTGTGCAACCCTCGATATGTGGTTAAGGTTCAAATGTTTATTTACTAGGTTTATGAATTTATGCCATATTTAGTTTAGTTTCTTTGTGTAATACATGTCCATGTCTGTACATTTGTGTTTCAATTAAATCGTATTGTTTATATATGTTTTTGAATTAAGTTTTTGTTTATTTTTTCCCGAGTGAATAAATAGTGTTTTCTCTTATTTGTAAACAAAGCAATCTCAGGGCAAGTGTTGTACAGTTTTGTTTCATTTATAGATTGTCTACTGTTTTTCTGACAGGGTACTTTGAATATTGGGACCATTTGATACTTATCACAAATTTCATCAACTAGATTTTATGGACCCTTTATAATGCATTTATCTATTGAAAGGTTGTAGTTGTGGAAAATAGGTTTATACTGAGTATTATTTTAGACATAATTCAGTTTGTCTGTTTAAGGTTGGGCAGGTGTTTGGTTGTTAATGAATTAAATCTCTTGTGTGTAGCCAAAAGAAAGCCTTTATTTTTACCTTGATTATCTAGGACAATGTGAGTTCTTTCATTTCTACACATGACATACAACACTTAATGCTATATATCCATTATGGAAACTTATACTCATTTACATATCATGCATTATTAACAGTTTGTCATTTGATTGCTTTTGATGATTTTTGTTTTGACTTTGGGGAAGCATTTTAGGTGTTCTGTTGTTTATTTTTTAAATGTTTATTTTTGATTAAGATGAAAATTTACCGAGAATTTTTGTAATGATCTGAATGAATGAATTAGTGCATTTATTTTTATATATACTCAAATGTGTTCAAATTTTTTGTTAAAATTTACTTTTTTCTATGCATGTTTTGTGTTCTTTATATATTCATTTATGTATCATGTATTAATGTCTCTGAGCCTAATTGCTTGTCATTGCCAATTAATGTATTGTTAGATTTCATTCAATTGTCAGTGGCGCATACATTAACACTGTTGATTTAAATACTCAATATTATTTGGTAATCCCTGTGCATATTTACAAATATCTTATATTATATCAATTCAGAAGTACTTTTATGAGTATTTAAATCAGTGGAGCTTATGTATGGACCACTGACAGTTAAATAAAATTTTACAATATGTATGGCTCATTATTACCAATTTTTGTATGTTCATTGGGATTTTTTACAATGATTTTTACAAAACAAATCATCCATAGTCAAATTTTCATTTTGTAGCAGGAATTATGAAAGTAGTGATTATTCTAGAGCTCAAAAAAGGGCAGTGTTACAACCTCTATTGTAATAAAAACCTGAATTGTAATAATTATTAAAAAACAGGTTATTACAAAAGCGGTTGAACATACCAACCTGTTTTGTAATAAAACCCATAATATTTGTAATAACCCATTTTGTTCATGTAATAATGATTACAATTCGGGTTTTTATTACAATAGAGGTTGTAACAGGGCAATGAGGCAGAAAAAGGGACATGGTGCAACATGTTTTATGTTTCAAAGTACTGTTAGTTAGTTCTGTATAGGGAAGAGTAATAAATGGCAGAGAGGAGAGACAAAGGGCATGTTGCATCACATTGCTATAGAATAATTACTTAATTAAGAATGAAAAATTTTGACATAATTCTACTTAAATATATTCATGACATATACAAAATTCAGGGTAATTCAAGCTTATTAAGAATTGATAAAACTGATAATAAATACATCATCATTCATGCCAATCATAACTATTAACTATTATGCACTCATGTATTAACTTTGGTGCTATTTAAAGTGTGCTTTATAGAGTCTGTCGGTCTATATAAATTGTTGTTAGCAATTTTCCAGGAAAGTTACTCTCTTGGCTGAATGTCTGCTCACTTAGGAAGCTGTTGATGGGATTGCAAGCCCGATCAATGTACTGTAATTCAAAATACAGTGACATCCATTATTACCTTAACACTTAATGTGTGTTTTTTTTTTAATTTTTCAATACTTAAGAAAATAAAAGCCTCTCTTTATGTACTTGTACATGTGCAACATTTACAATTCAGTATAATTACTCCCCCTTATACAATGCCCTCCAAAAATTCTTTGACAAAATCTTGGGTTTTAAGATAAACTGATTGATCTTTATTCATGAATTTAAGGAAGAAAGAGTCACTTGGGCAAGTTTTAAAGTTGACATTGATTAGTTTATAAACATAAAATTAAAACAATGTTACATTAATAAGGTCTAATGATAGTTCATTTACTTGTGTTATGCATGATTATTTTTTCTCAAAATTTCATCTGTCCAAAAACTTTTGGAGGGCACTGTATCATATGTTACTATTTACAAATGCATTATAGCAAACCTAATGCATAAAATTATGTGAAGTAGAGTTTTTTTGTTTATGAAAAAAAGCTTTTTTTCAAGTGTAAAGGGTGTTATGAATGGCACTGTATTTTATGTACAACATTTTTGTCTACTGAGAAATAAATCTCTATTGTTTTATGATGGATATTTTGCTGATCTCAGATCACTCAAGTTATGTTACAGCTACAAAGTGCTAAATGATCAATATTTTTTAAACAAGTATTTATTATTCTTGATAATAAAATATATTTCTGTTTTGGATACAAATTTATTTTCAGGGATCACAAAGATATAAAATTTTACAAATTATAGATCTGTTTTCAATACAAAAGAAGAAAAAATTCTTGATAATAAAATCAATAGTTACAATTTTTTGTCTTTCTTTTTTTTGCTAATTTTAACATCAATGTATACATTGTGTTGTCAGGTTCCTACTTCTAATCTTGCTGGTCTTACTTATAAGCCCCAAAACTATGGTTGGGGGTGTATAGGAGTCAGCTTGTGGGTTGGTCGGTCGGTCTATAGCTCCTAATTGTCCACTCTATTTCTCAGCACCTATTGTATGGATTTGCTTCCAACTTTACACATAGACCAAGTATCAAGCAGACATGTGCATATCCCATATTGATTACAGTCCATTGTTGGGGTTTTTTTGCAGAGTAATGGCCCTTTGATGTAAAATCTTGTCCGCTCATATTCTCAACCCTTATCGAACAGATTTGATTCTAACTTACGAGGGGTGTTCGAAAAGTATTGCTTATTGTCCACTATCTTGATATCCACATGGGCCATGTTTAAAACTTACACATCCCTGTGTACGGTGATTCAATACCTAAACAACGGTATGTAAATGTTAGAGAAAGTGTAAGACATAAATTTTGTCATTTGTTTACACGCAGTCATTGACCACTGTAGTAAAAATGGTTGGTAGAAGTGTTGACAAAAAAAATGAAATTCTGGCTTACATCAAAGCTCGCTCAAAACTTGGTTGTTCTTTGAAACAGCCGATGACTGAAATTTCTACAGCTTATAGACATTCTTGTGTGTCTTATGACACAGTTAGGCGGTGGAAAAAGAAATTTGATTCTGGTGTAGAGTCCATCAAAAATGCACCAAAATCAGGTAGGCCAAAATATGAATCTCGTAAGGAAATCGTTTACAGAATTAAAAAAATCATTGAAGGAGATGCCAGATTTACAGTTCGTGGTATTTCACAGAAGGTAGGCATATCACTATCAACAGTTCATTCTATTTTGAAGAAGCATTTGAAAGTTAGAAAGATTTCTGCTAGATGGGTGCCTCATTTGTTGACTGACGAGCAAAAGAGGCAACGGGTTAAAGTAGCTTAAAGGTGCTTCAGATGTTTCCAAAATATGACAAAAAGCAGTTTGCCAACGTAGTAACAGGTAATGAAATCAGCATACCACGACGCCTTCAAGAAGTGGATACATCGGCTGAAACTTTGCAATTCTAGCCACGGGAAGTACTTCGAGGGCATAAAATGAGCACTTTTGAGCTAGCTCGAAAATTTGAAGTCATCAAATGGAAATAAGCAATACTTTTTTAACAGCCCTCATATTGATAAGGACCTGTTCAGTCTTGTTTAAAGAAGCTTGATTAACAATTGAGATTAATTCTTTTATAGACTGTATTTTATTCCCCCAGTATTAAGCAATTGGAATAATTAATTGCTATAGGAAACAAGAGGCAAGTAAAAAATAGTATCTAACAAAAGATCACCTATCCAGGGTTGTTATCAATGATTCGAACTCAGAACTGAGTTATATTAATTATATTAAGCTGAAATGGTTAAGTACCTTTTTTTGTAAAGAAATGGTTAAGGACAACTCAAAATAGCCACTGGTGCCGACAAGCTGTAAAAAACAATACAAGTGTAGCAGAGGTATAACATGGCACTTGTATTCCTTCGAGACTTTCACAAAATTTCTTAAATTTTTATTATCGCAAGTCATTAATAATTTTGCTGTTCGAAAGTAAGCAAAATAAGCATAATAATTAAGATACTATAATCAGCCAGTAAATAGTATTCCATATAATTCAAGATTATTTGGAATTAACAGGCCAAAGAAATGACTGCAATATCAGTGTTTCCCATTTTTACTTTCGGTAATTTATATCTTAAGAATTTTTGTAAAAAGCACTATTTCATGACTTGCCATTAAGCTACATTTTACAGGAGTTTTTTCATTTGAAGCTTAAAAGTCTCTATATAATCCCATTTCAGGTCAACTGTCATGGATTTACATTCACATAAACAATGTTTTTCACAAGACCGGACTACACTGAACTGGATCTTATACACTAAAGCTTAGGGGTGTAACGGTTAACCCATATATCGGTTAATATTGCAATACGACTTCTGACAGTTTTTAACCGGTTCGTTTTTCTCTGAACCGGTTTTACTAGTTATGTTCTATACTAATTGTTTTTATCAGTCTGAAATTTAAATGTTTGAATAAATGTTAAAATGTGTTCGGAAACTTGAATTTTTTTTCGTAAAGTCAGAGAATAATTATCTTTGAAAGTCCATTCACAACCTTTTTTTCTAACTTATTTGCATTTGCATAATACGAGTAGATCAGTTGAATATACAATGTTGATCAAATTAAGACGATGCACGTGCATTAATTCATGCTATGCATGTACGCGCAAAGAACAATATGTATTGCAATATACACGTATTGCAATATGGTTTTTACCGTATTGTTACACCCCTACTAAAGCTATAGTCCATTTTTTCTCAACTGTAAAAGTGAATAATTTCACAGTGATAGAATACACACTATCATAATATCACGAATGTTAGACAAAGAATGCGAAGTCACCGTGAAATCATTCATGTTTTGACAGATGAGAATTAAAGGAACCATATAATATAATTTAATACAAACAAATCTATAAACTCAGAAATCAAAAATCTTTATTTCACATAATTATAAAAAGTTACAACGTAATAAAACAAATAATACTTTAATAAGTTCGAAGAAAAAATAACTTTAACAATATTCTCCTTCAGTCATTTCCAGTTATGTGTCAACATAAACATAATTATTTAACATTATACTCAATTATCACCATATGATTAATTATTAATACGACCTGTTAAATGGTCACAGCACATCAGGTAAGATTAAAATCACTAATAAAACTTATAAAATTTCCATTTTAAATAAATAGTACTTTCAATGTTCACTCACAATTTTTCATATCAACTTAAATAAGTTTTCTTCCATCCAATTACATGGAAATAAATCAATAAATCACAGTATATAGACACCACCTTCAAAAAAAACTATCACGTAATTAATGTCTAAAGTAATTACATATTTAGATTGAGGAAAGCAAAAACTGATTTTAAATTTTTCAGGCTAAAGTTCTTCACAAAATGTGTCTTCAACATTCTTTCGGGTGTTCTGTTTCCTAGAAGAATTTCTGTTGCCATGGAAACCATCCACCAATTGACCTCTGACCTAGATACTGTGTTGCCTGGCAACATCCAATCAGAAGGAGCCCACAATAAGACTTGTATTACATCTGCTGCGAAACGTGATGTGGGTCTCTGAAATAATTGAAGAAATGTAATAAAAAAAGATTCAGCAATCTAGTCGTTTTGCCCAAAACCGCCATTCCATTAATATCCACATAGCTTTAAACTTAATGATGGAAAAAGAGTTGAATCATAGTTACACAGGCTGAACCAAATTTCTTGCTCAATTATTTAAGTCGACTGAATGAAAATTTGATAATCTACGAATAGGCTAAACTCATTTTTCAAGCCGCGGCCGTGGCGTAGTGGTTAGCATGTCTGAATTCGAATCCGGAGATCGCTGGTTCGAAACCCGGTCGCGGCAGGTCATACCCTATACATGAGTTGTCGGCCTCGTGGTAGGGTAAGTTAGTACTGGTGATAGAAAAAGTGTCCAGGAAACCTATAGTAGGAAGAGCTGGCCGTCGTGTATATGACCTATATATGTGTTGAATGCGACTTTAAAAAAAATTTTTTCGGATGGTTTATTTTAGTTGTATTGTCTTAAGTATTGTAGAAGATTCATAGAAAACAATAATATCAAAATCCTGAAAACACTGATATTTTATTTCAGCAGTTTTAGTACACTTGGATATGGACCCCTTTCTGAAGTTCCTAAAATCCTAAACATCAAAATCAGACCTGAAACATTCACACATGCAATATTAAGGACTTCCACAAACCCTTTTGTACATAAATAAATTTACAATATGAAGAGTGCTATACAAATATGGTATAGTCTGTCTTTCTCAACTGTCAAAGTTTGAATAATTTCTCGGTGATTGAATACACACGATCATAAGTGTAAGACAAAGAAAGCAACGTCACCGTGAAACTATTTATGTTATGACAGTTGAGAATAAGAACTAAGTATATAGTAATAAAATCTCTACATACCATGTTTGGATCTTTCTGTAACATAGAATATATCAGAGTCATCAATGATTGAGGCGTGTTGTCTGGTAAGGGAGGTAACTCTGACATCTTATACGTTCTACTATCTAATCTTTGTCTGTTTTTATTAGTATAGAATGGATTATCTCCTCCAAGTATCTCGTAAGCTAAAGTTCCAACAGCCCATAAATCTGCCTTCCTATAATCTAAGTATTGCAATAAACCTGGCTCAGCTGTTGAGATCTGAAAATGTTTATAAAATCCTTTTAGAACATGAACAACTTCAAATTCATTCAGCTATATGTACACAAATTTTACTTCAGCTAGCAACTGGAACCATGTATTACAACTTATATAAAACTCACAGACAGGTCAGATTTCTAGGCTCTTCAGTACTAAGAAACTACTATTAAGTTTATTGCTCAAGGAATCAATATGAGTGTTTTTGCACTTTATTTTTATCAAACCAGATCTGACAGTCCAATACATACAAAAAAATGCAATTTCTTCTTAGCCTTGCCTACTCCTTGGCTTTTAAAAATATGAAACATTTAAGTGTTTCTTAGAACAAACCCATCTAACATTCTCTATACTAAAGCATTGTAAAGAAAGGTAACTCTTACACACCTCAGGTGCCATTAAAGCAGTATTACCTCCCCTGTCAATATGATCAGTAGTATAAGGTATTTGTAATCCATGTTTATCATCAGCCAGACAACAACCAAAATCACCAATAACTAATTGAGGAGTTACACCTATAAAAGTGATAAAATTTATATCAGAACAGAACAGTACTTGTTCTTCTCTAATCACACTTAATAGTAATACATAAGAATTTATGAATACAAATGGATCAAGAAGTATCTTTAAAAAGACTGGCACTATTTTGTTTAAAGTATAAATAGAGGACATTCGTCAACTTTGATGCGAGATCAATTTTTATTTCAACGAGTGAGCTCAGAAAAATATATTTTGATGAGTGGCATAGCCACAAGTGAAAATGTCATTTTCTGAGTTGACAAGTTGAAATAAAAAAGATCTTACACCAAAGTTGACGAATATTCTGTTTCTTTCATGCTTAGTTTTGTGTGTTTATTTGATGTATTTTACACAAATTATAACGTGACGTCATTTCTACTCCAAGATGACGTCATTTATCTTCTAATATGACGTCATGAACGATTAAATTATAAGGTTATATTTCCACTATGATGAAAATATAAAATTTATATTTTCACTGTTTATTTTCATCGAATAACGCGACGTTTCACCATAAAGCATGAAAGAAATAGTCATATTTGCTGTTCAGTCATACACTGACAAATAAAACATCAATTAGCATGGTGAGATGAGCATAATACACAGAATAAATAGTCAGCAACTAAATATCACAAATCTATGTTTACCATTTATATACTTAACTGAAAAATACTTTAGATGGAGTATGATTGTTTTGATTGCAAATTTTACACACTGGCGCATGTGGAGTACATGTGAATTATCAAAATCTAGGGATACATTAGTCATACATACGAACATGTCCTGACATATTGCTAGGAGGAAACCCCACAGGTTTTTGTTTTCTTATTTTGTGACATCCCTTTTAAACAGAAGTTTAAAACTCTTAAAAAATCTCCCTCTTTGTTTTTGACTGTTTGCTTATAATTTTTTGTAAAGAAATTTTAATTCACCACAGAAATTGCAAGCTTTTTATGAAAAGAAGATCTAAAGTAAATCTCCCCAATTTGGATTCATGATGTGAAACTGGTACCAAGGCTATTTCTAGCGTAACATTGTAACCACCCAAATGTTCAATGCTACAAGGTCCTACAGTGTAAAATCTAACAAACAAACCTTTAGATGTATCCAGAAAGATATTGTCTAGTTTTAAATCCCTGTGAGCAATATCATATCTTCTCATGTGAGCCACAGCCTCTAATAGTTGTCCTAGAAGGATCAATCTTTCACGAAAACTTGGGTTAAATGTCGAAAGATACTCTGCTAATGTACATTGATACCTAAAATATATGACAGATTGTAAAACATACAATAAATTCACAAGCCTTTATGCATGGCGAGGGCAGCATTTTGACATTTGTTCATGATTTAAGCCTTAATAGAAGCACTGTTAAATTGCTTTATTTCACAAAATTGCCTCATTTCCCATAGGTATAAGTGAGAGCCTATGAAAGTGATATAATTACATTGCAACATTTATTAAGTACTTGTTAAACAGCGAGATTACCCAAGGAGATTAATAGACATATAACTCCAAAAGGCTACTATAAAGTTGTTGAGCATCCAACAGCATGAAACATGGCACCTTTAGCATAGCCAATACTTACTTTTTCATCACCAGGAACATTGTCATGTTACGACCAATTCCATTAGGATTGATACGAGCAGGAAGTGCCGCCGGATAATTGAGAAGACTGTCAGGGAGGTGGGGTACTGGATCTACAAACACTCCCCACATCTCAACAATATTACTGTGTGGTGGCAGACTTTTCTTCCTTACTTTGTTCCTGAAAGAAAATTAATACAAGATGAATTAGCTCCCTTAGTTCTGAAAAACATTCTAAAGGAGAATAACATATCTTTGATTTACGCTGTTTTTACCTCTATTTCAGCTCTTACTATGGCAAGCTCATCTATTTTGCCTAGTACCTAAACACTTTTTTGCCAGTACAATGAAGTTTCACTATTAGCACCATCAAAATCAATGATCTTAATTCCAAATGGTTTCAATATAGGTATTGTCTAACAGAATTAACCTGAGCTTGAACTACCTAATTATAATAATTACACACTTCACTTACATTAAATCGTGAGTTTCCGTATGAGTGTAAACAGTTACACACATGTTTATAACAACCGATGTGACTATAAATCAGTTTATTAAAAGTGGCATGTTATTGTACGTTTAATTTTGGACACATTAGTTTTTGGGAAAACAAGTAAGTCAGCAATATTATGACACAGTTTCTAAGTATTTATTTTTATGAAAACAACATTAATTGTTCAGTACGTGTATTTTGCCGAAAGCTTCCGATAAAGCACGATTTACAAACGAAGACAAAAATAGACTGTAAATACTGAGTTTAATATATTCTTGCATAAAGGTCAAGCTCAGGTTAATTCTATTGGACCATACATTGAATCAACTTTACTAAATATCATTGCAATCCTAAAGACCTTAACAATTAAAGTTAGATGGTCGCTAAAACAATGAAAAAATAGACCTATTATTCGCATATTATAGTACTTCATTAACTTTTTAAATTATGTCAATGATAGAACAATACAGTACCAGTGACTTTTTGTTGATTTTAGCACTTTATTCTCCACAAATATATAAAAACTGCTTGGACAATTAGCAAAGATGTTTTTTTCAAATTAAAAAGCATACATATGATGATTATTTAAAATCAATGTGTTTTAAACATTTGACACTCATAAAAAAGACAATAATATTTCTGACTTGGCCACTGACAGAAATCAGATATCCAATAGTAGCGATTACATTAAAAACTTAATTTGTTTGAAATAATCTTACTATTATTGATTATCGTGATTTAAAAAAAATTCCATTGGAAGGCCTAAATTCGGTCCAACTGTGGGGCAAAAAATCACAGACTGCTCAATTATATTTACCCATTCTGCCATGTTGACATCTGACCATGTGACTGGGAAAGTATCGCAGGAACTGTTTCTCTATCCATTTCACGTAGTATGGCGTCAGCGTTGGATTCTATCCCATAATTAAACATCATCTTTACAGCTAGGTTGAACTTATTACCAACTTCTGTAATCAAGAAAATACAACAAACTATACTTAGATACCTCAGTTGGTAGCACAGGTCGCTAGCTAGATGATACTCTTGTTTATTAACATATACAAAATATATACACGGTAAAACTGTCAGCATTGTGCTACCCTTTCGGACTTTAACTATTCCACTCGACACTCAACATGCAACTATCATCTTATCACTATACTGTACATGGTCTTAAACTAAATCATTTATCTACACTTCCATCATAAGTTTTGTTACAACTAAAATCATGGTTGATTGTGTGTCAGAGAGAAAATCCTGGGGTTGTAGATACCAGTCCAGTGCCAGACTTACGTGGAGTTTGTTAAAAAAAACTTTCAGTAACCATTTTGTTTGCAACCATTGTATCTAGTTTGACACGTGTCATTAATAAGTAAAATACTGGCTAAAAGCTCAGTGCATCTTTTCACTAAAATTCTTACAAAAAAAAGGTTATCATAAGTCAATTTCATTAATTTGCATTTTGAAGTCAGAAAGATGATTAACATTATTATGATATAATATTCAAAAAGCTGTACAATGTTCAACATAATTTAATAATATTTGGAATTGATAGACCAAAAAATGACCGTATTATTAATATTTCTTACTTTTGACTTACAAAGATTTTTATCGTAAGAATTTTTGTGAAAAGCAACACAGCTCTAGCGAAACACAGTCTCACTAAGGACAGATAGAAGGTCAAATAACCCTATAGTATGAATGAAAAGTAGTGGTTTGATACAAAACCCAAAATATAAAGAAAGCCATTGATTAGACTGTAAATGGCCCAGAAATTCCAGTCAATAAACCATGAGATTTGGGTTTAAAATCATGTATAATTACATAAGGCCACAACAAGTTGATGATATGTTCTACAGATTTTTCTAGAAAAAAATGGGGCGAGCAAGCAAAGAAAAAAAAAGAAAAAAAATCTTAATTCAGTTGCTTTATATAGTGGTTTGACCAAATTTTTATGAGCGAGCGAGGAAATAAAAAAAAATATTTTTTGTAAAAACCGTCAAAATTAAGCGAATCCATAGAACATATGATTAATTTGTTGTGGCCTAATACAACTACTAATTATAAAACCTTAATTTATAGAAGCAACGCAGTAAGACCAAGTCAAATTTTTCTCTGTGAGCCTCTAACAAACAAGTTAAAAACGTCAGGATTTGACACTAACTGATTTTACCAGGAATCCCAAGTAAGTTACTCAGGGACTCCTCCTTAACGTTAGGGATTCCTCAAATAAAAGACCAAAAAAATTGGATACTTTGAATACTAATTGTAATAAACAAATCATGGAAATTTTCAGGGATTCTGCTGTAATTCCTAGCTGAATATCATTGGGATTTCTCCCAAGTTTTGAGGATCCTTGGGATCCCAGGACACTGAGTGTTGAACCCTAAATGTCATAACAAGAGTATTACCTGAGTTGTTACTGTTAAATGATGAGAACATTTGAGCATTGTCAGTCTCATCTTCAATGTCTATATCCCCATGTTCCACATGATCAACACCATAATCTACATTTATTTCTGCCCCTTTCACAATACTTAAATCTGACTTATTCTCAAACATAACATCGCCATTGTCTTTTTCATCATCAACTGAAATATCATCAGAATCAGGCCAGCTTAGCAGAGATATTTCACTATCAGTATCAGGAATAACATCTCTTCCATCATCAACATGAAATATAAGGGGAATATCTTCATAATTGTCAGCGTCTTCATCAGATACATTCAGTATAACAATATCACTGTCATCATCATGGAAACCATCTACTTCATTGTCATGGAAACCTTCTATTTCTTCAACAGATACCAACAAATCTACTTTGTCTTCATCAATCACAGTGATGTCACTGTCTGTATCACTATCACCATCATCCTCATCATCATCATCAGTTAGCATAACAACAGTTGTGTTATTATCATTGTTTTTGTTGATATCACTGTGATCTTGAGTCCCATCTGAAATATCAATACATATCATTGTCAGATTATATTCTTTTTTGGATGGGTTTAATTCTGTAGAACACAATGTATCTATAGGTTATATTACGACAGTCAGTAAAACTACCCACTGTTCCTGGAAAGGCTAAATCTCTGGCTTAAGCTGTTAACCAGTTATTAGGTGCACATTTCCGTTAGTGACTGACAACTGTCCTACAGGATACAGAATCAGTGGTAGGAGAAAGGGCTGTAGAACTTAAAACATGACCACACCTCAACGAAAGTATGCCCCGCCTAATAGATGTACTGCCCCGGTCTAACTCCCTGCCTAGCTGGGTCTTTTTATCCGTTTATTTTGCACAATTTAAAAAATAACATGGGAAAAATTAACACTGACTTCTCACCCTTTTCCTGCTAGGTTAGCTTCCCATTTATATTAATAACAGGGGCGGATCCAGAATTTTTTTCTAGAGGGGGGTCCAAACTTTTCTAGGGGGGGGTTCGAACCTTGAACCACAACCACATTATATACATTTTGCAGAAAAATGCAACATATTGATAATAAAAACTACATAACCATTAAGTCTTTGTTAAGCACCGAGAAAAAATGCTGCATGCTACTTAAAAATGACTTACAGGCAAGAAATACACTAATGGACAGGTACATTTTCCAAATTCTAGGGGGGGTCAGGACCCCCCTGACCCCCCCCCCACTGGATCCGCCCATGAATAAGGATCAAAATTGTATAAGCTAACATACCAATATGTTCATCATTCTTTAAACAGGCTTCATAGACAGCTGCATTACATCCCTGTCCTATCATTACACCAAACTCAAATTTTTCAAGAGAAAGTTCTTGAACTTTATGTAACAATGTTGAGGAGCTAAAATTGACATTTTTCACAAATTCCTGAAAATTGAGGAAAAATACAAGTTAAATATATACATAGCTTTTATTAAGATACAATGTACATAATAGTTATTGAATGAATTAAAATAGGTACATTGCAAAAACAACTTGATTTCGCAAAATAAATTTTTCAAAAGGAAACAATCATTAAATTAGTATGTTTAAAATAACGTTCATGTTTTACATGTAGTAGTTAATATTCAGAGACTAAAATTTATGGGCATTTTCATTCAAACAAAGTTTGTCCCAAACCAGTACATGTTTTCATTTTAACTTTGTTCCACATAGGTATAGTCTGTTTTTTCTCATCTGTCAAAGTTTGAATAATTTCACGGAGACTGATTTCACATTAATGTAACATCACGATTGAAAGACAACAAAAATTTTGCACACAAAATGATTGTGAAATTATTTATGGCTTGACAGTTGAGAAAATATGAACTATACATCCAGTAAAAACAAAGTTTTTCTGTTGAAAAAAAATTGCTCAAGTTCTATTAAAACATGTTCACTGACCTATTTATTAAAACAAAAATTAATTTATGCTGCAAAATTCTAAAAATAATAACTTTATAGCTGAATTTCAAGTTTTGTTCTTTATATAATGACAGTCCAGCTTATGAAAGCAACAAAGGAAACACATGAATATATTGTTTTTCATATTTATGCAAGAGAGATAAACTGTTTTGCTAATGAGCCACATAATTTAAGAAAGTTGTTAAATTTCCTATTTAGAATACAAAAATAATGATACTATAGCCATTTTGTATGAAAAAAAGCTGTAATATTTTAATTAGAAAATTATCTAACTACCTTTAATTAATAGTATTTAAATAAACAAAATAATTCATTCCTAGCCTTAAGTTGTTTGTTTTTGCTTTGAAAAGTTGTTTACGTAAAAAAAAAACAGTTATATCCTCATTATTTTCATAATATATAATATTTTGATGAGAAAAATGAAATACTATCTTATATTATGTTGTTTGTTAACAAAACTTTTTTTAATTTCTTGCACATTGCCATAACAAATTGATCATTTTTTGTATGAGTTTCCACACCTAAAAATCAGAAAAATAAATAAAAACTTTTCATGCACTTTGAAATTTTGCCAAGCGTCAAGATTTTTTAACAACAAAAAACACAAAATTTGAGCACTATATAAAGGAAGAAATCACCTTAACTACAATGCCCTCTAAAAGTTCTTGGACAAAATCTTGGATTTTAAGATAAACTGATTCATCTTTATTCATAAATATATAAGAAAGAAAAAGTCAACTGAGCAAATTCTAAAGTCAGCATTTATTAGTTAGATAGAGTTTATTTAATAAATGAAAATATTACACACATAGCACTTAAATGAATTAAACAATACAGTATAACATAAAATACAAATACTGTAAGAGCAATACATTCATTGTGCTAGGACATAACAAGACAGTAAGCCAGGTAGAGTTACGGTTATTGCATAATTGTGTTCATGACATGGCAGGTTATCATCGTTTGTAGTTTCATTAAGATCTGATCACAAATATGTATGCTTAATGCAACTGTGAATGACACTGGACAATCATTCCCAAGACAGTCCCCAATTATTTTTCTTGCTATGTTGTTGAATGAATATAAAATACGAATCACTGATATTACAATTTTTTCAGTTGGAAAAGTTGTTTTCATAAAAACAAATTGTTTTTGCTATTTATAAATACTACACATGTATAGATAGCAGGGGCCTGGACACAAAGATAACAATTCATGCATATCATTATCTAGTCTTAGACAGTACTCAATATGAGATCTAAAAAATCTGGTCTCCCAGTATGTTCTTTGTATGTGTCAGAGTACCTACCAGTTCACATTATGGAGAGAGGGATAAGTAAGGGGCCTGATAGCTCATTCGGGAGAGCACTTGCCTTGTAAGCAATGGGTCCTGGGTTCAAGTCCTGGTCATTCTGCATATTTTTCTTACCTTGTAATAGTTGGCACCTAACATGGGACCGTGACTAAATTATTTGGTCAGTAGAGAATAGCTTGTAATGCATTAATTGCTCCTGAAACGGCAAGGAGTCTTGAAATTCCAGACAAATTTCCAGTTTGTTGGGGAGTATTCAAGGTACTTGCCTGTTCACATTCTGGGGAGAGAGATAGGCCTATGTAACTAGTAAGCCTCTGGATAGCTATTTCTAAAGAGCACTGGCATTGTAAGCGAGGGGTCCGGGGTTCGAGTCAGGCTGCTATTTTTTTTACCTGGACATATTATGGCCCGAATATGGGTCTGAACAACTAAGCTGGAGAACAACTCAATCTGAGACAACATAATGCCTATAATTTCATATAAATAAAGACAACTATAAACCACATTGTCCACTGATAGAGTTGTACGGACCCACTTTGTATGACAGCAATGAAATATTAAAATGAATGTTTACCTGTATTCTGTCAGCAATCTGTTCATCTTCTTCCTGAGAATGTTGCTGAACAACTAGACCAACAAAGGCCAACAAGGGAAGATTTCTGGCTCTACGCCATGCAGCTTGGTGACCCAGATCACGAGCCAAACTCTTGAAAAAGAAGTTTGGTAAAGCTTTCTTCCAGATATTGTTAAGCCTACTAGGTGTCAACGCCGATTGAAAGCGGACGACAGGCTGTACAATCTGGGTCGGTTTTGGTGTTTTGGCGACCTTGACCCCAACATTCGGTGTTTTGACAACTCCTTGTAAAATCTGCTTCAGTGTCCTCATCACCGAGGACGTGAACATTTTCGACGTCATTTCTGTTTTATTTCTCGCGGCTCGAGCCAAAAATGGCTCTCTCGCCGCAAATAAACGTCCACTAAACAATTTTAATGAGTTAAGCTGTCTCAACTAAAAACAATACTTCCTTCCAATTGCGCAATTGTAAACACGTTGAATACGTCATAGGTTAATGTGCACTGTAAGGTTTAAACGCCGTACGTTTCGTCGTCTGTCCCGGTTATCAACAAAATCGAAAATCTAGCTCCAGCAGGCCGGGTAGCGAATGTAAATAATTATTCTGTATCTGGAGGAATGTCTATCTAAAAATTATCTTTAGGTCTCAGTTTTAGACAAGATCTTCTAAGCATGCTGTGATTTTGTATCTTGAGAACAATTTCAAAGATAGGTAGATCTAGATCTATAGAGATATAAAGAACCTGCAACCAGAGACACGATGTATAGATATAAAAGTGGAAATGAATCTATGACATAATATATAGATCTATATCTATAAAGATACAATTAGATGTATGTCTCTGCAGCATCGTTGCAGTTCATTTTATTTTCAATATTTTAATTGTATGTTAAATGTATTCCATATCATTTAATGAGTGTTGTAAATCCGATTCAATTTTTGAAAAAGAGACGGGCGTTAAAAAATCAATAAAGATTTAATTTAGAAGTTAGCATAATCAGGAAATTAGATATCTAGCTATGTCTCTGACATAATGATTATTTTAATCTAGGAACGCGTGGACATGCGCTAAGATTCCTTTGATCAATGCAAAATAGACAGAAGAAAGGAGATAGCGAAAACACTCGATAATTATATCTTCCTAAAAAGCATGAACGTGAACATGTCTATAAAATAATCAAATAAACTGGTAATATCAATTTAAATATATCATTTACTTTTGAAATCCAGAAGTATGAATAAATGTAGAACGATCTTTATAAAAAAAGGTCCTTATCAGAGGTAAAAACGTCTCTGAAAGTATAGGAATTATATGGTTATACATAGAATAGATCTACGTCCATTTTCTATGGCTTGCACTAGATTTAGATTTCAAGATCATGAGACCTTGAGCTAGTATTATATGGTAAGTTGAACGCACAATAAATTTGAAGCAATTATTTTAGACTATACATTTGTAGCGTACTTTATAATATATTGTTTATTATTTTCAGCATACTTGCAGGTTTTTTTACCTAAGTAGGGCAATGGTAATAAAAAAAATAGTAAAATATCGAGTTAAGTTTCGGTGTCCTGTGGATTTGATTCCGTGTAAAGGAAATGTAGTAAAGTAATTAGTAATGGAATATTTCGTTATTATAACATTTGTAATTATGATGTAGATGGTATTCAAAGAAACGCGTCAAATCATTTGCACGAAACAGGAACGCCAGTATTGTTGACGGCTAACATCGTACACATTGTCTGCCTTGTGATTTTCATTCAGCATGCGGATTGCCACGTGAATCTATAAATAGTTTCTATAAATAGACCATACAGTATATGGTTATATGTACGATAAATAGTACGGATTGAAAATAGACGAAATAATTTTCTATCTCGCTGTGTTTATGTATCGTTCCTTAGTTTTCGAATACGTATAAAACCGCCTTTGAAAATAGTCCGAATAGAAATACAAATTGCATTAAAGTGTTATTATAAATTACAATTATAACTCTGAACTCATAAATAACACTTAATGACGTAATGATTTCAATTTATTCAAAATATACAACGATTGATTGCCCTTTTTAGGTATGTTAATTTAGTAGGTCTACTTAATTTCAATTTAAACGTCTTATTTGGATTCTTTTGTTTCAAGTAAGCGCGAGTTTGTCCTTGGCAATGTACCGTTTAAAAGTCTTATTAACTAAAGAAACTTTGAGTTAGTTATTTATATCAATTAACTATATATTGAAATATTGCACTATTCTTGTGCACATACTAAATTATATTTAAGAATGACCAATTGATCATAAGCGTCTCCATTAAATATGTGACTTTTACTTTTGTTTTATATTAAGCTATCTAACAACAACTTTTGGTTATTTTTTCACCGGGTTCTGTCCGCTCCATATCTATGGTTGCATTGTGTACAGACCCAGGCTCATTCTCGTACCCATCATTCTCGTTCCCAGAGCTAGGTTATCAAGATTCTCGATCTTACGTTAGATCCAGAATTTTGATAACCTCAGGGTACGAGAATGGCCCTGGCTAGAACTTAAACAAGTTAAGTGTCTAGGAGACATTTTGTTTAAGAAGAACCTCTCCTTCCGCTTTGGGCTATGATTCTTTCTACAGCATCTTCTGTGGTGTTGATCGCCATCACCATTTCTCAACCAGTCTTGGGACCGGCTACGACTCCAGTATTATTTATTTTTTATTAAAAACTGCTTAAATACGTTAGATTATAGGTTTTGGTTAAAAAAAGACTACAATAAACTAATATGAGCACATCGCTTATGATATTAATTTATGCCATGTCCAAATATGCATAGATATCCAAAAACACAGACTGGGTTGAAAATGTATGAAATTCATGCCATAACACAAGATATATAGACAATGTTTATTAGCTAATAAATGCATAGAATTTCTAACCAATGACCCTATAGAAGGTCCTTGTTCTACCGAATGACATATTTGGATTACCAAACCACCAAAAGGTAACTAAAAAATGTAAATAAATTTCCTTGCCGACTGATCGACGATTAATTAAGGGAGCTGTTGGAATTTTTGCTAATGATAATAGAACACCTATCAGCGTCATAATTATCACTGTGTACTGTGATAGTACGCCTACGTGAGTTTTATTCCTTGCATAACTATGTATTGTATAGATAATATATATGGTTGCCCAACGTGACCAATATTTCTCTTAACAGGTAATAAACCAGACAATGAGAACGATACTTACTCATCACTCACTTCACGCACTTACGTCAAATATTTTACAGAACATCTGGAATACCCTGCGGCTCGAACGATTCCATAAATTGACGGTCTATAGCAAGTTATCAACTATTGCATAGGCGTTCCGATTGTTTAACATGCAGAATAGCATTCAAAACACCTTAAAATGTGAACTTATACTAAAGTTAACGAAGCCACAACTTCATTATAAAGGGCCTATAGTGTAGAAGTTTAGACCTTATAATTGCATGAGTTCTTTTATTTCTTTGCCAATTTAACATTATTTAAGATTATGAAATGTTTAAAAAGCTGAGAATAATAAACAATTAAAATAAAAGGTACGGAAGGGGATGTCAGAGATATTATATAAATGATATAATGAAGTAGAACTTAAAAATCGTTAAGTTTTTTTTGTAACGAAATATGATTGCTCGTTTACAAAAGAACAGAACAGAACATACACTTTATTTAACCCAGGTTATATACAGCATGGCATTATTTACAAAACATCACAATAATCGTATATATAGAATACAGAAAACGAAAAATAGTTAGACAAATTACACATGGTACATCATAATCAGTTATTCTTGAAAAATAATAATAGGAATTTACAAAATTTTGCGAGATTAATTAATGTTTTCTCATCGTTAGTTGAAATTAATGTTTTATACAATTCTGTAATTTGATAATTGCTAATGATAGTAATGTTAAAATGTAACGGTATGAATTTTTAAGTGCTTGAAAAATATGGGCACTCCAACAAATAGTGTATTTCATTACCAATAGAGTTAAGTGAGCAAGAACGACATTTTCTGTTTTGATTGGGTACATGTATTGTTGGGACAATAATATTGAGTCATCAAATCATCATTGTATGTAAGATTTCGATTGCTATATTTAATTAACATTTCATAGAGTCTGAAATAATGGTAGCTAGAGATACTTGTTTGGGATAAAATAACAAATAAATAATATAGAGGATGCATTATTACGTCTAAAAATGTAAACCTTTGTAAACAAAGTGATTGTCGTGATTAAGATAATGCCACAAAAAATATAAGAACCAAATTATTAAATAAATGTATAAAATTACGACCAATTCTCTTTTTAAATTTAATTATAAAATCAAAACAAAAGAAAACATAAAATACTCGTACATGTACATATTATGTCATAATATAAAATTATTCCATGTCCCAGTTTAAAATAAAGGGATTGTTCAATTACTACCAACACAACGTGTGAACGAGTCATTTGAAATTGCAAGATAGATACTTGTTACGAAAGAAAATGCATTGTCCATCTCTCATTGTTGGCATCCGCTTACATAAAACTCACGTTGTATGTAAAATAGAAGATCTAGTTCCCGCAGACGCTGTACACACGTAAACAATATTTACCTGTTATAGGTTCTAGATATATGAGGGTTGGTCAATAAATGCCAGTAGGCCTATATTTAAATGTTTTGATACGTTTGTACATTTACGGTAAGTTCCATGATTGAAAGAACTAGTGTTAGGCATTGATCTATACTGGGATTTTATATAACCAGGGATTTGTAACGATAAGTAAATGTAATAGGTTTTCATCAAATTCAACTGTCGTCGCTATTATTTAGGCCCATGCGGAAAACAAGTTTAAATAAAGATATTCACATGACTTTTTATACCAGTACCATTCAAATTGACATAAATGTTAGAAAAAATGTGTTTCTAGATGATTTTGTGGTAAAATACGCTCACATACTGCTTCATAAAATAATGCATTTTCCCGCCGATCTGCCATTTTTAGCCCCATTTTACATCACCTAAAGTCATATTTTCGGTCATAATTGCAACAATTTTTTGTCAAAAACTTCAGAAACATTCACAAGTTGTATGGAAGACATGTACAAAAACATAAATCAAGTCTTTAAACTCTGGAATAGTTTGTACAGCCTGCTTTGCCATTTATAGACAGTGACGACAGAGAAAATTCAAAAATGCACTTCGTTACAAATCCCTGTTATATAGAATCCCTGATCTATATTACCACTGTAATATAGATCAATGGTGTACAAGGCATGTGTAATTTAGCTATATTGCAAATTGATGCGAGAAAGATATTTAAATTTTTGCTCTTGTTGCTATTTACTCTGTGGACTAGTGATTTTATTTATGTGAATGATATTTACATTCTTGTCATTCTCGTACCCAGAGGCTAGTAGGATTCTCAATACTAGCTTCGAGAATCTTGATAACCTCGGGGAACGAGAATACATTCTTTTGTGTATCAGACCAATTTTCTAAAGCTATGCCTCTAAGCGCTGATGTTATGGTTAAAACGTCAACATCGTGACGTCATGTAGCACGCATCAAATAAAATACAAGTGCGCGTTTAATTGATTGATAACGTGCAAGTCGGACCAGGCGCATGGGTAGTATTTTCTTGTATTAAACCAACTCTCCCTCCGGAATAATATTAAATCTAAATTAAACGGGGACAATATATTTATACTGGTCAGGATGATCACATTTTTTTCAATGATAATTACCAACCACATTGATAAATATATGAAGTAATATTATATAAATGATTAGAAATTATAAATGTATGTTAGGATCTTATGAGGTGCCCCTCGTCTTTATAGATTTGTCTTCATACGGTCTAGAAATGTTAAGAAAGAGTTACTGAAGAATCATACAGAAAACGCTTAATTGTTTAATGGATTTAAAAACAAATATTTATTATGATTATCATTCCATAAAATTTGAAAACAACCATATTAATCAATTGCAGTTTGTGCGAAAAACGCTAGCAATCTTCCAAGTTTTGATAACGATTTGATTTAGAAAAAAAATTTCGTCTAAAATTTTATAACTTGTATCAACCGAGAAGTGTCTATTTTTATCAACCAATAGTTAGTTTCAAAACATGGCAGACACAGTAACTTGAAGGAATACTGCTTCTGTTAGGATCTTGTTTATTATCAAAAAGAAGGATTTACTGTGATTAAATTTGTAGCTAATTGCTATATAATTGTATATGTATGCTTTAAGGTAAGTTGTACCTATTTTATTTCTGTTTCGATGGCTGTAGATTTCCGTAAAATGAACGCGCGTTGTAAACAATCTTGCAATCTATGTCACGCAAATATAGTGCAGTGATGATGAAATTATAAAGGTACATGTATAAAATGTTTTTGGAATCCGGCCCATTTGTCTGTCTACCAGAGGGATGTTAATAATTGTCGCATTTAGGCCAAATGTGATCTGTCCAAGGTATTGCGGTGGGAGGTTTATTCTGCATAATATGCTCACACCCTCTGCGTGGAAGCTCTCAATCAACATGACGTTTGTCACATAAATTTATTTTTGATTATCATTTTGTTGGTTAATGCTTCATTCATATGATTTGAATTCATAATGCATTCTGTCAACACATTAATGCCATTGACATGATTTGTGGAAGGTTCTTCAAATTTTCATATTCTTTGATGACATTAAAATTTTAAATTAAATTCATATCAGTTGATGCATGAATCCATAATCAAGACTCAAGTTTCATCTTACTTACTGAGAAAAGTTTAATTTATGACCTTTTCCATGAATCCACTTTAGGATAATGATCACCAAGGGATTGAAAAAAATGTTGAACTGATGATAATACTGCCGATTAATAAGTACAATGACCTTTACCTCTGAGTTGCCTTGAAAGCATTACTGGCATCCTTTGAAAGTTTACGGGTATAAAACTAGGTCAATCTTTTTTCTCTTGGTGGCACTAAAAGTGTTTTTATTTAAATTACAGAAATTGCTTGAGACCAAAATTAATGTGAAAATGGCAGCAAGGAGTATATAGACTGTTTAAATAATGAAAATTTGGAATTTCAGGATTTTGAAAATTTTGAACTTACCGGTACATCCATGTTAGACGAGTCAGTTTAATACTTCAGACATAGGTCACTATCATCAATGGCAACCACAATGGACTTGAACCTGACCACAGAGTTGATTTAGTTGAGTGAGTGCATTCCAAGTCCGGGCTTTTTACCTTGTCTGCTTACTCCTACTTTAGACGCCTGCAACTCTCTGTCACTTAACTATTCTGTGATTATATAATTGAAATTGAAATTGATTAGTACAAATGCACTTAGTTTGCACTTTTTGACTGTTTAGATATCTACACATTGAGCGATTGAAAGATGTTGTTGTGTTTGTTTATCTTTATTTAGATATATATTTTATATACTGTTAACACTGAAAATTGCACATTCTGTTCTTGACTCTTGTTGTCTTGAGTTACATTGTAAAGTCTGAAAAACTTTCATCTGGGTTTTAATCACCATGCTTGTTTTTTAACAAAATATATTTCAACACTATTTGATTTTTAGAATAGTACATTCTTAAACTTAGCTTACCAGAGTAAAAGGCTACTAAAAACGTCAGCTTAATAGTGTTTTTTTTGCATGAGTTCATTGAGTTGTGTGTCACTGTGTGACTGGTTCAGTATTGTACCTGTTAAACAGTAGGCCATGTAAGCCCATATGGACCTGTTAGGGATTTATTGGACGGATATGATTTTGCAAATTTCCTTGTCCCTGTTTGTTTATAATTATTGAACGTTTTCTACAACTTTTATTATATTCATCTTGATCTAGGGTTAAGGCTCTGTCTGCTCTTTTGTCATCATTATTATAAAATTGTAATAATACCAAGATAAATCTAAACAATTAGTTAATTGAATTCAAGATTTTTGGAAAGTGCTATATTTTGTAAATTGTTTTACTTGAAGCCATTTAATCATAATCAAGCTTACTTTAATGTCTTTAGACTCTTTAGGTTGACAACTATAGTTATGTTGAGGAATAGTGATTTGAAGTATTTTGAATTCAGACCTTTCCCATAGGAAATTGACCACTGTGTAGTTGCTGGATGCATTACTTCTCTATGTTATGTGTGTCCATCCTCTATGAGTTGTCACACTTTAACCTATGGTCGATAATTATATCCACATTTACTTCTCTTTATATAACCGGAAGCTCTCTCTCTCTCTGCAAGTCTATGCATTTAATCCAATATAAATATTCTATTCTTAACCTTCAGGCTTTGTTTCCTTTGCATAAAAAACTTAGTTGATTCAAGGTTGTACTTTAAACCCAAACATAAAACATTGTCTTGTGACGCAATGTGACTCTAGATAAAAGAGTTTATTATGCTTGCCAAGGCCTACGTGATAAACAAATATTATCTCCATACAGTTTGTAAACAGTACAGCTGTTTTCTAGGTCACCCAATATTTTTGCATTTCAATCACTTGAAGTGAAAAACTGTTACAACTATAGATAAATAAAGAAAATTTATACAATAGTTTTGCATTAAACCTTCAAGTTAAAGATAAAGTAAGACTTGTCAGTTATTTATAGATGTTATGATAATATTGTGCACTACATATTTGTGCATGTCATTGATTGAAATCTAGCGTTTACTGTTTGTAGTCTGTATTGTAAGGGCGTATCCTGTGGGGTGAAGACTTGGGTGACCCTCTTGAGTTTTTAAAATACTTAAAAATTACTGAAAATTAGATTTAGAACAATATTCTGGATTAAATATAAGACTCAGATCTTAATTAGAAGAATCATCTCTCTACTTGCTTTCGTGTTATGAATTTGTAGGCTTGTGCTTTTAGGTTCTCAGACTACGGATAATTTTGATTTCAATAACTACATTTGCCAACAAACATAACCATGTCACTGTGCTCTATTGTTAAGTAACAAGTTGGTTGTGGGACAAACTGTAAAGTTTTGTTAAATGTGCCTATTGGTAAAGTCATGGACAGATAAATTGAAAAGAAATTGATTTTTCACACTCCTGGAAAATTAATACTTCAAGTTGACATGTCTATGGCTGCTAGAACGTAAATACTTATATTTGCCATGAACTCAATGAATGATAAATTATCTATCACAAGATATCATTTATGAGACATTATGGTTGTTATCATGTAGGTTATCATTAGTACACAGTTGATGATCTTAAACATTTCATCATATTTAATATTTGGGTGTTTGTTATTTCAAAATGCACTTGCTCAGATGTTTATATGTCCTGGTTTGGTGACCTAAAGTCCATTTGTGACATTTTATGACTATGATTTGTTAATTCATTGAAAACCTCTACTTTGTCTATAGTATAATAACTATTTAATAATAATAAATCATCAACACCATTGCCACTAACATTATGATCCTCAGATCAACATCACAGTCATCATTATCATCATTATCCTCATCATCATCATCATCACAGTCAACATTATTATCAACATCATTACTATCCTTATCACCATCACAGTCATAATTATCATCATCATCATTACTATCATCATCATCATCACAGTCAACATTATCATCATCATCATCATTATCACTATCCTCATCACCATCACAGTCATCATTATCATCATCATCATAATTATTAACATCATCATCACAGACATCATCCTCAGCACTTGCAGTTAGGAAAAGTCTAAATGATCCATTGAGCCTCTTACATGTTGAAACTTGGATTGATAAACTAGTTTCATGTCAAGTTTACATGTCACAATAACATGACCTATTAATTAATCAAATCTTTAGTATTTGATTTATCAAAATGATAATCTACATTTATAAACAAGATAAACATGACCTATTAATTAATCAAATCTTTAGTATTTGATTTATCAAAATGATAATCTACATTTATAAACAAGGCATACTCAGATGTTTATATGTTAGTATCATCACTTTGATTTTACATGAGCACTATTCAGACTCTATTCATTATATTTTTGTAGAAATGAGCATAATTATCGAATAGCCTTACAATGTGAAACCCATAACTTTCACAATACTGTATCGGTTTTCACTAGTTCCTGCTTTGAAACTAGAAGTAAAAAAAAAAAAAATAAGAAAGTAAATAAAACAATGTTGGAATAGATTTTATTCAGATTTATGACAAAATATGATATAACATGGTTTATTTATTATTTTCAGTTAGCCATAAACCATTAGTTTACCGTGACTCACTACCTGTTATATAACAGGAAAATGTCAAGTAAGTAGGGCGATAGTCAAGTTTGTAACAATCCTTATAATTCTGTGAAAAAAATCCTATACTTCACTGTACTAAACTATGCTATAATCTGTACAATAAGTCAATATGATACTATTTTAACTCCAGTAGTCAATTTGAGAGGACAAATCCTTAAAAATTCTGCAATCCTTATGATTATGAAAAAAAAACTACTATCTATTTTAATTCCTGTAGTCAACTTAAGAGGACTGATCCTTAAAATTCTGTGAAAAAAGCCTATACTTTACCAGTCCAAACATAATTTATGCAATATTATACTATTCTAACTTTTGTAGTCAACTTAGGAGGACAGATTCTTATAATTCTGAGATACAAATAGTTTTTAGAAAAAAGCCTATACTATCCTATACACTTTACAATATGATACCGTCACTATTTTAACTCCTGTTGTCATCTTAAGAGAACAGAACTTTTAACTGTCTATATATTTCAATTATCAGTTCCTAAGTCAAGGACGGTCATTTTTAATGTCTTTTCTACCTTAAGCTATCAACTGTGATAATTACTTTCAACTTAAAAGCTTGTTTTGCCATTTATGCTAGTTCCTTATTATGTGTATTTATTTGTTTCTGTCTGCGTAAATTAAACAAATTGATTGGTTGGACTCAAAGTTGGTAATATTAACTAATAGACCTTTAGATAATAATACTGGTATTATTATAATTGGTATAATTGAATTTGATGTGAAAATTGTTCTAATTTCTGGAAAAAAAAAGACTTGCTATTTATGAAAAAATATTTAAAAAAATAAAGTCAAAGATAAAAATGTCCAAGAAAAATGTAATTATAAAATCCATTAGTTACCTTGTTGCTAAATATGGATATTTGTTGCTGATGATACTTAAAACTGCTGGTAGTTTTACAAACTAATTTCTCCGAGCTTAACGTCATAAGTCAACATTTTCTCAAGCTTTAAAGACTTAGAAATCACAGCTGCTGACGCCTGAAGAACTTAGTGCAACATTTAGTCACTCAATGTGATTATTTTGAAAGTTGGTCAGTCTGTATGAAACTAGTATAGTTCTCTGTCTTTGTGATTATTCAAGTCTACGGAATAACCATATTTATTATTTAAGCAATAATAGGAAGTGAATTGATTGGATTTTAAAGGAATTATGTCATAAATGGTTGGTACAAAAATTAATTTTGTTTACTTGATTTTTTTTCTATACTTGTGTTATTGTATTAAATGATAATAAAAATTGATGGGTCAACGCTAAACTAGTCTACATTCTTACTTCGTTTACATGAAATTAGACTAGTTTTGCGTGGACCCATTTATTATGGTGATAAAAATTTATTTTTTATTTAGTACCGTAATTTGACAATATTTTTTGCTCAATTGATTGTAGCTTGCTCTGAATCATTTAAAAGCTTGTGTTATAATTATAATGATATTTATTTTATGTATGCAACTATTACTTCTGTAAATTACATGGTATTAAGAATCCAAGTTCATTTGTGTCAGAATATTTTTATTCTTAATCTGATCAGTGCACCTGTTTCACTTTAATTAGTTAGCCTTATATGATTATCATTTCTGTTGGTGATTATTGCAATAATCATTGTACATGTATGTATGAAGTTTTAAATTTGAGATTTTAACTGATAGTAAATTGTTGAAGTATTAAACATTAGTCAATAAACTATTTACATGAGAGTTATTATATTCAACAATTTGTTGAAGTGTATATGGCTTTTGAACTTTTTAAATAAGAGGAGCCGCTTACAGTTACCTTCGTCTTCCGAAAATTCTTATAAATCCCACAGTTTTTCCAACTTTCTTTCATCTACCAATGAAATGTGATAAAATTTCCACCAATGTTCTGTAGGAAATATGACCCCTGGCCCCTTCCTAAAATATTGGATTTTCATCCTTTGTTATTAAGAATATTTTTCACAGTTGTTGAATTAAACATTGTAAGACTGTTGAATTATGTTGGAATTGGTTTGATGTAACACAGTAGCCTATATCACCTGTGTGTTTGTAACATTCACAGTTTTCATATGCAATGTTGTTATTTTTTATGGAACAACTCAAACTGAGTGTATTGGGTTTTCAATGTTTTTTTCCACAAATTTGGGAATATGACCCATACCCCTAGAATTGGGAATTTTATCAGCATTTTGGTTAAAATAGGGATGAAATGTCATGTAAATTTAATAACAATAGCAGATTTAACAAAGTTTTTAGTTTCATTTTTCATAAAGTTAGTAAGTTAATCAAAAAGAAATATTAATGGAATGTATAATTTTAAGCTGAAACATACTTACAGCTGTTTTTTTTTTCAAAATCTTTTTTCAAGTAAAATTGGGAATTTCGGATTGAAATTTGGGAAAATAAGATATGATTTTAAATTGGGAATATAGCCCATGAACGGCTATAAAATTGACAAAAAATAGACACTGGTTTTAATGAGGTTGACTCATATCTGGTCAATTTTCTATAACTGATTGTGCATCTTAAAAAAAAAAGGTTTAATAGCAGTTTAAAAGTCTGTTTTCATGTACATGGTCAGCTGTCAGTTGTTATACATTTTCTCAATCATTATATCAAAAAATTGAAATTAACTACTCGACAGTAATCTGAAATTACTGATAAACAGCTCCAAAGAATAGTAGTTCATTGCTTTGCTGGTATTTTAGAATTTGTACAAATAGATCAATTCTTACACTGTTTGTTGAAAATGGCAAATAGAAGATTTTGTTGTTTTTAGCAACTTTAATCATAACCTGGGAAATCTATTATCAGTAAGTTCTTATTGTGGTACTTAGGGTAACATTAAAATTGGAAGAAGCTGGAATTATCATACGCAATTTATATTACTTTCATATTTTGACCTAAAACTTCAACTGTATCTTGACCCTGTTTCTCAAATGTCTGTGAACAGTTTGTGATTGGTCTCAATTAAGAATTATAACCAAAACATTAATTAAGGCCACAACAAGTTGATAATGTGTTCTATGGATTTATCTGGAAAAAATGGGGCGAACGAGCAAAAAAATAATCTTAATTCAGTTGCTCTATGTAGTGATTTGACCAACTTTTTATGAGTGAGCGAAGATAAAAAAATATTTTTTTGTAATACTGTAAAAATTAAGGTGCGAGTACATCCATAGAACATTTTATCAATTTGTTGTGGCCTATAAAAGAAAAGATTTGATGGAACAGTGCAAAACTAGTCTTCATGCTTCTTTATTTTCATGCAGTTAGAATAGTTTTGCACTCACTGACCTATCTCACCCTGGATTACTACTGTCTTGTCCTGCTGCAAAAAATACCAAATCTACTTGAGATCTACTCTACTTTGTGAAATTTTGTGAACCCGGGTTTTTTAACATTTAATGCCAAAAGTATTTAACCTCCTGACTTTCATTGATATGGAAGTGTGCATCCTTCCACTGGTTCATTGCTCCTACTAAAAAAAGTATATGAATGTTTAGCTCTGATTTTAAAGGGAGTTTTTTGTTTTTGTAGTTTTTTTGCAGTTACATATTGCCCGAACCCCAATGTTGGTGATTAGGGGCAATAGAACTATCTTTAATATCGAGCCTTGCCAGTCCTGTAGTTCTGGATTTTAGGGACTTGAGAATTACTTCTTTTCAGCATTGATGAAAAAAACTAATAAAAATATGAGTTTCAGAATTTTGAAAATTTGAACTATTCTCCAAAGTAAAGATGATGTTTTGTCAATTTCTGTTGGGTGGTTATCATGGATGAAATGCTCATGTATTTGTTTATTTTCAGATATCTTGCGGCTCCATGCCATGGAAGACCAGTTGGATCGTCTCACTGGAAATACCAGTGGTTATGATTCGGAAAAACCTGGAGGACAAAGGTAAGAAACTTGCTTCTTTTTAAACAATTTACTTGTTACCATGGTCCAGCACTTTGTAAGCTGAATATCAAATATATTCGGGTTCAAATCTTGGTTGAGAGTCTATATATAGCTTATTTGACTCTGGGTGAGATTTTGTTTACATTCAGAACACTTCTACCAATCGTGGAATGAATAATCTTGGAAGAATTCAGGGGCTACCAAGAATATTGGGGTCTTGCTACATGTGCGAAGCAAAGCACAGGCAAAGCATGTAACAGTTATGCAAAATTGTTCTTTTCGTAAACACACGAGACTTTGTAAAAACACATTTTTAGCTCGACTTTACGAAGTAATGTAGAGCTCTCCTACTCGCCCCGGCGTCGGCGTCCGCGTCCGCGTCCACACTTCTGATTAAAGTTTTTGTGCAGTAAAATACTTTCTTCTATATCTTTGTTATTTCTTAAGATATTAACTTCAAACTTTAAATATATATTCCTTACTATCAACCACATCTCATGTGACAAGGTCCATAACTCCAAACACATTTTTTCAAGAATTATCTCCCCTTGAACTGATTGAAGTTTTTGTGCACAGATTAAAGTTTTTGTGCAGTAAAATACTTTCTTCTGTATCTTTGTTATTTCTTAAGATATTAACTTCAAACTTTAAATATATGTTCCTTTCTATCAACCACATCTCATGTGACATGGTCCATAACTCCGAATGCATTTTTTCAGAATTATCTCCCCTTGAACTTAGAGTTTTCTTTAAAAAATGTTTGTTTTACTGCAACTGTTTTATTTCTTTAGGTATTGATTTCAAACTTTAAATATATGTTCCTTATTATCAACCACATCTCATGTGACAAGGTTCATAACTCCATATACATTATTTTCAAAGTTATCCCCCTTGAACTTATAGTTTTCTTTAATAAATATTTGTTTTTACTGCAACTGTTTTATTTCTTTAGGTATTGACTTTAAATATATGTTCCTTATTATCAACCACATCTCATGTGACAAGGTTCATAACTCGAAATATTTTTTTTTTCAGAATTATCTCCCCTTGAAATTAGAGTTTTCTTTAAAAAATGTTTGTTTTTACTGCAACTGTTTTATTTCTTCAGGTATTGACTTCAAACTTTAGATATATGTTCCTTATTATCAACCACATCTCATGTGACAAGATTCATAACTCCTTATACATTTTTTCAGAGTTATCCCCCTTGAACTTATAGTTTTCTATTTATTTCTTTTTTTTTCTTTGAATTTGTTAAGGTTATATTTTCAAATTTTAAAATATGTATGTTCCTTATCATCAACCACATCTCCTGTGACAAACACTTACTAAGTCGAGCATGCTGTCTCCTCTGACAGCTCTTGTTATGTTGTTTCTGTGACTTATATCAGTGATATCATTCAATCGTGTATTCTGGAAAAATATCGGGCGAGCAGGAGAAGAAAAAAAATCATAGTTCAGTTGCTCTATATAGCGGTTTGACCAAATTTTTATGAGCGAGCGAGAAAATAATTTTTTTTTGTACAAACCGTCATAATTAGGGTGCGAGCGAATCCATAGAACATGTGATCAACTTGTTGTGGTCTAATGTAAATGTATGCAGTGAACTAAGTTCATTGTCACTGTAATTGTGACAGAATATTGGTATTTTAACCTTGACTGCTTTAGTTGAGGATTTCCTGTTATGTTTGTCATTTATAAGTCTTGGAATTTAATTAATTAATTATTATCATTTATGGTGTATTAGCCTTGGCGCCGCCTAGTGGAACATAATTAAATCCTTAAGCTTGGTATGCCTGTCATAAGATGACAAAGGTGTTCATATTTTTAAGTTCATATGACTGTAGTTGACATTATTTTCATGAATTTTAAAGCATGTTTAAGGTAGAATACCCATAATAATATACCCAACAGAAAATGTGACGATTTTTACCAGCTATAAAAACTACAAGTCCGTATCCTTATTTTTTGTCTATGAAAACAGTTTCTGCACTCCTAGTTAAACATTTAATAATTTACCTTAAACCATATGGCAATGAATAAAACAAAGAACAAAAACTTTTACCACAGATAACTAAACAAAATGCCATTTTAATACATCAACCCCCTTTTTGAAAAAAATGTCAAAACTCTAGTGACCATCATAATATGAAGTAAACACATCTTTACAGTATATATTTTACTTTTAAACGCCATTATTGTCAATTTAAAGATAAAAAAATGGTATTTTACGGTCTAATTGCATTAATCATCAACAACTTATTGATGACGAATTTGTTCGGGGACGAATCTGTTAGGGGACGAATCTTTTCGTCCATTGTTTGAATTGGATTTTTAAACTTCCAGTTTAAACTTTTTACACGAATTCTATCTATTTTCTCAAATAATTGAGAGAATTAATAATCTTGTGAGGTAATACAATAAAAATATTAATAATATTTGAAAAATGAGGCATTTACACAATAAAAAAGTACATCCGATCTTTATCGATTGATAACGACACCGACGAAAACCGCTTACGTAATTTGTCGAGATGACCTGACATCGCCCGAAGTTTGACAGCAGCTATTATGGGAATTCTGCCTTAAATAAAATTATCATTATTTACATGATTTAGATTTTGAAATAATCTATTAAATATAGGTTACTGGGTTATGAGGAAAATGAAGTTCAATTAGTTCATGAACATTATCAGTTGATAGTAGGAAGGAGAGAAAGTTGGATGAGGAAGGGGTTTAAAGCCCCCCCCCCCCAATCCCCTGCTGGAATTATCTGATAACATGCTTATATTCATAATGCTTACTTTAATACATGTATTTGTAATAAAGACAAATTCAATGTAAAAGTTTAATTTAAAAGGTCAGTGAGGCAGAAAAAGAGGTAGGGAGTATTACTGTTAGATGGTTGATGTTTCAAAGTAAATATTTTTGGTCAAAGGTCACTAAAGCTGTTACTAAACATAGATTTTTCTTTCCAGGCTGTAAATTTGTTATTTCTTTTTGGATTTTAAATAAACTTGGTATACCGGTACATGTTTATCATATCAATACATTGGGTCATATCATATCAATACAATATCCATGCCTGTAGGTCCAAGGTCAAGGTCACTGTTACTTAAAATTGAATTTCCTTGTCTGGGCTGCAGTTGTACTCAGGTGAGCAATAAAGAGCCATCATGGCCCTCTTGTTTTAAGTATTAGTTCCTGATTGTAGTTCTAATGCTTACGTAGAATGGTATTATCCTCTCTATTGATTTTATAGGCTAGTACATGTTGCAAGTTGTAGCCATTGCCTTAAATAGAATTTCTGTTAGACAGTCTGACCTCTTACTATCTAATCATGTTGAAATTGGTTTTCAAATTTTGTATTCCAAGGCCAAAACAAATCTTGCGAGTGGGTAGTGCTCATCTTGTATTATTAATTTTCCTGATTATGCTTAACTTATCTTACTTTAAACCGTTTTGGGGCTATAATGTTGAACTAAAATTTGTTTTCAAATTTTGTATTCTAAGAAACCATCATAACTAGTTATAATACTAGTAGTGAGTGGGTAGTGTCATGAAATACAATATCTCTTGAAATGTTCTAAACTTATTGTACCTTAAACACTGTATGAATCTATGACGCTAGAATATTCCAAGGAAACCATTCAATTGTTTTGTTTTTAATTTTCATTTACAAATATGTGTTGTTGTTGTAAGTCTTCTTTACGTTGCCGTGACAACTTTATAGGACTTCTTTTTTGTCTGACTGTCTCTGTAAGATTGAATTAATCATGAATTGTAAACATATTACATCACAAGACCAAATGGGAATGTATGTGAAAACTCAATTCAAGGGCGGTTCCAGAAATTTCTATGGTGATGACTGATGAGGCAGAATTTTATTATACATGAACATATATTTATTGATGTATATAGAGATTCTTCTAAAGCAGAATAACAGGGCTTTGAACCCTATTTTTTGTTCCTCTACTGTCTTTTTCTCGCCTTCCTGTCCATTTTTGCTCCTTGCCCTTTTTGTTATTCCTTCATGCAGAAATTAATTACTTTGAAATATCTACTCACTGATGTGCCCTGCTCCCTTTTTCTGCCTCCCTACCCTGTTCTGAGTTCGAGAATAATCCCAAGTAAATCAATTGTTACTAATAATAGTATAAAGGGTCACACCAAATTTAAGTTTTTTCATTATACAGACCATTTTCTCCTTATATAACAGCGGCCATTTACAGGTGCCTTCCCTCTTAAATTTCTTAAAAATCAAGTATTTTTTCCAAAATTTGGAGTATACCTTGGATTTTTTGTTCCCCAAATGTTCTATATAAAAAAGGCCCTAGGCCCCTTCTCAAAACATTAAAAAAAAGCCCTGTCATATTCACAGACTTAATTTTGCTTGAAAATTTTAAATTCCCTACTGGCTGTCAGAACTTTCCTCTCTCGCTTAATCTCATATGTTGATAGTACTTCATAGATAAGTTTAGGATTATGTGATACTCATGTATAAGGCCACAAGAAATTGATAATATGTTCTATGGATTCGCTCGCACCTTAATTTTGACAGTTTTTTACAAAAATAATATTTTTATTTCCTCGCTCGCTCATAAAAATTTGGTCAAACCGCTATATAAAGCAACTGAATTAAGATTTTTTAAATCTTTTTTTCTTCGCTCGCTCGCCCCATTTTATTTCTAGAAAAATCCATAGAACATATCATCAACTTGTTGTGGCCTAACCATTGTTGTCATATCAAAGAAACCTTTTCAGTGTAGAAATTTATATATCAAGAATGTCTTTCTTAGAGTTTGAAAACTGATGTATTATAACTGATATATTAAAGGTCTTATTCTAAGACTGTTCTGATTGAATTAGATGACGGTTCTGTATTATATTATGTTTATACAGTGCCATCCAAAAGTTATCGCACAAATAAGTTTGAGACAGACTGTTCATGCCTATAGTATTATTAAGAAAGACTGTTCATGCATATATAATACATTTTGTTGGAAAATTATGTAACCTTTCCATTGCAAGGAATTTATAACTTGAGTGAAAAATTACCTCCTATGTCTTAAAAGATTGTGTGGTTTAAGAACATCTGTACACGGAATTTTTCTAGAACATAGGAAAGGGCAAGGAGGAAGAAAAACGTTGTGATTTGTATATTAAACAGAAAATGCCGGGAGAAAGAAAAGAGGTGGTGATTTGTATAGAAGAGGACAGGTAGTTCAACAACAACTAAGTTGTTGGAATTAATTTAGAAGTTATAAAAGGGCAGAGGGAGAGAAAAAGGGGACAAGATTAGAGTTTGACACTTACATTGATGATCCGATGATCCAAAAAACTTGGGAGGAATCCTGGTGATTCTTAGCTAGGGATTCCGTCAGGATGCCTGAAAATAGCCTCGATTTGGTAACCGCAATTAGTGACTGCAAATCTGTACCCAAAATTGTGTCAAACCCTGAGGATGCATCATTTTGAGTCAGATTTCAATGTAACAACACTAATTTATGGATATTGTGATACACTTTCTAACTTAGTTACACAATTGAAACAATGATTCATTAATTTAGACCAATATTGTATTGAATAATTTTATTCTAGACAAAACCAGTTGTGTCTTTGTTACCTTAGAAATTATGAGCAAGGTAAAACCGACAATCGCATTAAATGAATTATGTAAAACTTACTTTAAGAAGTATTGATTATTACATGACTTGACTGAAATAACATCTTCTAATGTGAATGTGGTGTTTTTTATCTCATTATAAATGGTATTCGTGACTTGTAATATGACTGCTAGTGTTGTTGGTGGCAGGTGATTTATTTGATCATATTACTGTTTTTACTTCAGAAGGTTTCAATTGAAATATAAATTCAAAACTATAAATATCAATAGTGGTATTTCTGATATTATGACTCGGACTTAATTAAAAGACAAGTTAAAGTACACATAAGGGTAATAAGATGACTCGCTGCCTGGCTAGCTCAGTTAGTAGTGCACAGCCTACTGAGGGAAAAGTCATTTGTTTTCTCAGGGGGGCGGGGGCATACTTTCATGGAGCTTGGTCATGGTATAGTTTTTACAGCCATTCTCCTTCCTACATCTGATTCTAAATCATATTAGGCAGTTGTCAGTCACTGAACACTAAACCCTAAGAGTTGTATTTGCCCAAAAGACAAACTGGTTAATCTTCTATGAAACCATACAACTTAGAGGCATGTAGCTTCACCTGAAGGTTCTTTTAACCATAACCAGGCTAATCAACCTGGGGTAATCAGAGCTTTGCATGAAATTTTGTCCCACTGTTGTCATAACAATTTATGTGAGAAACAGCTCACTGTACTTTGAATGTATGTTCTTGTTCTTTCAGTAATTGCAAAACTCCTGGTGAAGTTTTGGTTGATGAAAAGAAAGATTCAAGTTCTACTTCGAGGTGAGTCGCTTTTGTAAAATCTTGAGTAATTTTCATAACCACTTAAACTACTTAATTGAAAGACAATGAGTAGGGTGAACATTCATTCGTCGTGTTCATCCACTAAGCCTTGAGCCTAGAACTAGTAAAAATTGATTCCAGCTGGTGAAAATTTCTTATTCTATTTAGTCAGGCTAGTTGATAATTTTGCTCTTTATGGTAAAGCCTAATAAATTTAGCTTTATTGGTCTAGTACTTGAGAAAATCTTAAGGTAATGACTGAACGTTTACCATCCTTTAACAAAAATATATTTTTACTCACTATATATCTTTTATGTATTTTCATTGAATAAAACCATATATCATCTTTAAGCATAAAAGAAATTCTGCTAAGCTTTACAATACAAACTTTATTTCATATAATGCCTCAGTCCCATAACATTGTGGCTTGTTGCGGACCTGTTCATGCAGACAGCTCGAGGGTTGTTCGCAAGACTGTAGTAAGTGCATTGCATTAAAGAGCCATTTACTACAGTCTTGCAAGCAACCCTCAAGCCGCAGGCCGTTGGAAGCCTTGCGTATTAAGGTGACAGTACGCTCATGGCACAAAACAACACTCCCACTTGGAGCCGTAGCTGGAAGATATGCAAGTTTAATTCATACTCTGCCACGATTGTGTTCACTATTTGACTTTAAAACTGATATGTGTATCCATGACTCATCTCACGGACCTTGGTAAAAAGATAACAGTCCATATTGGTATGCAAGAATTCGTACGGGTCCTTGGGGAGCTTGATCGCACGGCGCCGGTACGGTGCCCTCAAGGCTATTTTTATGTTTATAGAACTGAAGCATAAGTGGGATAATTTTCCCCTATATGACATACCATTCTAATGAAGCTAGTGCTTGAGAAAAATGACCGACTATTTCATCATATCTCAACAACACGAGAGGACAATGAAATCTTCCTGTTATTATTGTGTCCAGTAATTACTTGTCTGTAGTCTGTACAGACTGTGTAGTACAATCAATTTCCTATACAGCCATATTTTTTTGTTATTTGTTGTATTTTAGATATCTAGTAGTTTCCTGCCACGTGACAAACTTACTATTTCTGAACCTAATTAACTGACATATTTCAAAGTAAATAGGTTATTTCTCCACTCCTAGTCCAATGTTCAGAACTAGTGAAATTCAATTCAGACTGATAATGGAAAATAAGTTATTGTTTTACTCTTAACCCTAAGGCCATAACTAGTGAAAATTGACTAGGACTGATGATGAAAAAAAGGTTATTATTACCTGATTCCTTGTAGAAATGTAATTTGATATTTTAAACTGTTTTCTGAAATTCTAAAAATAAACTGTTGACTGGTCAATAGTTTAAACTGTTTCCTGTACGTGCTCTGACGTCACACTTTGTTACTTGAACTGTTACTGTGATGATACATGTATACAGGAAAGTAACTGCTGCCGGGAGTTTGAGTTTTGCCTGGCTCTTGCAGATGCATCAAGTGTCCACTGATCTTGATCATAAACCAGACATAAACATGTAAACAACTAAAATATTGACAGTGTGACATAGTTAAAAGATTGTTAAATTGAGAAAAGTAAAATTTATTTTCTCGTTTGTGCAAGTACTGTTTATACTATAACTGATCAGGTAATAAAACAATTATTTTATATGTGATTTGGGAACAGTCAAACAGTTGTCCCTTAGTGTAGGGAATAATGTTTTGAACTGTTGCCCTCGGCCTATGGCTTCGGGAAATAGTTCAAATTACTATCCCCTTCCCATGGGGCAAACAGTTTGACTGTTCCCAAATCACATATGAAATAACTGTACACTGTTTCATATCCTCTAGTCTAATCGGGCGGATAAAAATGACTTATTTCATATTGCCAGGCTAGTTGATAATTCATTTATTTACTATATAACATAATAAATCAGGCTAAAGAGAAATTTTAAGCTGATGTTTGTCCTGTATTTTATGTCACATGACGTAAGTACTAAAATAGTATTTGAAATTTCTTGCAAAACAGAATAATCTTAAAGAAAAATAAAAGGATATAGGTCTATAACTGATTGACTTAGACGCCAATATTTCAGGCTTAATTGGTGTGAATTTAATCAACTATGTAATCAAGCTTGGAATTCTAGCTTTTAACTACATTTCATAGTCTCTGTAAGATGAAAAATCTATTTGAAAAATTGCCTTAGCAAGGTTTCTAATACGTTGACATTTAAAGGTCAGTTGACTCTCAAGCATTAAAAATCACAGTTTTTAGTTCAATTAATCTCAAAATGATAATCAACTGTGTAAAACTCATAAAATTCAAGTATGCTTTAAACTTTAATACAAACAGAAGTAATTTAACTTTGAACTGGCATTTGTTAACCGACAAAAAACTTGTAACACAGCAAGGTTACAGTAAAACAACACTAAACTAAGCTTTGTAATCTGATTATATTAAAATTGATAGAAAATTATATACAGTATAACCACTGCGGAGGGGCCCTCTACTGAACAAATCCTCTGCACAACAACATCTCTTGATACTTCCCCTGGGCGTAATTTTAATAGAATGTAACCACTGCAGAGCAACAACCTCAGAGCAACAATGCACTTTAGTCCCTCTCAGTGGGTGTTGCTTAAGAGAGGTTGTACTGTATCTAAAACTCGGTGACATTATTTTATAAGAAATATTGATGTCACATGTGTAATAGTTCATTGTTCTATGACTATAATGATGATTATTGTGTTTTAATACAGGGTTAGATACTTATCTGTGTCCCTGGATTCCAAGGATCCTAAAATCTTTGGAGGAATCTAAATGATGCTTAGAAAGGGAGTCCGCTAGGATCCCTTCAAATTGCCCTGTTCTTTCGTAAATTTGAATTTTCATGAACTGTTCATCACAATTTGTGACTGAAAATCTAGGGCTGTCATTGATAGAAAATATTGTATCGGTATATTGAAAGGCAAGTTTCAGTGATAAATCCGGGCATGCATCCGGTGTCGTTAACAATAAGTTTTTTATTTATCATATATTTCTGCCATTTATTGTCAGATCTTCATGAAACTTCATACAATGATTACAAACCATGTTATTAACAGAAATAGAAAGTGACCACAACTCTACCTGGCTTTATTATGGATTATTTCCCTTTGTAATTTTTGTGTTATAGTTTTAATATGTATAAAAATCTGGCTTTAATGTGGTTTCCACATTACATTTCTTGTTAAAAAAACCTGCATTTGTAACAAAAACACTAACTTTGAGATGTTTTTTTCTACTTTCAGTTTTTTCAGTGGTAGTAATTTCACAATGTCATGTAGTGGAGGAGATACACAAGAGGAGAATGAACCATCAACAAGTGGTTGCAGGTACGTTTCTTTGTTGTCAGCCATATTGTTCTTTAGGTGACCATTGCTACATTCTGTGGTTGCAGGTACGTTTCTTTATTGTCAGCCATATTGTTCTTTAGGTGACCATTGCTACATTCTGTGGTTGCAGGTACGTTTCTTTATTGTCAGCCATATTGATCTTTAGGTGACCATTGCTACATTCTGTGGTTGCAGGTACGTTTCTTTATTGTCAGCCATATTGTTCTATGAACCATCAACAAGTGGTTGCAGGTACGTTTCTTTATTGTCAGCCATATTGTTCTATGAACCATCAACAAGTGGTTGCAGGTACGTTTCTTTATTGTCAGCCATATTGTTCTATGAACCATCAACAAGTGGTTGCAGGTACGTTTCTTTATTGTCAGCCATATTGTTCTATGAACCATCAACAAGTGGTTGCAGGTACGTTTCTTTATTGTCAGCCTTATTGTTCTATGAACCATCAACAAGTGGTTGCAGGTACGTTTCTTTATTGTCAGCCTTATTGATCTTTAGGCGACCATTGCTGCATTCTGTGGTTGCAGGTACGTTTCTTTATTGTCAGCCATATTGTTGTTTAGGTGACCATTGCTGCATTCTGTGGTTGCAGGTACGTTTCTTTATTGTCAGCCATATTGTTGGTTAGTCGACCATTGCTGCATTCTGTGGTTGCAGGTACGTTTCTTTATTGTCAGCCATATTGATCTTTAGGTGACCATTGCTGCATTCTGTGGTTGCAGGTACGTTTCTTTATTGTCAGCCATATTGTTGGTTAGTCGACCATTGCTGCATTCTGTGGTTGCAGGTACGTTTCTTTATTGTCAGCCATATTGATCTTTAGGTGACCATTGCTGCATTCTGTGGTTGCAGGTACGTTTCTTTATTGTCAGCCATATTGATCTTTAGTCAACCATTGCTACATTCTGTGGTTGCAGGTACGTTTCTTTATTGTCAGCCATATTGATCTTTAGTCGACCATTGCTGCATTCTGTGGTTGCAGGTACGTTTCTTTATTGTCAGCCATATTGTTGTTTAGGTGACCATTGCTGCATTCTGTGGTTGCAGGTACGTTTCTTTATTGTCAGCCATATTGTTCTTTAGTCAACCATTGCTGCATTCTGTGGTTGCAGGTACGTTTCTTTATTGTCAGCCATATTGTTCTTTAGTCAACCATTGCTACATTCTGTGGTTGCAGGTACGATCTTTATTGTCTGCCATATTGTTCTTTAGTCAACCATTGCTGCATTCTGTGGTTGCAGGTACGTTTCTTTATTGTCAGCCATATTGATCTTTAGGTGACCATTGCTGCATTCTGTGGTTGCAGGTACGTTTCTTTATTGTCAGCCTTATTGTTCTTTAGGTGACCATTGCTGCATGGTTGCAGGTATGTTTCTTTATTGTCAGCCTTATTGATCTTTAGTCGACCATTGCTGCATTCTGTGGTTGCAGGTACGTTTCTTTATTGTCAGCCTTATTGTTCTTTAGGTGACCATTGCTGCATGGTTGCAGGTACGTTTCTTTATTGTCAGCCATATTGTTCTTTAGTCGACCATTGCTGCATTCTGTGGTTGCAGGTACGTTTCTTTATTGTCAGCCATATTGTTCTTTAGTCGACCATTGCTGCATTCTGTGGTTGCAGGTACGTTTCTTTATTGTCAGCCATATTGATCTTTAGGTGACCATTGCTGCATTCTGTGGTTGCAGGTACGTTTCTTTATTGTCAGCCATATTGATCTTTAGTCAACCATTGCTACATTCTGTGGTTGCAGGTACGTTTCTTTATTGTCAGCCATATTGATCTTTAGTCGACCATTGCTACATTCTGTGGTTGCAGGTACGTTTCTTTATTGTCAGCCATATTGTTCTTTAGTTGACCATTGCTGCATTCTGTGGTTGCAGGTACGTTTCTTTATTGTCAGCCATATTGATCTTTAGGTGACCATTGCTACATTCTGTGGTTGCAGGTACGTTTCTTTATTGTCAGCCATATTGTTCTTTAGTTGACCATTGCTGCATTCTGTGGTTGCAGGTACGTTTCTTTATTGTCAGCCATATTGTTCTTTAGGTGACCATTGCTGCATGGTTGCAGGTACGTTTCTTTATTGTCAGCCATATTGTTGGTTAGTCGACCATTGCTGCATTCTGTGGTTGCAGGTACGTTTCTTTATTGTCAGCCATATTGATCTTTAGGTGACCATTGCTGCATTCTGTGGTTGCAGGTACGTTTCTTTATTGTCAGCCATATTGATCTTTAGTCGACCATTGCTGCATTCTGTGGTTGCAGGTACGTTTCTTTATTGTCAGCCATATTGATCTTTAGGTGACCATTGCTGCATGGTTGCAGGTACGTTTCTTTATTGTCAGCCTTATTGTTCTTTAGGTGATCATTGCTACATTCTGTGGTTGCAGGTACGTTTCTTTATTGTCAGCCTTATTGTTCTTTAGGTGATCATTGCTACATTCTGTGGTTGCAGGTACGTTTCTTTATTGTCAGCCTTATTGTTGTTTAGTCGACCATTGCTGCATTCTGTGGTTGCAGGTACGTTTCTTTGTTGTCAGCCATATTGTTCTTTAGTTGACCATTGCTGCATTCTCACATGTCACGTTGTAGCGAGAAATTTGAAGGAAAAAATTAGCTTATAGTTTGGAGAAACCTGAGAGTGGAGTTGAGGGAATGTCTAGTGTTGTTAACACTTGTGTTCAAGTTTTTACTCACCTCATATCGCTGTCAGATTTTGATAAAACTTTATACAATGATAACATACCATGTTATGAAATAACCATTATTCTATCTTGCTTAATTTTGAATAACTACCCTATAAGTTTATGGTTATGCCTTTAAATTGTGTAAAACTTAAAGAATTTGTTGTTGATCTATTCTTTTCTTCTAATTTTCCAAGTAAAATGAACTGTTTCAAATATGAGCTGTGTTTCCCATAGTCCTTCTTGAAATTTTAGTGTAAAATTCATTCTGGGAATGTTACAGCATCCCTTCTAGTTAATGGCATAATACTTTCATAAAAGAACCAACTTGTTATAGTACATGTAATTGCCTTGGCCTTGTATTTTCTGTCTGCTGACGTATTTTCATGATGTAAACACATCACAGATTTCCTAGCCGCCAGCTTATTGTTATTTCTTATTAATTCCTAAGGGAGTTCTTTATTGACGTCTAGTATGGACAAAATGATATTTGTAGACAAATTATTGGCCATTTGTTATCATTATGTCTTCCTGAAATAGCATCCAACATTTGTGTGCCCTGATTATATTTGTTTTTATGTAAAAATTTGTCCATTTTTTGTATTTGATTATCTTGAGTTATTACATTGTGTTTGTTGGAGATACAATTGTTTACACATAATCTTCTAGGAGTGCAACTGTTAATTGATACATGGTATTTGTCAATACTGCTGGTCAAATCAGTTTCTATTTAAAAAAAAAACTACTTGGAAATGAAAAGTTCTCTTTGTTTTGATCAATTTTGTTTAGACAATTTGTGTGCAATAATCCTGCTTTGCTTGTCTACTGAAATAAATGTATCGATTTTTTACTGTATTGTATTCCTCTGTTGTTGAAATAATGTATTTTGATCAGAGTGTGTCTGATTTAATTATGAGTTAAAGTTTTAGTATACTTCCTTTCTGCAGGTTTATTAGTTTATACTCATTTATTTTAACTTGATTGTAAAACAAGCTGTGCAATTTAGATTAATCACTTTCAAATCTACTTCTTGGTTCCTGTACTGAGCTAGCAGGATAAAGCTTCTTATGCAATGACACAACGGGGTAGGTTTTGGATAGGATTTGAATTAACACAGGGCTGGTTATTCAATGATTACCAGTCAAATGTCATGACCACTAGCCCACCACAACCCACCCAACGGCTAGTTATATTTTTGACTTTTTTGTATTATTTTATTTTACAGTTCATTTCTGGCTCACACGGAGAAAGAAAGAAACAAATCCAAAAAGAAAGAGAGAGTTAAAGAATATTTGAAAGAATTAAAATCTATTGTACAATCTAAAGGTGAACGTCGTGTCGGGACATTATCAACATTACAACATGTATTGTCAAGTATGCGAAAGATTAAAGGTAAAAATCAAGTTCCGTGTTAATAGATTTGTTTTTGTCGAAGAATTTTTACGCTAGCTCTCACCTCATAGCAAAATGAAACAATATCTTGTAGAAAGTTGTTTGCTATTATTTTGCTATGTAGCAATACCTAGCGATATGCTTAGGCAACAGGCCCTTATATACATGTATGCATATGTATGTGTAAGCAGTCTACAAAATTAGTGGGTGTTTGGATGCCTGGACAACCACTTTTTAAATTGGGCAACCTACTAATTTCTTTTGGGCAATCAAATTTTACAAACAAGAGGTAGTGCTTGAGGCTTAATCAACTTGTTAAGGCAACCACTTTCATATTCTAATGTCGTAGACTGTGTAAGTATCATATCTAAGTAACAAGACTCCATTTTTATATTGTTAAAAGACACTTGATAATTTAGAAACCAGTTGTCAGGGTCAATTTGGATGTTGTTGTTTTTTATGTGTAATGCTTATTACAGCTCTTTTGAACATTTTTGCATATTTATATATATAATTTTTTCATTAATTCATAAATTATGCATGTAATTGTGAAGTGCTTTTGAATATATTTTTAATATGAAAAGAGCGCTATACAAATGTGGTATATGATAATAATGATATATAATATTGATATTTTTAGATGCGAAAGAAAAGAATCGTACAGAAAAGAAGGTGATACCAAATTTAGAGAATGAATATATGTTACCACCTCCAGATCTATCACATACAGTATACGAGTCTGATTCTCATGACAGTTTAACTTGTGAATCATTAAAATCAAGTGTAAGTATTTAAAAGTTAGATATTGTGTGAATGCAAATTGGTGAAATGCTACATCCAGGCCATTTTTTGCTCTCCGATGCTATTTTCCTTGAGCAATGAATTTTCCAACGTTGGTCCACTCTATCCAGGTGTTAATGGGTACTGTAAATGATTTCCTGTCTGAATATAAAATCAATGATCAGGGGTTAACCGTTTTAGCACTTAAATGCTTGCCTCAGCTGAAATTGTATATTGAAAGAGACTTTGAACAACACTTGAAAAAATCATTCCTTTGCTTCAAACCCATGAGCAGCATTTAAACTGACTTAGATTGCATTTCTATAACAATATATTTAAAGTGACTGAGTAGTAAGGGTTGGAGATAGGGATCATATAGCCATCAGTAGCTCCCCCAGTCACCGCATTATTATGCATTTATATAACAATAGAAATAAACAAGCCTTATAATATAACCATGTTTTGATGTTGACATGCAATATTGATAGATTATCTTTGAAAATAATTTATTTAAAAAATGTATAAATGTCTCTGATGTTTTTTTGTGTTGCTAAGTAACAATCCATTAGCACATGTGTTTGTTTGTATACAATGTACTTATTATTGTATAAATGTATTAAAGGTACTGGCTCACAGATTTTGGTTAAGACTTTTCTAAATTTACAAAATACCAATAAGTGTCTGTAATTGTGTCAAAAAATAACTCTTAATATTTTAAGACTAACTGACTTATAGATTGCAAAAAAGACACAAAAATGCACTAAAATTGTCTATGCCGTGACATGCGGGGTAGACTTTTACTACTTGTAACATCATGTTTGTACTTGTATGTCAATTTGCACTAAAATTGTCATTATCAGAACACTACTTTCCTTTTTCCAAAAATATTTCCATACAATTTAGATAGTTATAGAAGAAGTTGATATTTAAGTTGAAATCTGTGAATGAGTACCTTTAATGTTATTGTTATGTATTTCAGGATGAGCTACGTATTATACTGTCTTCTAATGATCAAATAGTTAGAGCTGTCTCAGCCAATATGAAATATGTACTTGGATATCCAAAGGTATGATATTAGTTAATCTGATTAAAACCCAAGCTCGCCTACTCTCTAATTTAGATCTAGCCGTTTTCTTACGAGTGTCAAGTTCAGGTGACCATTTCTCATTATGATATTCATGACAAAATTGTTATGTTTAGTAACTTGTTTACATTGTCTACGTCGTGCAATTTGAAATGAACTGTCCAATCGCAGACTGTGAATAATACAGCTGTCAAATTAGCTTGCAAACCTTGGTCTAAAAATAGAAATTACAAAATCAAAATGCTATTAATAGTGCTTTGTCTAGATGAAAGCTGCACATTGATTGTTCGACATAAAGGTCACCTCGACGTGACCCTCCATGGGAACCTTAGAGATTCTGTATGGCTACTCTATACCGGATATCTGTTTATGAAGTTTGGATATTAGTTAAATAGTTTACTATATATGATAAGGGAGATAATTCTTATATTTGAACATTGATATTGCTACTGAGTCATGATTACAGTTAAGTTCTGTTATAAAGACCACCATGGTGATGCTAAAGCATGCCATTTTAACAATTTTTAAGTCCCAAATGCTTCATTTGAGAAGAAGGTCATGCATATCCAGTAACATGCTGTGTTTTTCAATTAAGATCTACAGTGGTTATTGGTCAGTATAAACTTTTAGAAGTATACCAACAAAAACTGCACCATCAAACACCATAAATATGGACGTTAAACCCAATATAAATTGGTTGATATCATATGTTTACAGGATTGTTGGATAGGAAGATCATTTGAAGATTATATACATAAGAAAGATCTGGTAACATTTAAAAGTTTTCATAGAATTCCTGACGATGGACTGGAAGGAAGAGGTGAGTTAACTTTCTGTATACATTTGTCCTAGATGACCAGACATCCCTTTATAAAATTGTATAGTTAGATGAACATGTATACGAAAGCAGGCTTTAAACCACGCTTTAACTTTTTAACTTTTTTTTACTTTTAAATATTCACAAGCACTAACTCAATGTGATATGTTATATAGTAAATGGAAAAGTCATCAACTAGCCTGACAATGATTATTATCTGTATTGATTTTTACTCATTCAGGGGTTCCAGCTTGTGGGGTTAAGGCAATGACTAAAACTGGTCATAATCTGCTCACTCCAGCTCTTATTACTTGTCTCCCACCACTAACTGGTCTCTCCAGCCCTTATTTGCTTCTTCTGTATGCTTTTAAGATTCTAGAAAGCCCCCCGGCTAGCTCAGTTGGTAGCTCACAAGTCTACTGATCGAGGGGTCATGAGTTCGATTCCAGGGCAAGTCTTCCTTTCGTGGAGCTTGGTCATGAAATTATTTCTACGGCCATTCTCCCTCCTACCAATGATTCTTAATTATGTAGGGCAGTTGTTAGTCACTAAAAAAGTATGCGCTTAGTAGTTGGTTAACTGCTAAATCCAGAGATGTAGCCTTTCCAGGAACAGTGAGTAGGTTGACTGACCACCTTTATATAACCTATACAATGTGTTGCTACCATGTTAGACCCAACAAAAACAAACAAATTAGATCCTAGAATATTCACTGTTTATTAAAATGTAAGATTATATCTTGATACTTAGTTTAACAATGTTACTTTACAATTATTTCAGCATCAGAAATGGAATTATCAAATGAATCAAAGATATTTTACTTCAGACTAAGGTACGTACTGGCACCAGTATAAAAGGTCAGGTGATGTTGGTATTGACATTGTACATGTAGGCTAGGCTGAGTTTATGTTGCTAAGTAATGTTGCCGGGTTGGACTCGGTGTTGAAGTTGCAATGTTTGAATAACCAGTTCTGTGTTAATTGATAATCTATAGGAAAACCGATCTTGTTGTTTCCTTCAGCAGTGGTCTAGTGGTAGGACTTGACTTAGGAATGTAGAGGTTCTGGGTTCGAATCCCTTTTTGGGCACTGCTAATATGCTTTGTGTAAAAAATTTACCTACAGTTGTTTCACTCCTATCAGATGTTAATGGGTAAATTGTTAGGGTCACCTGCTTGAAGGTGATTTCAATGATCAGAAAATTGTGCTGAACATGAGTACTGATGCAGACTTCGAACCACGCTTTAACTTTTTTGCTTCATGAATCTTATGATATCCTTATGTTGGTATTAAAATTCAATAAAACCTTGTATCCAAAGATAAGCCTGCTTATACGGTCAACATCAACTCGGAGATTCATAGAGCAGAAAGAATTTTATTCTTGACAGATTTTGATAATAACTTAGCAAGACTAAGCATAAAAGTGTGTACTGATTGCTGTACATTGCTTCTCCAATGCCAGTTTTGTGTGTCTTGCAAACACCCCAGAAAATCTAAATGTTGTTAGCATTTGTGAAATCATGATCACATGGTATTGCCACCATGTTTATTACCATAAGATATTATTAATAAATAGTGGAGTAGCTGTTGAAGTTGTTTGACTATACTGGTGTATAATATATTTAACTTTATTTAATTTCAGAAAATTTAAAAGCTTGGCATCATCTGGCTTTAGTTTACGGAAGCAAGAATTATTTGCACCATTCCAATGTACGTTTACACGTAAAATGATGACAAGTGACGAGGTCACACGTATGGGAACATTTCCTAGCTGGTATGAATCAACGTCTGCTAACTCTGGGTCACCCAATGATTTCATGATGTCATCAGAAACATCATCGTCAGGTGGAGAACGCCCACAGCAACCCAAGGAACCCAAAGAATCCAAAGAACTAAAAATGTATACAATAATGTATTGTGTACCACTGATGTCACCCTACTCAGGTGAGATTATTTAAAGTGGTTAAAACATCTTATACTGGATCAAATGACATGTCAACCCAATTTTTTAGGTTATTTTACGGCGTCCAGCCCACCTAACTTAGCCTTCTTGGACTCTTGTCTATAACCAGTACTCACATAACCTTCCATAAGGCTGGGAAATTCTACATATTCCTTATTAATGGAGGAAAATTGACTTGGTCAAATTTTCATGGAAGGGTATAATAACTTCCCTGGGTAGAATTCGAAACCATACTTCCTTTGTGACACTATTAGATATCCAACTATCTACCAACTGCGTTACCAACCCGGATTGATTAAAACAAAATAGCAGTAAAGCATTTATTTAATAAGGCTACACATTTGGATGTATTTAATTTTTCATGTGGACTGCTGGTAAAATATGTACAACATTTATATTTACCTGGAGAGATATATATATAATTAACTTACAAATACAGATACAAAGTCACACAAGCCTGAAATAAAAGCATCAAAATAAGTGTAAATATGTCCATTGGACTTTAGAACATTTTGCATTTAATGAAAGATGGATAAAGGTTTTCAGGACTGGCGATGAAATTCAAGATTTTAGATTGAGCCTTGCTTCAAGAAAAATGGATGTCAACTTCTGATATTGAAGCACTTTCTTGCACTTTGGAGTCCTAGTGAAATTTATAATTGTTTATAATCATATGTTGTTTATTGAAATAAAATTATTGTTTATTTGTAGAGAGTGGATGTTTACCTGAAGTTAAAACATTTGAAACAAGACAGAATCTGTTCTGTAGTTTTTGTTTTATACAACCAAAGTAAGTTTTACTTGCATTATACTATTGTTCTGTTATTTTTATTAGCTAGCATCATTGTGCGCACACTCTTTGCTGCAGTTATTTCCCTTTGTTTAGGTAGCAAGATGTGATGTTACTATTGTAAGGAGTTTGGTAAAAACACTTCGGACTGGCTGTGACAGGGTTTTATCATGAACTTATAAATGCATCTAAACATAGCTTGTGGCTTCAGCAATACAAATAAGTCCATAAAATGACTGTATTATCTATTTATCTGACTGTTTAAAGATTCACTGAAGCAAGACAGTTATATTTATTGTGGCAATTTCAACTTGCAAAAGTTTGTGTGTTGAAATAAAACTTACTATCAATTTCCAAATCCACTCACATTTTGGGAGTATGCAAGCTTAATGCTGTATGTCACTTTACTTTTTCTAAATTTAAATTCACTATATACAAGGTTTTCACTTGATTGTTGAGGAGCAATGGTCCAGTGGTAGGACGCATGTTTAGGGAATAAGAAGCCCTTGGTTCAAACCCTGCCATAGGCACCACTAGTGCTAACTTCCTTAAGCAAGAAATTTACCTACATTTGTTACACATCACCCCAGTGTACATGGCTACTATGAGGGATCACCTGCATGAAGTTGATTTAAATGATCAGGGGTTATCATATGAAATTGTAGATTTGGTTGACCATGTATATCATGGTAGTAGACTTTAAATTGCACTTTATATATCCGTCCGTCCGTTACAAAATTTCCATCGCAGTTTTCTCAGCAACTATAACATGCAGCAGTCTAATACTTTGCATATTGCTTCATCCCATAGTCCCATGTGGTGTAAAGCGATTTCATGCTCCTTGCTCATCTACTTCCTGTTTGTCGCATATTTTTAGATTTTTGCGGGGGTATCACTAGTGAGCATTAGCTCACAGATTTACTTGTTTATTTCAGTACTATACCGTTGCTAGGTTACTTGCCTCAGGATATGATTGGTGTTTCAATATTTGAATTCTTTCATTCAGATGATCTGGCTAGGTTATATAACATTTTTAGTAAAGGTAATATTTCTTTACTTGTACTTTAGCTATTTAATGGCCTAGTGATTAGCTCACGGAACTTCTACAAGAAACATGGATGAAACTTCAAAATTAAAGAACTTTATCCAAAAAAATTAAGTAATTAAGGATCAGGGGTGACTACAGTATTGATCATAATTGAAACACACCATGTTGTTTCAATTCAGTCATATGGCTATCTGTATAGATCATTTTTAGAGCAAACACTGTATCTTATTTGCAGAATTTTTGTTTTCTTAAAGAAATTGTGGGTTGCAGTGGATGTGGTTGTTCCGGGCAAGAAACTTTCCTTTTTGCTTACTATTGAAGTCGCCAGAATGCAGACTTGGGGGCTCTGCTAATTTCCTTGAGCAAGAAACTTGCATACAGTTGTTCCACTCCACCCAGGTGTAAATGGGTACTGTGAGGGATCGCTGAAGGAGATTTCATTCAATGATAAAGGGTTATCACACAAAATTGTAGGATGAACATGTGTATCGAAACAGACTTTAAACGGCTCTTAAATTCTTAATTTCTTAATTCTGTTTTTATTGTTTTTCAGTGATAGCATTAAAAGGTGTGCCTTATAAAAGTGGTCCTATAAGACTTCTAGCAAAGAATGGTAGCTGGATTTCCTGTGTTACAGAATGGTCAAGTTTTGTTAATCCTTGGTCTAAAAGATTAGAATTTATTATTGGCAAACACACTGTGGTCAAGTAAGTCAAATATTTTTTTGAATATGCCAGTTAAGTAAAGGTATCACTACCTTGTGCTACATAGCTAATTCTATGGTACAGTCTGTGGTTTGAACTAATTTTCGAAGTCATTTCAACAGGGCTTCTATACTAGAAGTGCTCCAGCATTCCAAGGATCTCATAAACTTAGGAGGAATCCTAGTTATGCTAGTTAAGGATTCTGCTAGGATCCTTATCATTTGTCCTGTTTTTACTAGGGATTCCATATGGGTTACTGGTAAAAACAGTAAATATAGGACCCTGCATATTGGTAGTCAATCATGAAATTAAACTTTCATGCATTCCTGCATTTTTCATGCATTGTTTTGGCTCACTAATGAAATAAACCAAATTTCATAGGACAAAAAATACAAATGTCAATACAATTAATTGCGTTTTATTTACTATGTGCTAGATGTATGCATAAATAAACTAAATGTAATGTAATATCTTCCATGTTGTTTTCAGAGGTCCAGAGAATGTTGATGTATTTAGTGAGAACTTTCATCTACCACAAATGGTTGATAGTGTTAAACAAAATCAACAAAGAATTAAAGATCTTTTACTGCAGGTATGACTGATTATTAGTTTTACTAAAATGTTGATGATTTATTGATTTTCATAAAAGTCTTAATCTTAGGAGATATCTCTAGACTCTGAAAGTTTTTTTTTCAAGAGTGGTGTGGCCATGTAGTGGTAATTGACCCAGTGCTTTAAATAGGGCTAGCAGTATTATTTTTTCATTTTGGGCTCATATTAGGCCCCATTTCTCTTCCAACCTAGAGGTATATATTTTTCCATTTGCTGTATATGGTTCAGAGTAATTAGTAGAAGTTACTAAGATTTGTTTCTCTATTGAGCTTACTTTATGAACTGTTTTATTTAGTTTTCTGAGTGATGCTGAAATAAAATAATTACATCTTTCTATGAAAGATTCTTTGTTTATTCCTTGATTTTATATTTTTAATGCACATTTTTTTTTAGCCTGTAGAAACTGTGTATTTGGGAAATTTGAATGATAAAGTCAGTGGTAAAAGTAGTAGAAAAACTGTAGCAATTGTTGGTAAGCACAGTATTGTTTATACCCCCTTTTACAGTTATATGATGTTTATTATTACGGGTCAATTTTCTGTTAGGTCCCTGAAGTAAATTCTCATTTCCTTGAAGTTTTGTACTTTTAATTTCATTTTCCCAAATTTCTTACATATCATTGAGAAATCTCATGATATTGCTTTAACAATTGAAACTTTAAATAAGAAGACAGAAATATTCTTTTCTTTGCTTCGTCTTCTTCTTTTACCAGTATTGTGCAATATCCCCTCTGGGCCATCATCGCACAGGTTTATATGGAGGAAAATGTTTCCCCATAATTCATTTTTTGTTGAAGTTTTCTCATCAAAAAGGGCCGTGCCACATTTCCTTTACAAGTGAAAATAAAAACTAGCAGTGTGACATAAATAATCGTATGTTACCAAGCAAAGTCTCTTGATTTGATGAGTTAGTTTATGATTTGAAGATTTATTATGTAAGTGTTGTCAGGAAAGGCATATAATTTTAATAAGATTTTTTAAAATTGATAATTTTTACTTAAAAGAAGAGAAAGTGTGTACAGATTCAGTGCAGGTTATACCAGCGACAGAGTTAGAAACAATATATGCGAGTGAACGAGAGAAATCTACTATGCATGGTACAGGTGTGATCTTGAAAGAAAATTCTATAAGTAGAGCTTATGAACAACTTAACTATACTAACTGTATTAAAAAGTAAGTAACTTTTGTTTTTGTAACTTGGTCATCCTCATTAAAATTTGATACAGTTAAGTTTGATTTAGGATAATTTTGACCTTATTATAGGTCATTCTCATTAAAATTTTAAACAGGAAAGATCCACCATTAGGACCATCTTGGTTTTTGCTAAATCATGTTTTTTACGGTTTTATATGCTTTATTTGAGAAGACAGGGGTCCTTATATTAAGACCAAACCACTATTAAGACCCGCAATAACTGCAAATTCAAACACTATCATTACTCCCATGTGTGTTAGTCAATATAGTCCGTTATTGAGTGGCACTCTGTATTACTTTAAATATATCTTGACTATTCAACTCTGTTTAATTATAAATAATCATGGCGAAATCAATTTTCTAGCATAATTGTATTGAATATATACAGCTATTGTTAGATTGGATATTAATTTTAATTGACTTTATACTTTAACTTCCTGTCAATTTTTATCAGAATAATGGCTCGTAAAACACTTGGTTCCTTCATAGCATGTATACCATGTCGAAAATATGCCACCATACATACCACCATGATGGATAACTAAAAATTCAACTACTATGTCACATATCTAATTGTATCAATTCATTTCTAGGTTCTTACTAAGTCAACCAAGAAGTTTTTCTAGCGATTCTGATGTCAGAAAAAGTTCTTCTGAGGATGGTTTTGATGATGAGAAAACTTCTAACAGTAAGTTCTATAACATATATATATACTTAGTCCATTTGCTGTGTTTGTTTTTTATTTAGAATTATTAGTTAGAACATGTTCTTTCAATGTTTGTACCATTTAATAAATTCTAATGAGGAATTCTAATATTAATGGTTTTTAGTTTCTATACCTTTTTAATGGATGAATAACTTCTCTTTTCATTTAAAGCATCAGTTTATTCCTAGTAACAATTCTGAGTTCACTTTATAATAATTATAATAATTATATTGATAGTAATATTATGACTTTATCTAATGTGGATGACATATTGGGCTAAAAGCAATTTTCAATATGGTCCACACAAAGTTTACAATGTACTATGTATCCAGTACATAGTCATGAACAATTATGTGAAATCATGTAATCAATTGTACAAGCTACATTATTTTATTTCTTATCAGACTTTAAACTCTCATTAACAATCACAAATTCATATGTATGTGATAGATTAACTGATTCATATTTTGAAAATTAAAATTTTACGCTAACGGGTGTAGTTAGGGAGCAGGGATAAGGGGCTTGTCTTAAAAGTGCTTGTAGTATCAAATGTTCTATAAAATATATGTTCTTTTAGATTTTAGAGCTTCAATAATTTGTGTTTGCTGACTGTGTCCTTGCTGAAAAGATGCGCTTATATTTTGTTTTATTCTTTCTAATATATTCTATGATTTTTTTTTTATCATTCAAATGAATGAAACTCTTTTTTATTTCATTATTCAATACAAAAGCTTCATTTAGAATATTTTTCTTAATTAACCAATGTAATCTTTCCCATATTTACTTGTGTTATCCTATAAAATTCCTCGTTCCGAAGTGTTATCCAATGAAGACCTTCCACATTCAAATGCCTTCTGCTTTATTCAATGAAAACCTTCCACATTCAAATGCCTTCTGTTTTATCCAATGAAATTCATACTAATTTTAAAAGAATTTCTCCATTATCCAATGAAAATTCTTTTTACTCATTAGCCAATCAGATCTGCTGTTGCTTCTTTCAGGTCTCCTATATGTTTCTAGTATAGGTAAATATTGTTGATTGTTTAACATAGATTTCCTGTACAAATTAGGGATCAATTTAGAAATCCTGACAATTTCCCATTGAAACCACATATGCTGAAGAAACCTAAGTTTAAATTTTCTCACATTGTTTTAGTTTCCCAGGATTATTACTGAGTTAAACATTTAAATTACTGTGCACAGTTTTATTGTTTTATTTACTCTTTATTGACTCTTGAGATTTAAGTCTGTGAATTGTCTTACTCTTTCTGGGTTTCTTTAGTATAATTAGTGTTAAATGTTATGTGGTACTGATTTAATTGGGTCAAATGGTCCACATTGTGTATGCTAGATTATCTTATTGAAACAAACCGAGGGCTGGACATTAAAGGTCGTCCTTGTGCCCCTGATTACCTATATTGGGGTTTGGACAACTTGTTACTGCTAGTTATTATTCGGCATGGGCAAGTAAAATATATAGCTGGTTGTTCAACCTACTCTAAAAGTGAAAGTGAAACCCTTAAACCTATAGGGCTACATTTATCTAATTGGGTATTGGGGTAAATAATCAGATATTAGTAAATTAGTTTTAAGTTCATGAACATGTGAGGTAAAGAACTTACTTAGTAGATACTATGAGGTTTCATTTATTATATCTGAAAACTAATATCATTCCTATCATCATAAGGGTTGTTTTGAATTTTTAGAATATCATAATGAATCACTTTTAATTAAAAAGTTAAACTGCTTGTTGTTTTTTCCAATATTTAACTTGATTGTTTATTAATGAAAGTACATGTACTTGAAATCAGAAATAGAATCATCTCAATAATGTTCTACCATGTAATGTATTTAATTATACCCCCGCTTCGAAGAAGAGGGGGATATACTGTTTTACCCTTGTCCGTCCGTCTGTCTGTTACAAAATTTCCGTCGCAGTTTTCTCAGCAACTATAACATGCAGCAGCCTAATACTTTGCATATTGCTTCATCCCATAGTCCCATGTGGTGTAAAGCGATTTCATGCTCCTTGCTCATCTACTTCCTGTTTGTCGCATATTTTTAGATTTTGGCGGGGGTATCACTAGTGAGCATTAGCTCACAGATTTACTTGTTATGTCATTATTAAACTGATTCTAGATTAGTAACAGTTTAAAGATTTTCTATGTCTGAGAATGGACATACTGGTAACCCTATTTATCTTGATTTTGTTTTATTGATTTGTTATAGAAAATATGATATTTTCTACAAAAATAATTGTACCTTGCCCAGTTACCTCAGTAGGAAGCATGCCTGTCTGTCAATCCAAGGGTTGTGGGTTTGATTCCTGGGAGAAGCATACATGCATAAACTTTTAAAATACTTTCTGTGGTATTTCAACCTACCACCGAATCTTATCAGGTAGTTGTAATAAGGTAATTGCTTAGTACTGGTGAAAAGCTTGGATCCAAAGATTTTAGCCTCTCCAGGGATAGACAGTTGATCCACTTACCAAGAAGGTATCAATAAAATACTGACACACGTTAGTCTGAGTCATCAAAATAAATCATTATGAATTATCATCATCACTATAGTGGAATTAGTGGAATTATTCATATTGGTAAAAATGTAGTTTGGGTTAACAAATTTGTACTAAACTTAGTTTTATGGGAAGTTAGATATTTATATGAACTTGACCTTGAGATTTAACCTGAGGTCAATTGGTCAAGGTCATTAAGTTTCAAGGTCAACTGGTAAGAATGGTGTTAAAATATACCCTAAAGTTCCCTCCTGTACCTATTTGTTTAATCATCAGCACACTATTTAGTTAATTTTAGCAAAATTGTAACAGATAACTCACATGAATGTTTTTGATTTTATTTATTCTTTGAATTTTGTGCTAAGGTAATGTAAATGTTTTAACCATATTCCTTGTAAATAATCATCTGTTTTTGCAGCACTATTTTTTCTTGCCTTATTACGGTGAAGGAGTTTTTTTACATTTTTTTCTGCATGCAGGTAAATCTATCGAGAAATGGCTTGCCACGAGTATTGATGATTTAGTCGCCACGAAAACGCTACATCGCACGTCAGATGAATCGAGAAGCCTTCCAGCCTTGAATGATGATTTTTGGAAAAAACGCATAAGTATATGCTCAAAATGTACTTTTTTTTAATATTGCATTTTGACCACACAAAGCAGATTCTTTCATTTATTATCTTTTTCATTAAATCATTTAGAGTTCTATGTAGGAGTTAATTTTAAATTATTGATAATTTTACCCCAACTCATGAAAGTTAAAGGGGTTGTGTCGGAGTGAGCTTGTGGGTGGTAAATCACCTGTCTGTAAAATGGCTTCCAAATGAGAACTGGCTTACCAGGTAAAAGATTGTTATAACTTCTGGTATATTGATGTATTATTGTATACTTGAAGTTAAGTGTCTCACGGGGTCAAAAACTAGGTCAGTCTCTAAGGGCAGGGTATACTCTGGGGGTATATAATCCTCTATAGTGAATAGTAATATGTTCAGTTTCAATATTGTTCTATTCATTCACTCTTTGGTAAGTACATATTTTAATTTTGCTCATTGTCATTCTTATAATACTGAGTTTGAAAAATATGTTTAAGAAAATCCTATCTTTAACAATGGGTAAAAATATGTGTACTAAGATTTTACACTACATGTACTTTACTTCCTTTTTGAGATGCCCATTTTCTTAAAATGACATGTTTTGTTGTGCAACCCTTGTCTGACCTCTTAAAACATGTTTTAATTCATATGGCAAAGCCATTAAAATTGAAACTGTGTTGCTTGATTTAATACTTTTAAGAATACTGATTAACTAATGAATTGTTTATGATTGTGTTCACATTGGCATTATAATTTAAAACTGACATGGATATACTGTTACGGTATGTATAAAATGTGGGTTGAATCCACAACACTAAGGCTCGTTGAACTGTACTGAAAGTTGAACCCTTGGCCCTCTGGCTTCATTGAGGGTTGAACTCTTGGCCCTCTGGCTTCATTGAGGGTTGAACTCTTGGCCCTCTGGCTTCATTGAGGGTTTAACTCTTGACCCTCTGGCTTCAATAAGGGTTGACCTCTTGGACCTTGAGCTTCAATGGACTATACTGAGGCTTAAACTCTTGGCCCTGAGGCCAGAATGAACTTTACAACCTATATGAGTTATAGTCTCTGCTGAGGTTATTAATTAAGTTAAGGAAAAATCAGTGAATAATCTTTTTTTAAAATTATATATCCATTATGAGATAACAAGCTCTCTATATTTATATGAGTATAATGTGTCTGTTATCATTATAAAACAGAGTCTGCTTTGATGTGGATGAGACTAAATAAAAACAAAACAAATAAATATAATTTGTCAGTATGATTTTTGACAGAATGAGAAACGAAAAGGGTACCAAGATAAATTTTCATTGCATACTTTAATGTATAAGGCATGTTTTATCATTTCCCTCGATGTTATCTTTAATATAAAGTACAAGTTTGGTCATAAAGGAGGCTTCTCTAGGTTAAATGGATCAAAAGGCAAGTCTTTCCACATGTTAACACGTCATGCTTATTGAAATAGGTCTCAATTTATTTATGGCATTTGAGTGAAAGCTGTTTCTTTGATTATCTTGGATATTCTTGGATATTTTTATTTTTACATTTACGTGCTGGGGGAGATAAGTTTTTGTTGTTGGTATCAGACCCCGCCCACAGGGTCCTACTGTTATAAATTGTAATATTAGGAAATCGCAGAAATCTAACAGTTTTACATTTACTTGCTTGGGATAAGCTAAACCGATTGGTCTCGCACTCTGCCTCAAGGGTCTATAGATATACATTGTAATTTTAGGAATTCTTTACTGAAGTCTTCAGACTTAGTGCTATCATTCCATTAAACTTCACTGTAAGCTTCTCAACTAATTCTAATAATGACTGTTAACTTACATTAGAACTTACCTGCTGTAGATGTCAGCATTGTAATGTAGAATTGTTTTCAATCTTCTTGTCTGAATTTTGGTAGAGCAGTCAAGTCCTCAGGACTCTTGTTTTAGTATATTACTGCATCTAGCTCAACTGTTCCTTAGCTGATACTCTGTCTAACAACATATTGTATTTAAGTCCAGCGGCCATTCAGCACCTTGATCGGCTATGCAAAATCAGTCTGGAAAGCCGAATAATGCATTTTTCAGCCCTTTATTGCTTAATAATTTTGTGTAATATAGAGTTGCATTAAATCCTATCTAAATTAAGGCGAGCATATATGTCAGTTGGACTTTTGTTTTAGTATATTAATCCAGCGCAACTAATCAATTTTCTTGGATTCTATTTTTTTACCATTACAGCCTGCCTCATTCCCATTTTGTGATAAATACGCTCTATACTGTTATAAAAAAACATTGTTAAATTTTCATGATCTGTATGAACTGTTGTGGAAGAGAATTGAATGATCTGTCCAACTAACTTAGATAAATGGTTCTTAACCAGATTTAATTTGAGATATCTCCTTCACCATAATGTCTGCAATATTTTTGTTTCTGCTTTTATTTTCAAGATAGTTACAGAATTCTGTACTTCCAATTCCTTTTATGCACTATTTTACTTGCTTATTCATGCACAGCTTGGTAGATTGTTCAGCAAGGATTATTCAGCAATAAGTTTTAAAAACTGTTCTTTAATGGGAATCTATTTTTTGTCAAAGGGAGATAACTGTGTATTCTTCTTAGAAAATTGAATTGTACAAGAGTTACTGTTCTTTATTTTCTTATATTTTAAAGTGAAGAGCCTAACATGATTTTTTTCTTATTTGTTTTATTTGCTTCCTCAATATGGAGCTTTATCTATGTATTCTAATATAGACGTAACCAGCCTTCGTTCATAGATCCTAAGATGCTGTGCCATGCAGCTATAATCTACATTTACTGAAACTGGATTATCCAATTTTTCGGACAGGACAAAATTTGGACAAACAAGATTTAAATGTATTTTATATGTGAACATGTTCTATTCCTTCCTTTCATTATATCATATTGTTGATATAGATTAGTTGTTTATTAGTTTATTTAGTTTATTTTAATACAGTGTTTGTACAGGCTTATAAAAGTATTTAAAGTATTAAAAAGTAAAGGTATGTTTTAAATTTCCTTTAAAAGTGACTTTCAGTTGGTTAAGAGTGGTATTAAAAAAATTACACCTATGCAATTGCATTTGAAAAATGCTGGATTTTTCAACATTTAAGGATAAAAAACTGTGAAATTATTGTAAATAATTTTCTCTATCAGATGAACTAATTTATTCATTTTCTTAGAATGGATGTTCATTTTTTTAGTGGATTTTCATTTTTGGATGGTGAATTTTTGTTTTTTTGAGGGTTAAGAAATTCCTTTTTTAATGAATGTTGATTGTATATTATGGAAAGAATTCAAGGATATGAATTAATACAAACAAAATGACTAATTAACTCTATTCAGCTAAATAAGTCAGATATAGTCCTAGAAAATGATCTTATAGTTCTTGAAAAGTCATTGAAATGTCCTTAAAAGATAAAACCATCTTGCCTGTATGAACTCTGTAATGACTTTATTTCAGAGGCGAGTATGGTATGATTATCACCATGCCGAATAGTATATATGTATATTTAGTAATATAATATACACACATGTACATTTATACATATAATCTTGAAAGTTTAAATATTAATATATCTTACTAATTTTTTCTCCTACTTCAAATTGTCTTATATTTGAATGGTATTAATGTTTTTGTGTATTTTTTCATATATTTCAGTTTTATCTGATTCTGACTTTGATTTTGATATCAGTGTACCAAAACCACCCAGCTTTGGTAGTAGTACAAGGGTAAGTGAATCATTATTCTCATTTGGGGCTTTGTTGTGGCAGTTTCAGCTGGATTGAGTCAGACAGGTTGTCACTTATTCATAAATTATGCATATCATTGAGAAGCCCATTTGAACATAGTTAAAATATGAAAAGAGTACTTCACAAATATGGTATATAATAACTATAAGTATAATGATTTCAATAAAATTTTGTTTCCAAAATCTTAAAAAGTCACACATGTCTATTGAGGTCAAATACCAACTGCATCACTCTTACATGAATTTTTATTATTTATTTTCTTGATTTTAAAACTTTAATTAAAGAAAGTAATTGCTTAAAATTTCACTCATGTCAATGGGAATGCATACCAATGATTGATTTTGTTTACACAAGCACCCTTAATAGTGGAAAGCTCTGCAATAATAAAACTATTTCATGTATTTCTCTTGTACAGGTATTGGTCTCAGAACAAGAACATCGGGACAATGAACCTCTCTTAGATCACATGACAGTACGGGATCAGTTACAGTTACCGTCTGCTCTCGTTGAAGCCAACTCACAAACTTTACCTCCTACACCTAGAGAGATACCACCTGTAGCAACTGATGAGCCACCTTTAATGACCTTGACACGAGAATCACTATGGAAACATACAATACTTCAAGAACAGCTTTATATAGCCACAGCTAGTCCTGAACGAAATATTTTGTTTGTAAATGAACAACGAGACATGGACTATCACAGTGGTAAAAGACAGAGGCACAGTCTGAAACGATCCCACTCACCAGATCGTTCAAGTATGGATAGATGTAAGACTGGACGCCATTCAACCGAGAGTCCACCTATAAAAGTATCAAGCTCAGTGCTGAATCCTATATTTCCTATAATAAGCTGTGAGACTCAGTATGCTGAGAGTGGAACCAGTAAGAATTCCTCATCAAGTGCTAGAATGATGGTACCAATGCAGATGTTTCCTATAGTATCAATGCAATCCTCAACAAATCAGCCAATAAATGCCCAGGCTAGAACATTACATAGTAATATGATATGTACAAGTGAGGATCAAATAGCAGGTATTTATTACTTTAGATTTATATCTTTCTCTTGTAGAAACAGACTCTGAGCAGTAGTAACAAAATGCCTTATTTATACTGAAGCACAGAAAGGCAAAGCCCAATTTTCCGTGTGGTACAAAAGAAGTATGGTGATGGTTGTGTTAGAATATATGCTAAGGGACTGAATTGTCCCTCATTCAAACTCAACGCAATGACACTTCTTATTTCTTACTAAGAAAAGATTTATCTACAGTTGCTTTGTTTCACCAAAGGGTAAAATTGGTACTTGATGATGAGTTAATATTGTTGGCTTGTTTGTTGGCTGCACATATAGTAGAGTCTTGTCAAGCATATTAATAGATACAAACAGCATGATGAACTTAGGTTATAGCTGTAAAGTTGGAGTATTTATCATGTATGTGTATTGTTAAAGCAGTGGTCCCGTGGTAGTACCCACACCAACACTTAAGGATTTATAAGTCCCACTTTGGAACACCACTCAGGGAGCTGCAAATTCCCATGAGTAAGAAATTTACCAACAGTTGTTCCACTCCACCCAGATGTAAATGGGTACTGTGTGGATTACTTGGTTTAAGGTGATATTGATAATCAGGGGTTATCATACAAGGTTGTGACATCAGCTGTTCATGTACAGTAGAAGTTGAGAATTCCGCTTGTTGGGAAAAGTAGAAAGTTAAAAAAAAAAACCAGACAAACTTGTCAGTCATGGCTCTGTGCTGTATTCTCATTTTTAGCCAGAATTTTGCAACGAAAAAAATTCAGCTTAAGTTTGGTGAAACCCGGGCAGGTGGGCGTCCAGTGACATTAACTATTGTGCTGAATTTATTTTTTCTTTACCATATATTTCTGCCATTCAGTGTCAGATCTTTATGAAATTTCATACAATGATAACATGCCATGTGATGAACTGAATTAGAAAGAAACCACAACTCTTCCTGGCTTTATATGGATAATTTCACTTTGTAGTTTTTGTGTTAAAGTTTTTTATATGTTGGATATCTTTGTCATTTATGGTCAGATCTTGATGAAAATCTGACTTTAATGTGGTTTCCACATTACATTTCTTGTTTACTGTATATGTAAGCAGATTTAAGACATAACTTTTTACTTTTCTAATTGTAGGTATGACATTTAAACCACGAGCAATGGTAGGTTTTCAACAATCAATGCGTGGACAACCACGTATGGCTGTGGGTTTACCTTTACCTATTCAACAGTTAAACAGCTTTGTCATGCAGCAAGCTACTTCAATGGCCCCAAAAACTGTAACTGCTCGTCAGTCAAGGATGAAACAAGAGGTAGGCACTTGTTAATTAAGGCCGTCATCAGGAATCGCGATATCGACGTATCGCCGATTCTTGACAGACAAACTGATATCGATTCGGGTTTGGAATAACGATACAATATAGCATTTTATAAAGCTATAAACTACAGAACGTTTTTTATATTTCTGAGTTTTCATGTATTATGCTAAGTATTTATAACAAGAAAATACAGCTGATTATAGTTTGTTTTATGTCTGAAACATCTTTTAACATCATACATAACATCATGAGAGCATTATATAGTATATATACTGGAGTTCTAGAGGCTTCTATTACACTCCTTGTATGACTCAATATATCAATAAATCACCGATACTTGCCTTTCGATATATATTGATACTAAATTTTTATCAATGACAGCCCTATTGTTTATAAACAATTAATTTTTGTTTGTTTGAATACAATTTTTGATGACTAGAAGGATTGTGAAGTGCCAAGTATGGACAGGGAGCATTATTGGTCTGATTTGTGATTTGAAGGAAAGGAAATCATAAATCAATGGGTACTTAGGCAGATTCTAAAAAGGGGGTAGGGTAAAGGACATGGGGGTTTGCCCAGGCATTCTGACTGAATGCATTTTTGCTTTCTGAGATGGAGCTTAATTTTACTTTGATTACATGATGTTCTGGTCTTTTTTATTGAAGAGTAAAAAAAATTAGGGTTGATAGGAATATATCTCTCTTGAGAAAAATTTGAATATTAAAAAGTTTTGGCTTGAATTGAACATGTTTAATATGAAGAAATAAAATAAGAAATAACTAATATTTGGTATATTTGTAGAAATCTAAAGGTGACCCACAATCAAGCTCTGAATCCTCATCTACTGAAGAAACAGGATTATCATTTTATATACTTGAATCATCAGAGAATAAAATAAAATTGGTAAGTTTTTACTTAATAATTAATGTCTCAATTTTGTGAAACAAATAGAGGATATTTATCTGCTTTAGCATAAGATTGATTCTTATTTCATTTTCTAAGCTCATTAGTTTAAATAAGAAAAATCTTATTAAAAAATTTCATTTTCAGTGCTTACAAGAATTGAAATTAAAAATATCTCATTTCAAAATTGACAAATATTCAGTTTCTTACTTGCTTAGTTATGGGTTTTTACACAAATATAATGTGACATCATTTCGTATCAAAGATGGAGCAGTTAAATTTACTGTTATGGGTTTTGTACTCAGATTGTCTTGTAGGCCAATTACCTTGTTAATTTATATATTACTTATTCTATGTAAAGTATTTGTTTTATGGAAACGAAGTAAATCTTATTGATGTTTATTGCAGGCATATAATCATTTAGTGATGCAATCTCTAGCTAGACAGTTAAGTCCAACTAAAGGATTAGATCCAGCGCCATGGTTACAAAAAGTTCCATTTCCTGATGGTTTAAAGTATCGTTATCATATGTATAGAGCTAAACATAAACGACAATTGAAGAAGGACAGGGAAGAGCTGGATAAGATTCAACAACCAGATGTGTTGTTGAGCCAATTTGAAGAATTACTTAGTGATGTGACGGCCTGTAATGGTCCCCTTACGGTAAAAATATTTTTCAACATTTTGCTTTTCTCCTTCCAGGACTTAAATTTTTAAAATTGGGTTTTCCTGTTTGGACAGCAAGCTGTATATTTTGCTTGCCTGCATCAAATGTTTACTTGCAGTAACAATTTGCCCTGAACCTAAATACATGTATAGATCATCAGGGGCAATTGGACGACCTTTAATGTTGAGTCCTACCATCATAGGATTTAGCTTGGGACAAATTAAACTTAGACAAGTAATATGATTCTCAGTCTTCACAACTTTCATTAGCACTATAAATTGGTTCCAGCGAATTGATTTTTTTACTGGGCCAAATGAAAGTTTAATGTACCATTGATTTGTTAAATTATGCTGTCAATTTTTATGATTTACTTATTGAGATATTCTTATGTTGAATAAACACACACAAAAAAATCTCAAGTTAACAAATTTTTGACAAGTTATTATGCTGTATATATTTGTTCAGTCTAATTTCTATTAATAATTGTTTTTATTGAATTAAGAAAATTGTGGCTACAAGAAGTCTGTGGACTGTGGGTCCACTCACATTCTAAAAGTCACTGGACTGACAGTGATTTTGGTGGACTGGGTCCACGGTCTACCGGCCAGAAATAGAAAACTGCATACTTTGTCTCCTTAACTTGAACCTTAAGAAAATCATTGATGAAAGTTTTCAATATTAATACTGATTTTAGTATTTTAGGGAAAAATTACTGCATGTTATTTGCACGAAACATGTTTATTTCAGTATTTTGAGAGTTAGTTTTCAGTATTTTTCATAACTTTCAACTTCCATCCATGGAAATTGAAGTTTAATTACTTGATTACCATTATATCTGAGATATTTCTTTTGTTTCAGGATCAAGAAAGTGAGTTTTTATTTTTCTCCGATTCTGATCTATCAATGTGTTCATGTATGAGGGATGCTTGTTGTAAAGAACAGCCTTACGATGATCATGGTATATCAGACGCTATGAAGGCTTTACGTAAACATAATAAGAAAAACGATAAACGTGTTAAGAAATCTCAGCATTCCAATAGTCATCAAAATGTCTCGGTGCAGACGGACGAACCGGAAGACTTTACCAAAATGGAAGTAGATTCTGACCCCGGGGGTAACAATAGTTTGAATGAAAATGAGAACGAACCAATGGAAACTCTTGTGAAATCTAAAACTGAAAGTTGTAGCAGTAAAAGTGACTCTGGTGATGGAGATGGTAGATGCTACAATAGTTCAGATTCGATAAACTCATCGAACAATAGTGACTTAACTCCGAGTGATCAGAGGAGTAATAATGAGAATGGTTCATCGCTGAAGGAATCAGACGGTGACGCCATGTCGAAAAAGTCTGACTCCAGTTCCAGTGATAAACATTTACTGTCATCGGAAAGTGAGTCAGAAACTAAAAATAAAACTTCTGAGGACTGGTTCAATAAATTATTCACGTCATTGGATATTTGTTTTCCTCATGTTCATAGAGATTGTGCGCCGTGGTTATTAGACGTTGAATTCACCGAAGACATTAAAATGAAATATCACCTAGAAACGAAAGAAGCGGAATCTGTGTTGCTAAGTGATAAATCTCAATTAGACGAACTTGAAGAACCTGATTTAGTTAAAGCTCAGTTAAATGCTTTAATGGAAGAGTTAGGTGATTCGAACTTGGACCTAGTCTCTATAATGTCCAGTGGTGATCCAGGGACTAATGATATGGATGGATCTGAGGCATCCAATCAGGCGGTATTCTAGATCAAACATAACTTTAAAGTGAAGTCATTAATCATTCAGTTTTATCTGTGAGACAGAATATGGGTCTGTGAATTATTTTTGAAAGTCATCTTCATCAATCATATTTACGTTTTATCATATTTTTTCTTGTTAATTTATTATTATTTGTATGTACACTGGAGTTGATAATCTTGTTGCATCTCCTCTCATGAATCTGGTAAAATTATGAAGAAAGCGAAAGTTGTAATTATGCCCTTCAATTTTTGTTTATCACATTAATAATAATAATAATAAAGACTTTATTTATAGAGGCAACACAGTTAGGCAGGGCCCAATCTTCCCTGTGAGCCTCAGTGATAGGTCTAGTTTATTTAAGTGCTATTAAGGATGTGTAAACATTTTTTGGTTATCTTCGAGCTTCATTATTTTCCATTGTGAAAAAGCCAATTTAGGTCCTATTTTATTCAAAGAAATCACTGTTAATGTTATTATATTTCTCCCAATCAGCAGTTACAGAGTCAATGAGTTATTATTGAAATTAGCAAAATTTGGATTTTATTTGATAAGCTAGCATTCTTAATACCTTGGTCATTCACTGTGAAAAACCTCAGATATATTTAGACGCCATTTTGTAACTATGTTTGCCTCACAACAAAATTCTTTACCCAGTATTGAAGTTAACAAATCTACGATCATTTAGGTGATGATTAAAGTTTTTTTGTCTATGAATTTAAAATACACAATTTAAATGAAATAGTAATGCAATATTTAGTCACATATTTTTCATACAAAAATGTTTTTACGAGGCCTTGTTTGTTTATGACAAGAACTATTTTGCATAACTTAATTAACTAGATTTGCCTGTGCTTTGTTATGTGTATGCAGCAAAAATCCAACATTATTGGTGCCCCCCACCCCCTCCCTCTATCTTTTTGAGATTATTTATTCATTGAATGGCTGAGGTCGTAGTGTTCTGAATGTGTAAGCTAGTTACAAGATTAGTCTCCCTTTGACTATTCATTCATTATGTGCTATGTTTTTCTCTGACTTCATTCGTACTGCTGATGTTGTAAACTGTGGTATATTTGAGATCTGTCTTAGAGCAGTGATTAAATTGATAAGAAGTTAAGAAGTTGCAATGAAATCTAATGTCTAATGTCTTTCTTTAAAAGAACAACTTATTGGCTATAAGGAATTACTTTCCAGGCTTGAAAATACTATTTTTTGCATTGATAGAATTCCTTTTTTGTCTTGAAAATTTTGTGAAAATACAGTGTTCCATTTATTTTATGTATATAATGTTTAACTATTGTTTTCAGTTTTATTGATTAAATTTAGTTACTCAGTAATTGTTTATTTATGTTAATTATTTTATTAGTTTTGTTGATTTTTATTCCAAATATGGGCACAGAGTAAATAGGATTCAAGAAAAAATAAACTCAATTTGCCTTAAATTTGTTTATTTAATATCGAAACATGTGGTTAGTTTCCTACGCATATCATAAACTAGCACTTGGTACCTCCTGGTTCCCTGTATTTGATATTATAAACTTATGAATTTTGGTGTTAGAAGGGTACCAGTGGACAAAGTGCTAGGTAGTGAGGAAACTGTCAAATGGATAAGAAATAATGGCTGTACTGATTGTCAATATGCTTTATTGTACCGTCAATGCCTTCATAAAAATTATCGTTCAAGATATCATGAAAATTAAATGAGTTATGCCCCTTTTAAACTTTTATTTTTGTATTTATGTTCTATGCATGCCAACTTAATGCAACACTGAATAACATTTTTTTACCTACACTGGGGTCTTAAACTCTTAAAGTTTCTAAGCATTTTTATTTTGTTCAATATAATTATTACAGACACATTTGTTTAGTATTTTTATTGTATATTCATGATATACTAAAATACATAATTGATGGTTCATGATAAACTGTCTATTAACTGTGAAAATGGTAACAACAAGTAAAGTATATCTTAGTTCATGTATATTCCAAAACATCCTAAGTTTAACATATGTAAAGAAACTTTTGAACCCCAGTGTTATTCCATGATATACATTTTTAAAAAAGTTTGACAAGATTTTTAAAAAATTGGTCAAAAGGATCCTATTGGCATTTTGATCCAACTGAAAACTTTGTTTTAAGCCTCCTGAAATTGTTTGTAAAAGAAAACTTTGTTTTAAGCCTCCTGAAATTGTTTGTAAAACAAGAGTTATAGCAGTGTTGCATTAAGCCGACAATGTATAAAGGCTATTTATAATGGTTATAAAATCACTAATGTAAAGTCTGACAAAATTGACCTGATACAGTTGGCCTATATTACTGTAAGGTTCTACTATTTGGAACTACATGTATGGTGGTTTTTATAGCAGAACTTTTCTTTAGTATAATTGAACACCTAGTTACAACTAGTTAGATATCACTTATGTTTCAAGTATGTTTAGTTCATCAAATATCGGCAACTATAGAACTAAACACAGAAGAAATTGTACTCAATTGTTAACTTAACAATCATTGACAACCTTGAGAAATGATGTTAGTGTATTCAGCCCAGTGGGTATGGGGAGTTGTTCAGAGCCGTCCGAAAGTTCTTGAACTTATGAAATATTGAGAAAAACTGATAATGCAAAACACAAGTAATTTTAATATAATCAAACCTTATTCATGTAACATAGTTTGAATAATAAGTTAATTCTATACTAATTAATGCTGATTTTTGAATTTGCTTAATTGACTCTTGGTTTCTTGTTTCATGAGTAATTTGGAATATGTGAACCTCTATTCTGAAAAACAATATTTTGTCTCAGGACTTAAGAAGGGCATTGTATATTCTAAAAGGAAATAAAACTGTACATTGTAGCAGTGAATGAAGGTGATATCAGTCAAACATGGTAATAAATAATGTCAAATTTTCAGCTGAATTTGATATTCTTTGTTGAAGATACATGTATGTTGATTGACTTGAAGTTTTTAATTTAACTGCTGTGAATATGAACTTGAGAAAGAGTATCGGGTCAAAATGTACCGACTGTTATCATACATGAGTGAAAGTTTTCAGTTTTAATACTGATTTCAGGAAGATTTTGCAGAGCATTTTGGGAATAAATTACTCTATGTAGTTTATAGGAAATTTGTCTATTTTAGTATCTTGAGAATTAGTTTTAATATTTCCAAAACTTTTAACTTCCACCCACATACATGTTTGTTATATTGAAATGGATTTATGACTTCTATTGCATGTTTTAACTTTTTAACTGTGATATGGAAAGTATTAAATGTGCTTATTGTCCGCAATTTTTAATGATTACGTGTAATTATAAATTGTCTTAGATTAATTAAATGCATCAGTGCAGTGTCGTCATGTTTAGGCCTGCCCCCTCCCTAAAATTGACATATTGTGAAACTGTGTAGCATGCGTCTTATTTTTATTGGAACTCCAAAAATGATAGAAAAATGGCAATATAAACTAACCAAAGGGAACCTACTCTTACAAACATGATATTTTGTGTTGATATCCTCAGGTTTCTTACAGTAACCTGAAGCATTAATGGTAACATAAACAATCTAGTCAATATATCATGAATCATACATGATCTTCATCTCTTACTTATACATATATAAATGCAGACCTGCCAACTTTTGCAAATCCCAATGAGGGAGATTTATTCGCAACAAACATTTCACTATTCGCGACACATATAATAAAATGAGAGATAAAGATCACTTTTGCCATTAATATAGTTGAAATAGACTGTATCTGGAAATCAAATATTTGGGTTTTTCCCTGTGCTATTGTTCATTTTTTCTCAAGTGTCAAAACATGAAAAATTTCATGGTGACTTTATGTGATAAAATAATCGTTGTCTTACATTCGTGATTTTTCGAATTTTTTTTTAATCAGACAGAACTGTTCATGCTGTATAATGAATAAAAGATATTTCAGTTACACCAAGGGTACAAGCCTAAATATAATAATTCAGTCACTGTGAAATTAATCCAGCTTTTGACAGTTGAGGAAAAATGGACCATACAAACAAACTTTCATCGTTACAATAAAACATGTGTACAATGAATGATAGGATTTAATCCCTATTTTGTGGTTTCATCAATAAGCTTTGGATAGTTTTGTTTTGTACTGCCTGTGCACGGACAGAAAAACCCATAAATTGGAGTTCCGAATTAGGTTTATTGATGTATTTCAAATAATTGGTGCTTTTGATTTCATCAATTTTGTGAATTCTTTTTAGGTCATTTTCAAATAATTTTTTACATTTATGTGTAATAATGTGTATATGTATATATTTAAAATTGTATATATGAACTGATTGTTTGAGTTATATCATATCATCGTTGTCAAGTCAAAACCTTGTAACTTCAGTTCCTAATAGTGAAGTTACATGGATTTGACTGGACACCCATGATATGGGATTTTAGCTTCAAAACAAATCTGCTTATCTGTAAGCCTCAGATTGAATGTGCCTGATTAGTGGACACACTGTTTATTTTGTTTTGAAGCATTGTGTTGACCTCAAGTCACTCCTGGACAGCTTGGGATAAAGTCACTTATTACATGGTGCATATACCACATTATTTTTATTATCAGAATGGGTCAAAATACCAAAAATGATTAAATAACATGGTATGCTTTATTCCTTAGCTTTTTTGCTATTTCAACATTTTAGAAGTGGAAAAATACATTGAAAAAAAGTATAAAATCATGCTGTTTTAACTTTATTATAAAATTACTGATTTTTCGAACAAATCTACATGCACATATGGGCTCCTTGTGACTTATTTGAGAAGCATGAACTGTGTCAATGAGTATTTCATACATGTGTATATGTTCTCATTTTTTAAATTTAAGTTAGAAAAAATCCATATCATAAGTTAGAAATAAATCCATATCATTTTGTATGCATTAAGCTTAGTAAGTGTATATATTTTGTGATTAAAATCATATCACATTTCGTGGGCTTAGCGTAAAACGGTTGTAAATCAATTTTAAAAAGAGTTAGTTACCACTGTTTTGCGCTAAGTCTGGGATTTGAATCCTGTTATATTTTGTTGTGTATATTTTGTATGTACATTTGTATATGAGTACAATGTACCGAGTCGTATGATGTTCAACTTATTTAAAAACATAGTGTGTAAAATAGTGTACATGTAATATGTATTTTATATTTGTCTGTCATTCCATTGTATATGTAATTTTTTTTCATAATAAAAAACGTTTCCTTGTCAATGATGTTTTTTGTAATTATTTATGAATTAACCTACTGTTGTCTATGATTTATGGTAAAATAAAGTATAGACACAAGCTTTGATGCCTGTTTGAATTAAGTCAGGATTGCTGTAGTACACCTAATGAGTGCCCTAGGTTATATATACAATGTATATATATGGATGAAAGGTTTAAGGACAAATCCTGAAGTTCAAGGTTTTGGAATCAGTAAAAGGGTTATATTTGCTATGTAAAGTTGCAGAAATTGTTAAATGCAGAAAAATTGAGATTTTAAAAATTTTGAACTTTCATCAATGTTTTATATGGCAGTCGATCCACTTAGCCAGCTTTCTTGGGTGCTTTCATCAGTACTCCCCTATCAACTAGATACATGTACCAACAAAAGTTTTAAATGTTAAGGTAATCAACATTTTGACAAATTTTCAAAGAAGGTTAGAACCAGCCATGATAAAAAAATGTACCTTGATTGCTGGTAGTGCAGCTTGTAACACTCCTTGATATCAAATCTAGTGTCTTGAAGAGGGTATGGGTTCGAATCCCATCTTGGCAGGATATACCCTTCCATGAAAATTTGACAATAATGTCTTAAAATAACCTAAAAAATGACATGGCCTTAAACCCAATATAACTTGGTTTAAAGTCAAGCATGGTCTCTATGTACCATGCCTTTGTTTCTGACCATTCTGGAGGCCTTAAATGATGAATCAAAAATAATCAAATTCTATTCAACTGTCTATTGACCCCGCTGATATAAATTTTGTACTTGTTATTAATAAAAATAGTTACGATATCTATGCACACGGATTAGTGAACAAATATACAGTATTTTAATCAGCAGGGTTATGTATGCATCTCTGTCAGTTGATTAAATGTTAATTATACCAGAGTGTAGCTGTCTGTATTGTCCATTGGGTATTCTCCCGAGATTGCTCCATGGCTTTTTATAGAAATGAACTTCTGTCTTTGCTGACCTCACTTTTAAATAACGATAAATTTGACAAAATCAGTAACTTTTTATTTATTTTTTTCAACTTTTAGTGGTGCATACATTAACCTCTCTGATTTAACTACTCACTGCACTACTTTTGTACTCACTGTTAGTAAAATAGGTTTAAACCTAATGAACATAGACTTTAACTCAGGTCGATAGCGCAGTCGGTAGCGCGCCGGGATTTGGAATCTGGTGTCCCGAAAGGGGTATGGGTTTGAATCCCCCTCTGGGGAGGTTATACCCTTCTATGAAAATTCGACAATAATGTCAACTTTCCTCCATTAATTAGAAAAAATAGAGAAGTTTCCAGCCTTGTGGAAGGGTAGGTTAGTACTAGTTATAGACAAGGGTCCAAGAAAGCTAGGTTATGTGCGCTGGATGCCGTAAAATGACCTAAATTTTGTTGACACAGCGTTAAAAACAATAAAAAAAAGAACATAGACTTTACCTTATTAGGTAATTATAACTTGTTTACAAATCTGTTTTATTTCTATTGAGGAAACATTTATAATAAGTGAGGCATTATCAGTTTCCTATCATTTAAACCATCATTGAAAGAGGACTTGATTAAGCTGTTGTCTTGAAGGTCAATTTGCACAAGTTACAAATACTTATAAAATGTATAACTTGTTTCATTGATTTTATATAACATAATTTTATATCCTGTTTGTTCTCAGCAGCTTTCTTGGTGTAAGGGACGTAATCTATCACTGTAACATTAATAATTCAATTGTAGTTATCCCCCTTGGATATTTTTCAGTTTAAAAATCGTCAAAATTTCATTTTATTCTCGTTCATTTTTCTCAAGGTATTGAAACATATTTAATGATACATCCAGATTCAAGGGTGGAATCAAATTACTTGCACCATCTTGCATACCCCTCTCGCTAATGTTGCGTTCGTGAATGAAGTTTTCCATATCAGCGATATAAGGTCACATTTACCTATCTTAATTAACTATTTAATGACGATAACTGCTGGCATCGTAAGTGATTAGAGTGCCATATTAACCATTCTCATACCCCGAGGTTATCAAGATTCTCGATCAAGTATTGAGAATCCTACTAGACTCTTGGTACGAAAATGTATATTAACAAACGTAAATTTTAATTTATTGAGCGCAGGCTGCATGGAGCCTACGCTCTTTATATGGAATGCGTTTTGAATATGTCTGTGCATGCGGCACTTTTCGGCTGTTACTGCCAAATTACTGTCCAATGCACTTTTCTCAGATAACCATGGGGGCCGCCATTGAACATTAACATCAAAATCTTGATTTTCATTACAAACTAACGGAAGTCATTTGGTCATTAACAGCGATAGAGCTTTCTGTACCCTGGATCAGTGTCTTGTCACTCTCTACTGAGCTCCAACTTAGTGCACTCAATCAGCGATATTTTAACATCAAATTTCACCGTCCCGGCTGTTATTGAGCTCATGTCAAGCATTACAAGTGAAGTTTAAATTAAGATATTCACATGAAATTTTGTACCAGTAGGCCCTACCATTAGTAGGCCCTATAAAGGTTAGAAAAACGTGCTTTTAGATGATTTTGATGTACATTATGCTCACGGGTTGTTTTACAAAATTATGCATTTTCCACCCATCCGCCATTTGCAGCCCTAATTTACATCACCTAGAGTCATAGTTTTGGTCATAATTGCAAAATATTTTTGTCAAAAACCTAGTCATATTTTTGGTCATAATTGCAACATATTTTTGTAAAAAACTTCAACAAGAAACATTCACAAGTTGCATGGAAGGCATGTATTAAAACATAAATCAAGTTTTTAAACTCTGGAATAGTTTGTACAGCCTGCGTCAGCCTGTTATAGACAGTGACGACCGTGAATATTCAAAAAAGCACTTCGTTGCAAATCACTGTTATATAAAATCCCTGACTCAATGAACTACTGTGTTACGACCCGAAACCTGGATGAGCATTATGAAACGTGAGCTAGGAATTATGGGGTCACCTCTAATGTTCCTTAAAACAAATTTCGTCTATGACTTCGCTTAGTTGTTCAAATGGACATAAAAGTGACACGTAATTTTATGATACAGTAGCGAAATAACGACAATAATTGCTTTTATTTGGCTATTATGAACGCATATCACGTGACGTGTCAAATTATGACGTAGATACTTTTTTGTCTGAATGGATTTGCAGAGACCAACTTCTCTCCCTGAAAGTTTTCATTGCTTAAAATTATGTCTACATAAACTCTTATAAGTTATAAAAATGACCGCATAGGCGGATCTAGCGGGGGGGGGGGTATATTAAGTAGCATGAAGCATTTTTTCTCGGTGGTTAACACAGATTTAATGGTTATGTAGTTTTTTATTATTAATATGTTGCATTATTCTGCAAAATGTGTATAATGTGGTTGTGGTTCGAAAGTTTGGACCCCGCCTAGAAAAAAATCCTAGATCAACCTCTGGACCGTGTTCACTTTTCCTCCATTAGCAATGAATTCTTACCACATAGAATGAAATCTTGACGGACAAAATGTTTACAATCCGAATAATTAGGAATCTGCCTAAGTTTTAGCCCTGATCTTTCTTGTGTTTATGCCCCCTCCCGCCAGTAGGCCTAGTCCTAATAAAATAAAGAAAATGTGACAAATCCGTGCTACCTGATGTACTAAATCAAGATATTTTTCTAGAAATTCCAGTCTAGACACAAATGTTATTTTAATCTTTGTAATAGTTGAACATATTCTGTAAATTTTATCTCCGTTTCCCAATCCCAGACTTATTAATTTACTTTATTTTTTAAGCCTAAATAGCGTGATGGAGGGACAAAGGGGAATAAAAAAGATATAACATTTCCATAATTAAATGTTGCAGTTATAATACGTAAGTATATATCTTAATGCAATGAAATTCGCGCAAAATAACGCGTAAAAATCGTGCTTAGAACGAAGTTTGGTAAAATCGTTTCCATGGCAACAAAAAGTTAACTGACGCAGTTTAAGAAGAAATGTTTGCAATTGGTCATGTAGTTTATAATTGCAGAAAGCATTTACATATAAAACCCAACAAACGTCCACGTTGTAAAATCAGTTTACACGAACTATTAATACTAATTGCCTTTCACACACTTTATGCAATTAACCTACAAAATTGATTTTAATCGCAAGGATTTACAACTCATTCACTTCCGACACGATTCAGTATTCGTTGTAAACATGCATATTTGTCGTAAATATCACGCTTAAGTTATGTATTTTATTTAAAAACATATTTATCTCTAAAATAAAATCGCATTCAAACTTTTTTTGATATTATATGAAAATATTTATTCGGAAATGAAAGCGAAAGTGACAAATAAAATCCTTTCGATTTTGTAGTATACTCTTGATAACGTCGAGTGTATTATATCGGTAACGTCATTCAATAGTGTTACTGTTATGAATGGAGATTCGTGTGATATAAAAATGTGAATTTACCTTTACTATTTATTCTGTGTTTATTTTTATAGCTATGGCTACTAAAGTGATATATTTTACAATTGATGGAATTCCAGAACAAGCCGAATTCAGAAGCGACGACCCTAGTGACGATATAAAAGGTAAAAACAGTTACATTTTTTTGAGACTCGGAGATAAGTTGTCAAGAAGTCAAAAGTTACGAAATTTGATTGACACTTGGCCTGTCATCTATTGTTTTTTATGATACAACCAGCTGAGTCAGTGATGACGATAATTACCAAACTGACGCAAGTTACACGATTTTGCAGTAAAATTCTTTGCAATATTTTTTTATTCAACTGCAAAATGGAGAGAACTAGCTCCAAGTTATTTCAATCTACATTTGTTTGTAAACAAAAGTTAATGGAAATTGTTGAAAGATTTATTTTTGTAAAGGTTGTTTTTACTCATGTAATTTGATGCCAAATGTTAATTAGAAATGGGTGTTGTCTTAGTTTTGACAGTTTCATTATGTTGTATATATTTATAATTTTTATGCAATATCATTAGATAAATTTCATACACTAATTGCATAACGACTTAAGAAAAACCCACATAAATAAACTTACAAGCTCTATGAAAATATTATGATTTTATTGTGAAAGGAGATATCGAGTTTCAAATTACATTATTACGCTTAGCGTTTCATTAACTCGATTCATTAAACACCTGACAAGCACTATTAAATTCAATTAAACAAATTAACTATTGTATTTATGTATAAAAGCATTGAAACCTTTTAAAATAGACTTTTGCTATTGCACAGGGTGTATACATACCTAGGGTTGCCCGCAAGACTGTAGTAAGTGCATTGCGTTTTAAGAACGAGTTATTACAGTCTTGCGGGCAATCCCCGATACATAATTGTACAATGTTTTGATATATTCTTTGTTAAATCCCTAAATACTTGAAAGATTTAGTATCTTATTTGAATAATACAAATGGCTTGTAGCATTCCGGAGATAATTATGTTTTACATTTTACAAGTTGAAATTAATAGTGTTCATTAAATCTGTTGTCTAATTATCGTGTCCGCACTCACTATGTTTCATTAAATTTTAACGTTGTATTTTTTAACAAATGTCCCTTTTTTTAGCCATTTCCAGAATGACTCTTTATACAATTAAACTCATGGATCTATGCATTTCCTGGTTATTAGTTATTAGTGATGTTTTGAAGCCAGTTTTTTAGGAAACATAATTGTAAACAGGTTTTTTTTTCCTTATATAATAGAGGCCGTTTACAGGCGCCTTCCCCTCTTGAAATTTCTGTAAATTCATGCAGTTTTCCCCAAAGTTTGAGTTTAACTTGGATTTTTTGTTCCCCTATCTATGAAATTGCGATAAAATTTCCCCAAATGTTCTATATTAAAAAAGGCCCCAGGCCCCTTCCCCAAGTACTGAAAAAAAGCCCTGGTAAATCACTGGGCTGTCGATAACACATATTGGATATCTTTTAATTATACAAATTGTTAACTACCTATGGCTGCTATTATGTAGATGGGGTGTTGTCAAATATTGACCAGCCAAAACATTGACAGCTTGTTCAAAACGTAAATGAATTGGTCAAAATGTTGACAGAATAAAATGGACACATTGTTGAACATGTAGATAGAGTGGTCAAAACATAGACATATTGGTTTGAATGTTGACGGATTTGATGAAACTTTGACACATTGGTCAAAACATAGCAGGATTGGTCAAAATGTGGACACATTAGTTAAAACCTGAATTCAGTTTGGTGCACTCAGTCTCATAAATGTATTTAATAACTGGTACTTAAGCATGTGCAATGTACTTGTAAATTAATTTTGGCAATCAAAGCTTGTGCCCATGTTGCTTCCACAACAAAATGCTGTATGTTATTTTGTAATTGTTATACATGTATTGCAATCAAGGATTTTAACGATTGATCATTAAAATGTTGAAACAGGATTTAAGTACACATGTCACTTGCAATTTAGAAACCTATCATTAAGCTGTCATATTTAGGTCCTAAGGTGTACTACTACAAGTTGTTGAATTGTTAATTTTACAAATTTAATTAAGATTTTCAATTAATTTTTTTATTTCCTACTAAAACCAAGACAATACAAAAATGATAGAGAAATGGTCACTTACATGATGCAATTGGTTACAATAAACTGTTCAATGTAATTAATTGCATTTAAATTAATACATATCCCAGGCTTAGCAAAAAAAGGTTGTAACTTACTCTTTTTGAATTAAGTTCCAACTGTTTTGTACCAAGCCCACAATATGTAGCAGTCTGTGTATTTAAATACTTGTATCAAAAACAGTTGCCAGGAGGGATTATTAAAGTGACCATTCTGTATTTTTTTAATTATCTTTGTATTAGTCAGAATATAACATTCATATGACTTTGACTTAACCAAATAAACTTCATTCAGCTTTTATAAGATCATAGGCATACACATATTGTCACATTATTGTGGCTTTAAATAATATTGGATTTCAGAATTTTCTATGACAATATACTAACTGTATATTGATAATTGTATATCAAATATTCTCTGATCATTCTCAGATCATCACCTTAGTCCTATAACTGTTACCTTACGATGTCAATTATCAACTACCTGTTGTCAATGATGATATGTAATTGATAAAATTGTACTGTTTGGTCTTCTAGGTGTTCTTCTTGTCAGTTCTTTCCAATTATTTGATTTTATCATGTGTTATGATGACTGCTATCAAACAATTCAAGAGTTCCTGACATTCCTGCTGTGAATTTTTTACTCCAACCTGGGACAAGCTACAATATTTATCTATTGGGATTCTATTCTATTAATCTATAACTAAAGAAATTGTAAACTGAATTTTATTTCAACAAGTGAATTGTTCTCTTTATACTGTTGGAAAGAATCACCATTATCAAACAAATATAAAGTATTTAATTCAGTAGGGTTTATGATCACACCATGTCAGGGCTTTTTCAGGGGGTTTTGGGAAAAAGGCCCCTGCCCAAATTGGGAATTTTTAATGCTGTAAATAGTCCAATTTAAGAAAAAAATATCGACAAATCAACCCAATATGGAAATTTCATCATTAATTTTTCTGCATTAAATCTTTATATGCCTTGCTTTGGTGTCTCTGAAAGTGTAGCAGTGCTCTTAAAGAGTTTGTTCTGACAGTTCAATGAGACATTCAATGCAAATTCTCATGTATTTATTATTTTTACATGAAATCTCATGGTTTCTTCTGTAAAGGCAAAAGACATTCGGTTCAAAGGGAATTATGAAACAAGATTGGGAATTTTTTCCTTGAAATTAGGAAAAATAGTCATTATTTGGCATTGGGAACGGGGCCCATATTCGGCCCCGTGAGATAGGCTGAAAAAGCCCTGCATGTGATGTATAATGTATTCGCCTCTAACAGTTGATTCAAATTTGACAATAGTCATAGCATGAAGATTTTTTTGACCTCAAATTTCTTTGCCTGGTGTTAAACCTGATGTGTAAGAGCTGTGATTCAGTGGTACTTTAGAATAGGTCTTTTTCTCTGTGAAACTGTTATGATCAAGAAAATCCAGATTTTGAGAATCTTAAACATTCGCCCATGCAGTTCTATTTAGTAATCAATGCCTGTTTCTCTATAACAAGTAGTTGATTGTTGATGTGCTGATTCCTAGTTTCATTTTCTGTGAAAACATTACAAACTGTCTTGATTTATTAAGCCCAGAGGATGGAACTGATTGCCAACTACACACCGTTTAAGTATGCAGCATGCCAGTTATAATTTCACAATTACTGACAGGGAGTTTTCAATTTAGTCTGAAATATGAGCACAAAAAATTTCATTCATTACAAAAAGATTCATTGACATTAATTTCATAGCAAATCTTGATAACAGTTTTGTTTTGTAGAGATTAAATTTAACCTAAGAGTTAGATTCTGAGATTGGCTGCATCTTTGTGGGCATAAATTTAAAAATGATACTTGAGGCCACAACAAGTTGATCATGTGTTCTATGGATTTTTCTGGAAAAAAATTTAAAAAGTCTTTATTCACTTGCTTTATATAGCGGTTTGACCAAATTTTTATGAGCGAGCGAGGAAATAAAATATTTTTTTGTAAAAACCGTCAAAATTAAGGTGAGAGCGAATCCATAGAACATATGATCAACTTGTGGCCTGATTTATAAAAAAACGGATTTTTTATGTAATGCAGAATGTTTTGGCGGTTTTAGCATTTTAATGATACAGTGTATCTGAATATTTTGTGATAAAGAATATGATTGAATTTCTTAATTCCAGTCAATTAAAAGTTCATTTTGTTCTAGATAAAAGCTCTGCATTTATTGTTTCACACATAGGGTCATCTGAACGTGACCCTTAGTGTGATGTCAGGAGATCATTTGACATTACTCTATAGAATATCTGTTAATTGAGATTGACTGTAATCATAGTTCAACATTCACAGCTTAAGCTACAGTCCCATAAACATAAAAATAGCCGTGAGGGCACTGTACGGGCGCCGTGCGATCAAACTCCACAAGGACCCGTACGAACTCTTGCGTACCCGTACGGACTGTTACGTTTTTACCAGGGTCTGTGAGATGAGCCCAGGATACACTTATCAGTTTCAGAGTCAAATCGTGAACAAAATAGGGGCAGAGTATGCATTAAACATGCATATCTTCCAGCTACGGCTCTGTATGTGTGTGTTGTTTTGTGCCATGTGCGTACCGTAACCTTGAAACGCAAGGCATCCTACGGCTTACAACTGTCTGCACGTACGGGTCCGTAACAAGCAACGATTTTATGGGACTGGGGCATTAGCTACTTAAAATCCACAGGCCGAAACTAATACTGATAGAGTACACAGTACTACATCCAAGGTTATGCACAGTTTTTCTATGCTACTCAATGAGTAATAAAACCTCTTTGCTAGCTCAGTTGGTAGCACACAAATCTACTGATCAAGGAGTCGTAGGTTTTATTTCCTGAGCAGGGCATACTTACTTTCGTGGAGTTTGATCATGAAATCATTTTGACAGCCATTCTCCCTCCTACCACTGATTCTAAATCATGTAAGACAGTTGTCAGTCCCTTACAGAAGTATGCCACTAGTAACAGTTAATGGTATACTGCTAAATCCAGAAATTTAGCCTTTCCACGACTAGTGACTAGGTTGAATGACTGCTGTAATTTTTATATTGGCCCATATGGCCGAATTATGGCTCTTTGATGAAAAATCTTGTCTGCTCATGGCTCTTTGATGAAAAATCTTGTCTGCTCATTTTCTCAGCACCAATTTCTTAACAAACACCTGATGGGGGAGGGGGGGGGATATTTTATCACATTCATTGATAGGTCTAGTATTACCTATTCTATAAGTGAAGATTAATGTTACATCCTCTAGAAACTCTTGTTCCATTGTTATAATGAAGTGGATTGATTTTTTACTATGACAAGAAGAAAAACTTGAGAACTCAGTGATGGCCACAGTGCTTGTATCCTTTTGTTAGCAGTTGCTTGGAATTACTAAGGGTGAAAAGTCGATAATGGTTTACAGGTTTCCTGGTTTTATTGAAAGGAGAGTTTTCTCAGGTTTATTGTAGGATGCAAAATTGGTCGAAAATGTTTTGAGACCTCTTCTGTTTATATTGTGAACATTTGCTGCCAGTATGATGATGGTTATTGGTATAAAAGGGTGTTTTTTGTTTTGTTTTTGTTTTTATACTGGGTTAAATGCTGTGTCAACCCAATATATACTAGGACGAAAAAGAAACGCCGGGTACATAAAATATGCAACACATGTCCGGCCGTGTTTCGCAAAACAAGAAGGGTCATCGTTAAAAGGGGGTATTTTTTCACATAATCAGCATCGGAAATCGATTGAAACTTCAACAGCTGGTTCCATACAGATGACATTTCATACAAAAATAAATATAATAATCCAATAATACAATTTATCCCTTAAAACAATCATTATAGGTTACCGGGCGTTTCTTTTTCGTCCTAGTATATTAGGTTATTTTACGGCATCCAGGGCACCTAACCTTGCTTTCCTGGACCCTTGTTTATGACCAGTACTCATCTACCCTTCCATAAGGTCTGAAACTTCTCCAAGTACCTTATAAATGGAGGAAATTTGACATAATGGTCATATTTCCATGGAAGTGTATTACCTCCCCAGGTGGGATTCAAACCCATACCTCCTTTGGGACTTTAGATTCGACATCCTGTCCTGCTACCAACTTTGCTAGTTCAGTTCTAGTATGATTTAGCTCCCCTTGTAAAATAAGTTTTAGGATGTTAACTTTCTCAAAGCTAGGCAAAGAATTGTCAGGCCTATATAGGAATGAGGGGAGGGGCTTCCACAAAATAATTTTTAAAAGTGTAATTTACACTAAACAAGATTTGGAAAATTGATGTATTTTCCCACCACAAGAATCTGCCGTTAATACAGAAAAACTTTTAACCCTTCTCCTTCCTGAAGATGCTTCATAGAATAATTTTAGATGGGAAAATATGAATATGAAGCATCTTGTTCTTATATAATTCATGAATGAGTCTCAATAAGAATCGCATACTTCTCTTTTTTGGTAAAAAAATTAATAATGAATGGACAAAAAAAATGTCTTATGATTGAAATCTGTTATGTTAGATCTATTTTGAATTTTTTGTACAATGATAATGTGATTGAACAATTTTAACATTGTTATATTAGATGTATAATGTTTTAATTGATACTAATATTAAGTATAAAGTCCTAATCAGACCACATGTGATTGTTGCTAGTTTACAAAACAATACATTGGGCATCTCCATGATAAACTTGTATTAATTATATACATGCATGTTCGTATGTAACCAGTATGTACCATACTTTGTATATTGTTTTAAAGTTTTGATTTGAGGAGCGGGTGTGACCGAGTGGTTACCATGTTGGACTGGTAATCCTTGGATACTTGGAGACCAGGAAGCAGACTTGTAGGTGATAAACCTAAGTTGAAAGAACTTGTTTTACAATCAAGATAAAAAATAAATTAGTATAAACTAAAGATTTGGTATTAATATATTTATATAAATAGCATTCCCCCTACCTGGGTAGATAAGTTTTGACATGCTTATGACTTTACAATGTAAAGTAGTTGCATAAAAATTGTATATTTTTAGCATGATTTAATGTTTTATTTTGATATCAAGATTTTCATGAGTTGTCAGTCACTGACAGATTTGTATGTGCCTAGTTATTGGTTAACAGCTAAGTCCAGAGTTTTAGCCATTCCAGGAATGCTAAGCTGGTTGACTGATCACCGTGATATAACCTATACAATGTGTTGCTATGGCGTTAAAACCCTGCAAACAAAGTACTAATCACATCATCTCTGTCCTTTAAGTTGGTATCAATCCAATCTCCGTAAACAGACATCCTGTTGAGCATTGTTGTACAGGATCTCTACTTTCTCTGTGGAGGTCATGTCGAAATGAACTTTGTGTCGACCAATCAATGCGTAGCTTTCATCTAGACGAAAACACTATTAATCACATTTTGATTTTGTAATTTCTATTTTTAGACCAAGGTTTGCCTGGTAATTAAACAGCGGTATTTTTCACAGTCTGCGATTTGGCGGCTCATTTCAAATTGCATGACGTAGACAATGTAAGCAAGTTATGTATCATAACAATATCGTCATGAATATTATGATGAGAAAAGGTCACCTGAATGTGACCTTCGTTTGAAAAAGGCCAGATCTAAAATAGCGAGTAGGTGAGCGGAAAATTTTAGATCGCGAGTAGGTGAGCGGAAAATTTTAGATCGGGTTTTAATCAGATTGGTATCAATTTTTTATTTCCTTGTAAAATTATATAAACCTTACTATACCACCCTCCTTGTTTTTCTTTATATCCACTTTTGATTTTTTTAAAGTGGTCAGATGAGATTAAAAGTCATATAACTAAGGTTTATAAGTTATTTTTAACTTTAACTTAAATTGCTACTACACCAGTATGTTAGAAAGTGTGTCATTCATTGTTTTTGTTTAAAAGATTAAAATTGTTTCGTAATTTAGAATTACAAAAACTTAGTAATGGAGTAATTAACACGCTTTCTAAAATCTTTTTTAATCTGTAAAAAATCTAGTTTAATTTCACTTTAAAATCTTTAAAACATTTAAGTAGTGTTTAACATAGGCCAATAATTATTATTGATAGTTTGTCTTTAGCTGTGGTCATTTGTTAACAGTTGATCATTTTAGATCTCCATGTATTCAATCGCGTAGCATTCTGTAAAAAATCTATGGTAAATCCCTGATGTTTTTGCAGTTTCTTTTCATGCATGCTGTTCTTCGCATATATTAAAAGCATACCCAGCTAGCTCAGTCAGTTGCAGGCAAGTCTATTCAATGAGGGGTTGTGGGTTCATTTCCCAGGTGGGCATACTTTCCTGGAGTTTGATAATGAAATAATTTTAAACCCCATTCTTCCTTCTACCACTAATCTTAAATTATGTAGGACAGTCATTCTTCACTCACTGACAGAAGTATGCCCCTAGTAACTGGTCAGCAGTTTAATCCAGAGATTTAGCCTACTAGGAATAGTGAGTAAGTTGACTGACCTCCATGTTATGACCTAGTATACCAAGTGTTGCTACAGCAATAAATCCTACAAAAAATCAAAGATTGATTTTCTTTGGCCTAAAACTGAAAGGTCAGTATATAGAAGTATTGTAATAAATTATTATAAAACAAACTTAAGCCTTATATATTTTATGTAACTTTGATTTAACTGCCTTACTTCAATATCAATTGGTCTTATAGACTTAATATTGCTTACTTAGTTTCTATTCAGTAGCTTGGTCTAGTCTCTCCATATTATAATTGTTCACTTGAAAAACTATTAGCATAATCATATATTGACATTGTGCTCATGCATGCTCATTGATTTTATGGCTTTTAGATTTTAGAATCTACATATAAATATCCATTAGAGGTCTTCTTTTACCCTATTTTATTGTGGTGCTGACAAATGAAGCATCAAATTTATAATACTTGCTCAGGGCTCCACATTACAAGTCATCCGATTGCCTGTGACATGACAACCTAACTTTGAGTTCCGGCAACATTTTTAGTTTTTGTGGCAAGTTATCAGTCTAATGAGGCAACTTGATTATATTAACAACTTTAATAATTTACAACTCATTTATTTTATTTGAAAAAATATTTTGTTTGGGCAAAGAAACGCTTGGTTTTCTTGGTTTTCGTCTATTACAATTTAAAGTTGGTAGTCCTACTGGGCAACTTGTTTAAAAAATTAAAGTCAAAACCTGCTTACCCTGGTGGATACCACTGATTTTCATAAAGGGGACGTGATACAATATTTTTGCATCAAATTTCTTGGTTGTGGAGATGGACATTGTGCAGGTTTAGTGCAAAACGGTTGTAACTCATCTTTTCTTATATTGAGTTACGACCGTTTTGCACAATTTGGCTTTGTTTTTTTTATTTTGTGTGTATTGGCCCATTAAATGAAATAGGTTACATATACCTTATGCCAGAAGTTGATAAAATACTGGATAGTAATTTTTTCTCGAGATAAAAATATATTTACACCATTTTCTGCTGATTGTTGGAATCTGTGGTTTAGTGATAAACTTTCTCTGGATAATATCTTGATGTATAACACTGTTGTTTTAATAAAAATATTTAGTATTGTGCCGAGTACCAGATGCTGTTTGTTATATACAAACTCTGGTACCTGGCATTTCTTGGATTGATGCCAATTGAAAGACTTAATTCTTAAGTTTTTTGAAGGTTTTTTTTAGTTTTATGTAATAAAATATAGAAGAAGTTTGAAATGTTTTTATTATTTTATAATCAACTTTTTATTTTAATTATGTGGGTATAATGACGTTACCTATATTTATGTAATTTCAGAAAGTTTATGTTAGGTTTGACCCTGTACAGTCTTTAAATTAGGGTTGGGAGCAGAGCAATCTCCGTAAACAAATATTCTGTAGACCGTTGTCGTACAGGATCTCTACTGTCTCCATGGAAGGTCACGTCAAGATGAACTTTGTGTCGACCAATCAATGCGTAGCTTTCATCTAGACTAAACACTATTAATAACATTTTGGTTTCCTAATTTCTATTTTTCCAAGGTGTGCAAGCTAATAACAGCGGTATTATTCACATTGGATGGCTCATTTCAAATTGCGTGACGTAGACGATGTAACAAGTTACGTATCATAACAATTTTGTCATTAATATTATGATGAGAAAAGGTCACTTGAAAGTGACCCTTGTTTAAAAAAGACCAGATCTAAATTAGCGAGTAGGCAAGCAGAAAATTTTAGATCAGGTTTTAATCTGAATGGGAGCAGAGCATATTAAATCAGGTTTAAATCCGATTTTATCGATTAAAACATAATACATCTACTACATTATTACACTCCTTTCATCTGTCATTGGTGCTTACATTTACCCTGCTGATTTGAATATTCACAACTGCAATTGTGTACTCATGATTGATTAACTTAGATTTAAATCAGCAGAGTTGATTAATGTGCCATAGACAATTGATTTTTTGTCAATAACTATGTTAAAGTGTTCAGAACTATTGACACGTATTTAGTACAAAACAAAACAGACTAGATCTTAACATTACAGATTTGAATTATATGATAAATTTCTGTCCTTACATTCATTTTTACTTAAAAGAAAAATATATGCATTCATGTTGTACTTTATGCCTCAAATTCATATTTTTCTTCTCAAAACTAAAGTACCCTCAATAAAAGGCTATTGGTCTAAGCGGTTAGTTGTCTCACATTTAAACAAAAAACTGCAATCTTTTCATAATAAATGAATTGAAGAAGTACACCTGAACTTACCTGTCCTACTAATTTTAGTACAAAAATAGCAGTTTATTATTGGCATGGCTATAACAGTGAAGAAAATAATCAGAAAATAAATAATTTAGTTGGCGTCACAATATCGAAGAAAAAATAGTTTCCATTCAACTAGTTTTAAAAAAGAATGTTCATTTCCGTTAGAAACCATTGTGAGCGACATGTGGAAATTTGAGAGTAACTTTTCCTTGTCATTAATCAAAGGTTGTAATAAGGTATTGATTTACGGTTATTGATCGACGTTGCATCGTGGGATTAAATTATTTCGAAAGATTAAAATACAAATGGGTAAAATATTGAATGATGAATATGGAAATGATAGCCGATCAAACATGTTCAATAATCTAATACCTTTCAATGCTAGAAATGCGACAGAAAAAAATTGTAATTTGGGGGAAAAAATGGCGTATTTTGGGTGGAGAATATTCAAGCTAATAATGTCTTAATCTAGATGAACAAACTGAAAATTAATTCGTTCTCAATGGAAATCTATCATATTTGATTATTTCCCATTCAGAGTGAAATTACACACATTCTCGATATAATTTTTGCACTATTATAAATGTTTCAAGTTGATCAAAAGGGTTCTTCTAGCATGACTGCTTTGAATTTTCATGCCTTTTGATAAATGGAAGGATGGCATTTGAAAATATTGAAAAGAATCTATTTTTTACAATTTTCCCTTTCATCTGTTAATACTGGCTGTAATTTGTCTCCATGTAGGGATTAAATCATGTATAACATGGGCGGATCCAGTAGGGGGGGGTCAGGGGGGTCCAGAACCCCCTAGAATTTGGAAAATGTACATGTCTATTAGTGTATTTCTTGCTTGTAATTTATTTTAAGTAGTATGAAGCAATTTTTCTCTGTCATAGATTTTCTGCAAAATATGTATAATGTGGTTGTGGTTCGGACCCCCCTAGAAAAGTTCAGACCCCCCCTAGAAAAGTTCGGACCCCCCTAGAAAAAAATCTGGTCCGCCCTTGTATAAACTGTTTTCTTTTACTTTGTAAGCATTGGTTATGCAAATCTGGTGAGTTAGTGTGAGGTTGGTGCACCCTTACAACCTGGATCTCTGTCATTGTTCCTTTAAGACTCTTCATACATTGATAGATATACTTCCACATAAGTTTACATGCACTGAGAATAGCTAAAATTTTGAACTGACACCAAGGGCTATGTTACTATCAGTACAGTGTCTACATCTTTTATATGCACTGTTTAGATTTTCATTTAATATGCCTGTTTGAAATACAGGACATATTAAGTTGATTTTGTCTGTCTGTCTGTCCGTCTGTTTGTCCGTGGCCAGTTGCTTGTCCGGATGATAACTCAACTAGAGATGTACCTAGGTTCACCAAATTTTATGTGTGAATAGCCCCGCCTACCAGAGCTCTCGTTTAAGTAACAATGTTGTATTTTTAGAATTTAATGAAGACAAAATGTTGCACTAAACAAACCTACATGTATTGAAGTGTCCAATACCCATTCTAAGTAATTGTTTCTTAAAAGTTAAAATTTAACTGACGTCAAGAATTTCTTAAAGGCAAGACTTCAGGGAATTTTTAAGATTGTTATAGTTCTACTGTAGCCTCTGATGTGAAGGTTTAAAATGATATGTCCCGAGGTGTTCACTTTAGATGTGTTTAAATGGATGTTAAATAGTCAATTATGTCTTTTAACACTTCAGAGTAAGACAAGAAAGTGCTACTGACATTATACAATCTATTATGTTCTCTTTGAAATTCTGAAACCATTTTGTATTGAGTGTACTGTAGTTATTGATAAATTTCATTCAACTCCTAGTGACGCATACATTTACCCTGCTGATTTAAATACTGAAGTATCTGTTTGATAATTCCAAACATAGCCATCAGTGATTACTGTCCAGTTTGCTTCACCAGAAACACCACAGAAAAACACACAACTTCACACAGAAAAACACACAACTTCACACAGAAAAACACACAACTTCACACAGAAAAAACACACAACTTCACACAGAAAAAAACACACAACTTCACACAGAAAAACACACAACTTCACACAGAAAAAACACACAACTTCACACAGAAAAACACACAACTTCACACAGAAAAACACACAACTTCACACAGAAAAACACACAACTTCACACAGAAAAACACACAACTTCACACAGAAAAACACACAACTTCACACATGCATCAAACAATCACATACCGCTCGTTCAAAAATCTAGAGGAAGCCAAATTTGGATAATCCTTGATCATCAATATGGATATCAATTTTTATGGATATTGAGTACAAAAATAAAGTTGTTGGAATGTATGGGGAATATCCAACGAATATCGAGTATTTAAACCAGTGGGTAAATGTCTGTGCCACTGACAGTTAAATAACATTTTCCAATACTTACTCTATGTGATATATTCCTAAAAAAAGCTCTGTTCTTATGTTTTACTTACTGGCATGCTAGTTGCAAAATGAAAACCAATTAATATTTCTTAGTTATTTACTATCAATGTATGTGGATTATCAAAACAAACATCAAGTATTTAAGTCAGTAGGTTCAGTGTAATGTGCCACTGACAGTAGAAAGATATCCAACAATACCCTGGCAATAAAGAAGATATCTAGTTGATATTTTTCTCAATAACAATAAAAACTTAATAAAGATCTCGCGGACTCGGCAAACTTTCTCAATCTTGTGAAAATAGGCTTAGATTTTATGTAAATATAAATGTACATTAATAATTATGATACAGTTCACATTAACCTTGTAACATGTAGATGTCACATTGTTTGATAATATAGTCAAATATTTGTTTTTTGTCAGTCATCGTAATAATGATAGTTTGTTTTATAAAGTCATACTAACTTATGTACTTTAAAAAAATTATGTACTTTAAAATATTTTTTTCCCATCACATGGAAATTTTAATGCTCTTTTAATACTTATGTGTTTACTCTTTTGTTTGGTGTTTGATTTATTTTGTAATCGGGACTTTCTATTATAATTATTTAGGACTGCTTTATATTTCACTTGTGTAAACCAAATGTTTACTAGCAGTAATAAGAGGCCGGAACACAAATATAAGTCATCAAGGGCTATTGGATGACTTTAATTTTGAGCACTGCGGTAGTTGTGAAACAGTATGTTGAAACAATAAAAGGTCATGCTGCTTCACTTTATTAAAAACTTACAGATATTTTTCCTATAAATCTTCTAGTCATGGTTTACTTATTAAAAACAGAAGGGTAAGCCCCTCGGCTAGCTCAGTTAGTAGCACACAAGTCTACTGATCAAGGGGTCGTGGGTTCTATTTCTGGACGGAACATACTTTCATGGAGCTTGGTCATGAAATAATTTCTATTGCCTTTATCCCTCCTACCAATGATTCTTAATCATGTAAGGTTGTTGTCAGTCACTAACTAAAGTACGCATCTAGTAGTTGGTTAAAAGCTGAATCCAGAGACTAGCCTTTCCAGGAACAGTGAGTAGGTTGACTGACCGCTGTTATAATGACCTATACAATGTGTTGCTACTGCGTTAAACCCAACAAAAAGCAAAAACTAAAAACAGAAGACACATACTCTATCTGTGGTAAAAAATGTATAGGTCATTCCTAGGTTATTTACAATATTTACTCAGAAAAATACATAAGGCGTGGCTGATTAAAAGAATATATAAATAATTAGGGAAACTATTTTGTTTCTTCAATTCTCTGTATATATAGTTATAATCATGTAAAATTACCTTACTTAGGGTGAAAACATCATAAATATTTGTTTGTTAGTTCACTCTGGAGACTTATTTAACTCTGAGCTGTGTGTTATTTTGTCAGCATTAGTGACTAATTTGTCTTTACGTCAATCAATGACCATTAAATGTAGTTATTGTAACATTTCATTCTCGTTTATAGTCACATTCAATGTCTCTCTAGTGACTCGTGTCTATTACATTTCTATGTTTATAATGGTAAGGACAAAAGTGTCTCTCTCTCATATCTTCCGTTTCTCTGGTGACAGAGGCAGAGATTTTCTCGTATGATTGCTGAGAAACTCTCTCTGTTACCTTGTTGTTACAAGTAATGGAAGGGTTTCTTTTCATGATGTCTGATGTAACAAGAAATATGTTGCTTTAAGATTTTTTTATGTTTTATCTTAGACTTGGGGACCAAGAAATAGAGGGTTTTCAGTCTCTGGACTAAGGTAAAGGTTCACCAATATTCAAAATGTTCCCGGCGCCATTTCAGGAGAAACATCATTGATATTAAAAAATGACAATACTTATGTTTTCGAAATCTGCATTTTAGCTATTTTGTATTACTATCCCTGGTGGAATTGGAACCTGTACCCCTTTCAGGAGACTAGATTGGAAATCCCGACGCATTAACAACTGTGCTAAATGTAACTTTATTTGATAATATTGTAACTCACAGTTGGTCAATGAATTTTTTACTTGGTTATCAATATATTGTATACTGGGTTTATCCTAGTGTCAACACAGTTTTTATGGGTTTTTTTGGCATCCAGCACACCTAACCTAACTTCTCCTTATACCTTTTTAATGGAAGAAAAAAAGACATCATTGAAGTATGGTTTTCCTGGCTACAGATTCTCTGGAAGAATAGCGTTTTTGTATGTCATTCTGTACATAAATCAATCAGTTTATGAAATTATGCAGTTTATGGTTCATACAGGTATTCAATGTGGCTTCATTGAAAATATGATGATTTTGTATAGTTATAAAAAATTAAAAAACAAAATACATTAATCTCCTAGTCAATTGATTATTGAAAGTTTGTGGATTTTTGAAAGCAGTACATGTAGTTTATACATTTATTATTGTTAATAGGAAATGTCCATTCAATATATTGTACCGATATTTTATGATAAATGTATATTTTCTTATTGAATATTAATGACAAAAATATTTTCACATTGTGGCAGCTAATGTTTTTGTATGTCCTTATTTTAGTTATGACAGTGCAGGACAGTTTTACATCAATGCTCCAGATTTTAGTATTTATTCAACCACCCCTCTGTGTCTTTCCATCATATATTGGGATTTTTCTATTCACCATTTCCCACAATTCATGAAATTAATTAGATTCCATTGTGAAATGACTTCAGTAAGGAAATTCTTAATGTTTTTTTTTACTTCAAGCATTTTACTTAATAGGATCGTATGATTTATAGTCTGAATTAATTTGAGATTACGGAAAAGAAACCTGACTGATCTCTTATTGATTCATTCAGAGAGGAGATTTTGATTACCATTGTACTTGCTTACTATGAAAAATGAGTAATTCATTGGTCATTGCATTATGAACAAGAATTCAAAATTCTGACCCAAATGAATTTTGATTTTAATCAAAGCACTGTAGGTATTAAAATGAACACATATTTGGTAAATATATTTTGAGGACATTCATAGGTGGCAGTTTTCACTAGTTATAAATATACTATTACAATTTATCAGTTTTTTTGAAAATGAAATACGATTTGAAACTGTATGAATTCCATCTATATCAGTTTATTGAAAAGGTTTTCAATATTTTCAAAACTTTCTACTTCATCCAGTGCAGCGGTATGATTAAAGATTTGGTATATCCAAATGTGTAGCCTTGTTAATTAATGCAGTTATTATTGTTATAATATCAATATAATTGTTCTAAATTGATGAAAAATATTGCAAATTCATAGTGTGTATTTAAATCAGTGGGGTTAATGTATGCACCACTGACAGTTGAATAAAATTTAACAATAAATAGTTAATGAACTAAAGTATTTTGAATATCACAACACAAAGTCAATAAACATACTGACACTGTCCGGATATAAACTGTCAAATTATCGATATTGAAGTTTATTAACAATCTACTCCAGATAGTCATTATCATTTTTAATATACAATTTTATATTATAAATCAAAATACAGAAGACATTGAGTGATACTTGAAAAGACACCTGCTCATTTAATTACCTTTAATGACTTGTTGATAAAATGACTCAGGTAGATATGAAATGTTACTGTAAAATGTCAGAATGACATACCTGTGTTAGCTTGAATTTATTGCTTGTGTCATCATTGTGTTGTAGTATTTTATTCAACTGTCAGTAGCACATACATTAACCCAGTTCATTTAAATACTTGATAGATGTTCAATAATACCTGTATATACTCACTGTAGTACTTTTCTGTTCTTGCTTATAATCAATACAATAGACATCTTTATTATGTACACAAATTATTGAAAAATATTGAGTATTTAAATCAGCTGACTGTTGAATAAAAGTTTAAATAGACATGTTTTATGGCATTGATTTTGGTCTTAATTTTATATTCTGTTTTCATCAGTCAACATTCTGAGTCATTTTAGGCATACTGTTAACCCAGCCATATTTCCTTGTGTTCATAAGTATAGTGGCTGTCGTATTTTCCTGGTAATGTCTATTTCCTGGTAAATAAGTTTTTGATGAAACCACTATGCAATGTCACCTTTAAAATTAAACAAATCACCTTGTTTCATTGCCAGTTATGTTACTGTACATATCAATGCAAAAAAAAAAGAAATGAAACCTTGTCAGTGAATCAAACAAGCCTAGTTTATTTATAGTAATTATTTGACTAATATTAAAGTTATACCAAAAATTGCAGCAAACAGTTTTATTATTAATTCCTATATTCAGCAATGAAATGCCTATTTTCTCTCGTAAATTGTCTTGATCGGACCTTAGGCCTTTAGAACCCTCATGCCCATAAGTCATATCAGTGAGAAGTTATAAATTGATTTTAAGTCAATGACCTAAACAACTCCACCATATATATAGTCAAGTATATATCTCATTGAAGTATGGTAAGTCTTATTGTTGTCACATTCAACATAACAAAAATGTTGACCGATTTATTGGTTTCCTTTGATGTTGTCATTCTATTGATTCTATTCATTTTTGAAAGCATTATTTCCTGTTTGGTGTTGGTCGGGGATGATTTAATGGTAAAACTGATGGATTACATTTACTTGTGGCTTTTTGTCCTTCTCATTTTAATAATTGACTTAACAAGGCATGTCAAAACAGTAATTAATTGCATTTTATACTACATATACTCTAAGTTTTATGCAGAAGTAAGGCGCAATCTTTGAAACTTAGAGCCCACTCATGGTCCTTACAGCTATTACCTCTTGCCCTCAGGACTCCCTGGATGTATGCAAGAGCTTTTCCTGAACGTTGCAAAGATTATTGCCTCTAAAAAATGTCATGAGTGTTTCAAATGTGTTCATGTGGCAAAAAGATATATTAGCTTGCGCTACATTTATATAATGTAGCATAGGAAATCACTATGTTGCACTTGGAAGCAAATCCTTTACAAATCCTGGCTTTAGTGGCCAGTTTCCTAACACATCACTTGCTTGCATTCCACCCCTGGTACCCTGATTTGATATCACATACTTAATACTTTTGGTGTTAAAAGGGTACCATAGGACAAAGTGCTAGGTAGCCATCTCCATAAGATATTGACTGTTGGAATATCTGAGCTGTTTGACCACACCCAATGCAACCATGAATGTGTCCATGAATGTGTCAAGGCAGTTAGATTGTCAACATTAATTATACCTCAATGATGTCCTTAAGTCATGATGTCAATGAAACCATTAAAACATATAATAGGAGTTTATAATAGTACATCATATACTTGTTATATAACTATGAATTATTCATGTTATATATTATTTATATAGTGAGACTGCTATACTGCAGCCAGTGGTGGTAGGATTATGCTTAAATTGACTTCATACTAAAATAGAATCAGACTTTAAAATATTGAGTTCTTCAGATTCAATGACTTTAGTACAGTAACATATTTAGCACATAAATGCTGAAAATGGGTTATATCAAAGCACTAATAGTGCTGTCAGACATTGGTTTACGAAAAAATTATTTAAGCACAGGGTTATTTAACAAACGAAAGGAATACAAGGTAACTTTTCCTTACTAAAGCTGGTTTTGATATAATTTGATTACACAAACATATCATCTGTTTGTTAATGCATAATGCAAACTATATTAATTAAAGTAGTAATTATCCCTTGATTTGCGCGCATACGGCCTAATGTAATCATCGGCGACAAATTTTAATGAGAATTTGCTACAGTCTTCTGCTAAACATGGGGAAACCCCATGTAAAAATTTCATAATAATGATTCTCTGTACTCATATACCCATAAATTTGAATTCTAGATCAAGTCTATTCAGATATATAGGTTTGACCTAATGCTAAGCGCGTAACCTTGACAATGGCTGACAACTGCTTAGATACTGAGTTGAAGGGCATTATGGTGGAAAAATCTATTTCATGACTTTATTTCACAAAGGTATAAAAGTTGGCCTGGCAACCTAATCCTTGTCCACTAAACGTTGCAATCTAGATAATCTACTCACTGAATAAGGGACTTTAGTCAGTTATTTCCCCTTGTATACTGTTCAAATAGGTAGGTCCTTTTAGTTGGATTACTCGGATTTCACCCATACTTTTCAATGTCAATGTGCCAAAATTAATCTTAAATAACTTTTTTGTAAATTATTTAATTTGTTTGAAATTCAAGCTTAGTATTTTTAGGGTAAAGAACTATCTTAATTTCATCACTTCTGTAAATATCTTCATTTACAAGAAAGATATTAGATGAAATATTTTGTTATCCTTACATAGGAATTCAATGATAAAATCTGAGGATTCCAACTATAAGGACCTACTTACCAATTGGATTGATTCAGATTTTATCAGGGAAAGATAACTGACTAAAGTCCCTAATTTAAACATGACAGCACAACATTGTAATAGACATCTGTAATAGATGTTATCACAAATTGTAAATATTATCTTCTCTACCTTCACTAATGAGGTTATAATTGTATAAATTTATTCAACTTTCAGTGCTGCATACATTTACTCCTCTGATTTAAATAATCACTACAGTATCTCTATTCTCATGATCAATTTAATTCAATAAAGTTAATGTATGCGCCACTGACAGTTGATTAAAAGTTAACCATACTTATCTTTTGATAGATGGATATTTAAGTAAAGTTTTACTGTAAGAACAAAATGATTAATAAAAAACTAATTTATCACAAGGTTATCATATAAATGCCACTTTCATTCTGTTTTATTAATTAGTTTACGTCTAATTAATGATATATTAATTGATAGCCAATGTTTTTATGATTGATTTTTTGTTCTACAGTTAGATATTTGTTCCTTGTTCAGGATTATAATGTTTACGGTGTGTATTATCTGTCTATTTATTTCCATTGATAATTATTAGTGAGATATTAATTGATGGAACCAGCAGGGGGAGATGGGGGACTGCTGAGATCCTTTTGGGGATTTTCAAATTGGATTTGATATGATACCGTTAACAGGATAAACATTTTAAAGAAATGTGATCTTCCATTTGATTCTGTATGAAGTGAAAGTTAGAAAAAAGTGTGGTTTATTAAGTCTGCACTCCATTTTCATGGTCAGTGCACTCTACAATTTTGTAGGATAACCACTAATTATTGAAATCACCTTGAATTAGGTAATCCCTAACAGGACCCTTTTACACCTTGATGAAGAGGAGTATAACAACTGTTGGTAAATTTCTTGCTCAAAGAAATAAGCAGTGCCCTTACTGGGGGTTTTGAACCTTGGATTTCTCGCTTCCTTAGGGCGCATCTAACCACTGGACCACTGCTCCAACAAACCAACTTTCTCAAAGTATCCATAAAGCCAGATATATTATCTCTAAAGTTCCTCGTCAGTTTAAATTCTTGCTTCTTGCGTTCGTTCGTGCACACAAACGTTGTATTAACTTCAACAATAGACAACCTTACATTAACTCAGCAAGTGGCAGTCAGTATATTTGATATTCAAGTGGAAAACACAATAGTAAACTTGTAGGTAGCAATGATTAGATTGATTGAGTATTAAAATGTATGTTAATAATCAATATATGATTGAACTTTAAATGTGAGATTCATTTGTTAGATATTTTATTAATAGGCTCATCAATTAACATGCAATGCTTAACATGTTGGTATATCGACCAATCAAGCTCCAAAACAAATACAAATATTATAGTACATTTTAATTCTATTGACATTTTCACCTGTATCGAGAGACAGTTTAGTGGGTTAGCATGATTTATTTGGAAATAAATAAACTTTTTTTATTGTGTGGCCTAGATATCTGGGCTCTAGCTTTTAACCTAATACCTTTTAACTAACACATACCCTTGTCAGTACTGCCTAACTTGATACTGAGGCATTGATAAAATTTATTCAACTGTTAGTAGTGCTTACATTTACCCCACTGATTTAAATACTCACTACTGTATTTCAGGACTCACTGTCAATAAACATAGTTACATGTATCTATGTATGGGGATTATTGAGCAAATATTGAGTATTTAGATTTATGGGGTTAATATTAGTTACACAGTCAGTTACTGACCGGATACGGTGTGATACCGGGTCAGTAAATTAATATTGGGTGAGAGCGTAGCTCGAGCCCAATATTTATTCACTGACCGGGTATCACACCGTATCCGGTCAGTAACTGACTGTGTAACAAATTTATCTTACCGAGTACCCCCATCTGAGCGCTATTATTTATAAATTTTGTTACTGACTGGATATTAGAATCTACTGACCTAATATGGGATAATACATGGTCAGCACGTGACCGCTCTCGGCCAATGAAAAACGAGTATTCTGTACGAGGTAAGATAATGTACATTATTATCAACTGTGTCCATTAAGTCACTAACATGTAATTTGCAATATTTCTTCATGCTATGGTCAGTAGAGTTAGTGATCATTCCAAAGCAGAATATCAGGGTGCTGCACCCTGCCCTTTTTCTCTCCTCCCTGCCCTTTTTAGCATCTTTCTATGCAGTTATAGTACATATTAGACATTTACCCTCAGATATGTCCTGGCCCTTTTTTCTGCCTCCCTGCCCTTTTCTGAGTTCTGGGATAATCACTAGTAGAGTAGACCTATAATGAAGGATTTTACATTTTGAAGTTAATCTTGTATATTCCCTCAATTATGTGCTTGACATTTTAGATCTTCTGATTGCCTCTTATTTTATACTTATAATTAATATTAGCTCAATTGTGAAACAAGTTCTTACAAATTGGATTGATCAATTTCAAGTCTGCTTCCTGGTCTCCCAGTACTGAACTAGTAGGATAAAGTTTCTTGCTCAAGGAAACAATGGGGTAGGTTTTGGATGGGATTGGAATTAACATGGTGCTGGCTATCTTACGATTACCAGTACAACATTGTAACCACTCAGCCACTGATGGTCCCTGATGACCTATATTTAGGCTACTTGTTTCTGCCAGTAAACATTTGGTTCTGGCAATTGAAATATTATAGCTGGTTGTCTAACTGGACAAACTGCTGTTAAAATTAATGTTGAGTTCTATATAGATGTAAACCCTTTAAGTAAGTACAAAGTTTTGATGTTTGTTATTCTGTCAATCAATTATATTTGTTTACTTTTATGATTTACAGTTCTATACTTTAAAGTCAAATTGTTTTGTTAATAAAACTATAACCTTAGTTTTCCGGTCTTAGATCTATAATTTGTATAATTCTATTTGTCAAACATTTAAATTAATGGACAAATGACCGTGTTGACCAATTAAATGTCTATTTAATGTCTCAAGCATATATGCTTACTTCAGTTTAATATTTGGACAACTGACCACTAGTCAATAAATGGAGAAATATAGTCAAACTTTGTTGTATGGACATTCTTAATTGTGTCATAGTTATTTGTTGACCCGAGTTTAAGTTTTTGTGGCAGGCGTTTAATACAGCTCTTGTACTATCTTTTCATCAAGCTAGCTTTATTGGTGATGGGGTCAAGATTGACTCAAGAGACTGGATTCCAATCTCAGATTAAAGCATTGTTTTTATCAGGTTATATTCTTCCATTAGAAATTGTGTTATTGCACCCATACAAAGTTCCACTGACAATTAAGATCTGAGAATTCCAGGAGAAATTCAGTTCAGGAGGGTGTGTATGTAGCAGAGGTATTATATGGCACTTGTACTTCCTTGCCTTCGAGCTAGTGTCAGATTTTTATCAGGTTACATTTTCATGGTAGGGAATGACTTGCTAGGGTCTGTTTGATCTCTGATTCAGCCCCAACTGTTGTGCTGAGGTAGAATGCAGGATTTTGAATCCAAAGGTCACAAGCTCATGTAAACCTGCAGATCTAGGTGGACCTTTTATTTTTTTTACTGGATATGTCTGTCGGTCCGCCATGTTTCCCAAAGACTGAAACAAAATTGCTGGCCAAGTGTTCATATAGCCCAGGTCTTACCGTAAATGTTACACATAACCGATACAGTTTTGTCCATTTAACTAAGAGCAAGTCAATATTGACTGGGCAATAAAATAAAGGAAGACTTTTAATGGTCTATTTGCATTGTTACGATGTTATGTTAAAAGTGAACTTTCATTGTCCAAAGATCAATCCATTCAATGTCTCACTAGCAAACATTACAAAGAATATTAAGTCAATATCAGTATTCATTATCTCTGATGTTACCTGAAACAAACAACTGTTATGTTGTTACTTATTTATTGCTCTTATATAGTAAAACTAACCATGATTCTGATATCAGGGATTTATATTGTTGAATTCTATTTATGTTGTATGATAGATAATGATTTTTTGTTTTGTTTTTTCCTTCATATTGATCTTAACTATATCTTTTGTGGTCCTTTTTATTCCTACCAACCAGGGTAGATAGCACAGTTGGTTGCACTACTGGATTTCAAATCTAGTGTTCTGATAGGGGTACGGGTTCTATATATTAATCCCACCCGGGGAGGTTATACCTTTTCATGAAAATTTGACAATAATGTCATTATACCCCCGCTTCAAAGAAGAGGGGGGTACACTGTTTTACCCTTGTCCGTGCGTGCGTGTGTCCGTCCGTCCATTACAAAATTTCCGTCGCAGTTTTCTCAGCAACTATAACATGCAGCAGCCTAATACTTTGCATATTGCTTCATCCCATAGTCCCATATGGTGTAAAGCGATTTCATGCTCCTTGCTTATCTACTTCCTGTTTGTCGCATATTTTTAGATTTTGGCGGGGGTATCACTAGTGAGCATTAGCTCACAGATTTACTTGTTATTCCTACCATCCAGGGTAGATAGCACAGTTGGTTGCACCACTGGATTTCAAATCTAGTGTTCTGATAGGGGTACGGGTTCTATATATTCTATATAATCCCACCCGGGGAGGTTATACCTTTTCATGAAAATTTGACAATAATGTCATTTTTCCTCCATTAATAAGATTGATTTCCTGGCTGGCTGTCAACAGTGCTAAAGACCATGGTTATCAGGATTTATGATTTAATGCATTAAGGACAACTCTGTCATAAAAACACTGAAATATTACCTCCCTTGTCAAAAATACCCATCATCCTTTGCAACATTTCAAAAAAAGAAAGACTTTAATACTTTTTTTGTAAATATTTGGAGAAAAGTACACTTGTACTTGAAGTACAACTTCATTTACTAGTGAGATAATTACTTATATGGTCGCAATAAAAACTTTCACATAATAAAAATAATCTACAGTGCCCTCCAAAGTCCTTTGACAAAATCCACTTCTGGGATGAACTGATTGTTTTTAGTCAAGAAAAAAAAGCTAAGGGTCTTCAGAGCTAATTCTTAAATCAACATTATTTAGTTTATCCAAAACTAAAGCTAAAGCAGGAGTTTTTAAAGTCTACTTTTAGTATCACTATTCACTGGATATTATATTCAGTCGACTCTTGACATAAATTTCCTCGATCATCGAGTCACACACCAACTGTTAACATATGGCGCTGATTGCAGCCACAGCATACAGTGCATGACCCTAACAGGTACCCATTTACACCTGGGTGGAGTGAAGCAATCACAGGTAAATTTCTTGCTCAGGGAAATTAGCAGTGCCCCTAGTGGGATTCAAACCCAGGACCTCTCAATCCCTAAGCGCCTGTCCTACCACTGGACTTCTGCTCCACATATGGTACCAACTGTGTCCCATGAGTAAGTTGTAGTTACAGTGAAATACTTGCAGTAAGCTGTAGTTACAGTGAAATACTTGCAGTATGTATGATCACTTGTTCCCAGGATTTCAATTTTTCCGAGAACATTAGGACGGCACTGTATATGCTAGCAATAATAACTATTATATAATATTCTTGTCTGGACAAACAATTCTCTAACAGTCATCAGGGTCTAATATTCACTAATTGCTTACAAATATATTACAGTTTTATTCTCTCTTACCAGAGATATTACAACTTAGGGTCATAATAACCTTACAGTTTTCTATCAAAATTGTCTTCACTAATTTAATATACATCTGCTGAGGTGAAAATTTGTGAAAGATGTCCCAGTAATATACATGTATTTCCTGTATTGTTGTTCAGTTCTTATATATGGTTGTGTTCAGTAAAATACATGTAATGGTACATTTTAAGGAGAAATAAATTTTTCTGCGTTTAAGTGTAACGAATTAGCAGATAAATTATTTCCCTTGTATAGTAAATGATATCCAAAAGGTGTTGCTAGAACACACAAGGTTTCGTGTGTGTAATAGGATTAAATTCATTCAGCTTTGGGCAACCGACAAGTAAAGAATGCTAATTTTTCATACGACTTCCTGGTTCTCTATTGAACGAGTTTCACAATATTCTTTGATAGTATTTTGCATGATTTTATATTGTATTATCATGTATGATTGTAAAAATGGGTTGCCCAAGTGCTACATACAATTACAAATAGTAATTTATATTTAGTGTTGTTTTTTTATTTTTGAATGAATGAAATATTGGAGGGAAGTTATATGTCTTAGAGCAGTTGTCTCCTTAAATGTTCTCAAGCGCTAGTCCCATTTATTATTTCATATAGGACGGGTCAAACTATTAACTATCCTAAAATTATATAAAATTTTCACAAAGGGGTAACAATTTTTACTAGTCCTGGGCAGTTGAAAATAGACTGTTGCTGGTATTATCAACTATCTTAGGACCATTTTTTGTCATTTATCCTTCTATTCTGTATTAATTTATTATCCTAAGATTTTGATAGTGTGCTGCCCTTTACCCTAATTTTACTAATAAGGGAATGTGGCTTTTGTAACTATGGCAACCAATAACTTACAATGTTATCTTGTTCTATTTTCAGAAACGTTTAGATCGGCGGCTGAGGCAGGACCTAATGATATACTAAAACTGTACAATTCTAAAGGAAATCTTATAAATATATCATCACGTATACCTGATAATACTCCAGAGAATCGTTACAGAGTTGACGTTGTTGCTGCACAATGCCCTGGTAAGATGTCTTTGGTTTCCATGGAAACCATTATTTATATGTTTATATAATTATGGTTTGCATGTTTGTGTAGTGTTTGTGCTGATTAGTTTGTTGTATGATTAATGTAATAAATCTATGGTTGATTTACTTTTTTCTTTATCCATCTATACATTTTCTATATCATGTGACTTATACTTTGCTTTTAATAGTCTTTATTACCTGCCCCTTACCACTGTTGTTTTCGGGTCAGGCAAAGCACTAAAATAGCGGCGCCCTCATTTATCTTTAGCTTACAAAATTTTCTTTTATTTTTTCTTTGTTTTGCATGAGCATTTTCAGACAATGGTAAATTTGGTTGGAGTTCAGAACTACATAGCCTATAAATTGGTCATTCGAACTCGATATTTCTTTTTGCACTTAAATTTAACAAACGATTAACCAAAAACCATGTCTTTAAAGTGGACACTAAAGCATAAATGTAACTGAACAACTAAAAATAAGGTATCAGGCCACAAGAAGTTGATCATGTGTTCTACAGTTTAGTATAGTATAGCAGTTTAACCAAAATTTTTATGAGCGAGCGAGGAAATAAAAATATTTTTTTTGTAAAAAACGTCAAAATTAAGGTGCGAGCGAATCCATAGAACATATGATCATCTTGTTGTGGCCTCAACTATAGTTCTTGTACTTTGATTTAAGTTTCTTTGATTTAAGCCTATATAGTAAGAAATGTTCATTTGAAAACAGAATATGATGCGCAACGTGAGAAAAGGGCCCTTAAGGTCAAATTTTTCGAAATTGAGATTTTTACAGAAAATGAAAGAGTAGGCTTTGTACTTTCCAAAAATGTATAATTTATTAAAATATCTCAATTCATGACGTTGCTATGGTGATTTGAAATTCGATAATTGGTACAAGAAAATAAAGAGACGTCATGTTAACGTCGCGTTTTTCGTAAGTTATATAGCAGGTTAATAACTTAGTCATTTCACTGCATAAAGCATTGAGAACTAGTTTTAACACCAAAGTTTTTTTAAAAATTCAATATTCTTTACATTAATAATTAAAAACAGCTTACATTTGAATTGATTTAGAGTTTACGATTGACGTAAATATGTCTTCATAAATGAGTCCAAATAACAAGTGGCAGTCTTTACTGACAGTGTATAAGCAACTATATTTTGTAGTCCCGACAAATAAATTTAATGTCATTAGCATCAATTATTATTGTAAAACAATTATAGATTTAAACTGACGGCATTGTTTTTTAGGGTACAACAAAAACATTGTGGAGGTCTATTGTTGTCGATGTCCATCGACGTCAAAAAAGTGCGTTTTTTATAAATTATCATTGGCCAGTCTGTAGGCAAAAGTTCGAGTTGTCACAAAAAATATATGATATACAGATAATAAAGAGAGCAACATACATCTTGTTTATAAAATTCACTTTCACATTTGTTAAACATCCGCCTGTTCCAAATTGAACAAGAACATATTTCAATCGTCAAAAACAGGACCCTATAAAAGGTTGAGGTGTTCCGAACGCTGCGTTTAATGACAAAGATCAATATAAATACTCTCTGAAAATATTTTTATGTCAGCATAGCTTTACTGTACACTGACGTGGAGTGTAATCATGCAATAACACATTAACGCTAAATGTGATTTTGTCTTTCAATTTTTTGTCGTCTTTGCGAGTATTGGCGTGTTTGCAAAAATTTCTGGCTTACTTGCGTTTACAAATAATAGCGCAATATTTACACGTAACTTTTAATGTCAATTATATGATGTTTAACACACATTAAGTCCAAGCTCCAGGTGAAAGATGGATAAAATATTTAGTTCAACTTAAAATGTGAAAATTAAGTAATGCGAAACTTGGTAACCTTTTGTTTGAAAGATCAATGAAGGCCGACATAACAACGCTTTTGGAAAGTAATATCATCTGAGAAATCTGAGTATTGAAGTTTAGAAATGATAGTCGTGATCCTTTGGTAGTTCAATTGGCCCATGGAATGCATAAGCATATATCCAGTGTTCCCCTCAAGACTGTAGTAGCTCGCTCTTTAATGCAATGCACTTACAACAGTCTTGCAGGCAACCCCAAACTCCTCACAGTGCTTACGTCACGCTTTGCTACTAAACCACTACCAACAGGTAAATTACGTGTCGCTAGTATTATCATCTATTTATAGAATGTCCATACTCCTCGCAGTGCTTACGTAACGCTTTGTTATTTTTACAAATTGTAAATTAAATCTATTTTTTAATTTTTTATCTTCATGTACTTTGAACGTTGCAAGACTCAATTTGTAGAAAATATTGAATTGTAACAGAAAAGATGAAAAAAAAATTCGGCTCTCTAAGGGACGAATTTACTTGTGGTGGCAGTGGTTATTGATTAAATAAAAGGGAAATAACCGCTGCGGGGAGTTTGAGGCAACCATCGATATGGTTGTGGTACAATAATTGAAGAAACTGAGCATTACTATGGAAATCCGGTTCTGAATCATGGAAGCTGCAAGTTATTTCAAGCTACATTAAAGTTTGACATAAGTATGGATCGACGATGTCCTGTGTTTATGTTGCATGCTTCATTATTGGCGAGGGTTAATGCCATTTTATGACAAAATCAGGTTTTTTAGGTTTTTATTGTAAGGCCTGTTCATGTGTTTATCGGATTCAAACATGAAGTAAGATAAAAGATCACTGTGGTACACAGTAAAAAATACACTTAATAATGCCATCATCGTGTTCAATAAATTATTGATTTATTCATAGTTAAGTAAAAAGTATTTACAGTTTAGTATGGCGGAAATGATGTTTTCTAACGAACTATTGGTTGGTTGTATGGCAAGAAAGAAACACGCCTTATACATATACCAATTTGGTGTTTTCTTACCATGGTAGAGAGATGGAAACACAACGTATCTAATACTGTTATTTCATACGATGTTACACCCTTGTTTAACAGACAATTTATTAACAATTGGTTCACCTTGTCTCACAAGTGTTACCTAGCTGGGCAAATGTAATGTATTTCTTAGATCCAACTGCTAGATAAGCAATCTGATTAAAACCCGACCTAAAATTTTCCGCTCGCCTACTCACTAATTAAGATCTGACCTTTTTCAAACGAGGATCACGTTCAGGTGACCTTTTCTCATCATAATATTAATTAATGACGAAATTGTTATGATACATAACTTGTTTATATCGTCTACGTCACGCAATTTGAAATGAGCCGTACAATGGCAGACTGTGAATAATACCGCTGTTGAATTAGTTTGCAAACATTGGTCTAAAATTAGAAATTACAAAATCAAAATTTGATTAATTAATAGTGATTCATCTAGTCGACATAAAGGTCATCTCGACGTGACCCTGCATTGAGAAAGTAGAGATCCTGTACGACAATGCTCTACATGATATCTGTTTACGGAGATTGCTAGATAAGGTAATTAGCAAGTAGTATAATTTGCTGACAATGTGATAAACTTTTCGGTCAATGATGTAAAGTTGAGCTTTATTAAGTCAAATTAAGAAAAGAAGAATGAATGTAGGTAGATATCTAGCAAGGTCAAACCTAAAGCCTACATTGTGACAGCTCGAGCTGCTGAAGTACAGATTGTTTTTTTTTGGTAACAAATTTCAGTTTTAATTTAAATAACCATTTGTATAATAGACGATAGCAATATAATATAACAGCAAAACCAGGTTATGTAGGCTAGTGATTACACATGTTTGCATTCGATGCAATAGATGCATAGGCCTGATCCGACTCTATATGCCTAGACTAATGATTAAACATTTTAAAACATCAAGGACATTTCAATTTCGATAGGGACGACGTTTTTATTCTTATTTTGCGTAACGGTAACCTATTCACAAAATTTCACGATCAAACAAAGATTATAAGTTGTACAGAATCAAAAATCTGAAGAGAAAGGTCGAGTCCGCATTAAAGATCATAGCGTGTGCTCTATTCCCGAGTGTGCATGTGTACCCGTAGTTACGTGTAAACAATTTGTTGGCGACGCGTTTTGAAGCTGTAACTATCGTCAGTTTAAAGCTATAGTACCGAAATTATGCGTGCAATTCTCTCGAAAAAACGGTTATGTGTTGCTTATCTATTTAGTAATCCAATGCTAAAGCAAAACTAATACAGTACACGTCTAACACGTTACTCTAGTTAAAGAAAATTCAACACCACACTGTGTCCACAGGACGGTTCGGCACGTTGACGAAAGTTGGACGGAAAACACAAATCACGACTATAAACAATCCTTATTTTTTAGCTATGTGTTACCAGTTTCTTCAAACAATGATAGTAAGTCAGTCATAGTTTACAAAACATCGATTTATTCCCTTTAATTAAAGCAAGATAGCCAGTTAAATATAAGTATAAACAATGCAATAATCACTGACGTGACACGTGTACGCTAAAATTGACCTCGTTAACGTTATTGACGTTTACCGCAAACGACGTCAAACAGCTTAAGGGCCCTTTTCTCGCGTTGCGCATCATATATTTACAATACACCGGGCGCCGCCATTATTCTGCTTTGCCGGACATACTTTTACAAAGTACAACTGGGAACCAGACAATGCTGTTACAAGACACAAGTGAGACTACTCTTGTAGGGTTGTGGGTTTAATTCTAGAGCTTGGCATTATATTTGTGTAAAAATATTGAAAATATAACTCCGAATAAAAAAAAAACCATGCAAGTAATAGAATACTCATCAATTTTGGAATAAGATCTTTTTATTCCTCTTTTAGAGCTCAGAAAATGACATTTTCACTTGTGGCTATGCAACTCTTTAAACTATTTATTCTGAAAATAAAATCAATCTTAAATCAATCTTACACCAAAGACAACAAATATCCTACATAGTCTTCTAAATAGATTTATATCTCCATAAAATATCAGTCTCTTTACTGAAAGACTTTATTGTGGTAACTTAGGTTACCTAGATATGATGTCATAGATATAAGAAATTGTTGATACAAATGGTTAATGAGCTCACAAATGTCTAGGAAACTGTATGACAGTATCACATGGTTTTAGAGTAACTTGAGACAAATCTTTACATTATTCTTAGTAAACAATATCTCATGTTTTCCTGAATGAGCTGTAATGTCTTGTGACAAAGTTGATGTTGATTTTACATATTGCAGACAGGGCTTGACACTAACAGTGTCCCTGGATTCCGAGGATCCCAAAAACTTAAGGGTAACCCTTGTAAATTTAGCTTTGGATTTTGTCAGTACCTGAAAAATTGCATTGTGCTCATATGAATTTGAGTTTCCATGAATTGTTTATCACAATATGTAACTGCAAACCTGTATATATTTTTAGCTCGACTTTACGAAGTAAATGGAGAGCTCTCCTACTCGCCCTAGTGTCGGCGTCCGCCTCTATATTTCTGATTAAAGTTTTTGTGCAGTAAAATATTTTTTACTATAACTTTTTTTATTTCTTAAGGTATCAACTTCTAACTTCAAATATATGTTCCTTATTATCAACCACATCTCATGTGACAAGGTACATAACTCAAAATACATTTTTTTCAGAATTATCTCCCCTTGAACTTAGAGTTTTCTTTAAAAAATGTTTGTTTTTACTGCAACTGTTTTATTTCTTTAGGTTTTGACTTCAAACTTTAAATATATGTTCCTTATTATCAACCACATCTCATGTGACAAGGTTCATAATTCCAAATACATTTTTTTTCAAAATTGTCTCCGATGAACTTAAAACTTTCTTTTTAAAATTTTTTTTTTTTACTTTAAATTTGTTAAGGTTATATTTTCAAATTTTAAAATATGTATGTTCTTATCATCACCCACATCTCCTGTGACAAATACATACTTAGTCGAGCATGCTGTCTCCTCTGACAGCTCTTGTTTGTTGAAGAAATCTTCGGGATCCCTGGTAAAACAGTTAAGGGTTGAATCCTGGACATAGCAGAGGTATAATATGGCACTTGTAATCGTCTTCCTGTTGCCTTCAAAGTAGCTTTTATGATGATCAGGTTTAATGTCTAATTATGACTTTTGAGGTCATTCACTCATTGCTCACCATTTCTGTTAGTTAAAGTTGCTGCCTTCAAAGCACTGTAACGGCTCACTGATAGACTGTAGTAGGTTTGTGCCCAGCTACTAACTATGGCCCGCTCACTGATAGACTGTAGTAGGTTTGTGCCCAGCTACTAACTATGGGCTGCTCATTGATAGACTGTAGTAGGTTTGTGCCTAGCTACTAACTATGGCTCTTTTTGTAAAATGTTCAGAGCTGTTTCTTTTAAATGAAAGGTGTATATAGAATAGATCATTCCAAGAAACTAATTGTCTAGGTGAACTCAGTCTGCCTTGTATGTCTTAGTGGAAAAATGGACTCTATGTTTTTTATCTGAAGTTGTATTACTGTCTGATACTATCCCCTTAAAGATGTTTATTGCTATAAAAGTTGGTATAATTATTATGGTTCATTTTGTTTCATTGACATTTTAGTTACCATGGGAACCAATATGTCTGATTTTATTAACATTATTATAATGGTGAAATAGTGATTGTTTATTTAAGTAATATTACAACAGAAATATTAGATCTATGAGACTACGACACAAGACATTACTTAGTAAAGATTAATTTTAATAATGTTGAGTACCGTAAATTGTCTAATAAATGCTCTCTTTTTTCAAAAAGAGAAATTTTTGCCAAAATGATATTAATTTCATCTTAGATCTTTAGATAAGAGAAGAAAAAATTAAGTTTGTATTTCAAAATAGAGCATGAAACAGTTCTTAAACAGAGCTTAACATTAATATCTGAATTAAGTTGCCCTATTGGACAACCAACTATATATTTTACTTGCTGAACTAGATGTTTACTAGCAGTTGTAAGTTGCTCAAACACTAGTAAAGGTCATCAGAATCATTAGGAAAATCTACAATGTCAAGCTGGGCATACTTGTTACAAATTGCATTTTCAATATACCGTATATATTCCAATAGAAATGCCCCATACATTTTGTAGTTTTAGAGAATATACTGAAACCCTACTAATTGCAGGTATAGCACAAAATGGTCATAACTCACCCTATTTTTAATTGAGTTATGACTGTTTTGCGCTAAGCCCACATAATGAGAAATCTCCCTTGTGTATTTCATTCGGAACATCCTCGGCCATTCGCTAACGAATAACCTCGGACATATTTAGGCGCCATTTTGAAACTATGTAAACAACTACACGATCGTGTAGGCGATGACTTAAGTTCCATTTTTAATCCGTAAATTTAAAATTACACAGTTAAATGATACCGATGAACAATATTTGGTTCAATTTAAAACAAATAAATATGTTTAGACAAAGGTCTGTGTGTATACTACAAGAACTATTTTGCGTAACCGCTACGTGCTTCGCCCCGCGTAGGTAGAAAAATCACCAAAATTTGGTGAAGACCCCCCACGAATCCTCCCGAGATAATTTCATTCATGAAAGGTCGAGGGTGTTCCGAATGTTGTGTATTTATGTATAAAGTGAACTATTTGCCATGTTAATTATGTTATAATTGTCTCTATGATTAGTTCAACAGTCTCTAGTGTACATTATAGATTTACTTTAATTCTATTATAAAACCAATTCTATGAGGTATATTTATTAACTTTAGTCACTTTAGATCCATTTGTTAGTTCTCAGATATCATAGAGTAGGTCAGAATAGGTCAGAATTACAGTAATAAGTGTAGGAATTTACTTAGCACAGTTGGTAGCGTATCTGGATTTAAAATCTAGTGTCCCGAACGGGGTACATCCGTTTGAATTCCACCCAGAGAGGTTATAACCTTCCATGAAAATTTTGACAATGATGTCAGTTTTCCTCCATTAATAAGGTATATGGAGAAGTTTCGAGCCTTGTGGAAGGGTAGTTGAGTACTGGTTATAGACAAGGGTCCAGGAAAGCTAGGTTAGGTGTGCTGGATGCCTTAAAATAAACTAAATCAAGTTGACACCGTGTTCAACCAAGTATAAATAAACTCGTATTTTTTATGTTTCTGGCACGAAAAGTACATGTAAATAAAGAAGGAAAGGACTTAATTAGACTCAACAAATTAGACCATACCTAAACATTTACATACAAAGTCACATATAAAAATGTAGATTGAAACACAGGGGATCTCTAATGAGTTTTTGCAGACCAATCTATATAAATCCTCTTAAATTTCTCATCTCATGTTAATGTCTGAATAGTGAGAGATGGTGGAGAAATATCTTCTAGAAAATTGGTTCCGTAATTAACTTGATTCCAAGGAAAACACTTGTAGCACCTCAATACCGTCTTGAATTTCATTTTATTACACTAAGTAGTAATAGTAAATTGTGCTTTGAGTTTGACACACCTAGAATAAATACAACCTGTGTTCCAGAGGTTTCTATTAAATGATTAATAACTATCAATTTTACTATAAAATAACAGGAAAAATAACATTTCTTCGGGTCGGGAACATGTGCTTTTATTTTACCTTGTTCCTCAACATATGGAATAACAGTACATTGGATAAAAGTACATTTGATTACAAAACTAATAGAAGAGAACAATGTTCTCATAATTTGACCATAGTTTGCTCTAGTCTTCAGAACAACTTGTCTTGTTGGATTTCAAACCATTCTTTGTAGACAAGTGGTTGGAAAGTCATGACATAAGATCACTGTAAAATCAGGGACCAGGAATTCGCCAAACCCAATTGGTTCCAATGTGTTTTAGAACCAGTCGAGATATGTTCCAGAACTTGGTCAAATGGGATTTTATACTGTACCTTTTCAAATGTTAGGTTTTTTAAATACTGAATCTGTGACTTGCAAGTCTTGTAAAAATTAAATAATATATCAAGGCAACACAATGTGAAATGATTACTTTCAGTTCATGAAATGTTTGAATTTTTATTCAGGTTCATGAATCAAGTTTATGAACAGTTCATGGGATGTTCATAGAGATAAAATGGCACAAGTTCATCGGAATTTTTAGTTCATGAACTGTCATTAGTACAAAAATAGTTCATGAACCAATAGCTCATACACTAATTTAAGTTCAACTTTTTTTCTGATATATTTACATGTTATGATAGTAATATTAGATTGTAACATTTGAAAAGGGGAGTAATGATAGTTTATATAATTGTAATTGTTTTACATGTACATTTCTCTAAAGATATGTTTTTAGTTTCTCAAATATTGGTACAAAATTAGGAACAAATTACACATTTTATGAAGAAAATGTAATTTTTTAATGGATGACACTGCATCTGTGTGTTAATATTTGACTTTCAATCAACTGCCAAGTGAGGAGTTATTCTCTATAATAAGATGAAATTATTTCATCATTGATTAGAACAAATCAATATAAAATGTATTATTTGATTCTAAATTTCATTAGAAATCTTGTATAAAATGAACAGATTATCCCTTGTATTCAATATAAGACTCCTTGCTGTGAAATAATATCAGCTTTAATGAAAGGATTAAATTACTACATGGTCCTAAATTAATTAGAATAGATTTCAATAGGCATGTTAGTCGATTCAGATATGCAGTTTATTGTTGCACAAGTTTATTGAACAGAATTTTGTCTGCCTATTTCGAAGGCAGAGTTTTTAGGGAAATAGAAGTTTATGGTTTGGTTTGGTGAGCTTACTTTCTGAGATTCTGACATTTTGCATTCTCGTAATATGCAAATGGATTTTGAAAATTGCAAGTAACTTTTGTTTTAACTCGCATTTTTTGCATGTTGAAAGTCCTGTCTAGAAATCATTTTTGTTTAAAGATAAGCCTTTCCATGAACAAAACACCGGAAAAGTCGAGCGTGCTGTCCTTGGACTGCTCACGTTTATTTTGAAATGCTTTTAAGTTTTGATTTATTTTTTGTTATCATTTTATAATTATAACTGAGACCACAAAAATAGCATATAAACTATGTCATGTATTATTAATCTCAACAAACATGGTTTTGGAGGCTTTATAATATCATATGCTGAATCTTACAGATGCGTTGCATTAATTAAATTTGTTTTCATTTTATCACAAACCATACTGAAATATATTAAAAATAATGATTCTACAAAAATAATCATTAAAATTAAAAAAAAAATGTAGGAACTCTTTTTGTCTCCAAACCTTTGGTGGGTACTGTAGGTGATCCCATGTCATCTTATACAATAGTTATAGACAAATAAGATCATTAATTTCTTTATGAAATCATATAAGTATAGATCATTGTAACAAAAAATTCCATCATTAGTTTTCACATTGCTTTACTTTCTTCATTAATTATCATCATTAGTTGGTGAATAGTGACACAAGTTTCCTCTGAAAAAATCAAAGATGGAGATATTTCTAGTGTTTAAACTTTTGTTATAAAAGGGACACTACAAACTAATAATAACAAGAACCTAATGGCAGGCTGTCAACCAGTTCCTATATTCCTATATTATTGCTAGCTATATTTTGGGTTTCATTCCTATATTTTCAAAAGTGTCCTATATTTCCTATATTTATACTATATTTTGTCTATCATTCCTATATTTTTATAAAACATTTTAACTTGAACATTTCGTATATGTTTAATTGCTTTTTATATATTATTGAGTATTTTGTATCTGTTTTCTCTTATACTACCTATAAGTTGAATAATGTAAGTGCCTATGATGAGTTGTTCTAGTAGGTGGCTGTCAGTATTCTAGTTGCCCTAACACTTCGCTACATATTTATACAATTCTTCAGTAACCCCTCTTGAAAAATTCTGAAGAAATGTTCCTTGTTCAAATTTTCAAAGTGTTCTTAGCAAAGATAGTATGCGTAAAGGGACAGTAATGTATTGGAATACCGCTCAAAAGTTCCTATATTTCTACTTGGGTTTTCTCTAAAAGTTCCTATATTTTGAAAATAAAATTCCTATATAAATTCCTATGTTTTTTTCAGTAATTGGTTGACAGCCTGTAATGGGCTTCCACCTTGGAATTAACAGCGACAAAATTATTGCCATTGGGGGGTTTAAACCAGATTCTAATGTGCAATAAAAAGAAATAAAATGATACTTTGAATTAAAACACAACTTTCTTTGTTAAACTTAAGGAGGTGATTAAAGAAATTATTCTAATTTAACAACAATTTATACATTTAGTCTCAGTGGAGAACTAGGTCAACCTTTTGTTTATCCGAATTAATGTTTAATATAAATATCTTGGTTTTACTCAACACTTTTGCGTTTCGCTATCGTAATGTTAAATACATACAATTTTGAATGTATAAAATCTAAACGCTTTCCCCAATTTGTTTAATAGTTGAAACGACAAGCTCCGTCCAAGACATTAAGGTATTGAAGGCGGAGTCTATGATAGAGCAAGAAAGCGGGTTTTATAGCTCCACCTGGTGTTAGTCAAAGCCTGATAATATACATTTGGGTATGACTTTAACAACTGACAACACAAGTCGGCATAGTATTTTATTAGCTCGACTTTACAAAGTAAATGGAGAGCTCTTCTACTCGCCCTAGTGTCGGTGTCGCCGCCGGCGTCCGTGTCCATATTTCTGATTAAAGTCTTTGTGCAGTAAAGTATTTTTTACTATAACTTTTTTATTTCTTAAGGTATCAACTTCAAACTTTAAATAAATGTTCCTTATTATCAACCGCATCTCACGTGACAAGGTTCTTTACTCCAAATACATTTTTTCAGAATTATCTCCCCTTGAACTTAGGAATTTCTTGAAAAAACATTTGTTTTTACTGCAACTGTTTTATTTATTTTGGTATTGACTTCAAACTTTAAATATATGTTCCTTATTATTAACCACATCTCTTGTGACAAGGCTCATTATCTCCAAATACCTTTTTTTTTCAAAATTGTCTCCCATGAACTTAGAAATTTCTTTAATTTTTTTAAATTTATTTTTACTTTAAATTTGTTAAGGTTATATTGACAGCTCTTGTTATAATGAGATGTCAATGAGTGTCATGCTTGAACAACTTCCCTTATTCTATGTTGAAAATTGTTGAAGCGTGAAAAGAGTAATCTTATACTTTCTTGTTACCATTGGAACAATGTTTAGACATAGTTCCAATTTCAGAGCTGTCACTTCTTTAACCATAAAATAAGTTGATAACAGTTTATCTCAGTGAAATATCATCTAAACACTGTATCAGAGTTAATGGTTTAAAAGCCTTTAATGATACTTCCCTGGGAACAATAATTGATGAATGTTTAAATCTGTACTTCAGTTTTTTATCTCCTCAACTTAGTTTTTCCTCGAAATGTTTAGCTTTATTTCTGTGCTGAAATTTAAACAGCTGTGGCAGACATTAATTGTTTGTGTGTAATTGGAATGCAAAGTTTGGGTTGCAGCTTGGACAGCTGTCTCGGTTAGTCCACTCAACTGCATTTGCGGGGACAGTATGCTATGTCCACTCTGTAAGCAGTTTGCATTCAGTCTTCACCTAACCTGGTCAGAGTTGTGTTACCAGATTAGCTCATATGAGTTTAACTATCGGGCCTGTGTACTTAAAAGCAGCAATATAAATTATGGTCTTAATATTGCCCAAATCTTAGTAAAAAACTTTTTAGAATATAATAATATTTATGTTTTACTTTTGGTTAATTTTCATTGCTTTAGGTCAGGTTTTTATATCTTTGGGTTCATTACAGATGATATGTTGTTTTTTTCTCTCATACAACATCCTGTATTAAGTGATGAAATCACCACATTATGTTTCATCTCTATTTCTCGGCTGAGATTATACCTAGAGATAAATCAGTATAACTGATATTTCATTCTCAGAGTATCACTCAATGATTAGCTGGAATTGATTGAAGTCTTATTAATGTTGTTTTTGTTTCCTTTTCTATCAATCTTAATTTGTTGTATGAGTTGGCTTTGATCTGTGTTTAGATCTGAATGAATATTGCTTGATGAAATTATTATCCCACATTTTTTTAGCTCACCTAAGCATTGTGATTTCCCCCCTGAACTATTGAAGAGTTGAGATAGCATATTTTATATGTTTTTTAATCTAGTAATACTCTATCAAGTTTAATTTTGTTCAAATTATGTGATCAAACTTTGACCCATCCTATGGGTCTCTTTCTCTTTGTGTTAGTCCTTCATGTCCTTTGTGAATTAGCTCATAAAAATCTTAGTGTACAAGCTCCACGATACACCTCAGTATATTTCTGTTTTGCTTTAGTCACATTTTTAACTCTTTATTTCAGATTAAGATTGTTTTGGTCTATCATGGAAATTCAATTTAATGGAATCTTAAACAGCTCTCGCTGACAACTGTTTAAACTGGGTCAGGAGATATTATCACTTATTTAAGTCATGATAGTGTCATACTCTGTCAAAGAAACTTCTTGAAAGTTCTGTTGATTTAAATTTCAAATCAGAAATCTCTGAAGACTCTGTTTTTTGTTTGAAACTTCAAAGAAATGCAAAGCTGTAATGTCTTTAACAGGCAAGACAAATAAAAAGGAAATGCAGTTGAAGTGTTTGATGGCATTTCATAGGAATTTCATCAATTTTCACCGCTGTAATGAATTCTGTTGAAAAGCTTTAAATCAATCTTGTAAAGAACAAAACATTGTTAATTACTGTTTTCTAATTAATAGCAATTTATTTTGTTTTGATTAAAAACGACTAAATTACAACCCATATGTGTCCTCAGAAATTTTAGAAACTAATTTATCCGTATTGTGTTGATTACTCAACCAATATATCATTTGATCACTGCAAGCTCTGTTTGATTGAAAATATTATTTTCTCTTATTGAAATTGTTCTAAGATGTTAATAGAAAAACTCTGGCATTACAAGCATGATTGATCTATGTGTAATGAGATTTTTCTGTTTGTTTGGCAAATTTCTGATTTTTTGTATTGTCAAGATTGGTTCTGAGATTTGCCCAGAAAATTTGTGGTCCAAACCATTCTGCTGACTGCTGACTATGGAAGAAATGTGTTGGTGAGCCACTGTCTGATGAAAATATGCATGGTTAAGGCCCTCTGTGAGACCCCCTTTAAGTTTTCCGATTTTTTCTTTTCCAAGCCAGTCTCATGCCTCTTTATAGGAAGTCAAAAAATTGCTAATTTATATTTAACTTGTTTGTTTGGATTTAAAACTGAAGAGATTAGTCTGGAACCTAGGAAAGGGCTCAGCCGGTGGCAGAAAGAGTAGATAAGGAGCATCAGAGAGTTTCTGCACTGGAAGGAGCAAAAACCTTGCAAGTGTACAGCACCCTGCTATTCTACATTAGGAAACTCCCTAAGATCTTTATTTGTAAAAATAATCATGAGTAATAACAATGTTTGGCAAATATGGTTTAAGCATATTAGAAGTTAAGTTAGATAATTTTCTAATTTAAAGATCAATAAGGGGAGATAATAACAAAAAAAACGTGAGTTTGTCTTCTGCTTATAACACTCTTGGTTGACTTTCAAATGTTCAGTTCTTTTAGAGGGAATGTCATTAAAGAAATGTTTTGGTCAGACAATAGTGTATTTTAATCCCAGTAAACACTTTGTGATGTAACCAGATGGATTCTAAGTATAATGCCTAAGATTTTTATCTAACCCAAAGATAGTTTAAGGTTTTTCTTGATAAAATGATTAATGTAATAGATATATTGAGTGATCCTAGACTTATTCTTGTGATAATGGACAATTGTCTGGTTCCTATTTTGTTACAGTTTCTGATCATTACTTCTTTTTGAGCTATGAAAAAAATCCTGTCTCCTTTTTCTTATTTAAGAAACTTATTCCTTCTCTGTGATTTTTCTCTTTTTTTGATAAAAGACCATGATTAAATTTGCAGAAGCAAACCTATCTTTTCTTTTTGAATGAAACTTCTTTTGTATTTTGTGAACAATTGATTTTGTATTAACTTGTTGTTTTTTTTTGTACTTTTTTTAAGACAGAAAAGTGATTATTTACTATTTGTAGATGAACATTAAAGTTGTTAATTGTTTATTATTTTAAAGAACTGTAAGTGTTTTTTACATTTCAGGTGATCAACCAATAGCAGAACAATTAGGTTTTGATGTTGGTGCAATAGAAAAAAGGTAAGTTCTCTATGTTTTAAAATAGCCTATCCCTCCTTATCCAATGTATTGATGTAGCTGATCCCTTCCATATGTGATGTGACTAATGTATTGATTTAGCTGATCCCTCTCTGTGTCTCCGATGTATTGGTGTAACTGATCTCTCCCTATGTGACCAATGTATTGAAATAGCTGATCCCTCTCTATGTGACCAGTCTAATAAAATAGCTGATCCCTCCCTTAGTGACCAATGTGATGATACGATTGACCCATCCTTATGTAACCTACATATCAAACTAGTTGATCCCTCCTTTTGTGATCCCTTTCTATCTGACCAATTTATCAAAATAGCTGATCCCTCCTCATGTGACCTTTGTAAAGTAATGATTTATCTAGTATTCAAGTCACATGATAGATTGATGATGATGATATCAAAGTTGACAGATTCCATATTGATTGCCACTCACTTTACTGTGGCTTGTAATGTTTTCCCTATCTAATCCAATAATGGGCTATAAGATAGACATTAGTGTGTCAATCATTACTACAGTGCCTTCCAGAAGTCCTTGAACAAAATCAAAAACATTTACCCATGAAAAAAGGGGAGTTACCTTAACAAAGTCCAAAATGAGTATTTCTAAGTCAATCAACATATGATTCAAACTTTCTTCGTAATTTAAATAAGCTTTGATTATAGTAAAATACATCATGGTGTGCATAATGAGTTTTTTCTTCTCAAAATGTTATTTCCATAGGCGGATCAAGGATTTCTGGTTAGAGGGGGCGGAAAATGAACAAACAGATAAGGGTTCCAAGGGGCCGTAAGGGCCCAGAAAAGTCCAGGGCAAAACTCTTGCCAGGGAACCAGGTGACCGGCGGCACCAGAAATTCCTTAGTTTTGGTTAATTCTAATGGATTCAGGCACATTTTCAGAGCGTCAACTAACCTTTTCCAGAGTATTCAATACAAAGCATCTGAATATTTCATATATGCTATGTTGCACGCATAGCATGCAAAATTGTTTTGACAAGTATATATATATTTCTTATTAATAACATATTTCATGATAGAAAAAAACAACTTCGCTTGGGCAATTTTAGGGGGGTGAACGCCGGGTCAGTCCCCCCCCTGGATCCGCCTCTGATTCTCCAATAAGTAAATTACAACACCAGATTCCCGCTTTGTGGTTGAATTACCTGGTAAACAAACTATTGGTAAATTTTATTCAACTGTCAATAGCACGTACATTAACCCCCCTGATTTAAAACCTCTGAATTTGATAAAGAATACCGAAATTCTGTAGTGAGTATTTTAATCAGCTGGGTTAATATAATTATGCACCTCACTGACAGTTGATTGAGATTTAACAACAGCTATAGTTAAAGATTATAAAAAATTAAGGATGGACTTAATAGTTACGACTTAAATAAAAGTTATATCTTTGTAAATATTTGGGATTGTATTAATACATTTAATCTCAGTGGTCTGTAATTCTTCTATTGTGTAATTTATTTGTTCTTAACAATTTTCTTAAGGTCTATTCAAGGACTATAATGGAAATAAGTTTTTGTCATCCTTGATGTTTGTGTGCATATTATGGACAACAAGATTTTATATATTTATATTTTTAAATGTTTTTCATTTCTTATACACATAACTCAACTGAATGTGTCTGTCTGTCCTTCTGACTGTCTGTTTTTTTTGCCCATCTCCCTTTCTGCCTGTCTGTCTGTCTTTCTGCCTGCCTGCCTCCCTGTCTTTCTGCCTGTCTGTCTTCCTGCCTCTCTGTCTTTCTGCCTCCCTGTCTTTCTGCCTCCCTGTCTTTCTGCCTGTCTGTCTTCCTGCCTCCCTGTCTTTCTGCCTCCCTGTCTTTCTGCCTCCCCGTCTTTCTGCCTGTCTGTCTTTCTGCCTCCCTGTCTTTCTGCCTCCCTGTCTTTCTGTCTCCCTGTCTTTCTGTCTCCCTGTCTTTCTGCCTGTCTGTCTTTCTGCCTCCCTGTCTTTCTGCCTCCCTGTCTTTCTGCCTGTCTGTATGTCTGCCTACCTGCAAGCCCACACATCTGCTTGCCTGTTCAATTGTGGGAACACACTTAACATGCAGTAATATCAATGTCCAGAAAAGTTCATACCCTACAGGATATCATTATTAATCTTGTCTGATTTTCTCTTCTCTGGTAAAATGATTTATGATGAACTGTGCTGTTCCTCTAGTGTTTGCCAACAATCATAAGTGCTATCTAGATTGATGGAGTAAAATATTTCATGCCATCAAAGTGGTTTTCCTAAAAGCCCTTTGACATTATGAAGGAGAAAAGTTAATTTATCTGAAGTGAAAACATTTCTGCTTCAGTGGATCAACAATGATAATTTACAGACAATCTCCACTGATTATACCCTGACAAGTATGCATACTTTCATTGGAGATATTTTTTTTCTTATTTTAATTATTTTGGAAATTTTGTTTTCATATTGAAATTATTATGTCTAAGCAGATGTTTCGATGAATTTTTATTTACTAGGTGTTTTCAGCACTTTGATTATTTATATATTTTCAGACTTCAAGCTTTAGAAAAACGGGTATTTATAGAAAATGGTGAGCTTCCAACAAGTGTTTGTGATATCCAGTCCAGAGTAGAAGAATTTAAAAATAAATTACAGGTAAAATATTACAAATCAATTAAAGTCCTATTATCAAAAAGTAACTCTGTTTATGGAATGCAAAGAAAAAGACATTTATCTATTTTAAACACCTTCAATAAAATTTGGTTGTCAATACCTAATACAATAGTTCTGATCACAGTTATGTTAAAGATGAGATCTTGTGATAGAAAAAAACTTCTCCCAAGTTACATTATTAAGCTCTTAAATGATTTTGAATCATATCTAGTCAATTTCAACTAAAAGGTGAATATATCATGCTCTTATGAAGGAACTCCTTTTTTAAGAAGTAGGAACATTGTAAAACCTTAACTTAAAAAGCAAAATGGTTTGAAATGTTTATTTTGTCTCCAATGCATGTTATATTTTGATAACTTCATGGTTGTAATGGTATTTTTATATCTGCTATAAATGGATAAATTTTCATATGGTGGCTTTAAGTCCCATATACATGAGTTGTCGGCCTCGTGGTAGGGTAAGTTAATAATAACCCAAGCTTGGAATTTATTTTTGAGTTTTCTTTCTTGTATAAAAAGGACTTCAAGATACAAACTGATCTTGTTACAATTAAAAATCTCACTGTGAATAGCCAAAGTTACACTTTGTGCTATTTTCCATTCATGATTTTGATATAGCAGAATTTATGCCCCAAATAAAATAACCAGACATATGTTTATTTGGTAAAAACAAATACCAAAATTGGCCAATAACCATGTACTTAGATTGGGTCTTTGAAAAAAAAAAAAATTTCTGTGGCACCATGTCCTGGTATAATTTCATTCCTGACATAAACACTGCAAGATTTGAGGAATTTGTTGATGAATTACAGGTATACAAATTTTCAACCCACCTACTCGAATACATTCTCCCTAAACAAATTGTTTACACACATAAATCAAAGAAAGTTGAGTTTTGCCAGACTTGTGTTGGCCTGGTGTTTAATTTTCCTTCCTGGATACATGTAGAAATACATGTATATTATATCAATGGTTTCTCTGTGAGTTGTACTAACAATTTAAATTTGATTGAGAATGAAGATTCTTTGATGCCTAACACTTTGGGTGTTCCTGATCCAGGGTTAAAAAATTAGTGTGCTTTAAAGTCTGCTTCCATATACATAATGTATGTTTAGTCAACTTGACAAGTTAGTACAATAACCCCGGATCATTGAAATCACCTTAGGAATGGTACCCATTCACAACTGGGTGAAGTACAACAACTGTATGTAAATTTCTTGCTCAGGGAAATTAAAGTGTCTCTAGTTGGGTTCAAATTTATGACCTCTTGATCCTAAGTGCTTATTCTACCACTGAACCACTGCTCCTACAAGAAAATGGACAATCTGAGTAACTCAAAGTAGGCTTGGGAACTGATCCAAACAGGTTAAAAAGCCTACAGTACCATGTAATGTACTACATTTTATTTATTGGAGTTATCACCGTGTCAACACAATTTTAGGTCATTTTACGGCGTCCAGCACACCTAACCTAGCTTTCCTGGACCATTGTCTATAACCAGTACTCACCTACCCTTCCACAAGGCCGGAAACTTCTACATATTATCTAATCAATGGAGGAAAATTGACATTATTGTCAAATTTTCATTGAAGGGTATAACCTCCCAAAGTGGGATTCAAACCTGCACCCCCTCGGGCACGAGTATCTAAATCCAGGCGCGCTACCAACTGCGCTAACGACCCATGTTTAATGTACTACATACAAAGATCAGGGCTTAAGTTTAACTATTTAGGTAGAAAAGTTATCTGGGTCTATAATGTCAATATTTTGTGGGCCCAGCGAAAAAACTACAGATAAACACAATCTCTAAATTTTGTTTCTATTTGACCCATAACTATGTTATTTAAATACCTTAGAGCTAACATTAATTTATTGACATTCGTTACAATAGTAACAACAATTGTTTGTGTAATTACAAGTAACAAATGCATAAAAGATATTGCAATATATTTGAATCTGGAACCCACTAGTATCAACATAAAGTGACTGTTGTTTCATTTGGATTGCCAGCAAGGCATCCATTTTACAAACTTTGTTCAAATATCAAAAATTTTGATTTTCATGTGAATTTGTTGAGCTTTAATTTAACACATTAAATAAGATGATGAGCCTATTTGCTTCATGTAGCAGGAAATCACAAACTATTACTGAAATTAAGAAAATAATACTAGAAATTTGATGTAAATGGCCATTCAGAGCACTATGGCAACCATTTTAAGAAAATAAATTTACAAAGAATATATTAATGTAGAAAATTGCTGAGGAGTTCCTAATGTTGAAGTGCCAGTGGTTTGTCTGGGAAATTTTCACTAATGTTGAAGTGCCAGTGGTTTGTCTGGGAAATTTTCACTAATGTTGAAGTGCCAGTGGTTTGTCTGGGAAATTTTCACTAATGTTGAAGTGCCACTGGTTTGTCTGGGAAATTTTCACACATGTTGAAGTGCCAGTGGTTTGTCTGGGAAATTTTCACTAATGTTGAAGTGCCAGTGGTTTGTCTGGGAAATTTTCACTAATGTTGAAGTGCCACTGGTTTGTCTGGGAAATTTTCACTAATGTTGAAGTGCCAGTGGTTTGTCTGGGAAATTTTCACTAATGTTGAAGTGCCAGTGGTTTGTCTGGGAAATTTTCACTAATGTTGAAGTGCCAGTGGTTTGTCTGGGAAATTTTCACTAATGTTGAAGTGCCACTGGTTTGTCTGGGAAATTTTCACTAATGTTGAAGTGCCAGTGGTTTGTCTGGGAAATTTTCACATTTTCTTACCACGTATGATTGTTGGTCTCATTATTTTGGTGTTATATCAAAGATAGGACCTTAGGACATGTAATAGTAAAGTTATGTACATCATCTTGAAGCACTCGTTAATGTTTCTAACAGAGAGACAGAGAGACTTTTGTTGAGTATTCTTAGAATGCCTTTCAGCCAATACTGTTATAGTTTGTACAATAACTATGGTAATAAGAAAATGTTCATGACAAATCAGCCTGAAGTCCTTTCACCGTGATTTTATATGTAATCAATTGTTGATGAAATGTCCTTCAATGAGAGTTTTTTTCAGTGTTTTCCAGACAGAGACGGCAATTTTGTGATTTAGACGGTAAATTTGTGTATCAAAGTGGGAGAGTTTTTGTATTGTGGCACTTTTTTTCCTTTTAAGGTTTGTTAGGCACCAGTCTGAGAGAAAGCTGAAATATTGTGAGAAAATATCATTAATTAAATATTTAAGAGAAATTGGTTGGCTTCTCTGTATGACACTTGGATAATTATATCATGATTTGTTGTGATTGATAATTTCATCTGTTAAAATTATTTACATTTTTTATGAAAGAAATCCTTATTGAACTGACATGCTTGTTTGCATTGACCTGTGGCGAAGAATATTACTTTAGCAATGTTTAAATGTGTTTCCTAGAAACTATTTCTGCACAGAAGTAAGGGCTCTTTAAACAAATGGTAAAAGGTTATAGAGTACATGTATGTATGAATCCACTTTTCTGCTCTATATACGATTTCACTTAAAGTAGCTTGGTCACATTTAACCCTTTAATGCTCAATGGCCCGTTTTGACTTGTTTAGACCCCCCCCTCCAAAATAGCCGCCACAGCCTTGAAATGGTGTTTTTTAACTAGATTTAGTGAATTTCACTTAAGGATAGTAACTGTTGTCCCCAAAAAATGAGCTTTCTTCACGCGCCTCCCCCATCAAAAGATGTCTCAGGGGGGTTCCGAAGGGGGATGTGGCCCCCTTTGTTGCTGGGGTTTGAAGGGGGCCCAGCTCCCCTTATCGCCAGGAAAAAAATTGGGGTCATTGAGTGCAGAGAAATGGAGCCAAATGCTGATAAGAAAACATGTTATCAGTCTCTGAAAAGACCTGGCACTTTAGACCTCAATTTTGGAAAATATTACCGTTTGAAATGCCTATGTGGGGTGGAAAAAGACCAAAAATTCCAATTTTTGCCATTTTTGCTGCGCCGTCGCATTGCCATGGTAACTGGGACCAGGGCTCAACTTGGTTTTTCTGAAAGACATTCACCCAGGGAATAACTTGGCATATCTGTATGATAATTAGTAATGAAATTAGAGCATCTTGAAATAGCTCTTGCGCATAATGGTGAAAAAATGGCTACTTTTCACACATGTCGCAACCAGTAAAGGGTAAAAGATAGACAAGAATGACAATTTGGATATACAGCTTCTTCATGTTAACCTGTTACAAGAAATTCTATTTCCATATAAGTTATATCTAAGCTTTTTAGGTGGGCACATAATATTTGAAATGTTTCCATGACAACAGGGTTGGAGATATATCTATTAAATTTATTCTTTTAAAACTTCATTGTCAACTTGTTGGCGAGATTCAATCGTTGTCTCATTGAATTTTTGCTGGGTTTAGAAAACTGTATAATTTAATAATACCATTTTGATATTTTATAGTCAAGAATAATAAGATTTCACGTCTTAATTCTGTCTCTCTAAGTAATTTCTCCTAATTTACATAAAATTGTCGATAAATAAGACATGTCGTATGGAAATAATGAGATACGTCTGTGAGTGGGCATGGCTGAAGGATTACTTTGTTGAATTGTTCACATGATAAAACATGTACTTCGTTTCCATATGGTTTCATACTGAGGGTCTATCTAGAAATCACTTTTTCCTTGAGCAATACAGTCATTTTGACCATTTTGTTACTGGTTACATACTATGGATGTCTGATCCAGATATTTGGATAGTGATTTATCTAATTGACATCCCTAGTTTTAACGCTAGCATACACTGCCATCCAGTATTACCTTTACACTAGATATACTTGGTTTAAAGTCATGTCAACTTACTTTAGGTTATATTATAGTGACAAGTTTTCATGGAAGGGTATACTCACTCCTTCCCCCCTGGAATGCCCCCCCCCAGCTCCCCAGGTTGGATTCAAATCCGTACCTCCTTTGGGATGTTAGACTAGAAATTATGTTGTGCCACCAATTGCGCTACAGACCCTCTTGTTTTCAATATCTCATGTATAACAATATTGTTAAAAAATTAAAAAGGAAATAAAAATTTAAAGGCAGTTACTGGAGCTTTTTATTTATAATATCAGAAAAAAGAATTTTGTTAATTCTCAATTTGAGATTTAGAACTTAGTTTGAAATTAATTGTTTCATGGCATTTAAGAAATTAATTGGTTCTCACAGCATTTTTGTTTGCACAAAAAATCTATATGATATTGAATTGTGATTTTTTGTGTACTTTTTCTCATTATGTGTGAGAATCCAATGAAAAGTGAAATAATAATTTTGAAGACAAATTTGTCAAATGATCATTCTATGAGTGTAAAGAAGGGTATTTTTATCATTCTATGAATGTGAAGAGGGGGGATATTTAGGACATTTTAAATGCCATTAATGATGAGATTGATATGAACCTTGAATGTATGAATTAATATACAATATAACTGATAATAATAGATTTCATAGTAGTACTCGAAATATTTTCTTTATCTCGGCCAATGGATTATCAATGTACATCCTCACCCTAGCTGTGAAAATATTTCCTACGTACTCCGACGTAAGAATAATGATTGAACTTATCATCACACACATCAACGTTAAATTTTGATTATATATTAATACTTATTCACCATGTATTTATAAAAATAAAATATTTTTATGAACGAGTGTTATCTGGGAACTGAGGAATTCTGGGTCAATTTAATGTTAGACGGACTAACCTTTCGTAATTGAGTTGTAAGGTTTTAAACATCTTGACGTCAGGAGCGGATCTACGAGAATTTACGGTCGATTAGATATTTAATCTTACTCATCGTCAACTTTACTAGTTGTATCATTATCATGCTCTGATATTTTGATATTTAGTCTTAACAGAGAAGGTATATATTATGATTAAGAAGTCCTTAAAAACATCTGGTTGACTGTGGATGGAGTCCATCAAAATTACCCTTGACCCAGTGACTTTTAGAATGTTAGCGGTTTGACAGTGAGTCCACCAACTTTAACAGCCACCATGTTTCTTGTGGTGTGTGTAACTGTATAAGGTATTACTCTATTATAACAAGCTTAGAGCAGGTCAATGGTTTGAATTCAATGTAGGTAATGGGAAGTACTTACAGCCTTTTCGTGTCCAGTCTTGTAAATGTTAGTGTATCAAATCATTTATGATATCATGAATGAAAATATAAAAATTTGAGTTAAACAGAGTGTATATGAGCAATAGGTATCAGACGCGTAACTGTGCCGTTTTTGAGATTACGCACAAATGCTAGGGGGTCCTGGAGCATGCAATCCCCCCAAAAAAATTTTTCTACCACATTGGCTAAGATGCATTTTGGTGATACTTAGGTCACCGGTTGTATGCTAATTAGACAACAGAAATACCCTTTATTCTATCTTATTTTAAATCTGCAATTTCATACGGGCAAATAATAAGTAACCCGGGTTAGGCATAAAATTTCTCAACCTTTTTGTGGCACTTTTAGATTTTCGATTTCTGGAATCGAGGTTACCCATGTGCGTAAAGTGCATAATGGCAGATATGCATCTGATAGGTATCAAAATTGCTTCCTTAAACCACTTTAGACTAACAAATTAAGATGTGACTGAATTATGTTGGCAATAATTCCAGCTTAAATTGAATTGTTTGTTAAAAGATGATTGAAATATATATAGGGTTTGAAGAAGTAATTGACAGCCCTTTTTGTCCAGTCACTTAAATATTTAAGTTCAAGGTAAAATTAAATGTTAGGGGCAGTCAGGGAATCTCTTACAGCCCAGTTTATGCAGTTGTGTTAATTGTATTATTTATATTCAATGGTTTTGAATGTAAGAGGGAAGCCAACGAATCCCTTAAAGCCCTTTTTGTCCAGCCATGTAAATATTTACATAAATTTCAAGGGATTTAAATACATAGATGTCTCGGATACAGAGTTATTATAGTCACATTTGTATTAGGTTCACATAAACTTGGTGATCAGTAGTTAAGCTGTTTGGTTGTTTTTACTTAGTTCTTTGAGGTCAATGAAATGGTCAGTTTATTAATTTGAAAGTATTTGCCCATTTTGATTGGAATTTTGTCGATTCACTCAGTACTATGATGTGGTATAGTAAAGTCAATGTCACCCAGTAAAATGATTTGTCCAATATCACTGTGGAATGATTGCAATCTATGTGAACAGTCAGCTATCTATTCAATGATTACAAGTCCAATGTTGTTACCATTTGGCTACGCTTGCTTCATGTATAGTCATTAAAGCTGTTACATTTTGGAAGTTCAAGTGTTTTTAGCTCGACTTTACGTAGTAATGTAGAGCTCTCCTACTCGCCCTGGCGTCGGCGTCCGCGTCCACATTTCTGATTAAAGTTTTTTTGCAGTAAAATACTTTCTTCTGTATCTTTGTTATTTCTTAAGATATTAACTTCAAACTTTAAATATATGTTCCTTACTATCAACCACATCTCATGTGACAAGGTTCATAACTCCAAACACTTTTTTTTCAGAATTATCTCCCCTTGAACTGATTAAAGTTTTTGTGCACAGATTAAAGTTTTTGTGCAGTAAAATACTTTCTTCTATATCTTTGTTATTTCTTAAGATATTATCTTCAAACTTGAAATATATGTTCCTTATTATCAACTACATCTCATGTTACAAAGTTCATAACTCCAAATATATTTTTTTCAGAGTTATCTCCCCTTGAACTTAGAGTTTTCTTTAAAAATTGTTGGTTTTTACTGCAACTGTTTTATTTCTTTAGGTATTGACTTTAAACTTTAAATATATGTCCCTTATTATCAACCACATCTCATGTGACAAGGTTCATAACTCCTCTTGAAGTTATAGTTTTTTGGTTTTGTTTATTTATTTATTTACTTTAAATTTGTTGAGGTTATATTTTCAAATTTTAAAATACATGTATGTTTGTTCCTTATCATCAACCACATCTCCTGTGACAAACACTAACTAAGTCGAGCATGCTGTCTCCTCTGACAGCTCTTGTTTTACTAACACAAGATATTTTGGGATCTTCGTCATTGTTTTTCATAGATACTTTGTGGACAGTCCTTGAGCTTAAATTGATATTTCATGTAATGGTAAAGCTGTTCATGATAGAACATGATTAATGGTTTTGTTACTCTAGCTTTATAGATTGTCAACACTCAAAGTGACTTGTGACACACTGTATAATCTCTATGACTCTAATAACAGGCTAATGTCACTACAATCACTGATCTCTGATATTATTTTCTCCTCTTTGTTTTCTCTTATTCTTAAATGTTATTTTGACATACAGAGTTCTAGGTTCTCTGGGGGGCGGGGTTAATGTTGCAATACATTGTATAGGTCATATAAAGGCGGTCAGTCAACCTCAAACTCACTGTTCCTGGAAAGGCTAAATTTCTGAATTAAAGCTGTTAATCAATTACTAGGTGCATACTTCCATCAGTGACTTACAACTTCTCTACATGATTTTGAATCAGTAGTAGGAGGCAGAATGGTGAAATTAGAATTGTATAAAGTTTAAATATTTACCTTAAATATTCCACCTTTAACCCTTTTCTGGTTGTGACATGTGTGAGAAGTAGCCATTTTTTCACCATTATGCGCTAGAGCTATTTCATGATGCTCTAATTTCTTTACCAAATAACATACAGATATGCAACTTGCCCAATGTATTCCTTGGGGGACCATCTTTCAGAGAAAACAAGTTGAGCCCTGATTCCAGTTACCATGGCAATGCTTGGGCAGAGCAAAAAAAGGCAAACAATGCAATTTTCGCTCTTTTTCAACACCATCTTTGCATTTCAAACAGATTTTTTTCCCAAAATTAAGGTATTAAGTGCCAGGTCTTTTCAGAGACTAAAATCATGTTTTCTTATCAGCATTTGGTGCCATTTCTCTGCACTCAAATGACCCCGATTTTTTTCTGGTGATGAGGGACTCTGCACCCTCTTCATACCCCAGCATCAAAGGGGGGCTCATCCCCTCTTGGGAACCCCCATGTGATATCTTTTGATGGGGGAAACGTGGGAAAAAAGATAATTTTTTTAGACAACTTTCCATTTTGAAGAGGGTCTCTTGACACGTAAACGGGGAATTTACCAGTTTAGGGCTAAAGCCACTATATGAAGATAATATTCTTTTACAGCAGACATGGAAACTGATACAACCATGAATATAGAAATATGATACACATTAGAGACAAAATAAACATGTCAATTCATCTAAACCAAACCCAACCTGTAACAGCAATATTTAATATTTATAATATATATCTTATATATTTTCAGAGTGTAGAACATTTAAGTTGGTTAGGATTATTTAAAGATATTAGCTCAGGTACTTCATTACAACCTTTCTGGGATAAAAAGGCTTTACAAAGAAATTCAGACCATGATTGTAAAATACGGGAGAAATATTTACGAATGAGGTAAGTTTATTGAAATTTTTTATCATGTTTTTTTCCTAAACGTAGCATCATTTGCTGTGACAATATTTGGTAAAAATATAAGAAGTGACAGATTTCACTGCAGTGAAAATGTATATTGAAAATATATAGTATTATGGTTATCACTGCAGTGAAAATGTGTTGTGAAGATATGTAGTATTGGACCTCTAGTAAAACGTGTATACATGGTGCATTGTGATAGTTTTTATTTTTACTGTAAAGAGAATTGAGAAATTTTTTATTTTTACTGTAAAGAGTGTTTTTACAGTAAAAAGAGTGTTATTTAATGTAAATGAATGTAAGACCTATAAAACCACAGAAGTAAAAAGTACAAAATGACAAAAATTTGTAACAATATACAGAAAAGTCATTTCAGAAAGAGAATATTTGTTATTATTAAAAAAGGTCTTATTTCAACTCATAGGTAATCTATGTATTTTTTTCCAGTCAAGTACAGATAACTGATGAAGTTCGGCAATATTTACGTAAACCTACATTTGATAATTGGCAATGGGATGATCCAGAAATGTTGGTTTTATTACAACAAATGTATATAGATCTTGGTATGCTCACTAAGTTTAATATTGAAGTAAGTTCATATACTTTTATACTTTGTTCTTTTTAAATCAGCTGAGCACAAAGTGATCAATTTGAAATATTTTTTTGGGGGTGGGGGACTCTGCAGGGGTCACAAGTTTTACATTGATTTATGCAAAAAGAGGTTATGCCCTTCCATGAAAATGTGACAATAATGTCAATTTTTCCTCCATTAATAAGGTATAAGGAGATGTTTCTGGCCTTGTGGAAGGGTAACGTGAGTATTAGTTATAGACAAGGGTCTAGGAAAGCTAGGTTAGGTGCGCTGGACACCGTAAAATGACCTAAATTGTGTTGACACGGTGTTAAACCCAATAAAAAAAGTTTAAAAAATCTCAAAATCTGTAAGGCCTAGAGCTTTGATATGTTGATTTACCTTAAAGTACAAAGATTGTTCCTGTCCCTGGGGTCAAAATTGAGCAAGCTTCTTATTTGGACTTTACTATGTTTATTTACATTTCTAGTTATGTGAAGTGTGGTGGCCAACTCACCTAACAAGCTTTTACATACTTTGTGTCTATACTATTACTGACTTACCCTACTGAAATGAGCCTATAACTTCTCCTTCAAAGTTCACTATCAATGTGACAGCCATGTGTTATCAATGTGACAGCCATGTGTTATCAATGTGACAGCCATGTGTTATCAATGTGACAGCCATGTGTTATCAATGTGACAGCCATGTGTTATCAATGTGACAGCCATGTGTTATCAATGTGACAGCCATGTGTTATCAATGTGACAGCCATGTGTTATCAATGTGACAGCCATGTGTTATATATAGTTTTTTATAGTATTTCTTTGTTTTGGAGTATAAACACTAGTGTCATCTTACTATGTGTTTTAGTAACAAAAAATAAAAGTCCTTTGTCTAAAATAGTATTTTTGTTTCATTCCCACTTATATAAGTTGTTGGCAGAGATATCAATAAACAAAGCAAGCCTCTGACATATATTTTTACAATATTCATATATATTTATCTATATTTTGCACTTTTTATGCCAAACTATGAAAATAAAGGACCTCCTCAGTCTCTGCTTGTAGTTTGTATGTTAGCAGTTTGTACGCAGGTGTTGGGTTTTAATTATCACAATATTGATATTATATATAACTCATGATTTCTTTGTTCTCATAAGAAATGAAAAAGTACTGGTAACAATAGTAATGATATCAGCTTTATATAAGGTCTAACACTATAGAAACTCTATTCTTTTTTGTGGGCTGGGTTTTAGGCCATAGCAACAAATTGCATTGGTCATAATACAGCAGTCTGTAAACCTACTCACTTTTTCTGGAAAGGCTAAATCTCTGGATTTGGCTGAGAACTAGTTACTAGGCACAGACTTCCATCAGTAACTGACAGTTGTAGTACATGATTTAGAATCAGTGGTAGAGGGAAGAATGACCAAGTTCCACAAAAGTATGCCCCCACCTCCTGAGAATTGAACCTATGACCTCTCTATCAGTGGACTTAGTAACTGATTGCAAGCATGTGTTGCTATGGTGTTAGACCTAACCCCCCAAAAAAAGAACTTTAACATTATTATAACATGCGATTTATTCAAATCTATCAATGTTGTATCCTTGTACAAACTGGTCCTCCCCACACTTACTACACTCTTGAAACATCCAAATATTTGTTTCTGGACATTTATATTGTTATGAAATTTTACCATTGCACACAAGGCTTGTTCATATTGTTGTAAAATGCAATGCAGTACAACCTCTGCAGAGTGGCCCTCTACTCAACAAGTCCTCTGCATAACAATAGCTCTGGTATTTCCTTAGGCATAATTTTAATTGAATTTAACCTCTGCAGAGCAACAACCTCTGAACTGCAGCATAATGTAGTCCTTCCCAATAGGTGGTGTTTCTTGAATGGTTGTATTGTACCAAGTGATATTGTGTTGTGTTTGTCTACCGACTACCTGTTTCCTATGTGAACAATAGCAAACATACCATATCTTTATTCCAATGATAGAGAAGTGTGGGGTGTGCCAGTGTAATATAAACAAATGTTGGCATCAAATTGTTTCTGTATTATTACAGACTGTCTTACCCCAGCATTAGGTTGATTAGGAGAAAGTACAAATACTTCAGATTCATATTTTACCTTAAGGTTTACTTTAGATTGATAAGGGTGGAGTTTTAGTCTTCAGATTTAGCCAGTGGACCACGTTTACTGAAACAGCCATTGGTCCAGTGAGTTTTAGAATGTGAGTGGTCTGACTATCCACTTACTTTTAACATGCACCATTTTCCATATTTAATAAAAAAACTTACTACATTTATATTTCCTTTGGGTTCTTATTCTATATTTTTTGTATTTTTTTATATTTTCAGTTACCAGTCTTACAGAATTGGTTGTTTGAAATTTATAGAAATTATAATCCGGTGCCTTTTCACAATTTTAAACATTGTTTCATGGTTGCACAAATGGTAAGTATTTGGTAGGCAGCAAAATAAAATGTATTGTTAATTCTGCATTTCTGCTTTTTATCATTGGCCATATTAGGCAATGCTGGGAAGTTGCAATCTTTGTTAAACACTCTTTAGATCGTTGTATGGTCTTAAAGAACAAGGAATAAAAACATGGTCAAGTTTCTTTTGTAATTATTAATCACCAAAATGGCTGCTATTATAGATGTTAACCAGTTCTAGACATGCTAACCAATCATTACTAGCCTAGCATCATTTATTGCTAAGCCACACCTATTTGATAATTTTGACCAATGAAAACAAGTTTATTTATAGCTTTATATTTTGACCAATGAAAACAAGTTTATTTATAGCTTTATATTTTGACAAATGAGAACAAGTTTATATATACATGTAGATTTATATTTTGACCAATGAAAACAAGTTTATTTATAACTTTATATTTTAACCAATGAAAACAAGTTTATTTATAGCTTTATATTTTGACCAATGAAAACAAGTTATTTATATATTGTTGTATATTTTGTACATAGATGTATGGTTTAACATGGTTGATAGATTTACCTAAGAAAGTGGATGATATAGATGTATTAATATTGATAACATCAGCAATCTGTCATGATCTAGATCATCCTGGATATAATAATGCATATCAAGTAAGTTGCCTCCCTTTTTAGATTTGAAGTAAGTTACCCTGCCCTATAATTTTTGTAAGTTACCTCCCCTAATGATTTAAGTTAGTTACATCCCCTTTTGATTTAAAGTAAGTGACCTCCCCTTTGGTTTTAAGTAAGTGACCTCCCCTTATGTTTTTATGTAAGTTACCTTCCTTATTGTTTTAAGTAAATTAACTCCTCCATGGTTTTAAGTAAATTACCCCCATTATGGTTTTAAGTAATTTACCTATCCTCATGGTTTTAAGTAAATTACCCCCATTATGGTTTTAAGTAAATTACCTTCCAATATTGTTTAAAGTAGGTTACCCCTTCCCCTTATAGTTTTAAGTAAGCTACCCTCTCATGGTTTTAATAATAAGTTACCTCTCTTATGGTTTTAATAAGTTGCCTCACCTTACTATTTTGAATTAGTTACATTCCCTAACTTAACCAAACAAAAACAAGAAAACTGGCATTTCAATTTGAACATAAGATTCCTGTGTAAAATACTGCCATTTTATTAACCTGTTAAATGGATAATTCTACAACAAGAAAACATTTAGTGTAGACTTTCCTGTATTTTATTACCTGGCTAACATTCTCTCAATGTTGTCTGAATATTTATCATGTTCTATATTTAGAATCAAGTACCGGTTTTCTCTATTCTAGGGACATAAAATGTTTCTAAATACGTCCATAGGTTTTATAATTGTCGTTTTGTATTACAGATGTTTTCTAGAATTTACTGTAATTTTCTCTTCTAAAATAGTCAACATCTCTGCCTTCAGATACAAGACACTTGTACCTTTATAGGTTTTATATATCTTCTATAAGAAACTTTCACATTTTTTGGCTAAACTTTTCAAATGACAATTTTTTTATCAACCAAAGTTTAAAAATTGTTAAACATCTCCCTATATGCATGTTGGCTTTTGGGATCGTCTGTTTTTTTATTGTTGCTGGTCCTGAAGGTAATTGTTGCTGGTCCTGAAGGTTATTGTTGCTGGTCCTGAAGGTTATTGTTGCTGGTCCTGAAGGTTATTGTTGCTGGTCCTGAAGGTTATTGTTGGTGGTCCTGAAGGTTATTGTTGCTGGTCCTGAAGTTATTGTTGCTGGTCCTGAAGGTTATTGTTGCTGGTCCTGAAGGTTATTGTTGCTGGTCCTGAAGGTTATTGTTGCTGGTCCTGGAGGTTATTGTTGCTGGTCCTGGAGGTTATTGTTGCTGGTCCTGAAGGTTATTTGTTGCTGGTCCTGAAGGTTATTGTTGCTGGTCTTGAAGGTTATTGTTGGAGGTCAAATACAAAGTGTCTTAACTGTAGATTTTATTTAGAATGAATTATGGCCCTATTTTATACTTCGATATTTTAAGCTCGAAATCTTGCTTTCAAATCAAGCTCTTTAACTAAATTCTTTTGTTGTTCATGGGATTAAACCCCACCAGGGGCTATGCCAATATTCATGTGCAAGTTGTTCTACTTCACCCAGATTTAAAAGGGTGCTGTGAGGGGTCACTTGTTTAAAGGTGATTTAAATCATGAAGGGTCGTAAAGTCAGCTGAACTTGTATACAGAAGCGACTTTATACTGCTCTTTAACTTAAATCTAATGTGGCATCCTTGAACTGCTCATGTTATTTATCTGAGAAAATTCATCTCTCTACTATCTTCCTGAACAATGAACATTGATAGATTAAGTCCCTCATGTATGTGGAAATTTTGTACTTTTATGTTTTACGGAGAAACTCTACTCGTTAATATGTTAATAAAATTCTGTCATCACCTTGTGTAAGTTAATATTGGTTCCTCTACGGTAATGAACAATCTTTTTATTGTTATATAATATATAAAGATTTTGTCTCTTATGAAATTAAACTTCTCACATTTTATTATTCTAATTTCTCTTCTTAAAGGGATATACAGGCAAATGACTGCGCAAAAAATTATAGAACCGTGTTTAGTCTTTAAAACAGTATTAAGAACGTAAGAAATCATTTACTAATAACATTTGTCAGTAATAACATTCAAATGAAAGAATTAAAACATGTGGCATACACATTGTTGAAAATGAAAGTAGCATACTGAGGGAATCACCAAGCTGTTTACCGGTATAGATTTGTTATCTGTTGTAATTGCTGAAATTAAACATTTTCATTGGTCGCTTCTTGTCTTTTCAACATTCTTAGTGTATTAGGATATCTTTTTAATAGAATTATACTAATGTTGCATTATAACAAGCTCTAGTATCTTCTCATCAGTAAATGCATATTTAACACAAATCTATTTTTAGCTAACCTTACCCACGTGGGTCTAATTAGGAAACACCCCAAATAATATGAGAGTACAAGAAATATTTTGCCAAGAAATATAACAGTGTGTCTGTTGCATTCACAGTTATAAAAAATATAATTCAAAATCAGGAAATATGAAGTTGAACTTTTGCCTGTATATGCCTTTAAAGCTGCTTGCTGGTAGATTTTGGTTAATTTTGAGCTCGACTATTCAGAGAATAATGGGGCTATCTTACTCAGTTGTGCCTCGGTGGCAGTGTCAGCCTAACTTTTTGGTTAAGATTTTAGATGAAACATTATCATATCTTTGAAAATGCTGCGGGGATTTGCTTGAAACTTCACACATGTCTCCAGGGTTACCATAATTTGGAGGTCAAATACCAAGTTGCATAACTCTAGCATGAATTTTGACTGGTTGTTGCTGTTGTTTACACAAATACAAATGTACCTAGAATAGTCGAGTGCTCTGTCCTTGGACTGCTCTTTTTTCAATATTTTTTAAATTATCTACTAGTGTCTATGGTTTAGTTAAGAAATGAGTTTTTAATATTTTTAAAACAAACAAACATACAGACTATATGAAATGTTTAACAAGGTCACAAAAAGGGGTTAGTTTTTATACATTATACATAATATTTTACAGTTTTATGTCAATTTAAGCTCAAATTGGCATTATCGGACATTTTTGACATTGCTTTACTGCTTTCAAAATATTTTAATACAATTTTTAAGAGTTTTTAGGAAAGTTGATATTAAAGTTAAAATTTGTAGACAAACCGCTTTAAAATGTTAAAGTAAGAGAGAACAGTCTCCACTATGTAGAGATGTTTCTATGCATATAGACATTGTATACAGTGACGTTGAATGAGGGCTACAAAGAAGCATGCCTGGGTGAAAGTTTCAGATTTCAGAACTGGTCTTAATGTTTAGGATTTTAGAGGGCAAGATGAAGTTTTATCCCTGTGTAAAAATATACTGAAATAATAAAAATTAGAGTTGTAAGGACTTTATATAACCTTCACCCATACTTGTGTGCCATATCCTATTTCTACTACATACCCCCCTCTCTATCAGATCTTTAAAGTATTGAAAGCTTGAAAGTCTGCATGAGAATTTAGGGCGCCATCACAAACATGTGCAGCTTTTTTATGCAGAAAAATTATGTTTAAAATTCTGAAATTGATGACAGTTTGAATCCCCTGTTTAATATAAGAATTCAAATATGTGCATTTATAATTTCATTGTTGTATAATTTCAGATCAATGCTAAGACAGAATTAGCTTTACGTTATAATGACATCTCACCATTAGAAAATCATCATTGTTCTATTGCATTTGAGATTTTAGAGAAAAAACATTGCAATATATTTGCTAATTTAACAAAAGAGCAATATAGAAGAGTGAGAGAGGGCATGATCAAGTAAGTATACATGGAATAGGGGATATTTGTTGATTTTGGAGTAGGAGCAGTGGTCCAGTGGTAGGGCGTGGGCTCAAGGATTGAGAGGTCATGGGTTCAATCCCCACTAGAGGCACTGCTAATTTTCTTCAGCAAGAAATTAACCTACAATTGTTCCACTCCACCCTGATGTAAAATAGGTACTGTGAGGGATCACCTGTCTGAGGATGATTTCAATGATCAGGAGTTATTGTACAAGATTGTAAAGTTGGCTGAACATGTATATGGAAGCAGACTTAAAAAAACTACAACAACCCACATTTAAGATCAATTTTTATTTCACTCAGTGAGCTCAAAGAGTGGTGTAGCCACAAGTTATAATCTCAAGTTGAAATTTAATATTCCAAAGTTGACATAAGTTCTTTTTCCTGTGTTTTGTTGGAGATATTTTTTACAAAAGTGTAGTGTAATTTCATTTATGACCATGCCTAAGTTGTTGTCATTTGTCATCTAAGATGGCATCATTTTAATCTTATATGTAGACTTTCAATTTTAACTAAATACTTTTATTGAAAAAAACCAATGTTTCTTTGTAATATATGGTTCTAGGTTCTATACTCTACATTTCAAGTAACTTTAATGGCCGTGGTCAGTCATTATATTCACAATCTCAAAATAGGTCTGGATCCCTGAACCACATATGTCTGCTAGCCAGGCTGACAATTGCCCTTCCTGAATTGTTTAATGATTACATTAGATTACTCCTGCTTCTTACTCCTCATTTAATTCCTAAGCTAATCAAAATTCATGCATCTATTTTAACATCCATGGACAACTGTACAATATTTCTGAACTAAAAACAATAAAATCATTACAAGTTTCTGTTTGTATCAGATGGTGACATTTATAATAATATAAATCATATTATATGATATTAATGTATTTATTTGATTTGTAAATGATGGTTAGCTCAACTGAGCATTCCCTCAGAGGCCCACCTGGCTAGCTCAGTAAGTTACTAGGCCACAATCTGTCATTGACTAACAAGTGCCCTATGTAATCATGAAACAATAGTAGGAGGGAGAATCATATTAAAGCCATAGAAATTATTTCATGACTAAACTTCACAAAAGTATATACTGCATAGCAGTGTTTATTTTCACTCTTAGGGGAAAGGTGGCAGGGCCCTTTTTGAGGGGAGAATAATGACAAAAACCAAATTAGGGGAAAAAATTCCTTTTCTTTCAATACTCGAGATAACATGGATCTTATCTTATCTTAGGACAGTCTGACAGGGGGAATTTTTACCTAGGAAGTGGAAAAATACATACTTTTTGGAGAGGGGAATGGGGCCCAATTTCGGCCCCAAAATGGCCTGAAAAAAACACTGCATAGGAATCACAATTATGACCCCTCTAGCTGTTGACCTGTGTGCTACCAACTGAGCTAGCATAGGAATAACAATTATGACCCCTCTAGCTGTTGACCTGTGTGTTACCAACTGAGCTAGCATAGGAATCACAATTATGACCCCTCTAGCTGTTGACCTGTGTGCTACCAACTGAGCTAGCATAGCAGCTTTATCCACATTCAGTTCTCTCTTAATGTAAAATTTTATACAGCTGTCAGTGGTGCATTCAATGACCCTGCTGATTTCAATACTCACTTCAGTACTTCTGTACTCACAATTGATTGATTCAAATCTATCGTGTTTCTCCTGTTTCTTAATGTATTTCATACTATGAAATATTTATAACAGATGCATCATTATCTCTCGTTATAAAATGTTATTTAAGTTTATTACTTTATTTTCCTTGAAACTTGTAATATCAAACCAGAATACATCCTTCATAGAGTGTGTTTTTTTGTTACTTAATACATTTATGCACCTGAGAGCTGTAAACTCTCTCATTTGTTTTTCTTATATTATATGGATGTGATTTAATAATAATCCTATTCATCTGTTGATATGTATTGTGTGGGCATATTCTTAAAAAGATCATTTTAGTGTAGTTTGACCGCCACTGTCATAAATTATCTCAAGCACAAAGCCCTATTTGCATGGGTGAAAGTTTTCAGATCTGATTTCAGTATTTTGAGAATAAATTACTTATGTCATGTCATTTTATGATATCTGTATACTAGTATGACAGTATTTTGGAAGTAGGATTTCAGTATTTTTTTATAAACTTTCAATTTTCACCCATGAAATTGTCATGTTATACGAGGTTCGTCTGGAAAGTTCGTAGACACCTGCTTTAATATAAGTATTTCACATTAGAATTAAATGAAACTTTCTTAAATCACTCACCAATGTTCTATGATCAATGATACAAACTTTCAGAAGTTTCCATTTTTAAACAATGAAACGGCACAGGTTTATGTAAAGGGCATTAGATGTGTGCAGAGCACGCCATGACATTACGTCGTGAATTTACTTACTAAATTGCAAAGAAAGGATTTTGCTGCTTTAACACGCCCCTTTTTATTATCACTAAAAAGTAATCTGTGGACCCAATGTGCACAAACACTCCATTCCAAAGTTTTCAGTGAGAATTTTATGCACAGTTGTCTTTGAAATATCACATTGTACAGAAATATCTCTTACAGTAGGGCGCCCGTCATCATCAATGAAAATTCTTCACTAACATTGAATATTACTTCGTCTTCCTGAACGTAAATCGTCTGTAGTTTCAACTCTACCATCATGAAATTGCTTGTACCATTTGTATACAAGAGCGCGCAAAACACTTTTCCTCTTCCATCGTCTCTCCAGGAGTTTTCCCAAGCTCTATGCAAAAATTCACTAGCACATGATGCTCCGCCCAAACGTGTGACGTCGTCATTTTTGCGTGTTTTCCTCCATAATTAATTGAAATAGTTCTGCTAACTTTTTTTATTTCTAAAGCGATAACGTTCAGTTCATAACAATATGACGTCAGTGTGTAACGTCACGTCATGGGGTGTTCTCATCACATTAACCGGGATTTTAAGTGGTAAAATACACAAAGAAAGAAGACGCATGAGACCGGTAAATATCTCTAGTTTTGACGTGCTCCGGGTACCCCTATACAAGGTTGCCACAGAAATGATCACACAAGTGCCGATTTCAATTCAATGTTTTCATTGTATTAAAGCTATGCAATTATGATCAAGGGTGCGCTCAACATAAAAAAAATAGTTTGAAAAAATAGAATTAACAAAGATATAACGGTTGTCTACGAATTTTCCGGACAAGCCTCGTATATATTTAAGGGCACAATTATCAACTAGCCTGACTATATTAGATAAGAAAATTTACTAGCCCAAATCAATCTTTATTAGTCCTGTCACAGGGCTAGTGGGTTTAGGTGATATGACATGCAGGGTATGAAATCTTTGGATAGAACCTTATATCTTGTAGAAGGAGTAGTAGGACACACATATATGTGTTGAGAGGTCTGGGGTTTGAACCCAAGCATGACTACTGCTAATTTCCTTGAGCACGCAATGTAACCTATGGTTGCTTCAGTTAAGCCATGTATTGTAAGTGTATGTTAGGGTCGTATCATTATTTTGTGCCAATTGTCAGCTACTCCAATAAACATTGTAAAAGGCTCCTTATAAAGAAAGATAGACAGACTACCTGTTGCTTGATAACTAGGGATTCTAGCTGGTAAGTGAGTGTACAGCAGTATGAGACCTAGAATATAAAATACATTTAAGTTACCTGGCTAGCTCTGTAGGTAGTACATAAGTATATGGATAGAGGGATTGTAGGTTTGATTCCTGGGTGAGACATACTTTTGTGGAGTTTGGTCATGAAATAATTTCTACAGCCATTTCTCCCTCCTACCACTGATTATAAATCATATAGGATTGCTGTCAGTCACTGACAGAAGTATGTCCCTAATAACTGGTTAACTCTGGATTTAGCCTTTCGAGGAAAGGTAAGTAGGTTGAATGACTGACATAATTTGACCTATACAATGTGTTGCTAGGGTGTTACCCCCCTCCGCCCGAACTTTTACCTGGTCGCGGTAGGATATACCATATACATGAATTGTCAGCCTCATTGTAGGGTAAGTTAGTACTGGTGATAGAAAAAGTGTCCAGGAAACCTGTAGTAGGAAGAGCTGGCCGTCGTATATATGACATAGATATGTGATGAATTTGATATTAAACCCCCCCCAAAAAAACCCAAAAAAACCCCAAAAAAACCCAATAACTTATATGATATATTTACAGATGTATATTGGCTACAGATATGGCTAAACATAATGAGATTGTTAACAATTTTAAAGCAATACTTGATGTGTTTGACTTTAATGATAAAGAACATAAATATCTGGTAAGTTTCTTGATACATTTATAAAGTATTTTTCTGGTGAATTTATATTTATGATTTTCCAGCAAATAAATCACTATTTTGAGTTCGGATGGCTTGTAATCTAACCACTTAGATCATAACAAGCATGAGTGGTTGATTATCTCACATCTGAACTACAATCAGTGTTTTATTAACCTGCTAATCATACTATGTTAAATTTTATTCAACTGTCAGAGGCACATACATTAACCCTACTGATTTAAATATTCTGAACTGTACTTTTGTACTCATAATGGATTTAAATCAGCGAGGTTGATATATACACCACTGACAGTTTGATAAAATTTAACAATACTATTCTAACACTTAAATTGTTACATATTGAGGAAAGGGATTTGAATATGAAATATTTTTCACTTGGGGTAAGAAAAACCCTAAGAGTAGTTGGAATTTGTAATGTCCTGAAGTTACACTGATTAATAAACAAGAATTAATGATGTTTATTATAATTCCGAATTGATAATTCATAGTGTTTGAGTTTTGAGGATTCAAAGTTTTTGAACATGTTTGAATGTTGATAATTCACAGTGTTTGAACATTTTTGAATTTCAATAATTCATAGTGTTTGAACTTGTTCAAATACCAATAGGGCGGCTTGTTCGGATTTTATCATGGTGTTTGAACATGTTTAAATGCCAATAGATAATTTTTGTTTGGGTTTTTGTGATTCATTGTGTTTAAACATGTTTGGATATATTAGTGCATTATGGTCCAATACAAACACATTTTTATATTTGTCTTTGAACATGTGAAAAAATGTAAAAATACCCATACCTCTGCTTCAAGACAGCATAAAGTTGTCAAACTTGGCATTCAATTTCAAAAGTATGAGTGCTTTCAATATCATACTGTAAAAAATCATTCTTAAATCTGTCAGAATGCAAATTTGTATCTTACAACTTGGCATGATATTACATTAGGTGATGGAAAACACATTTTGGCAACATCACATCAAGACAATCATGTTTTGTCTAAACATTATCGTATTATGTTATGTTGATAAAACTGTTGTTTGGAGAAATCCTTAATGTACAATTTAGCATTCCTTAACATGTCATATCTAACATGTGTGTTCAAACTTGTGTTATAATAAATGTAATGGTTTATTTGAAACATGTTTTTACCTGTAACCAGAGTGTAAAAAATTATGTTTGTTGTTTTTTTCATGCAGTTGATTGAAAAGTCTGTTTTTAAAAATAATTAAAATTGGTTATCCTGATTTTGGGTAACCATAATTCTAAAACTCTATCGCATGATGGGTCAGACAGCAAAAGGATTAACACATTCTTATAGCAAGTCGTAAAAGAATAGCAAGTTTTTGCTTTAGTAGATTTTTTACACTTTGTATGATATTTTGATTGTTTTGTTCTAAAAGATAGTAATGTTATGTTTTAATACTGATGATAAACCCATAAACCTTGTGTTTAAACATTTTTGCTAATGTTAGTTTGAATTTGTTTTTTACTAATTTGTCATTTACAATGTTTAGACATTGTTGCTTATGTTTTTTGAGCATGCTGTATGCAAATTAGTAACATACAATGTTAAAACATTGCTTATGTTCATTAGAACATGTTAGATACAAGTCTTTAACAAAAAATGTTTGAACACTAGTTATGTTTGTTTGATCATGTTTCCTCCCAAAGATTTTACTTTAACATTACATGTTTATTGTTTATTATCTAACATTGTTTGTTTGAACATGTTTTTCCCACAGTTTTACCATAATACAGTGTTTAAGCACAAATGATATATGTTTGAACATGTTCTACCACAGGGGTGATGGAGCATAGTGTTTAAATGCCGTTGATATGTGTTTGAACATGTTTTCCCATAGGGTACCATAATATTACGTTTAGACACAATTAATATATGTTTGAACATGTTTTCCCTACAATTTACTATACTATAGTGTTTTAACACCATTAATATATGTTTGAACATGTTTTTACTTGCTAACCTTACAGTTAATGATGATACTAATGAAAGTGTCGGACATCTCTAACGAAGCACGACCAATGAATGTTGCCACTCCCTGGTTAGACTGTCTCCTACAGGAATTTTTTAATCAGGTTCTAACAGAATCTGTACCAGTCTATATGTTTTAATTTTTGCACACTTACCTCCCCTTTTTAGTGTAGTTAAATTATATTTAGTGTTTGTTTTGTTCATAGCACCATTTCTGAAGCTGTCTTTGGATAACTTTTTACTCTCACTGGCGTATTAATCCATTTCTGTAGATAATTATTTTAATTATTCTTTTAATTTCTTTTTTCTTAATTTTTCAGTATCATCTTTTTTAACATATTATTTTTTCTTAAGGTAGTCATTTCAAAATCTATCCTTTTGTTTTTGTAATTATTTAATCATTTTGGATTGACTACCTTATGTAACTTTAGTTTGGCATGCACTCTAACAACTAATAAACATTTAGAATTTATTTCTTTTGATATCATGGTTAGAACTTAACCGTTGAATTTTACATGGAAAAATTATTGTAACAATGAAAGTAGGTTGTTTAAAAAGACAAGAAATAAATGATAAAAAAGAAACAACGCCTGTGATTGGATGTGTATGTGAATCCAATGTATTTCAGAATCCAAGGTCAATCCACGTTATGTTGTGTGTATTATTTGTACTAATAGCTATAAACAGAACCATTCTTTGATCATGAGTTTAGATGGGGTGTTAGGGGTCAGGGAGTTCTGTCTAATGAATCTTAAACTCCTAAACACAGTATGAGTTGTACATTTTGTATGCAAAATACATTGGTTGTAATTTAAGCTTTCATACAGTTTTAGAAATAACGTTATGATATGAAAATGACCTCAAAATAAAAACATTATCTGATATCTATTAGCTTTTTGGTATTTAAAATAACTAAATTTATGTAAAAATGAGATTCATATTCAAAGAATGACTCTGGTATGATTGTTGTTTTACAGTCTCCTCATACATCTTATTCTTTTACACAGTCTAAGATCATAAAATTTAAATTTGGTACCAGTCTAGGAAAGCAGTCCTATGATTGGTTGATTCTTTTTATCACATTTAAATTGACCAATCAGAGAGTTATATTCATAGACTGGTATCCTAAAGTTATTTTATGATCTTGGAACATTCTATTTTAATCCAGTTTATTTTTCATGTGTTGTTCATAAATATTTTACTTAGAATACAATGTATTCAGTAAAAGAAGGTCATCACTCAGTGGTCAATGTAAGATTCTGTGTTTTACACTGTGTCACTTTGCGCTGACCTCTCATTGAATGTGCCACATCGCATCACATTTACACTTTGTGCCTTTCTGCACTGCATTAAAATTTAGGTGACATTTTAACCAGCAGATAATGGAATATTGCATTTTATTCAGAGTGTACTATATAACATCACAAAGGATGTATCCTTGAGTCTTCCTCACATTACAATGACTACAATAGATAATATTATGATACAAGCCATACATCTATCACTAGAAAAAATGTTAACGTCATTTAAAGCCATTATGTGACTATTTTATGTGTCATGTGAACCACTTCTTCATAATGAATGTGTCACCTGATATTACAAACATGCAATAATTATGAATGAGCCTGATGCCACCTCACAATGATTTCTCATGATACAATGTACTATGTGTAGAATAAACTTATTGTATTTTATAGAGAATTTCTTACAGTTTATGACTGATCAAATTGATCAGGTCAACGTGACATTTTCAATAACATATACCACATTTTACGTGACAGAGAATGTATCATGTGATTGATCGTATAGAACTACTTTATGACATTTCACAGTTGAAATACCATTTAAATCTTTGTAGAGAATTTAACACAAGTTCCAATATGGCCACAATACAGCATATGTGACATTTCATTTCAAAGTAGAGTTTGCCACATTATACATATCACAAATCATAGGCTGGAAGCATTGTTCAGGATCAAAGACACTAACAGTCTATATTAGTGTTTTCCGTATGGAACTGAGCTGTCTATCTTTGTCAAACAGCTACCACATGATGCCACAAACTGGGTATACAGCTTAGTACTCAAAACCATTATATAACACAGAGTCAACTAGGGTATCACTAAAATGACTTATGATTTAATATATCCATGCACCAAGAGTAAAAACACTCCTTACATGGGGAAGTCTATAACTGTTGAGTGCTGAATTAGCAATTAAGAGACAACCTACCTTTGGCAATGACAAAAAAAAACATTTTGGCAAATTAGAACTATCCTGACATGAATTAATGAATTACATCAGGATTTTTCAAACTTTGACTAAATTTAGATTAACAAAATCAATCGTATAGGGATGAAGAGTCACATCACTGGGTCTGTACATAGTGCAGCCTTATTGAGTGGATGGACCCTCATTAAAATAGAAACAAAAAATGTTATCACTATAATTATAGTCTCAACATTTATACATTAGTTGTACACTAGATATTGTTATTGTTATATTCTTGACCAGTTGCTGATGATCCTGTTAAAAACAGCTGACATTTCTAATGAGGTACGTCCACTAGAGGTCGCTGAACCATGGATTGAGAGATTGCTTGAAGAGTTCTTTATACAGGTAAACTAGGGTTGGTTTGAAAAACAGTATTTTTATTACAAATATGGCCTATCCTATCCTGTTATTTAATGTACATAATGGTTGGTATACTAATAAATGCATGAGTTACTCCCCTTTGCTAGATTTTCAGCACACACAAATGCATGAGTTGTTTCCCTTTGCTAGATCTTCAACACACAAAATGCATGAGTTATTTCCCTTTGCTAGATCTTCAGCACAAAATGCTGTGTTGTTTTAAGTATCACTGTTTGATTAATTATATATTGTATGTTATTTTATTTGTAACAGATAAAGAATAAGGCACTTGTACTAACTTGCCTTAAAGTTAGCTTTCATGTATTCTTACAGCTAGGATTGTCATTGTTTCTGTCCCAGCTTGGACTAAGGATTTTCATATGAATAGAGGTTAATGTAAATAACCCACTAAGAATTTCATGATTGCACCCTTATATTGTTTAACAGACATTCTAGTTCCATGAATTTAAGCAATATTTCTAGTAAGGAGAGGGTGTATTTAGCAGAGGTATGATATGTTATTGCAAGTTTGGAGCCATTTATTAAATTCTGAAGCTTTTGCAATTTGCAAAATTGGTTTAACACTGTGTAAGCACAAATGATGTTACTTTACAGAGGCCAGCACATCTAACTTAGCTTTCCTGAACCCTTGTATAACCAGTACTCTCCTCTGTTCCATAAGGCCAGCAACTTCTCCATATACCTTATTAATGGAGGAAAATTAACCTAATTGTCAAAATTTTATGGAAACAGTCCCAGGTGGGATTTGAACCCATACCAGCTTTGAGAAACTAGATTCAAAATCCTGGCATGCTACCAACTGTGCTACAAACCCTGGTTTACATGAAAGTAATTAACAGAATAATGTACATGTATTAGGTGCTACAGCTCGATATGGCCTTTTTGTGTTGGTGCGCCGTAAAACCCAAACAAACAAGCAAACAATTAGGTACTAATGTATGGCATGTTTAAAGTAAATCAGTTTAATGGCCAGAGTTTTCTTGTGATATCAGATTAATTGTTCGCTGTAGGTGTTGAATGAAGGTGGGATGCTTTCTGGAATTCTTTAGATTTAAATGTTAAATAGATTTTGCTTTTAGTGATTCAACAGTGTGCATGGGTGCCTTGTATGGTCATCTTTCATTGCTTGAATGTCATACTTGCCTCTAGTATATCTTCATTGACATAGAGTATATCAAATTCTAAGTAACTTCATGTGAAATATCAATGATAGACATGGCTTTAATCATATGGTTAGTGTACGGGACTTTAAGTACGGGACTTTAACCCGGATATTTGACCTTGGTTAGGTTTCCTGGTCACAGCACAGGTTATTTACAGTGTAAGGTAACCTCAGCAACTAGATTGCTTGTTTCCTCCTTTTGAAGAGTAAGTTAAAACTGGTTGGATATAAAATCCAGTATATAGACTGTTAGTAGCTCCACAACTAGAGAACTTGTCCCCCTCCTTTTTGAAGAGTACATGTAAGGTAGTACTGGTTGGATATAAAGTCCAGTAAAATAAAATGATGAACATGTCTCTGTGATGTGCCTTAATCATTGTTAGCTGGCATAAAACATGAGACAAAATATGTGAAAGATCTAAAATTGTTAGTTTCTTCCATAAACTAATCTTGGCCGATGACAAGAAGCTAGAAAAGTAAAAACAAAAAAAACAAAAAGCTTAGCATTTTCTCAATATACAGTATGCTTAATATGTTGAAACCATGTAAAACATAAGTGAAACAGAATTGAACAAAGCTACAAATTTCTCCTATAAACTAGCTAGGGAGTAGTACAATTAGGAGAAATTTATACAAATGTCTGAAAAACTAAACCTTATCCATGAGTAGAGAAATCTTTGAGGCAATTTAACAGAATTTTGTAGAAAATAAAAGAATTAATTAGTTGTCTGGATGGTCTACAAAATTAGTAAGCTAGGAATTCTTAAATTCAATCTGAATGTCTGAACAGTTGTGATGTTGTCTAATTATTTACTGATTACAGAAAACTAGTTCACAGATTTTCTTTTATTATTGTATTACATTTATAACTTGGGGCGTGTTGTCTAAGCCTATTACTATGTATGGATTTGGCCCCCTAGGCTCACTTTGATATCACATACTTATTTCTTTTGGTGTAAGAATGGAACCAGAGAACAAAGCCAAACTTAGTAAAAGACTGAGGCAACAGGCCCTGCCTTTAGATCAAGGGAGTTAATTCTGTATGATATTGTAGTTAATAACTATGTTTTGAGTTACCTCCCTTTTAATTATTAACATTACATGATATATCAATAAGTTGGGGCAAAACTAGTCCTACTTTATGTACGTTTAAGAAAAATTAAGACCATTTTTTGCGCTGACCAATCAATATGACAGGCTTAAGTAAACCAATGTAAAGTACTATAATCTACTGTATACCACTCAGACTGAATGACAATTTTCTATGTTTGAATATGATGATTGTAAGTTGTTTGCTATTTCCTCAAGTCCTATGTTATAATCAGTGGATTGAATGTTTTCTCTGATTCTCTCTGCTCTACAACCTTTGTGAGTTTCTTTCACATACCAAACTTTCAACCATTGTACTATGAAGATTTTATCACTCCAGAAATATATGATATTATATGTCAGTACCTAATTGTACATAACATTTTAATTACTGTATGCTGATATTACTTTGTTATAATAATACAAATTATAATTTTTTATACAATTTATACTTTCATCGGTACGTAGTAAGTTAAAATGTACCTGTGTGATTTTATGCTAATGAAATAAGAGAATCTTGAATAACCCTCTCTAGTTAAACTGGTCAAGCAGTCCAACTCCAGTCTGGAAAAAGTTTTGACTCCTGACTGGGTCAAATCTTATCATTCTATAATATTTGAACAAAATTGTAATTTTAATAGAAATATATGCTTTCTTGGAATGGTCAGCAATTTCAGGTATAGAAAATTTAGGAAAGCTGCTGGATGAGCTGTTAACTGTACATAATTGAAAACATGCTTGAATGTAAACTGCATTAAGTCATAATAAATAATCAAAACCCAATTAACTAACTTGTTTTAACAGTTCTTACTTATACCAATACTAAATTGCTTACTTTATAAATCATAATGTTTATGACTAATATTTTACTAAACATTCTTAATATAAATGAAGAAAGAAATTTTTAGGATTAATGTACAACATGTATAGTTATGTGATTATATTCTGAATATATTCTACTGTTTCTATGATTTCACATGCTTCTATTTCAGTATTTTTTCTTTTAATTTCATGTTTTATTTCAATGAAAAATGGCGATAGTCTTGATCAATTAATTATGAATTTATTTATATTTTTAAGTACCATATATACCAGTATCTGATACATGATTTCCATAGTTTTACAAATACAATTTGTTAGTCTGTTTGTTTTTTTTTATTCAATTTATACCATCTTTAATTAAGAATTTCAATTTCTACTTTGTAAGATTAATTGCAATTGGTCATTTCTCAAAACTTTAAGTTTAGATGTTTTCAACTACGTGCGCATGTATTACCTGTAAAAATAAGTGAAGTAACTTTTTAATTGATTTTTTTATCACAATGTCATGTATTTTTTGTTATGTTTGAAATGTTTTTTTATAACATTTATTTCTTGTTTTACAGAGTGATATAGAAAAATTAGAAGGGCTTCCAGTGGCCCCTTTTATGGACAGAGAAAAAGTGACAAAATCTTCCTCACAGATAGGTTTTATCAAATATGTACTGCTGCCCCTATTTGAAGCTTTAGGGACCTTACTTCCTGTTATTGAGGTATGTTCTTTCTTAATCTTTATATTTTATTCCTATTCTACTGGAACAGAAGCTCATACAACTAATAAAAGACATTTTGACATTATACTTTGTTATTAAAGTTAGTGTCCAGTTTAAACTCTGCTTCCCAATATATGTTCAGCCAACCTCACACATTTTGTACGATAACCTCCCATGTATGATCTTCAGAATCACCTTCAGGCAAGTGAGACTTCAAAATTAAAAAATGTGTTGCTAAGGCACCCAACAGCTACATAAAAAATATTTTCAGTTTTTAATGTGTTATTTTCAAATCTCATTTCCAATCTTATAGTGTACATGAACTACAGTATAACCTGCATTAACGGCCACCTGGAATAAGCGGTCACCTGCTGTAAGCGGCCAGTCTGGCTTCCTCCCGACGAAAATCGTGCAATATTGCACCTGGAATAAGCGGTCACCTGCTGTCTGTGGCCAGCGGCCAGTCATTTCCTCTAAAAACGGTCAATTTACCTGTAATAAGCGGCCACTACCGACTGCGATTTTTTCAATTTTTTTAATTAACAACGTGTCACCAAAATTGCATTATCTTAGCGGACGTGTCAAATACTTAGTAGATTATCGATTTTTATGATGATGTATTGACGGGAACATGTTTAATCACGTGATAAGAATCTCATTAAATGTCAATGTTTTTGTTTGAAAAATTACTAAAGGAGTCTCTTAGTTAGATTAATCGTTCAACAAATTGCGTAAGTTAGCTTAACTAGAGAAAGTTTTTATAATTACAATTTGTTGTAACGGCCAATCAAAATTCGCGTACGTTTGTTTATAGTCGTGAATAACGATGTCTTTGTTAAAGATTATCAGTATTAAATTTGCGGCCACACACTCCTTCAAAAATCGTCAATTTACCTGGATTTAGCGGTCACGGTCAAATAAATTTGAAATTAACAGCTTGTCACAAACAATGTTATCAACCCATCCAGTTGAGTCATTAAACAGACAAAATTAATTATACAAGCGTCGTCACGTGACGTTTGATTTCCGATATACGAATGACACTTGTCATCATTGAAAATCAATAAATAATAAGCTCTGCATAAACACTTAATCCGCTAGATTTACTCAATTAGTTAAATTAGGTTATGAGAAGGTTGTCTTCGGTTTGACAACTAGCAATTACAGTTAATTTCAATACTAAAATATTTTTTTACGACGATCAAATAAGTTAGTGAGCTATACGGAAAATGACCGGATTTCGGGTTTATAACGTAAACAAAATGGCGACAGCGTCGTCAAGTTCGTAACCGCTTTTTTGGCGGAACCTGTCTTAAAATTATCGGAAATATTTGAAGCTTATTTTAATATCAAAAAGAGTAATGTTACACCCAATGTATGTATGTATTTGGCCACAATTATTACGTAAAAGCATGTCATTTTAAATCATATTATAAACAAACCGAAGACATTCAAAAATGGAGAATTTTTGTATACAGTCAGAACGAACTGCTTGATGCAGTTTAATTAAACCTGGTTTAAGCGGTCACCTGCTGTAAGCAGCCAATTTGGCCACTTCCCATACCTGGCCGCTTAATGCAGGTTACACTGTATACCTTTTATTTGTGGATTGCATGTTACTATAATCTTTTTCGTCTTACAGAATGATATCATCGAGCCAGTTAGAAATGCTTTAGATTATTATACTCAAATGAACAATGCTCTAGAAGAGGAAAAAGAGAAAGAGAAAAAAATAGCCAATGAAAAGAACAAACAAAATGGACTGACCAATAAAATGAATGGTGATATCAAAGTATGACATAAATGTGTCACATGACCTCATCCTCCAATCATATTATCTGTAACATATTAATCATCCAATCATTGTACTTGTTACATTTGTTTGCTCTGATATTAAATCTGGTTTCATCCAATCATATTACTTGTTACAAAATCACATATAGCAGTGATCTGGTCTCATCCAATCATATTACTTCTTACATGATATACTGATATTACTATTGGCTCAAACATTTTTTTGTAAATCATGTTAGTTAATACTAAATGATGAATAAAGTGACAAAGATCACTAGTCTCATCTAGGTATGAGTAGGCCCTACATATAAACGTACACAATATTGAGACTGACTTAGTTTAATGTTATTTCTTGAAAATATTTATTGTAAAATTAATAGATTAATAGTGCTGTTGTCACAATTGAAAAATGTAGCCACACCTTCAAATATCAGTATGAGACTGCTGACTGTTGCGTTATACTGAGAGTAGTAATCTTGGGGTACATTGAACAAATATCGGTGGTATTTTACCTAGTTAGTGTTTTTGTTTGTCATTGTTTTGTTTACATTAATGTGTATACCTGAATAAGAATGGCTGTACTTGACATATCTAGTTTGTAAGATTTTTACTTGTCAAGTTTGATAAATTTGAGCTAAAAATAGATTGAGCTGAAAATAGATTTATTTTTGGTTATCTCAGCTAAAAATAGAAACATATGCCAAAAATAGCCTATTGATGCTAAAAATAGATTTTATACATAAGATTTACCTAAAAATAGATTTTATACATAAGATTTACCTATATTGTGCTATAAATAGAACTATACATCTATATTGGTCTATTTTAAATGCTAAAAATAGATATTCCTGCTGAAATATCTCAACTTAATCAGAAATGTGCCATCAAGTATTTTTGTATAGAAATTGAAAACATTGCTGAAATATTTTTATTGTTATTGAATGCTTCCAATATATTTTATAAATAATTTTACAATATAATTTGTATTTACTGGCAACTTAAATCCATTCTTGATAATTCATGAAGATGTAACTTATTATAATTCTTTGCAATGCAATACAAATTCCCATATACATATTATATCTCTCAAATTGTCGTCAGTCAATAATGGCCTAATTCATTTTCCTACAAAAATGACTTTTAAAGCAGTCACCTCTCTGTTACTGCCATGTTAGCATAGTACTCCTACTGGCTAAAAAGTTAGTGTTGAGTGAAACAACTGTAGGTACATTTCTTGCTCAAAGAATTTAGCAGGGCCCCTAGTGGAGTTTGAACTCAGGAACTCTATTCCTCAGTGCCAGCCCTACCACTGATCCACTGCTGCTACAAGATGGCTTTTGTAGAGAGACTTAAATGTAATTTTATTTTTCAATTCTGGACAAAATGGCTTTCAAAACATGACTTTTTATTGTAATTGTGTTTTACTGACAAATGGTTTATTTTAATATACTGTATATTTAGATCTGTAGCCTACCCTGAGTAGTTTATGCTTTACACTTAAATACATGTATAAATAGATCATTATTTATACATGTTATAATCTCAAGCCAGTATCACATTATATCTCACCTGAGCAATATGCTCAAAGTGAGTTTCTGTTACCACTCTTTGTTCGTGATATAATGTGACCAATTACATATCATGGGCTTAGAGCAAAATGGTCATTACTCAAGTTAAAAAAAGAGTGAGTTACGATCGTTTGCATTAAGTCTGCAATATATAGCCTGTTCATTTTTACCTGAGTTATAGTGATTCATGACAGAGACTGTTGTTTAGCGATTCAGTTAGTTTTTTTTAGTGGGTACATATCGACCTGAGATGGATTTATTTGTTTCCTGTTTCTGTCTTCACCAAAAACTGTCCATAGTTCACCACCTTAACTCTAAGTCTGATGTTTCAGTAACTACACTGTGGATATCTGAGGATAACTAAAATAAATAAACATGACTGATATTTTACTTGTCTCAGGTCAAAATGAACAAACTATGAATGATATTGACATTGTATTCCTCATCTCAGATCAATATGTAGTAGCTATTTATACAGTAAAATTCTCAGTTATGTATGTGCTAGCTATTCATGTTGAAAAATCCTCTAAGTCATATCGAGAACTAAATGACAAGCGGTAGCGCTTTTCACAAAAATTCTTACAAAAAAATCTTCATAAGTCAGTTTCATATAATTAGCACTTCAAAGTCAGATGGATAATAAGCATAATTATGATATGATATTCAAATGGTATACACAATTCTACACAATTTGTAAAATATCTAGAATTGATAAGCCAAAAAATGAGCGTATTATTAAGGTTTCTTCTTGCTTTTGACTTACGAAGATTTTTTTGTAAGAATTTTGTGAAATGCGCCACAGGATAATTATAGAATTAAATAATGTTCTAGAGTATTTTGTTCAGGTGGGTGATATAAGGGTAGTAAGGACCCTCTTGTTTTTTATAGTTGTTTTTGTGTAAAGTTCTATGATATTTTTATGAGTTGTTTTTTATACACTGTACTCAGATCTGTTATAATTAGGGTTTATATTATATTGTATATTATATTATATAAATAAAATGTTTTGTATAAATATTATATTATTTCATTTTGATCTCTTTGAAGTTGTGTTATTGTTCAGTTTTATTCAACTGTCAGTGGTGCGTACATTAACCCGCTGCCATGCATAAATACAGTTATCTATTTTTTATTCATCATGAGTACAGAAGTACTGTAACTAGTATTTAAATCATAGAGGTTAATGTATGAATCACTGACAGTTAAATAAAATTCAACAATATAATTGTTACTCTAAAGCCAGAACAAATTAATTTCTTGCTTATTACAGAAAACATTAACTCCCTTTTTTTCTCATTTTGAACATAATACATGTGGCGGAGTGTATGTTAATATGAAGAATTTAATCAATTTTTAACACATAGCTTAGTAAAGAACTGGCTTTCTCTCAGAGTTTTTAAAATGAACAAAGTTTGTAACTAGTTAGTGATGACTGTAAATTAGCATTATGAGAATTCTATTTTAATACAAAATTTACCATGCAGGTTGTACTAGTTATACATATACATCCAGTCTACAAAATAAGTGGGTGTCTGGTTGCCTGGGACAACCTCTTTTAAGTTTGGGCAACCTAAATTTTCTTTTCGGAAACTAAAGTTTTGCAAATGAGATTTAGTGCTTGTTCTTAAAATGATAATAATAATGATATTATTATTAAAGACTTTATTTAACAAGGCTACATATTTGGATGAATCCAATCTTCCATGTGGACCTCTGGTCGAACACTTTCATATCCTAATTTTGTAGACTGGTCATTTATTATAATTTTAAGTTGTTACTTCTAATTAAAATATTTATATATGTATATTTATCTGAGATATTGTAGTGTTGTTTTTTATCCATGTGAAATTTTATGGGGTAAAAGCAAAAAAGTCAAAACAAACTAGATTTTTATACCCCCGCTTCGAAGAAGAGGGGGGTATACTGTTTTATTATACCCCCGCTTCGAAGAAGAGGGGGGTATACTGTTTTACCCTTGTCCGTGCATGCGTCCGTGCGTCCGTTACAAAATTTCCGTCGCAGTTTTCTCAGCAACTATAACATGCAGCAGCCTAATACTTTGCATATTGCTTCATCCCATAGTCCCATGTGGTGTAAAGCGATTTCATGCTCCTTGCTCATCTACTTCCTGTTTGTTGCATATTTTTAGATTTTGGCGGGGGTATCACTAGTGAGCATTAGCTCACAGATTTACTTGTTTTATCTATTTTATTAACTGATTTTGTTATTACAAAAGTATGATACTGTTTTGTTGGTAACATAGATCAACTTGTTTCTACTAGCGAATTACATTGTACTTACATGCTGATGCCCATGCTCGAGTGTTTTTACATCTTCCATGCTGTATATTTATGTTAATTATACCCCCGCTTTGAAGAAGAGGGGGGTATACTGTTTTACCCTTGTCCGTGCGTGCGTCCGTCCGTCTGTCCGTCCGTCCGTTACAAAATTTCCGTCACAGTTTTCTCAGCAACTATACCATGCAGCAGCCTGAAACTTTGCATATTGCTTCATCCTATAGTCCCATGTGGTGTAAAGCGATTTCATGCTCCTTGCTCGTCTACTTCCTGTTTGTCGCATATTTTTAGATTTTGGCGGGGGTATCACTAGTGAGCATTAGCTCACAGATTTACTTGTTTTGTATATGTTATGAACTTGATTAATGTTTGGATATTATTTTACTTTGTTGTATTAATTTTTATTCAAGCAGACTTGGACTTAACACTCTTGATTGATCATCTTTATACAATGTAATTAAAAAAGGGGCCATTTATTGGTACACATACTCTTTCAGGGCCTCAATAAAGGGTAAATGGAAGGTCTGTTTCATCTTGTATTTTCATTTTCTGCATATTAACTTCATACTTACCCTACTTAAAACAGTGCACAGGATAAATAGCTCAGCATTGTTTGCATCATATCAGTTTTCATCATGTTGCACATAATTGAATTTTGAATTTTATGTTAAAATTTAGCATGATTTTGTTTCTCAACTTCTTTCTGTGCCACAGACTGTTCGGTTTAAATTTACTGCCAAAGATGGTACAAGCATTTACATTTACTGCTGAGAAAATCATGTTTTACTACATTGTACATTGTTTGTCTTAGAGATATTTAGCTTTAAAATTCTATCAAAAATGTCTTTGTTTTGTCCTTTACTAACTCTGAGTTTTTACATTTGGTCCATATGTAAGGAGGGGCAGTATTATTTTTCATTTTTTAACTATTTATAATGATTTTAGTTAGTGTATATGATTCTCTTGATGGTATTTTACAAAGAGAAAGGGTTTTTGTATAAATATTGTTATACATTTGTGGTTGATGTGTTTTTGGAGCTATAGTAATTTTCTTGACAAGTTAAAATTCCATTCGGAACTCCTTGACCATTCACTAGGAATAACCTCTGACATATTTAGACACCATGTTCGAACTACTTTTGTATCACAAGAACAGCATTATGCTTAATCAGGTGTTGAAGTTAACGATTCAAAATCTTTAGGGGATGATTTATGTCCCCTTCTGGGTAATAAATTTGAAATACATGATTCAATGATATCGTTATATTTTATCACATATATAGCTTCCAAAATGTGTTTACAGAATCTTCTGTGTTTACTAAAAGAGCTATTTTGCATAAACTGTTGCAAGCTTAGCCTGCCTTTTGCCTCACATTTGTAGCAAAAACTCAATTTTCTGGGTGTACCTCTCACAAATCCTTCTAAAATTATTTTAATTCAATGAAGGGTGCAGGTGTTCTGAATGGTTAGAATTCATTAGGTGAAATTATGGTTATCAAATAAAATTGTCTGGCTATGACTGTATTATAGATATGACCTCAAACCTTTGCTGGTTCTAGGTTTGGGGTGTTTGCTACAAAAAATGTTGTTATTATTTATTTTCTTTGATATTTAGATTTGTTTTATTACTTTGTATTCATATAGTCTTAAATTTTTGTTGCAATACTTTAAAGTTGCAATTATGTTATCATATTATATATATAGTTTCATTTTGTTACATTTTTTATCATTTATTATCATTATCATTATTGTTATACAGTGCCCTCCAAAAGTTCTAGGAAAAAATAAATTTTGGAAGAAAAAAAAACTTATCATGAGTGATGCTAGTAATGTTTACCATAATTAAGGCATATATGTAACAGTCATATGCCTGATGAGGAATCGTATCCACAACCTCCTGCTTGCCAGTCAGACATTCTCCAAACTGAGCTAATCAGGCAGATTATCTAAACATACTATTTATTTATAAATTCATGCTCTGACTATATAAATAGCACTGCCACAACTAATTTTGGACTTTGTTCAGATGACGCTTTGTTTCTTTTTTGTGTTTTTTTTTTTATGGGTTTAAAACGTTTTTTTCATGGGTATATCGAGGGTTGCCTGCAAGTAAGTGCATTAATTAAAGAGCAAGTTACTACAATCTGGCAGCAATCTTCAATAGCCGCGGCCGTGGCATAGTGGTTAGCATGTCTGAATTCGAATCCAGAGATCGCGGGTTCGAAACCCGGTCGCGGCAGGTCATACCCTATACATGAGTTGTCGGCCTCGTGGTAGGGCAAGTTAGTATTGGTGATAGAAAAAGTGTCCAGGAAACCTATAGTAGGAAGAGCTGGTCGTCGTGTATATGACCTATATATGTGTTGAATGCGACGTTAAAAAAAAAAAGCAACCCTCAATTTGTGAATTGGTGTATACTACACACAGGATTTTGTCCCAGGAATTTTGGAGGGCACTGGATTTAATTACAACATATAATTGTACTATACGAAATTATAATTAGAGTTCAATTTTTTTATAATTCAGTTTTATATGTAAATCAGATAATTAATTTGTTGAGATATGTGGTTTGTAATACATTTGTCTTCAGGGTCAGTTTATCCCATATGTATCTCAAAACACTTGTGAAAAGTAAAAAAAGGGAATTCATTATGGCATATGTAGGACATATGTCCAGCTGCAAAAAAAACGGAGTTAAAGCCTCCTAAAGAAATTGATTGATATATACCAGTAGCCCAATAAAAAGTTAAAAAGGGAATTCAAAATGGAGTAAAAGTCTCCCAAAGAGATTGATTGATAAATACCAATAGCCCAATGACTAGGGGTATTATCTGTAAAGTGGATGGACCTTCTCTAGCATGAAACTAATATAAATTTCATTTAGTTTACATTTTTATTTTAATTGACAATTTTGTCTGATTGGTCATATCAAGAAAATTCCTTGGTGGGATTATGGCAGGTTGATTGTCTGTTCTCCAAAATCAGTTTCCATAAAAATTGATTTAAGTATCTGTGGTAAGCTAACTTGGATGAGTTTGATCAATTATCCAATCTCCTAGGTGACTTGTGAGTTATGTCCCTTGAAACATTTGACTGGTATATTTTATATGACATTTTAACACATTTTGATACATTTGCATTCATACAACAGGGGTTATAGTCACATAATCTTCATAATGTTAACAAACTCTTGTTTTTCATCACATACTTGGAGACAAAAAATAGAAGAGATTAAAATTACATTTCTATGTCCGAAAATGCCCACCTTAGCCTGTAAATTACAATTCTTTATTCTGAATCCACTGCACAATTTATTTTTGCAAATGACCTAGTTTGCTGTTTGATTCAATTTTTGTGTGGAGGATTTGTAGCTTACAATCAGTATTCACAGGAACAATTGGGAATTTTCGGGGAAGAAAGGTAGTTGTTATTTTATGTGCTACATGATGTCATTCAATTATTTGTCCAGAAAGAGAAATTGGCAAGAACATATGCTTGTTTACCTTTTGAGCCCACACTAAAGCAGGTGCTCTTTATGTAATGGGTTTTGATTTGTTCCCTGCAGGTGGAACTTCCCAAGTTTTAGGTTTGTGAAATTTTAATGAATTGTTGTATATCTGGCGTATTTTTGTTAATGTATTATTTATTTGGTGTAGGCCGCAACAAATTGATAATGTGTTCTATGGATTGGCTCGCACCTTAATTTTACGGTTTTTACCAAAAAATATCTTTATTTCTTTGCTCGCAAATAAAAATTTGTTCAAACGGCTATATAAAGCAACTGAATTAAGATTTTTTTCAAATTCTTCGCTCGCTCACCCCATTATTTTCTTTAAAAATCCATAGAACATATGATCAATTTGTTGTGGCTTTAACATTAATTTTATATAATATGTTGAAAAGGAGTTTTTAGTGATTGTTGAAGATAATGTGACTATGGACCCTGTACAATGTCTGTTGAAATATTTGTAAATGATTTGCAATGTTTTAAATATGCACTTGTTGTAAGTATATTTGTATATGAGCTAAATATCCTCAGTATCATTTTAAAATGTTGACTGTATTTATATTTTAATGTCTCGTTTTTTGTTAACTTTGATGTTTTACTTACTATAATGGCATTATAAAATTTATTGGAATATTTTTATGTTTTTTTCATTATTTCACAGCTTTAAATGGTCATTAACAAAATTACTACTTATAATTACTATGTTTATAAGCTTTTTTCATTGAAAAAGTTGTTTGATTAATTTGTTTGATTAATTTCTTTTTTAACTGAATTTTCAATATGAACAAAAATTGGTGAAACAGAGAAGTCTCATTTGTTAGGGCAGCTTTAAGGTTCATTATACAATTAAAACACATTGTTTAAAAGGAGTGGTCAAAAAGTTCTTGGACAAGCATTATCTTATTTACTTTCTGAAAATCTTTCTTATCAAATTTCATTAAAAGATTAAGCCTTTCTAGAAATGGCGAGTAGGTTGTCTGACTGAAGAGAAGTAACCTATACAATGTGCTGCTACGGCACTAAACCCAACAAAGAAAATGTATTTCATCAAAAGTATTGTATAAATACCCCATAGGAAAGATATGACACTTGTCCTTAAAACTTTTTGAATAGCCCCTGTACTTTAATTAAAGGTTGTAAACTGTTTAAAATGTTCATTGCTACTGTTTAACAAATGTTTCCATTTACTATTAAATTAAAATGAAGATTATATGTTGTTGTTGTTTTCTCATAATAGTTGAAGTAATGTTAGGTTACAAGTCTGTCACATACATGCTCAGCAGACTACATATTAAACCAGTGAACTTTATATACATGTTAATACCGAGACCTTGTCTAACTGCTCAGAGTGTATATATGTTAAATTGAGACCTTGCCTCACTGCTCAGAGGGTATATATGTTAATACTGAGACCTTGCCTCACTGCTCAGAGTGTATATGTTAATACTGAGACCTTGCCTCACTGCTCATGGGGTATATATTTTAATACTGAGACCTTACCTCACTGCTCAGAGTATACATATTAATACTGAGACATCACCTCACTGCTCAGAGTATATATATTAATACTGAGACATCACCTCACTGCTCAGAGTATATATATATGTTAATACTGAGACCTTGCCTCACTGCTCAGAGTATATATATATGTAAATACAAAGACCTCATCTCACTGCTCAGAGGGTATATATGTTAATATTGAGACATTGCCTCACTGCTCAGAGTATATATGTTAATACTGAGACCTTGCCTCACTGCTCAGAGAGTATATATTTTAATACAGAGACATCACCTCACTGCTCAGAGGGTATATATGTTAATACTGAGACCTCACCTCAGTGCTCAGAGTATATATGTATGTTAATACTGAGACCTCGCCTCACTGCTCAGAGTATATCAAATGTATATTTTAATACTAAGACCTTGCTTCACTGCTCAGAGGGTATATATGTTAATACTGAGACCTCACCTCAGTGCTCAGAGTATATATGTATGTTAATACAGAGACATCACCTCACTGCTCAGAGTATATATATGTTAATACTGAGACCTTGCTTCACTGCTCAGAGTATATATATATGTTAATACAGAGACATCCCCTCACTGCTCAGAGGGTATATATGTTGATACTGAGACATCACCTCACTGCTCAGAGGGTATATATGTTAATACTGAGACCTCACCTCACTGCTCAGAGTGTATATATGTTGATACTGAGACCTCACCTCACTGCTCAGAGTGTATATATGTTGATACTAAGACCTCACCTCACTGCTCAGAGTATATATATGTTAATACTGAGACATCGCCTCACTGCTCAGAGTATATATATGTTGATACTGAGACCTTGCCTCACTGCTCAGCGGGTATATATATGTTAATACTGAGACCTCACCTCACTGCTCAGAGTGTATATATGTTGATACTAAGACCTCACCTCGCTGCTCAGAGTGTATATATGCTAATACTGAGACCTCACCTCACTGCTCAGAGTATATATATGTTAATACTGAGACCTTGCCTCAATGCTCAGAGTATATATATGTTAATACTGAGACCTCACCTCACTGCTCAGAGTATATATATGTTAATACTGAGACCTCACCTCACTGCTCAGAGTATATATATGTTAATACTGAGACCTCACCTCACTGCTCAGAGGGTATACATGTAAATACTGAGACCTCACCTCACTGCTCATAGTATATATATGTTAATACTGAGACCTCACCTCACTGCTCAGAGTATATATATGTTAATACTGAGACCTCACCTCACTGCTCAGAGTATATATATGTTAATACTGACAAATCACCTCACTGCTCAGAGTGTATATATGTTGATACTGGGACATCACCTCACTGCTCAGAGTATATATATGTTAATACTGAGACCTCACCTCACTGCTCAGAGTATATATATGTTAATACTGACACATCACCTCACTGCTCAGAGTATATATGTTGATACTAAGACCTCACCTCACTGCTCAGAGGGTATATATATGTTAATACAGAGACCTTGCCTAACTGCTCAGACGGTACATATATGTTAATACTTAGACCTCACCTCACTGCTCAGAGGGTATATATGTTAATACTAAGACCTCACCTCACTGCTCAGAGTATATATATGTTAATACTGGGACATCCCCTCACTGCTCAGAGGGTATATATGTTAATACTGGGACATCACCTCACTGCTCAGAGTATATATGTTGATACTGAGACCTTCCCTCACTGCTCAGAGGGTATATATGTTAATACTGAGACCTTGCCTCACTGCTCAGAGTGTATATATGTTGATACTGAGACCTTGCCTCACTGCTCAGAGGGTATATATGTTAATACTGAGACATCACCTCACTGCTCAGAGGGTATATATGTTGATACTGAGACCTTGCCTCACTGCTCAGAGTGTATATGTTAATACTGAGACATCACCTTACTGCTCAGAGGGTATATATGTTAATACTGAGACCTTGCCTCACTGCTCAGAGTGTATATATGTTGATACTGAGACCTTGCCTCACTGCTCAGAGGGTATATATGTTAATACTAAGACCTCACCTCACTGCTCAGAGTATATATATGTTAATACTGGGACATTCCCTCACTGCTCAGAGTATATATATGTTAATACTGAGACATCACCTCACTGCTCAGAGTATATATGTTGATACTGAGACCTTCCCTCACTGCTCAGAGTATATATATGTTAATACTGAGACCTTGCCTCACTGCTCAGAGTGTATATATGTTGATACTGAGACCTTGCCTCACTGCTCAGAGGGTATATATGTTAATACTGAGACATCACCTCACTGCTCAGAGGGTATATATGTTGATACTGAGACCTTGCCTCACTGCTCAGAGTGTATATGTTAATACTGAGACATCACCTTACTGCTCAGAGGGTATATATGTTAATACTGAGACCTTGCCTCACTGCTCAGAGTGTATATATGTTGATACTGAGACCTTGCCTCACTGCTCAGAGGGTATATATTAATACTGAGACCTTGCCTCACTGCTCAGAGGGTATATATGTTGATACTGAGACCTTGCCTCACTGCTCAGAGGGTATATATTAATACTAAGACCTTGCCTCACTGCTCAGAGGGTATATATGTTAATACTGAGACATTACCTCACTGCTCAGAGTGTATATATGTTAATACTGAGACCTTGCCTCACTGCTAAGAGTGTATATATGTTAATACTGAGACCTTACCTCACTGCTCAGAGGGTATATATGTTAATACTGAGACCTACCCTCACTGCTCAGAGTATATATATGTTAATACAAAGACCTCACCTCACTGCTCAGAATATATATATGTTAACACTGAGACAGTGCCTTATGGCTCAGAGTATATATATGTTAACACTGAGACATTGCCTAACTGCTCAGAGTATATATGTTAATACTGAGACCTTGCCTTACTGCTCATAGTATATATATGTTGATACTGAGACCTCACCTCACTGCTCAGAGTGTATATATGTTGATACTGAGACCTCACCTCACTGCTCAGAGGGTATATATGTTAATACTGAGACCTTGCCTTACTGCTCAGAGTATATATGTTAATACTGAGACCTTGCCTTACTGCTCAGAGTATATATGTTAATACTGAGACCTTGCCTTACTGCTCAGAGTATATATATGTTAACACTGAGACATTGCCTTACTGCTCAGAGTATATATGTTAATACAGAGACATTGCCTTACTGCTCAGAGTATATATGTTAATACTGAGACCTTGCCTCACTGCTCAGAGTATATATATTAATACTGAGACCTCACCTCACTGCTCAGAGTGTATATATGTTAACACTGAGACATTGCCTCACTGCTCAGAGTATATACGTTGAAACTGAGACCTTGCCTCACTGCTCAGAGTATATATATGTTAATACTGAGACCTTGCCTCACTGCTCAGAGAGTATATATGTTAATACTGAGATCTTACCTCACTGCTCATAGTATATATGTTAATACTGAGACCTTACCTCACTGCTCAGAGTATATATATGTTAATACTGAGATCTTACCTCACTGCTCAGAGTGTATATATGTTGATACTGAGACATCACCTCACTGCTCAGAGGGTATATATGTTGATACTGAGACCTTGCCTCACTGCTCATAGTATATATGTTAATACTGAGACCTTACCTCACTGCTCAGAGTATATATATGTTAATACTGAGACCTTGCCTCACTGCTCAGAGTGTATATATGTTGATACTGAGACCTCACCTCACTGCTCAGAGTGTATATATGTTGATACTGAGACCTCACCTCACTGCTCAGAGTGTATATATTAATACTAAGACCTTGCCTCACTGCTCAGAATATATATATGTTAATACTGAACCCTTGCCTCACTGCTCAGAGTGTATATATGTTAATACTGAGACCTTGCCTCACTGCTCAGAATATATATATGTTAATACTGAGACCTCACCTCACTGCTCAGAGTATATTTATGTTGATACTGAGACCTTGCCTTGTGTTGTAAGTCATTTAGCAATATTGGCTACATATTGCCAAATTTCTAAGGAAGAAAAACTATAACATACTTGAACATTTTTACAATTATTTTATTCATTATAGTTGACTTTTTTATACAAAATACATAATAACATCATTATATGGAAGAATTCATCTAATTTTCAAATCCCTCAACAGTATCATCATTTTCACAGTTTTCAGATTTATATTCAGTCATCAAAAAGCTAGGTTTATATTGAAAGACTGCGTAATGATGTTAAGTTTTGACAAAAGCAAATAAGTTTTAACTTATGGCCAGTTTCATTAGGAAATCACTACCAAGCACTTTGTCCCCTGGTACCCATCTTATATTAAAAGTTATAAGTATGTGATATCAAATCTAGGGTACCAGTGTGGCAATGCACTAGCTAGCCATAAGTTTAGGAAACTGGTCATTTGACTATACAATACCATTATTTTTAAGAATCAACGTAAATGGCGACACATACAATACAATAGGAACAAAATCAAACAAAATAAACCAACTTCATCAGCTCAATGGTTGGACATAGTTGACTTTTATGAGTTATTTGATAAAACAGCAAATATTTTTATCCATCATGATAGGTTAGTTTATTTTACCATCAATGTCAACATGAAGTTATTGTTAAATTGTAATCAACGGTCAGTGGTGCACTCATTACTACTGTTTTAAATACTCAATTATTGAGAGTGAGTACAGAAACACAATGTAATATGGTTAGTATTTAACTAAGCAGGTTAAATGTATGCGTCACTGACAGTCAAATAATACTTATCAATATATTTGTGACAACTGTTCTTGTATACAAAAAGTCGACTGAAAAAAAGTTGTAATAAAATTATCCAATTCACATTTTACTAATAGAAAAAAGCTTGATAGAAAATTAGTTTCAATGTAGACCCAACAAAAATCAACAGAGATAATTTGCCACTTAGGCCACAAGTTGATCATATGTTCTATGGATTCGCTCGCACCTTAATTTTGAAGATTTTTACAAAAAAATATTTTTATTTCCTCACTCGCTCATAAAAATTTGGTCAAACCGCTATATAAAGCAACTGAATTAAGATTTAAAAAAAATATTCTTCCCTCGCTCTCCCCATTTTTTCCCAGATAAATCCGTAGAACACATAACCAATTTGCTGTGGCCTTAATATATTCTAGATGATGATACATGAACAACAGTCAAATTATCATAGTTGAAGTGTAATCACTGTTTAACTTTCAAAATGGCAAAAAATGTGGACCAATATAATGGTATAATAACCCTATTCATAACAAAATTTAAAGTCTACAAATTAAGTGGGTGTCAGTTTGTCTCTCACATTCAATATTTCAGTTTGAGCAACTGAATGTTTTATTGGGAAATTGAAAATCTACAAACAAGAATAGTGCTTGCTGCTAAAATGAACTATTCAGACAACTACTGCATAACCTAACTTTTGTAGACAGTTTTTACCATCGGAATCACATGCAAACTAAAATGTAATGAACACAATTGTATAATATTAAGATCCTTTTATCATCACAGTACAAACAAATAATTTCATACTTCTTACATAGTTCCTATATTTTACAAAAAGCACCATAAGTAATAACATACGAGGGTCAGTCAATAAATAACCAGCCTATGAGGTAAAGTCAGTTACCTGGTATACTTAGATAGGAACAAGCATTAGGCATTCACATGGTACCATTTCAACAATCTTGCATGATCGTTTAGGGATGCACAAGCTTACAGCCCGTTGGATCCCAAAATCCCTATTGCTCATAGCAATTAGCAAATGGATACGAGAGCATCAGTATGCAGAGCGTTGTTGAAGGGTTTCAAGATGATCTCTTTTTGCGTCTGGTTAATGTGAATGAGACTTGGGTACATTATTATGAACCAGAAAATAAAGCTTTAAGTCATCAGTGGCTAGGGCCAGGATCTCTAAGGCCAGAGAAGTTCAACACTCAACCATCTGCTGTAGTGGTGGCAGTTGAGGAGTAGTTCCATAGAAAGGACCTTAACTTCTTCATTTCTGGGCTGTTGGCATTTGAACACCAGTGGCCCAAGTGCATAGACATACATGTAGAGGGAAATTTCATTGAAAAGTAAGAAGTAGATCTCGACTTAATTAGGTTAAGCTCGTTCTTTATTGACTGGCCCTCATATATGTAGAACACATCATATTTTATAATCAATTAACTATACATAGAAAGTCTGCTCTTGCCCTCATTCCAATGAATTAATGTGAAAATAAGGGTAATCATAATATTAAGAATGGTTATACTATTAAATATAAGAATTATCTGTAATTTAACAAGAAACATTTAATGCATGGCAAGATGGAATAATGAATATTTATGTAAATAGACAAGTATTGTTAAATTTTATTCAACGTTAAGTGGACCATGCAATAACCCACTGATTTAAATACTTAATACAATACTTCAGTACTCATTATCTAATTAAATAAGCAGGGTTAACATATGGGCCACTGACAGTTTAATAAAAATTAACAACAGAGAAGCTCCTAAGACATGAATGACATTAAAACAATTACAGAGTATTTTATACAATGTTTTGACAAAAAAAGTTTTTAGAACACAACAATCCTACCCAAGCATTATACATTTTTACTAAATCAATGAAAACAGTTGAGCACCTTTTTTACGAAGTCAATTCTACAAGAGGGAAACATTTAAAAAAAATAATTTTAGGCATAAGCAAAAAAACCTCATATATTTGATAGTTAAAAATATCTTATTTTTCTATATTTCACAACATGTTTTTCAGCAGGAAGCCAAATTTGAACTCTCTTTAATAGATACATAAAACGATCTCGCTTAAGAATTTCAGTAAAAAATGAGATTGAGGGACCTGTAACCTATTTTTGTGATAAATTTATCTATATTACATTACTTAATTGTCCTAAGATTAGGATATCATGGACCCTAGATTTAAAGATAATTTCAGCTAAGAAAAGACAATTTCAAAGCAAACCTTACATATAAAGACGTTCCTCTAATTTGAGGCTCACATTAAGTCGTAGTCATTATTATTTCATAATTATGACAGAAAACACATTTATTAAAATGCAACTGGTCTCTTTACAAGGAGATATATATTTAGTCATTATTCCTTAACAAAAGAGCAGGGTGCTGCACACCAAACCCTTTTCTCACCTCCTGGCCCCTTTTTGCTCCTACCTTAGAAAAAGTTTATTTTAACACTAACCATCTGGTATGCGTTGTTGCTATTTTCTACCTCCCTGCCCTTTTCCAAGTTCAAGAATAGACACTTATATTTATAAACAAATGGAATTGACCTAATGTACAATGGTTTCACATAATGATTTAATCAAAAATAAATCTTGCAAAAATTTATGTGCCGTATTTAAATGATACATGTATATAATGTTATAAAAATCCCTGTATCACCATCCTTATACTTTAACATTACACTAAATTATTAGCACATACATGTAGTATCAAATTTAGAAAAAACATGTCTCAAATGAGATCTAGCAATAGTTCATATTCAGAACTCAAATTTATAAGTTTCTCGGGTCGAATAATGAACTTGATGTTTGGGGGTTTTTCTAGCTGAATATGGTCTGTTTGTACTGAATGCAACAACGCAGAACAACATACATGTAATATTGCTGAATAGAAAGCAACACAGATTAAATTCATTGTTCTGTGTACAGGCATTTTTTCAACTTTGTTCAGCATATGTACATCCAGTACAAAGAAAGCTTTCTGCTGGAGAAACCAGTCAACTTGAGTTCTGAATTAAACTATTATTTAGACAAGATGCACTTTACGCTATAAAATACAAAAAGACTAAGACTGTAGAAATGTTTGATTTCATCAGGAAAAATATCCTCTCTAATATATTTGTGAAATGAATACTTGTAAGGCAAAAGCAAACTAATTCCCAGATTCACATACCCCCTGCTCTTCACAAATCCTCATCCAATCTTAGTACACAGTGCCATCCAAAATAACCTTTACACTTATAAAATTTTTTTTTTTTATCAATACAATTCACATTTTATTTCAGATGTATTTACAGTAAAACTCGGATATAACATACTCGCTGGGCCATAGAAAAAAGGTATGTTATAACCGAGGTATGTTATATCCATATAGCATACTAAGTATGTTATATATAAGGATGAAAAAACGGGCCAAAAAAAATGGTATGTTTTAACTGAGTGTATGTTATAACCGAGTATGTTATATCCGAGTTTTACTGTACACATTAGGATTTTTATATTACATTGTAATATTTGAAAGGAGAGGAATGAAATTTTATGCAATTGATATTATTGTACATATACATGAAGATAACGATTTGCATTTAATTTGGTAAAATCACAAATTTACAAAAAGCATAAATTTAATCATAGATGGCAATGCTTGTTAATTGCTTATTAAACAACATATTCCTATATATTGACCATTAGGGCTGGGACGGGTAGAAAATTTGTACTCGAGTACCCGAGGCTGTATTACCCGCGGGTACCCGGGTACTCGCTGTTATAAATCATGAAAGAGTTATTACTCCTACGTCCTGGCACTTGTTACTGTATATAAAAAAGAAACAGTGTTTCCGAAGTTGTCTTTGTAGGCAAGAGAGTCTTGTAATTCTAGCAACTTCTGTCCTGTCAAAAAGAGCGTCGTTTAGCGTCGCAGGGCTTACAATCACAAAGCAGAGAGCAAGTCTTGACCCGAGTGTTGCCGTTGCAGTTATGTTTATGAATAGATATAACAAATCCAGGTTACTTGCCACCTAGCCTTCCAATATCTGGTTTTCCATCGCCTATGTTAATTAAGTCCGAGCCTGAAGTATGTCTGATTGTACCTACACGTAGTTCCGAGCATTCCGTACCTCGACCAGTATTGAAATTGTGTCTAATTAGTTTGTCCTCGTATGCGAACATTTTTCTGTGTTAACTCAACTTAACTGATAGTGGGAACGTATATTGACGCCTATGAACGTATATTGTTGATATTTTAGCCATTACAACGAAATAAGACATAAATGCGAATCCAGCACTTTAACAAAATTGTTTAAGAAGCTGGATTCATATTAGTTGGTTAGTAACTGTTATACTTTGTCGTCGGCAATATTTCTGTAAAGTAGTGCCTATAGACATTTATGGTAAATGAACATTTCAAAATAATTCTGATCAAGGCAGATTTTTTAATACCAGAAAAATCGAAACTAATTAATATGAAGTGTTTTATTTTACGGGTACCGGGTAATAACTTTGTACCCGAGTAGTAGCCTTAACCTACCCGATACCCGGGTACTCGTCCCAGCCCTATTGACCATCTTCAGACTGAGCATAAAAAAGTATCCGTCACCCCCCTCCCCAAAAAAAATTTGGATCAAAATCTGTTAATTTATTTCCTTTTGCCCTACTGTTATACACACATTTTTATATATAAATGCCACATATTAACTTCCTATTGAAACAAAAACATGGCTATGATGTTTTCTTTGAACTGACAGGACCAAATCTAGAACTGGAGCGTAATTTACGACCTCGGCCAGCGACAGTTGGTATGATCACCTTAGCACTACTTTTTTTATCTGTTGTTTTTGTAGTAGTATTTCTCGTAGATCTAGTTAATACACTAAGTCCCTCTGACCCTGAGTCCCCATCTTGTTGTGATACTGGACTTATTAATAAAATTTCTTCTTCTTTGTATAAACGTTTCATCCTGAAAAAAAGAAGAAAATGTGAAAAATATTGTAAGAAAATTATTTTGACAAACACCAAAGGCAGCAGAAATAGATTCACTCTTTTGCTGATCAATTAAATTAACACATGTATTTAACTGAAATTAACATAGAAATAAAACCATTACTTATATTAAGTTCGGAACAAAATGTTAAGTTTTTGCAGTTTGTAAGTTACAAGAAAGGAAAATCAAGTATAGAAATAAAGTTATTTAAAAACTTCAGCTTTTTTTTGATGTTTTATGTTTTGTTTGGTGTTTTTTATTTTATTTTGTAAATAGATCTAGTCAAAATATTCACATTCTTTCCCCTCTATGTTGTTAATATTTCTCCTTTTTCATCATTTTCAATTTATAGTTTTCTAAAGGTAAAAAATATTTTTTATATCTTCACTCTATATCTTTATCAGTTAACACCTTTCATCCTATATCATGAAAGAAAGACTATATGTAAAGCACTGCTAACACATGGTATCTAGATAGCTATTTAAAAATAGCTATACCTCACCTTATGCCCACCTGGCTATTACAGGCAGCAGCACAGAAGTCGTTGTTTGTTTGTTTGTTTTAAATGCCGTAGCAACACATTTTATAGGTCATATAACAGCGGTCAGTCAACCTACTCACTCCTCATGGAAAGGCTTAATCTCTTGATTTAGCTGATAACTACTAAGCGCATACTTTCGTCAGTGACTGACAACTGCCCTACATAATTAAAAATCATTGGTAGAAGGGAGAATGGCCGTAAAAAATAATTTCATGACCAAGCTCCACGAAAGTATGCCCCACCCGGGAATCGAACCCACAACCCCTCTATCAGTAGACTTGCGTGCTACCAACTGAGCTAGCCAGGTGGCTTGCACAGATGTCTACTGATAGGGATCATGGGTTCTATTCCCAGGGCTTACTTTTGTGCAGTTTGGTCATGAAATAATATCTATGGCTATTCTCCCTTCTACCAATGATTCTAAATCATGTAATATGTGCCTAGAAACACCTAAACCCAGAGATTCAGCCTTTCTAGAGTAAATTGACTAATGGCCGTGATATGACCTATACAATTTTTGGTGCAGCATAAAACCCAACCTAAGAAAAAAAAGTAACTCACCTTCTTTTCGGTTTCTTTTTCTCTGTAGGTTTATCATCATCAGTCACCTGAGGAACAGCAGGACCAGGTGGTAACAATATACTTTCATTGTCTGTAGATTGTTGCTTCTCTATCCTCGATCTTGTATGGGTAATAGGAGGTGAAAATATAAATGATTTTACTGGAGTGAATGCTTTCACTGCTGGTTCTGAAATACACAGTGAAAATATAAATGATTTTACTGGAGTGAATGCTTTCACTGCTGGTTCTGAAATACACAGTGAAAATATAAATGATTTTACTGGAGTGAATGCTTTCAGTGATGGTTCTGAAATACACAGTGAAAATATAAATGATTTTACTGGAGTGAATGCTTTCACTGATGGTTCTGAAATACACAGTGAAAATATAAATGATTTTACTGGAGTGAATGCTTTCACTGCTGGTTCTGAAACACACAGTGAAAATATAAATGATTTTACTGGAGTGAATGCTTTCACTGCTGGTTCTGAAATACACAGTGAAAATATAAATGATTTTACTGGAGTGAGTGCTTTCACTGATGGTTCTGAAATACACAGTGAAAATATAAATGATTTTACTGGAGTGAGTGCTTTCACTGCTGGTTCTGAAACACACAGTGAAAATATAAATGATTTTACTGGAGTGAATGCTTTCACTGCTGGTTCTGAAATACACAGTGAAAATATAAATGATATTACTGGAGTGAATGCTTTCACTGCTGGTTCTGAAATACACAGTGAAAATATAAATGATTTAACTGGAGTGAATGCTTTCACTGCTGGTTCTGAAATACACAGTGAAAATATAAATGATTTTACTGGAGTGAATGCTTTCACTGCTGGGTTTGAAGTACATGGGGTAAATTACTACTACATTTATATTCTTTTTGGTTACAAAATCTTACAACTAATTGTAAATTTAATGTTATTTTTCCATAGTAAAAATACCTAAATTTGACCCCATTAAGAGGCAAAAATACCACTGGATAGCCACTTATATCAAGTCAATATTAGTCTGCCATTTCTTCATTATTTTTGTCTGTACAATGGAGCTGCTAGATTTTCACTATAAATGTCCATACACTTTCCAGTGCTATACAATCAAGCTAACGTAAGTATACAATAAAAGAACAAACCTGAAGTATCAATTTGCATTGGATCAGAAAACTGGAAACTGTTAGTTTGTACATCATACATATCTGTAATTATAAAATATGTAACAATATATATTCGTACATAAAAAATATAAAGTAATTTTTTATTTTAGGTTTCCTACTGTTGCTTAGACACTAACAGCTATTGTCTCTAGTCATCAGGTTACTGCTACTGGTATATTTTATTAAACTGCCAGTGGCGACTTTATTTAGTGTGGATAACATATTAGGATAAACCAATTTTCAATATGGTGAAATGAAAAATAACAACAACAGTGTTTTCACTCTACTTAGAAACACTATGTATCCATATCTGTTCACATAATATCAGTAAAACAAATTTGTCATTAAACCAAAGTCTATCCACCATACAGATAAAAAGTTTAAGTTAAAATGCAGTTATAAGTCTGCTTCCATCTACATTTTCAGCAAACTTTACCACATAGTACAATACCCCCTGAGCATTGAAATCACCTCAAAGCAGGGGATCCCTCACAAAGTACCCATTTCAGGGGTGTGACTGGCCAGGGAGTGAAAAAGAGGAAATATTAGCTGGGGGCCAGGGGGCCGCTAGGGCCCCCGGTGGGTCCAGGGCAACGTCCTGGCCAGGGGTCCAGGGGGCCGGAGGCCCCCTGAAGCTCCTGGAACTTACTGTTTTACCAAGGGAAAAAACAATTCTCCAAGCAATTAGGACACATGTATTTGACATAATATGAAAATTCTTTGTAGGATGAATAAAATAGTTCAAAACTTTAATTACAGTAAATACATTTATTTCTTTGAGTACAGACAGTCCAGAGGAACAGATAAGGTTTCGGTGTATTGGGTATTTACTCCCAGTTTTCCACACAATTGAGTAATGCCATTTCCAATAGAGCGCGTATTTTTTTTTACTCCAAGATATTTTACTGGATTGAGTATTTTCCATTTATATGACTATAAATTGAATTAATAAAAAAAACATGGAACTGGGTATGCACAAATATACTTATAAATATTTATTGAAGATATTGTAACTAGGACAGCAACCACCTGTGTTTTTTTCTACTATTTGGGGAATAGGTCCCATACCCTAGAATTGGGAATTTTATCGGCATTTTGGTTTAAATTGGGAAAATACAATGTCAAGTCAATTGGTAACAAAAACATTCAAAACAATGACTTCAGTTTTTATTCTCCATTCAATTTGATTGTCAGAACTTAACAAAGCAAGATCTTTCAGACTCTTACTATTAGATGCATGTTCTTTAAGCAATTAACAACAGCCTCAAGCTGGTTATAGTCTAATGACTTATAATGACAACATGTCCTCTTTAGAGGATCCAAAAGAGACTGTCGAATCCTACTGCATGAAACAGTTCACATGGAATTCATAATGCTGAAAACCCTTTCAACGGTGGCTGTTTTGTTTGGAAGAATTTTGCTTTGACCAATCAGACAGAACATTGCAGGAAAATGTTTCAAAGATTTTGCCAGAATTTAGTTCACAGGAGTGGAGAAATCTACAAAATAATGACTTAATTTGAAAATAACTTTTCTGTATCAAATAACAACTAGTCAGTTATTTGGTTATTTGAAATGCTGATTAATCAAAAAACTGTTTTATTCAACTAACTTTTTGGTTATTCTAACTCTTTGTCATCGATTACCATAATTACATAATGATAATGATAAACACAGTATAGTTATGATTGCATCTTCAGTATTTTAATTGAATTTAAAAAACATAATTATGCTTCATTTTTAAAACTACACCGAAACAAATGTTGGCAAGTAAAAAAAAAATGTCTGGCATTTTGACATTTGTTTTATCAACAAACACCAGAAAACGGGAACGTAAGTTCGAATTTGTCGGTTCCTGGGGCACTGCTTGCTAAATTAAGATAACAGATGTAAAATAATAAGCTTATTACATTAATTATGAAGATTTAAGAATGTTTTACTTTATTTACGATAGCGTGGGTCGCGAAAATATATGAAAATAAGTCATCATGATGACCAACTTATATATTATAAAATATTTTGTTGTAAAATAATACAAAACACTATAAAATTTAATTACACAAGACGGTGTTATTGACAACTATCTTCAGTAATTTTAACAAAGAAAAAATGACTTCCTGGGAACGCCGATATCGTTTTTATAAAGTTTAATATATAATTTAATTTAACAAATTAGGCCACGCTAGTTTAAGAATACATTTTTCATGACGATTAATTTATATTAGACTCCATGATTACATAATGAGACATTGCAATTATGTCATTGTTATGCTATCAAACATCGACAAAGTAAGTGTGGAAAAAATGCCGACACATATCTGAAATTGTTTAACTTAATTTCTGCTCAAACTGCACACATATTTGTCCCAAAACAAAGGATTAATATTGATTTAATTGCTGCAAACAATTAAAATATACATATGCGCTATTTCCAATGTACTCTGACGTGTATAGGTAAAGGTATATACAGATGTTATCGTGCGTGTAATCATAAGTCGGCGACTTTATTATCGATTTTGTGACATCCTTGTGCATTCATATGTCGGCGAGTTAAACTCCCAGCGTGTGAAAGACTATTAGGTTTTAATGAGATGTAATTGGCATGTTATTGTCGCGTGAAGTTTCATTTTTCGCATCTCTTATCTGACCAGTTTCGATTTTCATTTACGTTCGATACGCGGCGATTTCGAGATTTTATGAGTAAAGGAGTTTTAATTGGGTTATGATACGCAAATTTTTTATTCTTATAGGGTTTTTGAGATTTTTAATTGCGTATTTACGCAGATACGCAGCTTATCTGTTCCTCTGTAGACACGCAGCTTATCTGTTCCTTTGTAGACATATTGGAGAGAGCGTTTAACATCGCTCGGAAAGTTTAGTATACGGCGTTCATTGGAATCCGTGGAACCGTCCGCATTTCGGCCCTCAAATTTTCGTCCCATTATGTTTTCCGCGGAAATTTCGCGGTTTCCGAAAAAACGTCCCCGGGATTTTCGAAAACGCGGAAATCCGCCGATCCGCGGAAAATTCACACCCCTGCATGATTTACATCAGGGTGGAGTGGTACATATGCAGGAAAGTTTTTGCTCTAGGAAATTAGCAAAGGCCTAGCAAGGTTCCAACCTAGGACCTTTTGATCCACAAGTGCCAGTCCTACCACTGGACCACTGATCCAACAGATAGAATGAGACTTGAAGTAAAACTCTAGTGTGATAAATACAATATTCATTGACTTGTTTCTCACAATTTAGCATTCAAACTTAAAAAATTAAACAAGGCTATTCATTAATCAACACAGTTATAGCTCGCTTTTTTTCAATTGTCAAAGCATGAATAATTTCACAGTGACTTTGTGCTCTTGGTCTAACACTCCTGATATTGTGACAGTGTGTATTCAGTCACCGTGAAATTATTAAAACTTTGACAGTTGGGAAAAAATGACTATAGATGTAATGTTTGAACACTCACCAGATGTGTCAGGGTTTTTTCTTGTAACATCATGACTTCTAGTATGAGCAGCTGGATTAACATCATCCTCCATTTTAGCTTTCTTATTTTTAGATACATCCATTTTATCATCAACCTCAGGTTCATCTTTAGTACTTGAATCAGCTTCTTCAATTTGTGGTATAACTTTCTTCTGTCTGTCTCTTCTTGATGGAGTTAATGGAGCAGAGCTCTTGTCATCCTCCATATTGGTTGAGTCTGTGACTTTCTTCTGACGACCTCTTCTAGATGGGGTCGTAGGGACCTCTTTTTCTTCCTCCTTCACTGGAGATTGTTCAATCACAGGAAGTTCATTCACACTAGATAAAACTGATAATTTTTTCTCAACAGAATCATCACGTACCTTAAAGCCCCGCCCAAGACTCTGTCGACGAGGCGGAGTTTTACCGCTTGATTTAGTATCGACACCTAGACTTCGTCTACGAGTGGGCGTACGAGTAGGGGTACTTACAGTGTTTTCATTTACAGTTTTACAGGCACGAGAGAGACTTTTTCTTCTTGTTGGTGTAGCACTAAGTGATTCTGATACTTCAATATCTTCAGGTATCTCGGAGAAACCAAAACTATCACGTTTAGAGTCCAATTCTTCATCAACCACATCAGGCTTGGTTTCCATGACAACAGAGTCATTCTTTTTTCTTCTAGATCGTGTAGGTGTTTGTTTTGTTTGAGCAATGACTAATTTATCATCTGATTCTGGTTCAGGGGAATTTGATCTATTGTCATTTTTATTCTCAACAACATCCAATTCTTTTATCTCACTTGTTTTTCTGGTTCCCCGTCTAGGGGTAACTGGTTTCTCCTGGACACCAGCAGGGGAAACAACCTTCTTACCACGACCTTTTGATCTTGTAGGAGTAACAGGCAAGTTTTCATCACCCTCAGGCTCAATAGTCTTGTTGGCTAATCTCGAAGATGCTCTAGTAGGGGTCACAGCCTCTCTCTGAGACTTTCTTGTTGATCTTGTTGGAGTTTTGGGTGATTTGTCTTTTATTTTGGTCATAGATCTCTCAGGTGAATGCATTTTGTCATGTAGCTCTTGTGATAGTTGTGTGAGTGATTCTTGTACTGCCTCTTTAGCCTTTGAAGTAAAAGGTTTACTTGAATTGGCATGAATTTCTACAATTTTAGATTTAGTGGTCTCGACAACCGTGGCAGATTTCCTACTTGACTTAGTTGGAGTTTTGTCGACCTCATTTTCATCATCATTTGTCTCTTTCTTATTTAGACGCCGAGAAGATCGTGTAGGGGTCACAACTTCCTGTTCGCCATCTTTCTTACGGCGCCCCCTGGTGGATCGTGTTGGAGTTACAGGTTCTTCATTATCACTAACAGATTTCTTTCTACGTGTCATTCTAGTAGGGGTTACAGGAAGGTCCCCAGGTCCATCAGAACCTTCACCTGTGTCTGATACTACCTCACTTTCAGGTTTTATTACAGTAACTTGGAATTTCTTCAATGTTCGACTTGATTTAGTCTTAACATTTGTATCATCATCTTGTTCATTTTTAATATCACCATCACCTGGTGATTCACCAAATTTATCATTTATTTGACTTAAAATGTCCTGCATGTATTCAGAATTATTGTCATCAGCTCCTCCAGAATCAGTTGGTGAATCCTTTATCTTAGCACTTAGTTGATCATTATTAGTCCTGAGCTCTGGTGACAACTGGAAATATAAAGAAAATACAATATCATGGGTGAAGGTTGAAAGTTCTGAAAATACTGAAAACCTACTTCAAAATACTGAAATAGACAGATTTCATAAAAGTTACATAGAGTAAATTTATTTTCAAAATACTGAAATTAGTATTAATACTGAAAACTTTCACCCATGCAATATTGTTGACAATTTTTAATTGGGTTCAATAATGAAGCAACACATTGTATAGGTCATATCATGGTGGGCAGTCAACCTACTCACTGTCACTGGAAAGGAAAAATTTAGGTGTATACTTCTGTCAGTGACTTACAACTGATTTCCAATTAGTAGTAAGAGGGAGAATGAACAACGAACTCATGACCCATAATCAGAGGACTTGTGTTCTTTCAACTGAGCTAGCCAGGCAGGCCTGTTGTCAGTCTACAAAAAATTCACCTCATAAAACTTTTTTTGAGATAGGATAGGCTAAATCTCTGGCAATCTCCGTAAACAGATATCCTGTAGAGCATTGTCGTACAGGATCTCTATTTTCTCAATGCAGGGTCACGTCGAGATGACCTTTATGTCGACTAATCAATGCGTAGCTTTCATCTAGAAGAAACACTATTAATAACATTTTGATTTTGTAATTTCTAGTTTTAGACCAAGGTTTGAGAGCTAATTTAACAGCGGTATTATTCACAGTCTGCCATTGGACGGCTCATTTCAAATTGCGTGACATAGACAATGTAAACAAGTTACGTATCATAACAATTTCGTCATTAATATTATGATGAGAAAAGGTCACCTGAACGTGACCCTCGTTTGAAAAAGGCCAGATCTAAATTAGCGAGTAGGCGAGCGAAAAATGTTAGATCGGGTTTTTACCAGATTGAATCTCTGGACATAGCAGTTAACCAGTTAGTAGGTGCATACTTTAGTCAGTGACTTACAACTGCCCTTCATAAGTAAGAAACAATGGTATTCTTATGACCAAACTCGATAAGTACAGTAAAGTTCCGCTATTAAGACCAGCAAAATAGATGGTCTTAATAGCGAACTGGTCTTATTAAAGGGACCCTTTTGTTCACAAAGTAAGCATTTGGGTCTTAATAATTGTCAAAAATTGCATGATTTTGAAATAACAACAGTGGTCTTTATAGTGGAACTACTGTATTTCTTGCCTGGGAATCAAACTCACAACCCCTCTATCAGTAGACTTGCATGCTACAGACTGAGCTAGCCGGGCAGATTACATGACAATATACCCTGATGGCTGTATAAATTGTCTCATACATACCTGTGGTGGTACAAGCAGACGGACTGGTTCAGGAGGTTCAATGAACTCATCAACTTCCTGTTTTATAGACTGTGTATCAATCTCCTCACTAGAAGACACAGTCACCATTTCTTCTATTTCACCAGGAGGATTCAACTCTTCAGTTGTATCAAAGATTTCTTGATTTCCAGACTGGTTCACCTCCATATCTACATTTTCTGTTTCCACAGCCTGAATACCAGTCTTTTCATCAGAAGGTACAGAACCAGTCTGGACAGGAAGTTCAGACTGAGCATGCTCAGTGGTTAAGTTACTGTGTTGAGAAGTAAACTCTGAGAATGATGACTTAGAGATCCTAACAGATGGAGACGATGAGTCTTTTACAGGTGAGCTTTTCTGTGGACTAATTCTCGCTGATGTTTGTAACACATGTTCTCTGACAGTTGTCGTAGAAGACACTGACATGTCGGCAGACGCCGGAGAATGTTTACTTGAAATATAACTTTCCTCCATTTCTTCAACCTCCTCTGTAAAAATAAAGTAAAATATTTACCTGTACAAAATAAGATTACATTACTTGCATAAAACCACTAGTATGAGAAAATCAAGAGCAGTGCACAAACAGTGCTATGTATATTACTTTCATGAAACATTTAGATCTACTCTTCACAAAAAACTTTCATCAGTACTGGACAATCGGTCCTCCAAAATGTTTTGTTTACTGGACCAAAACAATTTCTAAGCAATATGTTAAAATATACATTTCATTAATCATTTAATGATTTGGAATAATATATCCTACATTTAAATATACAATATACCAACTATGTTTTTATTAAATGAGAAAATGATGGCAGTAAAATGTTGATAGACTGTCAGACCACTCACATTCTTAAAGTCTCAACACTGACAGTGATTTCAATGTACTCTGTCTTTGGTCCACAGGGTAAATAGACCTAAATTGGAACTCAAATTTGCCGGGTTACCCTCCATGCACAGAAGGTATAAGCAAAGTTTGTTAAACATCATTGCTCAAGAACACAAAGTATGGATTAAATCCTATTGTTCTTTGTACACATACACTTTTTATTGTCCAACAAAAGTTTTTGTTTGTACTGCAGAAGAAAACCTAAATATTTGGATTTTGGATATTGTCTATTAGTTGACTGCTAGTAATCAAAGTTACACTAAAACAATATACCTACCATCACTGATATGCTCATCAAGATGTGTATCATCTGATACTTTAGTTGGTGTGATATCTTGTTGTTTGGTAGGGGTACGGTCTAATATATCTTCTAGTTTTACAGGTGTTGCATGTAATGGTGGACGATGGAGCTGGTCTAAATTACTGACAAGTTTTGGTGACCTCTCAATACTGAAACAAATATAATTCAATAAATGGTCAATAATGTATGCAGGAGCATTGGTCTAGTGGTTGGATGTGGGCTTAGGGATCAAGAGGTTTAGAGTTTGAACCCCACTATGGGCACTGCTAATTTCCTAGAGCCAGATATTTACCTACAGTAGTTCCACTCAAGTGTAAATGGGTATCGGAGGGGGGCATCTGCCTGGAAGTGATTTCAATGATCAGTGTTATCATACAAAATTGTAAAGTCAAATGAACATTTATATTGAAGCAGACCCAAACTTTAACTGTAACAAATAGTTATCTTATCAAATACATGTTTCAACAACTGATTTGAAGTCAGACAACATTTAAAAGCATGATATTGATAAATAAAAGTTGATGCCATCTGAGTGAAAATCTTATGGCAATCATTGGAGGTAAAAAGATAAAAAATGTCATTCATCATTTCTTTAAAATTAGGAAGTACATGTACAGTAAATTCTTTTAAAACTGTCCCAGGCTTACAAAATTTACCTTTCTGGAGTAGGGCTTCTATCTCTGACAGATCTTGGGCTTTTATCTTTGGGGCTTCCAGGGGATGTAGATCTCCTCAGTGATTTTCTAGCCATGGCACTACCCTGGTGCTTTGGTTCTGAGAATTTTAATTGTTTAGGAGTCGACAATGGTTGTAGACTTGAAGCTGACATGAATGATTTCTCTGAGAACGAGACAGACTTTGATCCAGATGTTTGAGATAGAATAGTTTGTATAGGACTGTGTTTAACTGGAGGGCTTGATGGTGACATGGGTTCAACAAATGACACTGATCTGAAATAATAATGAAGTATACATTAAACATTACATATTACTTTACAAATCAGGGTATTAATTATTTGTTCGCTTGGGTTTATTTCCATAGCAACACATTATATAGGTCATATTATAGCAATCCGTCAACTTATTATTCAGAAAATGCTAAATAACTGGATTTAGCTGTAAACCAGTTACTAGGTGCACACTTCTGTCAGTGACTGACAACTGCTGAACATGACTGAGAATCAGAGCCAAAATCCCCATGATAAAACTGTTTGATCCACCATGGCAATAGATAAAGTTTGGGAACACATGTTGAAGGGTTTTTCAAGCTGAAAAACTTTCCATGTACTTGATATACCAGGGCAGTTAATATGAACATTTTGTTTACACAGAACTATAGGATTTGATCTGTGTTGCATACTTTTTGTCATATTATTAAAATAACTTTGTTTGCTAGGATGTATCCAGAACAAACAAACTTCATTTAGCAGGAAAAACCCAAAAGTCGAGTTCCAAATATGAACTAAAGAGTTAAGGTATAAGACTTACTTTGGTGAGTGTACAGATATTGAAGTATCTCCAGCTAATCGTCTAGGGATACTAGATAACGGTGTAGTACTTGTTGAACCATAGCCTAGTTTCCTTGGAAATTTTCTACCACTACTGCCTTCTATTTCTGTGTGTAAGGTAAAATAAGAAAACATTGTATTTGTAAATCTGATCACAATGAAAGTGTTGTCCAAAAGTTCTTGGACAAATTAAATTCTGAGAATATACTAATCATGCATCCTGCGAGTAATTTTACTATTATAAAACCTATAACTAAAATTAATATGCCTTGTGACGATTGATTAGTATATTTTTCATTTGTTACAATTCTGAAGTTTTGTTTGTGGAAGATACCATCTAGGTTTTGCTAGTCTAAAACAAAACTGTTCTATAAAACTTGAATGCTACAAAAAAAACTTTCAAAAAGGGTAACGTAGCCGTTTCCTTGTGGAACGGGTTCTAGTGCTCAGTTATGACAACTTCTACAGAAGAAAATTCATATTAAATATAGAGCTTTATCACTGCTTGGCAGCTACTACTACATTCTCTTACTTAACAAATTCAAACTAGAACTATCACTTAAAGTGATAAAATACCCTCAAATAGGCGTTGTCAAGAAATTGGGTGCTGAGAAAATGAGCGGACAAGATTTTTCATCTAAGAGCCATAACTCAGTAATTATTTTTTGGTGGGTATAACAAAGATACTAACCTTGTGAGCTAGGTGTAACATTACCACTATGTGGACTAGGAGAAGTTGTAGAGATCATGTGACGTACTTTCAATATAGACTGTGGTGTTATAACATTACTAGATGATGTTTGTTTCTTTGGTGTCATTCTTTTAATGGTTGGTGTTTTTAACAATGATAAACAACTGGCTGAGAAAAATTTACTTCTGGAAATAAATTATACATTGTCAATTAAGAAATATATGAGAGTTGCAGCCTTGCATTCTAATAAATTGCAAGTGAAAAAACTTTAATTATACATATTAATAGACTTCAGTGACAGGTCAATTGACCATGTACATGTAAATGGTTATCCGAACAGATCATTTTAAAAGCAAGCACTATATCTCGTATGCAGAATTTTGGTTTCCCAAAATAAATTGTTGGTAGCCGGAAGTGGTTGTCCCGGGCAACCAGACACCCACTAATTTGTAGACTGGTGATTTAAGCCACATGTCAACAATTTTGCACTTGTATTACAGTTGTCACAAGTTCTACAAACTGTTTCTAGACAGGCATCTATAGGGAAACTAAGACTCTATAGTTCTGACAAGCCAAAATAAACAAAATGAAAACGCACCTGTTGGCTGATTTACTTGGAGTATCAGTAGAACTAAATAAACCAATAGATTTATTTATAGACATTCTATCATTGATTGATATGTTACCTTCGTGATGAGGATAGGAGGTGACTGGAGTATCTCTGTACAGAAAATATAATATAATATCATTAATCTTACATGAACAGAACAGAACAGAACAGAACAGATACTTTTATTACAAGGCTTGAACAATACTCATCAACCAAATTTATATGAATAAATGGAATATAATAAATAATAAATCTAAATAACTTAAGTATTATAGGTAAATTTTTTTAACTCGGTATGTCAATCTAGTGACAGTCTAAAGCTACAGTCCCAAAAACATAAAAATATTTGTGAGGGCACCGTGCGATCAAGCTCCGCAAGGACCTGTACAAACTCTTGCGTACCCGTACGTACTGTTACGTTTTTACCAGGGTCTGTGAGATGAGCCCAGGATACACGTATCAGTTTCAAAGTCAAATCATGAACACAAATGTGGCCGAGTATGAATTAAACTTGCAACTCTTCCTGCTATGGCTCCGTATGGGTGTGTTGTTTTGTGCCATGAGCGTACCGTCATCTTAGCACGCAAGGCTTCCCACGGCCTACGGATGTCTGCACGTACAGGTCCGCAACAAGCCACGATTTTATGGGACTGAGGCATTACAAAAGACGAACTTACAAAAACAGGGAGGAATGAATATATTCAGAAATATTCTATCATTATCTTTATAAACACAAGGGAGTAATATCTATCTACACTCATATCTACTGAGCCATGTAATGAACAGTTATATTTGTTGTCATAAAAATAAATACATGTACTTTGAAACTGGACTATATTATCACAGATTTATGTGATATCCTTCCACGTTTTGTTGTCCCTAAGCTAAGAAAAGCAACATTGTCTTTTTTTTTAAGTAGGTTGAGACCAGGAGTTATCCCCTTTTTCAGACTTTAGATTAAGTTGATCTAACAATCCTTCTAAACATTCACCCAACAAGCAGGAAAATCGCTTCAAGTATAGTGCCATAAAAGTCTTACCTTAAAGATTTTCTACTTGGTGTGATAGGAGTACAAACAAATGGACCAATGGATTGATTCTGTACAGCATTCCTGAAATTAAATACACATAATTTAATATATGAATATATTTACTAATATATTAAGACAAGGCAATAGCAAATTAATTCTCCTATTTTCATTTCAGCTTGCCCAGCAAAATCGGCCAGCTTGAACAGTTTTTACTTTAAAAACAAAAAATGCTAATAAAGCTTTCATGTTAAAAGAATGGGATCTGTCTTCTATCAAATGATTACCAGTTAAGAGCTGTAACCCCTCGTTAATAAAACCATAAGATTTTTGAAAATATCATCCCAATGATAAATAATGATTTGTCCTTTTGTTAGGACATTAATGTAATACACAATGCAAGAGGCATAACCTTAGGATCCCAGGATAAATAAACATAAGACATCAAACTCATCTATCATTGTTGCCTTCAGCCGAGACAGCTGTTGACATTATACACAACCTCTATAGATAGTGCATTTAAAACACATTTTAACACCCAATAAGAGATATTAAAAAAAAGCTGTTTCTTTTACCGTTGGGTAAAATTTTTTTCATCATAATGTTATTACACAAGAAATGTCTTACATGACCCATCTGGACTTACTTGTCTATCTCTGGACTTTCTATCTCATCTAGTTTTTCCATGATTGTCATAATGAACACAGACTGTGACAACACTTTAGCATTAGATTTGGTTATCTGTGTGGACAGAGGTGTAGGTCGCCTGACTGTAAATATACAAAATCAAACGGTCACTACTTTCCCACAACTTAAGTGGTCTTATGTATATTTTATTCATATTTTCAAGATTTGAAATACACAAGATTTGTTGGTCTAGTGGCCAACAGTTATGTAGTTTTTACATCAGCTAGTATTTTTTGACTGGGTTTAATGCTGTAGGAATACATTGTATAGGTCATATTAGGGTGGTCAATCAACCAACTCACTGTTCCTGGAAAGACTAAATCTCTGGATTTAGCTAGTAACCAGTTACTAGGCCAGACTTTCTTCTGTGACAGACAACTGCTCTCCATAATTTAGAATCAGTGGTAGGAGGGAGAATTTCTAAAAAAATTTCATGACCAAGGTCCATGAAAGTTTGACCCGCAGCGGTCGACACTAACGGTGTCCCGGGATCCCGAGGACACCAAAAAATGGGAAGGGACTCCAAAACTGCCAAGCTGGGTGTTCCGTGGGGACACTCGATTTTCTGGGAAATTAAATGGTTAAACATCAGTATAAAGTACTTATTCAGACACAAAAGTACATTTTGTAAGTCAAAAAGTCGATCCAGTGTACATCTAACTCGCTAAAAGTTATTACGGAGCGACGAATCCAATCTCTCATACAGACGAAGAGGTCCGACGCAATCCGAATACAGAAGCGTCGTTATTGTGCGGCCCTATCTGCGTTCCAATGGATTTCAGTCAACCCGTCAATAGCTTGTAAAATAATAAACATATGCGTAGCTCTAAAAAATTAAAAAAGATACATAACACAAAAATATTGCCATAAATCATTATAAATTCAATAAAGATTATTGACCTAAGTTTTCGCACGTATTCTTCCGCGATTGTAAGCAACATACACCATAGAGTCAATTAGTCAAACTGATAATAAAGCGCAATTTAAATAATGGGGGGATAAACTTCATATGTGAAGTAGCATAGCGATTAAAAATAAATTATTTTGTTACTAATTGACCGTCCTTTGTTAATCCAGATAAGAGTTGTGAAAATTGAGACCGCCCGCGGCGATTACATGCCAATTACATGTTAATTAAACTTAATTGTCGGTCACACGCTGGGAGATTAACTCGCCGACTAAAGTATTCAAAAGGATGTCATAAAATCGATAAAGCAGTCGCCAAGTGATGTTTTACACGCTTGATGACGTTCGCATATGCATATACCATAAGTCAGAGAATATATTGTTATTAGAAAGAAAAAAGAACATGTCAATTTATTTTAAGACGTTCGACGATATCGGGGGATTTAATTTAACCGCGCGTGCGCGAAAACAAGTTAAACTACATTAAATCGCGTTACTTGTAGCATCAAGACGGACACAAAAAGACAATAAGCCTTTCAATCACGAAGGAAGTTTCATATGAAAGCAATTTAGCGCGGGTCGCGAAAATATATGACAACACTTCGTATTGGTTAAAGCGATTACGTTACGTATAAAACAATATTATATCATACATAATAAGCTTTTATAGAGATAAACTGTAACACTATTGTTCGTTTTCACGTTTATTAAAGAACATTTTTGGAAAAATCGTCTTCGTTAAAATGGGGAGAAGTGTTGTTGCCAATGTTGGTTAATCCTAGAATAATGCCCAATAATGAAAATCATGTCTATGAAATGTCCAAAGGTATTTCTTTTCAATCACATGTCTAAGAAATAATTTAATGATAAAATAAACATAGATCAATGTAGGATATAATAATAGATCTAGAGTTGTTAAAAGATTTCATAAAAACGTTTATGATGAGATGACTCCTAATTGAAAACATGTCAGAGCAAAGAGAAAATATTTTGAAACAAAATTAGATTTGAGCAAGCCATTTAGATCTTAATTTGCTGATGCATGTAGTTTTTAATTGTCTATAGCAGCTAATCTTCTCATATACTTGACTGCTGTTTTATACTGCTAATAACAATCCACAGAAGCAATCCATTCCAGGGACAGACAGTGTAGACACTAGAAAGGCTAATTTTATATGAACTCAGTGCAGCATAAGACACCTACTCTGTTAAAACCTGCGAATGACGGAACACGACTTCTCCCAAGAATCCCACCACTTCTCCCTATTTCAAGTCCAGGGAGACGTCACTTCTCCCTAAAATTTGGTTCTAGCTAGACCCCTGATTGTATAGGTCATATAACGGCGGTCAGCCCACATACTCGCCATTCCTGGAAAGGCTAAATCACTGGATTAAGCTGTTAACCAGTTACTAGGCGCATACTTAAGTCAGTGATTGACTACTGTCCTACATGATTTAGAATCAGTGGTAGAAGGAGAATAGCTGTAGAAAGTATGCCCTGCCCAGGGATCGAACTCACGACCTCTCGATCAGTAGACTTGTGCGCTACCGACTGAGCTAGTAGGACAGGCCTTTTACTAAACATAGGATAGCAGGTGCTTGTGACGTCATGCTGCAACTGGTCTATACAGCTACAATTATGCAGTATATCAAATATGAATATATCTGTAATCATGAATAAATTAATTGACTGATAGAATGCCGAGTTCATTTTTTAAAACTGACAGTTCATAATTTTTGATGATCCCGTTCAGGGATCCCAATTTTTCATAAGGGACACCTTGGATCAAAAGCAGGAGTCCCGTCAGGACACCTGGCTCAGAAGTTAGTGTCGACCACTGGACCCGCCTGGGAAATCGAACCTACAACCCCTCATTTAATAGTCTAGTGTGCAACCACATTATGGGTCTTGCGTCTTTTGAACGAAGTTTAATAATATTAAACCTCTCCCTCTTAACTTTTTGGCCGAGTAAAAGGTCTGTTTCTTTTTTACTGTTGCAGTTCCCAATATGTTTTCACACTTTTTTTTCAACAGTTGGCATTTTTTAAAGAATTTCACACCATATAAAAGTTAGAACATGAAAATGAAGCAGTATTGCTTTAAAATGTCTATAATTTCCACCAAACATCACAAAAAAATCTTATGATAAAACCTACCTTCTCTTCTCCATTGGACATTTTTCTTTGGAACATGAACTTGTTCAAACATAAGACGTCTCTGTACAGCTGGTAAAGTGTTAGCATATCCTTCAACAATAGCATTACGTGCTGCTGCTCTCTCTCTTGCTGCTGCATTGTTTTCACTCTATAGAATAAATAATTTTATATTTAAGTACAAACAAACACAATAAATGTAATGAATAGTCTTGCATTTACATTTACATTCCCTCTGCAATACATTAGCTTTGAGTTAAATGTGAATTCGAGGACCAGCATGCTAAAAATGCCAATTTACTGCCATTTTTAGATATGAAACCATTGATAACAAAAAGACGTAATATTTTTCTTTGATTACAACATGTATGTTAATCATTTTCCATGGATTGGATTTGTAAAATAATGTTCTTTTGCAAAGTTTTTCATGAACAATTTTAAGAAAGTGAATTATTATCTCCCTTTGATATAAAAATGGGAGTAACTGTTTTGTCGATACAAAATAATAATAATAACAAATAACTCAAAAACGAACAAGATGAAATGTTATAAATACAATGCACAATCAGATACAAGTTATCTGAGAAAACTAGTGATCAATAACATTGTTTTGTATTAGGAGAACTATACCTTAAAACACATATTGTTGTTAAAATAAATAAATTAGTATAACAACAATAACCAAAAAACCCACATATTGTAATACAACAATAACATACCAGAATGGAATGTTTCAATTTTTCATTAAGTTGTATAGCTTCAACAAATCTAGCTCTCTGTAGATAATGCATGACCAATAATTCCTGAGAATGTGGTTCACTAGAATCTAACAAATAATCCACCAGAAATTTCTCTTCATCACAAGTCAATGGTAGCTGTAATAATCTACCAACTGTCTTAGCTGTAATATACAATAGTATCATGAAAGTCAATAAGAAATTCAAGGGTTGCCCGCAAGACTGTAGTAACTTACTCTTTCACAAAATGCACTTACTACAGTCTAACTGGCAACCCTCCAATTGTACATCTTAGCAGGGTTGAAGAATTCCTATGTCAGACTAGTACATTTATGCCTGCCGACAAGTAAACATTTCCACCAAGGATAAGACAATTTCTATATTTTAAATATACTTATATAGCAATATACTGTTTATGTCTCAATGTCTCAATCATATTCAACAATATATTTTTAAGATCAAATTTTATTTTTACTTACAGTATGTATTTTACATCATAGTCAAGTGCATTTTGATCCCAGACAAGTTTATTTTTGGATTTTACTTGTCCGTGGATTGGACAAGTGGAAAAAACTTGAAATTCCAAACCACTGATCTAAGTTTAGATTTTACATTGTTACAACTTAACTGACTATATACAGTGGTTGAACAAACTAATGCAACCTCAAATCTAAAAAATTTTCTATGATATTTCCTAATGTTTCATGTTATTAGAAGCAGGGCTTTTTCTTTATATAACAGGGGCCACTTACAGGCATTTTCCTCTTCTGAAGTTTCTTTGAAATTGAGCCATTTTTAGCTTAATTTGGAAGTTACCTTTAATTTTTGATTCCCCTATCAATGAAATTGTGATAAATTGTTCTATAAAAAGCCCCAGGCTTCTTCCTCACATGTACTGAAAAATGCCCTGAGAAGAATATTTATACCATATACATATTGTGGGATTAGTGCAAAATGGTTGTAACTCACTCTTCTTTTTAATTGAGACATTGGGCCCACAATATATACATGTAGTATCAGAAATATGATAGAAGACTTACTTTGTTGACAACCAATAAATAAATGTGTTAGAAGATCTTGTACATTATTTTTATCAGAACATTCACGTTGGTATTCCAGTGCCTCTGCTGTCAGTCTGGTAAATTAGAATAAAATATAATTATATTATATTAATAATATTTTGGACAAAAAACTTCTCCCTAGGCACTAATCATTTTCCTACAAGAACCTCTCTCCATGGCATTTATGACTAACAGACTTAATAATACTAGCACAAATGGAGGCTATTTTGGTGAAAAGTTGATGAAAATCCTAAATTTCTAAAAAGAGTAAATCATAGGGTAAGAATGCTTAATTAATTCAGTGTAAGATATATATACAACTATAATACAATGCACAAAATGAAGAATGGAAAGCTGGTTAAGTGATTCTGCTGCAGTCAAACAAAAAAGTTCTTGAATATACAGGGCTTTTTTCCCTTATATAATAGGGGCCGTTTACACGAGCCTTCCCCTCTTGAAATTTCTTTAAAATCATGCAGTCTTCCCCAAATTAGGAGTTTAACTTGGATTTTTTGTGCCCCTATCTATGAAATTGCGATAAATTTCCCCAAGTGTTCTATATTAAAAATAGGCCACAGCCCCTTCCCAAAGTACTGAAAAAAGTCCTGATATAGCTTGACCTGTTCTGTAGCACAGTTGGCAGTGTGCCAGGATTTCAAATCTAGTTCTCTGAAGTTGATACTGATTCAAATCTCACCTGGGGAGGGAATGGCTACACTCCTCCATGAAAATTGTATTATAATGTTAGTACTGGTAATAGACAAAGGTTCAGGAAAGCAAGGTTGAGTTCTTGGTCTCCTTAAAATAACCTAAATGATGTTGACACAGGCTAAAACCTAAACCCATTACAACAAGTAAATCTGTGAGCTAATGCTCACTAGTGATACCCCCGCCAAAATCTAAAAATATGCGACAAACAGGAAGTAGATGAGCGAGGAGCATGAAATCGCTTTACACCACATGGGACTATAGGATGAAGCAATATGCAAAGTTTCAGGCTGCTGCATGGTATAGTTGCTGAGAAAACTGTGACGGAAATTTTGTAACGGACAGACGGACGGACGGACGCACGCACGCACACACGGACAAGGGTAAAACAGTATACCCCCCTCTTCTTCAAAGCGGGGGTATAATAAAAAAGCTTACCCATTAGCTAGTAGTACAGTAAGTTTTAACTTGACTTCATCAGGTGTAGTTAATGCAGGATTTATAGTTGATAGATATAATAAAGCCATTCTAGCATCATCTTGATATAATAAAGATTTTATAATTCTTTTATGTTGCCATCTACCTATATCTGATCTTACCATGGGATCTAATAGTAGATTTAAACCATCCTAAAACATACATATACAAATATCTACAAATCTAATCTTCAAGATAAGATTTTGGCAGCACTTGACATTTGATTCAACAAAATGGAATTTCTTATATGGAATATAAGATTACTGAACAAAAAACCATTTTGATAGGTTAAAATGTACGCTTCTATTCTACAAAATTCACATACAAATCTCTATAAAGCCAGGGCTTTACTATTAATTTTTTAATCGAGGTTGCTTAAATGGACAGCAAGCTAAATTTTTAACTTGCCCAAACCATTTGTTTTATAGCATTAACTGGTTGCTTGAACACAATTATAGGTCGTCATGAGCAACAGGATGATCTTTTATTTCAAGGCCTGTAAAGCTCATCGAAAAATTCTAAATCCTTTACTACTTCAGGATAAACAAACTTCAGATACAGTCAGGCTAAAAACAAGACTACTAGGCCGTGCTAAGGTTAATCATAGAAAAATCTGATTTTAGTTAAGTTTATATTTCTGCAGTAATTTCTTGCTTTTGCTATAAAAATAAGAAAATATTCTAGCTGAATCAGTATACATCACTATGTACAAGTTGGTCTTATTTTGATAAAGTGGCTGAGATACAGACTGACAATGTGACGACTATATAGCCAACAAAAATTTTTTTGAGGGATAAAAATATACTAAGTTAATACAAGTCTTACCTCAAAGTCTTTGTGATCCAATAACCAAAATGCTTGAATCAATTTTACCATATTTTGTGGAAGATTAAATATACGAGCAAAACCATTTATTTTCTCTGAAAACTGTACAAGAAGAAGAGCATTATATCATAATGTCACAAAAAATATTCGTCATAAACTGGGTGTCCCTAAGAGAGAATGGCCAAGGTTTCTGATAGATATCACAGACACACACCACTTTTAGTCATCTCCTATAGGCAGTGTTCTGCCGAGGATAAACATTTGCACTGTTTGCACGTAAGCACAATCAAAATAGCACCAGTAAAATCAAGTCAATGTCCCTCTTGGCACATCTGAGTTTAGTTTCATACCCTAGTGACCCAGTAAAACATAGACTATTAAAATTGATTAAAGGGAAATAATTCCTAAAACTGCAAGAAATGCAAGTACTTGTTAGTTCACCAAGTTTGAAATAATTTGATGAAACGGTGACAAAGTTATTAATTGTCATTCAACTATCAGTGAGGCATACACTAACCCTGCTGGTTTAAATACTCACTACAGTACTTCCAAATTCAATATCCATTAACCAGACATCAGAATTTAAGTACAAAACTCAAGTATTTAAAACAGCAGGTTAACACATGTGCCACTGACAGTTGAATAAAATAACAGTATTACTAAGTCAAGGACTATGTAAAATAAAGGTAATATTTGTACTTACTGAACCATTCTCCTCACAATCCACAGAAACAAGATCTAGTAATAAATACAACACTAGACAATGTTTATATAACATGTCACAATTCTCTAGTAAATATGTTGATAGTAATGACTGAAATAAACAGTAAAAATATATTATACTTTGTTGGCTTCTTGTCCTGGGTTTTTAGGTTTTTCCCCAGAAATTTGGGAAGTGGCCAGAGGCCTTACTTTATAAAGAACATTTGGGGAAATTTTATGGCAATTTCATAGATTGGGAAAAGAAAAATTCAAGGTAAACAACAACTTATCAATACATGTAGCCATACTATTGTCAAATTTTTTAAGACAGACAACAAAGTGCTTTTTTGCAAAACTAACAAGAGCTGTCAGAGGAGACAGCATGCTCGACTTAGTAAGTGTTTGTCACAGGAGATGTGGTTGATGATAAGGAACATACATATTTTAAAATTTGAAAATATAACCTTAACAAATTCAAAGAAAAAAAAATAGAAAACTATAAGTTCAAGGGGGATAACTCTGAAAAAATGTATAAGGAGTTATGAATCTTGTCACATGAGATGTGGTTGATAATAAGGAACATATATCTAAAGTTTGAAGTCAATACCTAAAGAAATAAAACAGTTGCAGTAAAAACAAACATTTTTTAAAGAAAACTCTAATTTCAAGGGGAGATAATTCTGAAAAAATATATTTGGAGTTGTGAACCTTGTCACATGAGATGTGGTTGATAATAAGGAACATATATTTAAAGTCAATACCTAAAGAAATAAAACAGTTGCAGTAAAAACAAATATTTATTAAAGAAAACTATAAGTTCAAGGGGGATAACTTTGAAAATAATGTATACAGAGTTATGAACCTTGTCACATGAGATGTGGTTGATAATAAGGAACATATATTTAAAGTTTGAAATCAATACCTAAAGAAATAAAACAGTTGCAGTAAAAACAAACATTTTTTTTAAAGAAAACTCTAAGTTCAAGGGGAGATAATTCTGAAAAAAATGCATTCAGAGTTATGGACCATGTCACATGAGATGTGGTTGATAGAAAGAAACATATATTTTAAGTTTGAAGTTAATATATTAAGAAATAACAAAGATACAGAAGAAAGTATTTTACTGCACAAAAACTTTAATCTGTGCACAAAAACTTCAATCAGTTCAAGGGGAGATAATTCTTAAATAAATGTGTTTGGAGTTATGGACCTTGTCACAAAAGATGTGGTTGATAGTAAGGAACATATATTTAAAGTTTGAAGTTAATATCTTAAGAAATAACAAAGATATAGAAGAAAGTATTTTACTGCACAAAAACTTTAATCAGAAATGTGGACGCGGACGTGGACGCCGGAGCGAGTAGGAGAGCTCTACATTACTTCGTAAAGTCGAGCTAAAAATGTGTTTGGAGTTATGGACCTTGTCACATGAGATGTGGTTGATAGTAAGGAACATATACTTAAAGTTTGAAGTTAATATCTTGAGAAATAACAAAGATATAGAAGAAAGTATTTTACTGCACAAAAACTTTAATCAGAAATGTGGACGTGGACGCCGGGGCGAGTAGGAGAGCTCTACATTACTTCGTAAAGTCGAGCTAAAAAGCATCTCTATTATTATTACAGGGGATTGGGGTTATCAATAATAAGTAATTTTCGAGCAGAGAAAACTATAATTAACTATTTTATGTTCTTATTTAATTTAATGATTAGAAAGAAAAATTGGCAAAAAACAAGTGTATGTTTATTTATATTGCAGCTGTAGTAAATCACATGACTACAAACCCTGGCTTGACCAAAATTCACTGAAAGATTTAGTGATTTGATAGCAATGACCTAAACAACCCCCCTGGATTAGGGTAAGGAATATAAAAAATAACTCACATGAATACTCGGAGGGGGATATAAACCGGTTCCACCATCTCTCTCCCAGATTTCTTGTACACCAACAGCTTCTACTAATCCATCAATCATTAATAGTTCTGTGTCCTTGACATCACTGTAATATATACATATATATATCATAAATACTGTATAGATAAGATGAAATTTCTGCACACTAATTTTTACAGTCGAGGAAACACACTGACACAGATGATTTTATTTCAGGTATTTTCACACACATATAATTTTTACAGCTTAACTCAAGCCATATAAATATGGAAATAAATTTCAAACAAGGGTTATTTGTTTCTATTACATGTTAATCCAGTATTGCCTTCAAAAGCACTTCACAATAAGTAATACAACAAAGTCTGTAGAGCAGTTGGTTGCATGCATGGAAATATAGTGTCCTGCAGAGGGGTACAGGTGCAAATCCCATCCAGGGCAGCTACCACTCCTTGATGCAATATTATTTGCAACTCCACAATATTTACCACTACTGTACTGTAATCAGAAATATTTACTCTTAACTACTTTCCAAATCTGCCTATCAATGGTAGCTTATATCAGAGCTGTTAGCAAATTAAGAAAACATAAAATACACAATACATAGCATGGACCATAGTGTATCATAGTGGAATAAACCCAGGTCTATCATAATAAAGCATTCACATCAGGAACCATTGCTACATTATAAAGAATAATTATGTATATGTATAAGAGTATATGTATATAATATACCTATGTATTTGATTGAGTTCTGTACGTCTATTTTTATATGCTGTCATTAAACTGGTAGCAGGATAACAATACTGACCTCCAATAGTGACCTCTGTATCTATAGTAACAATAATAAACATAATAAAGTTTATACATTAGAATATCACTTACATGTATATAACCTGTCTAGTAGAAGTGCCATCTACTATGCTAAAGGCTTGCTAGTAAAAAAGCACAGTCTATGCCAAAGATGTCGGTCAGTATTTCGGTCCATCTTAATAAAATTTGCAATAATCTGACAAACTTTAGTTAACTATTACTTCTGACCCAGTGCCAAAGTCTTTTCTTTACATCTTCTTTAAACTATTATATCACCTAAATTTCATGTCATTATAGAGACATTTTTTCCTGATATAACAGGGGCCATTAACAGGCACCTTCCCGCATGAAATTTCATTAAAATCAAGCAGGCTTGCCAAAATTTGGAGTTTACCTTAGATTTTTTTTTCCTTAGACCAAAATGTCTATAAGGGAAAAAAGATAAAGGGAGAAAATGATTTTTTAACTTAACACACAAGCCCAAGAATAGATTTAAAATACTAAAAGCAAGCCCTTGGCCTGAAAAAAGCCAGCCTGATGGATAAACACATACATGAAGTTAAGTGACGTAACATCAATGGCACTGAAGATTTTCACCATATAGCAAGGAAATGTAATGAACTCTGATGATGAAAAAGTAAATACAAGAAATGTAATGTGGAAACCATATTAAAGTCGGATTTAAAAACTTTAATGCAAAAATTTAAAAAGGAAATAATCTATAATAAAGCCAGATAGAGTTGCGGTTACTTTCTAATTCTGTTCATCACATAGTATGTAATCATTGTATGAAGTTTCGTAAAGATCTGACAATAAATGGCAGAAATATAATATATGCTTAATTGAAAACTTTAACGCAATTGTTAAAGACACCGCACGCCCGCACGCCTGCCTGTGTTTGCCAAACTATTAGTCAAATTTTTTGTTGAAAAATCGGGCTAATAATAAAAATATATACAAACCATCATCTTCAGGTAGTAGACCAGCATCAACAAACCATAATATAACACTTAAATGTTGAGATAATAAACTGGTTACAAGTATTTTACTCTCTAATTCTTCTCTACCTATAATACAATATAACAGAATTTTGTACACATGTAACAAAATGCTGGGACAAATTTTGAGCATTTTGCAGGCACTGATGGTGGTCAAATGACTTTTTTTCTTTCCTGCTGCATGGCATTTCGTGCAAAAATGGTGTCATGATTTTGTTAATGCAAAATTTAAGTGAAAACCTTTTTTTTAATATTAGATGCAGAATGAGCTAGGACAATGCAAACCCATATGTGTATGTTTCTTTCAAAAATAAGAAAATTATGGCAATCATTTTGTTGCCGCATTTCGCTGCAATAAAATATTCTCATGAATAAGTCACCATTAGTCCAATGATGTCAAGTCAACACAGCTTCAAATGATGTCATAAACTCTCCTATCACTGCGTTTAAGTTGTAGATATAAAAGAGAATTCAACATGTTTTTATTTAAATATTATTTTGAAAAGCAATGAACAAGATAAGATGTATGAATCTTAGATGAACAAATGTAATTGAAGATTTTAATACACAGCAGAGAGACAGATGGCTATTATCAGCTACCCATGAATAATGCCATTGAGCTCAAGCTTATATGAGCCCCGTTTTATCAGCATAAACATTCTTACCTTTGTCCGTTATTGGTCCAGATTGATTAAGAAATGTTCTGAACAGTGTAGTAAGATGAGTCAATTTTTGATTACATGTAATTAATGTCTGAACAGATCTCTTGTCTAATCTTAGACCAGACCAATTAAACAATGGTACACCTGAAAATATATGAGATCAAAGGTTGAAAATACAGATAAAATATGTGAAGTCCAAAGGTTAATATAAATGCTCACAGTGGTGTTTGACATGGGATTTTGATGGAGTAACAGAATTATATAAATATATAAGATATACTCCAATTGCATAAAAAGCATATAGTCTACTTGTGAATGCATTAAGTGAAAAACATTATGATTAATTGAAGAAGTATCATATCTTTAACTGTGCATACATAGTCTATTGTAATCATCTGGGGCAGACTAAAAAGAGGATTTGCTGCAGTTCTCAACTTAACATGGGGAAACCTCATGTAGAAATACAGAGAATTTTGAATTAAAATAAGTAATTAATTTACTTTTTCGGCAAAAACTTCAACAATGAGATTCATCTATAGAATCTTACTTCCAAAAATGCATTTAATTTACTCAAACTCATGCCCTTTATAATTTGGGTTTAAGATTGTCATCAACATGATTTACTTGGTAAAGTATGACAAATCAACTTACTTCACAGGAGCAATTTAATCAGTGCTTGCTTACCCTGTAACAGGAGGGAGCTGACAACTCTGCCCAGAGAAAATTGAAATTTTAGGCCAAATTTTCATGAGTGAGTTACTGCCTGCAGTAGCTGGGAATTGAACTTAGATCACCACAACTGCTAGTTCTTGCCAGTGTTAAGATTTTTGTTTTCATTTTTTGAGCTGTCATTGATTGGGCATGAAGCATATTGATATATGGAGAAATAAATATAGACAATACATTCACTACAGTACTATACAGACCAATTAGTGCATCATTTATATTTATTTCTCGATATATTGATATCGTGAATACATTTCTAGCCCAATCAATGACAGCTCTAGTTACTATACAATATACTTACATGTAACATCAATTTTCTGTTTTGTTGAGGACACTGTGTCCCAGGACCAGTCTAATAAAAACTTTAAATTACAACCTTGATGTTCATATTCTGTAAATGAAATAGATGAAAGTCTACTAAAGTATCACCGATTACTTGCCGGGAACTTGGGCCATGAAATCCTATACTCTTCAACTGCACTATGCTATTAACAGTTAAATGTTTAATAAATCAATTTTAAGCATGGATTTCTTTGTGGACCATCCCAAATATTGTTAAGAGAGACGATGAAAGGTTAATAAACATCTCATTTCATTTTAGAATTTGCTGTCATAACTTACCTTAGGCACTTTGTAAAGAGCAACTTACATAATTCAGAATCTGTGGTCGGAGGCAGAATTGCATTAGAAATTATTTCATGACCAAACTCTATGCCCTGCCTAGGAAATTGATCCCACAAGCCCTTGATCAGTAGACTTATGTGCTACCAAATGAGCTGGCCAGATGGGCTAGAGAGCAACTTTAAGAGAATGAAGTATAATACAATAACTCAAATAAAATATTGTAAGAACATACCTCCTGTAGACCATTCCACAATACATGATTTTAAGAATGATACCATATTGTATTCTAGTGCTAGACTTAATAAAGACTCTCTCTTTGAATTCTGAAATAAATAAAATTCCAAGTAAAGTTTGATTTAAAGTCTAATTCCAGATGTGTGTTAAGCTGACTAAAAATTCGAAAATCTTCTATCAAAAATTGTAATTCGACTGTATCACTATACACAAGTAAAGTAATGATATTCTTGAACTCAAAAAGGTCAGCAGTGAGGCTACAAAAAAGGGAAAAAGTGCATCAGAGATTGATGTTTCCAACTATTTCTGCATAGGGAGCTACAAAAAAAGGTTAAAACAAGGCCAGATTTTAGCACCCTGTTATTCTGCTTAAGAATCACTAGAAAATGAAAAATGGTATCAAAAGCTTAATTGGGACCTACTGGCACGGGACTGGGGAAAGCCAAAAAATTGGAAGGGGGTCTAGGGGCCTAACCAAGGTTTTTTTTCATATAACAGAGGGTCACAGACACATTCCATCCACAGGGGAATCTCAGGACCCCTATGAACCTTAAAATCTGAAATTCACCAAAAAGCAGAAGATTCTCAGCAAGCCTGAATATCTTTAGGAAAGCAATAACAGATTAACAGTCTATACAAACCATATTACTAGTTCCCAGTGTAACATCAGTAGGTTTAGGTAGAAGTCCAACATGTATACATAGATTATATATATCTGTAGGTTGTATTAATATATGTGGTCCTTGGGATTCTATTGTAGCTAATATCTGTCTTTGTGAACCTAGGAATTGTACTTCCATCAAACTTGTATCAAACATTGCATCAACCACTGTAATATAAAACAATAATACATAATTAATATAAGACTTGAAAACAGATTTCGCAAAAAACTTTCATTGACAACAATTTACAAAATTTGACGTTCAAGATTTTTTCTATTTTTTTTTTAAAGTTTAGGAGAATTGAATACTGATTATGTTGTAAAATAGACTTGTAATGTAAACATTGTTTCGGGACAGTATGATTGTGATAACAAGAAAATATGCAAGGTCTGTGAATTAACTTTTTAAGATCATGGATTTAGAAGTAAATGACCGGACAGAGTACACTATTAAAGGTCATCCTATTGCAATTGGGTTTGACCATGGATTCAATTTCCAAGCAGCATACTTTAGTCAAGTTTGGTCATAAAAGAAATTATTACAGCCATTATCCCTCCCACCACTTATTCTTAATCATGTTGTCAGTCACCGTCAGATGTGAGTGCCTAGTAACTGGTTAACAACTAAATCCAGAGATTTAATCTTTTCAGGAAGGTTGAGTAGGTTGACCGCCATGGTATGACCTATACAATGTGTTCGTACAGGCATTAAACCCAACCAAAAAAAACCAAGAAATGTAATGTGGAAACCACATTAAAGCCGGATGAAAAAACTTTAACGCAAAAACTACAAAGGGAAATAACCCATAATAATAGTAGGTAGAGTTATGGTTACTGTCTCATTCTGTTAATGGCATGGTATGTGATCATTGTATGAAGTTTCAAAAAGATCAGACAATAAATGGCAGAAATATATGGTAAAGAAAAACTTATTCACAATTGTTAACGACACCCGAAGCCCGCCCGGGTTTCGTCTAACTATAAACCAAATTTTTTCGTTAAAAAATCCGGCTAAAAATAAGACCAACACTTACCAAAGGCAAGAGAAGAAGGATAGAAATGTTGTTCTGGTGGAACTGGAGAATGATTCATAAACTTCAATAATTTATCACTTCTAACATTAGCCATCTACAACAAGAAAACACATGTATATTAATAGTAATTGTAAATGTTTGATAAACTTTAATAATTTATCACTTCTAACATTAGCCATCTACAACAAGAAAACACATGTATATTAATAGTAATCGTAAATGTTTGATAAATTTTAATAATTTATCACTTCTAACATTAGCCATCTACAACAAACAAATGTGTACGAGAGGTGTTCAACTTATATTTGAACACTTTTTTGATAGGATAAAAATCAATTTCTGACAATAAATATCCACATTTTACTTGAATATGTTACAAGTGGATTGTATATAATCGACTGGCATATTACATTTAAAAATTTGAAACAACATAAGGCTGTTATTAAACATTAATGAAGGGACCGTAGTTTTGGCGTTTTGAACATAGCGAAATCAAAAGTAAACGGTCCCTTTAGAAGTTGTTATTCATCTTTATCCCATAAGATTTTACAAAATCTTTTCTTTCACAATTTGTTCATGTATATTTCTACTTCTTCGTGTTCTTTGCAGTTTGAAATGTGCATGGAATTGCATTTTATTTGTCTGACAACAACATTATCTAAATGAACGTTGAGCTGGATCAAGTACATGATAAATAACATTATTTATGAATGTTTCTGCAACTACTAATTCATTTGATATATGTATATGTTTAGTTTATGTGATAAAGACACACAATCCCAAAGTTCTTCTTCGAAACCTCTACACAGGCTTTGAATGAGGCTTTTATATTTATGTTATGTGACGTCATATCAAGCAATGAAAGCTAAAGTAAATACTTCTAAACATGGTCATATCAAAGTAACTACAACTATTAAGCAAATCATGTCTATGAAATTGGTGTATGGCTATATTATTTAGCAACTTCAATCATAAAAAGTGAAAATATAGTATTTTATACGTTACTAAATTTGACCAAAATGTGACGACTTTCTCTTACTTGTCTTTGAATTACCCTATAAAGGATCACTTTTTGGCCCATTAAAATATCATTGATTATTGCATTCCTTTTATTTTACCCACTTTGGACATTAAAGTTTTAATAAGGATTTGTTTAATTAAATAATTTCAAAATCTATTATGTAAAATTAATGAATGTATGATATATGCTCTCAAACACTGATTTCGGACTAAAGTCTAAAATTACAAAATGCATATTTTTTAGTTAAAAAAGGTAATTTTGATTTATCAAATTACATATGTTATTGGGATACAAAAAGGTAATTATAACATTTTTAACACACCCAACAGGCCATATCTAAGAGCAAAAAAAGGTGGTAAAACTCTAAAAAATGATGTTTTGGGAAGGTCAACTAACATGATATAAATATGTTTGATAAAATAAGTTTAAATAATTTTGTTTCATAGAACATGATTATTTACATAATAATACATATAAAAAGCAATTTTTAGAGGAAACAATCCGGCCAAAAGCTACAGAATCAGAGTTCAGATCTGTTCAAATAAAGGTTGAACACCTCTCGTACATTAATAGTAATCGTAAATGTTTGATAAACTTTAATAATTTATCACTTCTAACATTAGCCATCTACAACAAGAAAACACACATGTATTCCTGTATTTCTTTTTTTCTCAACTGCCAAAACATGAATATTTTCATGTTGACTTCATGTTCTTTATCTAACACTCATGATATTGTGATAGTGTGTATTCAATCACCATGAAATCATTCAAACTTGGACTGTTGAGAATAACTACATTGATATCAGCACAATTACAAATAAAAGCCTGAACTAATTAACTAGCCAGGGTAAATTCATTGATTTGATTGCATTGTGAGGCAACATCTTTAACCATATTCTTTTCAAAGCCGTTATATCATGCATTTTCCATGATATTAAAGTTATACCACAAAAGCTATATCAATAGACATAATGTACAGTCAACACTGTCAGAACTACCAGCTGATTTGAGCAACTATACAGTTCTGGATCTGGGGTCTGTATTAAAAGTCTTCTTGTCATCAAGACCCTTTTTGATACTGGGTAAAACACAGAGTTAACAGAATTAAGGTTATTTTATGGAAGCAAGCACACCTAACCTAGCTTTCCTTGACCCTTGTCAATAATTATTACTCACACATTCACAAGTCTGACAACTTCTCCATATACCTCTTTACCTTATTAATTGAGAAAAAACTGCCATAATTGTCAAATTTCAAGGAAGAGTATAACCTCCGAGAGGGGATTCCAACCCATACCCCATTTGGGACACCAGATTCGAAATCCAGGCACGTTAACAACAGGGCTACAGACCTGTAAAATTTTTTATGAAAGTTAGTCAACCATGTATGACAGGCTTGACATTAAATGATACTCACCAAGAAATTGTCATGTCCAGTTTTCTCTGTGACTTCATCCAACATAAATGAACATAAATATGCACATAGATCAGTAGAACCACTAACATATCTAGAATATACAAACATTTAATATTTCACATAAATTTCATTCAGATTCTTTAATAATATCAGAGAGGATCACATCACCGTGAGTTGTCCTTTGGTTGAGTTGTACCGTCCGTAAAATCATATTAGTTCCTTTAATATCCTAAACTTCTTTCTCAAAAGAGAGTCCAATGGAAAAACATATGACAAGTCAAGGAAATTTTGCGATATAAGTCAAATGATTTGTCTTAGATGACTGTTTAAAAAGCTGGAGACTTTATATGTTATTTTCTCTGTTTTTAGTTCACTTTTATTGGAGTTCCAAGAACAAATCTATGAGTTACATTCGAAAAGTAGAAGGCATTTTTTTAGGTCACATTGTGTCAACCTATCCATTTTCCTGTTCAACGTCACATAATTTTCTTTATTGGCTTTCCATTAATAAGTTTCTATATGCAATAGAAAGATTAACCATTTCTTTGATAAATAAGACCAAGTTTTTAAAAATCAACCCAGAAATAAAAAAACAAAGGAGCCCGTTGAATGAGATAGGTCATTTTTTGTGTGGTTTCTGAGGTGATGAGTTACATACCTTTACTATATATATGTGTATAGAATATTTTTGGGGGAACTGTTTTATACCAGCAGTCTGTGGACTGAGCTAGGTGGTAAGCTCCTCCAACAAAGTCATATAATTCTATTCTCAGTTAATATACTATAAACCTACCTGACAGTAGAAGGCATCTGAGCATGATACCATCTATTTATATCAAATATAGCCAAGTATTGATGAGTATTAGATGATAAACTTCCTTCTGTAGCTTCCCATACAAATACACATAAACTTAAATCTGGTCCATGAATACCTGTAAAATTTAACATAATCATCAACAAATTTATTTAAGACTGTGTCAAATGTATTCTGAGAAGGACATTTTAGCAATGGATAAAAGTTCTTAACAATTCAAAATTACATAAAAATCATACCTTCTTCAAAAGAATCATTTTCCTGTGGTTGTAGTTTACATGGAGGTTGATAGTAAGGATCTTCTAATGTGTAACAACCCAGTATTTTACTAGCGCCATCGTAGTTACTACCAGCTTGTATAAAATTAGTAGTCAACTCATGATCAAGTCGTAAACATACTGACATCAAATTTTCATAGTAGACACCATAACCGCTGTAATATGTCTTACTATTAAATGCTAACTGATACATGGCTACTGAACTCACAGTGTCTAAAACTTGTCTGAAATAAAAAAAGGCAGACTCAGATAATCAAAACAATTTCATGATTGTAAAATAAGCTATTTTTATCACAGTACATGTAACACAATTAAATTTTAGCCGATTAAAAATGCAAACAATGAGAATTGGTATACAATGTTATTGTTGGCAGAAATTTTACAATTTAAGGGAAACAACTCTTTGTTTTCCCAAGGTAAATAATTCAGATTGATTAACTCATCCTAGGTATCCTTGAAACAAACAATCAAACCTGATATGTATAAAACAAGATGTAAACTTTTACTAAGAAATGGTCCATTGGTGAGTGGTTGTTCACACGCACGAGCATATAAATGACAACAAAAATAAGTCAAAACCTACTCTTCATTTTCCTTCTCTCCCCTAGCAATCCAGATGTAACAGAAATTTTTAGGATCATTTTCTGGTTCCTGATATGCTATATGTGTTACTGGTAAAGGTTCTGATTCCATTCTGCTACTGTACCTGAATATATAGAGGATATTTGTTTATTTCGGTGTAAGATCGATTTTTATTTTACGTGACTGAGCTAAGGATGCAATATTTTCAAGAGTGGCATAGCCACGAGTGAAAATATAATATCATTAGCTCAAGAGTGAAATAAATAGATCTTGTAATGAAATAAACACATTTTCTGTTTATATATGTATTATATTATATGTTTCAAACTGCCCTTTTTAAAGTTTAAGTATGATATGTCATCAAAACAGTGAAAATAACAAATATATGTTCATTATTTCAAAACAATGGAATATCAATTTTTATTCCACTGGAAAGCATATATTAGATATTATATTCATAAATTTTTCATTTGTCACAGCTTTTTTCCTTATACAACAGGGGCTGTTTACAGGCACCTTCCCCACTTAGTGTTCATACCTGAGTCAATCTGCCCATGAGTCAAGTTGCCCAAAATACAGAATTTATGTGAACACTATTAAAAAGATACATAATCATTTTGGCACTCAACTGCCAAGTAAATAATTTTGATTTTGATTCTTAACCAACCAAATAGTTTCCAAACTAAATTTAGGGCCTTCAAATTTGTAATTTAGGGCCATACAGTAGGGGCTTTTCAGGGCCAGCCATGCAATTTAGGGCCTTTTCAAGACCTATTTCAGGCATGCCAATTCCTATTTTGCTATACCATGGCTGTATCTTGTGTGCTTGACGTTTAAAAAGTCAATTCAAAATGACCACCAATTTTTCCTTCAGTTACACTTATATTGACTATTGTTGAAATATAATTGGTCAGTAATCAATTGTAACTGCATAGGATGTATATCATTTATGTATTTGTATGACAAAGGAAAGATAAACAGGTCAAAACTGAAATTCTACAAAATAATACAAACAAAACAGTCAACAGTCAATTAAGTGCAACATTTTAACCTTATAGAATAAACTTAAGCATAATTACTTACTCCAGTACTGGCACAGTTAGTTTCCACAGTTGGTAGCAACCAAAATTATACCCTATAACAAGTAGACCAGCTTGTTTGATATATTTTAGGCTAGTAACAGATATATTATCTGATGTAAACGTCTTCATCACTACACCATCTGGTTTCTGATACTCAAACATGTCATCAGAATACATAGAATCTGAAAATTACAAAATAAATTATATAAAGTTCACAAACTAGGACATGGATGATGGAGCACTCAACAACAAGAACCTGTGGAAAAGAACAACATAAGTCTTTATCATGAAAATGGATAAGACACACCCCCTCCATGGACCATAACACCATTGTTTGCCAATTATTTGAGTAGAACCCCCTAGTAACAAGATGCAGGTCTGTCTTGACATGGAGAACAGCACTTGATAAGGTCAAGACTATCTTATTGCCCTGGAATGTAAAAGCAAGGGCAAAAAGGATGGATGACTTATGTCTCATCTGAGATGAAGGAGACAAAGTAAATAATTAAGTGCACAGATTTGGGTATCAAGCTACACCAACTTTACTGCCCAAGCAACTGTCCATCCAAGCATTCTTAACATACAAAATCTATTGTTTGCACATCATCTTTCCATGCTCTGCTTAACCTGGAGACTGCCTAGAGCTCTCCAATTTGGAGGTAGATGTCAGTGCAGGGAAAAGCTGTGCATAGCATTACCCAATCTAGAGATTGTCAGTTCATTAGCAGATCGACTTTTCTCCAATTTTAACCCCAGATCTTGGTGAATCGTGGCCTCTAGATAAAACAATTAATTTGTTATGGGCCGAAAATTGGAAAATTTTTATTCCTGTGTAATCTTATTGCATGTTTAACTGTGTACACAATCACCAAGTGCAAAGATCTCATTCAACATCAAAACAATTCATATTATTTAACCCCAGATCTAGGTGAATCTCAGAGCCTCTCTGGAATGTAAAAAAGTCAGAAATCTGCCAAGTATTGAAAAAATCTCCTGACTGCGTAATGTTATATCATATTATATTCTTATTGCATGATCAACTGTGCCAATCACAAAGAGCAAAGTTTTCATTCTACATCAAGACAAATAATATTGTACATACCATTTAGTACCATTGATAAATGAAGACCTTGTGACATACAATGAAATCTCTGATTCTCAATGTCTCGTATCCGTGGTGATATAAAATGTAATTTACTAGGAACTTCTTCATCAGAGTAAAACTCATTGTCATCTGTACATAAATCTAGATAAAATTAAGTAAGAAAACATTAATATGAGAGTAAAAACCAAATATTTCAAAGTGTAGCAAAGATTATATGTAGGGCGGCATCCTTAACAAATACATCAGGAAAATTATCATATGTGCTGTATCAAATTGGAACCTTAAAATGATATTTAAGTCATGATATAAACTTATTAAAAGGAAACTACTCTTACAAGCATGAGTCACACTAAAACTCCATTTTAACCTTGACATTAGCCCTTGAACTACCCATTCATATCTAAATTACACAATTTTACCAAATCAAAACCTTAATCATTTATTACAGATTATCTTGACTCCAAGCTCTTACAAAACACTTTCAATGTTATAATGAAGGAATAGACTTACCAACAAGATAAACTTTCCCTGTTTGAGTACCAACAGCAACAAGGCCACAGAAGTAAGCTAGTGAATCACTTAGTGCCCATCTAGGTACTCGATTTCCAGTAGCAGTAGATATCAGACTTATTTCTGTCACCTGTCAATTTATACAAAAAAAGCAAGGTTGGTAGCACACACACACATCTACTGATCTAGGGGTAGTGGATTTGATTCCTGTGCAGGGCATACTTTCATGAAGTTTGGTCATAGAATAATTTCAACCACCATTCTCCCTACTACCACTGATTTTGAATCATGTAGGACAGTTGTCAATCACAGACAAAAGAATGGGCCTAGAGAATCAGAGATTTACCTTTCCAGAAACTGTGAGTAGGATGACTGACTGCCATGATATGACCTACAAAATGTGTTGCTATTGTGTTGAACCAAACCAAAAAAAAGCAAGGTGTTAAATGTCAAAAATATGCCAGACAAGTAGTTTCAGAGATAGAGCAACTCAACTTTGTTGACAGTTTAAGACGTTGTGCAGTACAAGGGTTATAGTCCTTATGTATTAACATCAGTTAAGGTATATTGTAGGATGGGATCAATGAACTTGATTTCCCTTTCAATCAAATGCTGGATGTCAAAGAAAAATGTATTAGTTATCACACCAAAAAAAACTAAAGTTTAGGTATTGCTAAATTTTAATCAACAGTCAGAGGCACATACATTAATTTCGCTAATTTAAATCTAATTCTTTGATCATAAGCACATAAGTACTGTCATAATTATTTAAATCAATGGGATTAATAAATGCACTACTGATAGTTCCAGTAAAGGATTTTAATGAAAGTTACTTACTGGAAGTGGTATTTCTATAGCCTTGACAACTTTGGACAAAGAGACATCAAACATACACAGTAATCCAGTACTTGATGCATTACATACTCCAACCAGTAGTTTTCTAGATTGACCAAAACAGAACTCTTCAACACAAGTGATATTAGTATGTTCATCTCCAATAATTTGACCAAATTTCCAGGCAGCTAATCGTTCACACGATGATACTTTAATCACTTCTAACAAAGAGCCACGGACAACCCAACTTACTTTTCCATCTAAAATATAAAATGATAAGGTAAAGAAAATATTACAAAATCATATAGCTATTAAAACATTGAATGTTGCACAACACCAAGAATTGGAAAAGTAACTCATATTTCATCAGGCAAATATATAAACCTTTAAACAATAGGTTTACTCAGTGTCACATTGGTTCAAGCAAACCTTACCCATACAGAAATATAAGTTGTTACTGGTCGGGCTGTCATTCATAAATAGTACTGTATTGATATATTGAAAGCAAGTATCGGTAATATATCGAGTCAGACAATGAGTGTAACAGAAGCCACTAGAACTCCAGTATATATCATGTTACACTATAGTATATAATGCCCTAATGATGTTATTAATAATGGTAAAAGTTGTTTCAGACATATTCACACTTGTTTTAATACTTAACAGAAAACATGAAAACTTTGAAATATAAAAAAGTTCTTGATCTATTCAGGTTAAAAAAAGATAAATACAAGAAAGAGAAGTTAAATAAAATTTCACATTCATTTAGTTTTTAGCCTTATAAAATGCTAGATTGTATCGATATTATAAATTGCGAACTGATATCAAATCGTCTGTCATGAATCAGTGATACATCAATATCCTGATTTCTGATAATGGCCCTAGTTTCAGGTTTTACAGTTTATGGAAAGGGATCATAAACACAAGATTCTAAAAAATATATTGAATTAGTAGGACAAATCTCTGGCTACCACAAAACGGTTGTAACTCTTTTTTAATTGAGTCATGACTGTTTTGCACTAAGCCTATGAGATAGTATACAGTTATAAAATTAGAAATAGATGAACATGAAGGATTTAGTGGCATTATTGTAATCTAAATTTACACAAATTAGGTTACAGGGTTGCCGCTGAGTAAAAAATTACCTAATACCTAAGCTGCCCAGCTAGCTCATTGGTAGCACAAAAGTCTACTGATTGAAGTTTAGATTCCCAAGCTTGGGAAACTTCTGTGTACAATAGACTAATACCTAAGGTTGAATATGCAAAATGAAATAAGATTTAAAACATACCCTTTGAAAATCCACAGAAGGAACCTGCAGGTTGGTCCTCAAGGGATAGAACTGTTGATGGATGAAAAAACTTCACATTGGAAATCTGGTGTGGGGTGTTACCTGGTCTCATTTTTTATTCTGTAAAAATCAAGCAAACAAATAAAATCCTTTCTTTTTGAGCTAATAGTAAGTAATCAACTATTCCATATATAATTCTCGAGAACGAAACACAGATTGGCTTCAGCTAGCTATACTGTGTTTATTCCCTATCAGGGTTTAAATTGAACTTTTTGTCTGTATTGACTTATTTTCTCAACAAGCAAAATCCAATTTTCCACAAGCAAATGCCAATATTTCAAAAACAAAAAAAAACCGTAGAAAACTCTTGTATGGTACACTCATAGTAACTGTAATGATTCAATATAATCTAATCTTGAAATCATTGGCATCAAAATGAGCTGATAGTTCTCTAACTTTTCACTGTTTTGTCCCATGCCATGATGATTTCATGGTCATAGTGGAAGATTATGCCCCAGCACTTGCATTTGTTCGTTTTTGGTTCAGTGTATTCTAGTGAGGTTCTAGAATCTTTTATTTTGTAATGAGACAAGATGTCTACATGATGGATCTCCATTAAAGTTGATGAGTACTACAGTACTGGCACTGGTAACTAGGCAGTGATTAATAAAAACTTAATTCAAACTGAAACTAATACAAGTTCTCCTTTTACCCAAGAACCGTTGCACAATGGGACCTCCTGCCATTGAGTGCCTGTGAGGCAGTCACAGTGGACACCTTCAAAGTTACAATCCCTGTGTCTGTTCCTGTCCCCATTTTTCAGCAGTAGATAGCATATATACTTTGTAAAATAGTTTTAGAATGCACTTGTTTTTATCAATTATATGTTCTTTCTTTTAATACCACCCAGATTATCACTCTAGATTTGTAATAAACACCTCTTGATTGTTAAATAAGGAGTCGGCACAGAAACTTTAATAGTGAAGAAAAGCATTTTAAAATAGTTAGTGAAAATATGAAATTTAAGAAATGAATAAAAACTGCATAGCTAAAAACAAAATGGCATCCCAAATTTGAAACAATACAACCATTGGGTACAACATGTGTAATAGCTTTAAAATGCAGCAAACATCTGGGGTCTGCTAAACTAGATGGCAGTAGCAAGAGTTATGGTACCATAACTCTAGACTCAGGGTCTAGAAAGTAGGAGCAGTGGTCCAGTGGTAGGACGCGCGCTTAGGGATCGAGAGGTCCTGGGTTCGAATCCCACCAGGGGCACTGCTAATTTCCTTGAGCAAGAAATTTACCTGCGATTGCTTCACTCCACCCAGGTCGCTTAGTTCATGATAAAACCAGTATGTTTCCGTCATGTTATCATAATCATACCGGGCATTATTTAAAGTAAAAAATAAATGTTTTATCCAGTCCCTGTGATAGGACATGGATAATATATACACATGCATCGTCAAGTTGCTTTGAGGTTTTGCCTTAGTCATATTAACTTTAGCCTACCCTTGCAAGGGTTTCTACAGCCACTGTCAAACTAGATTCTATCCCAACTTTCAACCAGTACAGGCAGTAGATTGAATTTGAAATGAAGTTTAAAATCAGCAAAATGCCACTAAATTGAGCAGCATGGAATTTATAGCACAAATATAAAACAAATACAAAATACAAGGAATTCATGATAATCACATCAAGAGTTTGTAAACGAGTTTGCGTTATTGTCAGCACCCCACCCACTTACACATGCAGCGTGATAAAATTTAGACAAGAAATCAATGCCCGTAACGGCCTTTAGGAAAAATCTCATTCGAAATCATTTCCTTTCCTTAATAAAATGAAACAGCTTTATCACCTGTAGTTTATAAATTGGACTGATGATGACGCATTACCGTGAAACAGAACAAAATAACTTGTTTCTAAATCAAATCGTTGCCGGTAACCGCCATTTTAAATGAAGACGTTCTATTTGTAACGACCAAGAGTCGGTGCACCACAATAACCATTATATGCTATTAACCACTGCCATACTGTCTAAATGTTACGACTCACTCTTCACTGAAATACTACGTCTTTCGTCTGGTCATAATAAAAATAAATCAAAGCATTTTTACTATTTATATTACTTTTAGCGTTAATATATTTAATTTTATTTAAAGAAATGTAAATGTAAATAGATATATACAAAACGTCTAGAACTCGCATATAAGAGTTGGCCAATTGATCAATGTATAACAACTTTAGAACGGAATTAATTCATACTTTAATTTCTTCATTTCTTCTCGAGCTGTAATTTAGTATAAAACAATGACTTATATACACTAGTGGTTTACTTATTTAACTTCCCTTTCATTTAAATGCTGGTTGCCAAAGAAAAATGTTGAAGTTGTCAGACAAAAAAAATTAAAAAATTAGTTTAGACTACTCGTAGTCATTGTTAAATTTTAATCAATTGTCAGAAGCACAGACATTAACTCCGCTAATTTAAATAAATTTTTATCGATCGTATGTGCATAAGTACTGTGACGACTATTCAAATCAGTGGTGTTTCTTCTCTAACTATAATTAAGTATAATAATAATGTTACACTAGTTATTGAATTATTTACACATTTTGCTGTGAAAAGTCTGAAATTAAAAAAAGAGTACTTTTTAAAAAGCATGTGACTATTACAATTTAGAATTATCACAATTCTAGCGTCTCTAACCTGTACGCTGCAATTTTGTGAACTCTTATGTCCTTACCATTGTTCATCAGTCTTGTAAAGACAGATCGATTTCGGCATGATATATTATTTCGTGTTGGTATGTCGTAAAACCGAAACAAACAAGATGGATCAAATCGATAACTTTATAACCAATCTTTATATATCCTTATATATATAGACTAAACGAGAGCGCTTTGTTTAAACAAACTTTTTTAGCCCACCCGGCTAGCTCAGTCGATAACGCACTAGTCTACTGATCGAGGGGTCGAAGTCCCCGGACAGGGCATACTTTCACGGAGCTTGGTCATGAAATAATTTCTACAACCATCCCCTCCTATCTCTAAATCAAAATCATGTAAAACAGTAGTCAGTCACTGACAGAAGTATGCGCTTAGTAGTTGGTTAACAGCTAAATCCAAGGATTTAGTCTTCCAAGAACAGTAAGTAGATGGACTGACCGCCGTGATATACATGTGTTGCTACGGCGTTAAACCCAACACCAATACCGAATTTACGTTTTACACAGAGCTCACAAACAAGTGATATTTTAATCGCCTTTGTTTAAAACAACCTTTTATCTAAACAATTAACTTTCACTGAATTTGTCTTACCGACGCGCTCTCTGTTAGCATAATCTAACAGAAAGTTTGAAGTACTAACATGACCACATATCATACTTTGCTACCTTCAACTAGGGGTGCGCCAATCTGACTTTTTTCTAAATAGTATTTTTTCTTTTGCCATTTAGTGCATTAAGAATAAATTCGGTAAAAAATTCAAAAATATTTTTTGATTTCGGTTGGAACAGTCTATTTTTCCAAAATGGCCGACAAAAAAGGATAAAAATTGATATATATCATCATAATAGTAAATTCTTACAACAAATGGTAGACTTATGTGCATTTATTGATTTTATAAATACAAAAGGCATATTTGAAACATATTTTAGCTCTTAATTTTTAGTTCAGATGTGTCATTTAAGCAAAATATCTGCCAAAATACTAGAAAATCGTCATTTTTTACTGAAAACATATAGCAGGAAATTTTGCTGATTATTTCTCAAACAAAATTTAAAAATTTAGAGAATCCCTGTTGCATTTTCCAACTTACTAAAATGATAAGTGCTAAAATGTTATCTACAGGAATTATTACCTCTAATTACTCATTTAATAGATATCCCATTGAAACATGGTGTAAAATACCTCCACCATAAATATATACAATTTCACAAAACAAATAAAATTCATCACACATGATGTTATACAGTGTTTTTGTGTATGTTTTTTTTATTGAGTTGTATTATATTTCAAGTTTATAGGACCTACATTATTCACAGTTCATGAATTCACTTAATTTTTACATTTGTTTTTATTTATGTGATTATGAAAGTTGGTGTCCTGAACAGTCTAACATGGTGCTACTGTTAACCAGACTAGTCCTGAACAGTGTAACATAAAGCCACTGTTCTCGGACATTTCCCTAGAGGTGTCGAAACATCAGCATTAAAGGGCCCTTAATACATCCCGAATGGTGTCTATCCATCTCCTTTAAAGGGATCCCTTATTTTAAGAAGTAGTTCTTAAACACATCCAAAGTAGGTAGGTGATCATTTGACATGATCTGGTAGCTTATTCCCACTGTACTAAAACTTCTGTCACCTCAAATGTTTTTTTTTTGTTATTTAGTGGTATCACAAAATTCAGGGCTTTGGATTTTGCAGATTTAAGACCAGATCTGCTTTGTACAGGCTTTTGGAGAATTTCAATCAGATATGCAGGTGCAATTCCAGTTGTACATAAAAATACATATTTTAAAGTTGATTCTTGCTTTGACTGGTAGCCAGTGCAATGAGTACAGAGCATCTTTTGAACTGTCTGTCTTTTTTCACCTTAATACTAGTTTGGCACACAAGTTTTAAATTCGCTGAAATTTCATTCACGCACATATCACATTTTGAGATACCATACAAGATCAGATTACAGTAATTGATGTGGGACATAACCAAAGATAGAACTAGTGTTTCTGTTGCATCTTTATCCAAATATTTTATTATACTTATTATATGTAAATAATTTAGCATGGCAGTTTTACATTTTGTTTTGACGTGATCTTAAAGTTTAATGTTTCACCCAGAAAGGTCCCTAAATAGGGAATAGTCTTCACAGATTTTATAGTTTCACCAGCAATATTGATTGACTCGGTTTAACATTTTTTCAACTGTGCTTTGCTTCCAAACATGATAAACTCAGTCTTTGAGTTGTTCATTTTTATTTTATTTTCATTCATTCATGAATTTATCGTTACGGAACACTCTTCAAGATCAGAAATGGCATTTGCTTCTTCATTCTGATTGTTAGAACAAAATCTTTTATTGGCAATGTGGTAAAAACCATGCACTGAAATAACAGATGGAATGAAATCAAATAAGGTTCCTGCATGGGTAACAGACCCAGACAACTGCCTTGTAGAACACTGCAACCTAATGGACGTACAGTTGATAAACTAGTAGTGACATAGACTCAAAATGCACATGGACGAAGACATGAGTCAATCCAGTGAAGTGTACTATTCCGTATGCCATATTGATTGTTAAGTACTTTCAATAAAATGTCATGATTAACAGTGTCAAATGCAGCACTCAGATCAATGTTATTAATGCTGTAACTTCTAGTTTCTCTATCCACCCAGTAGGTCATTAACTCATCTAAGACGGCATGACTTGCATTCATGAGTGAAAATGTCTACATGCAGACTGTTTTTTGGTAGAAGATTATTTTTATCAACATGAGAATTCAACCTTTTTAAAGAGGCCTTTTCAATTACCTTAGATAAAAAAGGACATTGCTAACCTGCCTATAGTTAGCATATCCCAGATCCAGACCCACCATCTTGAGAAGAGGCTTAACAATTGCCTCATTCCACTGGAATGGGAATACACCATATTTCAATGAGATATTTATTAAATGAGTAATTAGAGGTATTATTTCCTGTAGATAACATTTTAGCACTTTCGTTGGCAATATGTCTAGCTCAGATGATTTGGCATTTTAATCACATATAAGATCTCTGACCTCTTTTATTCACTATTGTAAAATCCTTAAAATAGTCAAGACTAGGTACATCCTTCTGTTGGGGTGATTAAGTTGGAAACTGCAGCAAGGATTCTCTTATTTTTGAAATTTTATTTAGAAATAATCAGCAAAATTTTCTGCTTCTTGTTTTCAGTAAAAAAAGATGATTTTCTAGTATTTTGACAGATATTTTGCTTAAATGACACATCTGAACTAAAAATAAAGAGCTTAAATATGCTTTAAATATGCCCTTTGTATTTGTAAAGACAATAAATTCATATAAATCTACACTTTGTTGTAAGAATTTTACTATTAAATGACAAATGTCATTTTTTATTCATTTTTGGCCGCCATTTTGAAAAAAAATGGACTGTTCCAACCGAATTACTTAATTTGAATTCCTGCTCTTACCATATTAAATCAATATGGACCTATTGGCAATAGAAAAAATACTATTTACAATGATTTTTAATAAAAAGTATATATTGGACCAACCCTACTTCAACTGCGTTTATACTGCATATACCACGGATGATTAATAGTTATATGCCCCTGACTAAATTCCATTAATTGTAAAACTTAAAGTGCGGTTACAAGTCTGATATATACATCAGGCTACTTTACAATCTGTACGATAACCACTGTCGTCTTCTGGAAGGTGATCCTTCACAGTACCCATTTACTCCTAGGTGGAATACAACAACTACAGATAATTTCTCGCTCGAAGAAATTAGCAGCACCCCTAAGTAGGGATTAAACTCGGGAACTCTCGATCCCTAAGCGCGTGTTTTACCGCTGAGCGACTGCATTCCACCTTCGTTTATCAACACTATTTATAAAAGAAACCATTAAAAACAAACACTATTTATGAAATTATACTCGGCGGCTGTTGATCCCTTCATATCTCTTGAACACTTTTCTTAAAAACATTGATATTAGATAAAGAATATTCATGGTAAGGTATAATTGCCACGACAAGAAAACAAACCTTCCTGGGAACTCACTATTGGAAACCACTGCACCGCTGCCTCGGCTACAAAAAAACCTAATAATAGTTTTTGTACTTTAGACACACCCAAATAAATAAGGTAAAGGAAAATTCAACGTCTATTTTATTCACATGATAAATAGGAATATAAACAACAAACTATAATATCATTCTAAAAATAAGTAATTTATTTGCAATTAAAACAATTTGGACAGCATCAGAACTAGACGTTCTCAACATTCATAATGATAATTATACAATTCTTATTTCACGTGGAAATATAATTATAACAACACTTATAAATCGTGTTATACATAAAAAATAATATACATGTACATGACGCAATAACAATGTACATGTTAAAATTATGAATCTATATCTGATAATATATTACTTGAAAAAATAATCATTGACATAATTATAATAATCATTTTAAAATGGCATAATTTGAGACACATACAATTTAATACGCACCATAAACTCCGATTTTACAACACAAATACATTAATTGTAGTTTAAACGTGTAGCCCTGTTCATGTTATTTTGTAGAAAGCAAAAATCTACTGACTAATGATGTTTTTTTCACGTTCAGCTGTGTTTTTTAAATCACAGAGACATGTTTTTACAACTCTATACACTGTGGTCATTTGAATAAGAATCTAATATTTTTATGCATTTACAAATCTATAGAGAATAACCCTTAAATGATTCATAGATGCGCAATAAAATATATATAATATATGAGCAAAGTATTAATCTTATATATATAATTTTCATGTTTGAGATCTGTTTGCACGTACACATGTATATACACAAAGCATTTCAAATCAGTTATAATTAGACACGATTATTTCATTGTCAACAAAAGTCACTGACGGTGTAAAAAACGGCTACACTATTGCTAAAATCAATAAGAAGTCATCAAATAAGCAACAAAAATCATCAAAAAAGTTAGTTAAATATATATTATCAAGTATTTATATTATTCAGTTTAATTAGTTGGATTTTCAGTAACATCATTATCCATTGTTGGTTCTTTGGTCGCATCGTTACTATTGATATGCTCTCCAGGTACTGCGGCGTCAAGCTCCGGATCACCGGGTCTGTAAACCACATTTCTCCTGATAATTGGATTACATGTTTGCATACATTCACGTGAATAATCATTGGATGCACAAAACTTGGCGTCACAAGAAACATATAAATCATCATGGTTGTTAGTATATTCGAAACCTTGAAATACAAATCTTGTTTCGTGAGAAATTTGTGATATTATATGTGTATCTGTGTCTACTTCACATCTGAAATTCAAACATATATTCATACAAATAATCAAAATGTATTAATGCAGTATCTTGTATATGCATTTATTTTTGCTAAAACACTTGAAATAAAGTTAATTAGTACATGACATTACATACGTACATGCATGTGTTTTTTTACTTTTTGGCCCTATGTTCATTTTGTCTTTAACCATTGATCAAGTTACATCAAATACAAATAACTCGTATACATGCTGCACTTATCATAAACAATCGTCTAGTAATTTTCCATGAAGCTGTTACCAAGAGGTTTATTACGGACGCAATGACGTATGGACAGTAGCAATGCTTTGTGACTGCTTTAATTTTCCCTAGTTTGAACGTTACAACAATGGTTTTTCATACCATATACAATGTAATATTAACATCGAATACATTATGAAATAAAAATAAACTAATTGCTTAAACATACCCGTTCCTTATAAGATATATCTTCAGATTGTCGGAAGCATCCGGACTTGGTTTTGTGTAACAAGTATGCACACGCATACGAATATTCCAGTCAGTAGCATTTGTATACACTTTTACATAGACATTTTCTCCAACGGTAACGGACAATGGATATTGTAACTTGTATTGGAAATTTGGATCAGAATAAAAGATCATGTTGACAGAGAAATGACTTTCACCTGCAACTTGTTGATGTGTCACTTGATGGTAATTAAGATGAAGATGTCCTGAAAGCATATTTTTAATTAAAAATATGAATCAAATTTGACAATGATGTAATTAATACAAGGTATTTGTTGGAGACATAATCATCTCCAGGAGCATTGGTTGCAACTTTTAGTCAACCAACTCGCTGTCTTAGTACACGTGTAAGGCAACAGTGAAATTACATTTTTGTTTACAAAATCTAACAACCTATGTAAAGAATCACTCGTCCAATGATTAAAATAATAGACAATAATACTACTAACAGTCAAAATGACATTGGATACATCTACTTTTACCATACAAACTATTTTCACATCAAAGTTTATAATACATGTACATAAAATCAGATATTACCAGTTGAGTTTTCATTTGCCTCTACATCACATTCAACACCTATTGTCCAGTTATAGTTCCGTATGATAAATGGATGTAGGGGATCGTGTTCAGCATATACAAGTTGATTACTATAAACAAGTTGATTGTTTCTCATCTGAAATTGTTAACAGTAGTAGGGCATGACAACAAAAGCGTGCACCACTTTTAAATCAGGTATTGGCGTACATGTAACCCATTTTCGCCGATAAAGAGACACGTACAAGTGCTGAACATATAACTTATGATGCCACGTAAACATTTGCATTCGAATGTATGGCTGATTTGTTAATACAATCTATTAGTCGTATTGAGATGCATCCATAATTTGATAAGGATGTGTGTTGAAGTTTTGGTACAAACATTGGCATTATCATCACACACTTGAAAATAATATACGTGATGATTAGAAGGTTGGAAAATGATCTAGCGATGTAAAAAACTAGTCATTTTTTCTTCCTCTTAGTACTTAGCTCGAACCGGAATTAATGGTTTTGGATGAAACGTTCAGAATGTCTGTGGATAAAACATTCATTCATACATTAGTCATTTGTAAGAGAAATGACTAACATAATATTGTTAAGAGAACATTCCACGATTAACATATAAACAAATAAAAATTCGTCAAATTCGTCCTCTCAGTCAGTACAGAAATGACTTGACAGCAATATGTTGGAAGTGTGTTTGAATCGCGATTAAAGAAAGAAGCTGAAATACATGAGCATGTCGGAAACAATGTAGAATCAAAATCAATTGAAAACTTAAAAAAGGAGTTAACAAGATTCTTTACCAACTCTTGGGTAAGACAGTCTCTCAAACCATGATTAAACCTCAAAGTTTCCCATGATTCTGTACCATGACAATTGTTTTCGCCAAGATATATATCAGATGCTTTTGCACCAGGGTATAAAAGTCTTAACTTATACATGTCAACACGTATATCCCAACCATTTTCATCACAAGTTACCAAAATAGCATTTTGTATTGTTAAACCTAAAATGAAGAAAAAACATCTGCTTACATGAAATCTTTACAGTTACAAATTATACCACTCACAGTTGCAACTACGGACCTTAATTATATTTTAATTGAATATTATGTATGTTGCTGTAATCATATAAAATTCCATTAAAGAATCTAAACGAAGTTGCCTAAAGATTCAACTTTAGAATCGAGGTAATCTTGTTTATCACTCATCTAACTTAAGATATTTACAAATTATTTTTTCGTTATGAAGTCTTCACATTAAACCAAAGAAAATAGTATATGTCACATTTTAATTATCATAAGGAAACATAATGTGCGTATTGATGTAATTGGATTCAAACAAAGGCAATAACAGTAAATCATAACTACGACGTGTCAAATATTAACAACAGCAATTTAAGGCATTACATGTATATGTTGATGGAAAAATAACAAACCATGAGTTGTTCTGTGGTACCAAGGTGTAGTAGGACGATATGATGTAATTTCATAGTTGTATGCTGCAACAAAACAAAGGGAACCATTATTTCATCAATACATTTGCTATTAGCATCAGTATATCTTTTCATATATAAAGGCAATGTGTTATACCTAAACTTAGAATTATATTTTTTACTAAGTATCTAGCTAATAAATATAAAAAACCAAAATAAATTACGAGTACTAGCAATCTAAACAGTATGCAGAAAGAATTCAATCAAAAGCGAATCAACGTGCAATAAATGTAATGCTAAAGACATATTGATTTGCGAATTCAAATACAAAGGATTAAATACTGAACAGCACCAAGAGCGCAACTCGTGGATTTGAGGCATATACTGCATTGTGCCAATGATGTATAGATAAGTCAAACAGGCAACGTTACTTGTATGATAGCATCATCATTGAAATATATGTATCCATTACCATGGCAATCAAGACTGGCATCCTCGTCATGATTGCAGTTGTTCGTGTTCCATGGACTTGAATTACACTGAGTTATGTCTGATTCATAACCATAACATCTAAGATCATCGATTATTATTGGACCACTTCCACTGCCATAGCGTGCTGACGGGTAAGCTACGCCGTAACTGTAAATGTGTTATAATTATGTCATTATATACGTTAAACTAATAACTGCTGTATATCGCATAAGTTGACGTAGTTATGAAAGCGTCAACAGATCTTTTCACACCCAAAATAATTGACAATACATTTGTACTTTACTTAATGTCGACTGTTCGTTTTCTGGCTATGCTAGTTGTATAATATACTGAAGATTATTTAAGAGTTCTGATAATAATTGCAATTTAAATAATTATAATAAAGAGCAAATTTTATTTATCAATTGTATATCAATGTGTTTAGCGTATAATTTGAAAAAAAACCTAAATTCAGCAATCTAGCCTAGAAATTCATTTTTAAGACAAGGCAACATCTTAATTCAGTAAAAATTAAAACAATGAAAGAACATAGTATTGCTTGCAATAAAATTCCACTAATATTTTTGTTAATTAAATTATGCGTTGCAAGGTTTTTTTAACACAACATCATACCATCTATCATAATGCTGTTTTGATATATGTGAGTCCATATAGAACACACAAGGTGTGATGAGCTTACTTACTCTGATCCCCAATATTGTCCAAGCATTCTACAGATAACTTTGACATCATTGTGATCAAAATCATCATCACAGATTGTACCCCATCGTCCTTGGTAATATACTTCTACACGACCATAGTAATAGTCTCCACCAATCAATCGGACTTGCACTGAAGAAAAATGCAAATAAAGCATTTTATATTGTTTTGTTAGACGATAGTGATTACCATTTGCAAGGAGAAAAACATAGCTAGGCGGAGAGTATTTCTTGTTAACATTAAGCAAAATATACTTTAAACATATACAATTATTTAAATGGTAAGTTATGAAATTCATCCACATGAAGTAAAACATTTAAAATTGTCTTCCAATAATATATTAGTTCGTATTGCATATTTACCCGGCATTTCAGATGTCTGTTGATAGTCTGTAAAAGAAGAAAAATGTTGTAGAAACTACAAGAATAAACAAATGCTCATGGTAAGATTATTATTATCATATTGATGTTTCACATACTAGGGCATTCAATATTATAGTGGAGAAGTCGTCTTACTGATCATTTAATTAAAGAAATCGTTATAAAAAGTTTGAAACCACCGCATGTCATGGCACTGTTTTTATTGTAGAGAAAAATTCCATCGTCCCTTTACTAGTTGATTTAGAGTAACTGCCAAGTTGTATAAATTATGAGCAATACTATTAAGTAAATAGGAAATTAGGAATAAGAACCTGTAAGTTAATATCTGATAATTGATGTAGAACGTAGGTTGATCTTGTTTCCATTTTCCTAGTATAGGACAATGAATGCAGGAATGTGAACTTCCATACTTTCTGTAGAGCACATTGACCGTGTTAAAGTATTGGCATTTAATTTCTTAATCACAGAAAGGAAAATATTGTCTTCATATGTCAAAAAGCCGACTAGTAAACGCATGTGAAAAATAAGATGATCATAATAACACAACGGACCACAACGCAAATAAGACTTTAAATATTATTCTTTTTAGCATTTGTGTGTCTTCTTATGCGCTGAAAACCTATCAAAGTTAGTAAAATACCGGTATATCACAAATACGACTACGAAATCGTATATTTAAAAACCTTTTTATAATATCAAAGTATCGCTTCATATTCAATAATTATGAAATGTCTATTTTGATGTCAAAAACAAACCTTGAGTTGTTCTATCGAACCAAGGTATATTGGGACTATATGTTGTTACTTGGTAGTTGTGTACTGCAACAAAACAAAGGGGAACCATTATTCACCATTATATCTTTATCAATATCTCATGATATTGAGCCAATTTTTATACTTAATCTCGATGATAGAAGAAAAATGTACAGAATTTAAAACATATGTTTATAAGTTCCAAACACCGTATTAAATGGTACGTATTTGCTATTAAAACAATTTGCAAAGTAGTATACACTGGGGAATAAAAACAATGTATCATTTTATGAAAAGGAAAAAAAATGAACTAAACATTTGACCTAAAATTCAAACATCTTAGATGCAAATATTTTGATCAGCACCATACTGCAGAATCCAGAAAAGTGTACAGAAGTCTAAATTGTAGCATTACATAATAGTCACACCATTCGTACAATAGAATCTATATATAAAATATATACCATAACAATTGAGACTGGCATCCTCGCCATGACCACAGTTGTTTGTGTACCAAGGGTTTGAAGTACACTGAGTTATGTCAGATTCATAACCAGAACATCTTAGATCATCGATTATTATTGGTCCACTTCCACTGCCATAGCGTGCTGACTGGTAAGCTACGCCGTAACTGTAAATGTGTTAATATCATGTCATTTTATACGTCGAACTAATATAGTCAGTATCAGGGCCGGATCCAGAAGGGTCGCAAGTGGGGGCACAAGGGGTGGGTACCCCCTCCCGACGGTATGGAAAATTTTGAATTTACACATGTCAAAGGTGCAAATCTGAGCACTTTTAAACACTCTTTAAAAGGATAAAATGAAGCTAAAATTTGGTAAATAATCATTACATTTTAACAAAATAGTCAAAGCCTGCCTGTAAAAAACTATAATGTAAATCCGTTTTTTTTGCCTAAACCCAGTGTTAAATGAAAAACACGTTTGTCCATTAATACCGCTGCCCTCAAGCAATCAAGTTGGAGTCGATTAATTAGGTGGTTTGGGAAGGGTATCTCTCCTGACGAAAAAAAGTATGTCAAAAAAGCGAATTTGAGCACTTTTGGGCAAGAAAAAATTGTGCGCTATAATAGAGGTATCTTTCCTCCATGTACCTGTTTTGGTTCGTTTAAATTTAATTTGCTGGCCTGATAAATCAAACAAATATCAGCAATTTCATCATATGAATGCCGAGAATTTTACAAAAAATACACTTGGTAACTTGTATAAAATCACCGAATGCAGTGAGAAAATTCGCCGATTTAACATCCAAAAATAAGCGGTTCAAGATACGTTTTTTTAAAGAAAGAGGCTAGTTTATTGTGCTGAAATTCAGCGTTGTTGTTAGTTTTTCAGACGTTTCAGCGGATATACAATAATGGTTGATGGGACGATCCAAATCGTGGAAATCCGCCGAAGAATAACATTTTCCGATTCCTCCGGAAAAGATTATTAGGAATACAAGTTTAAAACACAAATTGATATGAATTAAAAGCAGCGATTAAAAAAACCGAAACACAAGCCTATGAATTTATGATTGGATGAAAAAAAATTAACCACTGATTAATTTTAGTCTTGGTTTTCGTCAGAAAACTTGTTGTAAGGTAGGTCACTCTTGAAAAGTTACTTGAAAGTTTAATTAATTTACTTACATTTTCTTAAAAAACGACAACATAAATCACTCGCTTTTTCCAATATTAACAAAACTCGTACATCATTTAAATGACAAAAATTCATTCGGCTTCCTCAGTCTAACTTGCTATGAAAAACGCCGATGTCATCCATGATAACTTGATTTATGTTCAGGCTCGGTCACTTTTTTAAAGTTACTTGGAATTTTAATACCGGCGGACGTAATACCATGAAAACCATCAGACGATCGTGTATGTTTTCGAAATTAACTACGTTCAAGTGTCATAATTGTGACGTAAAATGCACTCAACTAACAGTCCTCGTCTTTTCGCCATCTAACTTGCTATGAAACATCGATGATTTCCACTAGTGAACAAGATAACAGAGTGCACAGTAACCAAATTTAGGCCTCGTAAGCTAGTAACCATGGTAATTTCACAAGTGACGGTCTGATATATACTGTTGAGGCATGGGTAATTTGACAATATACATATAACAATTGGTATCTTTGTGTCTGTAAAGAAGGACCATACACTAGCTCGATCAATGATTTGACCGCTTGATAAGGCCCGGTCTGGGTACCCTGAGATGCTTGAATGTATCAATTTAGATCTATTTTCATAGGTCGAATGAATGATTTCATATTAAAATTGATCCAAAAATCGAGTTGATATTGCTTTTGTGCCCTCTTCTTGTATGAGAGTCAATATCTGTGGGGCCAGATGGGTAAATCCGGGCCTGCAGTATATCATATTAGTTGACGTAGTGATTAAAGCGTTAACAATTCAATTGACACGCAATATATTTAGCAAAACATATGTATTTTAATAAATATATGCTTTCGACAGTTCGTTTTCTGGCTATACTAATATCATAATATATTGAAGACTATTAGACAGTTCTGATAATGATTGAAACTTCAATTAAGCACTTCTAATAAATGGCAAGTTTTACCTATTAATTGTATTGTGCAATATTTATCATGTTTAGCGTAGAGTTAAGATTTGAAAAAAGCTAAGTTTCTTCATTCTAAAATCCATTATTTGAGACAAGGCAACATCTTTATTCCGTGAAAATAGAAACAATGAAAGTATATTGCATTGACTAAAATAAAATAAAAATCTATGTTAATCATGTTGCGCGTTGCAAGGTTTTAACACGACACTTTACGATCTATCATTAGGCTATATTGATATTTCTTTAGTACATATAGAACACAAGAGGTGTGTTGTATTTACTTACTCTGATCCTTGGTACAACCCAAGCATTCTACAAATAACTTTGACATCATTGTGATCAAAATCATCATCACAGATTGTACCCCATTGTCCTTGGTAATATACTTCTACACGACCATAGTAATAGCTTCCTCCAACCAATCGAACTTGGACTGAAAAGGAATGAACATAAACGCATTATCTTAATATTTATGTTAGGCGCGTCTGATTATCATTTTTAAGGAGAAAAACTTTGCTTAGTCCAGTGCAAAGCTTTGATAACTTTACGCAAAAATAATAAATCATTAAATATGATGCTGTTTCAATTGGTTAATTATATAATTTATATATTTAGAAAAAATTATATTGGCTTTTATACCATTAATGTGTATGTTATGTTATATTGTATGTTTACCTGGCATTTCAGAAGTCTGTCGATAGTCTGTAAAAGAAGAACAGTGTCCATTGTAAAATAAATACACGTATAATATCATTAAAGGTCCGCATAATATTGCATTCAATATTATAGTGGAGGAGTACCGTTACCGCCTTTACCGCCTTTAAAACTTCATATAACACAATTTTAATTGTAGAAAAAACGGCTGCTCTGAATGAGTTGATTAAGAGAAACAGTCTAGTTGAGAAACATATAACTTATACAGCTACGTAAATTATGCAATCAAATTTAATACTCATTTGTGTATAAATACGTACTAAATGCAGTGTTAATAAATTGGGAGGATTAATTTATAACGGTGGTCGAGTCTGTTCCCATGTATCAAGTATAATACAATTTAGGAATATGTACTTCAATATTTTCTATTACTCTCGTTGAGCTTGTAAAGGCTTAGTTTTTAATCCCTTATTGCGGATAGAAAACTATTATCTTCATGTAACAGAAAGCTGAGTTGTAACCGCATGTGAAGAAGGTATAAGGTTCACTTGATTTGCCAGGGCAGCTAAAGTCGGCGTTCGCCGATTCCTAAACGGGTACCGGCGAATCACTTTATTTGTTCTGAGATAAAGCCAGAATCACTAGCTGGCGTACGCCGAATATGCCGGTTATGTTTAAGCGGCGAGCGGCGAGCGGCAAGCGTGTGAAAAATATGGCTGAAAATTAGCTACAACATGAATCATTATATTTTTTTTCCAAATTTTATATGCTACATACTAATTGATGATGCGTTTAACTCTCTTATGCATCATTTTGTAAGAGTTATTTACAACTACACATTATTCTCGCCAGACATGAACGTGAAATGCAATCGTCTGCAGCAGTAATGCATCGTCAACCTCGTTACCACTTATCATTACATCGCTTATTTTTGTGACCAACCACAACCGAAGCTATTGATGCAATTTGAGTTACCACAGTTATCTAAAGTCGCTATTGAACGGTTAATATATTGTTTCAAAACAAGCCAAAACAAAACAAATCATTTTTATGTCATCTGTCCTTCAATTGGACGCTGTATTGGTTATACGGAGTATACTGATAAAACAACGAAATTTAGCTCTTTAAACTATAATAGAATATACACGTCATGTTGAAATATGTTATCAGCAACCGAGCAACACACTTTACAATTAAGACGTCATAATATATACAGCCATGGTGATTAACCAAACTTTAGTAGCAAATGTACGATTTTTGATGCACCTTTCCACGTTAGTTAATAACGATTATATGAAAAATGTGACTACCAAATCACCGACTTAAAACCCTTTTATATAATTCAAATATCACTACCACAAATAATTTTAAGATACTAAATGTCTAATTTGACGTCAAAAACAAACCTTTAGTTATTCTATCGTACCAAGGTACATTGGGACTATATGTTGTTGTTTCGTAGTTGTATGCTGCAACAAAAACAAGAGTATATACTCCAATATCTTCTGATGTTTTATACCTCATCTTGGAATTATAAGACAGTTAACAAACAATCAAGTATTTGTGCGTTTGTTTTTGTTGGGTTTAACGCCGTAGCAACACATTATATAGGTCAGTCAACCTACTCACTTCTCCTGGAAAGGCTAAATCTCTGGATTTAGCTGTTAACCAACTACTAAGCGCATACTTTCGTCAGTGACTGACAACTGCCCTACATAATTAAAAATCATTTGTAGGAAGGAAAATGGCCGTAAAAATAATTCCATGACCAAGCTCCACGAAAGTATGCCCCGCCCAGGAATCGAACCCACGGTCCCTCGATCAGAAGACTTGCGTGCTACCATCTGAGCTAGCCGGGCGGCCTATCTAGTATTTTAAACTTACTTACAATTCAAACAGTGTGTAAAACATATTATCAAAAGAGAATCAATGCGCAATAAATAAACGCTAAACATCCTAAATTGTGAAATCAAATTTACAACGGGTTTGATATTAAACAGTACAAATATAGTGCTTCTTTTGGATTAGAAGCGTACCGATGATGTCACCATAACATGTACTACAACACACACTGTTATTATAATACAAGTAAACATTACCATGGCAATTAAGGCTGACATCCTCTGAATGAGTACAATCGTTAGTGTACCATCGGTTTGAACTACACTGAGTTATGTCTGATTCATAACCATAACATCCAAGCTCATCAATAATTATTGGACCACTTCCACTTCCATAGCGTGCTGAATTGTAAGCTACACCGTAACTGTAAATGTGTTATAATCATGTCATTTTAAAACGTCGAACGAAGGTTCATATGACGCTAGGTATATAGTTCGTACAAAAAACAAAACACTGTTTATATAAACAAAACAATGAGCCAATCCACGACAGGGGATGCTTAGGATGACAATAACATAATATATAAAATTTGATATGTTTTATGAGTGTCTTGTTGGTGTAATATACAGAAGACAATAAGCTATTATTGAGCAATATTACATTTGCTTAACGTCCTCTATATTTAATGTGACGTTACCTGGTCCATATATTTGTATAAAGCCCATAGTCAAGGAAAGATCCGCCCCTAATCAAGTATATTGACCGGATATGACGACATGTTACAATTTGCTACAGCTGACTCGATTAAACTGACATTGAATATTTGAGAATTTCAATACAATATTGATTCGCGTCATTACATTTTACATAAAATGTTGTCTTTGTAAATCTAAATTATATAGGAATGTAACATGTAATGCTAAATAATTATATTCTAAGCACTGAACAATACCAAATTTAGAACCATGAGCTGTGTAAATTTCTGCAGGATAATAGTAAAAAATGACAGTAACAAAACGGGCGCGCTTCTAGTTATACGAGTATACCTTCCACAGTCTGACCAACCAGTTCGTAAACTTGAACATTACCCACATGCCCAAGTTTTATTAAATTTTTGTTTTGTGTATTACACAAAGCCACACAATCAATTTGGTTTTTACCATATATGAATACTATAGTCTATATAGAACACACTAGGTGCGATGTGTTTACTTACTCTGATCCTCTATATTGTCCAAGCATTCTACAAATAACTTTGACATCATTGTGATCAAAATTGTCATCACAGATTGTACCCCATTGTCCTTGGTAATATACTTCTACACGACCATAGTAATAGTCTCCACCAACCAATCGAACTTGACCTTGATGAATATAACAGAAAAATATTTCGTTAATAACGTAAATATTGAAGTACTGTAAATATAAAATAAAATCTTTCAAATGTCTTATTGTGCGTAAAGTTTGACCCCGATCTGACCTTTATATTCATTACATTGAATACGAATGTAGTATTATTGTTCGAGTTTACCGTCAAAGCTCGAATGTTATTATTACGCAGGGATTAACTTTTAAAATGTATTAAAGCGTGTATAGAATAGGCGTGGTGTTCATTTTCGTCGGGATCTGTGTAAATGATAATTAGATGCAAATGTGAAAGGTCAGATCGGGGTCAAACTTTACGCACAATACTTTGAAGACAAAACAGTAACACAGAATAGATGTCATACTATTAAGAGTATTTGAAGTTTGAGAAGTAATTACGTAGCCAGCCCGACCAACTCAGTCGATAGCACACAAGTCGACTGTTCAAAAGGTCGTAGCTTCGATTCCCAGGTGGGGCATACATTCGTAGATCTAGTTCATACAATTATTTTTACGACCATTTACCCTCCTTTAATGATAAATATAATCACTGACTGCTGGGATATGACCTTATACAGTGGTGTTACACTCAATCATAATAGAAAAGTAGTTGGTGTCCTCCAATATTTTTGCAAGATTGTTTTAACATGCCATTATAACAATATCATGTCTATATCTACACTCCTTTACGATACATGAATGTAAAAATATCACAATTGAAATAAGGAAATAAATGCATTCTATGATCTCCCACTATAAAACTACTCATCTCATATTGAAATTAAACCTGTGTAAAATATATTAACACCGTAAATGCATTATATAATATGTACTTTTGGTAAGCTCTTTTGTAAACGTCCATCGCATTTTAAGAATGATATAATTGTCATTATCCAAAAGTGTTAAACTAGATTGTATCAAGGATATAAGTGGTCTGGCTTTACACGAGATGAAAGTACTAGATTATTCGAATATCGTCATGTTAAAAATGATTTAAAGACATAGATACGGTAACAAAGAATACTTTCACCACACATTTATGTTTAAATAAATTTCTCTTTTTTCCGAAGAACATAAAAAATTATATGAACACTTTCGAGTAATCTAACTTCGTAAATAGTTCGTATTTGTTGTACATATCGTTATACAAAGATGATAAATTTTACCTGGGTTGTCTGTTGTCTGATCATTGTAGTCTAAAAATACAAGTAAAATATTTTATGCTTATATGTATACAGTGGGATTATAACTCATTACAAGATATAATGTCAATAACCGAAAGGTGTTGTGATATTTCATAAACAAAGGTCTTGTCTGCTGTTTTCCCCCAAATATCGTCCATGGTTCCTAATGTGTTGATATTTGAAACATTTTAATAGCTGTATTATGGTAACATATTTCTGCCACAAGATACTACTTAACTAACACTGATACGTTAACAAGTTCATGTAAGAAGAAACGATAAAATAACTTCAACAAATATGATTATGAAACGTTTGATGTCTCTTTTACATTCAAGTCAATTGAAGTATGTTTTACTCATTAATGATTCACAAATATTAGCTTATTATAAAATATTAACAAATGTACCGTTTGTAGTTTTAGTGTTACAGAGTGATGTTTGCACCGTCGTATGTCCACCGTAATCATTGTAAATATATTCTGCAATGAAAAAATAATCTTAAACTTCTTTATTTGATTTAAAGCCTTTTTATATATTACATACATTTTCAATGGCGTTGTACAAAAAGAATAATAATAACAATTCCAAATAAGTAAAAACCCTTCACCATAAATATATACAATTTTACAAAACAAAGTAAAATGCATCACACATGATGTTATAAAGTGTGTTTGTGTATTTTACGTTTTTTTGTATAGTTTGAGTTTTTTTGTTATATTTCAAGTTTATTGGACCTAAATATTCAAAGTTAATGATTCAACTTAATTTTTACATTTGTTTTTATTTATGTGATTATGAAAGTTGGTGTCATGAACAATAAAACATGATGCTAGTGTTAACCGGACTTGTCCGGAAGAGTGTAACAATACGCCACTGTTAACCAGACATTTCACTAAAAGATGTCCAATCATCACCTTTAAAGGGCCCTTAATACATCCCAAAAGGCGTTCTAACATCTCCTTTAAAGGGATTCCTTTTTTAAGCAGTAGTACAGACATATAAAACAAGGTATGCAATGACAGAGAGCGAGACAATCCTCATTCTCACGTCTTAAACAATCATTTAATCACTTAATATGTAGGCATTAACTAGCCATGTCAATTTTAGAATAGATCATAAAAAGTAGAGAAATAGAGAATTTTCAATAGTTCAAAGACTCAGTTATCAAATAAATTTCTTAAGTAAACTACTCGGCTAAGGTCTAAAGTTAGATATACAGCGCATATTCATTTATTCAAAACAATCGTTCTTGTTAGTTATTTAACTTGGCTTACACTGTTGTTGTCTATGGCTTACAAACGAGACATCTGTCCAATTAAAATAGCCGATAAGCGCCAAACTACGAGTCTACGATCCCAAGGCTTAATTGAATGACGAGACCTTCGGAGCTTTGAGAAATTTTGTCATGACATATCGTTACGGCTAAATTTACCAGAAAGTGTGAGTTCGATTTAACGAGGTGAAATATCAAAATTTTTGGGAATTTGATATTTTTCGACCAAATTCCCACATGCATTTGCATAGAGTAGAGTCTCGTGTAATAAACTGCCGATGATATGTGCTTAGAAGTGATTTTTCCCTTGATGAACCCAATGGTGTGACTAAAATTCACATGACTGGTGGATTTTATCAAAGAGATATATTGATACAACGGCATGTTTCAGAATAATCTTCAGTAGTAACTTGCCATAACAATCAACATCGGCATCCTCATGATGGCCACAGTTATTAAAAACTAACCATTTGATCTGCACTGCGATATATCATGTTCATTTCTATAACATCGTAAATTGTCTAATATATTTCATGTGAAAGTAAGACTATTGCACTATTATCCATAATAAAAAATGGTGCGCAGTAGTTAACACGGCAGATGGATTTTATCATAGAGATAAATGGATACAATGCATTGTTTCAGATGAATCCGCAGTAGTATACTTGCCATAACAATCAACACCGGCATCCTCATGATTGCCACAGTTATGAATAAACCAACCATTTGATCCACATTGCGATATATCATGTTCATTTCCATAACACTGTAGATTGTCTAGCATTATAGAACCACGACCTGGACAAAAACTAGCAGACCCATAAGCTACTCCATAACTAAAATTAAACAAAATTATACAAACATCCTTTATGCTTTACGGTTAAATGTGGTGCTATGCGATGAAAAAATTGATGAAAATATGACTTTTACAGTTTCAATGTAGTTAAAATATAATCGTATACGTAGTGTTTTACTGTCAAAATGGTGTCATCTTAAAAGATAAATAATAATGTAAAAAAACTTATTAAATACATAACTAAAAGAAGCAAAATATTTGTCAAATTGCAATTAGATATCATTATTTTAACACGTGAGCTCAGAAAAATAACTTTTTAATAAATGTTAAAGGCTCATTCAGTGATATAAAGATCGATCTTACACCAAAGTTGGCGAATATCCTATATTTCTTTCTTCAGTATAATAGAATGCAAAAGGAAAAACTTTCCACTAGAAGAACTACTATAACAATTGTGTTTTATATGAACTTGCGAGTAAGACATAAGAAAACCCAGATAATCGTGCAAAATATACAAACTTACGATGATCCTCGGTACAATCCAAGCATTCTACAGATAACTTTGACATCATTGTGATCAAATTCATCATCACAGATTGTACCCCATTGTCCTTGGTAATATACTTCGACACGTCCACGATAATAAGTATCTCCATCAACTAGTCGAACTTGGACTGAAAAGAAATAAAATAAGACTATTTGTAATTATCTGCTGTACGGTGTTTTATCAATATAATACAAAAATACGATTTTTATAAGCTGAAATGCAGTTTCCTGATACCTAAAGAATAAATATTTCAGAATTTAATCAGCCAATTTACGGCAAGTTCTGAATGATTTTCGTAATCAGACTAAACAAACGTCCAATAAAACTTCAATATTTTATCGAAAGTCCAGCACCTTTTTTCATCATCATTCAACATTATAATATCAACATTACTACTATGAGCTAAATTGAAAATAATTACGTGGGATTATTACCAGCCTTTGTCTCAAAATCGGTGTAAGCGAGCCTTTGTCTCAAAATCGGTGTAAGCGAGATCTATTTGGTTGATTTGTTATGCGGCGTATGCCAATTTGCAAATCAAATCCTACCATAAACATTTTGTGGTAAAGCTTTCATTTTCTTAAATTTGAATTTGAACATAAATTATTTGGCAAACTGAAAAGTTTCATCGAGATAATTATATATACAGCTTTAGATGAAAAATATCATCTCTGTGTAATCTATTTAGTTAATACATGTATATGTTTTTGACATTTATTACATCAACATTTTTATTTACACCGTTGACTTACCTGGCGTTTCAGATGTCTGTTGATAGTCTGTAAAAAGAAAACAAAGTTTTACAGTTACAAAATCAACAAATGGCAATTTGACATGCAGAGGAACAGTTCAGACTTACTTAAGGTCAACAAATATTGCATTCACTGAGGTAGTCAGGAATAGTTTTCCTGGTTTTCTTTAAAGAATCATAAATTCAATATTTTATCAAAATTCCAATACCTTTCTTTATCAAGTATCGAGTGGTCGTCATCATATGAATTAGCCTTGAACGATAGTGAATAGTGATTTATGCTAGTACGATGGAAACTCTATGCTAGTACGATAGAAGATTTATGCTAGTACGATAGTACGATAAAAGATTTATGCTAGTACGATAGAAGATTTATGCTAGTACGATAGAAGATTTATGCTAGTACGGTAGTACGATAGAAGATTTATGCTAGCACGATAGTACGATAGAAGATTTATGCTAGTACGATAGAAGATTTATGCTAGTACGATAGAAGATTTATGCTAGTATGATAAAAGATTTATGCTAGTACGATAGTACGATAGAAGATTTATGCTAGTACGATAGAAGATTTATGCTAGTACGATAGAAGATTTATGCTAGTACGATAGAAGATTTATGCTAGTACGGTAGAAGATTTATGCTAGTACAATAGAAGATTCCTATTAACGACGGATGACTGTTGGACGGAAATGATAATGTCTTTGTTTTAGTCATACAATAAATTAAGTGTGCGATACATTGTCGCGGCTGGTAACATTCATTCTTAAAGACAGTCGATTAATAACAACATGAGCAACAGTAAATAGGCAAAAATGCAACGATTAACAGCTTGACAATAGCCTTCTTTTACTTGCTATTGTATACTCAAATTAGCGGATTATTCGTTCTTATATATTTCATCAAACTTCTCCATAATTATATAGATTTCTAAAACTGATTTTAACGTCCTATTCAACACATATTGAAGTTATATATACGACGGCGAGCTCTTCCGACTACATATTTTCTGGACACTTTTCTGATCACCAGTACAAAATTACCCTACCACGAGGCGGACAACTCATGCATAGGGTATGACCTACCGCGACCGAGCTAACCTCTACGCCACGGCCGCGGCATAAAATCACATCAACATAAGCAAATATAACATCTTAACTATATCTATACCGTTAGTTGCTGGTTGGTTACAGAGAGGTGCTGCTGTGGTGACAGGACTCCCAAATAAAAAATCTGAAATAAAAAACAAATTCATTTGTAGTGATAGAATAATGATATAATATTTATAAGTTACACGTTTAGCTCTGTCAACTTGAAGGCATTTGTAAGTGTCAATCTAAGAGTCGGAAGTTCGAATCCCGGATAGGACATATTATTTGGAAATTTAGTCAAGAAATGTCTATTGGAATAAAACATTGACTTAGCTCTTGGGCAAGAGTGATAGTTACCAGTTACTGACTGATAGCTCGTGTTTAGATATAATATCCTCTCCAGGGATAGTGAGCAGAAAAAATTAACGATGCTACATGGCCATTAATGTATACAGGGCACTCCAAAAATTACCTATACAGGTGTAAAAACTAGTTTTTTATTAAAATAATGAAATGTTATTATAGTGAGAAACTTGAATGTTTTGTTAAGAAAATTAATGACGCCTAAAATAATGAACAACCAGTCTTCACTACAACTGTTGTAGTAAATGTATTTTGAAGTGAGACAAATGTGACTGAAAAGCAAAGATACAATTACGACAGGCTAATTAGAGATGGCTCCAATCATATGATAGCAAACATGTTATGCCAGAGAGTATATATTATATACTTGCCTTGACAATCAACTCCAGCATCCTGTCTATGGGTACAATTATGTGCAAACCAACCATTCGATATACATTGTGAAATATCATGTTCGTAACCACTGCATTGAAGGTCATCAAGCATTATTGGACCGCTACCTTGGCAGAAATAGGCGTTGTGATAAGCTCTGGCTTCACTGAAATTTGATATATTTTGTGCAGGTGATTGTAATTTCAATAAAACAATGTAGAAAATAAATTGTACAAGTATTCGGTTGATTGAATCGAATAAAAAAACAATGTTTTCGTTGTGTCATCATTGCGGATTTAATCAAATAAGTAATGTTACTCAATATCAAATGAATACTTTGATAAATTTTACATATATCACACAAAGATTACAGTATTAAATAAGCTTTGTGTGAATTGTGGATATTTTCATTAAAATGACTATATACAAGTATATATTCAAACGAAAAAATTAATGCCGTTTTAATGAAATGGACATTGCAATGCGTCATTATACGGAACTTATTTTAATATATTTTAGCTATTATGATCAAATATGCCTACTTGCAACAGGTTTTACATGAAAGCAACAATATATGGTATTTATTTTAACAAAGCAATAATATGAAGTGTAGTGAAAAAAACATACAGCGCACACTTACTATTGTCCAACATAGAATCCAAGCATTCTACAGATAACTTTAGCATCAAAATGATCAAATTCATCATCACAGATTGTACCCCATTGTCCTTGGTAATATACTTCTACACGTCCACGATAATAAGTATCTCCATCAACTAATCTAACTTGGACTATAGAAGGACAACAAATGTAAAACTTTCGACAAAATCAGAAAGACAACCTCAGAAATGTCAAAAGACATAGTACACACTTTTTTGTAACTTTAAAATTACGTAACTTCATATCAAATATAGCAACCCTGACCCGCCACTACCATTTAATAGGGATATTAGCTCACCTGAGCGAATTACTTTGCAGTTGGGTCTAGCAAAACCTTGTATAAGGCATATCACGGCGGTCGCCATTCCTGAAAGGCTGAATCTCTTTAGCTGATACAATGCACATCAATCAGTCCGTCAATGACTGACACGTTTTTTTTGCTAACGCCCTGGAAAACCTACCAGTGTCTTTCCTAATCAAAAAAGTACGACGTCACTATAGAATGCAATCTGTTTAAAACCCGATCTGAAATTTTCCGCTCGCCTACTCGCTATTTTAGATCTGGCCTTTTTCAAACGAAGGTCACGTTCAGGTGACCTTTTCTCATCATACTATTCATGACGAAATTGTTATGATACGTAACTTGTTTACATCGTCTAGGTCATGCAATTTGAAATGAGTGCCCAATCACAGACTGTGAATAATACCGCTGTTAAATTAGCATGCAAACTGTGGTCTAAAAATAGAAATTACGAAATCAAAATGTGATTACATGTAATAGTGTTTTGTCTAGATGAAAGCTACGCATTGATTGGTCGACACAAAGTTCATCTCGACATGACCTTCCACAGAGACAGTAGAGATCCTGTACGACAATGCTCTACAGGATATCTGTTTACGGAGATTGTATAGAATGTTGAAAAGGAATAATTTTCCAGGGTGTTAACAAAATATGTAAAACTGTAGTTTAAGATGTGATATGCAGCAAACAGTTTTCACTTTTCTGCTTAGCATCTCTGTCACTGACAAGAATTAAAAGACTTACAGCTTTTTAGAACTTTGAGTCTAGGCAGTATATAAATTCATCTTTTTTCTTGAAACCGTAACATTTGTAATTTCATAGTCAAGTGGCATTGCCACCTTGTTGACGGGAATTATAACCAGCCGTGAACAGGAATCAAACTCGATAAAATCCGTGACCTCTACCACGACTACAACTGTTTGGTATTGAAAATATGGTACCAATTTCAGTTAGAAAGGGTATATTTAGAAATGAATTAGAATAAATAGATGCAACTCAAGCTGTTACCAGGTTCTTTGGTGGTCCCATGTCTCATCCAAGGACGCTCGGTTGAAATGGCATAACCTGTAAAGAAAAAAACAATATTGTACATTGTGCGAGTAAGTAATTGCATTGTATAGTCTAAGTTTCATGCTCACGCACGTTCACCGACTTTACAGCTATTACCCCTGGTCATCGGGCTACTGGTATCTATCTATCAATCTCCCTGGGGAGTCTTTAAACTCCGCTTAGTGCAGCCGACACTTTGGCGCAACGGAATTATACCACCGTCGCAGGTACCCATTTACATCTGGGTGAAGTGAAGCAATCGAAGGTAAATTTCTTGCTGAAGGAAATAGGCATGTGCCCCTGATGGGGTTCAAACCCGGGACCTCTGGATCCCTAAGCGCGTGCCTACCACTAGACTACTGCTCCTTGCAATTTGTAAGTGACTCCTCAAATATTTGAATGTTATCATTTCAACCGTCAGAATTGAATTCCACTATCAAGGACAATATAACTTTTATAAAAAGGATTGTCTTTATCAAAATGGTTGAATGAGTTCTTATTAAAGCGTGTAATTACTAGGAACTGAATCCAAAATGAAATGATACAGCATTAGTAGCAATCAAATTCAATTTTGCAAAATTATACAAAGCAGTGATATGTTGTATGATAATTGTATTACTGTTACAATAGTATAAAATAAGATATAAAAAATTACATTACAACATAGTAGAGTAGAATAGAACAATTTTGTTGTTGGAAATCATTTGGATAAGTTTCTTGAGCAAGTCAACGAAACGCTTGAAGATAAAATAAGACGTATACTTGTGTAAAACATTGTTTAAAGCTAGAAAGTCGTGACATCTTCATTGAATCATTAAAGTTATCATATATCAGCGTAAAACTGCAAACTTGATTCATAAAGCGTGCCAAGGCAATTATTTACGTACGAAATGTGCATGGGAGGCGTGTACAACATTTTTACAGGTGACACAGTATCAGGGTTAAAACTATAGTCTCAAATTCAAACATTTGCATTGAGAATATGATAATTCAATTTATAATTGGTCCCTAACTAATTTTGCTATCCAATTACACTTGCAACAAAATACAGAGCCGAACTCTGGAATTTTTTCCGATTAAAAAATAATTAAGACAAGTGAAAGTAGACACGCGATCTTTAACATTTTGGTACATTCATCGTCGGTAACCCACGGTACTCATACATTATTATCGTTGACGTAATACCCTGGGTTACCGAGGATGGGTACATTATGACGACCATAAAGTATTTCGTACACCGGTATAAGTATTTTAATGTGCCAAAAAGAACTAACTATATCTGTGATAACAAAGAGGAAACACTTTAAATAAATAATAGTTTTACAGAGTACGCCTTCTTCTTATAGATTGCTATATAAACCTATCAATTGACAATCAAACCTTTTTTCATAAATAGTATCAACATATGATGTCGAGAGTGAAATTACATACCATTAATTGATCCAAGGACAGCAAGTAAACAAAATATTGACGAGGCTAACGCTGAAGATGACATAGTTGAATACTAGAAGAAATCCATATAGCAAATGATGCCCCAATATAAAATCCTCTAACATATTGATAACAATCGGTTATTATCAAGATAACTGATATAAATTATCAGTGATATGGGGTATGATTGCTATAACTACTGTTTATGTCGTACATAAAAAGATAAAGGTCAAACAGAAACTGTACATGAGGGAACTAACTTATGTTATGTAATTCAGAGACTTAATAGAAATATTGATAGACATAAAGCTACACCTTTTTTCTGTATATATTACTAGCGTGTGTGTGTGAAGAATTTAGTAATCGCAAATATAACGCAGAGGAGATGAGAGGGATTTCGATTCCTGAAGTCCTGACTTCAAAATCTAGGTACAACAGATTATATCATTCCATGATGAAAGGCTTAACCAGTGCCGGTAATGTGTCCACGTAAACCTAATAGTCGATAACCATACATAACCTTATAACATGTTGATACACAGCTAAAATCCTATTAAAAATTAAATAATTGCTTCACTGTGCAATAAAAACTGAAAATTATTATTTTTAGGATAACACTTTCACAACAATGTTTGATAGGAATTGTTTGCAAAACTGCGTAGATCGGTCATAAAATCCGGTACGCTTTTTACAATAATATATCGATTCCAGTTTTGCCGTTTAGAGACAACTGTGAGTATAAAAAGCAAATAAGCTACCTAAGCAAATAATGTCACGTAATACTTCCTAATAAAAAATGTGGCTACTTGGTCGTGTTAATTATCATCCGGTACTTTTTGGATTTGAATGGACGATTTTCAGCCAAATTATTTGATATATTACATACAATGTATATGTCGTCGTTAGCCTATCACGTGGCCGCCGCATGCAAGCAAAGCAGCCTAAATGTGTCCGAGTTCTGATTTATCTGTAAATTTTCAGAATTAGACTTTTCAAATAGTCATCTTTCAAAATGTGACTACATGTTTAGATTATTTTTATCAGCCATGTGTCTGCTGACCACAAGTTTGAAACGACTCAGAGTACTGCGGTTTAAGTAAGGATTGATTAGGTCCAGAACTGGCTGTAGTTTAAAACACAACAATATATGTATGCAAAATAGTCAAAACTCACTTCAATTGTAGGAAAACTTTTTGTAAAGAAACATGATCAGTTGTATTGGAACAATACAACTCTTGAATCACGACTTTTAAATACATTCAAATAGCTACATAACTTTATCACTGTAATGTATAAGTAATGTTCACCTTCTCTGCTTATTGATATCAAACATATCCGTCTTAATATCTGATATAAGATTAATAATTGATAAGCTGTTTGATATATGACAATTTTCGTGACCTAGACCCGGAAGTAACGATAGTGTTTTTCAAGTATGTCTTTAATTTGAATAATAATTTAGCAGGGATAGTTAACACGATAACACATTATCAAATCATTGAGTATATTAATCTTAAAAGTTGAAATTTTATCTACTTTCATTAATTACAACCATGTGTATGGTATATATTTATTGTTACACTATTTTATTGTTATTTTTGTCAATGTATGGTGTTTTGTACAACATAACAATATTGTGGCGATCAGATTTTTTGTTTATTGACAATTGACAGTCCTGGATCTCTGGCTTTTAACCTAGTACTAAGCACATACCCTTGTCAGTTGCAGATAATAATCCTACTTGATTCATACGTCGGTGGAAGAATGGCGGAAGAAAATATTACATGACCAAACAGATGTGTAATAGTTACGCGAATGATTGAAACATATTGACTAATTTGCCATCAGATACGGCACAATTGATGTTAGTGATTTTCTTATATTCATAATGGTTATATACATTGTGCCAACTTAAACCAGGATCGATAGCGCAGTTGGTAGCGCGCCGGAATTTGGAAATTCGTGCCCGAGGGGGTGCGGGTTTGAATCCTACCCTAAGGTTATACCCTTCCATTTAAATTGGATAATAATGTCGATTTTCCTCCATTGATGAGATAATATGAAGAAGTTTCCGGCTTGTGGAAGGGTAGGTGAGTACTGGTTATAGACAATGGTCCAGGAAAGCTAGGTTAGGTACGCTTGACGTCGTAAAATTACCTAAATTGTGTTGACACGGCGTTAAATCTAGTAAAAAAACAAAAACAAAAAAATAATGTACCCACATAATTATTTGGATTTTATTCTGATTTCGTCTGGCTCATCTATGCATCCGATTACTGAAAACGCAATAACGCAATCAGTACATGTGTGCCGATTGATATCATAAGTAATAAATATGAAGCATAACATTAACATTGCATTCATGTTTTATTTTCAATTTCGTTTAAAGCATAGTCTTAAAGACAGACGACAAGGTTAACAAGTTCGCTAAACAGGTAAATTAACATACATTGACATATCTTAACCTAGCATCAGTACGCAATCGTAATTGCATAACACTATTATTGATTGTATAGTTACAACTTGGTTCATTCAAACTCAATTCAACTTATTCTTAATCAGTAGTTTCATTACTATCAACTGGGTTGTCATTGGCTTCATCTTCAAGCGAAGAATCTACCACGACGGCATTGTAAAATATTGAATCGTCCTCAGAAACATCATTGACAACAATAGGATCTTCGGTTACGTCTTCATCATCAGCAGCAACTGATTCAACATAAATTGAATCCACATTAACAGGATCTCCTGGGACGGCAGTTTCAAGTTCTTGGTCGCCTGGTCGATAAATCACATTTCTTCTTATAATTGGATTACAAGCTTGCGTACAATCACGTGAATAATCATGAGCACCACAGAACTTGGCATCGCAGAAAACATGAATGCCTTGTTGATTTTGAGAGTATTCAAAATCTTGGAATACAAAGCGTGTTTCATGAGATGATTGTGATATAATGTGTGTGTTCGAGTCGACTTCACATCTGTAAAAATAAAAAAAACCCAAACCAATTAAATAATTCATTTCACGGAACTACACAATCATTTGTTTTAGACACTAGAACCAATTAGACAATTAGTTCTTGATCAAAATGCTCCATCTAAATATGACGATTATAAAATTCTACATTCCATCCAAAAATTTACTTAGACTAAGCAATAACGATTGCATTGAATTGCTCTTCATTTTATTAGTTTCAGCCACCGATTAGCTAGCTAGACATTTTCGTATTTAAAGTTACAGCCTGATAGTTAGAATTGTATGACGCGTAGTTATTACCTGAGGTAACTAATCCTCAAGGGAGATTAATTCAAGTTTAACCTTTCAATGTAAATCTACTTGAAACAGCCTGGCATTGTCTGACGTACCTGCACTTATGTTTACTCTTTTTGGAATTTAATACTTGTACATTCAACATTTGGAAGAATTTAATAAAGTGATAACAATTGACGACTACGAAGTTATTTATCATAATATACCGCATTGTAAACATACCCGTTTCTTATTAGGTAGTACTTCAAATGGTCGGCTGAATATTCGCTTGGCTTTGCGTAACAAGTATGCACACGCATTCGTACATTCCAGTCAGTTGCATTTGTGAACACTTTGACATATACATCTTGTCCAACGGTTACTGACAATGGATATTGTAACTTGTATTGGTAGTTTGGATCGGTATAAAACATCATGTTGACTGAGAAATGACTTTGGCCAGAAACTTGTTGATGTGAACCATGATAATTATTATGGTCAATGTGACCTGAAATATTTAAAAAAAATTGAAAATTAAACAAAAAAGATTTTGCAAGTAAAAATGCAATTTTTATCACGTCAGCCCATTTTAATAAGCCACCCAAATGTTGCAGTTTGTAATTTGTTTGTTTGTTTGTTGGGTTTAACACCGTAGCAGCACATTGTATAGGTCATATAACGGCGGTAAGTCAGCCTACTCACTCCTCCTGGAAAGGCTAAATATCTAGATTTAACTGGTAACTAACTACTAAGCGCACACTATCGTCAGTGACTGACAACTGCCCTACATAATTAAAAACCATTGGTAGGAGGGAGAATGGTCGAAGAAATATTTTCATGACCAAGCTCTACGAAATTATGTCCCGCCCGGAAATCGAACCCACGACCCCTCAATCAGTAGACTTGCGTGCTACCAGATGAGCTAGCCGGGCGGCTTCATTAAAAAATTAAACGTTCATCTAATAATAAATTTATTCGTCAACGACCTGGTCAATGGTAGATCTGAAAATAATTGCTAAATATCAATCCGATCAATTTCAATTAGGTATGCAGTTTGTTGTTATCAACCCGGGTCGATAGCGCAGTTGGTAGCGCGCCGGGATTTGGATACTCGTGCCCGAGGGGGTGCAGGTTCGAATCCCACCCGGGGAGGTTATACCCTTTCATGAAAATTTGACATTGGTTAGATAATATGGAGAAGTTTCCGGCCATGTGGAAGGGTAGGTGAGTACTGGTTATAGACAATGGTCCAGGAAAGCTAGGTTAGGTGCGCTGGACGCCGTAAAATGACCTAAAATTGTGTTGACGCGGCGTTAACTCCAATAAATAAATAAATAAATAAATAAAATAAATAAATAAAGCATGCAGTTGTTATCAAATTGTGCGCAAAATTCGTGTGTTTTTCCATCATATCATTATCAATGGCTCTTGATATACTTTTAAATCTAAGTTTTACATAGAATTGAACACAAATGAACCATTAACTTTAAAACAGTATGAGAAAGTTAGTTTTTTCAAGAACAATGGGTTCATTTGCAAGACTAATTGCTTAACAAAAAGTAATCGTCTGTCAAAACTTTCAGATTTCTTAATAGTGAAGCAAACAAACCTTGTTCTGCATTAAAATTACAGAAAGTTACATCCGATTGTCCCTATTTTTTAACTCATAATTTTTAATTATAATAGAACACAGAAAGGTATGAGTTAGATTTTATTATTTATCGCAATTTTGTATGCTAAGCAAACGGGATGTTTTTATATTACAAAACCTCTCAAATAGAAATAATTGTGATTTAAGTTAATCAATTGATCTTTAAGTCGTTCGATTACATTAGAGTTAGATAAGTTTTGTATTCTAGTTCCGTTGTATTGGCAAATAATAAATTATTGTACATTGACACACATGATTAAATATATATTTTAGAATTATACAACATACCTGACGAAGTCATGTTTGATGATATGTCACACTCAACTCCAACTGTCCAGTTATAGTGTCTTATAATGTATGAATGATAGGGATCATGCTCAGCGTACACAAGTTCATTACTATAAACAAGTTGATTGTTTCTATTCTAGAATAAAAAGAGATACTGTATCAATATATGTAAGTGCATATTGCATACAGGAAAATGATAGTGGGAAAAAACAGAAACATTAATTGCACAGGTAATAAGTTCTTGATCTTGCTACTTCTTTGGTGCGTCATTTTTATAACAAGGAGTTGCAAAATTATCTATCTGATTGCGTTTTGGCATTGTATAAGATCTGTATGAAGACTATACATGTATGACAAAATATAGAGAAAATAGTTACTAAGCACAAAATATAACTCAGTGTTAGTGTAATTTTCAATCCGCTTCTTAAAATAATCATACTTCATCTTACCATTTCTTGTGTCAAACATTCTCTTAGACCTTGATTAAATCTCAACACGTTCCATGATTCAATACCATTACACTGGTTCTCTCCAAGATATATATCAGATGCTCTAGCATCTGGGTATATAAGGCGTAGCTTGTACATATCAATTCTTATATCCCAACCAGATTCATCACAGGTAACTAGTATAGCGCTTTGAATCGAGATGGTATCTACAATACAGTAAAAGCCCCGTTTTCAAAAGCAACATTGTATTTTGATTGCAAAGAAATAGACGTTTAATCTATTATGGATATCTCTAATGGACAAGATTTTTTAAATAAATGCAAATAGTGAAATAGAGCCTAAATATGTTTGTGCTATTTATTGCATTTCAAAGTGAAAGTAGATCTAAACCAATAGTAAAATTTGGTTGTCAATACTTGAAACAATAGTTTTGATCACAATATGTTTAAGATATAGTCTTTTTATGGATAAAAACTACTCTAATTACATGATTAAGCTCTAAAGCTATTTTGGATCATGTATATTGAACATGAGCGTATAAATGAATAAATCGTGCACTTATAAAGTATCCCACTTTTTTAAGAAATGGACACTTTGTCCAATTCAAATTTAGAAAGCAGAATGGTTTGAACAGTTTATCGCGTCTCTATTACATGCAATATTTTGATAACTTTGTGGTTGTTAAACATTTTTTAAGTATACTGTTAATGAGTATATCTTCACATAGTAGCTTTAAAACTGATATCACGTTGGTATGATAGCATCTGTTAATATCATCAAATCCCTTTGATATATTTTGTCTAACACTGTTTTCTGTTTACTAGACGGCCGATCTTTATTTCAAATAAAGTTGATACCGTATTATACGAGCAGTCCACTAAATAGTGAAAGATATGTAAACAAAGCTTATATAGATTTTAGGAAGTTTTAAGATAAATCATCAATACATTTGGCGCTGTATAAGTTAACGTAATAAAAATGATGTGGTCTCAATTGATCAAAAAGGGTACATGCTATTTTTACTTTGTATTCACAATTTAATATGTCTATGTGGAACTCAATTGGGACTTTTTATCATCATCATAAGCTCAATATAAACAACACGACATTTACTAGCAGCAGTTCGAAAACCTTCAATCTTCCGTAACACGTTTTGTGAATAAAAATGTCAAATGCAAAAATCTACTACTATGGATTGACAAATAAAAACAACTAAGTTAACAGTTGAAATGTGGTCATTACTAATACAAGTTTGACGCAATATACCTGATGTTGTCTGCCTGTACCACCATGGAGTAGTAAATCGTGTTGGATAAGTCGATGTTTCATAGTAATATTCTGTAATAATGAACCATATGCAAAATAAGATGTTAAAACATGCTCTTGAGCAGTCAGGGTATAAATAAAAGTATCGAAATATTAGAGAATATTTATAGATCACTCAAATGACATACATATTATAATATTACAACGAGGTGACCCTTTAAGTAAAACACATGCATTACTTTAAGTAATTATGTTATACTTATGTAAATTTAGTGCAGTTTAAAGTGTAATCGCATTGGTTTTAAAATGAGGCTGTGAAAAACTTTACATCATCCGACACAGGTAACGATGCATATTCGTTATAAGAAAAATATAATCAAAAAGTAACATATTGGCCTACCATGACAATTCAGACTGGCATCCTCGTTATGATTACAGTTGTTTGTGTTCCATGGGCTTGAACTACACTGAGTAATGTCTGATTCATAACCATAGCAACTTAGATCATCGATTATTATTGGACCAGTTCCACTGCCATAGCGTGCTGACTGGTAAGCTACACCATAGCTAAAATATGTATATGTGATAAATATATTCTATATTTTTTATTAAGTTCGTTTGGTTCACTTTTTAACAAATGTTTATTTGTTTACCAAACCGGGCTTCATTTCATGAATACACTCAAGGCAATTCTCTTATATATTATTATTGATATGATACAAATATAAAAGAATACGATTGCAATAGAATTTCTTTGTCAGTACGCTTAACAAAGCATAATTTCATTAACGCTGTCTCCGTAACACCGATACCTTTCACTGAGTTTTGATTTTTCAGCAAGTGCGATATATGTACTTACTCTGATCCTCTATATTGTCCAAGCATTCTACAAATAACTTTGACATCATTGTGATCAAAATTGTCATCACAGATTGTACCCCATCGTCCTTGGTAATATACTTCTACACGACCATAATAATAGCTTCCACCAACCAATCGAACTTGGACTGAAAAGCGAAACCAATTATCAATATTTAATGTCACATTACTCTTTTTTAAAATTCATACCGTGTTAAGAATTCATGTATAAGCAACCATTCTCCAGAAACAACTAGAATGAAAAGTAAATATACTCCGAAACTTATTTGAGCTTATATAAAATAAATATGTTATATATAATTGAATAAAAAATGAATATTCCCGACGCAGAACGAGGGAAACGAATCAAGTTTATAACAGTGTTTAGGTTCGGCCATATCATTCGGAACACCTCGACCTTTCTTGAATGAATAATCTCGGAAGGATTCGTGGGGGTCTTCACTGGATTTTTGTGATTTTTGTGATTTTACTACCTACGAGAGGCGAAGCACGTTACGGTTACACAAAATAGTTCTCGAAGTATACACACAGATCTTTGTCTAAACATATTTATTTGTTTTTAATTGAACAAATATTGTTTATCGGTATCATTGAAATGTGTAATTTCAAATTTACGGACTTAAAACGAAACTTCAGTCATCGCCTTAACGATCGTGTATTTGTTTACTTCAACACCGGTTTTTCAAAACTGGCGTCTAAATATGTCCGAGGTTATTCGTAGCGAATGGCCGAGGAGTTCCGAATGCGGCCATATATGAACAAAATGTATTTGAAACAATGAAAATACATTCCATATAAAATTAAAACCCTTGAAGCACTGAATCAACGATTTATTGAAAGTGAGGAACAGAGCCGAGGACAAACAAATATAAAAGAAAGATAATGGAGCAGATTTTCCTTATAGTGACATTGAACTCTTAAACTTGTTCGGGAACACATTTCGTTTCTAAATGCAAAAAGTTGACTAAACGGAATACTTTCATAACTAGACTCTATGTGTATTTTGATCAAGACATTTTGTTACGAAACGCAAAATTTTTCATAAACCAATATTCACTTAATGCAATTAATTGGAACAATTATTTTACGCAGAACAATGATGGCAATGATATATAACATTAATTTCCCTGTTTTATATTAACACATCAGCTTGGATTTTAGAAGCAAATTGTCTAAAAGCATTTCACATACACCATAATAGTGACAAACATTTCTACCTTTTGAACTGGATGTAGCATGTAACCAATAAGGATAGCCTAGAATTAAAAAAGAAAGATATTAGTAAAAATTCATAATTAACTCTTCGTAATGCGATGTTACATAAAATTGAAAGAACAGTAATCATGTTGTTAATCGCCGGATAAATTAGATTTTATGATTCTTCGTTTGATATCTTATGTATATGTAATATAAGATATAGACTAAGATTTCACAATGTGGATAACAATTACTCTTTACTTTGACAGTTCATTTCATCAGATGCAGCAGAGAAAACTTAACAGCTCAGTAATGTCATATTTGACTAAAATGGTGGATTTACTTATCGCTGAAAGTAACAACTGGTGCCGAAAATAAAGTTATCTATCAGACCCAACTGCAAGTAAGCATGTATTTACTATTGATTTTGATACCTATTTTGTATACTGTATAGTTCTAAAAGATGTTCTTTTAAACAATTTTACCTGTAGTACGTTCATGATACCACGATGGTCGTACATCAGCAGTTGATGATTCTGGATGATATTCTAGAAAGCAGTTAAAAGATATATTAGAGAAAGTACATGCAGTTTAAAGCATTATTGACAGCTTAATGATTAAATCAAACATGTTTGTAATGCAATTTAAAACCATGTGCAAAATAAGATTGTTAACATGCTCTTGAGCAGTTATGGTATGAATAAAAGTATCGAAATCGTAAGACAATAATTATAGATCACTCAGATGACATGCATGTTACAACGAGTAGCCCTTTGGTTAAAACACTTGCTTTACTTTGATTAACTATTAACCAATTACGTAATACATTGTAAATTTAGTACAGTGTATTGGTTATATACAAAGATATTGAAATGAGGTTGTGTAAAACTTCACTTCATCTGACTAAGGTCAGGATGCAATTTTGTTTAGTGTGTAGAAGATATTAGCAAAAGTCAACATATACCATGACAATTAAGACTGGCATCTTCTGAATGAGAACAATCGTGACTGTACCATGGATTTGAAGTACACTGAGTTATGTCTGATTCATCACCATAACATCCAAGCTCATCAATTATTATTGGACCACCTCCACTGCCATAGCTTGCTGACTGGTAAGCTACGCCGTAACTGTAAATGTGTTATACTCAATAAGGTTATTTCATACATATTATATCAAGCATTAAGACTTGTCTAAAATTTGCAGATATCAGAATACAAAGTGTACAGGAAAACTGGGTTTAACGCCGTGTCAACACAATCAATGATTGTTATATTACTGCGGCAAACGCAATAAGTCTAGCTTTCCTGGTAACTTGTCTTTAACCAGTACTCCCAACTCTCTCATACGGCCTGCAATTCTAATTATTGTCAATTTTTGTATGAGCATGCATAATGTCACCAATGGGATTCGAACCCGTACTTAGTTCAGGACTCTAGATTTAAAATCCCGACTCGCTTCCGACTGCGCTACAAATTATTTCACATTTTTAAATTAACGTTTATAAGACTGAATTGGTAAACATTCGATTTAAACCATATTGATGGCCATTAGTTTTATCTGTAATATAGATATAAATATTTTCATTGTTTGTTAAGATAGTTCACTATGACATACGTTTCTATGACAATCGAAATTAGGCTTCATTTCCGAAATACATTCAAAGCATTCGTTAATTATTGATGCGATACAAAGAAAAAATACAATTGCATTTAAAAGCTTTGTCAGAACTCGACCAATATTAAACTAGACAACAATGCCTCAAAAGCTATAAGCCGCCCGGCTAGCTCAGTTGGTAGCAGGCAAGTCTACTGATCGAGGGGTCGTAGGTTCGATTCCCGGGCGGGGCACACTTTCGTGGAGCTTGGTCATGAAATTATTTCTATAGCCATTATCCTTCCTACCAATCTTATTAATCTAAACTATTAAATTTGCGAGTTTCCTGTTTTGTGGAAGAAACTGCGCAGCAGTGAATAACTCTTTTGTTTGTCGCTGGAGCACCTATATACCGGCATATCAAGTTGACAATTCTTTTTTGACAAAGCCTCTTGATATTTGCAAAAACTACCAAAAATCAACAAAAATAATAGGGTTTTTTGTGTCTAAAAATAGACCAAACTCCCCGCAGCGGTTATTTCCCTTTATTAAATCAATAAACATGCCTGTTTCGAGGAACAGTTTCGAGAACTGTCATTACCTAAAGCCCGTGCTTGCACGGGCTCCCATCTCGTTATGTAGAAAAGTTGTCAGTTACTGACGAAAGTATGCGTTTAGTTGTTGGTAAACAGCTAAAGTCAGGAGGAGTGAGTAGTTTGACTGTGTTGCTACGGCATTAAACCCGACAAAAACAAACAGAACAAACTCAGAAGCTATGTGAACTTTCACTTTTTATGAAAAATTGAATTTTGAAAACTTCTCACGACGAGCAATGTGTCTACTTACTCTGATCCCCAATATTGTCCAAGCATTCTACAAATAACTTTGACATCATTGTGATCAAACTCATCATCACAGATTGTACCCCATTGTCCATGGTAATATACTTCTACACGTCCATAGTAATAGCTTCCATTAACCAATCGAACTTGCACTAAATATAGTAACCAAATTATAAAATTTCAGTCACTCTTAACTAACTCTTATCTACCAAATTATACTGTGTTATGAATATAAGCAATGTATTCTCAAGAAACAACTCAGTTGAATAAATGATATAATAGAAAAACGTTGATATGAATTATAACTATTATGTCGGACGTTGTTCAAGTGTAAAAATACAGTTTATAAAAGTGGTCGGTCATATCAAAATATTTTTTTGAAATAAAGAAAATGCATTCCATAATAAAAACTAATATTGTCATCGTCATGAAATGCAAAACTTGCCCACAGGCCCCTGTTTTATATTTTATATATGAGGCTGGATTTCGGAGCAAATTGTCAAAAACACTTTCTATACAGTGACAAAACATATCTACCTTGTGAACTGGACGTAGCATGTAACCAATATGGATAGCCTAGAATGAAAATGAAAGAAAATAGTAAAAAATCATAATAAGCTATTCGTAATGCGATGATACAGAAAATTGAAAGAACAGTAATCATGTTGTTAATCGCCGGATAGCCATCACCATTTACTATTTTAGAATTTAGGACTCTGTGTTCGATATTTCATGTACACGTACTATATAACATAGACTAAGATTTTCTCAATGGGGTCAACATTTACTCTTTAATTAGACAGTTCATTACATCAGATGCAGACAAAACTTAACAGCTCAGCAATGCTCTATTTGACTAAAATGGTGGATTTACTTATCGCTGAAAGTATCAACTGGTGCCGAAAAAAGTCATCTATCAGACAAAAATGCAAGTGAGCATGTATTAACTATTGATTTTGATATATATACTAATGGACAAAAGTTTTGTGCGGTCTACAAAAACCATAATATCTTTTTTGTTTGTTATTGCAAACAAATGCCAAATGTATGAGTGTGCAATAACAAACAAAAAAGATATTATGGTTTTTGTAGACCGGACAAGACTTTCGTCCATTAGAATATACTGTTAGTTGTTAAAAAATGTTGTTTTAAACAATTTTACCCGGTGAGCTAGTACGTTCATAATACCACGATGGTCGTACATCAGCAGTTGTTGAATCTTGAAAGTATTCTTGAAAACAAATAAAAGATATATTAGAGCAAGTACATGTAGTTAAAAGCATTATTGACCAGTTTAATGACTAAATCATACATGTTTGGATTACAATTTAAAATAGCATTGATTAAAGAAAAATACTTAGATTGAAATGAATGAAGTAGTACAAAACGTACTTCGATAGATAACCTTAATTGCTAAAGTGCATTGCTAAACAAAAGAAAAAAAAACAAATTCGTTTCCAAAACAGATAAAAACGAAAAAAAGCATGTCTACTTTAGATATTTAAAATTTTTTCTTTCTTAGAGAAACAAATATATTTTTGATGACATAATCTATACTGAACCAAAAAAGAAACTTTCGCCAAGTTTGATTGTAGATATGTTAGTACAGTTTCAATCCTTTTGGCTGAAAGCTTACATTTTTGTAAAATAATGTATTGTGGTACTTTTAAAATCGTCATTTTGGAGAAAAGGATCAGATTGATTGTTGAATTTTAAATTAAAAAAAGGTAGGGGTCGTTTCTAAAGTTAACAATCAGTAGCGTGTGTGACCACCGTGGGCGATGCTGACTGCCTGACAGCGACGTCGCACAAGTTTGTTAATGTCAGCCTGTGGAATATTATTCCATTCTTCAAGCAATGCAGCTCGAAGGTCGTTGGTGTTGTTTGGAGGGTTCGGACGTCGACGTACGCGTCTATCCAGATTATCCCAAAGATGTTCAATATTGGGTTCAAATCAAGACTTTTTGAGGGCCAGTCGTCGATGGAATCAACGTTATGATTTTGTAAATACTGTATTATTGACACAAGCAACAGTTTTACAAGCTACTACATATATATATGTGTGTGTGTACATCTAAGTGGTACCCTTGAACAACTGGCACATACTTTGCGAAAGTTTCTTTTTTTTGGTTATATATTAATGAGATAGGAGAGCTGTGAAACCATAAACCTTATATCTATTATTTTCTGAAGGGAGAAGTAGTTGTCGGCGTATTGTAGTAATGCAATGCATGAGAGTTAGGTTGGCCACCGAAGATAAATATTAAAGACTTATACAGACTTACCAAAGCAATTTACACCAACATCCTCTTTGTGTCCACAGTTACTTGTAAGCCAAGTACGGGATGGACACTGTGAAATATCAGATTCATAACCATAACAGTTTAAATCGTCAATGACTATTGGTCCTGTACCTTCACCGTAATATGCACCACTGTAAGCTACACCATAACTAGAAAACAAATGACATTTGGTCTGTTCAGTGAAATTTTTTTGTTCATTTTGTTTCCAGGTCACCATAGTTCCGTATATGAAACAATTTTAGACGAAGACCTTCTTTTCATACAAGTCGCAATTTCGGTCAAACACAGAACGACACGACGGTTGCTAGGACGAGACCCCAAGATCCTGTTCAGAAAAAATAAAGTGATTTTTAGGGGTCTTATACCATGACATGTATATAACCGTTTTACCATTCCTATATATCCTGAAAATTTTGAAGTTGTGAACTGTCAGATCGATACGTTCAAACAACTACTAAAAGTTGAATTTTAAAAAAATTAGAATGTCCAGATCATCTGGAATATCCCTAGATAAGAAATATACTATTAGCAAAATAAACTAACTTTGATCCTGCATATTGTCCAAGCATTCTACAGATAACTTTAACATCATTGTGATCAAAGCCATCATCACAGATTGTACCCCATTGTCCTTGGTAATAAACTTCTACACGACCATGGTAATAGCTTCCTCCAACCAATCGAACTTGGACTGGATATACAGAACAATAATTTATAAAAAAATAATTAATATTTTAAAGTACCAAAAAATATGAAAAAATGAACAAATGTCTCACTTTGGAGACAAACCAGTACAGTACAACAGAATCATTGTCATATTTAGAGAATTATTAGAAGTAGTTACATAGCCCGTCAAACTACCTCAGTCGGTAGCACACTAGTCTAATGATTGATGGCTAGTGTTTTCGATTCCCAGGTGGGGGTTACTTTCGTTGAAGAGGTTTATAAATGATTTCTACGGCCAATCACCCTCATGCAACTGATTTTACCACTGACCGCCGTGATAAATCCTTATACAATGTGTTCACACGGCGATAAACCATCTCGAAGAAGAAAAATAGTTCGTCGTTTAAATATTTCACAAGATTATATTAACATGACATCATCACATATCAAGTCTATTCCTACCATCTATTACCATCCATCTAGATATAAAAACATAACACTTGAAATTAGGGAATAAATGCATTCAATGATATCTTATTAAAAAATACTAATCTCATCTTGAAATTACACTTGCGTAAATGCATGAATACCGTACAGGTATCTTATAAGTAAGTTTGGTAAAAGATTTTCTATAGCTCGATGGTCTTTCAACAATTAAATAGAATTCATTATCCAAAGATATTAAAGTATATATAAAGTGAACTGTCATAACACAAGCTTAATAACAAATCGTCATTTCATAGATTTAAAGACATGTGTATGGTCACAATGAAATACTTTCACTTCAAATTTATGTTTACATGTATATAAACTCTCCACACAATATATTAATATTAAATGCTTTCAGTTATCTAACTATATCATTCAAATTTGCTATACATATGAAAGAAAAATAAAAGAAACAAAGAAAATAAAATGCTACCTGGGCTAGCTGTTGTGTGATAATTGTAGTCTGGAATAATACAAAAGAAAATGATTGCTTATACATGTATGCATACGTTGGGATTAAAAAATATAAACAATATATTATGTCAATCACCCAAGGATGTAGCTAAACCCAATTCTGAAGGATATTTCATACATAGATAAAAATACAATTTAATACATCGATGACATTGTCTGTTATTTCCCCTTTCAAAACGTCTATGGACGCCTTATGTAGCATACTATTTTGATTCTTCATGTGTACTTAATAGTATATGAAACATTTCTATATTTACATTATAAAGGAATATTTCTGCCACTAGATAACTACATAACTAACACGTTAATTGAATAGTCAACATGTCATTGTAAGATTAAAGATTACAATGATACTTTTAATGTCATTTTCAATAATCAAGTCAAACGTAAATATAAAATTAACTTATATGTACCGTTTGTAGTTTGATGATAACATTGTCTTTGACGTGTAATTGGGTGACCGTGATAATATTCTGCAATGGAAAACACTCCTATCTAATAAAATCCGTTTGTTTTTGTTGGGTTTAACGCTGTAGCAACACATTATATAGGTCGTAAAACCTACTCACTTCTCCTGGGAAGGCCAAATCTCTGGATTTAGTAGTTAACAACTAATAAGCGCATACTTTAAGCTTTGACTGACAACTGCCCTACATAATTAATAAAATCCGTAAGTAAATTACATGTTCAATGGTGATGGCTAAATTCTAAAGAATTGTACGAGTATATATATACCACACATTTTCATTTATTGACATCTCGCCGGACCTTCCCTTTCCCACTTAAGAATGAAAGGGTTAGCGTATACATGGATGAATATATTCGCATGTCTTTGGACACAAAGTATGACTTTGTTAAACATGATAGCCACTTGTGTGGTAATAGTAGCCTCTGCGTATTGTAAATTTAACCATCTGTCTAGTTAGTTGTTTATCCTTACTTACATTGTTGTTGCCACTATGGCCCACAATTGAGACATTTAACCAAATAGCTTAGTAAGTAAATCGTCTAACTATCTATGAATCTATGATACCAAGGATATCGGATTCAATAATGAGATCATTAGTGGTTTGGAAGAAATGTGACATAAAATAGCATAACGACATAATAAACAATAATTTTTAGTTCGATTTAAGGCTATAAATTTTTACATTTTGAGGAATGTGTTCATTAATATGTAATACGCGCTAGTATGTGTATCAAGTAACGTCACGTACTGTAAGGAACTGTCGAGGATATGTGATTAATGATAGGTAAAATATTAGGTTTAGAGAAAAGGTGCTCTCAGGAAACATTGAATAAGACAATTGGCCTTTGCAAGATAACGTTAAAAATTGAAACGCTGCGTAAAGGAACTTACATTATACAATGTATATGTCACATACAATCTATGAATTTAGGCAATGTGAAAAATGCCTAAAAATTCAGGCATTTTGTTAATTTCCTAAATGAGTCAGGCAATTCGTAAAATGCCTGACAATATCTAGGCATATTACGAATTGACTGATTTTTCAGGGGATTTTTTACAAAATGCCTGAAAGTGTCCGGAAAATATAGTTGAACTAGTATATTATAATCTTAATGCTTAATTTATGGTTGAACATTATTTCCATCCAAATAATAATGACTAGTATTGGAAATGTCCATAATCAAGTCTTACATTTTAATTGGAGCGCTCAAACATACCATATTGCAGCCAAAATCAATTGGCCTGTGGACTGCCTGATATTGACCTTGTACATGGTAAACTGTGTCATCCTTAATTTCTTTGAATGTTTTGTTGGGTTTAACACCGTAGCAACACATTGTATAGGTCATATAACGGCGGTCAGTCATCCTACTCACTGTTCCTGGGAAGGCTAAATCTCTGGATTTTAGCTGTTTACCAGCTACTCAGCACATACTTTCGTCAGTGACTGACAAATGTCCTACATAATTAAGAATCATTGGTAGGATGAAGAATGGCCGGAGAAGAAATAAGAAAATAACATGCCACTAGCAACAATTACTTTTCGGGCATTACAGGCAGCCAATATAATGTATTGTCCTGTTTTGATGCACATAAACGAATATACATGTATATCTAAATGTATTTTCTTATAAAATTGTATAACTTTAAAGAAAGAGCAGTCTTATTAAGCATACGAATTCTTCATCAGAACCAGATTTACCCAGGCATATTAAGCTCTGATATTGGTGCAAAATCATTCTATCGGACCTAAGACTGTTACTCTACAACATTATGAATCTTATATGGTATATTGATAACAATGATATTTCTAGGAATTACAGTAGACATAACATACAATTGAACTGCTACGCAATTGCAATGCACTTTATCAAGTCTACAATTTGGAATCAGACGGAGCTACAATAAGCTGTGAACGTAAAAATACATTTTGCACGTTAACATTCCTATCTGATAATTTACTTTCCTTTGTATATCATTGTCATTGACTGCTCAAAGGGATTAAGATTACCATATACATTATTTTATGTAAACAAAGGTAGAAATGGCCATATTCAAATACTATTTGGATAAGAAGGAATGAAATCCTCAAATCTCATGACCGTAAACTACATTCCGGCAATGTGTAAAATATTGAACTTTTTTTCAGGCATTTTGTAATTCGCCTAGAATTTTAGACATTTTACAAAATTCCTAAAATGGCCAGGCAATTTATAAAATGCCTAAAAATTTCAGGCATTTAAAATTGCCTAACTTCACAGATTGTCTGTAACATATAAATGTGAGACTATGATTGCACTATATATTTTTCTTGATAAACCATTGTTGCAACAATAGTTCATGGTGCGGATATACATAAATCGACACACTGCATGATTTCAAACAGTTTTTTAATATTATACTTGCCATAACAATCAACACCGGCATCCTCATAATGGCCACAGTTATGAGAAAACCAACCATTTGATCTACATTGCGATATATCATGTTCATTTCCAATACACTGTAGACCGTCAAGCATTATAGGACCATCACCTACACAAAAACTAGCAGATTCATAAGCTACTCCGTAACTAAGATAAAACATATACAAACATAGCTTATGATAATATTAAATGTTTTAATCGATGAAAATATACGATAGAAGTATCAATTTTATACTTCTACAATTTTAAACCTCTAGCAAAAATCAGACATAGTCATAAAAGAAACTTAGAATAAGATATGTTTTCAACACGTGAGCTCAGAAGATAATAAAAAATTATAATAATAATAATAATTCAAAAATGAAAAGCTGATTGGGTGCGATAAAATCGATCTTACACCAAAGTTGGCGAATATCCTCTATATCTTTCTTCTTAAGTATCGTAGAAGGCAAAAATGAAAACATTACATGAAAATATATTCTAAAACGTTTGTTCGTATATTAGCGTGCAAGTGAGACACAAGAAATCGCAAATAATCTTGCAAAGAATATAAACTTACGATGATCCTTGGTACAAACCAAGCATTCTACAGATAACTTTGGCATCATTGTGATCAAAGCCATCATCACAGATTGTACCCCATTGTCCTTGGTAATATACTTCTACACGACCACGATAATAAGCATCTCCATCAACTAATCTAACTTGGACTATTAAATGACAAAAAAGCATGAATACACGAAGTCAAATTGAAAACATTAGAAACATAAAAATCGAGTTCATTGTAAGTGTAGAAATACAAAAACACTATATAACAATTTGTCGACATCCTTCTTAATAGTAGAACTTAAATTGCCAAGTGCTCAGTGATTTCTACATGCATGTGGCATTGTATTGTAAACATCTTTTTAGCTTTGGTTTAACAGATAAATAAAAATTGGTCAACGGTATTGCAAGTGTTACAAAGCGTTATGATTAAAAATCTTATTCTTCCTCTGCAAAAACTACTATTTTTAGTGAATTAGCATAGAGGTCTTGAATAGGTATCAAATTGTTCAAGTTCAAGTTTTCAAGTTATTTATGTCTAAGTGAGTCACGTAAAGGTTATTAATTCTCAACGAAATTTGTTTAAATAATGCTCCTTAGAGAACATTTTACATATCCATGTAGGTGAGTATATGACAAACAGTGTCTCGACTATAACCGTACAGCCGCCCGGCTTGCTCAGTCGGTGGCACACAAGTCTACTAAACGAGGGGTCGTAAGTTCGATTCTCGATCGGGGCATACTTTCGTGGAGCTTGGTCATCAAATAATTTCTTTCTCCTACCGCTGATTCTAAATCATATAAACAAGTTATTTTTACTAGATTATTTAACGCCGTTTCAACACAATTTAGGTTATTTTACGGCGTCCAGCGCACCTAACCTAGCTTTCCTGGACCATTGTCTATAACCAGTACTCACCTAGCCTTCCACAAGGCCGGAAACTTCTCTATATTATCTAAACAAAATTGACATTATTGTCAAATTTTCATGGAAGGGTATAACCTCCCCGGGTGGGATTCGAACTCTATCGACCAGCGGTATCGACCCGGGTTAATAACTTATCGGTCACTCAAAGAAGTATGCGCCTAGTAACTGGTTAACAGCTAAATCTACAGATACATGTATAGCCTTTTGATGAACGGTGAATATGATTGACTAACTACCGTAATATAATTTGACAAATAAAATGTGTTGTTACGACGTTAATAATGTGTGTTTCTTTCTTAGAACCAAAAAAACTTAAAGAGAATTAAATGTAGATACAAACCTGAATTGGTAGAAATGTTGTAATCATCTGAAACAAATAAACTTTATGAATGAGTTTATGCAAAATCAATTTTCATTTGTAGTACATTTATTTTGCGTAAATTTAATAAAGATAAGGATATTGATTAATTCAGCAAGAAATTATAAGTACTTTTTATAAGTAAATTTTATTGAAATGTGCAAAATCATCTAATCAATGCAAATAGAAATAAATCGACTTAGTGCAAAGCATGTCATTAAATGTAGGCCCTAATACGTTTCCGTACTTTCTATACTTTCTAATTCAAATGAAATTCATACTTTAAGTGTCCACACAATTTATATTGTCTTGGTATTTTGTAATCATAAATTCATATATGTGAATGTATACAAATGTTCATTCATCTTTGAGAATTCGGAGTACGGAAACGTACCGTGCCTTCCGTTAAGGAGATGTTTCGCACTAAGTCGACTAACTTTTAATTCTCATTGATAAGATGTTTTATCACTCCTCATTATATTAATTGACAAAGATGAGAGGTTTTAGGTATTGCAACATCAGTTTTCTTAAATACAATGTACGGACTCGAGTCAGTTATCTTTCTTAAATAAAATCTGAAGCAATCCAATTTGGTCCTTACAGACGGAATCCTCGGACTTTATCATTGAATTGCTATGTAAGGATAACAAAATATTTCATTTAATATCTTTTTGTTAATAGATATTTTAACACAGGTGATGGAATTTAGATAGTTCTTTACCCTAAAATACTTAGCTTGAATTTCAAGCCAAAAATTAAATGATTTACATAAAAGTTATTTAAGATTTATTTTGGCAAATTGACATTGAAAAGTAAGGGTAAAATCAGAGTATCCAACTAATTGGAACTACCTATTTGAAGAGTATACAAGGGGAAATAACTGACTAAGATCCCTTTGCATGATGCTTTTGTCTCTTCGACAAAAATCTAGTGGCAATAATGAAAAAAAAATAAACGTATAACGCATTTATCATTACGCCTTGATAGGATGAATTTTGGTCAAATCGAAAAATAAGTTGACATGACATTTAAAACTTTCAGATAGGTGGAGGCCCCGGTAATTAATGATCTAAAGACGAGCACACTTTGCGTATTAAAGGTTGAGAAGACTTACCACAATTATAAATGGCAGGAGTGTCTTCCGTGATAGCATAACTTTCAAACCCATCAAGATACACTTTGATACGATATGCAGAATTTCCTGTAGAGTTGTCTATAAGAATACTTCTAGTAGCAGTATATATATTTGGTCCAGCACAATCGCCTGAACAGCCAGTAGTAGTAGATATCATTGATATTGTATCTCCGACTTTGATTTCAGTACTTCCCTGTCAAAGTATGATATATAAGAGCAGTTGTCCAGTGGTACGATGCGCTCTTAGGGACAGAGATATCCCGTGTTCGAACCACACAAGGGCACTGCTTATTTCCTTGAGCAAGAAATTTACCTGCCATTGCTTCACTTCACCCAGGTGTAGTTTGGTTACCTGCGAGAGTGGTATAATTTCGTTGCGCCATTGTGTCGGCTGCACTAAGAGGAGTAATAATCTATTGGTAACAGAGTATTCATTGTTTACACAATGAATACAGAAACGACTCTCCAGTAGTGCTGCAACGATTCACCGGACAGTCGATTCGATGCGATTTGATACTTTTTTTTTTATTCGATTTTTTTCGATTCGATTCTTTTATAAATACAATTTACTACAAATATGCATTTATACACATATTTGAGCTTAAAACTAAATTATATTATTTAAATGAAAGTGTTACTAAAATTCGATAACACGAAACTCGAAAATCTGATATTTTTTTATTTGCTTTATTTAAGTACGAAATGGATTGGGTACGAATGTAAAGGTCGCGAAAATGTATTATTAATGTAATATCGTCATTTATTTCATTTATAAAGTTTATCTTATCATGGTCGCATCTTATCAAATGGCATTGCCTGTTAGATTTCCCAATAGCCACTTCAACATCGAGTCGATATCTTTTTTCTCATCGGAGAAATTAGTCAAAGGTTATAACACGTCGTGGCTGGAAATCAAGCTGGAGACCTCCGGTGTAATCTTTTTTCGCTTAAATAATTTATAAACGCCTCGGATTAAAGATTAAATTAAGTCCGTAATAAGCATATTTTGTATCTTAGAGTCACTTTGATGGTCATAGCAAAAAAAGGTTGATTAAGTTTATGTCATTGCTGCAAATAATATTATCATATACGCATTTATTGATGTAAAACAAATATTTTACTAACTAAGAGTAGACAAAAAAACGGGTTGGTAACGAGGTTGGTAGCGCACCTGTATTTCGGAATTAGTGTCCCGAAGGAGATACGTGTTCGAATTCCACCCGGGGGTTGGGTTTATTCCCTTCAATGAAAATTCGATAGTAATGTCACTTGGTACATAATACTTACATTAACACAATAAACATCCATTCTCCCAGCATTTGATGGATAAAAACACCCAGCTTCAACTGTTAAATCTGTACCCGTCACCGAAACATTCATGTAAGAAGGTGGTACTGAAAATATAACGACAATGTCTCTATCAGATTCAATGCTTTTTATGTATTTGCTATTTAGACATACACGTGTACTTAAGAAATCTTAGCATTGAACCCTAAGATGTCGATCTTGATAAGATTGTGATGATTTATATTATTTTACCAGTCACACTGATAGTAAAACACATGAAATGATAATTGATAATCTGTGTTGTAGAGATATGTAACAAGCTATACACTATCGATGGCTTGTGGTTTTGGTTGTCGTTATGATGATTCTTCTAAAACGTAACATGTCAAACGGTGTGCATGGCGTGTAGTGCTGCAACGATTCACCGGAAAGTCGATTCGATGCGATTCGATACTTTTTTTTTCGATTCGATTTTTTTCGATTCGATTCTTTTATAAATACAATTTACTACAAATATGCATTTATGCACATATTTGAGCTTAAAACTAAATTATATTATTTAAATGAAAGTGTTACTAAAATTGGATAACACGAAACTCGAAAATCTGATATTTTTTATTTGCTTTATTTAAGTACGAAATGGATTGGGTACGAATGTAAAGGTCGCGAAAATGTATTATTAATGTAATATCGAACAGAGTTTCTATTTCAAAATGGCGCCTAAATATGTCCGACGTAGCGAATGGCCGAGGATGTTCCGAATGATATAAAGGTATGACCGATGTATTTTTTCTGCAATCAAATATCATGTCTTATTAATGAACGTCAAAAGTAAAAAGACTCGTCTGGTGTAGATTAATTGTTTTTGGTTACTCATCAGAACACAGGGAATTGTCAAGTTACCTCCCTTTGATTTTACTACCTACGCGAAACTATGTAAACAAATACACGATCGTTTAAGCGATGACTGAAGTTCCGTTTTTAATCCTTTAATTTAAAATTACACTGTTGAATGATACCGATGAACAATATCTGCTTCAATTTAAAACAAATAAATATGTTTAGACAAAGATCTGTGTGAAAACTACAAGAACTATTTTGCGTAACCGTTACGTGCTTCGCCTCGCGTAGGTAGTAAAATCACCAAAATCCAGTGAAGACCCCCCCCACGAATCCTTCTGAGATTATTCATTCATGAAAGGTCGAAGGTGTTCCGAATTACCTTTATATCTACGGTTGTATGATCCGTATTTTAATTATAGTAACATTGGTACATAAATATGTTTTGTCATTGTACAGGTCATATAACGTCGTCCAGTGCATCTAACCTAGCTTTCCTAGACCCTTCTCTATAACCAGTACTCACATACCCTTCCATGGCCAGAAACTTCTTCGTATATCTTATTAATGGAGGAAAATTGAAATAATCATACCCAACTTTTAGACCCATCAAGATTTTCGCCTTTTGATACATTCATATACCACTGACAGTAGATACATCAGTTTAGCAATATAATTATCTACAAGGCTTGACCCCATGTTGTGATCGATAATGTAAGATAAGGATCATAGATCACAATCATAACCATTTAGATTTCACTTTATCATTGGGGGATTAAATACCTTGTAGACAAATGTTTTGTATTTGTATAATTGTCAATTGTGCATGAGGTGTAATGAAGATGTCACTAGTTAGGCCTAAGTGGTGACATTTTGTATACATGACAGTTAGTTGAAATAGGGGTTTTATGTAACAAATGCATATATATGTATGTTATATAAAAATGTTATATTAAATGCCTGGTTGAAACAAAATTAACGATTGAAATAGTTTGTCGATTGTTAAATTATGTTAGAAATGAGAAATATAAATACACTATTATATCTCCTTTTTTAAATTAATTTATTGCCCGTCCATTAATTTTGATATGCTGTATTTTTAATTAAGTTAAATTGCAAGAACTTATTCAATCCTCATCGTTATTGTTAAACCGTCAATAACTATTTTTTGTTTCGTTAGTCCGTTGCAATATTCTATTTTGACTGAATTTTAGTTCAGTTTAGTTGATAAATATTAGTATAGCTGTTTAACTAATTTCACCTTTTTCATGAAATTGTTTTACATGAATAAACTAGTCAATAAAAAAGTTTTCACGATATCTTCGTTTAAATAAACCGTAACTGTAGTGGTGAAATTAAAACTATTACATGTCAGTTTCTATCATGCCGACAAAATAAACTACAACACTTAATTAATGTGTGAAAGTATTCATTTATCAGAGAAATATGAATACACGTACGTTAAAACGAAAATTATATGCATATACAAAATGTAAATATACTATAAGCAATGAAGGAGTATTACTTCAAGTAAAATTGTTTTAAAGTAATATTATTTTATAATACTGATTTCAGTGACTCTTTTAGTCGTGTAAATCTACCAAAAATAATATTATCTTAACAGTCCAGAATAATATTTTTTCTAAAACTTTATTGCCAGATCATTTGACAGATACAACTTATCATCAATAAAACAGAGACAGGAAGGTTATCCTGTCATAAAAGTGTACCCGCTGTGCCTTGCTATACACAATGTATTATACAATCACACCAGGGGTCCCTATATCCGATAGCGCACATTACAAATTAAGAAAAAAAAACATTAAAAATCCAAAACTTTTGGAAAAAGTGCAAAACTAACCAAAACTTCATATAGATATTTTAGAAATAAAAAATGCTCCGGAAACTAGAAACATTTAGCTTCCTCAAGTCGTTTGCACAAATTTGATCAAAGAACCGGAAAGGCTTTATTTTTTAACTTACATCAACACGGGTATTTTTTCCTTCTTATTCTATAGTAACGTGAGTAATCAAATATAACCTTAAAACAGACAAAACTTTACAATTTTACAAAAATATAAAAACAACCAAATGAAAGAAGAAAGTTTAAACTTTTTAGCATCATTTGCACAAAATTGATATCTTAAACAATTAAAAAGATATGGCCGTTTAAAGAATTTTTCCCTATACTTTTCTATTGAAAGTCGAGCATCGATTTGAGATCATGTATGGGCCTAAAAGTTGGACATGTGTCAAATAATCATGGAAGGGAATAACATCCCCGGGTTGGATTCGAACCCATACCCCAATTCGGGACACGGCGCGCTGTCAACTGCTCTATCGACCCGGGTTTACATAAATATAGTATTCTGCGATAATGTTACAATGGTGAAACAAATCAGGGAATGTGGATGAGATCAAGAAGTAAAGTTGTCTTGGGAACAAAATCACTAAATACATGAAACTACATGTAACTACATGTATTTTTGATATACATTTGATAAAGATAACATGGATCATACCGGCTATATTCACTGTGGTTTGATCCTGATTTGCACCATCATCACATTGGTACATTGTTCCATTGTCAGCGTGGGTAATACCAATTTCCAAATAAAACTTCCCATAATATTCATCATAAGTAAAATTATCGCCAGGTGGCAGTGCACTAAGAGCATCACAGATACCAAATACACATCGAGCAATGAGGGTTCCATCTAATTTCCATGACATTCCACCTGCATAATTAGGTATATCACACTCTAATATTGTGTTATAACCACACAGAAAGGTACCATTATTTAAATTAGTTACAGTGACTTGGCATTCTACAAATAGAAATAAAATATATTGTATAACGACTCACATAATGGTCTCAGATCATTTTACTCACATGTACTTTAGTATAGCGCCAGAAGTACTTAAGAGATCACTGTACATAGTTTGATAATTAAACGGTATGCATATTTCGGATAATGCTTGTCATCTCCTGCGAATCTCGATTCCAGAAATCGGCAATCTTAAAGTGCCAAAAACACTGAGAAATTGAAACAGGTGACCAAAGTAACACCAAAATGCATCTTAGCCAATGTAGCGTAAAAATATTTTGGGGTGGACATGCCATCAGACCCCTTACGTATGTGCGTAACCTCAAAAAACGGCCTAGATACGCGCCTGATGTTGATGATATTCTGAATAGAAGACATTAATTCCTATATGACGTTCGTATGACAATCAATCTGATTAAAAACCGATCTAAAATTACCTGCTTGCACACTCGCTTATTTTGAATCTGGCTATTTTGTATTCAGCTGTCCTTGAGGTCTTGCATTATTCATTACACAATCATTGAGCTCAGTAACGCGTTTACGGCTTACAAAATAAATGAGCTCCAATAACTTGGCACAACATTCGACGCCCGTAGCAGCTCGTGTTCGTCTTTGCATAATGAAGAATAATTGAACAGATTGTCGAACTAGTTCTATGTTGACAGGCTAGTACAAGACTGATGAGAGTTCTTGATGGCAATTATTGACCCTGGCCCGCTTTAGTGAATGAAATGCTTGAACATTTTTATTTGTTTGTTTGTTTTGTTGGGTTTAACGCCGTAGTAACACATTGTACTGTTCGTTTTTTCTTAACTGTCAAAGTTTGAATAATTTCACGGTGGATGATTACACACTATCTCAATATCACGAGTGTTAAACAAAGAGCACGAAATCACCGTTGATTATTCATGTTTTGACAGTTGAGAAAAACGAACAATATAGGTCATATAACGATGGTCAGTCAACCTACTCACTCTTTCTTGAAAGGCTAAATCTCTGGATTTAGCTGTTAACTAACTACTAAGCGCATACTTTCGTCAGAGACTGACAACTGCCCTACATTATTAAACATTATTAGTAGGAGGGAGAATGGCCGTAGAAATAATTTCATGACCAAGCTCCACGAAAGTATGCCCCGCCCGGGAATCGAACCCACGACCCCTCGATCAGTAGACTTGCGTGCTACCAACTGAGGTAGCCGGGCGGCTCTGAATGATTTTAAACAGAAGAGTTACAGAAGAGAATGTAATGTTGATGGTACATTTTAAACACATTGAGGTATATCTCATAGAGGCAGCTTCGGAGCCACCAATGAACCAACACCACTTTTACAAGAAGAAAAAGATGCAAACATAATTATTTGCCGTTCCCCATTTTTAAAATGATATTTTTGCAACAATTGAAACAAAAATTATATCCATTAAATCTGAATTCTGAAAAAATATAAAACATCTAAATGAAATCAGTAATATCTAGTAAAAAAAGATGTTTATTGAACATAATATTGTCTATAAACAGTGTCATAAATAGCAGAATTAACATATAATGTGAAGGTATACGTACCAGCAATAGATCCAAAAACAATGAAAAAGCACAAAATTGACAAATTCTTAGCTAAAAGAATCATTCTTGTTTTCACAGAGGCGAAATCTCAATTAAATTTACACTGCCTCAACTCTAGTTTATGAACATCGTGAAAAGATAACAATGACGTTAGAATTAGGGTATGGTGAGCCGTTTTACTATTTATTACTTGATTATATGTAAATTGATAGGGATTGTACAATGAGTTAAAACTAAAGCTATCATTCGAAGACCAAGTGGTTACTTCCTTTGCATCGTCGGTTATCCCACGATACATTACTCCGCTATGCTGTGTTATGTACCGTGGGCCATTTGGTTAGAAAAATCTCGTAATCATGAATGATTAATGAGGTGGTTTCATTGCAATCTGATTAAAACCCGATCTAAATTTTCCGCTCGCATACTCACTAATTTAAATCTGGCCTTTTTCAAACGAAGGTCACGTTCAGGCGACCTTTTCACATCATAATATTCATGACGAAATTGTTATGATACGTAACTTGTTTACATCGTCTACGTCATGCAATTTTAAATTAGCCGCCTAATCGCAGACTGTGAAAATACCGCTGTTAAATTAGCATGCAAAACTTGGGCTAAAAATAGAAATTACGAAATCAAAATGTGATTAATAGTGTTTTCGTCAAGATGAAAGCTACGCATTGATTGGACGAAACAAAGTTCATCTCGACGTGACCTTCCACGGAGAAAGTAGAGATCCTGTACGACAACGCTCTACAGGATATCTGTTTGCGGAGATTGGTTTCATTGGTTCCGCAAGGAAACTACTATTACATGTTCTTACTTCTTACAACTGCTGCGTGTTTAGAAACGACTGTTAGCGATCGTTACGGGTAAGGGGCAACTCAACCCGAAGACAACTCAACCCGTGGATAACTCAACTCGAAGTCGGACAACTCAATCCGTTAGTAGGGGATTGAGTTGTCTCAGGTTGAGTTGTCTTTGGGTCGAGTTGTTCCTACCCAAACGTAACGGAACGTTTTGGAACGTTCGGGGTAACTGAACAGGCACCTGTTCTTCTTAACGTAAAGTGATGGCAGTTTCAATCTTGTACGGAGATTATTTATTTTGGTAGCAAAATAAAAATGTCTTTCGTCGTAACTTACATGTATGGTCAATATAAGCGACTTTCATTCCTAATATATAGAGAGAGGAGGACGTGCAATATGACTTCAATTTCGTTCTCGTAAATGGCTGTCTTTATTACGAATGGTGTGTATCTCCTTTCCGAAAAAGATATCTATTTTTGTAAAGATTTCTCCTTATAAGATATATCTCAAATAATATGAGTGATATCTTCATAATGTAGAAAGTAGCTTATTTCGACTTAATTATCATGAAGTCCCTTAACAATTAGTAAAACGGCTCCCCATATAAGTGAATTTTAAACCAAATGCAGGAAGATTTTATCACAGATACCTATATTTCATAGATACGAGATGTAAATTCAGAATGTATATATGTAATTAATATTTAATAATCTAAATATTATGTCAGCTAGGTGCTAATCATAAAAAACCTTTCAAAAATAGCTCGAAAACAGATTTGATAATAACACCTGTTCAATAATGCTTAATTTACTGTTTTTGCAAGACGACAATTACTATAGAAGGGTTAAATTCAATTAGGAATATGTCTGAAAATGATACACTTGACATTTGTTATGTCTGTTTTATGCTTGTTTGTATTCTATGCCCCTTTTAAAATTTCAGGGTCACAATTATGTGATAGACAGTTTACCTAACCAACTTTGATGAGCCAATGATTAGTATTAGTCAAATATATCTTCCGAAACTGTCGCATTTAAAATAACGTGAAAAGAAATGGTCACAAACCATTGTGGCTGATTTACGCCAAGTCGCTTTTTCGTCCCACAAAAGCACCACACGTGATTAAAATGTCGTATGACTAAGTTTTTGCTTGGCGTCTCGCGAGAAAAAAAGGACGGCGATCCAAATATTTATCGGACTACCGTGTTTTTCTCTTTTTGAGGGACATAAATGTTACATGGCAAAATTAGTGCATTTTCTTGGTTGTTAGCGTTAATTATATGCTTGCTGCGTGTTCAGTAACTACTGTTAGCTATCGTTACGGGTACGGGACAACTCAACCCGAAAACAACTCAACCCGTGCATAACTCAACTCAAAGTTGGGTCAACTCAATCCGTTAGTAGAAGATTGAGTTGTCCACGGGTTGAGTTGTTCCGACACTTCCGTTACGAAACGTTTTGGAACGTTCAGGGTAACTGAACACGCTGCAGGCTTAGTTACTCAAAAACACTACAATTTCGCTGAGTTTTGCGTACCGGTAAACTGCAAGTGTCCCTTGTACTATAATCTAACACTTCGGTGAGCTTTCGCCTTTTCTTCTGACATAAGGAGCATTGACTGTTGATGAAAGGTTGCTCACTAACTAAGGTTTTGCTGTATTACATAGCATTATGACATTGGCTGACACGTTTATCTTATTCAGGAAGTTTTAAAAGGGGTCGAAATTGTAATGTCATGTCTTATCTAGGGTATTTTGTACCATTTATATTCACACATTTAACCCTCAGAATCTACCAACTTTGGTGATTTTGTTAACAGTCACATTAGACTTCATTTTAGGGAGAAAAACATCGGTCTGAATGTAATTTGGAAACAAAAAAATAAGCAAAAATCGAGTGTTTTGGTCATTTTGCCCCCCTACAGCGTTGCCATGGTACATGTACCAGGATTTTTGGTAATTTCTCAAAGCCAATAACGTAGGAAACAGTCAGTTCAAGTTCTCGTTTTCAAACAAAAAGTGACAAAATGAGAGTATCACAAACATGCCCCGTTGCATTGAATTGACAGTAAGTCATAATCTGTCAAATCTAGTACTGGGTTAAACAGTTCAACATACATGTTCAAGTTTAACTTCAATGATGATTCAATACATGACATAATGCTAACCTTGTGTTTCTACGTAACCAAGTTATTAAGATATAAAAGGTTCTAGTTCACAGATTTAGTTTTTCTTCTATATTTTCAAAACACAATTCAGTTTCTGTAATTGTGTCAAAAATTAATTACATGTATTTTAATATTTTTAAGACTGACTGACCTATTGGTTGCAAAAATATACGATAAAAGTCTCATAAATGCACTAAAAGTGTCCACACCGTTACACATGGGGTAGCTTCACCACATGAAACACCATCATTTGTGGTTGTATGTCTTTTGCACAAAAATTATCATCATCAGAACACTACTTTCCTGCTCTCAAAAATGTTTCCATGCAATTTTGATAGTTTTAGAAATAAGTTGATATTTTAGTTGAACTCTGTGAATGAGTACCTGTAAAGATATATATGATAAATAAATCTTCATGTGATCGAGTCATGTTGATATAATATCTGACCTTCTTTAAAGTCATATTTCATCTTTAAAATGGTAACAACGTACGTGAATGGCGAATCGGGTGTGTGAGGGATGTGTGGGCGGGCGGGCGGGGTAACAGATGCGTTGAATGCGTGTATTGGGGTGTGAGGACCACCCATATTAGTGTAAAACTAATTTTGATAATGATTGACAAGTATGTTTGTTATTTCCTTTAGTTTGGAGTAGTGGCTTCTCAGACTACTGGTTAGACTTTTTAAGTGCAGTTTATATTTCTATTTCCATATTAATATAAACTAACAACACTTAACGATTTTGATTACTTTATTTTTAAAATTTTAATAATCTTAACACAAAAATGAATTAAAAATAATCGTCTTAATTGTATAACATGTATTACTAATAAAAAATCTATAACTTGCATAACTTGACTTAAACTTGTCTAAACTGACTAACTTCGTAGAGCTTTGTGATGCAAGTTGCTTCACCCTATGGTCTTCTACAAAGTTCATTCAATTTATGCCAATGTGGTCAATTAGCCCTGTTTTACAAGTCATAAGTTTTATATTAGTAAATCCTTAAAAAGTCTTCTCTGAAACTACAAAGCCTCGAGAAGTTGGAAGCGCATGGATTTCGAATCTAGTGTCCTGAAGGGGAAACGGGTTAGAATCTCAACCAGGGAGGTTATACCCTTCCATAGAATTTGACAATAATTTCAGTTTTTCTCCATTAATTAAGTATATGAAGAAGTGTCCGGCCTTGTGGAATGATAGACCGTAAGTACTGGATATAGACAAAGGTCCATAAACGCTATGTTAGGTGCGCTGGACACCGTAAAATAAAATGTGTTGACACGGCGTTAAACTCAGTAAAAATGAATAAAATAAAACTTCTTCGTAATTGATTCAACAAAGGGAAACAACCGCTGCAGCGACTTAGTCATCAGCTTAGCTGCAGTTAGGTTTCATTAGGCAATGTAGTAGAGCATTTGCAGCATACATAACACAGGGGATAAAATGTTAAAACTAGTCTTTTATCTGACTAATCATCTTGTTTGTAAAATTCCGGCAAATCTCAACTTATATCAACGTAATAGTTTGTCTGTACATAGTTCTTTAAGCCAAGTTCATCTATGTGTTACGTTTTTCACAATACTCTCCAGTCCAGCCTTCATAACAACTACACTGGAACAGTTCGGATTTTAAACTAGGCGCGGATGCATACACTCTTAAAAAATCATCAAAATATAAAAATGATCTTAAAAGCTGCACTGCAACGTTTTTACACAAGTCCATAACAAAATCTGTAAGTTTAATCATCGGGTTCAAATTGGATTTTAATTTATACTCTTTGAAACATCTCCCATGGTTGTGACAACGTGTCCAACTACATTTCTTCATTTCATTTGTCACATTTTCCACAAATGGTCCGAGAAGTCCATTCAAGTAAACTTCCAGTATTTTGCAGTCCGAAGCAATCCGATACATAGCGCTACTATCCCACAATGCCACTCCATTTAAACCATTTTCCGCTATTTGTCGAATAGTGCTATTCAAATCGACCTGAAGTTGTTAATAAATATTTAGTGAACTCAATTGCAAAAAAACCTCTTAGAGCAATTTGTTTGATTTCTTAGATTACACTGGCATTTGAAAGTTTTGGTATTATAGCGAGAAGATCAGGCAAGTGAAATATAACAAATTAAAAATATTGTGTGTAACGAGCACTAAGCCAAAGGTATATTTCTGTGATTGCCCATCCAACCATTAACCTCGCAGTTTGTTGTCTTAATGTTTATAAAACCCTCGGTAACCTGGGATATTATTCGTCAATGATAACGTATGAGTACCGTGGGTTTCCGATGATGTATGGTGGCAGGTTCATTCAAACAGGATTTTCTTGGAAAACTTTTTAATCAGTTTTAAACAAAACTTCCTGAAAAGTCAACAATCTTGCCACGTGGGACGGAAATCAACCTTTTTGTTTTATGAAAGAGTTTTCAAGGAGTGATATGATCTGTCATGATCAATAATTGCAATCTGTATCACCGAACGTTCGGCTAGAAGTATGAACTTTTAACCACTGTCCTAAGTCCGTCAAAAAGTCGCAAATTAAAAACAAGACATATACAAACCACGTCATAAAATTCATTCGTATCACCATATCTAAACTTTGTGTACGGATATATTGGCATGTACTTGCTACCATACTTATATTTCAGCCTCGATGTCTCTTTTAGTGTTCCATACACTTTGTTATATCTATCATCATGGGAACCAAAGTCTTCACGCAAGTACACTGAAGGATAGAGAGCTGAACTTGAAGCAAACAGCCACCCTAATCTAGAAAACAATTTGAATTTTCAGTAAATCACTAAAAAGTTTGAATTAAGCAGTACCGCCTGTAACATAAAGCAAATGGCAATTGTGCCATGTATATTCGGAAACGTCCGTTTATTTATTTCAGCTTGTTCTTTAGATGTAGTTGGGACACATTGAATAGGTCATATCACGGCGGTCAATCAACCTACTGACTGTTCCTGGATTTGCCGAATCTCTGCATTTAGCTGTCAACCAGTAAGTGGGCGAATACTTCGGTTAGTGACTGACAAATGTCCTTCATGATTTAGAATCAGTGGTAAGAGGGAGAATGCCCGGTCGTAGAAAGTATTTTTTGACCAAACTCCACGAAGGTATGCACCGCCCAGAGATCAGATGTTCGGCCCTCGTTCAACAGAACAGAGCAGAACACACCAGAACAGACCAGAAAATTATTTAGAAAAGTACAAAGTACATATTCATAAATACAATATAATTACATACATAATCAATATGGTAACGTATACATGCAAACTTTAACAAGAAGATGAACATATTTTCAAGTTTATATAAATAATGAGGTAGTATCACACATATTAGAAATATAAATACAGTATTAGGAAATTAAAACGATGAAATTACTCAATATTTAGCTCAGTTTTCATTTTTAAAGGTTCGTTAACAAAAATTGAGACTTTGATCAACATTTTGACAATCTAATAATTCAATAGATTTAAACATAGGTGGTTTTTTTTTTTTTTTTTTTTGTTAAAATATTATTTTAGGCCACAACAAGTTAATGAAAAAATGGGGCGAGCGAGCGATGAAAAAAAAAATCTTAATTCAGTTGCTTTATAGAGCGGTTTGACCAAATTTGTATGAGCGAGCACAGAAATAAAAATATTTTTTTTTGTAAAAAACGTCAAAATTAAGGTGCGAGCGAATCCATAGAACACATGATCAACTTAAATTTGAATAAAAAGGACATAGTACAAAATCTACAGATTCTTAAATTGTGAGACTCGTGTGTTACAGACTGAACTATCAGGGCGGGCATTCAGGACTAACATCTTAAATACATGTATTATAATTACCTATCATTTAGATGTTGAGTATTTTCAGTACAATATTTTTCACCAGGTTTGTCATTATAACAATTAGGGAAGCCATAAAATCCCCATAGGCCACCAGGACGCAGATCTCTACATAGTTCTAATGTTGATTTCATAAACTCTCTAAAAAAGAAGAAACTTTATTAACTGTGTTAAAAGTTGCAATACATAAAAAATGCTTATTTTTAAGGCTGTTTTGAAGCATGGTGTTTGAAGTTCAGAGTAACTTCGTTCAGAGATTTTATTATAATTAAAATCCCTGCTTCGTTCAAGGTTCCATTTGGGTCTACTACTAGATTCAAGAATGTTAAGCGTCTACTTTCACCATGTATAATATATTTCTTCAAGGTGACAGTTTGTAAACCCGACAGTATTCGGAAAATTTACCAGGAAGAGTGTACATTGAGAAAATTAACATTTGCTTAAATTGATTTCTCATTCCTGAGTCACGTAAAATCAAACTCATTTCACCATCTTCTTAATACTATTAGAAATATTTCCTTGAAGTCAAGGCAAATAAAATACAAGAAATATGGAAACTGGTATGGTGCAAAAATGATTACCTAGCAGCATTTTCAAATTCAAGTCGAGCCTCGTTTTCAATTCTTTGATCGGACCAATCGGGATGCTTGTTACGAACAATGTCCATAGACTGGTGTACATATATTTTTTGTTTGTGATTGTATTTATTCCTGTCAAAGATTGGTCTCCATTCTTCCCAGTCTATGACAGCCAACCCAGAAAAAGTTATATTTGGTATAAATCTGTTCACATCGTCTATCACTCTCTCTAAATGTTTGTCAAGGTCTGCAAGCTGTAAAAAGGAGACAAACGGTAGAATAGCTCAAGCAATAATGTTTATAATTTCGGTTCAATGTAAAGGTTTGCCATGTTTGCAGGTTTATTGTTATACAAGCAGCTGTGGTTTATTTCATAGCCGGGTTTGTCCGCTCCTAGGGATTCACTATGTGCAGACCTCGGGCAGAACTGAGATTCAAACTTGAAATTTGTTCCAGAGTTGACATATTCAGAAAATATTCTTTCCTCCACTGGTCTTCTTATTTCGCGGCAGTGAAGATCGCCCTCTCCATTTCTCAACCGGACTTGGGACCGGCTTCAACTCGATTAAAAGTCGACTTTTTATGCATCCTCAGCCAGTCACATACGTTTGTCTCTGGCACGGTCAATTTTTACCTTGATACCACAGGCGGTCGGTATATATAGTATTTTTGATTAGGGACCGTGCCGGCCGCCTGTGCTTAAAATACTCGTGATCATTTTCATTTACTCCTGACTCGCCAAGTCATGTTAAAGCAGGTGACATTCAGTGACACTCGATCGTGACGTACAGTACGCATTTATAGCGGAGTTTAGTGCATTCTCGTATCAAGAGTTTATCAAGATTCTCGATCTAACCTTGATAAGCGCTTGGTACATGAATGTGTGTAGTGAAGCTATCGTAAGTAACTTTCTTGCTAATTAAATAAGCAGTGTCGCCGATGGAATTCGAACTCGAACGCGGCATACGTCAGTCCACTAGTTATTATCCACGAATAAAAATAATCCTACCTGTGGCAGCCCATTGTTTACGAAGTCCCCATTCTCATCAATCCATGGATATAATCCTAGCTTCCCTTTATAAAATATTACTATATCATTTCCTATAAAAGTGTCTCCAGTATTTGCGACTATATCAAATTTAGATAAATTTAACTTAACACCGGAATCGTCGCATATTTTTGTTGGTACATTCCAAACGGACACAAAAGGTTTATTTATTTGCAAGCAGTTCGATATTTGAACAAAACCAACTAATAAAACAGAATATATTCTGAAAATGTTAATATTATTCCCTTTAATTGAATCAAACACCGCCATGACTTTTCATCCTGTTTCCATTACATTTATAAAATAGACATTTAAGGATGTAAATGAGTCATTGGTAGTAGCAACACTTGTCAACACAGGAAACAGTAGCTACATGGCCGGATCCAGCGGGGGGTCCGGACCCCCCTGAAATTTTCAAAATGTACCTATCCATGAGTGTATTTTTTAAACTGTCAGCCATTTTTAAATAGCAAGAAGCAATTTTCACGTGCTTGCTTTCCTCGCCTTTGTGTTTAATATAGATCTAATTGTTATGTAGTTTTTATCATTAATATGTTGCGTTATTGTGAAAACAGTGTATAATGGGGTTGTGGTTCGAAAATTTGGACCCCCACCCTAGAAAAAAATCATGGATCCGCCCCTGAGCTATATAATTGATGGTATGAATCTAGAATTGTTCAAGCAGTGTGTGAACAGACTGTAGATTTTGTAAACATTAGCCTTAAAGGCTAGAAACAAAACAATGTTGTCTCACATGATACACTTAAATTTCCCTTCTTCATGTTCTTTTAATACGGTACCAAGTACAAGACAAATAAATTGTTTCCTTTTCAAGAGGAGACATCACACTATCATCCGGGTTATTCAAAACTGACAGAATAGCTACATACTTATTGATTTTATTTATGTGATATACATGGGAGGCTACTAAACTACAAGCAGATCACCATTTACAATCTTTTGCAATCTTTTCCCTACAACGTGCGAGCTCTAAATGTGACAAACTATCTGCCATACTGTCGAACAGATCTACAATGTACACTTAACAAAACTTATAAGTATTAGGGGTGTAACGGTTAACCGATATACCGGTTAATATTGCAATTCTAACGGTTTTAACCGGTTCGTTTTTCCTTGAACCAGTTTTTGTAGTTATGTGTCGTACTGTTTGTTTTTATCATAATGTGGAAGTTAAATAAATGTTTAAATTAATGTTAATTGTATTAAAATCTCGAAATAATCTAATCTTGCTTAAAACATTTAGTCAAGTGAGAGAAAAAAATATCTTCAGAAGTCCGTTTCAAAACACGCATTTTCCAAAATTATAGATCATTTTACACAAGAGATCGTTTGAAAATACTCATATGTATGTATACGTGTGGTGCTGATCCAATTAGGATGATGAACATGCATATTAATTCATGTTTTGCATGTCTACGCAATTGAATTACAGGTTTTGCATATTGCAATATATTGCAATACTTTTTTTATCGTATTGTTACACCCCTAATAAGTATACATATTTCAATTGCGTATAACTTTTTTATTAACCAGTATTTTTTAACGAAATTTTGAACATCTGCTATTGGCTATATTTCATTTTTTCCCATCAGTATGTGAGATCCATTAGAATGCGATGCCAAACGGTTCCTAACAGCCATGGAGGCAACACTTGTTATTAGAGAGTGGATCGTTGACACAATTACCCGAATTTCACTATCATTTTACAACATTCACTTAGTCACGCAAATCGCAATCCTCATTCTGTTACTTTGACATTTTCACACCCTGTGATGTTTTTGTTAATACTTGTTAAATCTTTCGTTGTATGTAATGAAATAACCATAATAATAATGATCCGTCTTTAAACTATATTTGCTGAAAATTTGACTTAAATCGGACAAGCACTTACTTAGATACGAGCCCAAATATACATGTATACTCGTACTTATAAGTTTTGTTAAGTGTATACTAGTCTCTGCTAGTATGGAGAATCTAAATAGCCTCTGGGAACGAGAATAATCTATACAGACACGTACTCTTTATTCCCTTATACAAACCTCTATAATACCAGCTACATATGTACCAGTCAGCATTTCTTCTGCCCAGACCCTGGACACTTTCAATGCAGGCCTGGCATCTCTGTAGAAATCAATACAGTTTTCCATTTATCACTATTTAACGTGAACATATTGAGCCTAATTATGTATATTTATTTTTTTATTTATCTTTCTTCTGAGATGTTTTCTTTCTGCCAGCAGACATAGCTGAAAGATTAGTCCTTCTGCCAGCAGATACCGCAGAAAGATTGATCAGTTCGCTGTAATTTAATCCTTTTGTCAGCAGACAAAGCACAAAGATTGGACTTTTTTCTAGCAAACACTGCAGAAAGATTGATCCTTCTGATGTAATTAAATCCTTCTGCCAGCAGACACAGCAGAAAGACACCTCTGTATCCGGGCCTGGCTGTAAATTTGGGCAATTTGTAAAATGCCTGAAATTTTTAGGCATTTTATAAATTGCCTGGCCATTTTAGGAATTTTGTAAAATGTCTAAAATTCTAGGCGAATTACAAAATTCCTGAAAAAAGTTCAATATTTTACACATTGCCGGAATGTAGTTTACGGTCATGAGGTTTGGGGATTTCAATCCTTATCCAAATAGTATTTGAATATGGCCATTTCTACTTTTGTTTACATCGAAAAATGTCTATGGTAATCTGAATCCCTTTGAGCAGTCAATGACAAAGATATACAAAGGAAAGTAAATCATCAAATAAGAATGTTAACATGCAAAATGTATTTTTACGTTCACGGCACATTAATTTGTAGACTTGATAAACTATATTGCGATTTTGTTGCAGTTCAATTGTGTATTGTGCCTATTGTTATTCCTATAAATAGTTATGCTATCAATATATCATATATGATTCATAATGTTCAACAGTAACAATCTTAGGTCCGACTGAAAGATTTTATGCCAATATCAGAGCTTATGTCTGGGTAAATCTAGTTCTGATGAAGATTTCATATGCTAAATAAGACTTCTCTTTCTTTGAAGTTATACAGTTATTAGAAAATACATTTAATGATATATTCGTTTTTTGCATCAAAATAGAACAATACATTATATTGGCTGCCAGTATGCCCGAAAAGTAGTTATTGCTTGTGGCAAGTTAATCTGTTTTATTTCTACGGCCATTCTCCCTCTTACCAATGATTTTTAATTATGTTGGGCAGTTGTCGGTCACTGACGAAAATATGCGCTTAGTAGTTGGTTAACAACTAAATCCAGAGATTTAGCCTTTCCGGGAGGAGTGAATAGGTTGACTGACCGACGTTATATGACCTATACAATGTGTTGCTATGGCGTTAAACCCAACACAACAAACAAACAAACAAACAAACTACAGTTCGTTTTAAGAAATTAAGGATGACACAGTTTACAATGTACAAGGTCAATATCAGACATTTCACATGCCAATTGATTTTGGCTATAATATGGTATGTTGGAGCGCTCTAATTAAAATGTTCGACCTGATTATGAAGATTTCCAATACTAGCCATTATTATTTGTATGAAAATAATGTTCAACCGTTTTTAAGCATTAAGTTTTGCATATATTAGTTCAAATATATTTTCCTGACACTTTCAGAAAATTTGTAAAAAAGCCCCTGAAAATTCAGTCAATTTGTCAAATGTCTAGATATTTTCAGACATTTTACAAAATGCCTGATTCATTTAGGCAATTTACAAAATGCCAGAATTTTAGGCATTTTACAAATGTCTAAATTTACAGATTGCCTGTAACATATACATTATCTAACTAAGGCATGCTATAATTTGGTGACACACAAAGCTGTTATGATCAATAATAATATTTTGAAATCGAATCTCATAGAGAAAGGGGAGAGAGATATCCCGTGGATAAAAAATGCTTAGCAAATTTCGATAATGGACAGTCCTGGATCTCTGGCTTTTAACCTAATACTAAACACATACCCTCGTCAGTTGCAGGTAACAATCCTACTTGATCCATACGTAGGTTGGAGAATGGCGGAGGAAAATATTACATGGCCAAACAGAGATGTGTTGGTTACGCCAATGATTCAAACATATTGACTAATTTGTTATCAGATATGGTACAATTGATGTTAGTATTTTTTATTATTCATAATGGCTGTATACAATGTATCCACATAACTAATTTTATTATGATTTCGTTTGGCTTATCTATGCATCCTTTTACCGAAAACCCAATAACGCAATCAGTACATGTGTGCCGATTGTTATCATGAGTTATAAATAAGAAGCATAACATTAATATTGCATTCATGTTTTATTTTCAATTTCGTTTAAAACATAGTCTTAAAGACAGACGGCAAGGTTAACAAGTTCGCTAAACAGGTATATCAACATACATTACACACTGACTAATCTTAACCTAGCATCAGTACGCAATCGTAATTGCATAACACTATTATTGATTGTTTAGTTACAAGTTGGTTCATTCAAACTGAATTCAACTTATTCTGAATCAGCAGTTTCATTACTATCAAATGGGTTGTCATGGGCTTCATCTTCAAGCGAAGAATCTACTACGACGGCATTGTAAAATATTGAATCGTCCTCAGAAACATCATTGACAACAATAGGATCTTCGGTTACGTCTTCATCATCAGCAGCAACTGATTCAACATAAATTGAATCTACATTGACAGGATCTCCTGGGACGGCAGTTTCAAGTTCTTGGTCGCCTGGTCGATAAATCACATTTCTTCTTATAATTGGATTACAAGCTTGCATACAATCACGTGAATAATCATGAGCACCACAGAACTTGGCATCGCAGAAAACATGAATGCCTTGTTGATTTTGAGAGTATTCAAAATCTTGGAATACAAAGCGTGTTTCATGAGATGATTGTGATATAATGTGTGTGTTGGAGTCGACTTCACATCTGTAAAAATAAAAAAACCCAAACCAATTAATTAATTCATTTCACGGAACTACACAATCATTTGTTTTAGACACTAGAACCAATTAGACAATTAGTTCTTGATCAAAATGCTCCATCTAAAAATGACGATTATAAAATTCTACATTCTATCCAAAAAATTATTTAGACTAAGCAATAACGATTGCATTGAATTGCTCTTCATTTTATTAGTTTCAGCCACCGATTAGCTAGCTAGACAATTTCGTATTTAAAGTTGCAGCCTGTGAGTTAGAATTGTATGACGCGTAGTTGTTACCTAAGGTAACGAAACCCCAAGGGAGATTAATTCAAGTTTAACCTTTCAATGTAAATCTACTTGAAACAGCCTACCATTGTCTGACGTACCTGCATTTATGTTTACTCTTTTTGGAATTTAATACTTGTACATTCAACATTTGGAAGAATTTAATAAAGTGAAAACAATTGACGACTACGAAGTTATTTATCATAATATACCGCATTGTAAACATACCCGTTTCTTATTAGGTAGTACTTCAAATGGTCGGCTGCATATTCGCTTGGCTTTGCGTAACAAGTATGCACACGCATTCGTACATTCCAGTCAGTTGCATTTGTGAACACTTTGACATATACATCTTGTCCAACGGTTACGGACAATGGATATTGTAACTTGTATTGGTAGTTTGGATCGGTATAAAACATCATGTTGACTGAGAAATGACTTTGACCAGAAACTTGTTGATGTGAACCATGATAATTATTATGGTCAATGTGACCTGAAATATTAAAAAAAATAAAAATTAAACAAAAAAGATTTTGCAAGTAAAAATGCAATTTTTATCACGTCAGCCCAATTTAATAAGCCACCCAAATGTCGCAGTTTGTAATTTGTTTGTTTGTTTGTTGGGTTTAACACCGTAGCAGCACATTGTATAGGTCATATAACGGCGGTAAGTCAGCCTACTCACTCCTCCTGGAAAGGCTAAATATCTAGATTTAACTGGTAACTAACTACTAAGCGCACACTATCGTCAGTGACTGACAACTGCCCTACATAATTAAAAACCATTGGTAGGAGGGAGAATGGTCGAAGAAATAATTTCATGACCAAGCTCTACGAAATTATGTCCCGCCCGGAAATCGAACCCACGACCCCTCAATCAGTAGACTTGCGTGCTACCAACTGAGCTAGCCGGGCGGCTTCATTAAAAATTTAAACGTTTATCTAATTATAAATTCATTCGTCAAAGACCTGGTCAATGGTAGATCTAAAAATCATTGCTAAATATCAATCCGATCAATTTCAATTAGGCATGCAGTTTGTTGTTATTAACCCGGGTCGATAGCGCAGTTGGTAGCGCGCCGGGATTTGGATACTCGTGCCCGAGGGGGTGCGGGTTCTAATCCCAACCGGTGAGTTTATACCCTTCCATGAAAATTTGACAATAATGTCGAGTTTCCTCCATTGATTCCATAATATGGAGAAGTTTCCAGCCTTGTGGAAGGGTAGGTGAGTACTGGTTATAGACAATGGTCCAGGAAAGCTAGGTTAGGTGCGCTGGACGCCGTAAAATGACCTAAAATTGTGTTGACACGGCGTTAACTCCAATAAATAAATAAAACAAATAAATCAATAAAGCATGCAGTTGTTATCAAATCGTGCGCAAAATTCACGTGTTTTTCCATCATATCATTATCAATGGCTCTTGATATACTTTTAAATCTAAGTTTTACATAGAAATGAACAAAAATGAACCATTAACTTTAAAACAGTATGAGGAAGTTAGTTTTTCAAGAACAATGGGTTAATTTGCAAGACTAATTGCTTAATAAAAAGAAATCGTCTGTCAAAACTTTCAGATTTCTTAATAGTGAAGCAAACAAACCTTGTTCTGCATTAAAATTACAGAAAGTTACATCCGATTGTCCCTATTTTTTAACTCATAATTTTTAATTAAAATAGAACACAGAAAGGTAAGAGCTAGATTTTATTATTTATCGCAATTTTGTATGCTAAGCAAACGGGATTGTTTTATATTACAAAACCGCTCAAATAGACATGATTGTGATTTAAGTTAATCAATTGATCTTTAAGTCGTTCGATTACATTAGAGTTAGATAAGTTATGTATTCTAGTTCCGTTGTATTGGCAAATAATAAATTATTGTACATTGACACACATGATTAAATATATATTTTAGATTTATACAACATACCTGACGAAGTCATGTTTGATGATATGTCACACTCAACTCCAACAGTCCAGTTATAGTGTCTAATAATGTATGAATGATAGGGATCATGCTCAGCGTACACAAGTTCATTACTATAAACAAGTTGATTGTTTCTATTCTAAAATAATGAGAGATACTGTATCAATATAGTGTAAGTGCATATTGCATACAGGAAAATGATAGTGGAAAAAACTACAGAAATATTATTTGCTCAGGCAATCAGTTCTTGATCTTGCTATTTCTTTCGTGTGTCATTTTTATAACATGGAGTATAAAAATTATCTATCTGATAGTTTTAAGCAGTGAATAAGGTCTGTATAAAGAATATATGACACAATATTGAGCAAATAGATACTTCGAACAAAACATAATTCAGTGTAATTGTAATTATTCGTTTGTTTGTTTATTTGTTTGTTTGGTTGGGTTTAACGCCGTACGTAGCAACACATTGAATATTATTTTGTAATTATTCATTCCATTTTCATAAAACATTCATACCCATCTTACCATTTCTTGTGTCAGACATTCTCTTAGACCTTGATTAAATCTCAACACGTTCCATGATTCAATACCATTACACTGGTTCTCTCCGAGATATATATCAGATGCTCTAGCATCTGGGTATATAAGGCGTAGCTTGTACATATCAATTCTTATATCCCAACCAGATTCATCACAGGTAACTAGTATAGCGCTTTGAATCGAGATGGTATCTACAATAAAGTAAAAGCCCCATTTTCAAAAGCAACATTGTATTTTGATTGCAAAGAAATAGACGTTTAATCTATTATGAATATCTTTAATGGACAAGATTTTTTAAATAAATGCAAATAGTGAAATAGTGCCTAAATATGTTTGTGTTATTTATTGCATTTCAAAGTGAAAGTAGATCTAAACCGATAGTAAAATTTGGTTGTCAATACTTGAAACAATAGTTTTGATCACAATATGTTTAAGATATAGTCTTTTTATGGATAAAAACTACTCTAATTACATGATTAAGCTCTAAAGCTATTTTGGATGATGTATATTGAACATGAGCGTATAAATGAATAAAGCGTGCACTTATAAAGTATCCCACTTTTTCGGCGTAGCTGTCTAAGCTGGATTTTGATCTACATTTCTGTATAATGACGTATGTCTGGGAATTTCGGAAATCCGCCGTTCTATTGGATGATTTTATAAGCACTGAAAATGACGTACGGGGGAAACAGAGAAAATCCCCTCTTCGATTGGATGTCCCTGACACGCGCGAAAAAATAAAGGCCACACTATTGTAATGCAGTGTTTTACGAAATTTTGCTTCGTTCGTAGATTATTTTTTTTTGGTAGACTTCTATTGCTTTCCAAAGTGTTTTTTTTATATTGTAACAATAAAAAGTTACGTGTCAAACACAATATTTTATGGGTAAAATGAATTACGTCTCCAGATGTGAACCGGTTTCTAGTAAAAAGTCTGACATATTACCCAATAATTATTAAGTTAGCCTCACTACGTCCAGTTTCCGGAGTTTACACTTTGAGAGTCACAGCTCCACATATATTTATTAATCCGCAGAGTTATTGGTACGTAACTTTTAAGAATAAATTCATAATTTTTGTTCGGTCACATTTATATAAAAAACGAAGCGGGTTAACGGTATTCTGTCAATTCATGTCAAATTCATTACGCATTATCGTCTACATGTTGACCTACTTCCGTTTACAGAAAAACAAGCGTCTGACGATCCCGATTATTGGATAAAATCGGCGCGGAGTGTAATACGTAAAACACGGTATTTTTGGAAAATTTCGGACCAGTGCTCGGTCACCTTGTTTTACTTAGAATATACATAAATATGTGAGATTTTTATTTACAATTGATAGATTATTGTATAAATATTATAAATTTAAATAAATCATAATACTTCTTGAATTATTATAATAATTATAAGTGAAAAAGACAAGGCTGTCCAAATTCGATTTTCTAGCCTCTAGGATTTTCTAGCGGAAAACAGCAGGTGCGCTCGTATCTATCGTCTGCATAAACAGATAAGCGTCTAGATGATCATGATTTGGGGTTTTCCACGAGCGTTTGACAGGTATGACTAAAATTAGAAACAATACGCGACGTCCCCTTTTTAATTAATCGAAATTTGCTAGGGGTGACCGAGCATTGGTAGTGACCGAGCATAGGTAGCTGACTCTAAACAACATTGAACGGGCAACGGAGATCAAAACAATGGTAAGGATTATTAACGGTCGATTTCACCAAGGTCAGATATGCTCACAAGCTGCAGGTTATCAGTGTACGGCAATTGCATTGGCTGTTATATTGTTTACGGTAGGCAATCATGTGCCAAGTCTGTGAAACTGGTCTGCAAATGTTGTTGATGAAGTGATGATGCGTGGTCACAACTTGTATGAGCAAATACTAACGGAGGTCACGGAATCAAAAAATAGGTTTTCACAATGCAATTATCAAAAATCTTCTTGTCTGAAACTACAAGGCCTAGAGCTTTCATATTTGGTATATAACATCATCTAGAGGTCCTCCATCACAGTTGTTCATATTATGCCCCTGTGTCAAAATTGACCCAACCCCATGAATCACAATATTACATTGAATTATATAAGGAAAAGTTCAAACAACATCTTCTCTTGAACCGCTTATGATAATTTGCCCCAACTCAACAGGAATGGTCCGTGGGTGGTTTCCTACCAAAATTGTTAAAATTGGTTGGATAAGTAGGTCACTGGGTCAAAAAAATAGGTTTTAACATTAGTGGTCCTCTGTAAATGGCTCTTCTGTGACCTTTGACCTTTTCCTCAGGTGAGCACCCAGGGCCCTTTGGGCCCTCTTGTTTTTAAATCGACGCCGTTTGTCTTTTTTAAAGACATTTCTTGTTTAAGAAATGGACACTTTGTCCAATTCAAATTTAGAAAGCAGAATGGTTTGAACAGTTTATCGCGTCTCTATTACATGTTATATTTTGATAACTTTGTGGTTGTTAAACATTTTTAAGTCTACTGTTAATGAGTATATCTTCACATAGTGGCTTTAAACTGAAATCACGTTGGTATGATATCATCTGTTAATATCATCAAATCCCTTTGATATATTTTGTCTAACATTGTTTTCTGTTTAATAGACGACCGATCTTTATTTCAAATAAAGTTGATACCGTATTATACAAGCAGTTCACTAAATAGTGAAAGATATGTAAACAAAGCTTATATAGATTTTAGGAAGTTTAAAGATAAATCAAGAATTTGGGACTGAATAAGTTAACGTAATAAAAATGACGTGGTCCCAATTGATCAAAAAAGGTACATGCTATTTTTACTTTGTATGCACAATATCATATGTCTTTGTGTAACCCATTTGGTACTTTTTTATCATCATCAGCTCAATATAAACAACACGACCTTTATTAGCAGCAGTTCTCAAACCTTCAATCTTCCGTAACACTTTTTGTGAATAAAAATATCAAATGCAAAAATCTACTACTATGGATTGACAAATAAAAAAAACTAAGTTAACAATTGAAATGTGGTCATTACTAATAAAAGTTTGACGCAATTTACCTGGTGTTGTCTGCCTGTACCACCATGGAGTAGTAAATCGTGCTGGATAAGTCGATGTTTCATAGTAATATTCTGTAATAATGAACCATATGCAAAATAAGATGTTAAAACATGCTCTTGAACAGTCATGGTATATATAAAAGTATCGAAGTATTAGAGAATACTAGATCGGAGCCCGTGTAAGCATGGGCTTTAGGTAATGACAGTTCTCTTGATTTAATAAAGGGAAATAACCGCTGCGGGGAGTTTGGTCTATTTTTAGTTTTATCTAGAACTATTTTTAGACACAAAAAAACCTTTTTTTTTGTTGATTTTTGGCAGTTTTTGCAAATATTAAGAGGCTTTGTCAAAAAAGAATTGTCAACTTGATATGCCGGTATATAGGTGCTCCAGCGACAAACAAAAGATTTATTCAAAGCTGCGCCGTTTCTTCCACAAAACAGGAAATTCGCAAATTTAATAGTATAGATTTATAGATCACTCAAATGACATACATATTATAATGTTACAACGAGGTGACCCTTTAACTAAAACACATGCATGTCTTTAATTAATTATGTAATACTTAATATGTAAATTTAGTACAGTTCAAAATGTAATCGCATTGGTTTTAAAATGAGGATGTGAAAAACTTTACTTTATCCGACACAGGTAACGATGCATATTCGTTTGATGTGTATAAGAAAACTGTAATAAAAATTACTATATTGGCCTACCATGACAATTCAAACTGGCATCCTCGCCATGATCACAGTTGTGAAGGTTCCATGGTCTTGAAGTACACTGAGTTATGTCTGATTCATAACCATAGCAACTTAGATTATCGATTAATATTGGACCACTTCCACTGCCATAGAGTGCTGACGGGTAAGCTACACCATAGCTGAAAGTTTAATATATGTTTTTGTTTAGCAAAAACTTTTTTTCAACTAGATATACGATTTTTGGTTCACTATGACTTTTAACCATATGTTTATTTATTCATCAAATCGGGCTTCATTTCATAAATACACTCAATTTTCCGATATATTATTCTTGATGTGATACAATTATAAAATAAAACGATTGCAATAGAATTTCTATGTCAGTACGCTTACAATGCTTAATGTCATAAACGCTTCTTTAGTAACAGTTGGAACTTTCACTTTCTTAGGAAAATTGAGTTTTTGTATGTACTTACTCTGATCCTCTATATTGTCCAAGCATTCTACAGATAACTTTGACATCATTGTGATCAAATCCATTATCACAGATTGTACCCCATCGCCCTTGGTAATATACTTCTACACGACCATAGTAATAGCCTCCATTAACCAATCGAACTTGGACTGAAAAGTGAAACCATATAGTAATATTTTATGTCACTTTACTCTTTTTTAAAATTCACACCGTGTTAAGAATACACGTATAAGCAACCTTTCTCCAGAAACAACTAGAATGAAAAGTAAATATACTACGAAACTTATTTAAGCTAATTTATAAAAAATATGTTTTATATAATTTAATAAGAAATGAATATTCCCGACGCAGAACGAGTGTAACGAATCAAGTTTATAACAGTGTTTAGGTGACAATACATATCTACCTTGTGAACTGGACGTAGCGTGTAACCAATATGGATAGCCTAGAATGAAAAAGAAAGAAAATAGTAAAAATTTATAATTAACTCTTCGTAATTCGATGATACAGAAAATTGAAAGAACAGTAATCATGTTGTTTATCGCCAGATAAATTAGATTTTAGGACTCTTCGTTTAATATTTCATGTACATGTAATATAATATATAGACTAAGATTTCTCAATGTTGATCACTTACTCTATACTTAGTTCATTACATCAGATGCATAGAACACTGAATAGTTTAGTAATACCCTATTTGACTAAAATGGTGGATTTACTAATCGCTGAAAGTATCAACTGGTGCCGAAAATGAGGTCAACTGCGAGTGAGCATATATTCACTACTGATTTTGATATAATATTAATGTATACTGTAAAGTTTCGAAAAATGTTGTTTTAAACAATTTTACCAGTAGTACGTTCATAATACCACGATGGTCGTACATCAGCAGTTGTTGAATCTTGATAGTATTCTAGAAAACAAATATATTAGAGCAAGTACATGTAGTTAAAAGCATTATTAACCAGTTTTAAACTTAAATCATACATGGCTGTATTACAATTAAAAATAGCAATCATTAAAGAAAAATACTGAGATTGAAATGGATGAAGTGGTACAAAACATATTTCGGTAGATAACCTACATTGCTATAGCATCGCTAAAACAATTCGTTTTTATAAAAGATAAAAACGAAAAAAGCATGACAACTTTAGATATTTAAAAAAAGACTTTTTTTCTAACAGAAACAAATATATTTTTAATGACATAATCTATTAATGAGATAAGAGAGCTGGGAAACCATAAACCTTATATCTATTATTTTCTGAAAGAAGAAGTAGTTGTCGGCGTATAGTAGTAATTCAATGCAGGAGAGTTAGGTTGGCCACCAAAGATAAACATTAAAGACTTATAAAGACTTACCAAAGCAATTTACACCAACATCTTCTTTGTGTCCACAGTTACTTGTAAGCCAAGTACGGGATGGACACTGTGAAATATCAGATTCATAACCATAACAGTTTAAATCATCAATTACTATTGGTCCTCTACCTTCACCGTAATAGGCACCAGTGTAAGCTACAGCATAACTAGAAAACAAATGACATTTGGTTTGTTTACTGAATATTTTGTTCATTTTGTTTCCAGGTTACCATAGTTCCGTATATAAACCAATTTTTGGCTTAAGACCTTATTTTCATACAAGCCGCAATCACACTCAAACACAGAACGACACGACGGTTGCTAGGCTCGAACCCCAAGATCCTGTTCAGTAAAAAATGAAGGGATTCTTAGGGCTCTTATACCATGACATGTATATAACCGTTTTACCATTCCTAGATATCCTGAAAAAATTGAAGTTGGGAACTGTCAGGTCGATTCGATTAAACAACTACTAAAAGTTAAATTTAATAAAATTTGAACGTCCAGATCATCAGAATATCTCTAGATATGAAAAATACTATTAGCAAAATAAACTAACTTTGATCCTGCATAATGTCCAAGCATTCTACAGATAACTTTAACATCATTGTGATCAAAATTGTCATCACAGATTGTACCCCATTGTCCTTGGTAATATACTTCTACACGACCATAGTAATAACTTCCACCAACCAATCGAATTTGGACTGGATATACAGAATAATATTTCGTTAATAATGTAAATATTGAAGGACCATAAATATGAAATAAAATGAAACAAATGTCTTTCTTTGAAGACAATCTAGTACAGTACCACTAATTTGATGTCATATTAAGAGAAGTATAAAAAGTTTGAAAAGTAGTCACATTACTCGTCCGACTAGCACAGACGTTAGTATACTAGTCTACTGATTGATGGGTAGTGGTTTCGATTCCCGGATGGGGGATACTTTCGTTGAGTATGGTTATAGTGCCCTCCTGGCATTGATTTTACCACTGGCCGCCGTATTATGACCTTATGTAATGTGTTCCTACGGTGGTACGTCCAAACCGAAGAAGAAAAATTGATCGTATTTTAAATATTTTTGCAAGATTGTATTAACATGACATTATCATTTATCAAGAATATTTCAACAAGCAAAAACATTGGGCATAGAATTTTACAATGATTCAAAACTAAATTTGATTAACAACATAGTACCAAAAATACAAGAATTCAAAAACTGTGGCAAAAAAGAGATGGCAGCACAGAAAATTAACACTTATAGGTAAAATCACTGTTTTAAAAACATTTGCTATACCAAAAATAATATTTGCACTATCTGTTCTTACAAACCCACAAAAATATATTCTAGATGACATAAACAAGTCAATATTCCAGTTTATATGGGATAATAAACCTGATAAAATTAAACGAGATAGGTTAATGCAACAACTTGATCAGGGTGGACTCAATGTACCATGTATACACAATTTCAATAAATCAATTAAAGCCTCATGGATTAAACGAATCACAAATCAAAACAATAAATCATTTATACAATCGTTCTATATAAAACAATTACAAAAATATGGAACACACCTTATATTTGAAGGAAATCTAGAGGAACAAGACATATCAATAAATTTCAACTCCAATCAATTTCTTAAAGATATTTTATCATCATGGTTCCAAATAAAGAAAATACATGATAAAAACAACATTGAAAATAAGGAAAACATAAACATCAATATTTGGAATAACAGTAATATAAAAATAGAAAACAAAACTGTCTTTTATAAAGATTGGTATGATAATGGTATACAATACATTGAACACCTATTTGACTTCAGAAGCAAACAATTCTATTCATTCAATTATTTTTCTCAATTATATAATATTGAGGAGGAACAATTCCTTAAATATTTCCAAATCATCACCTCAATCCCACAATCAATAAAACTCATGCTGATGAGATATGATATTTCAAAAGCAAGACCTAACAATGAAACACTATATGAAAAATTAATTAAAAAAGATATCAATCTAAACAAATATTTATGTAGCATTTTAACTTCTAAAATAACTACAACTCATAACAATGAACAATTTTGGGAAAATCAATTGATAATCAACAATATCAATTGGACTGAAATATACCAGATGCCATTTAAAGCAAAAATAGACACATACTTAAGAAGTTTCCAGTATAAATTATTACTTAATATATTACCAACAAATATCATATTAACAAAAATGAAAATAAAAAACAAAACAACATGTGATCTTTGTAACAGACACGAAGAAACAATAATACACCTTTTTTGGGAATGTCAATACAGCAAAATGTTATGGTGCAAATTAGAAGAATACCTTCATTCGAAGGAAATCATTATAAAAATTACTAAAAATGAAGCATTCATAGGAATATTCAATCATAGGTTTAAACACATCTTGAACTATATGTTCCTTTCAGTAAAAACATATATTTACAGCATGAAATCACGAACAAAAATTCCGAATTTCGAACATTTCCTCAACTACTTAAAATCTAAACTAAACATAGAATCCAAAATTGCACTATCAAACAATAAATATGAGCTTCACTTGGATAAATGGAAATTTTTCACTGAATAAAAATAATAATATAATGTAAAAAGGGTCAATATCGTTAGAATATCTTCTTTAACTTGATTTTATAAACTCCACTTAGAATTCACAATCAAAATCATATTCGACTTAAGTAGGGAAAGCATACCAACCTCCAGTAAAATATGTTGTATATATATGTTAACAAAAATGTTTTTCCCCTCTCTCTCTCATCTTTCAGTTGTTGTTATTTTTTTTAAACCAACAACTATTCTATTCTTTCTACTGTTCTATGAATTCAAAACATTCATCTCTACTTCTCTTTAAAAACATTCTTATATTTTATAAGAAGAATTTTTTTTCAATAAACTTATAAGTTAGCTAAGACGTTATAAAGAATTGACATGTATACATGGTGCATTATATTTATACATACAATATTCTTTAGATTAGTGAATTGTACATGTAATACTATATATATATATATATTAATTTACAATTGAATCATGTAATAATGTATGCTTTGGTGTTTCTTTTCACTTATATTCTTTTTGTCTTGTATGTAAGAATGTATGATTATGATTTCGTCTTATAAAAAAAATTAATTAAAAAAAAAAAGAATATTTCTACAATCCATTAACATTCATCTAGATATTAAAATATCACACTTTAAATTAGGAAATAATGCATTCTAGGATCCTCTATTTATCTCATCTTGAATTTACACATGCGTAAATGCATGAATACCGTACATGTAATATACATGTATATGTATTTTGGTAAGAGATGTTCTATTATATTCGATGGCCATTAAACAATTAAATACATGTCAATATCTGAAGCAGTTAAAATATAGATTAATTAAGTATAAAAGCGAGTTGTCTTAACACAAGCTGGAAGTTCTAAATATTAACTAATATATTTATGTTTATCGTCATGTAAAGATTTAAGGACATACATAGGGTAACAATGAATTACTTGCATCTAAAATTTATGTTTGACATAATTTCTCTTTTTCTGCAAAATATAAAATGCCAATTAATGCTTTCAAGTAACCAAACTACATAGATTGAATTTATTGTAAATATGATAATACAAAAATGATAAAGTTTACCTGGTAGGTCTGTTGTCTGATAATTGTAGTCTGAAAAAATACAAAATAAAATTTATGCCAATACGAAAACATTAGGATTAAAACATCGTGAACAAGATATAATGTCAATCAGGTAAGTATGCTGCCTGAACCGATTTTAACGTTTTATAAAACAATGGTACTGTTTGTTCTTTCCCCTAAAAAGTCCATAAACGACTTACGTAGAACGCTAACTTGACTTATATTACCAGAAAACCACGTAACTAACACGTCAATAATATAGTTAATAAGTTCGAGTAATACGAAACAATGACAGAATATCTTGGTAAAATAACTTAACATGATTATGATAAAGAAGTTTGATACCTCTCTTAAATAATCAAGTAAAATGTAGATGGTTTTGCTTTTATCTTATTGAAAATATGAAATTAACGTATATGTACCGATTGTAGTTTGATTGTTACACAGTGATGAGTGCGCCGTCGTATACCCGCCGTATATATATTCTGCAATGAAAACATAACTATCTAATAAAATTGTACGTAAACTACTTGGTTTATGGTGATGAATAAATTCTGAAGTATGATATGTAGCGCATTTCCATTAATAATAAACAATCAGTCTTGTTACGTGTTTACCTTAGCTTTCATTGTTGTTGCCACTATTACTTGAAATAGTAACATTTACCCAATTAACTTAGTCGGTACAGCGCTAAACTACAAATCTTCGATACCAGAAATAGCGGGTTTGATTCAATGATGAGACCTTTAGAGTAAGGAGGAAATTAGTCATGAAATATCCTTGTGGCAAAAATCCATTTTCAGGCATTTGGTCAAGAAATGATTTAAGTCCAAATTTCCACTAGAATTTGCATAAGGTAGTGTCACTTGTAATAAACTCACTAGCATATATGGTACATAATGTCTATAACAATAGCTCCAGAGCAAACCTTGAATTAGACTATTGGCCGTCAACAGATAAATTTAAAAAAAACATTGGAATGTGGGGTTAAGCGCCCTACATTATACAATGTACCTGTATATATTTTATGTGAAAGTTATACTTTGCAATACTTTACATAATTAACAATGATGTGACAAAGTTCACATAACGGGTGGATTTTATCATAGACATAAATTGATACAACGGATTGTTTCAGATGAAATTTCAGCAGTATACTTGCCATAACAATCAACACCGGCATCCTCATGATGGCCACAATCATTAGAAAACCAACCATTTGATCTGCATTGTGATATATCATGTTCATTTCCATTACATTGTAGATTGTCTAGCATTATAGAACCGCGACCTGGACAAAAACTAGCAGACCCATAAGCTACTCCATAACTAAAATTAAACATATACAAATATATTCCATTCTTTATGGTATGAATATGTTAACTGATGAAAATATATGATGGAATTATTGATTCTATCCTTTAATTGAGGTAGAAAATATAATAGTAATTTTATTGACAAAATGACGCCAAGTTGCAGGATAAAAGACGCCATCTTGGAGAAGGAATGACATCACGTTATATCAGTGTAAATACCTCTTACAAACACAGAACTAAGCATCGTCAATTCAGGAATAATACCTTTTTATTTCAACTCGTGAGCTCAAATGTCTCCTCAGCTCACTCGGTGAAAAAGAAATCTAACTTACGCCATTATTGACAAATATCCGCTACATCTGTCTTACGAAATATAGACAGCAAAAAGGGAAATTTACAATTAGAATAACTACGAGAACATTTGTGTTTATATATGAGCGTGCTAGTGAGACATAAAAGATCGTAGATATTTGTGAAAGAATATAAACTTACGATGATCCTTGGTACAAACCAAGCATTCTACAGATAACTTTGACATCATAGTGATCAAATTCATCATCACAGATTGTACCCCATTGTCCTTGGTAATATACTTCGACACGTCCACGATAATAAGTATCTCCATCAACTAGTCGAACTTGGACTATTTTATGACAAAAAATGTATGATTGTTAAAAAGAGCTAAAGTAAAAGTGACAATATCAGAAATCTTAAAAAGCCACAATTTTCACTTTCTATAGTGGATCTTGAAATACAAAAACACAATATATCAAATATGACAACGCTCTCTCATTACCTTTTTATAAAGCATAGAGTTCAACTGTTCGTCCGAGCACAGCATACCCAATGTGAAGTTTTGTGGGAGCAGCTTTGTTCGGTGTGCACCAATTTGTTTTAAACATTGCATTATACTAATCAAATTGTCAAACTTGCTACACTTTGGCAGGAGTGTTTCTATATAAGTCTATTTCAACAACTCTTAATGATTTTCGTTACATGCAGTTCTAGTGTAAAGAAAGGAATTCAGTTTTATAACGTAGTGCTCAGCTTTTTGGAACATGTATTAGGCAGTGTACTCTCGGCATCTTATAAACTCATAAATAAAGATTAGCCACCCTCGGGTATGACAACTTTTACAGGGTATTATGTTAAGAAATTTTGTTATTTATCACTGAAACCATAATACCTAAAGCTACCATTGTTTGTCATGTACCCGATTTGGTTAAGTCATTTATGTCTTAGTAAGTCAAATTATGAAAATTCGGAATTGTCATTTTTCCTGTAATGTCATAAAGCATATGGCAGTCAAATTTGGCATTAAACAATACTAGTTTGAATAATGCTCTTAAGAGAATCCCTTTTTCATATCCATACAGGACAATTAATGACAAACAATGCCTCGATTGTAACTGTACATAGTTGCCTGGCTAGCTCAGTCGGTAGCACACACGTCTACTAATCGGAGGTCGTATGTTCGATTCCTGGGCGGGGCATAAATCGTGCAGCTTGGTCATAAACTATGTCAACGGTCATTCCTCTTTACCGGTAATTTTAAAATATGTAGGCCTGTTGTCATTCACTGACAGTAGTATGCGCCTAGTAAATGGTTAACAGCTAAACCTAGAGATATAGCCTTTCCAGGAACAGTAAGTAGGTAGACTTACAGTCGTAATATGACCTATAAAATGTGTTGCTATGGAGTTAGGCCGATCCAAAATGTGATGGTACAGTACATACGTACTTGTATCAGCAGAGAGATTAAAGGTCATCACAAAGCTCTTGGTTATTCTATTCAATGGGGATTGTATGTGTGTTATTTTGGAATCAGGAGAACTAAACGTAGGTACTTACTGGTCTGGTAGCTGTCTGAAAAATATACTATTATAATGAGTGTATGCAATAATCGTAGAATTTTGCGTAAATATAATAAAAAATCAAAATCTATATGAAACAAGAAAACAATTTTATAGGTAAACATAATGATTGTTTTAACAAAAAATGATTGGATTTTATATGAATTAGAATGTTTTTGGAACGATGTAATATAAAAATACATGTAGAACCACTGGCACTAGAGTCCTCACATTCTTTAAAATGCACGCACATATAATATTTTGTCAACGCACACAATTAAAAATCGCTCCCGTATTCATCGCCGTACGTGTACGAGTTAGGACTAGATCTATACAATCATTATAATATTATATCATATATATTATATATTATATATGTATGTACAGAGAACTATATATAGGGACGTACGCATTATAATCATAAGATATGGACTCTGGTGCCAGTGTGTAGAACATCATACTGTTCAATAATTCAAAACAGAACGAATACCTGTGATGTTCAAATTGAACATATTGTTAATATTGATAAACCAGATATAAAAGTTGTAAAGGTTAATTATATGCATCATGTTTTTAAGAAAATTTGAAAATCGGTGGACAATGACGACTGGTGTACTAAATACATGTATATCACATTCAATAACTTTGAAGTTATTCAAGCTTCAACAGTTGTATAATCTGCTACAATATATTCTTAGAAACATAAATACGCCGAAAATGCTCACTCTCTCGGACTGTGATTATAATAGTAAGGTCAAAGTAATCCGCATAAGTTTCTATCGTATTGTTTTATCGGCCTGGGTCGGTTACTTTCATAAGACCACATGCAATTTTCTGAAACCACAAACTGATTACTGTGTCCAGTACCATGGTTGGAAACTGTCAAAAAATGTACTATTACCTGTTGTTGGTTTATCATTTTCCCAATATCTCGATGCATAACCATGATATTCTGTAATAGATGTTAGTAAATCGAAATGGTTAATAATTCCAATTGATAAAACATATTTTTATTTTTCTAACAAATGTACAAGATGAATAATATCCCCACAGATAAAATGATTAATTAAAATGATTAAACCTTAAGCACTTTTTGACGTTTGTGAAGAGAGGTAAATATTTACTTTATTTTTTTTCTAAATATATTCATGTTAACTGTTATCAAATATAATCATGTATGCATATTCATTAAAATTGAAGCAAACAGACCGGCAATTTGTTTTTAATAAGTAATAAACAAACCTCAAACATACACCTATCATTATCATAATGAAGGAAATAAACTTAAGGTAATTATTAATTTGTCTAATAAACCCACTTACCACGACAATTAACTGCAACATCCTCGCCATGTGTACAATCATGGTTGTACCATCCATTAGATCTACACTGTGAGATATCAGATTCATAGCCGTTACAATCTACGTTGTCCAGTAATATTGGACCATTACCTCTTCCATAACTCGCTCCATGATACGCAACTCCATATCTTAAATACATTTAATATAGCTCGTTTAGGATTACTTGAAACAAACAACTTTGTTTGTTTACATATTTTGGACTCGGGTATTACAAAGAATATGGAAGTATGTTGATGCTTTTTAGTATAAACTTTGAAACTACTGTTAACGGCACTTACGTTATAACTAACTCAAAGTAGTAGAGACGATAGTTTATAAATACAAATGAAACTTTGTTTGTTAAAGATTCGAATTCATTCGAAAACATGAAATTATCTTAACGGTATTTTGTGCAATGAATGTATAAATCATGTATTAAATGCCTGGAACGTGTATTCTCGTGATGACCAAAAATGTGTATAATAATTTAAGGTAATTATTTCATTTTGTGCCGAACAATCATAATACTACATTTTTATAAGATTTACACAGGTTGAAGTTAATTATGCTTGTCTTGATGTCACACTATGATTCAATGCAATGTTTTAAATTTCAATTCACTTACTCTGATCCTCTATATTGTCCAAGCATTCTACAGATCACTTTGACATCATTTTGATCAAAATAATCATCACAGATTGTACCCCATTGTCCTTGGTAATATACTTCTACACGACCATAGTAATAGCCTCCACCAACCAATCGAACTTGGACTAACAATTTGAAATAATAAGCAATTACAAATGTATAACAAAACTCTTGCACGTTGATTTTATCCATTAATAATTCTACTAACTATTCAAATAGCACATGTAATATGTGTCAGCCGCTGAAGAATTATGTGCGTAGTACAGGTTACAGGTCAAATCATGAGATTAGGGCCTGTCAATAAACTCTGGTCAACTGTTTGTCGTTATAGTACATTCATAATTGAAAAAGAGGTGCATAATATTTTCGCAGAAATGATTACAAATCTGAAGTCATATTTACCCTGATATCAAAATCAGTGGTTAAAACTTTTTATTTCTTACCTGACTGATCAGATGTCCCCCGAAGCCACCATGGATAATCTGTTGCGTAGCCTTGAATAGAAAGAAACAAGAAATGTTTGAATGCTAGGATGGGTAACAAGCAAAAATGTCAATAAAATACAATATGTACGGTATTTTGAAGAAAACAGAGAGAAACATAACATGTCTCATATCACAAGTAATGTCTTATACGGAGCCCCTAACGTTTTTAAACAATACAGAAGATAATGTTCTCTTTCGTACAGTGCTGAGAGTACATCTTAAACAAATTAAGTTACATCTCGTGGCTTATTTACAAAAATAAAAAGTATTAACTTGTTAACTTTTATCCATGTAAATCACTTTTCTCTTTTATCTAATATATACGTGTTTTGATCTTTCTTCTTATTTCTATTTTTCCTATTATTATGTGTGTATGTTTGTTTCTTATTTTTCAAACTGTACATATTGTTTTGGCAAAAAAACCTACTATGTTTGTGCTAAAAAATATTGAACTTGAACTTGAACATAGAGACAGTCAAGAAAGTGATACAAACAAAGTAATTTGCCAGTGCCCATTTATAAAATACCATTAAGGGTAACAAATGAAACAAAACACAAAACCAAAATCAAATCGAAACAACTCAGAAGAACTTTCAAAACTTTAAAATGGGATCAGTAATAAATGTAATGATTCTAGTAAAAAAATATTTATTTTCCAAAAATTATATAGAACATAATATTTTTAAGAACTAAGTACTAAAATAGCACAATTAACATGCAATGTGAAGGTATACGTACCAGCAATAGATCCAAAAACAACGAAAATGCACCAAATTGACAAATTCTTATGTAGAGGTATCATTCTTGTTTTCTCAAAGGTAAAATCTCAATTAAATTTACACTGCCTCAACTCTAGTTTATAGACATCGTGAATAGATAAAAATTACTTTAGAATTAGGGTATGGTGAGCCGTTTTACTATTTGTTACTTGACTATATGTAAATTAATAGGGATTGTACAATGAGTTAAAACTAAAGTTATCATTCGAATACCAAGTCGTTACTTCCTTTGCATCGTCGGTTAGCCCACGATACATTACTCCGCTATGCTGTGTTATGTACCGTGGGCCATTTGGTAAGAAAAAAATCTCGTAATCATGAATGATTAATGAGGTGGTTTCATTGGTTCCGCAAGGAAACTACTGCGGAAAACTAGCCAACAAAATTACGCCATCATTTTTTAAAAAATAAACATGTGCGTTGGTTTCTATTTTAAGTAAGAAAAACCCAGTATGACGTCATTGTTATCGAAGAGTATATGTCCTTCTCACTTTCTAATATTTAGAGATATCACGTAATGCTTATATAAGAGACAGCAGTATTTAAAAGATAACCCTTTCAAAAATACAGCTAGCAATATACATTTTCTTACTTCTTACAACTGCTGCGTGTTCAGAAACGACTGTTAGCGAACATTACAGGTAAGGACAACCCAACCCGAAGACAACTCAACCCGTGTATAACTCATCTCGAAGTCGGACAACTCAATCCGTTAGTAGGGGATTGAGTTGTTTCAGGTTGAGTTGTCATTGGGTCGAGTGGCTCCTACCCTAACGTTACGGAATGTTTTGAAACGTTAAGGGTAACTGAACAGGCACCTGTTCTTCTTAACGTAAAGTGATAGCAGTTTCAATCTTGTACGGAGATTATTTATTTTGGTAGCAATATACAAATGTATTTCGCCGTAACTTACATGCATGGTTAATATAAGCGACTTTCATTCCTAATATAGAGAGAGGAGGACGTGCAATATGACTTCAATTTCGTTCTCGTAAATGGCTGTCTTTATTACGAATGGGGTGTATCTCCTTCCTGAAAAAGATATCTATTTTTGTAAAGATTTCTCCTCAACTTATAAGATATATCTCAAATATTATTAGTAATATCTTCATAATGTAGAAAGTAGCTTATTTCGACTTAATTATCATGAAGTCCCTTAACAATTAGTAAAACGGCTCCCCATATTAGTGAATTTTAAACCAAATGCAGGAAGTTTTTATCACAGATACCTATACTTCATAGATACGAGATGTAAATTCGGTATTTATTTATGCAATTAATATTTAATAATCTAAAATATTATGGCAGCTAGGTGCTAATCATGAAAAAAACTTTCAAAAATAGCCCGAAAACAGATTTGATAATAACACCTGTTCAATAATGCTTAAGTTACTGTTTTTCAAGACGACAATTACTATAGAGGGGTTCAATTCAATTGTGAATATGTCTGAAAATGATACACTTGACATTTGATATGTCTGTTTTATGATTGTATTCTACGCCCCATTTCAATAATCATGGTCACAATTATGTGGTGGACAGTTTACCTAACCAACTTTGATGAGCCAATGTACCAGCATTACCCAGTATCTTTCTAAAGTTGTCGCATTTTATCTAACGTGATAAGTAATGGTCACAAACCATTGTGGCTGATTTTCGCCATGTCGCTTTTTCGAACCACAAAAGCATCACACGTGATTAAAATGTCGTATGATTAAGTTTTTGCTTGGCGTCTCGCGAGAAAAAAAGGACGACGATCCAACAATTTATCGGACTACCGTGTTTTCCTACTTTTTGAGGGACATAAATGTTACATGGCACAATTAGACACCTTAATAAACAATCAGCAACAATCATGTTATAATAATTCAGTGGAGAATTTCATTTTTTTTAATTTATTGAAAGTCAGTCCTCTCCACAAGGATGCATAATGTGCAGAATCCAGGATGTGACTCTTCATCCCTTAAAGTATTGTTTTTGAGTCAATTTTTGAAAAATTCTTAAAAAATCATATCAGGGTAGGTTCTTATTTGTCAAAATGTGTTTATATTATTGCCAGTGGTAGATTATCGCCATATTGCTAATTAAGCATCATAAAGTTGGAGATTTCCTAAAATGACACTCGAGGAGAAGGACTGTTTCCACCATAATTTAATATACCTCTTTTTCAGTAATAATTAACTGAAAATGTTCTTTTATTTTTTTTCCAAAACTAGATCGCAATCCGACGATTTATGAGGTGACGAATATTCGAACTCGATTTTTTGGTCTAGATCGCAAATATCCGTGTACTCGGATACTCGCCGCAGCTCTAATTATATATAGTACCATAGCCTTACACTTCGGTGTTCTTTCGCATTTTCTTCTGACAAAGGAGCAATGACTGTTGATGCGAGGTTGCTCACCAACTAAGGTTTTGCTGTATTACATAGCATAATGACGTTGGCTTATACGCTTATCTTAATTAGGAATTTTTAAAAGGGGTCGAAATTGAAATGTCATGTCTTATCTAGGGTAGTTTAACCCATTTATATTCACACATTTAACCCACAGAATCCACCAACGTTTGTTAACAGTCACATTCAATAGGCTTCATTAACGGGGAAATACATTGGTCTGAATGGAAATTGGAAACTAAAAATAAGCAAAAATTGAATGTTTTTGGTCATTTCCCCCGCTACAGCGGCGTTGCCATGGTAACCAAGATTTTGACTCAAATGGTCATTTCTCAAAGCCAATAACATAGCAAACAGTCAGTTTAAGTTTTCTTTTTCAAACAAAATGTGACAAAATGAGAGTATCCTAAAAATACCCCGTTGCATTGAATTGACTATAGTAAGTCATAATCTGTCAAATCTAGTACTGGGTTAAACAGTTCAACATACATGTTCAAGTTTAACTTCAATGATGATACAATACATTACGTAATGCTAACCTTGCGTTTCTACGTAACCAAGTTATTAAAAAGGTTCTTGTTCATAGATTTTGTTTTCTTCTATATTTTCAAAACACAATTCAGTTTCTGTAATTGTGTCAAAATTAATTACATGTATTTTATTGTTTTTAAGACTGACTGACCTATTGGTTGCAAAAATATACGATAAAAGTCACAAAAATGCACTAAAATTGTCCACACCGTTACACACTGGGTAGATCCACTACATGAAACACCATCATTTGTAGTTGTATGTCAATTTGCACAAAATTTATCATCATCAGAACACTACTTTCCTGCTTCCAAAAATGTTTCCATGCAATTTTGATAGTTTTAGAAATAAGTTGATATTTTAGTTGAACTCTGTGAATGAGTACCTGTAAAGATATCTATGATAAATAAATCTTCATGTGATCGAGTCATGTTGATATAATATCTGACCTTCTTTAAAGTCATATTTCATTTTTAAAATGGTGACAACGTACGTGAATGGCGAATCGGGTGTGTGGGGGATGTGTTTGTAACAGATGCGGTGAATGCGTGTATTGGGGTGTGAGGTTATTAGTGTAAAACTAATTTTGATAATGATTGACAAGTATGTTTGTTATTTCCTTTAGTTTGGAGTAGTGGCTTCTCAGACTACTGGTTAGACTTTTTAAGTGCAGTTTATATTTCTATTTCCATATTAATCTAAACTAACAACACTTAACGATTTTGATTACTTTATTTTTAAAATTCTAATAATCTTAACACAAAAATGAATTAAAAATAATCGTCTAAATTGTATAACATGTTTTACTAAGAAAAAATCTATAACTTGCATAACTTGACTTAAACTTGTCTAAACTGACTAACTTCGTAGAGCTTTGTGATGCAAGTTGCTTCACCCTATGGTCTTCTACAAAGTTCATTCAATTTATGCCAATGTGGTCAATTAGCCCTGTTTTACAAGTCATAAGTTTTATATTAGTAAATCCTAAAAAGTCTTCTCTGAAACTACAAAGCCTCGAGAAGTTGGAAGCGCATGGATTTCGAATCTAGTGTCCTGAAGGGGAAACGGGTTCGAATCTCAACCAGGGAGGTTATACTCTTCCATAGAATTTGACAATAATGTCAGTTTTTCTCCATTAATTAAGTATATGAAGAAGTGTGCGGCCTTGTGGAATGATAGACCGTGAGTACTGGATATAGACAAAGGTCCATGAACGCTATGTTAGGTGCGCTGGACACCGTAAAATAAAATGTGTAGACACGGCGTTAAACCCAGTAAAAATGCATAAAATAAAACTTCTTCGTAATTGATTCAACAAAGGGAAACAACCGCTGCAGCGACTTAGTCATCAGCTTAGCTGCAGTTAGGTTTCATTAGGCAATGTAGTAGAGCATTTGCAGCATACATAACACAGGGGATAAAATGTTGAAACTAGTCTTTTATCTGACTAATCATCTTGTTTGTAAAATTCCGGCAAATCTCAACTTATATCAACGTAATAGTTTGTCTGTACATAGTTCTTTAAGCCAAGTTCATCTATGTGTTACGCTTTTCACAATACTCTCCAGTCCAGCCTTCATAACAACTACACTGGAACAGTTCGGATTTTAAACTAGGCGCGGATGCATACACTCTTGAAAAATCATCAAAATATAAAAATGATCTTAAAAGCTGCACTGCAACGTTTTTACACAAGTCCAAAACAAAATCTGTAAGTTTAATCATCGGGTTCAAATTGGATTTTAATTTATACTCTTTGAAACATCTCCCATGGTTGTGACAACGTGTCCAACTACATTTCTTCATTTCATTTGTCACATTTTCAACAAATGGTCCGAGAAGTCCATTCAAGTAAACTTCTAGTATTTTGCAGTCCGAAGCAATCCGATACATAGCGCTACTATCCCACAATGCCACTCCATTTAAACCATTTTCCGCTATTTGTCGAATAGTGCTATTCAAATCGACCTGAAGTTGTTAATAAATATTTAGTGAACTCAATTGCAAAAAAACTCTTAGAGCAATTTGTTTGATTTCTTAGATTACACTGGCATTTGAAAGTTTTGGTATTATAGCGAGAAGATCAGGCAAGTGAAATATAACAAATTAAAAATATTGTGTGTAACGAGCACTAAGCCAAAGGTATATTTCTGTGATTGCCCATCCAACCATTAACCTCGCAGTTCGTTGTCTTAATGTTTATAAAACCCTCGGTAACCTGGGATATTATTCGTCAATGATAACGTATGAGTACCGTGGGTTTCCGATGATGTATGGTGGCAGGTTCATTCAAACAGGATTTTCTTGGAAAACTTTTTAATCAGTTTTAAACAAAACTTCCTGAAAAGTCAACAATCTTGCCACGTGGGACGGAAATCAACCTTTTTGTTTTGTGAAAGAGTTTTCAAGGAGTGATATGATCTGTCATGATCAATAATTGCAATCTGTATCACCGAACGTTCGGCTAGAAGTATGAACTTTTAACCACTGTCCTAAGTCCGTCAAAAAGTCGCAAATTAAAAACAAGACATATACAAACCACGTCATAAAATTCATTCGTATCACCATATCTAAACTTTGTGTACGGATATATTGGCATGTACTTGCTACCATACTTATATTTCAGCCTCGATGTCTCTTTTAGTGTTCCATACACTTTGTTATATCTATCATCATGGGAACCAAAGTCTTCACGCAAGTACACTGAAGGATAGAGAGCTGAACTTGAAGCAAACAGCCACCCTAATCTAGAAAACAATTTGAATTTTCAGTAAATTACTAAAAAGTGTGAATTAAGCAGTACCGCCTGTAAGATAAAACAAATGGAAATTGTGCCATGTATATTCGGAAACGTCCGTTTATTTATTTCAGCTTGTTCTTTAGATGTAGTTGGGACACATTGAATAGGTCATATCACGGCGGTCAATCAACCTACTGACTGTTCCTGGATTTGCCGAATCTCTGCATTTAGCTGTCAACCAGTAAGTGGGCGAATACTTCGGTTAGTGACTGACAAATGTCCTTCATGATTTAGAATCAGTGGTAAGAGGGAGAACGCCCGGTCGTAGAAATTATTTTATGACCAAACTCCACGAAGGAGTATGCACCGCCCAGAGATCAGATGTTCGGCCCTCGATCAACAGAACAGAACAGACCAGAAAATTATTTAGAAAAGTACAAAGTACATATTCATAAATACAATGATCAAAACATAATTACACACATAATCAATACAGTAACGTATACATGCAAATTTTAACAAGAAGATGAATATATTTTCAAGTCTATATGAATAATAAGGTAGTATCACACATATTAGAAATATAAATACAGTATTAGGAAATTAAAACGATGAAATTACACAATATTTAGCTCAATTTTCATTTTTAAAGCTTCTTCAACAAAATTTGAAACTTTGATTAACGTTATAACATTTTGACAATTTAATAATTCAGTAAATTTTAACATTGACGTTATTTTTGGTAAAAATATGATTTTTTGCGTATTTTCTAATATTAGAATAAAAAGGACATATGCAGATAACATGGACTTCGTCCTCAATTTCATTCTTTGTACTAAACCTACAGATTCTTAAATTGTGAGACTCGTGTGTTACAGACTGGGCAAGAAGGGCGAGCCTTCAGGACTTATACATACTATATAGACTATAATTACCTATCATTTAGATGTTCAGTATTTTCAGTACAATATTTTTCACCAGGTTTGTCATTATAACAATTAGGGAAGCCATAAAATCCCCATAGGCCACCAGGACGCAGATGTATACATAGTTCTAACGTTGATTTCATAAAATCTCTAAAAAAGAAGAAATTGAAATAGTCCTTAATGTGTTTACTTCATTAACTGTGTTAAATGTTGCAATATTAAAAAATATCTCTACGTTAATTCTTCCTGGTATTTTTTTTCGAATCCTGTCGAGTTTACAAACTGTCACCTTGAAGAATTATATTATACATTGTGAAAACAGACACTTAATCATCTTGAATCTAGTTGTAGACCCAAATGGAAACTTGAACGAAGTTACTCAGAACTTCTAATACCCTGCTTCAAAACAGCCGTGAAAAACTAATTTGATTAAATTGATTTATCATTCCTGAGTTACGTAAAATCAAACAAATTTCACCATGTTCTTAATACTATTAGAATTTTTTCCTTGAAGTTAAGGCATACGAAATACAAGTTATATGGAACATGGTATGATGCAAAAATGATTACCTAGCAGCATTTTCAAATTCTAGTCGAGCCTCGTTTTCAATTCTTTGATCGGACCAATCAGGATGCTTGTTACGAACAATGTCCATAGACTGGTGTACGTATATTTTTTGTTTGTGGTTGTATTTATTCCTGTCAAAGATTGGTCTCCATTCCTCCCAGTCTATGACAGCCAACCCAGAAAAGGCTTTATTTGGTATAAATCTGTTCACATCGTCTATCACTCTCTCTAAATGTTTGCCAAGGTCTGCAAGCTGTAAAAAAGGAGACAAACGGTAGAATAGCTCAAGCAATAATATTTATAATTTCGGTTCAATGTAAAGGTTTGCCATGTTTGCAGATTTATTGTTATACAAGCAGCTGTGGTTTATTTCATAGTCGGGTTTGTCTGCTCCTAGGGATGCACTATGTGCAGACCTCGGGCAGAACTGAGATTCAAACTTGAAATTTGTTCCAGACTTGACACATTCAGAAGAAATTCTTCCTACATTGGTCTTCTCAGTTCGCAGCAGTGAAGTTCGCCCACTCCATTTCTCAACCGGACTTGGGACCGGCTTCAACTGAACTAAAATGTGACATTTCACATATGCTCAGCCAGAGACATTCGTATGTTTCTGGCTCGGCCAACATTTACCTTGATACACGTGGTTATTTTCATTTACCCCTGATTCGCCAAGTCATGTCCAAGCAGGCGACACTCACGCACAATACCAATTTATAGCAGAATTTACTGCATTCTCGTATCAAGAGATTATCAAGATTCTCGGACTAACCTTAATTAATCTCTGACCAGTGACAATAATCTGTGTAGATGAGCTATTGTAAGTAAACTTCTTGCTACATCAAATGAGCAGTGTCGCCAATGGTATTCATATACGAAAACACACGTCCGTCCACTGATTATTTCCCACGAATAAAATAATCCTACCTGTGGCAGCCCATTGTTGACAAAGTCCCCGTTCTCATCAATCCATGGATATAATCCAAGCTTCCCTTTATAAAATATTACAATATCATTTCCTATAAAAGTGTCTCCAGTATTCGCGACGATGTCAAATTTAGATAGATTTAACATAACACCGGATTCGTCGCATATTTTTGTTGGTACATTCCAAACTGACACAAAAGTTTTACTGACTGGCAAGCAGTTCGATATTTGAACAAAACAAACTAATAAAACAGAATATATTCTGAAAATGTTAATATTATTCCCTTTAATTGAATCAAACACCGCCATGACTTTTCATCCTGTTTCCATTACATTTATAAAATATACATTTAAGGATGTAAATGAGTCATTTATAGTAGCAACACTTGTCAACACAGGAAACAGTAGCTACATGGGCGGATCCAGCGGGGGGGGGGGGGGGTCCGGACCCCCCCTGAAATTTTCAAAATGTACCGATCCATGAGTGTATTTTTTAAACTGTCAGCCATTTTTAAATAGCAAGAAGCAAATTTCACGTGCTTGCTTTCCTCGACTTTGTGTTTAACATAGATCTAATTGTTATGTAGTTTTTATCACTAATATGTTGCGTTATTGTGCAAACAGTGTATAATGGGGTTGTGGTTCGAAAGTTTGGACCCCCCCCCCTAGAAAAAAATCATGGAAGCGCACCTGAGATATATAATTGATGGTATGAATCTAGAATTGTTCAAGCAGTTTGTGAACAGACTGTAGATAAATATATACTTTTTGTAATCGTGATTTTGTAAACATTAGCCTTCAAGGCTAGAAACAAAACAATGTTGTCTCACATCATGTACTTAAATTTCCCTTCTTCATGTTCTTTTAATACGGTACCAAGTACAAGACAAATAAATTGTTTCCTTTTCAAGAGGAGACATCACACTATCGTCCGGGTTATTCAAAACTGACAGTATAGCTACATACTTATTGATTTCATTTATGTGATATACATGGGAGGCTACCGTGACTATAAACGACAAGCAGATCGCCATTTACAATATTTTGCAATATTTTCCTTACAACGTGCCGCGCTCTAAATGTGACATACTATCCGCCACACTGTACAACAGATCTACGATGTATACTATTCTCTACTAGTATCGAGAATCTAAATAGCCTCTGAGGACGAGAATAATCTGTACAGACACGTACTCTTTATTCCCTTATACAAACATCTATAATACCAGCTACGTGTACCAGTCAGCATTTCTTCCGTCCAGACCTTGGACACTTTCAATGCAGGCCTGGCATTTCTGTAGAAATCAACACAACTTTCCTTAAAACGTTGCTGAAGTTAGCAAAAATATTTTGCTAGCGAAAGTGGCTACAAGTTGCTATTTTGGCTCGCAAATTTTATAGGGAATAGTAAAACATTAATTTAGTCCTAAAACGAGGAACCATAACGAGTTATTAAACATGGAAAGTCCATTTGTCGAGGCCATGTGTCAGGGCTGATATCTAGAGCTAAACCGATTTGGCAGGGTACTGGCGTATACCGCGCGAGAGGTTTGACCTAGGGCTATCACGTGATCATAGTGGCTACCCTGGGAAAATTCCTTAGGCTTGGGCCACATACCACTAGATGTCGGTATTTAGCTTTTTCCATAAAAATCAGTACTCTAATGGGTCATGTTCAGGGCTCGAATCTCGAGTTAAAGCTATTATATATTATAGCATCTAGCGATGTTATTTAGCTTTTTCTGTAAAAATCAGTACTCTAATGGGTCCTGTTCAGGGCTCGAATCTCGAGTTAAAGCTATTATATATTATAGCATCTAGCGATGTTTCTATGTGAAACATAGATAGCGTCTAAGACGTTGTTGATACAGAGCAGAAACACAGATAGCGTACATGGCATCGTTGATTAAATAATTAACGAAATAAATAATTCGTCTATTTATCGTGTTTGAAATTACTGCATGTGTTTGCGCCTCGATTCACCCTTGTTAGAACTAATGGTTTATATATTTGTTTTTCGATTTGCCCACAGAAATTTCGCATCCGATAGGGAATCGTAATAATTTGGGGACGAATTGAGACATTTTTATCATTTACATTAATTCCTAACCAACTTTTAATAGTCTGGATTACCTGCCCCTTACCACTATCGTTATCGGGTCAGGCAAACCGTAATAATGCCTCCCTTAGTCATTATTCAGGTAACAAAATTTTCGTTTACATTTTCTTAATCTTGCACGATCATTTGCTGACGATAGTAACTTTAATAGGAGTATATAGGTAATTCGATTTTGTTTGATTGCACGTACATATAGCAAACGATTAACCCAAAAAACATGTCTCAAAGTGAACACAATTCGGACGAGGATTGGTCTCGTTAGAATTTCGGATACTTTATTTAGCATAAATATAACCGAACAACACAAAAATATAGCCAGTATAATTCTTGAACAATGAGCATTTGATTTAAACTTGTGTAGTAATGCTCACGTGAAAACAATTATCCAATACCTAATTAATTTCGTACATAGGGCGCGGCCATTATCCGACTGGGAACAAGACAAACCAAATTTGGGTGCGAACAAATTGACGACAAATTGTGTGACGTTTTTGCTTGCACAAAATTGTACCCAAAGTAATTGGGCTGCGATAATTGAGAACGATTTGTGAAATTTTATAAGGGAACGTAATGTATGAGGACGAATTAATTCTAATCGTCCACAAAAATTGCGTACAAAATAAGGAGCTAATAGTTTCGAGATCGAATGCTAATATTTAGATCCATCCCTCAGAAATTTCGATTCACCCCACAAGAATTTCGTTTCAAATGAAGAAGCGAAAAGTTCTGAGGACGCAAAAGCAAATACCGATTCGCTCCTCAGAAAATTCGCACCCAAATAAATGAGCGAGAAGTTCCGAGGACGAACAAAATTTCAGTTCGCTCCTTAGAAATTTCATACCCAAAAAAGAAGCGGCAGTTTCGAGAACAAATAAATATTTCGATTCGCCCCAATAAAAAATTCGTACCCACCAAAATTAAGGAGCGAAAACTTCAGAATAAATGAAATTCTGATTAGCCCTGCAGAAATTTTGTAGCCCAAATTGTGTGGTTAAAAGTTTCCAAGACTAAAAGAAATTTCGATTCGCCCCACAGAAAATTCGTAACCAAATGAAGGAGCGAAAAAAAAGACGAGAAAAAAAATCAATTTTTACTACACATACTGATTCGTACTTAAAGAGATCCAAAATTCCGTGAAAGAAATTTCAATTAGCCCTACAAGAAGTTCGTACCTAAATTAGAAAGCGAAAACTTAAAGGCTAAAAAGAAAATTATGATTCGCCCTACATAAATAAAGTGGTGAAAAAGGAAATTTCTATTCGCCCATACATTTTGTACCTTTGTGAAGCGAAAATTCCCGAGGACAAACAAGGCTATTTTGATTCGCCCCATATGAAATTCGTACCCAAAATAAGGAGAGAAAAGTTCCGAGGACGAGAAATTTTTTATTCGCCCCACAGAAATTTCGTACCCCACTAAAGGAGCCAAAATTCAACTTCATTTGGATTCACTCCTCAGAAATTTCGTTCCCAAAGAAATATTCCGTGGTAGAAATGATATAATAAATTTCAATTCGCCCAACAAAACTTTCGTACCGAAAATAAGGAGCGAAAAGTTCAGAGGACGAAAATTGTACAGTAATTAAGAAACGAAATGTTTCAGAGGACAAAAAAGTTATTTCGATTATAGTTTTCGCTTCTTAATCTGGGTACGAAATTTATGGGGCGATTCCTCCTAAAAAACCAAGAACGAAAATGAAATTTCGATTCGCACCACAGAAAATTCGTTCTTGGATTAAGGAACTAAAGTTCAGAGGACGTTTGATTCGCCTCACGGACAATTCGTACCCATAAGGGAGCTTTAAGACGAAAAAGGAAATTTCGATTACCCCCACAAAAAATTCGTACCCAATAAAGAGCGAAAATTCCAGAATCGAAATTTCCATTATCGTTTTCTGAACTTTTTGCTCCTTTATTTAGGTACGAAATTTGTAAGGCGATTCGAAATTTCTTACATCCTTGGGTACGAAATTCGGTCTCTAGAATTTTCACTGCTTCAGCGATTTTGTAGGGCAAATCGAAATTTTCTTTCTCGTTCTTGGAACGTTTCGCTCCTTGAGGTACAAATTTCTGTGGTGCGAATTGAAATTTCCGTTCGTCCTCGGGGATGTGAACGATAAAAATGTCTCAATTCGTCCCTAAAGTTCGTTTCCCTACAGAATGCAAAATTTCCCAGCGGGCAAATCGAAAATAAATATATTACTTCGTTCTATACAAGGATGAATCGAAGTGCAAACACGTGCAGTAATTTTGGACACAAATTTCAATTTGCTCCACACAAAAATCGAACCCAAATTAAGGAGCGAAAAGTTCAGAGGACGAAAATTGTACAGTAATTAAGAAACGAATGTTTCAGAGGACAAAAAAGTTATTCCGATTATAGTTTTCGCTTCTTAATCTGGGTACGAAATTATGGGGCGATTCCTCCTAAAAAAACAAGAACGAAAATGAAATTTCGATTCGCACCACAGAAAATTCGTTCTTGGATTAAGGAACTAAAGTTCAGAGGACGTTTGATTCGCCTCACGGACAATTCGTACCCATAAGGGAGCTTTAAGACGAAAAAGGAAATTTCGATTACCCCCACAAAAAATTCGTACCCAATAAAGAGCGAAAATTCCAGAACCGAAATTTCCATTATCGTTCGTTGAACTTTTTGCTCCTTTATTTAGGTACGAAATTTGTAAGTATTCGAAATATCTTACATCCTCGGGTACGAAATTCGGTCTCTAGAACTTTCACTGCTTCAGCGAGTTTGTAGGGCAAATCGAAATTTTCTTTCTCGTTCTTTGAACGTTTCACTCCTCGAGGTACGAATTTTTGTGGAGCGATTTGAAATTTCCGTTCGTCCTCGGGATGTGAACGATAAAAATGTCTCAGTTCGCCCCTAAAGTTCGTTTCCCTATAGAATGCGAAATTTCCAGGTGTGCAAATTGAAAAAAAATACTACTTCTATCTAAACAAGGATGACTTGAGGTGCTAACATGCAGTAATTTTGAACACAAGTTACAATTTGCTCCACAAAAATTCGTACCTCAAGGAGCGAAACGTTCCAAGAACGAGAAAGAAAATTCGAACCCAAATTAAGGAGTGAAAAGCTCAGAGGACGAAAATTCTATTCGTTTGGATGCGAAAAAACGAGAAATAATGGTGATATTTCGATTTGCCCACCAATTCCATATCTAATTAATTGGTATAGGAAAACTGAATAACGAATCAAAACATTTGGATTCACACCTAGAAATTTCGAACCCTTTTTAAGTGGGTACTATAAGTCCAATGCAAATCCAACATTTCCATTCGCCTTCAGATGTACCCATTTTAATAAATAAAAAACCCAGTCTTTCAAAACATGTAATGTGGCAACAAACATCTCAAGGACAAAATGTCCGAGACGACTTGTTAAAAGGGAGCAGGCCATAATTATATCATGTACAAGAAATTTGACATTTTGTTGATTCTTCAAGTTTTCTGTAAAAACCATTGAAACCATGTAACATCGACCAGCTTGACTGTTAGATCATTTTGATGAATGTGTTAGTCCAATACAATCTGAAATGAGATGTAAGAATATTTCATGAAAATATAAAATGTCAGAATATAAAACGGCAAAAAAAAACATGTAGAACATCTAGGAATTTTTTAAGAACACATTTTTATTTGAACGTGTTGTCCAAAAAAGAGCATTTTCTCTTATGGTAATTCTACTTTTAAAAATTCTGAAATTACTTGGTAAAAAAAAAATACCATATAATTTTAACATGATTTTAACAATACTTTTACTGTAACAACAAAATTTATATGAACACATTTAAACACGATCGAAATGAGTGGGTTACATTTTAACTATGGTGGCATATTATTGCCACCAGATAAGTGTATTATTAACAAATTAATTATGTGGTTAACAAGTTGTTACTAGTTTTTCCCAAATAAATTAATGATCATATTAAATAAATGCAAGTAAATGCCTACAACTGCAGTTGTTGTATTAATTGACTAGCTTAATTTTAAGTAGTTAACTAATTACATAACTAGTTAACCACTTAACTAACTATTTATTTTAAGTAATTATCTAGTTACGTAACTACAAAACTACTTACACCAGTAAGCAATATTTGGGGTTAAAGAAACGAAACAAGTAATTGCTTATTTTTAAATAGCATTGTTTTGCTCTATTGTAAAACTGATACACAGTCAGACAAGCCATCGAAGCAAAACGCAATTAATTTATAAGTGTAACAGGTTAATTAGTTACGTTACTAGATAATTACTTTATTTACATGTATTTATTTATTGGAGTTAACGACGTGTCAACACAATTTTAGGTCATTTTACGGCGTCCAGCGCACCTAACCTAGCTTTCCTGGACCATTGTCTATAACCAGTACTCGCCTACCCTTCCACATGGCCGGAAACTTCTCCATATTATCTAATCAATGGGGGAAAATCGACATAATTGTCAAATTTTCATTGAAGGGTATAACCTCCTCGGGTGGGATTCGAACCCGCACCCCCTCGGGCACGAGTATCCAAATCCCGCGCGCTACCAACTGCGCTATCAACGGGTTAAATTACTTAATTAACGTTATTTAAGAGGTTACGGTAACTAGTTTATCACTTAATACTTATCCGCAATATCACTAACTGGAATGCCTTTATCTAATAACGTAACTAGTTTGTCACTTAAGTAACAAGTTTAGTAAGTGATACTATATAACTAGTTAACCAACTTCCATTGAGCCGATGAAAAAATACAAAAAAAGGCAGTTGTAGGCACTAACTTGCATTTATCTCTTGTTATGATCACTATTTCATTGAAAAATCTAGTTAGATAGCTAGTTAACTTCTTGATTAACATGTTAATTATAAAGTTATCTAGTGGCAGAAATATGCTACCATATTTGACAAATTCAGAATTCATGATAAGAAAAATGGTTTACTTACATTAATGTTAAAGTGATCTTGTAGTACTGGTTGCCATAGTTACGATTGATTAACTGAAAAGAAAAAGAAATAGTGTAAAACAAACAAGTAATGCATAATCATATAATACAACAATGGAAAAAATAGAATTACAATAATATATACAAGTAGAAGTATAAATATCAAAATAATTTATATTATAATAATATAATATAAGAAAGAGAAAATTAAAATAAAAAAAACCGAACATCAGGATAGATTTCAAAGTAATGCCAAAACCCTCCCCCCAGCCACGCCATATGACCAATGCCCCATTCGTAATGTTTCGGTGGTCCCGAATGTCAATGCAGTATAACCGGAAATATCCTGGCCAGTTATATATAAGTTTCCTTAAAGTTGTATGCTAGAGCTTTGAATGTAAAATCCCAATCTGTGTCAGTCTTATAGGAATTCAGTTTGGTTTGGAGGATGCAGTTTGAAATGTTTGAAATGCAGAAAAGGACTTACAAAAATAAGGGGTCTAACTGATGGACGGACAGACAAAAAGTGATCCCAAATGAAGTTCACAGTGAGCATATTTCTTTTTGCGCAGTAAGTTCATTCCGAACAAGAAATTAAGTTCAACAATTTTTCTTATCTTAAGTCCCATATCCATGAAGGATATTCTGTATGCATAATATAACACAGTACAAACAAACAAGTATACATTAACTGGACTAGATATTATGACTAGCAAGATGACTAAAATTGAACAATGTACGGAAATTGAACTTTGTATAGATCAAAGCAGACGTATTGATTTCCTAGAAAGATTTACTGATCAACATAGCAAGTAATAAATTAAAAATTCAGCATTTTATATGTATTACATGTATTGGTTAGAAGATCTCAAAAGTATAATTGTTTTTCTTGTAATTTGCAATTGAGACCATCAATCTTTTTGTATGGATTTGATTCATTACATAACTTGAGATTTCAAAAATATTTGATTAAACATGTTAACAGGATTACTTCCCTTGTATATGAAAATAAACTAATTTCAAATATGTCCATTAACAGTCTGTGTATATATTATTTAAATGTCTAACATGCTGGAAAGTTTATAAATGATATGTAAAAGCTAGTTTAACTATTTCAAGAAATTTACAGCGGCCATAAAAAACTTAAAACATTGTTTTGATTAGGGGTTGTTCACCTTGAAATTGACAACATGTATTATACTAGTAATGTTTGAAATCAATGCTTTAAGCAAGGATGATAAAAATGTCAAGTTAGTGAGCATAGTTTATATTAACTGTAGAGACTAAACACAGGATAATGGTTAATACATAATCATTCGATTTTTTTAATTTATAAAATTACCATTGTAAAAACCATTGTAACATTTGTGCCATGATTTTGTAAATAATCGTTCTTACAACTACTTTCTATGTAACCTATTTAGTTAAAATTGGGAGGATGCATCATTTAAGCTATGTGACACATTAAAACAGAAAATGCCTCCAAATATTGGCAGTTGACACCGAGGCCAGTTTTAGATCAATACTTAAAGCTATTTTACTTAGTTTATTTTCATGAACACATGATGGTTAATTAATAAACTGTGTAAAGTGCAATAGAATATTTTATTTTATTTTTTTGCACTTTATAGGTAACATGCATTTGTATTTATTACAATCTCAAAAAATATAATAACTAAATTCATTGTTTTGAATTTAAAAGCTTAATACTTAAAAACCCAATTAAATCACAATAAAGTAATATATACTAACTAACAAGTCATCCAGTCACAAACAGTTTTACCAGTTATTAACCTTTATCTAAAGTAAAAAATGTAGTAAACAAAGCCATGTGCATGTGTAACATCACTATCATATAATAAATATTGCTATATTGCTATATTCATGATTATTAACTATTTCCCAATATAGCCTATAAATCACATGACACTCAATACCCTGTACTGACTGTAAAACAGCTAAACAAGTTCATCTCACATTACCAGTAAAAATAAAATATTTGAATATGACTTCACCATGCAAATGATCATAATTATGGCAAGTGGTTGTTAAATTTCGTTAATTGGTACAAATATGTACAGTATATAATATATGTAAGAGCACCCTAGCCAGATTCACATGATATATTTCAGTACCACAGTAACTGTTCATTTAACAATTTTACATTCAATCTAGCAGTCTAAACAGTATAACCACCCTGGAAAACATGGCCAAATACTGCTAGATTGCTTGGATCAAAACTCATTTTATATCCAATTTTCTAGCATCATTAGTGACAACTACTATACATGTAGGAGCACCCTAGCCAGATTCACATGATATATTTCACTACTACAGTAACTGTTCATAGAACAACTTTACATTCAATCCAGCAGTCTAAACAGTATAACCATCATGGAAAACATGGTCAAATACCGCTAGATTGCTTGGATCGAAACTCCTGTTATATCCAATTTTCTAGCATCATTAGTGACAACTACATATATTTTAAAATTATCATAAACTAATTTTGCAATTAGTGTTGGTTTTTTTAGTCAAAAGTTTCCAATCATTCTGGTGATTCTTTGTTAAATTTCATCAATATGTACCAATATGTACAGAATATAATATATATGTAGGAGCACTCTAGCCAGATTCACATGATATAATATATTTCACTACTACAGTAACTGTTCATTGAACAATTTTACATTCAATCCAGAAGGCTAAACAGTTTAACCATCATGGAAAACATGGTCAAATACCGCTAGATTGCCAATGGATCAATGCTCTTTATTATATCTCATATTTTAGCATCTTTAGTGACAACTACATATATTTTAAAATTATCATAAACTAATTTTGCAATTAGTGTTGTTCTTTTTAGTCAAAAGTTTCTAATAATTATGGTGAGTTTTTTGTTAAATTTCATCAATTTGTACCAAAATGTACAGTATATAATATATGTAAGAGCACCCTAGCCAAATTCACATGATATATTTCAGTACCACAGTAACTGTTCATTGAACAATTTTACATTCAATCTAGCAGTCTAAACAGTATAACCACCCTGGGAAACATGGTCATATACCTCTAGATTGCTTGGATCAAAACTCCTTTTATATCCAATTTTCTAGCATCATTAGCGACAACTACATATATCTTTTAAAATCACTTAAATTAATTTTGCAATTGGTGTTTGTTTTAGAATCAAAAGTTCCTACAGGTAATGCTGTACATGTATGACAACTTGTTTTGTGAGATACATTCAGTTTAGGTATGACAATCATGCATTTTAATAAATAGCATTATACATGAGCAATGATTTCACACAGCCAGGCTTAGATTACTAAAATTGTACTTTAAAATAAGGTTGAAATGATTTAGTACATACAGATTAATGCTCAGACTAGATGACATTGAAGTAATCACTTTACTTGATATGATTTCTATAATAACTCTAAGTTTGATCTTATCCGTCTACTGAATATGAATATAGCTAATTATTGCAATACAACCTCGCTTAAACAACACCCACTGGGAGACTTAAGAATGTCGCTATTAATGCCTTTGCATTGCAAAGGTTAAAATCAAATAAAAAATATGCCAAAGGGAAATGTCAAAAGCTGTTATTGTGCAGAGGATTTGTTCTGCGGAGATGATGCTTCAATAACCACTGATAACACACAGTGACACTTAGCAGTAATATTACATTATAATGTTAAATTTGATAAGAATAAATATATGAAAGGTTGAACATAGTTGGCACTATATAATGGATAAAATGGTTTTGCGCAATTCAAGTCCAGAAACTTAAATGTCAGATATTCTTCAGCAGTTTTTACAGATTAAAACGACAACTGTCTAGCATAACATCATTTTATATGTCAAAGATATATAAATTATTCATTTTATTTAAATTATCAATGTTTTTTCGTTATTGTTCATCAACTATTCATATTTTAATTTTTACAAATGATCTTTATGATGTAATTAAGGGAAGTATTATCATTTACTTTGTAATTATTAATATTTTTTCATTAGATTGTATAGAATATCAATTTTATAACCTCATGTTACTTAGATATTAAATTTTATTTGTTGTTTTTTAGTTGGGATTAATGCCGTAGCAAAACATTGTATAGGTTAGTCCACCTACTCACGGTGGCTAAATCTCATGGTTTAGCTGTCAATCAACTACTAGGAGCATACTCAATCAGTGACTGACTACTGGCCTACATGATTTAGAATCAGTAAATGATGATTTTAATAACATTCCCTTAATGCACAACCATACATCTTCAGTGAGAGTTTCAAGAGAGAACTTTAAGAAAATAGTTCAAGTAGTGAATGGAGAGTTATGTGCACAAGATATTATGGACAGATGAACGGAAGACCAGCACCATAACATAATAGGACAGTTTTTTTAAACGGGCATATCATAAGAAGCTTGTTTTATATCTGTCAGTGAACGTCGATTATGCCTAATATACTCAAGATATTAAATCCCCAACTAAAAGCTATGTAAGGCAGCTAAATAATTCTACAGATAGTTTTATTTGTTTCTACAAGTATTTCTAAACTTACAACCATATTAGATATTTCAATAATGTCAACATAGACTTTTTATGGACACAATTTTAAAATATATCCTACTTTCATATGCAAGGAAGGTAATTACTAATAGTCTTGTTAAAAGTTTTTGTCAAAATTTATTTATTTGTAGACATTTGCCAAATCAAATGGTAAAGAAAGATTACTTATGTCCTACCAATAACAGACTATTTTATTCCTTTAAAACCAATTAATGCTTTCAAACAAAGTAGTTAAGATAAAAACCTGTGGACGTTTTCTAAAAAACTCATGTGATTCAAATCATTGTAAGTCTGAAGCAATTAGAAACATTCATAACACCATTATTTTCTGGTATGCCTAGTACAAGACTATCTATTCAAAATATTCTATTTATTTATTTTATTTTATTTATTTATTTATTGGAGTTAACGCTGTGTCAACACAATTTTATGTCATTTCACAGCGTCCAGTGCACCTAACCTAGCTTTCCTGTACCCTTGTCTATAACCAGTACTCACCTACCCTTCCACATGGCCGGAAACTTCTCCATATTATCTAATCAATGGGGAAAAATCGACATAATTGTCAAATTTTCATGGAAGGGTATAACCTCCCAAGGTGGGATTCGAACCCACACCCCTCAGGCACGAGCATCCAAATCCCTGCGCGCTACCAACTGCGCTATCGGCCCGGGTTCAAAATATTCTAAAATTATGAAGAATATAATATAATTCTGAACATCATGTTGTAATTGTGTTTTTATCATACTAACATCTTCAACTAAAATTACATACCAATTCAGTGTTTCCGCAACTGTGCGTTTTTTGCGTCTTTGACGCATTTTTTTCAGTGATGACCCGTAAAAATGTGTCTAGTGCGTCATTTGTGACGCAACCAATATATTACAGTAAATTATTATCTTTTTCTTTCATGTTCATTCCAAGACAAAGATAACAAGGTAAATTATAGCGTCCCAAAAATCGGTATATTTTTTCATACTGATACACAGTGAAAGCAACAGAAAATTGTTTCTTTGATCACAATTTACCGATAAAATTTTGATTATTCTATCATAACTTTGTCAATTAAATTTTACGACAGTACACAAATATATGCTGCCAAAAATACGACAGTCCTTTTTTGGGTGATAAGTAGATCACTAATCATTGTATATGACGCGGACATTTGGTTACGAGGTATCAATTTAAAATAGTGATTTTGTCTTATTAAATTAACATGTGTCACAAAACGTCTGTAAATTGTATATTTCATCATTTACCAGCGATAATTCATTTTAATCCTTTGTTTGGTTACAAATTTACACATGTTTGACATTGTTAAGATGTGTGTCGTATCGGCATCTTTTCACACTCTTTGATGTTTTATTACACAGCAATGTCTTAGTTGCAATGTCTCAGTGTGTTATCATAGCGTTAAGTTTGATTTAAATGTTAATATAATTATTATGCTTAAAACAAGAATGACCTAGTTCTTTATTTGTCTGCTTAATAATTATGATCAAAAGAAAATTGCCGATTAAAAAAATATTGGCGAATGCAGATAAACTTGTTCTTTTGTTTACTATAATACATTCACCTATTTTTAAAATAGCACTGCCTTTAGATTGTTACTTTTAAATAATTACTTTAAGACGGTATAAACTGATGATTTTACACAACTTATTTTTTTCCAAAAAAAGCTCTGCGATTTCTTGTGAAATGTCGGCGATTTTTAGTGGATTATTTCAAACCATTAAACTGAGAATTTAACATAAAAAATATATGTAAATTTATAAAATTTACAATCCAAATCGAAAATTGCCGATTTTACATACGTTTCCGTGGATTTTCTTTTTAAAAATGACAAATTTACGTAAGAAAATATTTTATCTTTTATGTGATCATGTGACGGATAAAACCCTGTTTACTATTTGTAAATACTTGATTTTTGTTCAGTTTATCGCTGTGTTGACAAAATAATGTCATTTTATGGTTGCAAGCTCACCTAACCAGGCTTTCAACAAGGTTGTCAACTTCTCTATATATATTTAGTGGAGCAAAACAACCCTTCATTTTATTATGCAGCTCATTTTTAATATAAATGGGGTAAATAGTCAAATTATAACACTGACCCTTTTAAACTTCAAATGACCCTCAAAAAATAAAAGAGGGGGGTAAAAAATGACCCTCGGATTTTTGAAGATTGCAGAAACACTGCTACATGTTTTCTTTTTCTACATTTAAAGGATGGCTCAGCTATTTCTTAATTCAATTTTCATGAATGTTTGGTCAATTTGGTTTGGAAAGTATAAATTAATAGGAAAAAAGATAGAATTGAAATAATAACTTTTCTTTAGTTACATGTACATGTGTAGACTTGAAATGCATTCAAATAAATAAATGATAGATACTTAATTTTTAACGTCAATTTGCCAAATTAATCTTAATTAACTTTTTTGTAAATGATTTGATTTGTTTGAAAGCTAGGCTAAGTATTTTTAGAGAAAAGAACTATCTAAATTTCATCACTTCTGTTAATAAATTGCTTAATTAACAAGAAAGATATTGGATGTAATATTTTTTCCCTTAGAATCTACATTGGAATTCAATGATAAAATCTGAAGATTCCAACTGTAAGGACCTACTTACCAATTGGATTGCTTCAGATTTTATCAGAAAAAGATAACTGACTCAAGTCCCTAATTTGTGAAAAAAAATCTTGGTACATCAAAATGGACGATTAAAAAGCAGTGGTGATTTAATTTCTTGACATTAGCCATCTCTTATTTTGTTTGTTCTTTATAAGAGTGTTTATCAGAAATATTATTTTTTATTGCTGTTAACCTTTAATCAAACTTAATCAGAAATCTGGCTCAACAAAATTACTTTGAGATGACCCCCAATCAAAAACTAACCAATAGAAATCGCCAAACCGAAACTAGTCAACATGGTTCAGAACTGGTGCACTTACGTACGGCATTCGTCGGCGCTGTTTTAGCAGTAATATTACCGACACAGAATTGGATTTATATGCAAAGTAAAGTTGAATAAATTCTCTTCAAGCCTGTACCAAAGATATATTTGTATCATGGCCGTTAATTGCACGTGCAGCGCTGAAATCGAAAGTGGACCGGAACTGGTCCACTAACTGTAGCTACACACCTGGCAACATATTGATAATAAAAACTACATAACCATTAAATATATGTTTGGCACCCAGAGGAATTGCTTCATGCTACTTAAAAATGACTTACTGACAAGATATACTCTAATGGACTGGTACATTTTGGAAATTCCAGGGGGTCCGGACCCCCCCCCCCTCCCCCTGATAGATCCGCCTATGCGCTTGATGGGTCTACGAGCATAACATTTACAATTCGTATACGTACATTACATGGGATATGTTTTCATCAACTGAAAAAGTATGATGTCAAGCAACAGACCAGCAGTCCAGGCCTAGACCACAGGTGCCCATCGCATTACAAAACTCCAAATAATTGTTAATTTTTACTTAAACATGCTCTAATTATCATAAAAACACCAAATACAAAAGTTCCAACCAAAAGCCAAAATTTTGTTTTGTAAAAAAATATAAGGTATCCAACTCGATGAAATCGTTCTGAATTTTACTCGGAAGAGATGTGACATGTCAGCTTTCCCAGACTAAACACCTCTTTTCCAATGGCTCAGCGCTAAAATCGAATACGGACGTGTTAGATAACTTAAAAATGGACTTCCATCATCAATATCAAGTTTCTCGCTCCCTTGATAAGATTGTACCGATCATTTTACTTGGATCGGTTTTGTTAATCTCCCGAGTCGACCATTTTATTGAATGAGGATGCGCGCGCATCACATTTGACCTTAATTTGGTTACGAGTCATTTAATTGGACAGAATAAAAATACCGTCCAATGAAATGACTCGTAACAAACGTGATGCGCGCGCATCACCATTCACAAAATGGTTGAGCCGGCAGATAAACAATAGCGATTCGAGTAAACTGATCGAAATACAGTCTTGCGGATCATGGCCAGAAGTTTAATATTAACGCTAGTACTACATTTTTTGTTTGTCTAACACGTCCTTATAAGTATTTAGCGCTTAATCGTTCGGGAGTGAGTGTTTAGTCTTGAAAAGCAGACCTGTCACATCTCTTCCGAGTAAAATTCTGAAGGATTTCATCGAGTTGGATACCTTATATTTTTCAATAAACAAATTTTTGGATTTCCGACGCGACGGACACCTGTGGCCTAGACAGGCACATGGCTTGGCATGGCTCTGGGCATCCTCATTTCTGAACATAGAATTCATCGAATATCAAATGACTCACAGCTTGAATAAAGAATACAAGTATGTCAAATTACAAATTATTGCAATATTTGATCAATTAGGGTACAAAAACTTACCAAGAATCCATGAATTCGTCCAAATACAAGGAAAACAAATTGGGCTACCCAAGAGGTAATGGCGATGATGAACCGGCTAGGCCAGCTTGAGAATTCTATTGGCTAAGATTCAGCCAATCAGAACGAGGCTTATATTCACATGTATCTCAAATTGTATCGGGAATGCACGGAAATAGCCGAGAAGTGACGCCTAGACTATAAGTAGCTCGACCGGAATGTTTCGACATTTTCCGCTGCGTGCCATAAATTTTCACTTTTTTCAATTATCGATTAATAAATGCATTTGCCTCAAATGTCACTTTTATATAATTATTAAAATCCTTTTTTTGCAATTGTACAAAAAATATCGAACAACTGCGTAATAAAACCGGTTTCGACTGATTTAATAAGGCCTTCAAATCTTCAGTACGCATAGAACGTTTTTCACGTGCAGAGCGCTTAATTGCCTCGTTTTGGAATTAATTGTGTTTTGTATACTGCTTGGAAAAGTTATGCAACTCATCCGTTTTCTCATCCAGTAATTGCACTAGACATTTGCTATTTTCACATTTTTACTCTGGGTTTTACGCATGGTCAACACAATACGTCGACCAGTGCACCTAACCTATGGAGAAAAGTCACTGACACTGATTCCATTACTTTTGATCATAAAATAAAGCATACGACCCCATTTATAGTGTCTCGAATACATAAACACTGCCTTATATAACAATACTATGATAATGAAAGTATAGTTACATGTCGTACACGATAATTTATACGGGTCCGTCTTTAAATTGTGTCCGTTGATCAAGCATATCATTCGGAACTCCTCGGCCATTCGCTACGAATTACTCATTCATGAAAGGTCGAGGTGTTCCGAATAAAAGCATAAGTTGACGTAAAATCGGTTTTAAGGACTCTGGTGCCAGTGAAAAACTTGTCACAATTTCAAATTTTCATTTAAGGTTATAATCTGAACCGCCTGCAGGTAGAAATCAATCGAATTCGTCCCCCATCGGAAAACTAGAATCGAAATTCCCGACGCGCTGCAAACTGTGCTACAGGCATTGGTTTAACAAATGTTAAGACCAATTTCGTGTATAATAGTGAAGTTATTTACCGTAGAAAGTCGTAATATCAAAATGCACTTTAATGACAAGATAATCAGAAGATAATTATGCAACACTATTGCGCAATTTACACTTTGTTGGATAGAAAGACCTGTGAAAGGTGTCGTACATTTTATGATAGGTACCTACTTTTGACTTTAAATAGTATTTTTTCTTAACCAATTCAGATGACAAATTGTTAGATGTTAGTTCAAATACCTTTTACCTGTCGATCTGGTTTCAATTCCTAATTAAGACACGTTAAACAAATCATTACAATTTGACACAAAAGTACATTGTAGATTTTATTTTTATTGTGCGTGCTAGTTAATAATGGTCAGTTTATACAAAAAAAAACCTGCTCAGTTGAACTAGTCGCCAGAATTTTGCTGGAAATAATTAAGAAAGCGACGGCAAATATCAGCAGCGTGTTCAATTACCTCGAATGTTCCGAAACGTTCCGTAACGTTAGATACAGGACAACTCAACCCAAAGACAACTCAACCCAAGAAAATTCAGAATCTCAATAACGGTTTTGAGTTTTTCCAAACTTTGGGTTGTGTTATCCATAGGTTGAGATGTCTACGGGTTGAGTTGTCCCGTATCCGTAACATTAGCTAACAGTCATTACTGAACATGCTGCTGATCCAAAACAAGAGCCAACAAAGAATCGTCTGCTAGATTTTCCATAATGCCTAAACTTTTTCATGAACAATATAATAATGATAATAGGGTGTGGTCAAATCAGTGTGTATTCGTCCGTCTATAGGCGAAGTTTCTTCGCCGGAAAACTATTCGGGTAATTCCGTAAACGGACGCGTGTGTAGCGCAAATATCGCCGAGTATTGGCATCTGTATAAGACCGATTGCATTATGGCTCATAGTTTAGGTGGAATCAAATTGATACTTTGAGAATATCTACCAAAATTTAATTGATGAACTCGCCTGAATCAAGCAATCCTCATATAAAATGCAATATTTTCACCTATATACATTTTGTATTATAGTACAGAAAGCCGCCTGACTAGCTCAGTTGGTAGCACACAAGTCTACTGATCGTGGGGTCGTTGTTTCGTTTCCCGGGCGAGAACCTTCTCCATATATCTTATTAATTAAGGAAAATTGATGTCAAATTTAATTGGAAGGGTATAACCTTTCCGAGTGGGATTTGAAATAATGAGTATGAAACTTAGCCTACTTAATCTTTACTCTGATTCGGGCATGGAAAAGAAAACACAATTGATATTGGTTACCAGGTATCCTAAAAATATCAAGAATATATAAGAACTCTAGATTTATTAGGCTCTGTGGTACAATCATAATTTTGGATAAAACCCCCGGTTAATTGGTTTGTTAACACACAACTATTTCAGATCACAAGTAAGCAACAATTTGAAATACTCTGTAAGAAAAAGAAATCATCTTAATGTTTTACTATTCCTTATGTTGATAGCGCAGTTGGGAGCGCACCGGGATTTGGATACTCGTGCCCGAGGGGGTGCGGGTTCGAATCCCACCCGGGGAGGTTATACCCTTCCATGAAAATTTGACAATAATGTCGATTTTCCTCCATTGATTAGATAATATGGAGAAGTTTCCGGCCTTGTGGAAGGGTAAGTGAGTACTGGTTATAGACAATGGTCCAGGAAAGCTAGGTTAGGTGCGCTGGACGCCGTAAAATGACCTAAATTGTGTTGATACGGCGTTAACTCCAAATCAGGGTATTCTTGTGTCTACTATTTTCATTGTTCATAGTATTTAAAGCTAATATTATCCCGATTTCACCACGTCTTTTTATAAATCTTAGATAAAGGTACGAGTTTTTTGTTTTTGTTTCACCAAGGACACTATTTCACGAAAAGTTGCAACTTCACAGCCCCTTTTGACAATATATTCCGGCCCGGTTAGTCCGACACCGTATAAAACGGAATCTGTACCGTATACTTGGTTTTAGCCCCAACTGCGTCAACCGAAAGTAAGATAATTGTTTGTTTGAACACGTTCTGGTCGTATTTCTGTGTTGTAAATATTAAATCGTTTATCGAGTTGAAAATGGCGAAGATGTGACAATGTAAGTGTAATTTTATCAAATTTATTGGAAGTGTTGGCAAAGCTTAGCTCTGTGTTCAATATTTCATGATTTACCTGTTGTTAAAATTTCAAACTTAACTCAATCACTTGTGCAAATAACAGGTCGTAATCGCCGATCAACAAAAATGTTAACTCTGTAAGTTTTGCTCCAAATGATTTTAGATCTAGTTTGTTGATATATTCTATTCTTGGTTTTTAATATTTAACATTTTCATTGTTTTTGTTACCATGGTAACGGATTTATGATTTAATTTATCATTAGTGTACGATGTCAATTGTGTACTCATGGCAACTATTTTTTAATGTTCTAAAAATAGATTTGATTTATTTAAAGTATACACCAATATTTATACAGCCTTTGTTAACTAACTTTAGAGATTAAATATCAAATTGAACTGTAGTTGGAGTATTCAATATACTTGAAACTATTTCCTTAGTCCCATTGTTAGTTCATCATTCATGCATTACATATAAATATACATGATGTTACACCATTCAGTTATAATAAGCATAGAGCTGCATTTTTATCAGGATGAGTGAGCTATTTAGGGTTTCCAACTTTTGCAAAATTCAGCTTTTTTATCGTCATGTAATAATCAGCAAGAAGAATTTATTTCTGATGAACTGAAATGTCAAAATCAGAAATTATATTTGGCCATTTGACAAATATACTTGAATTTAATGTTGAGTTCTTGAAAGCTAAAAATGGGCCCAAATTGACCTGTTTTCAGAGGTGATAGACCTCATGGGCTGATTGCATTGGTCCATATTGCCAGACCTGTGGTGCTTTTCACAAAAAATCTTACGAAAAAAATCTTCGTAAGTCAAAAACAAGAAACGTTAATTAAACGCTAAATTTTCGGCTTATCAATTCTAAATATTATAGAACTGTGTAGAATATTGTATACCTTTTTAATATTTTATACTAGTTATGCTTATTATCCATCTGACTTTGAACTGCTAATTATATGAAACTGACTTACGATAACCTTTTTCGTAAGAATTTTTGTGAAAAGGAGCACTGATTATTTAAAGTTTAAAAAATAGTATGTTAAATTTGACTTTAATCACAAATTTGATTTAAAACATACAGGTATACATCCAGATGTTACACTCATTGATTGTACAGTCTGACTGGTTAAATTAATGTTTAATCCTTGGTTTTGCTAACAATTTAATCACTTTTTTTAATAATAACTGTTAAGAGATAAAATATCTTCTTCAAATGAACTTTGATTTATTAGGTAAAGGGTTAAATTTAAGATTTGGTACAAATACTTTATAGTAGTCACTAGATAATTTTCATAAAGGTTTAATTTTTTGTGGTCAACAAAAATAAACAATAATAACACCAATTCTAAGCCCTAGGAATACATAGATCTATCTGTATCATTACAGATTATACTTAAACTAAAATAAAAGAAAAGTAATTTCATTTTAAAGTCTCAAGTTTCATGCTAAATGTATGTTTACCAAGTTTACAGCTATTACCCCTGGTCATCGGCCATCGGCTACTGAAATCTATCTATCAATCTCCCAGGGGTGTTTTTACTCGGCCTAGTGCAGTCGACATACTGGTACAAGGGAATGATATAACTCTCCCAGGTACCCATTTACACCTGGATGTAGTGAAGCAATCGCAGGTAAATTTCTTGCTCAATGAAATTAGCAGTACCCCTGGTGGGGTTCGAATCTGCAACCTCTCAATCCCTTAGCATGCGTCCTACCACTTGACTACTGCTTCTACATACTTGTACTGATGGGAGTTTATTTATATATTTTCACTGTGTATTTTCATCCAATAATATGACATCTGATTTAAAAGCATGATCTTTTTATGTGTTTTCAGAGATCTATGGTCCTGTACACTGGTTGGATAAAAACATGATCAATATTTGTAGATATTTTGTTTCATATTAACGTCACCATATAACCTTCCATTTGTAACTTGGAAACTCTAGCAATCTTGCAAGGTATGTAAAAATGATATTTTTATACTCTCTGACCATTTATTTTACTATGTAGCATGTTTGTAAAACAATTCTTTGTTACTTAGATCTATCACTATTTAGTCTGTTTTCTAGTCATCCAGTCCTGAGCTAGAAGGATAAGGTTTGTTGAGCAAGAAAACAACAATGTAGGTTTTGGATGCTCATTTAGAGAGGAACATACGGCAGTAGATTGATGAAATTTGAGGAAGAGACTTTTCATGTTAAGTTCTTCAAAAACCATACACTTACATACTAGTATTTTCAAGGGAATACTTCTGGCTTGTAGAAAATGTCTTATTCTTCGAAAAATTTCATCTATATAAGGAATATATTACTCTTAGTTTTCTCCATGATACTTTAGAAGTTATGCAATAAATGTTAATGACAGAGGAACCTTGCACATGAGGAAAGGAAATCTATACATTGTTTTTGTATATTGGTGGTGAGGGTATGGGGCTGAATTTTGGCTCCAAAATGACCTCGAAAGAAAACGCTGCTTAACCATTGGTTAGAGGCATATTGTAACATTTTGACATTTTGTTTCCTACATCTATATTTAGAATGGAGAAGAAACATAAAGAGTTACTGTTGCTACAAAGAGCTAATCTAGTGGATAATCTAAATATGAAGAAAGGGTTGTTCACACAGTTATTATGTAGAAAAGTTATAGATCAACGTATGGTTAGAAATATCAAGGTATGGTTTATTTGATTTAATTGAGTATTTATTGGTCATCCCTCTTGGTATTCATGGTTTTGTGAGTATGGATTTAAAACTTAGAAATCTAGAGACCATGTTTAATCACTGCACAGTGCTAGATAATATATACTAGATTCAAAAGAGATCTCAATTCTAAAGTCAAGCGAATCGTTTTTATACCCCCGCTTCGAAGAAGAGGGGGGTATACTGTTTTACCCTTGTCCGTGCGTGCGTGCGTGTGTGCGTCCGTCCGTCCGTCCGTTACAAAATTTCCGTCACAGTTTTCTCAGCAACTATACCATGCAGCAGCCTGAAACTTTGCATATTGCTTCATCCTATAGTCCCATGTGGTGTAAAGCGATTTCATGCTCCTTGCTCATCTACTTCCTGTTTGTCGCATATTTTTAGATTTTGGCGGGGGTATCACTAGTGAGCATTAGCTCACAGATTTACTTGTTTCAGTTGGATTTAAATGGTTGCGACTCATTGTATACATGTAGGTAATTTCAGGGCAGTCGGTCAACCTTCTATCTGTTTCTATAAGGGCTTAATCTGTAAATTTAGCTGTTAATCAGTTACTAGGAGCATACATCTGTCAGTGATTGACATCTACCCTGCATGATTTAGAACCAGTGGTAGGAGTGAGAATGACTGTAGATATTATTTCATGATCAAGCTTCATTAAAGTATGCCCTGTCCAGGGATCAAACTCACAACCTTTCAATTAATAAACTTGTGAGCTACCAACTTGAATTAATCGGCCACTAGTATAGAGCTAAGCTAGATTGCGTGAATATGAGTGTTTGTCAGACTCTATACTGTCTGCAATCTCATAGTTGTTTTGTTTTCCTAATGGTAAGGGTTAAACATAAGGGTTCCCAACTTACTGTCTTTACCAGGGATCCCTAAGGAATCCCTAGTTAGATACTCGGAGATTCCTCCTACAGTAAGGGTTTCATACTATTAAAGACAAAATATCTTGAATGCAGATTTAAATTGTGGTAAACAATTCATAACATTTCAAATTCAAGTAAAAACGGGGCAATATTTTTAAGGAATCCTGACAAAATACCCAGCTAAGAATTACTAGGATTCTTTCAAATTGTTTGTGATACTTGGAATCCCAAGATACTGTTAGTGTTAAACCCGGTTTTACTTGTATCTTTTGTATATCTTGTCTTTATATCTCTTTTAGCATGGTAAAACAGAAGATGATCAAGCAGAAGAACTTCTAGACTTTTTACCTAAGGCAGAAACTGGTGCTGAGACATTTGACCTATTCTGTGAGGCTTTGATTGCAGACTCTCAATCTCATATCGTTAAATCATTCTTAAAATCTGATGACTCCAATGAGTCTAAAGAAACGGCCACTAAATGTAACTCGGACCAAAAATCTACGGAAAATTTGCTCATATCACAAAGTGCTGTACTGGAGAACCCAGAGATGAAAGGAGCTGTTTGTAGCGACAGTGATGGTGCCGGCCCCAGTCGAGTGACCCCTACACTTGTTCCACAGGTGGCTATACAAGAGGAGTTTCAGCAACATATGTATCGTAGAAGTATTGAACCTAGGTCCTTACAGCATGCCCAGTCTTCCCCATGTTTTGATCGTGAGGCAGAGCATGAGGCCCATTTCTTGTATCAGACAGCCCTTAGAAATTCAGCCTCAGTTTCTGCTGCTTGGGATAAACAGGTTCATAGTAAAGCATATTTTGACAAGGATATGTATGGCCAAGTTTCTTCAAAATTATTACCTGAGAGTAAATTACATCATTCACATAGTGATGGAATGTTAGTAAAAGATAGTGCTAGTTTCGGACAATTGCAAAAAGGTTATATGTCTTCCAAGGGCTTGAATAATCCTATGTTTGCTCAGACGCCACCTTCAGTGTTCAATATATCCTCTCACAATGAGATTCCATTGTCTTCCCCAATACAGAGTAATTACCAGTCAAAAATTAATCCTTACGAACAACATTTACGCGTCCAAGATACTTTCAACACTGATAACATGCTTTATGATTCTCCAACTAAAAGAAGAGATACAAACTTTATAGATAATGGTTCAATGGATCGTAGTTTTGTTAGAAATGTAGATAATGAAAGACTATTGAGTCAACAGAATCATCCTATATATGATAATAGGATATCTCGCCAGGCTCAGTCAAGTCCACTCAAGTATGAAAGAATTGCGGATTCTCGTTTTGGTATGATTGAAAGAGATTGTATCGAAATTCCTCGTTACATAGAGGTAAATAACAACGGAGACGAAGGTCGATCAATGATGCCATTTCCTAGACATGTTACCAGGGTAACCGTACCAGTTCAATCTTCTAATCATCCAAATGAAGAGTTTTCAAGGGGAGATAATAAAACTGTGCCTAGATTGGCCAGACTTGATAGTGTGGGTGAGTCCAGTTTGAATTCTTGAAAACTCAACTTCCAGACTTTATTTTGCGTTAACTCTCATAATTAGTTAAAAATCGGTCACAATTTTAGTTATTAAAGATGGCAAGTTTTGAATACTCTATGCTGCCTGTTAATTATGTGAAGTGGGTTTGAAAAAAATAATTAGTTCTTCAATTATATTTCAATTAAAATTGATGTTAGGTTAACAAATATTGTCTTGTTTGTAAAGATGCCCTGACTGCTCAAAAGGGATGTACAAACAGTAAAAGTAAAACTACTCTGCTCTCTTAATTATCAATTTGTGGACTCTTTCACAAAATTTCTACAATTTTTTTGTATCGCAAGTCAATTTCATAATTTTGCTGTTCTAAGTCCAGAGGCCCACAGATGAAGAATGAAAATAATTATGATATGATGTTTTTTCTTTCAGATACAATGCATAAAAGACCCAATAGTGAAGAAATAGAAATAGATGGTATGTAAAATTTACATTTTACATATTAATTATACAACCTTTTTGGTCCTCGTTTTAGATCAGTCTTTTCTGCTTAAATTACTATTATAGACAAGTCAGGTGTATCTGGTTAAATGAAGATCTACTTTCTACACTGTAACAAGCAAAATTACCCCTCAATTCAGTTTTCTTGTTCAATTGATGTTTTCTGTGTAGGTTATCAACTTAGTACAGTTTATTTACACTGAATTGATTGTAACAAAATGCCTCTAGAAGTTTTAATATTTTTTCAAGCAGTGGTCCATTGGGGGAATGCAAGCATAAAAATCATCGAGAGGTCCGGAATTTGAAACCAGTAGAGGCACTGCTAATTTCCCTGAGCAAGAAATTTATCTACAGTTGCTCCACTCTACCCTGGTGAACATGGGTACTGTGAAAAATGACCTGTCAAAGTGATTTTAATGACCAGGTATTATCATACAAATTGATGTCGGCTGAACATGTATATAGTGCCAGTGGTGTACTGTAAATCACACATTAGATTTATTTTGAAACTTCTTAATTCATATTTTTATTTCTAATTCATATTTTTATTTCTTTTTTTCAGCTAAAAGGTTTCGTGAGGATGTTGATACATGTAGCAGTCCTATAATTCCTAGCATTCCTAAACTATCCTCAATTCCTGTCATAGACATTAAGGACAATGGTATTGTTAAAATACCTGTGATTGAAGAACCACGTAAGAAACTTTCCATGCCAGCAGTCGTCATAGAAACTGATAGCCAATTAGAGAAATGTCAAAGGTCATCATTGTTAGGGGCCATGGATGACCCTGAAATTGACCTTACAGATGGACCAATCACAGTGAATGTTGAACTAAGTACCAGACAGTTTTATCTGACTCACTATAAGCAGGTATGTTTGTTTACCTGTTTTGTTAATAAAAACTACTAATAGACCTAATTTGGAACCTCAATTTATGTTTTTTTTTCATCTGTGAACAGGCAGTACAAACAAAGATGTTTACACGTTAGTGCTAAAAAGCACAAGACTAATGTTAATCATATTGTTATTTGTACGCATATTTTCACTGTAATGGTGAAAGTTTGTATGTACTGCAGGGAAAACCCAATTATTTAATTTCTGGATATAGTGTGTTAAAATGAATGATGTGTCATGGTGCAAAGAAAGTATATGAACTTATTGAACTCTTCTGATCGAAATCATATTCAGTCTAGCATGATATTTATCATGATATAAAACTGTCTCCACATAAAAGTTGTGGTTTTCATGAGGCATTACCACTGTGTTTACAATTTTTCTGTTAACCTGTTTGAGAAATTTCCTAATGCATGATCAGTAAATTTTGAAATAATGCCTTGTTGTAGGCCATAAATGCTATATAGTGAACTTTTACTGTTTGTGCAGACCTGAAAAGTATATTTTTCAGTTCTATGTATCACATATCAATTAAAATGTATGATTTTTCATTCCAGGCCTATATGAGCTTACATGAAAAATATGTCTTTCCAAGGACCCTATATCCTTGGTCTTTCTGTTCCGTGTGTCACATATCAATTAAACTGTATGATTGTTTTATTCCAGGCCTATGCAATGAGAAGAATACCACGTGGTAAAGCATTAATAATGAATGTAAATGAAGTGATAGGAAAGTCAGCTAGACGTGGTACTGATATAGATAGAGATAATTTACATAATCTGTTATGTCAGATGCATTTTGATGTTACAGTTTATAATGATTCCGATGGACTTACTGCTCTGGTATGTATCTTATTGTAGTCATAAGTCTGTGAAAGTAATGATTGATTGTTTAAGTATTCTAGATATCCGAACTTCTAATAATGTGGCTAAAATCTATCATATTTTATTTTATACACTGGACTATAATTTTTTTGAAGTACCACATTTTGCCTTGAAATGAAATCGCAGTTAGCTTGAAAGGCAATTTTGAACATCCAGCCTGCATGTACATAAAATTCATAGACTGTTGATGTTACAATGTCTAACTTGGTTTGGCATAAATAAAGGCAAACAATCTAGAAACTTTGATGTATGCAAACAGCAGTAGAGGTCAAAGCATTGCTTATTTCGTCCATTTACATTCTCTTTTTATATGCCTGACAAAGACATGTCATATTACAATATATGATGTATACTTTGTTCAAATAAAACAATTATCATCTTAGATAAGAAATTGTCTTAATAATTGTCATGATCCAGGAGGAGTGCGGCATCGAGGACAATCCGGAAGAAAAACTAGAGTTATGGGCAGCTTATTATCAAAAATCTTACGACAATTAAACGTAATAATATAGAAGGATTTACAACTAAAATCAGTTGTAAGACCTTTGATAATATGGTCCTTGATCTATTCTAGATTGATTTGTATGTTGCTGCTAATGGCAACAATTCAACTATATAAACATTCACTATATGGCATTGTCACTTACCAAATTATGGCTGTATGAATAATGGATTAAATGAAATGCTAATAAGTGAATGTTCAATGTTAGATTTTAATCTGACATGTATAACTTAATTAACTGGCCCTTGAAATAATGCAAGTTTTGTCTATTTTCCCTCATTTTGACCCCTGTTTCCACAGGGAATTACATAAAATTCATTTTAAATTGCTGTTATAGGAAATGATACAGAAGTTACAAGATTTTTCTCAACACAATAGTCACATGACAGCTGACTGTACAGTTATATGTATACTGAGTCATGGTGAGGAAGGTTTTATATTTGGTGCTGATGGAAAGAAGTTTGAACTAGATGCTGTGTTTACATTGTTTGATAATACATGTTGTCCTAATTTGAGAGGAAAACCTAAAATATTTATAATACAAGCTTGTAGGGGAGGTAAGTCATTGTTTTTGTCTGTAAGGATGAAAAAGTTTTAATAAATGTTATTCATTATCTCCCTTTGATTTTATTTGTCTATATAAGACATTGAAATATCTCTGTCAGAGATCATGAGGGCGTGTAGAGAATTAAACGTAGGAAGGTCAGGGGGGTGCGATTATGTTATAAATGAATTTTTCAAGTACGGTATTGACTATCTCGCTATATATATATTACCTTTATTTAATAAAATATTTCATACTGGGTGTTTTCCTTCACAATGGACGGAGGGTTATATTGTTCCAATCTTTAAACGGGGCAATGTTGAGCTTCCGGAAAATTACAGAGCCGTGACTCTTTTATCTACATTTGGAAAGTTGTTTACTAGAATAATTAATAATAGGTTAACATCATGGGCAGAAAATTACTTCGTATACACAGAAGCACAAGCTGGTTTTAGACAACAGATGGGTACCAATGACAATATTTTTGTGTTACATGGAATTATCAATCATCTTTTAAATAATAATAAAAAACTGTATGTTTGTTTTGTAGATTATACTAAGGCATTCGACTTGTTAGTACGTGAAAATATTTTTTATAAACTTATAAGGTATGGGATTAGAGGTAAAATGTTAAATATAATTAGATCGCTTTATTCAAATGTTAAATCTAGGGTAAAAAATGGAAACTGTTTAAGCTCAGAAAATTTTGAATGCTACCTGGGTGTTAGACAGGGTGATTGTCTTTCTCCATTTATATTTGCTTTATTTGTTAATGACCTTGAGGAACATTTAGAGATGAATGGTTTTGAGGGTTTTTGTACTGATTCTTTAAAAATTTTGCTTTTATTGTATGCAGATGATATTGTTTTATTTGCTGAAAATGAAAATAGTTTACAATTAGGTTTAGATGTATTAAAGGATTATTGCGATAGATGGAAACTTGTTGTAAATGTACAAAAGACTAAAGTGATGATTTTTAAAAAAGGGGGGATAAGACGTAATCTGAGTTTCACTTATAATAATACTGAACTAGAAATAGTTAATTGTTTTACATACCTAGGTATCACATTTTCAAATGGGGGTTCATTTAATAAAACATTTGAGAGGCTTAATGGTCAAGCTAATAAGGCCATATTTAAATTTAAGACTTATCTGGTCAAGTTTCCAAATTTAAACATTAGTCATATATTATCATTATTTGACAAATTGATCATACCTATACTAAATTATGGTTCTGAAATATGGGGGTTTGCGAATGCAGATGTGTTAGAACGCACTCATTTACATTTTTTGAAGAATTTGCTCGGAGTCAAACTTACCACTCAGAATAATTTTGTTTACGGGGAATTAGGTCGTAGACCTTTAAAAACTATGAGAATGGTTAATATCATCAGGTTTTGGTTAAAAATTACTTGTCGGTGTCAAGATGATCGAAAGTATATTAAACTTATTTATAAATTGATGTTAAATGATATTTTATTATACCCTGGAAAAGCAAATTGGGCGTTACATGTTAAAAATCTATTGGAAAATTTAGGTTTTAATGATGTTTGGTTTCACCAAGGTGTTACTAATGTAAATTATTTTTTGAAAGTATTTCAACAAAGAATTAATGATATTTTTGTACAAGACTGGCAGTATCAACTCAGTAACTCATCAAGAGCTAGCACTTACATTTTGTTTTCTGAATTTGGCTTTAAACCGTACTTAGATTTAGTTAAAATTAAAAAGTTTAGAATTGTTATTTCAAAATTACGTTTATCATCACATAGATTAGAAATTGAAACTGGCAGATGGCATAAACCTAATAAAATTCCAAGAAATGAAAGAAAATGTCAACTGTGTAACAGACTTGAGGACGAATTCCATTTTTTACTAGAATGTCCATTATATCATGACTTAAGAAGAGATCTTATTAAACAATTTTATTGGAAAAGACCAAACATTCCCAAATTTTTGGACCTTATATCATCGACAAATCAATTCATTTTAAATAAGTTAGGAACATACATTTTCAAAAGTTTTGAAAGAAGAGATAATTTATATTATTCAAATTAGATTTCTCCACCTCATTTATAAATATGCTTTTTAATAACTTTAACGTAGATACTTACTATCACTCGTATATATACTGTTAGGTAAGACATTGATACTTTATTTATTTTCCACTCACATCTTACTCACCGGAATGTATAATTTTGATATGTATATAGATATATTTTCACATTCTATGCATTTTAAAATGTATTACATGTACAATTACTCTAATTTGTAATTCTCTGCATATTATGTATCTATATGTATTTATGTTTGTAGATTCATAGGCCAACGGCCTAATATCTTGAAATAAACTACATATTATCTATAAGATAATGGTTGATCTAATTTTAAAGTATGACAATGTGAGAACATAAGAAATACAGTGTTCACTTTGAAACCATTTTGCTGAGAAATCTTTTTTGCTCATAAATACAGTTTTGTATTAGGGGTATTATAGCTGAAGCTTTTGTTTTAAAGAGTTCAATTTCATCTACTGACTTGAGTATAGATACTGCAGGAAGATGTAATCAGTAAGTGCAAAGGTTATATGTAACTGAAGTTTATTTCAAATGTTCATGTATACAATGTAGTTCATATTCAGAACTGGAATTTGTGTTTTTCCTAGCCAAATAAGGATGCATTTATGCTGAATGAAGTTATTTTACATATTATTGCTGAAAAGTATGCACACAGATTAAATCACGGATTGAATCCTATTGCTCTGAGTACAGCCATATTTATAACTTTGTTCTGCACATATACATCTTTACAAACAAAATTTTTCTTCACCAACTTGAGTCCTGAATCAAATCTATTGGCTTGTTTCATTTATTTTATGTATGATAAGTAAAATACTTATAGTTGTCTGTTTTGACATGGAATAAAATGTCAGTACATGTTTTGATGTGTTTGCATTAAACAATCTAAAGTGGTTATCAGTAGTTATACACATTTATATATCTAAAGCTTACAATAAAAAACTCTATATTACAGGTGCATTAGATCGTGGTGTACAATATTATCCAGATGAACATGATGGTTCTGATGCTAGAGTAAGACAAGTACCATCAATGTCGGATATGTTAATATGTTATCCTACACAAAATGGTACGTTTGTTTTATTATGGAGATATTTCTGGGATATGCTAACAGTTTGTCACATTTGGGTTTGGGCTAATTCAACTGTGACTTGTTAATATTTGGTTCAAGCTAGTTACATGACTTTTGTATGGCTAGTTGTCCGACCTGGCTACCTACTTTGGAAATGAATGTAGAGCCCTTGGCTTATCATGTTGGGCAGTTGGCTTACAGGCTGGGGTTATTCAAGTCTTTTTCTTGGTCAAAATGTTTTCATCAGATCTTAACCATACCCGTAGCCGCCCTGCTAGCTCAGTCAGGTGCACTCAAGCCATCTGGTTAAGAGGTCCTAGGTTTGATTCCCTGGCTACCAGTAACTGGTTAACAGCTAAATCCAGAGATTTAGCCTTTTCAGGAACAGTGAGTAGGTTGACTGACCCCCTTGATATGACCTACACTATGTGTTGCTATGGCATTTAACCAAACCATAAAATAGATTCTATAATACTAAAAGAACCTTAGTGTATTTACCGTAATCCCAACATATACTATAGCTAATTAACTATACATATCTATTTCGTGACATTGTTTGTCATAGCCTTCTATGAAAGGAGAAGTTGATACTAGTGCCTAGTGGAAGAATAAGTGTGTACTAGTAAGAAAACAGTGTCAAAGAAAACTAACATTTTGAACTGTCTGCCATTAAAAATCAATAATTTATGAGCAGTGAAAATATTCATTTAAATGTAAAATAAGATCAACTATTTTACCTTGCTTTCCCCAAAAATGATCTCTTGTTATATTGAACTATTTACTGTCAACCTTTTAAAAGACTTGTGGACATCCAAGAAAGACATTATCTTAGTGTGTTCAGGCTTATCTAAAAGCATGCAACCTTGCAAACACTTTACATGCCTGCAACAGGTGCTTGGGATGCCTGCAACAGGTGAAAATTACATCAGCATTGTATTGATGATTGATTAATAATCTTTTTTGTAGGGTATTATGCTTGGCGTAACAGAGACAGAGGTAGTTGGTATGTTGAAGCTTTAGTACAAATATTTATGAAGTATGCTAAATGTGAAGATGTCTGTACTATGTTAAATAGGGTATGTGTTATATAATGAATATTTTAGTTTAGTTACAATTATGACAATAAAATACTCCAGGGCCCACCATTAAAGGTGGTACACAGTGTAGCAATTGCATGATAGGATCTGTATTTGTGTTTGGGTAACCTGTTGCTGCTAGTTAACATTTGGTTCTGTCATGCCAAAACACTTTAATGTCAAGTCCTTCACTCCAGAATATTACTTCATAGTCTAACAAATTTAACTTGGTACTCAAGTTATTTATAGAATAACAATCATATTGAATAATAGCAGTTATATAATGTTGGTTAAAAAAGGCTATTTTTATCATCCTAAGTCTATAAATTGCTATTGGTTACAACCTGTATCAACATGTGTTTTACTACATTCTCTGCTTTCAATGCAGTTTTGTATATTTTATCTTGACAAAAAGTTTAAGATAACCTGATGTTGCATCTATTCTTATTCAATATAATTGCTGCCTATTCTTATCAGTTGTTAAGGGTCTTTTTACATAGATAAATAAGTACAAGACTAGAGTCAGGTGAATTGTTGACCCAACTAGGTAGTTCTAGCTAGTCATGTTAGATCTTTAAAACTTACTATCAACTTTACAATTTTAAATACGACAAAGATAATGTAGAAGCAGTGGTCCATTGGTAGGATGCGGGCTTTAGGGATCGATAGGTCCCGGGTTTGATCCCCACTAGAAACAATGCTAACTGCCTTGAGCTAGAAATTGACCTACAATAGTTCAACTACACCCAAGTGTAAATGGGTACAGTAAAGGATTACATGCCTGAGGGTAATTTCAATAATCTGGAGTTATCATATAAAATTGCAAAGTCGGCTGAACATATATATGGAAGCAGACTTTCAACTGCTCTTTAACTGTTATTTAACTTTAAAGATATTGATTAACATCATGTAAAATGTCAGACACAGCAGTATAGTTCCAGCAAACTCATTTTGATCCTTCAAACATTCACTATTATATTTTATTATACCTCACTGGAATTTCCCTATGCTAAAGCCCTATACCTGGGCGGGTGATACTTTGTTCGATCACATGGTAATATTACCCGCTATCTAAGGGAGACCACTTATTAACGATTAGTAGCCGTAAATAGCCGCGACCGTGGCGTAGTGGTTAGCATGTCTGACTTCGAATCCGGAGATCGCGGGTTCGAATCCCGGTCGCGGAAGGGTATATAAGTGATATTATTCAGTTTTTTTTTATTGTACTGATTGTTTTCTTTACAGTGTTGTTATTTGTTGTTCAATAAATATTTATAGTGTGTACAAAAAGCAAAACGTGTTTTGGTAAACATTAAAATTGAGACAATTCATTTCAGGGGTAGGCAGTATTGAAAATAAAATTTGTGTAATTCATTTTAACAAAATTAGCATGGTTGATAAACCACCACCACTGTTTATCATGCTTATCATGGTAGAACGTTTTCCATTACACCAACAACTAAGACACTTGTAATACATATCACAATTGTTTATTTTAAAGTCATCCTGGACATCCCTTGTCGAGGGTTAGTTCATTGTATTGTTATTATAAACAGTGTTTTGTTTTTTTGTACGCACTATACATGTTACAGTTTTGTTCGGTATAATAAAAGAAATAACACATGGCAGTGAGGGTGACAGTACAGATTATCAACCCTTGAAAAATAATATCAACCTCGGCTAGCGCCTCGGTTGATATTATTTTCCTCGGGTTGATAATCTGTACTGTCACCCTCACTGCCATGTGTTATTTATATAATATTACATCATTATTGATATTTAATTGTTTTTTGTGTGTGTATTTTTCCAGGTAAATTTACTAGTATCCAAGAAGGTATCACATTGTCCTAATGTAGATATGGATCAAATGAGTCAAATGTCAGAATATAAAAGTACACTAAGAATGCCACATTTATATTTCTTTCCTGGTATTGGAGGATGTAGTTAATGAATGTATTTTATATTGCAAGCAAGTCACAGACATGGTACTGAAGTCAAACAACTTGACTCTCCACTGTATTTCCACCTAAATGGATCTGTTTTACAAGTTTTGTTTGGTAAAACTTTCATATGCATTCAGTGATGTCTCACTTAAATATCCCTTTATTGTTGAATTATATTCAACTGTTCGTGGTGTAAACATTAACCCTGCTGATTTGAATACTCACTACAATACAGTGGAATGAATATCCATATTTATGTACAGGGATTATCAAAGACATGTTGGGTATGTAAATCAGTGGGGTTTGTGTATATGCCATTGACAGTTGAATAAAACCTTACAATAGGCTGTTACATCACATGTAAATGTGCTTTTATTCCAAATGACTGGTTTTTATTGTTCCAAGACAATATAATCATTAGATGATCTTTTTTATTCCGGATTATGAACTTGGTAGGCTTAGTTAGTAAAAACACAAATTTTATATACCAAAAGTTGCAGACTATTGAATATTAGTGAAAGAACACTGTTATGATAGACTTTTTCATTGTTTGAAAAAAATATTGTTTATAACTATACAGCTTAAAAATATAACTTGTCTTCGAATCCATTTAGTGTCAGTATTATTGTTAAGTTTTAAATATTATGTTTGTTTTATGTTGTCAGGATTTTCATCAATGTTGATGACATTTAAATTTTTATTATGCTGACCAAACTTGATAATTTTGACAGCTTATAAATGTTTTTACTTGTTACTGGTGAAATGAATATTTGCTCTTGTTTGTAGACAAAAGTGTACAAGTTGGGCAAATCCAACGTAAGAACTCGTAACGCCTGATTTAAGGTTAAATTTTTTGTTGGTTTGACAATTGCAACAGCATTATTGCATCTGATATGGTGCTATGTGGCTTTCATAATGAAAATGAAAATAATTTTACAGTGTCAGCTCATAGATCTGATAATATGTCCATTTTGATAGTTCTATGGAACTTTGAATCTTTTTAAACAGTCGGCATTAGTGCTACAATTTAGAGTCTCAGACATATTTACTTATGTTTTATTGATTTTTTGTGAAAATGTTCAATTTACTTAAACATATGACTACCTTTGCTTCAAAATTTGACTCTAGACTTTTAATTATTATATGTTATTACTTGTACAAATTGACTTGAGACAAATTAATATTGACATGCTTTAGTCACTACGTTTTGACTAAAATATGTACAAGATATTTACTTGTATTTTTTGTTCTAGGCCAACTTGAATCAGCTATACAATGACAAATGAAAGTTGTTGAATAATGTTTCTTATTAGGTCAATGTGACACAGCTGTATATATGAACATGTATACTGGGTTTGACATTAAAGATTGTCTGATTGCCCCTTACAACCTATATTTGGGTTCAGGAAAATTGTTCACTGCTAGTAGATATTCTTCGGCAAGATAAATACAGTCAGATCTCGATACAACGACATTCGTTATACTGACATATTTTATGGGAACCAATACCAACATGTACATGGTCGGAAGAATTCATTACACTGACATATGCGTTATAACGACACATTTCTTGGAAACAAACGATGTGGTTGTATCGAGATCTGACTGTACATAGCTGGTTGTCCAACCAGGCAACTTATTTTGAAAATTGATATCGAGCCCATGTATAGTGAAAATTTGTTGATTGAAATCCTATTATTATGTTGTTGTTTTTACATGAAGTTTTTTTAAAATTATATTGAAAACAATGTTAAGGATGTACATTGTGTCAAGTTTTTACAAGTATTATATTGTGTTATTGATGTAAAATCTGCCAAGTTACAGTTAGTACAAAAAACAAAACCCCTGTTTATGTAAACATTAACAATGAACTTATCCCCGACAGGGGATGCTCAGGATGACTATAAAATTTTCATATTGTATTAATTTTAATTGTTTTTATGAGTGTTGTGTGGGTGTATTGGTAAAGCATTCTACCAATATAAGCATGATTGACTGACAGGCTGCTGAATAATCTGCCTCAATTATTTTATTAAACTAAACTATTCAACCTTTATTTTCAAAACTGCGCTACCTCTGGAATGGATTGGTTTATTTTAATGTTTACGCAAACATGTAATGTTATATTGTACAAACTATTTATATTTTTGTTTATTATGTTTACCGAGTGTTTTTAACAACATTCCGTCCCTTTGTAATGTGTTCAATTATTAATTTAATCTCGTATTTTTTTTATATATATAATTAAATGATTTTTTATATGATACGATATTTACATGTATATAGACTTTTTTTACTGCTGTTTTTTTGTTCTTTTGCTTGTATTTTTTGGTGATTTTTGAAAAAATGAGTATAATTTTTTGTTTTTGAATTTATTTATCTGAAATTCTTATAAATTGTATCAATATATTGGGGCGATGCTGGTTAATTTAGGTGATTATAGTTCAATATATTGTTTCAGTTTATGTCAACAATAACTTATTCACCATGAAACTCAACAGTTTATTACTGGACAGTAGTTTCTGTGACTATCAAATTTTAGCTAACCAAATCTTACAGGACCTTATACATTTTAGTGATTTTTCATACTTTGAAAAATTGAACACTGTGTGAATGAGATCAAATTCTTTGCCAGACAGTCGTTCTGTAACCTGGCAGATCTAGACGAACCTATTTTGTGCAGGAATTGTCAGCCGGTCCCCCAGCAATCTGATTAAAATCCGATCTAAAATTTTCCACTTGTCTACTCACTTATTTAGATCTGCCCGTTTTCTTACAAGGGTCATGTTCAGCCTCAGGTGACCTTTTCTCATTATAATATTCATGACAAAATCCTTAAGTTTAGTAAATTGTTTACATTGTCTAGGTCACACAATTTGAAATAAGCCGTCCAATCGCAGTCTGTGAATAATATCGCTGTCAAATTAGCTCGCAAACCTTGATCTAAGAATAGAAATTAATAAATCAAAATGCTAGTAATAGTGTTTCCTTTAGATGAAAGCTAAGCATTGATTGGTTGACATAAAGGTCATCTCCACATGACCTTCCTTTAGAACCTTAGAGATCTTGTACGACAATGCTCTACAGGATATCTGTTTACTGTGATTGGTCCCCCAGGTTTGATGGTGACTGATATTATTTCATAAATTTTATGCCATCTGTCATGTTTTTAATTACTGGTATTGTTAAATTCATTTAACTGTCTGACAGTGGCATATCCATATATCCTGCTGATTAAAATATTCACTTCTGTTCTTACATACTCAGGATTGATGGAATTAGATTGAAATCAGTGGAGTTAATGTATGCACCACTGATAGTTCAATAAATTTTAACACTACTGTGAAGAAATTACCATGAATTGTGTTGACAAAATATTGGGTTTTAAGATAAACTGATTCATCTTTATTCATGAATTTAAGGAAAGAAGAGTCATTTGATCAAGTTTTAAAGTCAGCATTGATTACTTTATTAACATAAGATTAAAACAATGTTACATGAATAGAGTCTAATTTACTTGTTTTATGCATGATCATTTTTTCTCAAAATTTCATCTGTCCAAAACATGTTGGAGGGCACTGTATTATGAATTTTTATTGTTATAACATATTGTATTGATACCTTTTTGAAATATGACTCCTGTGTGTCTTGTTAAACAATGTATATTTTGCAGCTGTATTATTAGTTTTGATATTGTTAAGGTTATCTATCAGGGGTAATATAGTTTTAGACCAAAATATTAAATTTTATATTTATATTTATTTTTGTCACTATGATCAGGGACCTCTATTTAAAACCAATGGGCCCTAGTCATTACCTTAACTTCTTTAATCATGTAATTATACTAGACGGTAACTTTAAGGTCAATTTTAATAGGTTAAAATATTACATTCTGAAATCTCTATATTTTATATTACCACACATGATTAATTAAGTATCCACATTGATGAAGTAAATCAACACTTTGAAAAGGCAGCATGCTAAGGGTATATTGTATAAAGCATTGTTTTTAATGATTGTTGATTTCATCATTACCCAAATTATTTTGTCATACATTTCATACAAAATAGAACACCTAATTTCTATCATACTTTAGTAAATTGTGGTGTTATGTAATAGAATCATACAATGGAAATTGTAAATTGAAACATTTCATATTTTCATTGTAGTAAAATTATTATCGTATTATATACAGTCCAACCCCTCTTAAGCAGCCAGCCAAGGGAAACAGCCAAATTGGCTGCTTAAGCGGGGTGACCACTTAAGAGGGGGTTTGGCATTGAGAGAGGGGGGGTCTGGAGATAAAGTTTTAATGAAATAGAGTTGTTTTAATTGAAGTTGTATGCTTGTTTTATGCTTTACAAGACAAGGTCACGCAATAGACAGTAATTTTTTTTCTTTCTGGGTAATATTCTTTACTTCTGTTGAATAGATAAAAAACTAAATACTTGCTGACCAAGTTGAGAAAAAAAATCGGTAATTTAGTCGTTCAGACTAAATGCCGTAATAGTTAAAAAATACGAAAATGAAACTGTGAAATTTACGCAATTTATATGTCTGAAATGTGATAAAAGTCTTATTAACCTACAAATAATTTAATAACTAGTGCTTTGAAAACTGTGTATCATTGTTGGCCTCGTTTAAATAATTCGAATGTAGAACGCAGCCTATTTTCGGAAAATGCATTTTAACGTCCTCAATTTTGACCTTTCTTTGTTTAAAAATATTAATTATGAAAATCATTTCCTTACGAACAAATAGTTTCGGGAGATCGTTCTTTTTCAAAAGTACATCTTCACATGCAATAAACATGTTCTATATCAGACTAACATTATTTTCCGTCACATAAAATGTTTTGGAAATAATTCATCCCTCTTACGAAGATAGAACGGTCAGTATTGGTTTTAAACAAGACCGGATATAGGTTAAATTGTTCATTGTTTATTACGTAAAACATAATGATCAGATTATAATCGGTGTCACTCAGTTGATTATACACGCTAACAACTATAAGATAGCTAATTATTGATTTTTAGAGCCTATCACGACTAATTGATAAAATAATGTAGCGATTTCCTTTGTATTTATAAGACACAGGTCATTGCAATTATGTCAATATACATGACCGCGGTGACCGCTTAGTAATAGATAATATTCGTAGGTGCGAAATACACAAGATAAAACTATCGTTTAACTTTTATGTGCATTTTCTGAAGTTCTGTAATTATCGATTAGCAAACCGCGAAAGGTGTGTCTAAATTAACTGCTATGATTGGCTCTCTCGATCATAAAGGGACTGCTTAGTTATGTTGCCATCGGCAACGTGATAAAGTTTATTCGATAACGTTGACATGTGTATTATGTATAACGACAAAAGATGACACGCTCTGACAAATTTTGTCAATATACATAACGGTCAGACTCCCATGCACGTGGCCGCTTACGCGGGGGAAAATTTGGTTTGGGATGCAAAATGGCTGGCCGTTGGCTGGAGAACGGGGGTGACCGCTTAATAGGGGTGCATTATAGAGCGTTTTACGACGGTCGCGGCATGAGCTGGCCGCCTACAGGGGGTGACCGCTTAAGAGGGGTGGCCGTTAGGAGGGGGTGGACTGTATTTTCATTGTCAAAATGATGCCTCCTAAAAAAATTCCTGTCGAAAAAATAGTTTTCCCCCCTCAATTTTGAAGAGTTTCAAGAAAAAAGAAACGGTTTTCTTGGATTTTTAAAAGAATAAATGTACATGTATTTATAAGTAGAAGGCCTGTGCAGCATTTTCCCTCTGTATTTTTTTATCAACTACATGTATATTGCAACTTGTTTATGTTCTAGGGCGAAGCCAAGTTTGGTGCTGTAGAACTGTTTATTGTTTCTTCTTATTATACCCCCGCAAACGAAGTTTTCGGGGATATACTGGAATCACCCTGGTGGTTGGTTGGTTGGTTGGTTGGTTGGTTGGTTGGTTGGTTGGTTTGTTGGTTGGTTGGTTGGTTGGTTGGTTGGTTGGTTGGTTGGATATGTGGTCTGTCCCAAAAAATTAATACATTTGTAGTATGTTTATTTCTTAATGTATTTTAATAGAAGCTGTTATATACCATGACTTAATGGTGTATACAAAACTCATGTAACTATGGAAACATATCTCACTTGTTTAAAATATTTAATGGTGTTATATATTTTAAATCTAATTTGATAACTGTATAGTATGCTTTTTTCTAAATAGATTTTTTTCTTGTCTTATTTTATTTTATAGAATTTGCACAGGCGTTTACAGTTGATGTTATATGCATGTTATATCAATTCCAATTCAAAATGGCCGACTTGCGGCCATCTTGATTTTTTAATTTAATTTAATAACTGCATGCTTATTTCTGAACAGATTTTTTATTTTTTTATTTTATAGAATTTTGCACAGGCGTTTACATTTGATGTGTACATACACTTTATATCAATTCCAAATTCAAAATGGCCGACTTGCGGCCATCTTGAAATTTTTTTAATTTCGTTTAATTACTGTATGCTTATTTCTCAACTAATTTAGATAGAATTTTGCACAGGCGTTCACAGTTGATGTGTACATACACTTTAACTCAATTCCAATTCAAAATGGCGGACTGGCTGTCGTCCTTTTTCTAAATTAATACAGTCTTATTTTGACTTATTACCATACATATTTTGAAAAGAAATTGCATACAAGGTCTCACTAATACAGTTGATCAGGATGACCATTCTTCATCAATTTATATTCAATATGGCTGACTGGCAGCCATCTTGAATTTTTATTTAAATTACTGTATAGTACATGTATGTGTTTTTTTACTCAATTTTATCCAAATTTCGCTCCAAAGTCTTTATTGATGTAGTTGACTTGTACATGGATTTACTTAGGATACAAATTCTTTATGGCAGACTGGCAGCCATTTTGACTTTGTTTAAATAACTGTATAGTAAGCTTATTTCATCACCAATTTCTTCTTGCTGAAGTCTGATTGATTTATTGATTGATTTATTGGATTTTACGGCTTATTAATGCAAAAAGGTCATATTACGCCGAAAACAATTGATGATACTATTACTTCAATAGATAATGAAGATTTTACGTCCTATATTTTATGATTAACTTTTATTTCTGTCAAGTATTGTTTGGTTTTATTTTGGTTTTACGGTGCACCAACACAAAAAGGTCATATCGCGTCGAAAGCAATCAATGATACTATTTATTAAATCAATATTAATGATGTAAAGCTCTGTATCTTATTATATACATTTATTTCCTTCAAAAAGTTAAGTATCGCATATGATGGTACAGACTCAAAAAGTTCTTTAAGTGAGTTAACTTTAAAATGTTTGTCACGGATGTATTTAAGATCCTGGCAGTCAAGGAGAATGTATTTGACATTGAAATGCTCGTCACATGGTATACATTTAGGTGCTTTCTTTCTTTTGAGAAGGTATGAATGTGTTAATATAGTATGACCAATTCTACATCTCATAGTAACTATTTATCTCATTGATTAGCAAAAATTATTGACGAAGATGAATCAAGGGTTTATGGCTTTATGTCATGTAACTTATTAAATATAGCATTATTCCACATTGTTTGCCATTTTGACTTGCTGAAGTCTATTATGTACTGCTATTTTTATCAAATTCTTATTGTTGAACTTTTTTTTTGATGTATTGATATTTTATCAAATTCATAATGGCTGATTGGCGTTATAGCTACATGAGATTTTAGATATTATTTTAACTTTACTTCTGTGAAAATAATGATCGGTAATTTAAGCTTTCTTATGGGGTATTTGTGAAATTCTTGATACAAGATATTGTAAATACTAATTGTTTGATTTAAATTGTGTACATTGCTGACTACCATTTTTGCAATTGCCTTATTTTTTACTTATTTATCAAAAATTACAAACACATTCTACATTTTGCTCATCTGGTTACAACATACTCATGATGAGTTTAAATGTGATCACTCTTTGTCTGTTGTTCCACTTTACATTCATAATGACCAAATGGTGTTCATTTTCATGTAAAAAATCATTTGACATATGACAACTCTGTTCATTTTGCTTTTTCATAAATCTATAGTGAATTACACTGTAATTTGCTGTTTATTTCCAATGTGATTTTTGCATCCTATTCTTTTCATGGTTTTTATGCTTCTTACAACATTTACCCTTTTGGACTTCCACAATGTTGACTTGCTTTTATCTTGAAATGTTGCTGTTGCGGGGGTATTTTCGCCACTGGTGGCAGTTCTAGTTATGTTTGTTTCCTAAACTTTTAATAATACTTTTTAGGGTATATATTTAATATCAGTATTTGTCATTGTCTTCCAATAGATGTGTAACCATACAACAGTTTTGCTATATTTGCATGCCATGTATGTAAAAGTCTGATTTTAGAGGTATTTGATTCCAATATTGTTTGTTTTTGTGCTGTGTATTCGAAAAACTTCATATTGTTACTATTAAAACTCAAGGTTTTACTTTTTGGTGCCAATATAATTGTGGGTGGGCATATTTGAACTGATGTTATGTTGAATGCCTTCATTAGTTAATTTTGTAAAAAGTTGAATATCCAATTTGAAATTGATTCCAGACTGATATTCAATTTGATATTTGTCTCTAGTGATTTAATGTAATAGTTTGATGTTTAATATCAAATATGATATAATTGAACCAATGGTAAATCTATGAAATTGTGATATGTTTAAATGTATTTCAATCAATGTCAAATACTTATAACAGAGTGTTGCTGTTAAAGTAGTCCATGTAGTGGACTATGTCATTTGGAAGAATGGTTTTCAGCTCTCCTCTACGCTATGTTAGAAAAACTTCTTCAGGTTGTTCTTATTATTTCATTTGTTATAAGTCTGTTAGGATTTCGCATCAAGGATCTGGACATTTTTCCTTGTAAATGCATACAGATGTTCCTGATTATCCGGTTTTTTTTTTAATTTTTAGCGATGAAAACGCCTTCTATTTGTTTTTCTTAATTGTAATAGTATACTCGAAAGTTATGTGATTGTATAAAGCAGTAATGTAGATGAATTATTTTGATAATCAGTTAATAATAGATTTGATTTGGAACTCAAGTACATATATATGGGTCTTCAAGCTTAAAAACTTAGTTTGTACCTGTGCAGAACAAAGTTGATATAGAAAATGTGTACACAGAATAATAGTATTTAATCTGCGCTGTGTAACTTTAGCGGAAACATGTAAAATAAATTGTTCCACACAGATACAATCGGCACAGCTGAGAAAAGAAACAAAAATTTGAGTTCTGAATATGAATTAACAATAGTAATGAATGAGAAATAGTTTTGTTGCAGTTTTGTATAACCCTATCTTATGATTGCTGTTGGAGTTATTTGTTAACAATTTTAAAACTATTTTTTTTGCTTGCCTCTAACTTGTGTACATTGAATACCAAAATATATATTTTAAATAAAAATATAAACTCAATTTATTTTTGTTCTTTTTATAACTACAGGGTCAAAAGTCATGCTGTCCATGTCACTCTAATATGACTTCCTACAAACAATTGATTTGATCAAACCAAAATTAAATTAGGACTATTTTGGATAGGGCTGTCGTGATACGCCAGAAGCGTATCCCTGTATATTGCAATACGTTAACACCATACCGCGATATGTACCACGATATATCGTGGGTCATTAGATTCGTTGTACCTCTGCTGTATTTAACAGAAACATTGCATAACTTACCTGCAGCTACTGATAGAATCTAGCCTATTAAAATTGATACGATTATATGAGACTGTGATATTTTTTGTATGAAAAGGATGCCTAAGTTGAAAGAAGCAACTACCCCCTTAGCTGCAGAACGTCCTTACAAGCATTCGATTTAAGAACACATTTTTGATGTTTCGCTATTTTCAATTTGTGAAGGGAAATATTTTCCATTGAAATAAAAAATATCGCCAAATACCGGTACGTTAAATTCATATCGCGGTACGTATTCCCGCAGCTGAGTATTGCCCTAATTTTGGACATCATTTTAGACTAGACTAGACTCTTTCCGTAGAACAAATAAGTAATTATAAAATGTGACATGTTAACATCATAGAGACATCAGCAAAGTTTTTCCTCCTGCAGAGAAAAACCAAAGAAACAATACAAAAAATAAATTACATCATGTATGTTGAATTTTAATTTAATACTGTGTAATTGTATATATTTATGGTGGAAGGTTTTACTTCTTTATTTATTATCATTATCATTATTAATGATAATAATATTATTATATTTAATCCTTTTATACAATGTCATTGAATATGTTGTATTGAAATAGGTATTTAATCAAATAAAGAAGGTTAAGTTTAAAAAAAAAATCATAATTTGTCAGCACGTTTACTCTTGAACAAATATATTTACAATAATTCAGACCCTTGCCGATTATGAAATTTACCGTATCCAGAAGTAGTCCCTAAGTAAGTATAGAGCAATTCAAAATGATAGTCAGCTATGATAAGCACAATAATTTCTGATATACACTTGTAATCCTAAGCATATCTCCATCGTAGATATAACCGCTGAAAAGTAAGGCGTCTTACTAGAGATAAGATAAATTAAGATAAGATAAATTTTATTTTAAGTCGGCAAGACATAGCAAAAGACAACATAAGCCATAAAGGCTTGTGAACCGACTAGGAATAACATATGTATACAAAAAACATGTGTAAAACAGCTAAAATAGAATATGACATTACATTGTTTACAATTTTATATATATACATAAATTATATATACATATTCATATATATACATGTATACATGCACACATATGTACATACACATACAAACACATGCATACACATACATACACATTACTCATTCTAACAGTAAGGTAATTTGAAAGACATGACATTAAAATGATTATGTCATCATGAAATAGAATTGTTTCAACATAGACATACTAACATACCCGGTATATGTTTATGTTCACTTCTATTTAATACGGAAAATAACCACTGTGGGGATTTTGCTTCATATGTTGTTGTTGTCTAAAATACTATTGAAGTAGCTGATGGTCTCTATAAGCATCAATGTTGTCACAATTTGTACTTATTGTTATTTTTAATCACATTCAAAACTAGCAAGGAACTTTATACTACTAGCTCAGAACTGGATGATCAGGAAACGAACAAAAAAGTCATTAATTCAAGTTGTGTAAGAACTTGTTTCACTATCAAGAAAAAACAAATATGTACAAGTAGAAATACTCTTATTTTCATTGCTTGAAATATTCACTCATTCTCTTTCTTCAGAAGTATATGCACTGAGCTGCAAGGGGAACGTAAAATAGAAATTATTTCCCATTGTACAACTATAGCATTTTAACAAGCGAGATAACTCTGAACAACAAATAATTGTAAGCAATTCAGAGTTGTTTCCCATTGATTTCTCTCCTTGGAAGCATCCCTATGTAAGTGTTGTGTCTTTTCTATTGAGTCTTACGCTGCGTCAACACAAATTATGGTCAGTTTACGACGGCCAGCTCACTTGGGTTAGCTTCCCTGGTGCTTGAAACTTTGAGTGATGCAAAGGAGAGTATCCACCAGGCCGACAGCTTCTCAAAAACTTTACATTAAGGAGGAAATCGACATTATTGTCAAATTGTCAAAGAAGAGAATAACCAGCTCGGGTGAACTCGAAGCAGCAAGATATTACTTGAATATGAAATATATCGTTAAACATAGAATTAACAATACTCTTAATACATATAATATCTTTCTAAGTACGCGCTGCATCACTGGACAACAGTTCCTATACAAGCAATGGATTTCATTTTATCTTCAGGTTACATCAGTGTCTTTTGTTCAATACTCGTATAGTAGCATATCGACAGTTCATACAGATGGTATCACATATAAAGTTTGTCATGAAATGTTCTTTCCTACACTCATAGATCAAGAGATTATGGATCCGGATTCTATGCCCCTCTTGAGCAAGAAAGTAACCTACAGTTGTTCAACTCTATTCATATGTAAACGTGTACTGAGAGGCATTGCCTGTCTGAAAGTGATTTCAATGATCAGGGTTTATAGTACAAGGTTGGTTCAGTCGGTTGAACCACAGGGATTCCTAACGATAACCATTTATACCTATAATATATACTACACTATATAGATATTGTAGGTATAAATGGTTTTGGTTAGGAATCCCTGTGGGTTGAACCGCACTTCAACATGTTGTTTGTAAACTGAGAAATCTCCATACAGTTTTACCAAAACAAGTTAAGATTTTACAGATTTCCATGGTACTTAATTGTGAACTTACTGATATCATAATTTAAAGACGAACTAATAGATCGGCATAATTTAGAATTCTCTGGGTTCTATTTACACATGTTTCCCTGTATTTTACTGGCTTAATGCAACATACGTTACGTAAAAGCTGGTCTAGATATTAACTGTTCGTTCAATGACATCTACCTTCATTTTTGTACACTTATGGTAATTCAAAATATGTAATTTCGTTATAATATGACTTCTTATTAAATATTCTGTATATAATTTGAATATTTTTTTCACGCGTTTATTTTAATCAACCAATATTTACCAACCGGTTGTATACACTATCTATGTTATTGGTACTATATGAATGTCGTACTTGAATCCATATCTATTTTCGTGGGAATTCGGCCTAAGATTTTTCTTGGGAAAGGGGGGTTTAAAACGCTGTGCTTAGGGGCCGTGATTGCGAACCTAGTGGAGTAGTAGGGTATAATGCTATCGTCATGCAAGGATAGGTACGCACTGGTTATGGACAGTGCTACATGAAAGCTAGGTTAGGTGTATTGGTCGCCGTAAAACAACGTAAATTGTGTTGACACGGCGTTAAACCCGCTATAAAAATCTCCATTTTCTAAAGATGTTAATGGGGCGGTCACAGTGTACAGGTACAAGTGTAAATTGTATAACATTTGTTTGTCTAGGTGAAGTTATCAAATAAGTCTTTTTTATACATCTAGTTCAAAACACGTCTGTCTGTATGCATGCAATAGTCCTAATAACATACCATAACTTAACACTTCTCATAGAATTATTTCAAAATAAATATTAAAATCTATGAATTCAAAATATATTTTTTTTTTGTCGAATAAAATTGTATAGAATTTTATAAAATGTACATTTTTGTATTGAGATAGCATGCATCTAAATTGTATCATAAATGTCGGACAGGTATAGAAATGTATATATATGTACGTAGACTGAATGAACAGTGTACAGACGTAGAAGGGACATATCACCTAAACTTTTAATGCAATGTTTACTCGTTTGAGAAAGATAAACCCTATATTAGTTGTCTACGTCTAAATTAAATACAGAATACTCTTCAAAAGATGTTCACTTTAATAATAAAACTATTTTGTGCAGTTGTATACAAAACGTGATTTGTTGAACAGTTCAGACTTTGTTTCACTTTAATTTATTTACTATCTATGCGGAATATTTTAAAATTTATTAGTTTGAGGAATTATCACCGCGGTCGCCAAACTTTCGATTGTACGTTGTAACGAAAATTATCATTTTATGATTTAAGGGTTTATTGGCTTTGATATTATACTTAGACTGTAAATTATACTTCTTTATTTGCGTGTAATATTAGAAAATTTAGGGCGGTATGTCAGTCATACCTGTTTACTTTGGAATATGCTGTCATAACCGTCTGAAGAATGAACCTTAAAGGAATGTTAGGGTATGTTTGCTAACGTCATTTATAACACACACGTGGACTTTTTTATGATATGAGAATAGTGTGTGTTTAATGAATAAAAATCAACTACTCAAAAGTGACTTTAAGATTAAATTGTTAAAAGCAGACGGATTATTATATTTAGACACCGGATTTAGTTAATTAAAGAAATTAAGTAAAAATGGTGGGATTTATAAGAAATACGACGTATGTGCCTTTAATTGTTTTCTGGTTATTCTTGCACGTGAGTAGCTCGTCAATTATTCTGTCACGTGACGACGACACGGACTGTGTGCTAGAATCGGTCGAATCACGTGAAGCTCGTGCGTCCGTTGTGTTATCGGCTAAAGTTCTAGATATTTTCAAAACGAGGCACAATAATACATATTCTGCGAATATTCAAATAAAACGTGTATTCAAAGGGGATGATATTGTGACGGAAGTGTCACGTATAAAAGTGTCACATCGAAGCATATTTGGAAATTACAACAAAGTGGTGAAATTGACCAATCTTGGATCTAAATTAATTTGTGATAGTGACGTCAATCAAGGGGAGACAAAAATATTTTTTCTAGGATTTAGTGATAAGGAAAAGGTTCTTACACTGAGGTCCTCTATCCTACAGATCTCTATGTACAACCTAAAGCGAACTGATGCTGCAGCGAAAAGTAAGTACTTTTAACATTTAAGTTGATAAATACATAGGAACGGTGGGGATGGATGGTGGATCCATATTTTCCACACAGGGGTGTGTGGTGTGGTGCTAAGTATTTTTCACGAGAATGGGTCAGAACCCTTATGTTCTTCTTTGGATTCACCATTGTTTGTATCATTATTTCTACCTATTTTCAAGTTAGGCGTATATATTATGTATTTACTGGTTCGTCAAGAGAAAAAGGTGGCGATCTGAATGCATGTATGGATTATCGTTTTGACTTATTTTGAAATCAGATTACAACATAAGATTTGTCGACCTTCTTCCACCAGGAAATTTCTATTTGTGTCTAATCATTCTTGGAACACTAATTATTCTACTCATGCTTTTTGTATCGAAATAGTAAATTGTAGAATGAATTTGATTTCGAGAAATGAGTTTGAACAGTGTTGCACTAAACCAACTATGTCAATCATTTGCATTATCCTTTCCATCTAGATTTTGGCCTCTGTTTGAATTAATATACAAAGACATATGATCACCATCCTGCTGCTTTGCGAGGGTATTTCGCTTGGTCATACGCGATCATTGTTTTCACTTATAGTTAATATTCGAGAAAATTTAAACAAGTATATTTCAGCTTATGTTCAAATATGGTTTGATTTGGTTCGTTGTAACAGTTGATATTAATCGTGTGTACATTTATCTTGGATGAAGATAAAAATATATACATGTATTAAAATTATATGACAAACAACGATGATAATATTAGTATCAAATATTTGTGTAGATTTTTTTTCAGTATTAATCAATTATGTAAATACGGCATGTTTTTGTACTTTTAAATTTGGACTCATCATTTTATGGGGATTCACATAAGCCCGAGATAGTGTGGCACAGTTTCTAAGTACAAAATGTATTAAATTCTTATAGGAACAAATTTTATTGTTCCATACTACTCATTGGTACAGTAAAGTTCCGCTATTGAGGCCAGCAAATGAGATGGACTTAATAGTGAAACGGTCTTATTATAGAGACCATTTTGTTCACAAATAAGGCATTTGTGTCTTAATAGTTGTAAAAAATCGCATAATTTTGAAATAACAAAAGTGGTCTTAATAGCGGAATTTTACTGTGCTATATTTTACAATTTCATGAAACCTTGTTTCTAAATCGATGATATTAGCAAACTTTCAAATACATGTATATTAATTCATTCTTATTTATTTTATTCATTCATTTATTTTAAATAAATTATCGATTGTGTTCTGTCCTGATACGTCACCAATACAATGTAACCATACCAACCCGAACACCTTTGTTAACAAACAAAGTGTACTGTATTCAGATTTTTAAAATTGTGGATTTCTTGGTTTTATTTGATGTTTTGTGATTCCTGGTGCACTAATTAGAGTCGAGAAAATCTTTCTGGGTTTTGAGAATTTTGATTTCTCACCGGTAAACTGAAAGATTAGTCTTAACAATAAGCAGCCCCATTCAACGCATGTGCATGTACTATTCTCACTATGAATACTTCCTAGTAAGTTCACAGGGCCCTTTTTTCAGTATTTGGGGAAGGGGCCTGGTGTCATTTTATATAAAACATTTTGGATAATTTTATCGCAATATCATAGATAGTGGAACAAAAAAATCCATGGTAAACTGCAAATTTGGGGAAACTGCATGATTTTAAGGATATTTCAAGAGGGGATGTCGTCTGTAAAAGGCCCCTAATATACATGTATAAGGAAAATGTTATTATTGTTATTATTACAAGAGAAAAAAGGTCTGGTTCCGTTTGGGTTTTTTAGACACAAGTGATAGGTTTCACAACCCTTTACAGTTCCCTTTAGTCCTTGACATAACTCCGAAGAGCTGGTAAGGGACAAGCTTATTAACGGTTATGAGATCGGATCAAGAGATTTTTATTGCCTAATAATTCTAGTTGGTTTCTAAAGATTTTTGTAAAAGTACAGCTTTTTTCAGACCCTCATACAGGACATAACCACAAAGCACTGGCGAAGGTACATAGGAAAACTTCAATCTGATTAAAACCCGATCTGAAATTCTCCGCTCAGTCTATAGGATATCTGTTTACGGAGATTGGAAAAACGGCTTAGCACTGGTTACAAGATCGGGTCTTGAGATTTAAGCTTCTCCACTGACAGCCAGTAGGATTGGTCGCCACTAATTGTTTAAAGAGCATCACAAAGCACAAAAAATACCCAAACCAAACTTTGTATACAATGTATTAACTATATCACATACATAACGTGCCTTTAAGTGTCATACTAACACTGGATGTTTATGGCTCTATTTATATTGATGTTCATATTTGTTTATCGTGATAATGAGACCACGTGACCACATGTCAATGACTTTAATGTATTCATTAATGATAATAATTTTGTTAATTTTAATTCAAGTGTTTGATACACTGTCGCTGACCACGGTAAAAATCCATAATGACATATACTGACACACAATAAACTGTTATGTACGTCTGTTAGACCGTATATGTCACAGAACGTAAATGTCACACGTGTGTGACATATTTGGTCTAATTTATTACACATACATCGTGTGACATATACGTTTGAGCAAATTAGCGATAAATGTCTGACCGTATATATCACTAATTTCATACGATAATAAAATTCTTAGTTGTCACACATGCTCGTGAAATTATCCTGAATAAGTCAATATACATGTATTTGATTTTACTTATTAGCTAATTTGGCTTAAATAAATTGGAATAATTTATTTTGTAAAAAATGAAATTTAGCTCATCTTTAAGGAAGATATTCAAAAACCAGTGTCAAATAAAATTGTTTTTTTATTTATGTATTTTTTTTTCGTACATGTTTTTTCCTGCATTAAACTTGATAATTTAGTATTATGTGCTAATATGATAAAAAAAATAAATGTAAAAATATTTTTAATGACAGTGACTGGGTTCGAACCACCAATGTTTGGTTTTGAATGTCTTTCATTTACCCTAGTGCGCTATCTTGGTTTCTTTTCTAATTCTTGTTAGCTGACATATATAATGAGAAGAGTCCCTTTATATTTAATAACTTCCGAGCCCTAGATATTCATATTGAAATGGGGAACAGCATTTTTCGCGTTTATAAAATGTATAAATGCAACAAAATTATTAAAACTAACTCTTATAATTCTTGCTTATATTATTTAGTGAGAAAATGTTGAAAAATAAGTATTGTGATACCTGTAAAAGCCCTTAGGGCCATATTTATCATTCTATTGTACGCAAATTATATAGCCATTAGGGGATAATGCCTACTCATATTTCTTTATCTTTTGTGATTGATACTTATATCTTTGTTATGACAATAAGTATTTAGATATAAAAAAATATTTTATAAAGTATAAAACATATTGTTTCCAGAGAAGTTTTAGATGTATGAAATGTCCGTTTTTATTTACTATTATTTGGGATGGCCCTGGAGGATGGCCCGGGGGAAACGGACTTATGGGAAGAGTGTGGGGTGGACACTGGGGGAGGGGTGACCTTGGGAGGGAGTTGTATAAAGTTGAAAACATCATTTACAAATACGTGAATTTGTATATTTATACATTTAATCATATGTCAGTGGCGCATACATCTACCTTGCTGATTTTAATATTCAGTACAGTTCATGTTTTTGTACTCACTTTCGATAATCGAGTATTTAAATCAGCCATGTCAAAGACATTAAGGTAGACCGCGTTTTATGTCGCTTTTTGACACGGGTGTAATCGGTTAATACCGAGTGCAATTGCCGTTCTGTATTTAATCTAATAATTTTCCTTTTTATATCTACTCTTTTAAACGGCCCTGTTTGTATTTTATACTCTTTTAAACGCACCCATTCTAAAAAATGTTCCGGGGGCGTTTAATCGAGATTTTACGGTAGACGAGAAACTTACATAGAGTTTTTAAGTAAAATAAACAACACTAGGATCAGTTTTGATAAATAACAAACAGTCTTAACTTGAACTGTTATAAAAACATCACATCATTACACAATATAACTTTTTTTTTCGTTTTATTAAACAATGTAATGAAATAACTTTAGTTTTTAAGAGCAACACAGCAATAAACGTACTGTCTTACTTCATGCCTTTGAAATCATGTGACAGTTAACAGGTAAAAAGTAATGTCATTGTCACAATTTCGCTCTCAAAAGTAGTTAAAGGAACACCACACCATGTATTGTTTAATTATTAACAAACGTTTTATAAAAAGGATCTGTTCTCAATAATATGATGAATTGCTGAATATTATAAGTTTACTTAGTTGGTGCGATACAGCAGAAAATAACCAATTACCATCCGAGATAGGATCGAACACAATAAATCCACCAAGCTAGGTTTCGTCGTGGGTTAACACTTGATAATGATTATTTTAGTTGCTTCGCTTCTCTGTGTTGTACTTCTATTTATATACTTATGTGACAAATACGTTCAGTTTTCATCTTTTAGACATTTTTGACGAGTGACAAATATGTTTTGATGAGCGTGGAAAAACAAATTGTTAACGAATATGTCACTTTATATGTCCCATATTCGGCTGAAGGTTGTGATATTTTCGACCGAATATATCACACGTGTGAAAAATTCGGACCGAATATATCACCGCGTGACATATACGTTTTGTGACGTATGCGGGTCTAACATACGCCTACGTAATTGTCAGTAACATCAGCAGTCAAGCGGCAAAAGTCAAGTCTTGGCACACGATCAGTGATGGATAATTTTTGAATGATTTGATTTTGTATCGAAACACTTTCATTCCTAACTATGGTGTGAACAAACGATTTATTTCGGAATACCTGTCTCAGAAGAAAATCTTCTCAGCAAATTTTCAGGGCTCTCACTTAACACATCTCGAAGAAAACTCACATTTTCTTCGTTTCTGTTTGTTCTTGATCGACCAGATTCGACTTTCACTGGGCGCCTGCATCACGTGCATAAAGCTTTGCCTAGTCAAATCACAAAGTTAAAGGGCAAGGAGCTCGGCCGAGACAATCACATTTGGTTACATTGTATTAAGTTTCCTAGAACTAAATTATGAATGCGATTTTGACAAAATTTGTTTTTGGCTTCTTTATATATGGGGGATATGGTGTGTGCTACAACGATACCCAGTCTCATACAGGTATCCCGTAGGTATTAAATGTACTAGTTCACAAATTTGGTTTATTTTTCTATAATTTCAAAATACTATTCAGTGTCTGTAATTGTGTCAAAAACAATAATTTTTATCATTTTAAGACAAACTGACCTATATGTTGCAAGAAATATACAATAAAAATCACAAAAATGCACTGAAACTGTCTATACCGTGACATACGTGGTAAAATTTTACTACATGAAACACCATCATTTGTAGTTGTAAGTCAATTTGCACTAAAATTGTCATTACCAGAACACTACTGACCTCATCATCTGCTTCAAAAAAATATTTCCATACAATGCTGATAGTTATAGAAAAAGTTGATGTTTAAGTTGAAATCTGTGAATGAGTACCTTTAATATCAGTGTGTACAACGCCTTTGGGATACAGTATATGAAGCGATATTGATCATCACATGGGCATATATATATAATTATTATTTTGAGGTTTTTTTTAAATTAAATTCAGAGAGGATTATGAACACATTAAGGTATACTTGGGTTTTGGTCATAACTCTTAAACTATCATGTTGAATATCATTTTTACGTTTTGCAAGTACTTTTTTTAACTCCAATGGGGTCGGACAGCCACACCTTGATCTATGCTAGATCCACGCCTTCATTTTATCTTACACTTAGATCTGATATAATCAATAATCTTCGTCAATATACAATATACGTAAATAGATAAGATGTTTTTTCCCTTTAACTTCAAGTACAAAACGTTTACTGTACCAATAACGCCCTTATTTCAATAAATTTGCATATCGAGTAGATTATTCTGTTGTATTCAGTCATTATCTATTACATGTATAACAAACAAAAATGATTTCTCCCTTAAAACTAATGTTTTGTCCTCAGAAGTTTGTATCACAATATTTAACTTGCCCTAAAGTATATGTGTAAACTTGATGTTCAAATGAATATATATATGGTCCGTAATATATTTAGATTTTTATTGAATTAGTTCCTTGTTGTATCAATGCAGATTATTTTTGAACACCCCGAAGTCACCAACTCTAGTTAGAGTGTTTATAGTATATTTTCAAATTATTTGTTACGAGTTATATGCATCAGATTGATCAACTCAGTCATTAGAGCGTCTGACTATATTTATTGTATTTAAAATACATGGAAAAATAACGCAAATTTTAAGAACATGACAGTACTGATTAAGCCTGTGGCTCACACTAGATAAAACAATAAATTGAAAATTCCTAAAACTTTGTGTCTAGCTGTATTATCACAAAACGGCCAGCTCACCTAACCCTCCTTTCAGGGATTCTAGTCTATAGCCAGTACTCATCAATAACTCACCTAACCTTCCTTTCAGAGATTCTAGTCTATAGCCAGTACTCATCAATACTCACCTAACCTTCCTTTCAGAGATTCTAGTCTATAGCCAGTACTCATCAATACTCACCTAACCTTCCTTTCAGGGATTCTAGTCTATAGCCAGTACTCATCAATAACTCACATAACCTTCATTTCAGAGATTCTAGTCTATAGCCAGTACTCATCAATACTCACCTAACCTTCCTTTCAGGGATTCTAGTCTATAGCCAGTACTCATCAATAACTCACATAACCTTCCACAAGACCGGCAACTTCTCCATATACCTTAATAAATGGAGGAAAATTGATATTATTGTTGGTCGGGGTTCGAACTCGCCCCCCTTCGGGAATCTAGATTCCAAATCTCAGTGAGCTTCCGACTGTGTTACAGACTCAGACAAGTATTTCTTGATCATCCCTCGTATCACCGAGATGATAATTGGGGTTTAGTTTTTCACTCCATATGGATGCATTATGTGCGGTCCCTGGCTAGAACTTAACTACAGAATAGTTAAATGTCTAGAAGTAGACATAGTTGAGAAGTCTTCCTTCTTCTGCTTGCTGCGCTTCTACGGCAGTTGGTGCAGTGTTGATCCCTCTGCATCTCTCAACCTGGCTTGGGACAGGCTATGGCTACATTCTCGTATCACTAAACACATCAATGTACATGTATATTTGTACTTAGATCACGTGACACTTTATTTTACTATCTATATATCCATACCTATTTATTGCACAAGTTTTATCAATCAAGTGCATTGTTGAAATGTTACTTTTTATCATGTTATCTATAGGAGTGTGATGACAGGATTTTATACGATTTTCACTTAAAACTATGGAGGCCTGTTAACTCCATTATATTTTAATTATTCAACTATGGAGTACAGTTAATGCCATTAGACCTTTAGATTAGGGTGATGAACATAGAACTTAGCCAAAACCGTTAGGGTATGGTTTATACTAATTAATTTTTGCTCGATTTAGAAACAATATATTACAAGTTAAATGAAAAAACTATATAATTCATATAATTTTGAGTTTGCCTTCTGGTTCCCATGCAGTACTGAGCTAGCAGGATAAAAATTTCTTGCTGAAGAAAACAACAGGGTAGGTTTTGAATGGGATTAAAAACCAGCATAGTCAATGCACGGCATTGGATTTTGGTGATCGTGAAAGGGACGATTTATTGAATACTAAGTTAATCAGGTCACTTGGTCTCTATACGTACTCTACATTAATTAGAAATGGATAAGTCCTTAAGTAAGACTTATGGTATTTGTCAAAATAACCGGAATGTAGTTCATCATTAAACCATTAAGTGAGCAAGGAAAACACTAATATTTGTTAACTTCGAACTGATTTTATATTCACGTATTACCGTCTAGACGGCTTTTTATATCAAACTTTTTTGTAAAATAGTTTTGTCAATGATGAAATACGTCATTATGTTGTTACAGATACACCGAGAATCAGTGAACTTTAGATTTAATTCAGCATTCAGAGGACGTCTATGGTGGGATGTTACATAGGAATGAGACGACATTGCAATATATACATATATATAGATACAATATCTATACGTAGGGCCACTATACATACCATGACCCAGCACGATAAATCGCGATACGACCCAGACATTTGTTGTAAGGGGGAGTCACAGTATTTTCAGCATTCGATAGGTTTGCCATATTCGCTCAATAAATATAACCTCCCGCCTCCGTGGTTGTTTTTAAAACGGGTCCAGTACAACTTAACCTGTGGACAACTCAACTCGTGGACGTCTCAACCCGAAGTTTGGACTATTTGCTAGTAGAGACAACCTAACCCACTGACAACCCTTGATCATAATCAAAAAAATGTGAATGTTTTTAATTTTACAATAACTACTCGTATCATATCGTAAATAATCATATCGTCTCCTTACGTATCGATACGTATCGTATCGTGTGATGACCGTATCGTCTCATTGCTAATACTACATATGAAATATACATGTCAGGGGGAGGGGCTCTCATCTATTCTGAATACTCCTCTCATTTTTAGGTAGTGGAGAAGTAGACCAGGGGTTGGTCACGCCTTTGTTAAGTGAGAGCAAGGAATGTACGTGCTGTGGATTTTATTCCACTCATTATTTATGATAAGTATAGTGCCCACCAAAAGTTTTCACTTTTTAAGCCTTGGAATGTGAAAAAAAAATAATTTCCTTTGTCTCCAAACATTTGGTGGGTTCTGTATTTTAACTTCTAAATCAGAACATGAAAGTTGACTGTGCCTGCAAGCATCTTAACAAACTCACCCTTTGGTGCATCAATAACAGATAAGATAGCATCACATGATGTAACCGTTGTGAGGTGTTTGACACCTTTGATGTCCATTTGCTTAGTCAGGAGATTCGATCTTCAGCAAGCCTGTTTTAACGTAATGTTAGGCAAAGCGCAATAATCGCAGCGCCCACTAGGGCATCTTTAGGTTACAAAATATTCTTTTTATTTACATAAATATTTTCTAAAGATGGTCAATAACTGTATAGGTCATTCGGAGTCGATTTTTCTTCGTGCACTGAATTAACCAAAAACCATGTCTGCAATGCAGAGATGATTCGGACGTTGACTATTTCTCGTTGAATTCCAGATACCTTTTTAACATAAATGTAACCGAACGACTAAGGTATCCACTGTAATTATTGTACAACGTTTCTTTGATTAAAGCGTATATAGTGAGAAATGTTCATTCGAAAAATAATTATCCGATACCATGATCAATACCTCGGGCGCAGCCATGATTCTGCTTTGCCTGACGAACCTTACACGTCAATGTAACGACTGGGAACCAGACAAGCTAGATTTGGCAACTAGGTTAGACTGTATTTAGAAAATCAAAAAAGGAATTTAATCAAGGGTTTCTCTTTACCTAAAAGATAAGACAGTTAAAACGTTTAGATGTGTTACGTATAATACATAAGCTGACCTTTTACATGTCTCTAAAGATTTTGAAATGTAAGAGAAAGTTTAACTTACCTCGGGTAAGTTTGCATATACTTGTACATGTACAATGTATGTATATATAGCTTTCTCAAACATGAAAGTAAGATAAAATGCATTACATGGGAATAAACATTGAATACTTTTCATTGACGATAAATTGTCACTCGTTTATAAACAAGAAAGTGAAGAATGTCTTTTCCCAATCTCCGTAAACAGAGATCCTGTTCTACTCGCGTTGTCGTACTGGATCTCTACTTAGTCAATGCAAGGTCACGTTGAGATGAACTTTGTGTTGACCAATCAATGCGTAGCTTTCATCTAGACGAAAACACTATTATTCACATTTTGATTTCGTAATTTCTATTTTTAAACCAAGGTTTGCATGCAAATTTAACAGCGTTATTATTCACAGTCTGCGATTGGGTGGCTCATTTCAAATTGCGTGACGTAGACGATTTAAACAAGTTACGTATCATAACAATTTCGTCATGAATATTATAATGAGAAAAGGTCACCTGAACGTGAACTTCGTTTGGAAAAGGCCAGATCTAAATTAGCGAGTATGCGAGCGGTAAAATTTTAGATCGAGTTTTAATCAGATTGGTCTTTTCCTGGCTGGAGAGATGAGATAAGATGGCCGTTGATCTAAGATATTGTATTAAATTATCAAAACAAGATAAATCACAGCGTGTGCTTTTCTCTTTAGTGCTTCTCCTTTCTTTAGAGGCTGGAAAATCAGCGTTATAGACGGTTGAGTCAAAATTAGTTGTAAACAAAGGTTCAGGAAAGGTAGGTTATTCGAAGAGTTCGCCATAAAATGACCATAATTTGTATTGAAACGACGATAAACCCATTAAGAAGAGGTTAAAATAAGTGATTTAAAACCAAGCACCATTTACTTTTCAATGGTAGTCGCAAAACCGTCATAGGTCCAACGAAAATATATGTTATTGTCCATAAATCCCTCATCCCTGCACAAACAAACAAACTACCCTGGTTAGATTAAGAGGTTTGATCCAGGAAAACTCCGTTCTGCAATCATTTAAATAAACCATAAATATAACATTATTACCAATGCAAACGTTTAATATACCATTTTGTAGACGTGTAGTTATGTAAATGACCTAAATCCATGACAAGTATGCTTTAATCTAAATAGAATTGTCAAATTGTTTAACTACCACTCCTAACATGCAGTACTTTGGCAAGATTTGAATGCATTTTATGAATGAAAGATCATAACATAGTCGAATATTTAGAATAACATGTAATCCGTGTGATTTGAACTTTCATAAATGTTAAATATTTATGTATCGTATTACAAACAGGGGGTAGAGTACTGTGCCACATGCTTACTGTGTATATATGTATCCTATTAAAGGTACTAGTTTACAGATTTGGTTTATGTTTTCTATAATTTCAAAATACCATTCAGTGTCTGTAAATGTGTCAACAAATTAATTCTTATTATCTAAGTACAAACTGACCTGTATGTTGCAAGAAATATATAATAAAAGTCACAACAAGAAATGTCTTTAAAAAAGACAAACGGCGTCGATTTAAAAACAAGAGGGTTCAAAGGGCCCTGGGTGCTCACCTGAGGAAAAGGTCAAAGGTCACAGAAGAGCCATTTACAGAGGACCACTAATGTTAAAACCTATTTTTTTGACCCAGTGACCTACTTATCCAACCAATCAGACCTATTTGAACAATTTTGGTAGGAAACCACCCACGGACCATTCCTGTTGAGTTTTGGCAAATTATCATAAGCGGTTCAAGAGAAGATGTTGTTTGAACTTTTCCTTATATAATTCAATGTAATATTGTGATTCATGGGGTGGGGTCAATTTTGACCCAGGGGCATAATTTGAACAACTGTGATGGAGGACCTCTAGATGATGTTATATACCAAATATGAAAGCTCTAGGCCTTGTAGTTTCAGACAAGAAGATTTTTGATAATTGCATTGTGAAAACCTATTTTTTGATTCCGTGACCTCCGTTAGTATTTGCTCATACAAGTTGTGACCACGCATCATCACTTCATCAACAACATTTGCAGACCAGTTTCGCAGACTTGGCACATGATTGCCTACCGTAAACAATATAACAGCCAATGCAATTGCCGTACACTGATAACCTGCAGCTTGTGAGCATATCTGACCATGGTGAAATCGACCGTTAATAATCCTTACCATTGTTTTGATCTCCGTTGCCCGTTCAATGTTGTTTAGAGTCAGCTATCTATGCTCGGTCACTACCAATGCTCGGTCACCCCTAGCAAATTTCGATTAATTTAAAAGGGGACCTCGCGTATTGTTTCTAATTTTAGTCATACCTGTCAAACGCTCGCGGAAAACCCCAAATCATGATCATCTAGACGCTTATCTGTTTATGCAGACGATAGATACGAGCGCACCTGCTGTTTTCCGCTAGAAAATCCTAGAGGCTAGAAAATCGAATTTGGACAGCCTTGTCTTTTTCACTTATAATTATTATAATAATTAAAGAAGTATTATGATTTATTTAAATTTATAATATTTATACAATAATCTATCAGTTGTAAATAAAAATCTCACATATTTATGTATATTCTAAGTAAAACAAGGTGACCGAGCACTGGTCCGAAATTTTCCAAAAATACCGTGTTTTACGTATTACACTCCGCGCCGATTTTATCCAATAATCGGGATCGTCAGACGCTTGTTTTTCTGTAAACGGAAGTAGGTCAACATGTAGACGATAATGCGTAATGAATTTGACATGAATTGACAGAATACCGTTAACCCGCTTCTATTTTGATATAAATGTGACCGAACAAAAATTATGAATTCATTCTTAAAAGTTACGTACCAATAACTCTGCGGATTAATAAATAGCTGTGACTCTCAAGGTGTAACCCCGGAAACTGGACGTAGTGAGGCTAACTTAATAATTATTGGGTAATATGTCAGACTTTTTACTAGAAACCGGTTCACATCTGGAGACGTAATTCATTTTACCCATAAAATATTGTGTTTGACACGTAACTTTTTATTGTTACAATATAAAAAAACACTTTGGAAAGCAATAGAAGTCTACCCCAAAAAAATAATCTACGAACGAAGCAAAATTTCGTAAAACACTGCATTACAATAGTGTGGCCTTTATTTTTTCGCGCGTGTCAGTGCCATCCAATCGAAGAGGGGATTTTCTCTGTTTCCCCCGTACGTCATTTTCAGTGCTTATAAAATCATCCAATAGAACGGCGGATTTCCGAAATTCCCAGACATACGTCATTATACAGAAATGTAGATCAAAATCCAGCTTAGACAGCTACGCCGAAAAATGCACTAAAAGTGTTAATACCGTGACATACGGGGTAGATATTTACTACATGAAACACCGATATTTGTAGTTGTATGTCAATTTGCACTAAAATGTCATTATCAGAACACTACTTTCATGCTTCCAAAAATATTTCCATACAATTTTGATAAATTTAGAAAAAGTTGATATTTAAGTTAAGATATATGAATGAGTACCTTTAAGTATTTTAAATTCCATATTCAGACACTAGTTTTGATGAATTATCTAACTTGCGAACGCAGTCATATATCTTCGACATAGTTAATGTCAAACTGCGTTCGTCCTAGGTTACACTCTTGGACGGCTTGTAGAATAAATGATCAAATTATGCTAAGTTGCAAACACACTTGACTGCTGGGTGTTGCATACTGAGTGTAAAATTACGTTTATGTACATTATTCATGGTATCATTTCATTTTTGGAATGTAAGCAAACATTTAGGAAAAATACTGAATTTTATAGCGTTAATTCATGCTGTAGAACGCTGACAATTTTTACTGTTATTAACACAGGTTATAAGGCTTATACATGTAGTGTCTTTTTCAAACTTGATCGAAAGTCTTTAACTCGGCCTGTTTGCAGCCGAAATATGGCTCAGTGGAACACTATCAGAACATAATAGAACATATATTTTATTGATTAGGATTAAGACATGTACATATGTTTATCGCCATATTGGTTAAATACATGTAATTGTATTGTTCTGGTTTCATTGATCAGCAAGCTGTTTTAATCATCTCTGGTCGAAGGTGATTTTGATGAAAATGGACAATTTACTAGATTATAAAGTAATCTGAATACGTGTAGGCATATCAAAACAGACATTAAAACGAACTTAAGTTTATCTAGCACGTGTAATAGCAATTACCATATGGTAGGGCGCGCGCTTAGTGATCGAGAAGTTCCGGGTTCGAACCCCACCTGGAATACTGTAAAATTCCCTGAGGAAGACATTAACATTCAGTTGTTTCACTCTATCCAGGTGTAAATGGGTACTGTGTGGTGTCACCTGCTTGAAAAAAATGATTAGTTCATCTTATAAAATTACCTCACTGGAAATCCAAAAATGATAAATAAGATATTATTTTTTGATATTCAGTAGGTAAACAAGTTTGCTTTATTGATATCCATTTTTCATAAAGGCTTTCAATTACGTCATCTTTCGTTGAACTTCGTAATTACTCGAGTATTTTCGTCGGTATGAAGGTGATTCTGAAATTGTTCTGAATTATTTCTGCTTTTGACTCGTGGCGTTTAATGTCCCGAAAGTGCTCGCATGTTGACAGGTTTGAATGCACGATATATCTTTTACGGTATTCGAAAGCGCTCTTGTAACATTTAGGTAGAAATATATGAATGGTATACAGAGCATATATAAATGTTAGATATGTTTTTTGATAGCGTCAATCAAAGATTAGACCAGCTGGTAAATAGATAATTATCTTTAGATTATATACAAAATATGTCCAATTCTTTACTGATCAATTTTACAAAAAAATAAAATGATATAAAATGTTATCAGAGTGTTTTATCTCAAATTAAATACTAGTTATTACATATATAGGCCATGTTTTAGTTGATATATACCTTAATATATGTTATAATACAACCTTATCAATGTGTCCTCAATTTGCTTCATTCCCCCATTAATGTAAACTGAATGAGTGACAAACGAGACGATTAATGTTTGTTTACGATAATCCGACCTTAAGTTCGTGAATTTACGCTAAATGTCGGTAGTTTCCGTATTGAACGTGTTTTTACAGCGATCATATAGCGATCGTATGTCTCCGGCATTTAAAACCAAGAGGCGTCGCCCTCTATAGACGGCAAAAGCACTTCAAATATAAGCTCTGCAAATAAGTCTCAGGTTAGGTAAGATTTTCCAATCTTGTCACCTTAAAATGTTTTAAAAATGCATCACCAACCAACTCATAAAAATAACCCGAGTTAATACGAAGTTTTACGGAAAATGACGGAAATGCATGTCTTATGAAATATGTACATCAAATAAAATTTCTATGTAACCCATCTAAACATAGGTATTACATGATACTATTGTTTGTACGCAAAGTTATGATAGTGGCTACCAAAATGTCATTTCCTAATTTATTCATTTGATGACTCATTTAGTTGCTTTAGTTGTTTAGTACATGTCCATACATAGGGCTGCACCCAAACTGATCGTAAAATCGTACCGCGTGTATCGTATGATCGTATCGTATCGCAACTCTAAAACGATATTAGAAAAAACTCATGCAATTATTACTTGAAATGTCACATTTATGCTAGCAAAAGATTGTTGATAAATATCGAGATGAAAAAGAGAAGACACATTATATAATACTTTGAATACTTTTAACGCTAGTTGGATAATTTCGTTTCCATGGAAACCGAATGAAGCTTAGATCGTAGGATGACAGGAACACAGATAAGTGTGATGTAGTTTGAATAGTTTGATCACTAAATTACAGAGGCAACATGTAGAAAGAACTTCTTCATGCAAGCATGATAGGTAACTCATGAACTGATAATGTTCAATCAAATACGAGTTGTGTCCCTTTAGTGTAAATTTCGTATTATTCTATACTTTTTGTGTTTTCAGTCTCCGTCCCCACTCTCTCTCCCTATAAATAGTTAGAAAGGCAAATATAATGAACAAAATACAACCTGATCATTTACTTAATTTTTATGCATATTAAGTTATACCAATTACTAAAAAAAATGGATTTTTCAATACTAGGGTTCGGTTTAATATTAAAATTTCTTTAGAAATCAAATGAGCATTTATTTTAGTATACAGAGGTTGGAGAGAAAGAGAATGCCTGTCGGTTGTATTTACATTCGTGACCAAACTCCACGAATTAATGAAAGTCCAAATCGTTTCCTACATTTTCAGTCAAGGGCGCTACAATTTAGCTAAGCGGACTTAGCGGACTAATCGCACCCAGTTACACAGTTTTTTAAAAGATTCAAGTCAAGGGACAAGCATCTAACTTACATGAAGTCAGAGACAATACTTAATAATTTTACATTCATATTTATTCTCCCATATCTCAACAGATATGTACAGTGGAACAAATAGGCGTTGTGAATTGGTTTTGATTATAGACTGGTAATAATTTGATGCCAGCTTTGCGTTGATCCGAATTCTATCAAAATCCCACACCGTTGTTTCCTTAAGCAAGAAATTTTATACTACAAGCTTAGAACGGGAGCTGGGCGGGGAGGTAACAAACTAGAAAGTAATTAATGTAAGTTGTTAGAACTTGTTTCACAATCAAGCTAAAAAAATATAAGTGTAACAAGTAACATTTGATCCTTGAGATTTTCTGAATTATTTGAAAACTAACAATATTTTTGCCAAGTTGAAACATCAGAAGTCAAAAAGTTATCCCTCGAAAACTGCACAAGAAAGGCAACGTGTAAAATACTAACTTCCATTCGATTAACTCGATTAAAACTTTACAAGCCGTTGTTTTGTTTTTCATTTGATGCCTTTGTTCATTAATGTTAAAAGTTAGAGCAAGGTTTTTGAAATCTATTAACTTCCCCGATCATCGAGTCACACACCAACTGTTAACATATGGCACAGATTGTAGCCACAGCAAATAGTGCATGACCCTAACAGGTATCTATTTACACCTGGGTGGAGTGAAGCAATCGTAGGTAAATTTCTTGCTCAAGGAAATTAGCTGCGCTCCTAGTGGGATTCGAACCCAGGACCTCTCTAGCCCTAAGCGCGCGCCCTACCACTGATCCTGTTCATTAACATTATAAACACGGATACGCTGCAGACAATAATCTTTATTCAAATAATACTGATTTTTTCACAACTAATTTAAACCATACAAATGCAAAACTCACAATAAAACTAAGTATTTAGAAAACCTGTCAAGTACCATTTTTGTCTTATCTTAAATAGGTATGACTATTCGGGTAACACTGTGATACAATTGCAACACACGGGCTTTAAAACGTTGTCTAAATATAGATTTAATTGTCAATAATCACCTTCCTAAATTACTCTAATGACCGAGAAAACAATACCCCCATTAATTGCTTGTTTGCGTGAGAAACTTCAATGGTCTTAATTAGTTCCTTCACAATTACGCTCGAATCACTATACGACAGGTTTTCCTGGGACCTCAGCAGACGACTGGTAGATGGCTATTAGTAATTAAAATTTGAGTATCTAGAGGAGGGTTAAACGTTATATGTATACACATCTGCTTTTCTACGTGGCTCGCGCTAGGTCAAGATAAACTCCGAGGTTTCCGAATGGACAATGCGATCGGAAGTCGAACTATGTCATAAGTCGCGTGTCGTGGCTCCTGTTTCCTACAATTGGAACGTCTACTGAAATGGCTGAAGCGTTCCGATCTACGAGTTCCATGGATACAATATTTACCAGTTGCGTGTCATACTCTTTTTTATCTTTTCACCAGAAACGTTCCTTTCCGCTCATATCTTCAAAAACAGAGCTTTTTTTCAATAAAAATATAAACTACCACGCATGTCTGAATCAATAATTTTGTTTATTGTTCTGTTGGAGTGACATCGTAATAAACTTGATTGAATATCAAGACGAGATCTAATTACATTTTCAACATAGCCACTCATCCTTTAGGAGTTCTGTCTTATACTTTATATAAATAGTTTATTAGATTTTACATCCGGGTAATTTGATATTACCAACCGCCATAAACATTTTATATATTAACCTAATTTAGTAATTCTGGCCAAGAGAGTCAATTAATCTATATAAATTTGATTATTCGGACATAGCGCAAACTTTTTGCAGACTGAGACAGACGCAGTTTTTTCGGCATAAAATAATAAGCAGACGAACGACTGATCTAAGATGAAAAAAAAACGTTGATTAGTTTGCAAGCACAATGAAGCAGACTTACGAATGGTTTAATACAACATGATAATGAATAGTAAAAGAATGTAGAATCAATGCAGAAAGCCACATTACGACTAATTGGTTTCTGTTTGATGAGCATCCTTATAAGATTTTGTTAATACTGCTTTCAGAGGAACATGTCTACAAACCGCTACATTATATTACAATCAACAGACATGTCTACTATGGGTTTTAAAATAGTTTTATTTGGTACACAAGCAATGTTTATAGAATCTCCCCTCTACGGAAAACTGTTAGGGTCAACGCCCCCAGAGTATAGATAGATGTAACAAACATGCGTCAGCACGATATAATGATATTGTTATTGCAATAAAAGTATGGCGTTTTCTGTATCATGCAATCGCATCATTTGCATGCATATATAAGATATCTAAGAAAACAGAAACTAACTTTCACTTTCATTAGTCATATAACGTTGCCCACAATCTTTTCAGTTTCGATAAACAATAGTTTTAATCAAATAAAAAGTTTAGATTTTAGCGTCAAAAGTCCACGCTCTGCCGGGACACATCATTGCGATTTAGTGTTACATTACCGCTTTGTCGAGTATTACGTACTACAGACCAGTTTCCTACGTATATCGCTAGCTAGCGCCTTGTCTTCTGGTACCCTTCTTACACCAAGAGTTCTAAGTATTTGATACCAAATTGAGGGTACCAGGGGAAAAAGCGCTAGCTAGCGATTAGCTTAGGAAACTAGCCATACGTTCATAGACAACACATTTAATGGCGCTTAATGTGTTCCGTACTTCTTGATCAAAGTTAAGGTAATATCTAATTACTTGGATCACACGCAAGGAAACATTATAAATGTTTGATTTCAGATACAAATCTGCAGCCTACAGAAGATAACTATTTTCTTTGATATGTATTGAACATCATTGTATTACTGATCTATGACAGGTTGATAATTAGCCGGATAGTTAGTGTCAATTTTCCTCTTTCTGTATCATGCAATTGCTTCTTTGTTCACTTGATCACTTGTCGCCTCTTTTGTCATGAGAGCCATTCTGGAAACTATCAAGTACACCATGTGACATAAATAAATCGCTTATTTGAAAGAAGCGCCATATTTTGTTTGAAACATTATTGCAAAGTTTGGTCATAACATATTTTCTACGGCCATTTTCCCGCCTACCTCTGTATAAAGGATTGACTTTGTTAGTCCATAGTAAAGTTATGTCCTTCGTGCTAGTTAAATCCCTGGACTCAGAGAACTTTTTTCCGGGGACCTTGAGAAGGTTCACTGACCACCGAGATCTGACCGAAAAAAACACACACCATACATTGAACTAACATTTCTACACCAAATAGCCCTAGTAAGGTGGACTATATCTTATATATTCCTAGAGAAATTGTTTTCTGACCGGACAATTATACGCTTAAGCTGTCATTTCTATTACAGAATACAATATTATTTAATCTTGATGGTATTGTCCTGTAGTCAACCATACACGGTGTATACTCTGTTTTCTACTCGAACAATTTTACTTAGACAAACAATAGAGATAATGTTTATTTTATGCATGAGAAATTGATCTCTTAAGTAATACCAGGAATATTTCATGATACAATTTTCTGGTCCATCTAATTTTCTCATTTCCCTTGTATTTTTGGTGATCTAGAAAGTTAAGTAAAGGATAATTTACATTCAGGTCGTACGAGAAGGCAATTCTGAGCCATAAGATTCCGATGATGGTTGATTAAACATTTCAGCATTGAAACTTCATAGTTTCGTCCTGCAAAGCTACTGTGTTTGTAAAAACTAGGTTTAACGCCGTGTCATCACAATTTAAGGTTATTTTACGGCGGCAAGCGCACCTTACCTATCTTTCCAGGATGTGTGTATCTATGTACTTATCTACTCTGTCAAAAGACCGACAACTTCTCCATATACCTTTTTGAATGCAGGAAAATTGACATTATTTTCAAAATTTCATGAAATCCCGGCGTGCTACTGCGCTTCATGCCCGTGTGTGCCATTGAGTTGGCTTTTTGTAATGATAGAGATTATATAGAGTATAAAAAATTGAGATATGGAGTCAAGTATATTGTTTGCACTTAGAAATGAAATAGTCACTTTCTATGACAAGTTGATAGCCTTCCTAACTCATGTTTCCTTATAAGACCGAATTGTTATTAAGGCCAATTCATGTCGGTTCGCAATCTGTTCTTAATAGCGAAACTGTGAGTTTTGTTATGGACATGAAAACCTTCAACGACCCTGTGTTTGTTTTAATGTTTTGATTCTCTCTGATCACAAAAATTACCTGGTTTAGTAGCCGTTGGTACTGAGACATTTAATTCTGAATGTTCAAATCCTCATTTACTTATTTGTTATTAATTGGAAATTCCATGGAAAAAGTGAACATTTATCTAACGTCAGTCATTTCTTTTGACTAGCCAATCTCTTTAGACATATAAATATTGATGCTTGTAATTAATGTAATGCCATGCCAGTTACAAAGTTCGTCAGTTCCTACTGATTTATGCTTTCTTTTGACGTCTACTTATCTCTTCGACTATAATTTAACCCAAAACTGCCATATAAAGTCACCCATTAACACTTTCAGTGCCATTATCCTCATTAAGCGATCACGTGTGAACATCAATCATTTTGATTGGTTATGCCATTATGTGAGTATGGGATAAAGGTCAAATCGGCAAAATATCCGCTCCATGATATTCCGATTAATTTATTTTAATAAATAGAGCCTGGGTTCCGGTTCGTCGATACTAAGAAGTCGCAGTGACCCAGTGGTGGGACGCGCGCTGTCCTGGGTTCGAACCCTACATGGCCTCTGTTAGTTTCCTTAAGCAAGAAATTTACCAACAGTTGTTCCACTTACACAGGTGTTATTGGTGCTGGGAGGGATCGCCTTCTTGAGGATTTCAATGATAAGGGGTTATCGTACAGAATTGTTAAGTCGGCTTAACATGCATATGGAAGCACAGTTTAAACCGCACTTTAACTATTTACAAATTATTTGGGTACGAATTCATTGCGTCAGAAGACGATGCGTTTTTATAGAATAGAATATATTTCGAATCTACCCGAGTCAGGTGTCAGTGCCATTGTGACACTGAACATAGCACACCGTTTACGACAATTACTGCATTAGTAAACACCATGGGCTTGCAAACAAATATAGCTGATATCATTCTAAACATGAAAAATGGTCCTTTTAATGGCTTTTCATAAAGTATTTTCATAAAATATATCACAATGCATACATATTGGATTTAAATTTTCACGGAGTAAGACTATGCTCATCGCAAAGCTTGAACAGTAGTATTATATTACCTATAATTTAGGAAATATTCCGCCATTAGGTTAATATTAGCTAAATCACTCCCAAGAGGAACCATAACACGGTTTGTTCTGGTGTTTAGTGGTATATTGCATGTTTCAAAAAATAATCATCCCACTACCGATGTATGCTGCCCTAGTTATTACAATGTTATGTAAAACTAATATACAAATCGCATGCCCTGGAAACATTTGAATTTATACTTGTAGGAACACATATTTTGATATTATACGAATACATTATTTAATTGACTGCAACATGAAGACTCCATAAAGCCTATAATAGATACAAAAAAATGTTATTCAACTGCACAACGACACACTCCAATATTCAAAAAGAGTATAGAAAAAGAACATCCAAGTAAAAATAGTTAGGTGAGCAGTCCCCAAACAATGACACTGGCTTTACAAAAGGAGTAAAGTGGATTAAGACCAAAGATCAATCCACTCATTATAAGATACTACATGTACTCATAAAATTGCTTGATTTATTACATGACTCGGCATCTCATTTATCATATGTTAGGCAAGAGTTTAAACGCATTGGGCTTCAAAATAAGATATTTATTATATTATAACATGTTGTTTGTCTATTCGGAACTATTTGGTACTGGTCATGCGTATGACAGTTTTTTAACGCGAGAATATGTTCAAAATTGTTATACATGTATACGGGTACATCCCATAGAAGTTGCAAGTAATGGAGTCCTTTCCATAAGCGTGCTCTATCATTAAACATTGCCTTTTATCTTGCTTTCAACGTTTAAGCACTTACTTGTGCTTATACTGGGTATTGTATATAAGAATAGATACACCCTGACATCACATCGCGCCATGTTAGCCGCCACAGATTGACCTATTTTAAATTTAGGGAAAACAAGAAATGTCTTTAAAAAAGACAAACGGCGTCGATTTAAAAACAAGAGGGCCCAAAGGGCTCTGGGTGCTCACCTGAGGAAAAGGTCAAAGGTCACAGAAGAGCCATTTACATAGGACCACTAATGTTAAAACCTATTTTTTGACGTGGTGATGGATTGCCAGATTCCGTTAGTATTTGCTCATACAAGTTGTGACCACGCATCATCACTTCATCAACAACATTTGCAGACCAGTTTCGCAGACTTGGCACATGATTGCCTACCGTAAACAATATGACAGCCAATGCAATTGCCGTACACTGATAACCACAGGGAATTGTCAAGTTACCTCCCTTTGATTTTTCCAACATACCTTTAATATACTTATATACAAGGGGTACAACTGCGTTTACTAGACCGATTCATCTAGATTTCTTATTTTGTGGCTCACAAAAAATACTGATACCCTAGTAGCACTTTAACCGCACGATTAAATTGATTAAACATAACTCTTCGAGCTATGAATATTAAATGTTTCATAGGGCAGATCATTAAAACACTCGCCAACAAAAAAACAATTCTTTTGACAAATAATTTTTAGATATTCAAAATATGAATTTCAAGACCTTTCTAGTGATATAAAATGCAAAATTGTTTGATGAAAAATGACTTAGTAATTGCAAAGTTTAAAATTACTGTGTTTTCATTGTATTTACTCGCTATCGTTTCTTGCAAACCAGCGAACGGTTACCTGTAGTCTTTATCAGCTCCTTGTTACTATTTATAGACATCATAACAATAACAATGAACTGGTCTATATGTGGAGCTGTGACTCTCAAAATGTAAACCCCGGAAACTGGACGTAGTGAGGCTAATTTAATAAGTATTGGGTAATATGTCAGACTTTTTACTAGAAACCGGTTCACATCTGGAGACGTAATTCATTTTACCCATAAAATATTGTGTTTGACACGTAACTTTTTATTGTTACAAAATAAAAAAACACTTTGGAAAGCAATAGAAGTCTACCCAAAAAAATAATCTACGAACGAAGCAAAATTTCGTAAAACACTGCATAACAATAGTGTGGCCTTTATTTTTTCGCGCGTGTCAGGGCCATCCAATCGAAGAGGGGGTTTTCTCTGTTTCCCCCGTACGTCATTCTCGGTGCTTATAAAATCATCCAATAGAACGGCGGATTTCCGAAATCCCAGAGACGTCATTATACAGAAATGTAGATCAAAATCCAGCTTAGACAGCTACGCCGAAAAAACGCACTTTACACTATCGATAGTGCATGTTCCTCGAACTTAACGATCTTTGACATTGAAGAGAATATAGAAATATATTGTTGACAACGATTCCCTATATTGTCAATCAATGCAGTTCTCCAGGGACACGTCTCTCTACGTAATGTAATCACTTGACGCCTTTGATCTGACATAGAGGACGGAATTGTCACATTTCATCACGTAGAAGATAAAAAACTACACCGTCATTTCATTGCAAAGGTTATGAGATTTCTTCCCTTAAGGACCAAAAAATGGTGTAAACCACGTGCGCTAATCAAAATACTTCATTATGAAATGGATTAAAATTAATTTAGAGAATTACTATTAGTTTTATGGTTCCTTCCGGTCATGTATAAAAGACAAACCTAGCACGGAATTGTGTTAAAAAGTGCATAGTGTGAAGATTACAAAGTTAGATATTATATTTCCTTTGAGACTCAGTGTTATAAAAATACTTGTATGAAACTTAGCTTTTTTCTTTGAGTTTTGTTGTATTATGGTGATTTTGAATATTATGAGTCCTTTGTGAGTACTTCATACTTTTCTGTGAATGTCAGTACATTCTAGAATGCATGCATAACTTGTTCATTAAAAAAGTTTCATAATTATCTGAATACAGTCATGTATGATGGCTGAATTACGCTATGACGCATTGTCGTCCCGCGAGGTGCCACACAAAAACATAATGATACGACAAGTGTCTTTTTGTCGTATCTTCGTCCCGTGGTAGTTAGACAAAAATAACAAAGATACGACAAAATTAAGGTAGAAACGCAATATGAAAAAGTGTCTTACTTGTGTAATTGTTTTGTCGCATAAATACATTTTTGCACTGCGCTTCCTCAGACAAAAACACGACAAAAATGTCGTATAATTGTGTTTTTGCATGGCACCCTGTTGGACGAAGATACGACAAAAAGACCATTTTGTCATACTTTCGTGTTTTTTATGTGGCGCTCCACGTGACGACAATGCGACATGGCGTAATTCAGCTACCATAATATATACATTGTGGTATATTTGTAGTCATTAGCTCTGCAGTGTGATTTTGTTACAACTTCAACAAAATGGCTGATTATAGTAACTTTGAACATTTTTGCTTTGACGAGTATCTGAATAGCTGTGATAGGCGTGCATTTTGTGATTTTATTGTACTGTCGTAAAATCTTATTTATTCATTACGCATTTGTTGCAACAGAACTTGTAATTTATGAGAGTTTGACTGTTTGAGTAGAACAAATTCAATAACTAACAACGTTCCCTCTAAGAACAATACAGCAGGACACATCTAACAAGTGCAGTAATTCATTAATTAATTAATGGTAATATTTTTGCTGCAACTTGTCCAAACGATATATTCAAATTTCGATGGTTTTCTAAACCTGCAACCAGGATATCTAAATGTTTGTTTCTAATTAAGTCTTGTCAGGTGATACATTGGCAATTTTGCATACGTCTCATTATATCTTGTCATATACATGTAATAACATTCAAAATATGCTGCATCAGCAAAAATGTTAAACAATTCCACATTATGTTAGACATCGCGTAGGTTTTGATATATGCACTGGCAGCCATTGGTTTATATGTTTTTCTTAACAAAAGTGATTGAATGCTTGTTTTTTGGCTGAACTATATTGATCTCTAAGATTCTTGTCGTCATATACTGAAAATATTGTCTCAAGATTAATGTCCAGTCTCCAATTAACGTCAATAATCAGTAATGTATGGTCGTACAACATGTCTGAAGACTTTCCTGTGATTCAATTTGGTAACAGCTAACTTTCTATATATGATTATCACATTGGCTACGCTGTTGTTGTTGTCGATGCTTTTAGTTTTCTTGTTAGACGCGCTAGATGTTTTAGAGCATTTGATAAATCGTCGTAATGTAATAGATTGGCAGTTTCGGTAGTCGTTCTTAGATGGTCAAGTTATTAATTTACTTCTCGCTCCTCTCTCCCCACATTCTCTTTCTCCCATATAACGATATAAATCCTTTATTATGTATGTAATTTTGATATCTTTTCTTTTTTTTCTTACAAGTATTAACTGTCCTTCTCGTACTTCCTCTGCTCTCTTCCTATCGCTACAACGATATAATACATTTTATATGCATATAATTTTTATCTTTTTTTGTATTTTTTGTTTATAAGATTGCTCATCTACCGTGTAACATGATTTGAGAAATAAAGGGTTGTTCTGTTCTGTTCTGTTCTGTTCAGCATTGACATTCTGATTGTTGTTATTATTGACACTATCTATAAATGGGTAATCGCTTAGTAAAAAAAATACTAACTAAACAAGGCCATCCAAAATTAGCAATACACTTGTACAAATGCAGGCTATTCATTAATACAGTTAAAGTTCAGATGTATTTTCGCGTTAGGAAAATTATTATGGATAGTAGCATTTGAAAAGAGAGCAATGACTCTTTATACAGTTGTAGTTGTTTTACTTATTCATGTATTTAAAGATGTCTTTTTGATTTCTTCATTTTAAATAAAAAATACGTTATACAACGTTGATCATTTACCAAAGTGTACAGGTAACAGTTGAGTTCACTGTATTTTTCTCGGTAACATTGTAAAACATATCTGTAATTGATAATTTTGTGGCGTTTGAACATATTATGAGAGAACTGCTACTTCTCAAAATGCATCTTAATAGAATAAAAGCATGTCATAGAATTGAACACGCTTGGTATACTCTGTAATGTGACACAGTTCACAATACACGGGTCAATGATCGGATGTTTCTCTATTTTTAGGGGCACAGTGGCGCGTGCTATGACATCATTAGTTAGATCATATTAGATTATGACATGTATATATATAATTAAGGGAAACATTGATTTGATCGTTTATGGCAACAGGGAATTTATACAGAATTTTTATTAGACTTGTTAGATGTAACTAACCCTGTTACTACCCTAGTGTAATACTAGATCAATCCTTAATGAGTTATTGTTCTATATCAATACTGTTATGACAAACACGCGATGTTATTAATGATTTACACCATGGTACATAGAATAGGAGCTTGGTCATCAAATAATTTTACTGTAATTCTCCCTCCTATCACTGATTCTAAATTATATAGGACAGTTGTCAGTCATTTAGGCCAGTGTGCGCTAAATAACATTTCCAGGAATGATGAAAAAGTTGACCTACCGCCGTGATATGATCTATACAATGTGTTGCGATGGCGTTAAACACAACAAAATACAGTTGAATATAAGCATTCTCAACACCTTGGTCTTTTTCTGTAATGTTCACATTAATGTGAATAGCTGGGATGTCTCAAATAACACGTATTGGCTATACAAATCCTTCCAGAACGAAACTTTAGTTTTACCATTAGATTTCCCTGTTTTACAGTATTAATATAACTGGATCGTCAGACTGGTGTTCATTTGATAGTCAGCTCCGCTTAGGTTCAAATCCCATCCAAAACCTACCCTTTTGTTTCATTGAGCAAGAACCTTAATCATAATAAGCTCAGTACGAGGAGACCAGGAAGCGGACTCGAAAGTGACAAATCTAAGTTGTAAGAACTTGTTTAATAATCAAGCTAAGATAAATAAGTATAATAATAAAAATAGCTTTGCACTTTGTTATGTTTTGTTCTCGAATTTCTGCTTATGTACATCGGTCACTTTATCATTGGATTATGTGTTATATATATTGATTGTTATCTGTACTAGTGTTACATTGATGTATGAGTGTTGACGTCAGAGGGTCAGACAAACAAATATTCCATAGTCATCAATCATTTCTTTTGTAGTTATAGTATAACCCCTGTAATAAGTACGGTCATTAGGTCGAACCTATAACGCTGCTGTAAATCTTACCATTTTATCTGTGAATGACGTACGTAGTTTCGTACTGATACCGTTCACTTAAGTCTTTTTGGTTGAGGCTATTAAGTTTAATAGTCTGTATGCCTCTTTTGAAGCCCACTCTGAAATTAGTTTCCGAAATTGTAAATATTGTTTTATTTTTTTATATTTATTATTTTAAATACTAAACAAACTACGACTGTTTTAAAACTTTTCACCTAAGTTTGTCTGTTGAGGCTTTTATGCTTTATACTAATGTTCACTGTTTGCTTTTATTGAAACACTCTGAAATACGCTGGCGAAATTGGAAATCTAGGTTACTTTTCATATTTAAAGGTACTAGTTCACAGATTTGGTTAAGATATTTCTATATTTGAAATTACTATTCAGTGTCTTTTATTGTGTCAAAAATAACTCCTAATATTTTATGACAAACTGACCTATAGATTGCAAGAAATATACAATAAAAGTCACAAAAATGTACTATAATTTTCTATACCGTGACATACGGGGTAGATTTTTACCACTTAAAACACTATCATTTGTATTTGTATGTCCATTTGCACTAAAATTGTCATTATCAAAACACTAACTTCCTGCTAAAACTATTTCTATACAATTAATATAGTTTCAGAAAAAGTTGATATTTAAGTTGAAATCTATAAATGAGTACCTTTAATATTTCAAATATTCAACAAACTACGACTGTTTTAAAACTTTTCACCTAAGTTTGTCTGTTGAGGCTTTTATGTTTTATACCAATGTTAACTTTTTGTGTTTAATGAAACACACTCTGAAATACGCTGGCGAAATTAGAAATCTTGGTAATTTTTACATTTAATATTTCAAATATTCAACAAACTACGCATACAGTAAAACTTTCACCTAAGTCAGTTTGTTGAGGCTTTATACACATGTTTTTACCCTGCTTGCTTCTATTAAAACACACAGTCCGAAATACGCTGGCCAAGTTGGAAATCTTGCAAACTTACTTTCTTGTATGTATTCCTTCAAGAATGCAACAAATGTAGAACTAGATTTGGACATAACACAAGATATCTCAATAAGATATCTCAATTATTTTGTTGAAATTTTAATTTTGTTGCTGCGTTCTTGTGCTCTTTTGAATAAAGGTAGCTGTCGTAAGTTCTATTCTAGTCACGTGATGAAAACGAATAGGTGTCGTTATTGGCATTCAAAAGCATTACATGCATTTTGGAGAAAGCATCCTTGTGTTTTTGTGTATGACATTTCTTGACTATATTGTAGGTATTTGACTGTACTATGAAAATACCCATAGTTGCAATATGAAAACAAAAAGGGAATGCTTATTAGTAGAGTGTTTCTTTGTCGTGTGGCTTTGTTGGTAGATATACATAGTGGCGATACACCGTAGGTTTGACAATATTGTTAACTTACAGCGTCGAGAGAATGCAGCCAGTAAGACTTTGACTCCGAGGAGGTTCGAATCCTTGACAGGCAGTACTTACCGCCGTGGAGTTTGATTGTAAATATCTTCTACAGCTATTATCACGCCTTCCTATGTATCAAGTAGAGCAGTTTTCAGCCACTGGCAAGAATATGTGTGACGACGTACCGCCACGAAATACCTTTAAAATATGTATGCTTAATTGACAACATGTGAGCATCTTTATATTAAAGACCTACGCATATATTACATGTATAAGCAAAACAGAGACGAATTGATGTTTTCATCGGTGCAAACTGTAAAATTCATATTAGAATACGACAGATAGATAAAATTTCTGTTGCCTGTTGTAAAAACTAAAGAATTGTGTTAAATAGTACCACAAGTTGCATAACATTGCATTGCTGAAAATGGATCTAACTTAATTTTCTTGGAATAGAAAGTAACACGGTTTGAGTCTGGAAATATGACAGGATACAGTCTAGCAAAGATTATGATTTAACATAAAATGACAATAGCTTTCCCGTAGATTATATTTTATATACAGACTTCATGTTTCATTAGCCCTCACTGATGTTATAATATAATGTTTTACATATCGTGTCTTACCAGCATTTCTATACACAATTTTTGCTTCAGATGTTCAAACATAGTTAGTGTGCAACTATTTCATCTCGTGCTGTCGATAGAATAAAATTATAAAATAAATAAAATTACGAGTTCTTTAAAGTTAACAACTTGTTATTCGAGGGTTGCCTTCAAGACTGTAGTAAGTGCATTTCAAGAGCGAGTTACTACACTCTTGCGGGCAAACCTCGTTTTATAGTATTGTCGATTCTTTTCTTTTTACATTTAACAATTCATAATCTATAGTTGTTAATACTAATATATTTTGTAGCGGATTTGGAAAATAGTAAAATAACGTCAATTAATATTTTATGGGCATTTTTATTTTTAAACATGTGTGAAACTCTCCACGATGACTATATTAGGGGAAACATATAAAAATTTAAAGTGCGATTTACAGTCTGCTTTCATATACATGTTCAGCCGACTTAACAATTTTGTACGATAACCATTGATCTTTGAAATCAACTTCAGGCAGATGATCACTCACTGTATCTATTTACACCTGGGTGTAGTGGAACAATTGTGGGTAAATTTCTTGCTGAAGTAAAATAGCAATACTCCTATTGTAGTTCGATACCTCTTGCTCTCTAAACGCGTTTTATTCCTGTGCCACTGCACATTTTCATGTATATAGGTACATAGGTCTTCGGTAGTTCGGTTCATGATAGCATCGGATGTTCATGATATAAATATCCTTCAACAAAAATTCGAGAAATATTTTCTCCGTATTCGAAGGTCAGTAGAGTTATCTAAACGAGAAAATAATCCAAGAAAGCTCATTAACTGATCCAGACACCGTAAATAACCGAGACCATTGTTAATTAAAATACGTAGAAAACATAACAAACAAAGTAAGTAAATATTTCTGAGTATTACATCATTCAATTCTCTCTCTATCATTGTTTCATTGATGTCGAATGTTGCTGAGACTCTATATGTAAACTGTATATATTGCCTGTATTGTATCAATAGATGATATGTTACAGATCGCTCACAGCGAGTAGTTGACATTACATTGTAAATATCTATAAGAAACATTTTATCATATACTACAAGTATTGTTTACTAGTAAGTCTGTACTAATAACAACGTTTCCATACAGTATAACATGGTAAAAAATCAACTTTGGGGTATTCTTGTTTGGTTGGGTTAAATTCATAGAAACACATAGTAAAGGTCATATCATTGCTGTATGTCAACCTACTGATCGTTCATTGAAAGGCCCAACTTCTGGAGTTTGTTGGTAACCAGTTACTGTAGGCGTATACGAGTAATTCCGTCAGTGACTGACAACTGTCCTACACGATTTAGGTGGTATTTTGGTGGTAAGACGGAGAATGGCCTTAAAAATAATTTCATGGCCAGCTTAAAAACGTATTTCCCGCCCGGGAATCGAGCCTACGACCCTACAATCACTAGATTTGTGTGTTACTGACTGAGCTAGCCGGGCGGGCTTTTGTATAATTGGAATCTTATGAATTCTAAATAATCAATTTGGTTAACATTTGAACGTAACCCCGTCAGTGGCACAGTTGGCTAGGTGCAAGATTTCGCACCAAGCGTCTCGGAGGGGATTTGCTAGTGTTAGCCTCACCCGTAAAGGCTACGTAGTGACTGAGTGCATTTTTGTGATCGCCTTTTGCCGTCGTTCGTTCGTCCGTCTGACCACAGTTATTGTGAACTTTCTAGTGGTCACATTTTTTACTCAATTGTCATCAAACTTGGTCAGGATGCTTGTCTAGTTAATTGCTCTGATGAGCTTGAACATGGGTCACCTGGGGTCAAAAACTAGGCCACACATCCCAAATATGGAAAAATCCTTGTGAAAACTGTATTGTGAAATTGGTTTGAAAGTTCCTTTTTAATTTTACTCTAATTTGATATTTTTCAATGGTTCTCAGGTGAGCACCAAGGGCCATTATTGTCCTCTTGTTATTTATAAGATTCAATAATTACTATCTACTTATTTGGATATTTTTATATTTACGTTTATTAGTGAACGACGTCTAATTTCAGACAGAATGAGTGTTGGTTATAACTGTCATAAAAACAATCGGAACAATCTTTAGACAAAACACATAAGGTCGAATGCAACAAGTTCCAGAATCTATTTTGCAGTCTGGTGTCCATACATTTCCCGAAAAGATCATTCGGAAAGTTAGGGATTTTTCCCTCTTGGTTCCTATTTGTCTTATTGTATAACAAGACTAATGATATGTTTCTATTACTAGTTATTGATATACGATGCAACTTTATTTTTTGTTGCACAGATTCGTTTACGGTGAATGCTAAAGTTCAGCTAGATCGTGTCTAAAGTTGTTACTAATGAATGGTTATACCGTATCAGGACGGTCTATAAGAAACATTTTATTGGAAAGCATGACGAAAATCTTTTACTATTTATCATGTCACGAGTGTTTGTAACGAAGCGATGTTGTGATCGTAGCACGGAATATATCACTAGGAACGCTCACGTGCCTTCCAATTATTTCTATTAGAGTTTTGTGCAAAAATATAGCTAATTGGCGCGATTCACGTAATTCCTGTTTTCTGAAAGTTAGTCCTTGAGTGTTCGTGATTACTGTTGGATTTAGTACAAAGTTATGAACTAACACATTGTGGATTTAGTATTAAATGTTATGGAGATTATAATTAATTGCTAATAAATAATTAAATTGGTGAAATAATGATGAGTTAAAGGAAGCAATCAACAATGCAGAAGGCATCCAAATTTTGGCAGCGTAATAAACTAGTGTTGACTGTTTGTTTAGGTGGATTTTTTATGTGCATACTAACATCATCTGTGTTATATTTCTATGGAAGTAAATTAGAACAAGAAGGTATGTACTTATACATTATGAAAACAATTTATTTAGTGTTACGATGATATACATAGTCTCATATAGTGCGTACAAAAAAACAAAACGTGTTTTGGTAAACATTAAAATTGAGACAATTAATTTCAGGGGTAGGCAGTATTGAAAATAAAATTTGTGTAATTCATATTAACAAAATTAGCATAGTTGATAAACCATCACATCTGTAAATCATGCTTGTTATGGTAGCACGCTTTCCATTACACCAACAACTAAGACACTTGTAATACATATCACAATTGTTTATTTAAAGTCATCCTGGGCATCCCTTGTCGAGGGTTAGTTCACTGTATTGTTATTATAAACAGTGTTTTTTTTTTGTACGCACTATACAGGTTCTTGTCAGGTACATTGTAAACATTAGGATTTGTTGTCATCATAGTTTCATGTATATTACGACAATAAGGAGTCATATTATAAGGACAACAGTTTGTAGTTAGGGAAAGGGTAATTAAATGTTATATTGTAAAACGTACCCTACGTATATGATACATCAATTTTTTAGTCTCATACAGGTACTTCTTCATTACTTTATTATTCGTTCGTGAACATTTTGACACGCCGTATTAAAGTATTATTTACAGTCATACATCGGTATAACGCTACCCTAATTCTGTAGTCTTAAATATGTACTTCTATATAATATTTACTCCTAAGCATTTTGACAGACCAAATTCAATATTATCTACAGTCAAACACTGGTATAATGCTATATTAGTTCTAGAGTTTCGTACTGGAGATCTGTACTTCTATACGACATTATTAAGTCTACATAAGGTCTAGAGTTCATACAGGTACCTCTATAATACATATATTTGTAAATACCAAATTCGTATATTATCTATAGTCAAACACCGGTTAAATGCTACTCTACCCTAGTTACAATCTCCGTAAACAGAGATCCTGTACTGTAGAGCGCTGTCGTACTGGATCTCTACTTAGTCAATGCAAGGTCACGTCGAGATGAACTTAGTGTCGACCAATCAAAGCGTAGCTTTCATCTAGACGAAAACACTATTAATCACATTTTGATTTTCGTAATTTCTATTCTTAGACCTATGTTTGCATGCTAATTTAACAGCGGTATTATTCACAGTCTGCGATTGGGCGGCTCATTTCAAATTTCGTGACGTAGACGATGTAAACAAGTTACGTATCATAACAATTTCGTCATGAATATTATGATGAGAAAAGGTCACCTGAACGTGACCTTTGTTTGAAAAAGGCCAGATCTACATTAGCGAGTATGCGAGCGGTAAAATTGTAGATCGGGTTTTAATCAGATTGCCCTAGTTATGAAGTCTCATACAGGTACTTCTTCATAACATGACTTTGTAAAAACATTGACAGACCAGATGTAACTTTTATCTAAAATCAAACACAGGTTTATGGCTCTCTAGTTCTGAAGTCTTACATGTATATAGGTACTTCTATATAATATTTATTAGTAAACGTTTTGACCAAATGTAAATATTATCAACAGTCAAACACCGGTATAACACTACCCTAGGTCTTTAGTCTCATACAGGTATTTGAAGGCGTTTTTACAATGGTAGATATTGTCAAACTTTTAACAAATAAAAACGCTCAGTCAAGTATTAGTTAGTGGTAGGGCGATTAATATTTAATATTTTAAAATAGTATTTTAATATTTAATATTTAAAACAGAATCATGGTATCCTCAACTTAACTACCAATTTTTGCCAAACATCTCCGCTGTTAATACCACTTTGATATTTCAAAATCTCATGCGATTTTTTGACAATTATTAAGACCCAAATGCTAAATTTGTGATCAGAAGGGTATCTATAATAAGACTGTTTCGATATTAAGACTAACGATTTTGCTAGTCTTGATGGCGGAACTTTACTGTATATTAATTAATTTTCTATTGATACTGTCTCACTGTTTTGAAATTTACATCAAAGTATTTTGAGTAATGTAAAAAATCGTATTAAGTATTGTAAACTGATTGCTGCAGTTTTAAGCTTGCTAACAAGTCACTTAATCATTATTGATAAACGCTGGCTTCGTCGTCTTCTAAAATCTTGAGTACTTTGCTTTTTTCTTGCCAATGCTTTAACCTTTCTACTTTTTATGCGTTTGTGTTTTTTTGCACACAATATTGTCGATTGAATGGGATAAAGTTTATTTCACCTTTTGGGGGCAATGTAAGGTTGGGGGTTTCTAGAACCTAGGTAATTATCAATGAAAATTATTGCGCCTCTGTGCATTCTAAGGCAATACACTATTTGCTTTTTTGTATTTTATTTGTTGGTGTTGTCTCAAGTTTGAAATTCTAACAGATCTTCCTCTTTGCTTTTTGGCTGTTTAGAAGGTCTATGATTTTCCTTGCTATTATAGTGACGATTTCATGACCGTTTGTATGATATATTTGTCTAAAAAGCCAGACGAAATTAGCTTATCCGAAACGAGGTACACTTTTGCAAAATTATTGTAAATAATGTTTACATTGGCTAGAGACGCACTAGATAACGTGTATAAGAGTCGTTATTCTTTAGTCTTCATCATTCTATGCTAGACTGTAATCAAGTTTCGTAATTGGCCAACAATTCCTTGACCGAGACGTGTTGTGCGTTGTTTTATTGTTACAATTTGTTGATAATTCGGCTGTCTTCTGGACTCTATCCATAGAGAATAGTTCATTGAACCGGAAGTGCCCGTATGTATCAACGATTAAATTGAGCCATATATGTTGGCAGCAAAATATATAATTATAGACAAAAGAAACTGGACACTTACATTTTGTGTAAAATTTTTATAATTAGGAAACCCTTTGAAACGAAATTTATACAGAAGTTTCATATCATGTATTACTAAGATTACCCACGATTTTGCGACTTCACGCTCAACCGATTTCAATATATAGCGCTTTTGTTGAAAAACGCGTTTTCCTCGTGCACGTCGAGAAAATAAGCATGTCCGTGTGTTGACGTCGTTTTTGGATTAGACATTCAACACTACTATCGAAAAATCAAAATAATTCCATTGCTTAATCCGCATGAAATATGCAAAAGTTAAATGAAACTGATCGTATCCGAGGTCTAATGCTCTTGGCGTCCTGGCAAAGCGTAGGAGACGTTGCTCGTATGTTAAACTGCAACTGAAAGACTAAACTGAATACCATTGAGCTGTTTGACACCACGGGGTCGATATAAGACAAAGCTATGACTGGTCGACAAAAAGTTACGAACGCCAGAACTGACATAGCATTTACGTTGGCTCACGACCGTAATCCGTTCCGAACGGCGTCTGCCACTGCTGTACAGTATGGGATCTTATACAAGAGAATAAGACAACGTCTCAAAAGTAATGCTCAGCCCATACGTTATATGCGTTCATACTTAGGACTGAAACTACATCTGTGACGTAGACGGGCGTGAATTTTGTATTCACGGCGTCAATTGTGTTATAAATGGCAATCTTGACGAACACGAATATGTTGACAAATTTTACAACCTGTTCTAGTTACATAAATTGCACGAAATGGACCGGCAGTGCCCATGCGTCGCGTTGTTGGAGGAATGGGAATGGCTTTAAAATGCATCGTTTTAAAGTACGTGCGGTCAATGCGTCAACGTGTAGCCACGTTAAGACGTCAGCGAGGTGGTCACTTCCGTTATAAGGACACAAAAATAGCAATTTAGCTTTAAACTACTCGACTGGATTGAATTGAATTTACCTTTTAAATAAAAATCATCTATTGCGCGTGATTTGGAATTTTTAAAAAAGCATTTCTTGTATTCAATAGACGTTTACGTTATACATTAAACGTGTTTTCAAATAATATTGTTAGTAATGTAAAGTTTAGAACATTCCCTTCAATTTGATACCAAATTTATATGGAGTTTCTTCTTCTTAAACATAAATGTTCAGGTTTATACAGATGTCCAGTTTCTTTTGTCTGTTAGTATATGTATGTAATGGATAGGTATTGTTTTATTAATTCGTTCGGAAAGTTTTTAAACCTAGGATTTGGTGATCGGAAATAACAAAGCTACGCCTATGATGTCTCTACCCGAAAAGCGTATTTGCGCTTGTCAGAATGTCGAACACACGTTTAAGTTAAGCTAGCGATGTCAGTAACACATCCAAAGGTTGTGAGTTTGTTTCAGTGTCTTTATTTATAGAGGCATCTCAGTTAAAGCCCAATCTTCCCTGTGAGCCTCTCAAGTCTTAACAACAGTATTTACATAATATACACAACAATCAAGGTAAAACACTTGACAAGTGATTAAACAAATGTACCACAAATATGCAATAAATGAAGTTATAGTAATTTATAATTAGGGAGGAGAATAAACTCTCGGAATTTACTGGCGAAGTACCATTGAGCATAGTGCTGGGTATCTCCAGTCAAGATGCTATATTTAATTAATATACCTAGTTTGGTGATGCAACGCAATGCACTTAATCGGTGTATCAAAAATCAAAATCTTAGTTGTCACGAAGGCTCGTGAAATTATCCTGAATAAGTCAGTGCGTATATTTGATTTTACTTATTAGCTTATTTGGCTTAAATAAACTGAAATAAGTCATTTTTGTTTTAAAATGAAATTCAGCACATCTATAGGAAAGGTATTCAAAAACCAATGTCAAATAAAATTGCTTTTTATTTATTATATTTTAGTACATGTTTCTATGCATACAAGTTTATGATATAGAATTATAGTCTAATATGATAAAAGATAATTAAAAATATTATGGCAGTGACGGGGTTTAAACCACCAATGTTTGGTTTTGAACTGTATTATGTTTTTCTTTTTCCATCTCCTTAACCAACTGCGCTATTATGGGTCCTGATATTATATAAGTTATCCAACATATATATAATGATAAGAGTCCCTTTATATTTACTATCTTCCGGCCCCTAGATAATCATATTGAAATGGGGAACAGTATTTTTCGTGTTTATAAAATGTATAAATGCAACAAAATTAATTAGACAACGGTGCCCCCTCTCAGCCAATCAAATTGCTTAAAAAGTGTTTGATAAATCTCATACCACACGGTTAAGTGTTTGATATTATCAGACCGTTTTTTTCCGTGCTTAAAACTCGAGAAAACAGTGCGCGAAAGTATGGGGTGGATCCAGACTTTTCAAGTTAGGTGCACACTAAGAACAAAACGCAATGTTATAGTTTGTATTCAAAGCGGCAATGAAAAAAGGAAAGATTTTATTCATGGTCTCATTGGTCGACTAGCATAAGTCATGAAATAGTACAATCCATTGTAAAAAGTCTAGATCCACCCCATTATCAGTTTAAATACAATCAACTGCTGAGTATATATATACTTGGACGAAAAAGAAACGCCGGGTACATAAAATATGCAACACATGTCCGGCCGTGTTTCGCAAAACAAGAATGGTCATCGTTAAAAGGGGGTATTTTTTCACATAATCAGCATCGGAAATCGATTGAAACTTCCACAGCTGGTTCCATACAGATGGCATTTCATACAAAAATAAATATAATAATCCAATAATCCAATTTATCCCTTAAAACAATCATTATAGGTTACCCGGCGTTTCTTTTTCGTCCTAGTATATGTAGATTTCCAAGGTGAAATGTTTCAACAAGCTTATCTGTATTAATTTGAAAGCAAACCAAAGTTTTGAGAAATTAACTGTTAATTTATTTTAATTTAAGTCCTCACAAGAATTAATACTTTGTCACTGTACCACAATAGTATGGACTCATGTGCCATGTTTTGAAAATTGATGAAGTGGACTGGATTGTTTTATTTTAACGTTAACACTTACACGTAATGTTATTTTGTACACATACCGTACTGGTTTGAAATTTGCGTACGTATAACTATGTAATTTTGCAGATTATGTGATATATATATAAATGTGAAACTGCATTGGCACCATTTCCTGTCTATTAAACCCCTCGTGATATGATTGTTAGAAGTAAGACATTTGTGGAAAGGAACTCGATGGGCAATTGTTTTGAGAAATTCCAACTAAATAAATTAACCTATAGTAAATGTGTAACAGATTAGATACTTCGGTCAATTACATTAGGAACTAATAGGATCAAATAGGATCTAATTTTATTTAACTGATAGTCAAATATAATTAAGTATGCCTTCTTACTTTAAATATTTTGAGGGGAATTAAATGAGACAGGAAATAAAGCGCCATGATCGTGCGACCACATGCACGACTCATGCAGATCGGTTCGTCTCCATTCGGAGACAAACACCAAAATCAACAGCGTAAGCCAACTCCTAGCAAAACATTAACAGCTCTGGTAACCAAGCCTTATTTCCATTCTCTATGAAAAAGGAATGGCATGGTGTTTAGGAACGACCAGAGCCAGTCAATGCTTCGCTTAAAGGAGGCAAACGCTTGGCTATATGTATGACATTTAAGTCAAAATAACGACATGCACATTAAAACTGTGATGTTTTCTATCAAAAGTTAAATACTAACGAATTGGTTGTCATAGTAAGCAGTTTATTATGTCAATTAAATTCAATTGGTGTCTAATTCTGTCTTACTTAAGCTTGCAGATTCTTTGTTTATTATTTAACTAGATATTTAAATAGTGTTACAAAAATATATTGAAGACTTATCAAATTAATCAAAAACAAAATTTATACAGTCACGCGTTATATTTTGTATATTTCTATACCCTGTGTTTAAAATCATAAACATGCCCCCGGGGCGTATATTTAAAATTATCTAATACGATTTACATAGGCAAGGGAGTTAAATAGGATCTAAGCACTTGCCATTGTTGCCTCCCTTTGTGCCAATTTAATGTAGTTTTTAATTACAAATAGTAAGACTTTTAAGCTTCTTAAATCTTGACCGTACTATTTTCTTAATTTTTCTATATTTTTATACCCCCGCTTCGAAGAAGAGGGGGGTATACTGTTTTACCCTTGTCCGTGCAACCGTCCATCCGTCCGTCCGTCCGTCCGTTACAAAATTTCCGTCGCAGTTTTCTCAGCAACTATATCATGTAGCAGCCTAATACTTTGCATATTGCTTCATCCCATAGTCCCATATGGTGTAAAGCGATTTCATGCTCCTTGCTCATCTACTTCCTGTTTGTCGCATATTTTTAGATTTTGGCGGGGGTATCACTAGTGAGCATTAGCTCACAGATTTACTTGTTCTTTTTGTACTTTTTATCTTACATTATTTTTATGAGAAATATGGTCTAAATTGAATGTTCACACGTTTACTAGTTATAACAATGTTAGAAAGTGATGAAATATATAAAACAATAACATGTACTTACAGCCTAATAGCGCTCTTGGTTAGCCAAAACAGTATTTAGTTCTGTGATAAAGAATTATTCCTATGACGAATCACCACAGTGATTATTAAAAAAATGATTGTTAATTTGAATCCTTTATAATTATTTAACTGCATATTACGTACATGGGCACATTAATAATATTTACATTCATGAATAACTCTATCTAATTGTGTTTATGAGTTTTAATTAGCTTTCGCACGAAATTCTCGACTCAAAATTTAATATCGTTTGTTTAAGTTAAAGACCCACTATATTATTCTGAGTTTTGTGTGGCTAAAAGATGGCAATAGTATAAACCCGTGACAAAATAAATGAAAATGGACATTATAAACTTATAATTTCATACCCGTTGTCTAAGTCGGATAGAGCATGAGTAGCAGTTTGATATGGGATTTATCAACGAGCGAAGCGAGTTGATAAATCCCATATCAAACTGCTACGAGTATTCTAAAACTAACTTTTATATTTCTTGTTCATATTATTGAGTGAGAAAATGTTTAACAATATGTATTGTGATACCTGTAAAAGCCCTTAGGGCCCATATTTATCATTCTATTGTAAACAAATTATATAGGCATTAGAAGATAATTTCTACACACATTTCTTTTTCTTTTGTGATTGATACTTGAATCTTTGTCATGACAATAAGTATTTAAATGTAAAAATATATTTTATACAGTATGAAACATATTCATGTTTCCAGAGAAGTTTTAATATTGAAAATGTTCGTTCTTATTTACTAGACATGTTTAAAACTTTAGACGTGTGCTTTTGCTACAAACCAATTTATTGTCATTAATATAGTGTATAAGGGTTCAAGGTTTTCATGTTGTAGTTCAGTGTAAACCCAAGTGCTTTGGTTCCGTTTTTTACGATATTGAGGCAATTTTTTTGTTTGACTCTTTAGAGTTGAATACAAAGTCCCTTTTAAGGACAATTTTGGAAGAGTAGTCTCCCTTTTTTAGGGATCTGCTTTTCGAACCGTTTTGTCTCTGTTTTCTACGGAGTTGAAGCTATTTTTTGTGTTCGGCTCTCACGAGTTGGATACGCGTTCCCCTGGGTGGGAAAAGAAGGGTCGAGTAGTTCTCCCCCCTTGCTGGGGGAGATCAGCTCCCCTGAGGTCCTCTGCTCTGTTGCTTACAGGATTGAGGCTCTCAAGTGTCCTGTGTGGGACAATAAGGGAAAGGTAGTTTTCCCTTATAGCTAGGGGAAAATTACAATTCTCTGGTAGGGAATGGTTCCTTGGGTTAGCTCTGGAGGGTTCGACCCTGGGAGGCGGTTAGCACTGGCCCTGAAAGGGTTCTGGCCCTGGGAAGAGATTGGCACCTGTCTGAAAGTGGGGGTAGGCCATGCTGTGGGAGGGGGGTGGCCCTGGCCCTGGGAGGAGATTGGCCCTGGCCTGAATGGGGCTCTGGCCCTGGGAGGGGGTTGGCTCTGGCCCTAGGTGTTATTTGTTTAATACACACTATATCAATATTACGAGTGTTAGACACGAAGACACCGTGAAATTATTCATTATTTGTCTGTTTAGATATAGCGAACTATACCAAGTCGAATGTTGTCATATGATATAATACCCTTATTCTAAAATTCATCACCTACGTGTTCAATACCTGGTCACCAAGTACTGAGCAACAGTTATGGAACTTTCTTAGAATCTCAAGGGTTTTGTTTTTGGTAAAATCCAACATAAAGGAATCTACTGAGATATTATCTTCCCAAATCTGCAAACGCCTCCTACTCGAACTATACGTACACGAAATAGAAACATGCATAGGTAATAAAGAATTATAATACTCTGTTGATTACGAAAGACCGGTAGTGTCATTTCAACATGATATCCCGACTTCATCTTCAAGAATTCACATTTTTAACTTGTTTTCAACATACGGAATTCACGAGTTCACGATTTCAGCTTCATGAATTTACAATTTCAACTAACTTCATGAATTCACGATTTCAACTTCATGAATTCACGATTTCAACTTCATGAATCCACGATTTCAACTTCACGAATTCAACGTTGTGAATTCACGATTTCAACTCCATAAATCCACGATTTCAGCTTCATGAATTCACGATTTCAGCTTCATGAATTTACGAATTCAGCTTCATGAATTAACGATTTCAACTTTATTAATTCACGATTTCAACTTCATGATTTCACGATTTCAACTTCACGAATTCAACTTTGTGAATTCACGATTTCAACTTCACGAATTCACGATTTCAGCTTCATGAATTCACGATTTTAGCTTCATGAATTCGCGATTTGAACTTCATGAAGTTTAAATCGTGAATTCGTGAAGTCGAATTCCAGAAGTTGACTTCGTGAAGTTGAAACCGTGAATTCATGAAGTTAATATCGTGAATTCATGAAGCTGAAATCGTGAATCCGTTAAGTTGAAATCGTGAATTCGTGAAGTTGAAATCGTGAATTCCGTATATTGAAAATGTGAATTCATGAAGATGAAATCGGGAATTCGTGAAGTTGAAATGGCACTACCGGTCTTTCGTAGTTGATTGCTTTACAAGAAGGCTCTTTGTAAAAATATTACATCTAGTAACAAAACATTTTGCATAATTTCTAACACTTGTATAACGATTACCACATCTCAATCAGCTGTAAATGATAAAACCATAGTTTATGTTCAGTTCTTATTTGAAGTAGTTCAGTAATGTTTAGTAATAAACTACAATGAAACCTTAACAGACACTTATCAATCTATTTACAAGGGCTCTGTTTACCAAAATAATTGCCCAATTTCTTTGTTGACATCTTAATTCAATCAAATTCTCTTAGAAATCTACAAACCTGTTTTTTGCGGACTTTATGTTTGTAACTTATTCTTCGAATTTAGTCAGTGAACCGTGAACAACAAAATCACCGTCGGACCAGTGACTTTTATAATTTGAGTGACTGTGAGTGGCTGTGAATGGCTGTGAGTGACTGTGAGTGGTTGCGAGTGGCTGTGAGTGGCTGTGAGTGGATGTGAGTGACTGTGAGTGGCTGTGAGTGGATGTGAGTGGATGTGAGTGGCTGTAAGTGACTGTATGTGACTGTGAGTGGCTGTGAGAGTCTTTGAGTGTGGCTGTGAGTGGCTGTGAGTGACTGTGAGTGGTTGTCAGAGACTGTGAGTGGCTGTGAGTGAATATGAGTGGCTGTGAGTGGCTGTCAGTGACTGTGAGTGGCTGTAACTGGCTGTGAGAGTCTTTGAGTGTGGCTGTGAGTGGCTGTGAGTGACTGTGAGTGGCTATGAGTGGCTGTGAGTAACTGTATGTGACTGTGAGTGGCTGTGAGTGGCTGTGAGAGTCGTTGAATGTGGCTATGAGTGGCTGTGAGTGACTGTAACTGGCTGTGAGAGTCTTTGAGTGTGGTTGTTAGTGGCTGTGAGTGACTGTGAGTGGCTGTGAATGACTGTGAGTGGCTGTGAGTGACTGTGGGTGGCTGTGAGTGGCTGTAAGTGGCTGTGAGAGTCTTTGAGTGTGACTGTGAGTTGCTGTGAGTGGCTGTGAGTGGCTGTGAGTGACTGTGAGTGACTGTGAGTGGCTGTGAGTGACTGTGAGTGACTGTGAGTGACTGTGAGTGGTCCTCCAACTATGATAAAAGTCATATAATTAATTAGAAAATTTAAGTGTAATAATTTTAAATATAATAGATCCTTGTATATTTTTCATTTAATTTCATAATTATCATGGTAAATAAATAACATAGGCAGCATGTTTAAACAAATCTCTACGATTTTAAAGTACAGCTTACTTTCATTCGGCCCAACTTGCTGGACCTAATGTCCAGTTCTTACGAAAGTTTCCGTGAAGACTGAAATTGAAACCAAGAGGTCGGTTTCTAAGGTTACACTGTATTCACAAGATGTACAGTATTTTGTACATTCGACATTATTCTAAACATTGGTACAGGAAACTGTAGACTGGCATTTCATTAATGAAACAATGCCAAAGATTACGAATACAGTAAATAACAGCAGCTGACAGGTTATCATAATCAACAGTTATCGCAAATATTTCTTTTTTTTCTTGTTAGTTGTTGTTACAATGTTTGTTTTTTTCTGCCTAATTACATTTAAGAAGATCATCAGAATTTATTTTTTGCCTTCCACATATCTTCGACAGTCGATATAACGTTTATAAGCATACATGCTTTTATGTCCTAGAACAATATTTAAACTTCCGACAACTTGATTAAGCCGAAAGCGCATTATCGCATAGTCGTTAGAAGATATTTGTTTAAAGGTTACACACCGCTAAATAAAATCCTTCTTTGTTGTATATAAAAAGTATCATTTTCAAATTACAGTATGACCCAGGGGTGTTAGATACCCCAAACCATATATAGGCTGAAAGATCTTTCTATTCCGCACAAAATGATCAGTATTAGAAAAAAGTTACGTTACTTATAAGAAAATATAATTCAATTGAAAGCTCCTACCATGAAAACATCCATGTTTTTCATTCATCACAAGCCGTACAGAGTTACCTCCCCTTTTAACCGCTCTTCACAAGCAAACAAAATAGATCCATTGACTTTTTGCATAGTTTTATAAGAAAAGCATTGCCAAAGACATAAATACTCTTCAATATAAAAAACACCCCAAATGAGGGCACCAGGTACTCTCAAATAATGAATATGCGGCATGTCACACTTTCTTTTTCCGTCAAATTACTGCTTCTGGTGAACATTTAGTGGTATGTAACCTTAGAAAGTGATGGGTTTGTGTTTGATTCGGCTAAAAGCCGTAGCAACACATTGTATAGATCATATTACAGCGGTCAGTCAACTCACCGTTCATGGAAAGGCTAAATCTCTAAATTTAGCCATTAACCAGTTAGTATGCGCATACTGACAAGTGCCCTACACAATTTAGAATTAGTGGTGGGAGAGGGAATAGCCATAGAACTTATTTCATGGCTAAACTTCGAGACTTGTATCCCTCGCTCTTAAATGACGGAACTTATCAGATCACATTGAAAAAACATCCGTCAAACATTTGTCTGTTTAAAAACAACATAACGTGCATTTTAATTGTTGTTACCATATTTCTAAATATTCATCACATAATGCTGAAGTTTAATAGACGCATGCTGAACATTTCAAGCGATTTCATGCAAATCATCTGCAGTATTTATTAGCATTTATTCCCCTACGGCATATTTTGTCATTCGACAATAAATTGACACAATTATATCTTAATAGATATTGAGTTGTTTGCAAATATCTCAGCAGTATTGCATATTTTCTAGTGTCTAATATTACTTTACAGTCATATTGTGTATTAACATTCCTTTTCATATTGTTGATTTTATTAACATTGATTTCAAGCAAATATTTTTGCTAAAACAGTACTAACAAACTTCATCGAATACCTATTTTGACTGTACTAGGAAATTCGTACTATACACATATTTCGGCGAAACAGAAATTATTTACTTCATGTAACACTAATTTTGACTGTACTCCAAATTTTACAAGTACACAATTATCGCATACAGAAAACGTTGAATACCAGTCTATTAAGAGCGTCTTAGTCCAATTTACTTGCTTTCTTACAAAATGTTATTTTATCTAGGTTTAAAGGTTTCTTGACAAATGACGGGTTCACTTCAAATATTACAAGGGTATAGTCTCTACAATACCAGTCTATGGTTTTGTTTTTATTGAGAAAAAAAATGGATTTACTTCACCCCAGAACATCCTATAAATTGATATTTTGTCATAGGTGAATAACTGTTATCTTAGATATAATTTCATTTTATTTTCAAATTGTTTCTTTGTGTTTTCCATTAAAACATTACATTAAACAAATTCAAGGGTGAAATGCATGTATGAAATTTGCTAGACATAAAACCATCGGTTGATAGTAGCATAATATGTTCTGCATAGATATACGAAAAAGGGATATTCGGAATTTCTGTTAGTTTATTAAATGTGGTAGCACTGCATTAGTGCAAATTGAAAAAAACAAATTCCTAAAAGAGTATTATTTAATATTTTTGTACGGTTTGTACTGCAATTGCAGTTTTTCGGTTGAAAATCAGTATCTCTACACAACCATAAAATTCGAAGTCTGAAACTGAATTTGACAAGAAATTTGTACAAATTACATTTAACTAGAGCTTTATATGTTTAATGTCATGTTCCCGACATTTTATGACAAATTTGGCCAGGAATCATTTGATATTGACTGACAATATCCATTCCAAAATATTAAATAAAATGATAGACATGTCGTGGTTTATTGCTAAATTATTACTTTTATCTGATCTTAGTATGTGGTTTATTATTTCTGTTTGTTAGAGAATCATTTTTCTAATAATAAACATATTGACATTGTTTATATACTTTAATAATTTGTATAACTTTCGCACCATAAAATGTCTTTTCAAGAAGAAAGGCGTTTACATTTTTTTTGTGCAAAATAACAATTTAAATGTATTTGTTTCACTCTTGTGAAAACATTTCCATTAAATTGCACACAAATATTAGGTATAGCATACTCTGAAAATTAGGTATAACATACTCTGAAAATTAATACTCTGACGTTGATCGTATACCTGAAAAAAATCTGATTTCCTCCCTGCAACAAATGTTTTTTTTAATACAATCCTAATACAAATGTATCTAAGAAAAACAATAACAAACATAAAATTTGGTAAATAGAAGTTTGGACAAAATGTTAAAGATCTCAACATATGTGACCAGGACTGTGAAAATTGGGTCTAATGAGTAATAATCACAATATCAGTTTTTACACTATTTGAAAGGTTCATATTTTAAGAATATTTTGTGAAAATATTTTTGTTGACAATTGATTCGTTTAAAAGTTATAGGCTTTTACATGGAGGAGGTAATATGCCAAAATAACGTCATTGACGTCATGAAAAAATGCTGAAATCCTGTGCTATATGTAAGTGCATGCTTCTTCCACAATGCTGGGTATCTCTTGTCAGATAATGTGATTACAGGTCTTTAATTGCAACATTAGTTTTACCAAGTCATTTAAATGACATTTAAAGTACTATTAGCATTACAACTATCATATATTTATACCATGGAAATCTGAAGTAAGTACAGCATTTCCAATGATTTGGCTATTATTTTCTGTTGCAAATTTCAATTTGCCAGCCTTTGAATGCCTATGAATAACATAATTATTGACAATATCAAATAACAACTGAAACTAGACAAGTACTAACTTGTAGGGCTCTATATCGGTCAGAATGATCGATACGATATTTGTATCGATACAAAATGATCGATATTCGATATATCATATGATATTTTGATAATAAATGGATTTTTTTAAAACAGCAAAACTGTGTTATTCCATTCACTTATTTTAATTATACGAGCGTAGTAGCACCATACTATTAAATGCACCGTCTTTTTAATATTTTGATTTTTTTAAGTCTTTGACGTTTTGCATTAAAAAAACCATTGAGTCTGGGAATAGATTCGGCAAAAGGAAAACATACTCTTTCAGAACTAATGCTATCTACGTGACATATCGCACAATCAATTTCTCTTTACATTGCGGATCTGCGTAACTACTGGTTCGAAGAATTGATCTGTATTCTTAATTCTGAGTGTTGGTTCCTAGATTTAAAACGAAAGCACATTATGTAGGGCTTCCTAGTTGCAGTAGTTACTTCCCTTTGACAGAAAAAGAACAAACATGACGTAACATTTTAAGACGTTCGCTTTATGAAAGGAATATCATGTTATGATTCGATAAATTATACTGTTCGTCCACAGATTAGTCTTTAGTCCATACCTAACTAAAAGCAGTAGAATGTTGACTTGGTGATAGAAACTATCAACTAATTTGCCGGCCATGGACTTTATTTGTAAGACCGTCACTGATCGACATTTTGTTCGATACGGAAACGTTCGATCCGATATATCTATCGAACCTACTATACCGGTATTCGATATATATCGTATGCCGGTGTAGAGCCCTTGTACTAAGTAGTCCAAAATGCAGATAAATATTTACATAGTTTTGTTGAATTGATTAGAACAGGGTCACTGATTATCCCCGCAGAAATGTTCAATAACCAGAGTAATAACTTTTTTTCTGCTCTCAGTTGAATTAATTCCATTAAAAGACAAAGAATGTCTACAACTTTAGTCACCAATTATGATCTTGCTCAATGACTTTTAAGTTATAACATACAATCTTCTGGCTAACACAATGGAAACATAAAAGAGACAAAAAGAAATTCAAGAGCATTAAAGTATTTTTTTCATTTTACTTACTTTCCAGTTATTTTTGTTGCACAATATGATAGATAAAAAAGGTGATTGTTACAAAGGAAAGTTGATGTCTGTTAAATTATTTTACTTGTTGTCATAGAAATAATGAAAATGTCTATTTGAAGGCAATATCTCTTATCATGTATAGATAAGCTACATGTATTTTGTATGTTATACTATAATATAAAATAAAACTGGTTAACACGTAGACCTTTTACAAATATTTAAGATTCCTCCACTGTCTGTATGATTACTTTCTCTTTCATATTGACTACTGTTGAATGCAACGAAATTCGTACTGTACAAATATTTTGGCGAAAACGGAACTAACATTGTTCATGTAACACATATTTTGACAGTGCTCCAAAATTTACAAGCACTAAAGTCTCGCATACTGAAAACAGCGAATACCAGTGTATTCGGGGCGTCTAGATCCAATATACGTCTAGTTTGATAAATATTTTTATATAGGTTAAACATGTTTCACCACAACATGACGGATTCACTTCAAATATTACAAAGGGTATATTTGCAACAGTTTTTTTCTACAATACCAGTCTATGAATTTGTTTTTATTGAGAAAATAAGAAAATTAGATTGACTTTACCACCAGAACATCCTGTAAATTTGATCTTTTGTCATTTCTGAATATTTGTTAGATTAGATTAGATGTCTTTTCATTTTTTTACTCAGTGTTTTTATCCGAAACATTACTTTGAATAAAATAGGGGTGAATAACATTTATTGCTTAGACATGAAACCAAAAGATCACGTAACTGGAAATTAAATGTTGATGTTACTTTCTTAAATGAGATTGTGTTGCTTTCAAATGTTAAAGGGAGAAAAAAAAACAATTCCCGAAACTTACCTTTTCTTTTCGGTTTTTCTTTTTGTGAAGTTTCGTAATTGCAGTTTTACTATTGTTAGTCAGTCATACGTATGACAATAAAAACTATACTTGGCAAGCTTTATATACGTCATATCAGCCTACAGTTGTATGTTTTATGTCATATCTCTGACATTTTGTGACAAGTTTGACTGGAAATCATATGATATTAACTTACGATAAAGCCAACATATTAAATATGAATGATTCCACCAACTAGGAGTATTGTTAAATAATTCTATATTTGATCATCCTGTTATTTGAGTATCATGTTCATTGTTTTAGTCTGTTTGAGAAATGTCCTTCAAAATTACAACTAAATTGACGTTGTTTATGTCCTTGCAATGTTTTTTTCCCTTTACGTTGGCATCAAACAGGTATTTTGAACAAATGTTTATGATGCTAATCATGTCTGTGTTATTTTATTGTAAAGGTTCGAAGGTTGAACAATAGCAACTACCATATTTCAATGTGACTGGTTGTCAAGCAGACACATTTATAACCATTTACTGCTTGTGTTCAGGCTAGACCAAGAATAATTTGATTTAAACATGCCAAACATATTTGAGATTCTAATAAAGATAAACTTTCATTGATACGAATATTACAGACTGGAACTTCTATAGCTGGAATTTTGGTACATGCATTTCAAAAGGTACAAACTTGTTTTATTTGGCTGTTGCTGCTCCTGATATTTTATCAGACTCCGTTTTTGTAGATCCTAGATGCTATTGAACATAGCTGTAAATAGTTTTATAAATGTAAATAAAAACACCAGGCTACAGAAACTTGATATTGTAAAGAATAACAAACACATGCTGCATGTAAAAATGTGCGTGCATGTCTTAGCGCCCATGGTGTGTATTCAATTGCTTCCCTTCTGGATTTCTGGACTTCTCGAAATGATTCCTAAAAATATTAACATTTTTTGTAAAAATATATATCATGAGAAATAGCTTTATTCTTTTTAGAACGCACCCTTTAAATGCTATTTTAATATAAATGGTATAAAATGCTACGATTTTATATCTTGCGTTTCAATGTTGTCAACTTTATATATTTAAAATGATACGTCTATGTTTTCAGTCTCTAATAAATAATACAATTGAAATTTAATAAATACTTGAATCAGTGAGTTATATAAAGGAATAAACAAATATCTAAATGTATTAAAAGTCAAAATTAGAATGAAGTCTTGATATTCTGCCGGCTTAATCCATCAAAGTCGATCTATATGGTAAATGTAATTTATAACTAACCTTTAGTTGATTAATTTTCCGGTTTTCTGTATTAAATGGCCCATGAAGCTAGTACGTAGATTTCGCTAACGAATTAAACCTATGAAATCTAATGTAATGAAGTTATGCTTTTTTGTTTAGAAAATTATTTCATTAAATTGGTGTTTAGAGCCATTTTATGTTGCTACAGCGTTAAACCCAACAACAAATCCATTATAAAGAGGGTAATCAGTAATGAATCGTCAGTTAGATTTATGTGATGTTTTTATTGCTGTCTACTGTACATATACTTGCTTCTAAAAACTCTATTGTAAATGCCAATGAGTTTGATGGAGAGGCCTAATTGATTTTGTAAGACTGCAGCTCCTGTGTCTTGTACCCGCTCAATCTGTAACACGGTAACATAATCCAACATATTTCCTGGTACATATAACTAGTTGGTAACATAACAATCAAGTCCATATATGTTTTACTTGGTTTATCAATGAACTAAACATATACTACAATGCAGTGTCAAGCGCTCAACACTCAGCCAGGTATTTTCCCCACTCAGAGTTACACACTGCTGAGTGTCCAGGGGACAACCTTCCAGTCTGGGTGGTAAAACTATTCTCTCCAACTATCCACCTTGATAGTTGTAATATTGACCCGTCTCAACTTGACCATTGAGAATTGAGAAGGGTGGACTATGTGTATTTGGTTAGTGATGTAATATTATATCACAAACACAAGTCTATCTTTATACAAAAATGTAAAACATTTCTAGATTTTGATTGTTGTTATTGTCTTTTGAAACATTCTTTATTTCTCTTGCATTTTCTTTCTTGATATCTGATTACGAGTGTCCTCTGAGCATCTTCATATCAGGATACATGTATATCTGTTAAATACAGTACCACATATGAGTAATGCACTTGTAACATCTTCGTAATACAAATGAATAAATGAAACTACAGGAATTGCAGTCAAAGAACTGTCTTGTATGATACAAAAATGTCCAAGGATATGGTTTCAATCCTATAGTAGATGGTGTGTTTAAACCAGTTTTGGTTTGATTATTATTCCAATGTAGGTGTTTTACTTCATTTAATAGTGTTCAACTTTGATTTTGACAGGGTTACTTTCCGTGTTTTTATTACAAATATTAACTGACAAATTAAGTTACAAAATGGAACAAATCAGAGATTCCATCAATCAGAAATGTCATTGCCAATCTTTAGTATGACTTTACTGATACTAAAGGTTGACAAGTTAAGACTACTTCTACTACAAGTAAGTTGTAATTTGTATGTAAATACTTGTTTATCTCATGTGCTGATAGTTCAGTTCATCTGATTATGTATACTATGTCATTACCAGTGGGCTGAATACGAATATAATGTCTCTCAATAACAAATGTAGAATATATTAACATCATTTTGTTCTGTTTGTGTTAATGAGGGTTTTCGAAGTGGTCATACTTTTGTCATTTAATTTTTACATTGAAAAAATTTTGAGAAATATTCACCTAAACAATTGGTAATAAACTGACCGTCGTTATTTCCATCGACTACATAGGCTTAGTTCTAGGTAAACTGTAAAACTTGAAAACTGTTATTGTCGATGTCAAAGCATCATTATAGGGTTTTATTCCTACTTGTGATGTTAAAAACTGAGATTTGCACCAAGTTTTGTCAAATACATGTTCTCTTTTCAAAGCTTCATGTTCCACTATGTGCGCCTTAATTAATGATAGAGTTCAGTTGTACACAAGAACACAATGTACACATTCTTTTTTCTTGCTTAAAAGTTAGTCTACAATATAATTTTGTATATGTTTATAATGAGATTTTAGTTTGTCAGCACTGTCTTATAAATGTATGACTTCCATGTACTCATTTGTTAAAATGGAGTCACATGTGTGTATTTATTATTCCTCTTCCATAACACCCATGTAACGAATTTGTAAGTTGGGTTTATCTTCATAACTATTTTAATACGTACGTACTAATTTTCACCATAAAACGAAAAATAATCTTTATAGTTACGTTCCACCTTTAGCCAGGCTTTTAGTACTTATTTACAATATTCAGCTTTATAAAATGACTGGTAACTCAATACTATTTTAGAAGATTAGTCTATCCAAGTGTCTATCCAAATGCCACATACCACAGTGCCTCTAGAAACACATTAAAGTGTTTCTGTATTGACGGTTATCCTCTGAACTATATATACTAGGCGTCAATGAACCTAATTTATTAAAAAATGAAAACACTTACAAATATGAAAATTTTACATGATTTTAGATATCATATTAGAAAACAGGATTTTTCTTTGCAAGTACGGAATCTAAGCATAAACGGATCAACTCCACAAAACAAGACGACCACTTCGAAAATGAAAGTCGCGGAACTAAGTTGCGGGTATGTCCTCCCTCTGCATCGAGCACAGCTTGACATCTACGTCTCATAATCCGTATTAGATTCTGGATTCTGTACTGAGGTATTGCATCCCACTCCTCATCCAGTGCTTGTATAAGTTGCTGCAGATTATTGACGTCACGTCTGTCGTCATAAACCCTTGGTCAAGTTGGTCCCAAAGATGCTCTATTGGGTTATGGTCAGGACTGAATGCAGGCCAAGGCGATGTGTGGACATTATTATCCTGCAGGAAATCTTGTGTAACGCGAGTCGAGTGGGGCCGTGCATTGTCTTGCTGGAGAAGGTTGACGTCAGCGTAAGTCTGAATTAAGGAAAGAACTCCTGGCCTCAGCACATTATCAATATTACGATGTGCAGTAAGTGTTCTACGCAATACAATAAGTAGGGTATTGTGCCTTCAAGAAATGCCTTTCCACACCATGACACTATCACCATCGCAGCTCGCAGCAGGATAATTTGACGATCGGTACGTCCTGCGTCACCTTAAACGACCTGGGCGTGACATACCTTTCTCTGAGCCTGCCTAATCAAGTCTCCTTACCAGATTCATGATTTTCTGATGCGAGCAGCCCATGCGACAAGCAATCTCACGAAATGAAAGCCCGACGTCAGCAATGCCGAGAGATTGGTGACGTCGAGAGTCTCCTAAACATGGCATTTGAATATCAATAGTTGCAAATACGAGGGTTTTTTTCTTAGCCTGTCGACTACCACTCGTAAGAGACAAATGATTTACACAAAGTACTGGATACATGTCATCCTTACAAAAAATCTTGTTTTGCATGTGCAGTCCGAGACTCGAACATCTTAAATCGATTTTAGATTCTTTTTGGCAGCAATGACTACATGTGTATGACAAAAATGTGTATGTGTTAAGTTTTCACTGCTATTTGATTCTATCATCATAAAGCGAGGGTTGGTAGGGTGGTAAGTTTTCATTGACGCCGAGTATATATAATTCTAAATTCTCTTTTCTGACTTTTCCCAAAATGTAGTTTCCAATGAGTTGCGTCTGAAATAAATGACATAATAAGCCCTGCTTTTAAAGAGCGCTGATGCAATAACATGTACGTTACAGAAATCATAAAGTCAACATTCTATGAATAAATGATATATTTCTCTCAACATTTTCGTCTAAATTTTCACAGTGTTTCGTAAACATCATACCAGATCATTTAGCACTAATAATAGGCATAGATTATACAATTATCAAACACATGGCATCTATCAAGGGACACATTAATTCTCCGGGACAAAGCAGTCTCATCAATTGTAATAAGAAATACATAGAGGTATTTGTTTTACAGTTTTATAACTTTAAGTAATTGTGGTTTTGAAAATATTAGTTGCGTTTTTCATTCTCTAAATAAAAAGACGATAGACAATAATGGTGTGTATTTTATGTACATATTTCTTTACATTATGCAAGAGTAATTAGATGCCTGTTCCAAAAGAAACTATATAGCAAAGTAGAAATACAAGTTTTCTTTTACACAATTGTTGTTAACGTAAGGAACAAATCCTTATAATTTAAGTACTATAATACTTAATTCAATCTTCATGCTTTATGATATGACTTGCAACTCAATACTATTTTGGAAGTTCATTCTATCCAAGTGTTTCTATTGCCACCTCCCACAATGGCTTTAGAAACACCTAGAAGTGTTTATTTATTGATGGTTATCCTCTGATCTATATATAATTCTAAAATCCATTTCCATCTTTTCCAAAATGTAGTTTCCAATCTGTTGCGTCTGAAATTAATGACATATGAAACTTTGCTATGAAAGAGCGCTGATGCAATTACATGTACGTTACAAAAATCATCAAGTCAGCATTCTATGAATAAATGATAAATTCATCTTAATATTTTATCTCAATTTTCAAATTTTTCATAAACATTATACCGAACAATTTAACACAATTAATTTGCATGAATTGTACAATTATCAAACACATGCCATTTATCTAGGGACAAATTACTTATCTGTGATATGACAGTCACATCAATTGTATTATAAAATACGACGGAATATTTATAACACGATTTTATAGCTGTAAGTTTGGATTTTAACATATACTAAATAAAAGACGATTCACTACTGTTATGCAGTTTAGACGATATAATTTCTATCCATTACTTGCATAGCCTGAAGATTGTGTAATAGAATAATTCGAAATTGTAAATAGAAACAATTTTGATGATTTAATTTGCTTCAAATTAGTTTATTTTTAGCGTCGATGCTTTATTTATGTAATTTAATGTGCCACATAATTGTAGCTGTAATCAAGTTTCTTTTATCATTTTATATTTTGATCGATACCTTTTGTCAATAGCATTAGGAAATAGCATTTTCTTTGTATATTTACTTTCGTATTGAAATATGACAAATGGATTATGTAACTTGTTTGTATACGATTAACTGAGCAGTGGTTTACAAAATGACATGTTTCTATCGTAGTTCTAAATGTGAAAAAGCCAACGGTTCAGAAAATATTTTTCACTGCTGGTCTTACATTTCAATGCATTGCAACCATTTCCAAATCGTAAAAGATTGTTGGAATGTTCTGTTATATAAAGTAATTATAAACATTAGATTTCATTCATAGCTTTTTCATTTAACAATTAGATATTGTAATGTTTTATTCATACCTATGCATCATATATTAAAAAAAATCTATGACTTTTTGACAATATTTGATTTCATCTGAAAAAGTGCACTGACCAAAGCCAGAGGATGGAATTGCAGAAGCAAATGTATTTGAGATTGTATTGTTCTGTACAATACATTCATGAATACATTTCGTTATATTCAATATGGCTATATGATGGATGAAATCGTCGTTTTATTGAGGCCATGGTTGTAACAAATATTTATGCAGATTTGATACTAATAATGTATTAACTATTGTTGTCCATTGATCGAAAACAATTTATGATTTATATCAAAATATCCCACGAGCGATTTGACGAGTTCAAAACAAAACGCTGCCATTAATTAATCACAGGATTGAAACTGAATGAATTATTCATTGTTGAACGAAACGAAACTGTCGACATTAATCAACAGAGATGGCAGAGAGACTAAAGGTCATGCAATTTCATTTAAACTGTATAAAAATCGCGTATTTTCTGCTTAAGGGCACGAATAAATGAATTTAAAATTACTTTCCGCTTGCTTTGTTTTATTATTTATTCAAAAATATATGCACATTAATTTTTGCATTATATATGCAGTATATATTGATATTTAGCTTTGTTACAAACTTCACATTTTATCTCGTCATCTGATACACGAACGTTTTGTACTTTTCATTTTAATAGAAATATTTACTTTTAATCAATAACAATAATATTAAGAAGTATAAATTGATACTATTTCAAATAAATACTGAAATGTTTAGTGTTATACGAATGCTTTATTCAGTATTTGTCTTTTCTTTCAATACGTTGTAACATGCAGATATAATCGTTCCGCTTTATTCATTGATGCGCATTACAATTATATTTTCGAGAAAAATATTAACATTATGGAACGGATTATAGTTATCAACTAAAATCATAATGAATTTTTTTTATATTTCACAATTGTTATCTGCTAATGCTGTTTTGTCATGCAACATTCCCTGGAAAATGTTTCAATGCACTGTACAGATGCAACTTCAGAATGTTAAATCTCGGTTAATACAGAATACATAAACGATTCCAAATGTTATTGTTATTCACCTTTTATGCCTTTATTTTAACGTTTAAAATATACCAGACATACTGTGCCTAAACTTATTTAAAGAACTTCCATACCCTGTTTCAGATTATATTTTCAATTATGTTAGTTGTTCTAGAACAAGCCCTCTGATGTATTTTATTTAAGATAAATGTCTTTTATACAGCCTAAATGTATTTCAGTGTATCATAGTATATCACTTCTCGTATTTCATGCGGAAAACTCCATGGGGTCTTGTACGTCTGCAACATTTATGAGTCAATATTGATGTATATTATGTTATTTCTAATATATCACATTAAAAACTTCTATAAAAGCTTATAAAAGCTAATCACATACTGAATGATTTATATGTTTTAATAATAGTTTAGATGCAAGTTTCATAAATTATTAAGCTTAATATTATCTAAACAATAGGTAGCATGAAACTAGTAATAATGTAACTTTCCTTATAGAGACGTTGGCTTTAATTATTTAGCGATTCCCTAGGGTGTTACTTTGAATACATACGGGATATTATATTGTTTAAAGTGTAACCAATAAAAACAGAGATATTTCGAAAGATTTTGAAACTTGAATCTCAGAGAAATTCGCCTTTGTAATTTTGTTAAATAATGTTTGTATCAACTTTATCAATAAATAGACGTATGCAAATATTTCAGGCACTTTAAGAATAGTCTAACTACGTCAATGGAACTTTATTACGAATACATTTTTACTTGAATTTAAGAAGAGTCTGTTTAGTTTCAAAGATTGTCTCCTTCTAAACTTCTAAACAATTTCCTAAACATTAAGAAAACGAAAACAACTCTCAAGTCCCTTCTTGATGTCCTTATCGACGACCGACACTACAATACATATCTTCGTACATTAATGCTCCTGTTGGTATTAATCTGAACAGTCGGCAAATTAAATGAATACGATTCTTTTGTGACTGCCGTGATGCAACGATGTACACGGCCAGGTTTAGATGTTTTTAGATGACAGGTATTGTCATGTTAATGTGCACTATCTTGATTTACAATTTTGTGCATCCTTACCAAACAATGTCATTGAAAAATTTGTTACTGAAAAAACAGTTTGTTCCATTTTTAGAATGTCTGAAATTTGAACGTGACGTATGAATTAGCGTTCAAATGCTGTTTTAATACAAACAAAAAATATAGTTATTCAATATCTGAACACATATTTGAAAGGAGAGAATTTGGTGTCAATTGAATTCATTTGCTATGGTAAAATCAAGATTGAAGAGTTGATTAATTTGGCTGACAAACCAACTTCTTTCACAAGTTTTTTTAACAAATGGCAACAAAATATCGTCTGCTTTTGAAATTAAATTTACAGTTGTTATTGTTTGATCGATGAATTTGTCGAAAGTTAATAAAAGTTTTCAGGAGAAAACATTTTGTGTCTAATTTTGCCACATTTTTCGTCGACAATTTTAATGTTTGTACACCTTTTAAATTTATCTTCATGTTGTGTGCACAGCATGACAGGCTATGGATTCGTGATAAAATTACGTTGCAACAAACGATTAATTATTCTGCAATATTTGTTTTCCTACTTAATCAAGCAAAACACTCAAAGACAAGAGCAGAGAAGACAATTAAAGTTTATGGAATGAATAACTCAAACCATTGTTTTCCTTTAATCTTTTGGAACGCCTGACGTTTATTGCATTTTGAAACCATGTATGGGGTATATCAGGGAAATTGCTCAAATTTGGCTTGTTTTTGAACGTTTAGAAATAATCTTTACAATGATGTATCATGCAATCCTTCTCTATTGTTGGTTTACACGTGCATACAATGGGTTAAAAGATTATTATTGTTGGAAAGAATTACAACTGTAGTTAATTCATTTCGTATATAAAAGGATGACATTGGTACAGAAGTAAGCTATTGTTCATACAGTATTTTGTATGACAAATAGAAAATTAAATAGCTCAATTTGACGTAAAATGATAGTTAAGTAATAGGTAAAACTTTTCAAGTCAACAGAACATACACACATCAAACTTGTAAACGAAATAAGAGTGTATTAGACAAACAAATATATTGACAAATACAGTTTTTGAGACACTGCATATAACTGTTAAATTATTGCTGTTAAATTATTCCAGGCATTTGTAGCTAACTTATTTGATGTTGGTTCTCCATGTTCCTCTATCTTAGTTTAAGCACCATTTTTTTTAAAGTATTAAATAATTTGTCAGCGGGCAAATAATCAATTTTTCTGTTTGTTTTTTGTGTTGTAAGTTAAGAATCACATTTGAAAATAACGATCGCATGCTCAAATTTTTAATTCAACTTTCATATCGTGTAAACAACATTGTTTATAGAATATGTAGGCATCATGTCCAATTATTCATTTGTATACATTTTTATTATACGACACAAAACTTCATGTGGTTAAAGATATTACATAAAGTTGAGACGTCGGACTTTTAATATTTTATAAACAATAAATTATGTATAAACCAGTCTGTCTGTGCAATTTTCAATCAGAAAGATGTTGTTTACAGACCTCGTAAGTGAGTCTAGCAGTGATTCAATATAGAAAAATTAATTATTCGTTTTTCACCGAGCAAAACCAATATGAACTACAACAATTTATTTAAAAACAACGCAGACGCTAGTTTTGTATTTAATTCTGAGGGAGTTTGTTCCAACTTCACATTTTTCTGTCTCAATGTTCTGTGACACTAACAATGCATCGTAAATATTGATGGTCAAACTTAGCGCCTCTGCTACCTCTAGGTTAAGTTAAACAAAACATCGACTGTCAAAATACAATTCATCTTGAAGTGTATCGAACGCCTTTGTACACCTTGTTGTAAATGTTGCTGTCACCCATTTCAGTTTTAATAGCAGTATATACATTAAACGGTTAGAATGTAAGGTTTTATTTACTGTACCATTCATATTAATTATATATTTAAGTATTTTGTACTACGATGCACATAAATCACCTAATAAATAAAATTTATTTAAACTAGATAGTTCCAGTTCAGGTCATATATGATTCATTCTTAAATGCATGTATAACTGGGTTGCATAGTGATAAACACCTGCTTGTGTTTGAAAAAAAAACAGTATTCTCTTTTAAAGTTCATAGAAATAAAAATACAAACCAAGTTCAAACATACAAAATAAGTAGTACCCCTTACATCCTATTTATTAGCCTACTTTTTGTCCTACATATCCTATGCTCTCAAATCTATCATTGGCTCCAAGCACACGTCTCTTGAAAATCTATACACGAATTGCTGTTTATAAATTCCATTAGCTTTAGACTAGACAGTACAATCTCAACAATCTTCCTAAAAACCTGAATTTTCATCTTTTCATTTATATGGTAATTTAGTAATTCTGGTACAAATCTGTATACTTAGCGATTGGCTTACAAAATAAATGTTTAACAATAGTTCATTTATAGTTTCAATGAGAAATCACAAGTGAAAAACTCAAATACGTAGCAGAATAATCATTCGTGACTTATACATTGCAAGCTTGGTTTTCATGTGTATTGTGTAACTTATCTGATTTTGTCAGTTAGTATTTGGATTTCCGAGTATTAGGCATCCGGATTAAATGTATTCCTAACTTAATTGGTATTTTTTGGAATTGTACAAATGTTGTATTGGCCCTGCAAATTGTATCATTTCAACGTCGTAATCGTTCGGTCTCATCATTTCATTTGCAAATCAGACAAAGTAGTCGTGTTCTTAAAGGTTACAACGAAATAAAATATCCATAATAACCAATTTATAGATATTAAACATGTCTTAGCCGTCTTGAAAAGTGCCGATGGATGTAATTATTTAGATGGTACGTTAGAAGTTAACTACTGGCAAAGTTCGTGGGAAAGACTATGTAATATAAACAAAAAAGACCCTAAAAAATTTTGATGCAGTGTTAAGCAATTTATTATTATAATCCTTACTTTAAAACCCTCAGAAAATTCATTGGTTGATTTCAGTTTTAAGTAAAACCTTTAAATTATTTGTATTCACTTATAAAATACGACATTCACACCTTCGTACTTTCATTTGTATTTACAAGTAGAAATTGATAGTGTACTGCTTGTATGATTTAGCAAAATATATTGAATCAGAATCAGTTAGCAAGTGATCAAACAGATCAATGCAATAATGACGCTGAACGATAACGTTTAATTAAAAATAAGATGTTTTGAGAATAATATTTCGTTTTATGTCACAATTTATGAGCATTCAGGGATAACATTGTAGTCATGGTTTGTATTTATGATGTTTACAGCATTCATCGGTATTGATTTAAATATAAATTCTGTATCATTCACTAAAGTACAAGGGTTTATTTTGAATGTTGTATTCTGACGTTAGACGCAACAAAACTGAAATTCCACTTGAACATTGACAACAACGAAAACGAAACGAATATACGGTTTCCAAATGTACCAATCATTGTCATAACACGTTTTGCTCTTACAATTAAATGACGAAAGCAATTTTTAACGAAGAAATATTCCACATTACCTCATTATAGAACTTTGTACAAAACAATACATAATCTCATTAGAGGACATTGACTATTACTTGGATGATTTAAACTTTGCCTTGTCTTATACCAAGAATGTAAAAACGCGAACAATACTTATATCCCATTATGCCCTAGTTTATTACTGTTATATTGAACAAGATAGCACTAGTCTCTTTCTTCTCTTCTTTTTATGTTCCTCTTAGTCAATAATGATGAATTTGAATAACACTACATTAAGCAATCAAACACAAATGAATATTGTGTAGTACAGTTCAATTGAATATACATTGACACTTGCTATTTTTATCATACAATCCTTAAATTGCCACAAATAATTGAATGTGTTAAATCATGATAAAACCGCAAGGTTGTTAAAAAAGCTAACTTTCTTAAAGAGTCCATTTTGAATTAAACAAGTCCAAAGGATGGTCTGTTAATAAAGGTTTGACTATATCATGATAATGACACAAATGATGATGTTACAAAAAATGTGTATGTGTGACGATCATACAATTAACATTAACATAAATTTAAAATTCACCACACGAAATAAAGATTAATTATGATTAAAGATATCGTTTAACGAGAGTATTTGATAATTCATGGATAGAAGATAAACTTGTATTTATTATTAGTCACATAGAGTTTTTGCAATACATTGAGTTAAAATTTTATATTCACTGTGTTTAAATTTTAACATTAAGGCTTTTTATATAAAATTGACGAAAAATGGCATATAATTTTGAAGGAAAGAAAATATTAGTAACAGGAGCAACACGCGGCATCGGCCGTAAAGTGGTGTATGCATTGCGAAAACATGGAGCAGAAGTTTATGGATTAGCAAGTACCAAGGATTCATTGGATAAATTAGTAACTGAATGTCCGGATGTGAAACCAGTACATGTGAATTTAGGAGACTGGGAAGCAACACGGACAGAGCTAGAAAAACTTCCAGTCATGTATGGTATCGTAAACAATGCTGTTTATGCACCTGAAAGGGAACCATCTTTAGATGTAAGCAATGACGAGATTAACCGCTCATTAAATGTGAATCTCTTAGGGCCTATCAATGTCATCCAGATACTTGGAAAGAAAATGGTCGACGCTGGATATGGTGGATCTATTGTAAACGTGTCAAGCGTTCTTGGTATTTATCCTATGTGTAATTTCATGGCTTACAATGTATCAAAGGCTGCTTTAGACATGGTAACGAAGCAGTTTGCTCTAGAACTTGGACCGCATAACATTCGGGTTAACTCGGTCAATCCATCACTAGTCCGAACAGAAAAATCTAAAGAAATTGCGGATAACACTGCTTTATCTTCAAACCTTAGAAGTCATACTCCGTTAGGTAGGTTTGCTGAAATGTCAGAAGTGGTAAACCCAATATTATACCTACTTAGTGAATGTTCAAGTATGGTTACAGGGACGCTACATGTTGCTGATGGTGGACTTATATCTAATGTCCAGATGTAATATAAATTTCCATATCAATAGTGCTGATATAAGTTGTTTATTATTTTAAATTCTACTTAAGACATTTTCTTTATTTGTTTGTATACTGACTAAAAAGTCACTTGGGCAATTTACTATGGAATGTATTCAAAATCACTGTAATTAATGTGTTTATTAAATTAATCAAGTATGAGTTGTTTTCACTTCTTAGTTTTGTTCAACTTTGATTTCTGTATTGACATATGGTTAATTTTATCATACTCTAGGATAACAGACACAGGTAAATATACTACATACTCTTTTGATGCTTTGAAAATACGAAATAAACTGGAACATGTAGCTGATTTCATACAAAAATGTTGCTGTTTTGCCAGAGCAGGAAAAATAATTCACAATCGCAAGATCTCATGCACAGAATGCCTACAATTCTTCAAACGTCAATTTCCAAGTTAAATGTTTACTTTGATATTGTAAACCTAACGTGCTTACAACTGACAATGTGTATAAAACAAAAGACAAATACAATGCCATTTTTAAAGCGGAATCTTGAAGGCTATCAATCACTTTGTGTATACAAGTCTCATAATCAAAACGTAAGTTTTCAGGCACATGCCAATGCATTATAGCTTTTCATTGCAGTATAATCTTAATGTGTTTGTGCGTCTTAAAATCCAAACAAACTATTAGCATGTAAATCTTATTTAGATATGTGCGCCGAAAAATGTGACCCCGAAGACCATGTACTAGCCTTTCTATATGCAATGTACTATTACATCAAAGACTTCAATGTTAACATCAAATTAGTCTGATGTATCATTAAGGTAGTGTTTTAGCATGTCAGTCATTTCTAATAAGAGCGTGATTTACAATTATCTATTTGATTTACTTTGAGTCATGAATGATGTAGTTGTATTACATATTATATGTTGCATCCATATCAAGTATTTTATAGTGACGGACTCTATTGGTATTTAATGCAGCATCATGCAAATATTGAATAAATCAGATGCATTGTCTTTCTAACCATTTGTTAGAACGTAATTTACAATGTGATAACATTAGTATTTTTGTTGTAATTTAAAAAAAGATTGATATCATCCATTATAATGAATATTTTACTGAAATAAAGTCCCATAAAAGAACACATGATATCACTGAACGCTGTAACATAGTTCCAATCATGCCCCAAAGACCCTCCCTTGTCAGAGTTACCATTGTAGGTATGCAACTATGCATACTTTGAATAAATGATACATTTATTTAAAATTCGACAATAATTCGTGTTTATTTTACTAGAGCTTTAAACGTTGTTAAATATAGATACAAAATAATAAACGTATGTAAAACATCTTGATAATCATTCTTCCGAAAACAATATCTACACGATCAGCAGCTATTAAAATATAAAACAAGTAATATTTACGATCAAACAACGATAATATTGTCATTATTTTACCAGCAAATTACAACATGTTAAATAACTCAGTAAGTTTGCATTTCATTGATAAATTATATTTTCATACAAAATTTCAAAATGTTTATGATTGCCATCCAGATACATCAAATGATTTTGGCTGATAAATTGTACAATCATAAAACACATGCCAAAGCAGTAGGGACTAATAACTTCTCTAAAATAAAACATTCAGATTATCTGTACAATCTAACGATATATAGCAAAACAAATCTATTGGTGCGCAGAAAGTATCAAAAGCTGTAATCATATTTTTATAAACGGAGGACAAACATGCTAGTAAGTCATTACAACCGATGCATTGTTTCAGACAATATAGTTTTATCCATGAAATTTACCATAAACATTATCTTTTTGATAACAATCAGTGTTGCTTTTAGCTTATCTTTTTTTTGCAATTACAACTAACAAAGTCTGCTAATGGAATTATGTATACAAATGTAGTTACAATAGATTTTTTTCTTTATGTTTAGATATGATATACGCTTGGGATATAATTTGAATAAAATTATCATTTGTATGACGGTTTTTTATTAGCTATGTTATGACAAATTTCTAAAATACTTAAGCAAAAAATAAATTAAAGCAAATTTTAGCTAACATAAAAACAGTGTTGCGAAAGCTACCATCGATATTCGAAAAAGACAGTCTAAGAATTGAAGAAAGTTAATACTGGTTAATACATGTAAAACAATTATGTTTAGGGGCTCGTTTGACTCAAATGAATAATACACACTGTCCTCCAAAATTTTCTTCAATGTAGAATCAATTAGATTACTACAATTTCTAAGTTCAAATAAGAAGAATTATGCTACTATTGTTGATTAAATTCATTATTCATGCAATGGAAATGAAATTTCTATTGGTACATTTTATTTTTTGAGTTGTAGCAAAAAAATATCTATCAGCCTCCATAACTATAGTCAATGTAACTTAATGAGTCGGTATCAAGTTTGGGATATTTTTGTTATTTCATGTCCAAAAGACAAATGTACTGATTAATGAAGCAAAATTGAAACTCATTTAACAAAAAACTGCTTTTAGAACTTTTTGAAATTCTATTTATTACAATATAAATGGTTAATTTGTGAAGGGCCTTTTGGAGGCCAGTGTAATTTATACAAAATTTTGTAACATGGAATATATAAAGTATAGTAAGCTATGTTTTAACTATGCTTCACAATCGTGTATGCTTAAAATGAGTGCGGAAGCGTATCAGGAACAGCAAAAGTAAAAACACAGACTTTCCACTCAGCCAAAAGTCTAAAAGGAAAAAAGTCTTAGACTTTAAACTTATTTTATTATTAAATTACACCACAAGTTTACAAATAATGAAGAGTAAACTAAATGGGTTCTGCCTTTGCACAGACAGTGGCACATTCGAATCATTAACGAAGCTAATAAATATGTTGTACTATAACTCTCTCAGCACTAGATCTTGATAATGTATGCATTTTAAAAATTTAGAGTACATGTTATGTAAAAATGAGACTGCACAATTTATTATGCGATACAATACTTCATTATTAATGACGACCATAAAATTTCTAATATTTCAAATAAAATAAATATATAAAAGTATACTAAAAATAATCACCAACTGTGTGATTTATATGCTTTTACTCGTATAACATTTTCTGAAGTATATTCTAGTACAATAAACATTAACATTAATTATGTTTTTATTATCAGAAACAATGGTAAGAATAAGATTAGTGGAAGAATGTCCTTATACAGTGTGAAAGTTACGTTTCTATTTACATTTTACAACTTCAGAAGTGTCATTTGAAAAACATAATTTAGTTATCTGAAAATGAATATCGTAAACATAGTACCGATGTCTTCAGATGTTTAAGTCACGTGTTATTTGCATATACTTTTCTCTTTTTTGTATAAAACCTCAACAAAAATGCACGCTTTACTTTTTGCCTGCGTGGGAGGCCTGTCTTTTTAACTGTTCTTGATGTGTTTTCGTACTGTCTTTTCCACATAAAGAACTTATGATAAGTGTTTCAAATATTTCTAGATGATTATATCAGTATAAGTGTAAAATCAATAGTACTTCAACTTTACGTACAGGAGACTCGGATGGTTTCTTCGTAAAATTTGAAATATGTCCATTTGATAAATATATAACACTTATCCAGAAGTTTGATCAACATTTGAGTTCATTTTTATAGTCAGATTCTATCACTAAATAAACTACGTTTTATTTTGGTAAATCAAAACTTGGTACCGTAACATCGTCACCCAATAGCCCATATTAGATTTGCATATTATGGATAAATGATATTTTTATCTCGAGTTTCTGAATTGTTTATAAATATTATAATAAATATTTAAATGCAATTATTGAAGATTAATTGTACAATTATAAAACACATGTCATTCCCTCAGTGACAAATAACTTCTCTGTGATAGAGCAGTCACATTAATTGCAATATGAGATACAGAGACATAATTATTACACAATGTTATAACAGCAAAATTTGATTGTACTCTAGAAAAACATGTTATTGTTCGTTTCTCAACTGTCAAAACATGAATAATTTCACGGTGAATGGGTTTGTTAAATAATCGTCGTGATACATTCATGAGTTTCCTAAAGTGTGTGTAATGACCCAGTTAAGCTGCTTATGCCGTATGATATGTTTTAGTCAAAATAAATTTATTGACAAATAGGCCGCCAGTATAAAAACAATAGATTCAGTCACCGTTGAGAAATTGAAAGTTGAGACAGTTGAGAAAAAAACGAACAATACCTAACAAATACTTCTTAACTCATCCAATTTGCATTTTACTTCATTGTGTTTTTAAACATCTGCACGTCAAATTTTGTTTAAAAAAGCAATGATTTATGTGTTAGTCTTATGCCTTTTTTACACTATATATTTAGAATATGTGATAATATCTTCATTTTGTTGGTACGGAACTGTTCAATACTAAACTTCAATACTAGTACAGTAAAGTTCCGCTATTAAGACCGGCAAAATCGGTGGTCTTAATAGCGGACCGGTCTTATTATAGAGACCCTTTTGTTCACAAATTAAGCATTTGGGTCTTAATAATTGTCAAAAATCGCATGATTTTGAAATAACAAACGTGGTCTTAATAGCGGAACTTTACTGTATTATAATAATCTGATAATAGTGCTATTTACAATGAATGTTTATAAAAGGACAAATAATTGACGGACTTCTATAATAACAATATCTTTGTAATATGGTAATACATTTCCATTCAACTGTTTTTATTTCAAGTTTTATTGCCAGTAAACTAATAGCTGTTATTGTATCATTAAGTATCAAATGTTTGAATAGTTATATTGCATTTAGTTTGAATTTGTGATTCAAGACGATATTTTTGAAGCAATTAAAATGTTCTAAAACAATTGTCAATATAATGATCAACAAATATCTGTACCGACCAACGCAAGCAAATGATGAATAACAAATAGAATTAAAGTTATAATGGTATCATATTGTATTAAACGACCCCTCAATTGTTGTTTAATGAGTCTATGCGTCATGATAAACACATTTATGACACTCGTGTTATAACAAACATGGTTCGATTTCAAACATAAAATAGTTCATTAAAAGCTTTGTTTAAACATTTAGATATTGAATGGAACCTTGTTATTATATTACAATCATTTGAGTTTTTTTTCCGGTAACACTTTGCTATAAAATCAATTATTGTTAATCTAATGTTGACCGACTAGTGTATTGTGCAACGAGGTAATACACAAAACAAGTTTAACTCACAACTTGTTATAGTCACAAACATGCACATTGCGCAAGTAAAGAAAATTTTGTCATTACGTAATTAAGTGTACTTTTTGTTGGCCAAATAATAATATTAAAATACTATATCGCATGGTGATAAAAAGTTAATAAAAGCAGGATTGATGGAATGATATAGGGCCAAAATGACAGAGAAATTCTTACTAAAATATCGCTGGTTAACCAGTCAGTTATCTTTGAGATTGAAAAAAAAACTTAAATTTTAAGCACATTTTGTCAAAGGAAGAACCATTAAAGGTACTAGTTCACTGATTTCGTTAAGATTTAAGAAATAACTTACAGTTGTCTATATTTTGTTGTCTAATAAAATATAGGCACAAGTTGTGATGCGCGTATGATTAAATCACGAGTGCTTTAGCACGAGTGATTTAATAAGCGCATCAAACGAGTGCCTATATTTTATTAGACAACAAAAAAAAGACAACTGTAAGTTATTTCGATTCTAACATCGTAAAATACATCCATAGAAAAGATATATTTATAGAACTATTTTTAACTGTCAGAAACGTCATGCTGTTGAAATCCACCCCAGTACAAAGGCCGAAAATAGCATTTATTTACACAATTCTCACAGATAGGTGTTTCTTATTCCGAACAAAAAATATCAAAATCTTAATTATAGAATAGAAACCAAATTGTAAAAGTCAACCCTTATAAACTCGGGCGCCATTTTCGGCTTTGCGCATTTAACGTGGGGAGTAAAATTTCAACAGCCGTCACGAGCTATATTTTGTTGAATAATAAAGCATAGATGACGTCACATTAAATAAAGAGTGAAAACGCACGTGCCTATGTTAGAATTTTTAATAATTTTCAAAATACCATTCAGTGTCTGTAACTGTGTCAAAAATGAGTCTTAATATTTTAGGACAAGTTGACCTATAGATTGCAAAAACTATACAATAAAAGTCACAAAAAATACACTAAAATTGTCTATACCGCGTCATACGGGGTAGAATTTTACTACTTGAAACACCATCATTTGTACTAGTATGTCAATTTTCAGTAAAATTGTCATTATCAAATCACTAATTTTCTGCTTAAAAATGTCTACAAACAATTTCGATTGTTTCAGAAAAAGTTGATACTTCAGTTAAAATCTGTGAATGAGTACCTATACTGTACAAACATCTAACTGCCAAACCTACTTCTTTCACAGTTTCATCAGCAAATGGCTAAATACTATTGTCTGCTTGGGAATTCAATTTACAGTTTTCATTCTATGATCGATGTACGTGTTAAATGTGAAAGTGAAAACGTTTTACGCAAGAGCTTTTACATTACTTGCCGACTTAAAAATTTTAGTTTACTAAAATAATTTATCTTTAATAAACACAAGTTGAGAACGACAGAGCATTGATTTTATAGTGAAAATGCGTTGATAGAAATAATCAATATTCTGCAACGTTTTTCTACTTAACTAAACTAAAACAAAACATCTAGAAAAGTGTGCGGTTTAGATGTTTATACATGTAGTCTTAAACATCGACAGAATGCTAAAAAACATGAGCAGAAATGACAAAAAAAAACCATGTGAAATATCTCAAGCTAGTTCTTGTTTTATTCGCTACGATGCTTGTTGATTAATTGTCATTTAATTGAATTTAAAGTCAAAGTGCGTTATATGAGCCTACTTTCTTTAAAATTTAATAGATTAATTTTGAACCCTGAAAAACATTACGACGGAAATTATACAATTATTTTAAAATTTCATAGCCTGGTTTTCAAAATAATGCATTATAAAATGTTGTTATGCTAGCAATCATTTAGAACGAATTTTACAACTCATTATGGTTATATGGCACTCTTGTTTGTGCATGAGGAGCATCCCAACGCCATGATTGATGTAACAAAACTTCAAGACGTCTCACTTTGAAGTTTTATTATAAGCAATTTTATTTAACCAGTGGAATTTTCTATCAAATATCTGCAGAACTTGAATAATGAATCTCGTTGTGATTTATCGCAAATCTTTAAATACTTCTTCGTTCCCTAGTCACTCATAAACGTCAGCAAGAGAATATACTGACATAGGTCGATCACTCTACAAAAATTAGTTTTAACTGTTTTTTGTCATTTGCTTATATAGAACATTTACAGGTCGTCCACGTAAACATTGCGTATATAAACATGGCCGGTTTTATTACACACCAATATATAGGGGTGAACTATTTATACAATTTTATAGTTTGGTTAGTTTACACTTGTTTTATAAACACATATTTAATTTACAAAGAAGATATACATTATTCAAAATAAATGTTGAATATCAAACTGGTGTGTTTAAATCGGCAAAATGCTGTTCATGCATCAGCTTATTCACCCATTTAATGAGCATGTCCATTGTTTTAAGTACAATAACACGCATGACCTAAATTATCTAGATATCAAATAAACACGCATAGTCTGTTAATCATGCGATTTGGTATTCGGTAGAATAGATGAAATATAATAAAAAAGTGTAGTAGGCATTTTCTTTAATGTCCTACATGTAGCAATATCAACACATATATGACATTGATATTGGCCCAGTCTCTAATATTTATAGAAAATCTTTACACAAATTGCGGTTTTTAAATTCCAATACCTTAGACTAGACAGTACAATCTCAACAATCTTCCTAAAAACCTTAATTTTCATCTTTTCATTTATATGGTAATTTAGTAATTCTGGTACAAATCTGTATACTTAGTGGTTGGCTTATAAGATAAATGTTTAACAATAGTTCATTTATAGTTTCATGAGAAATCTTGAAGCGCACTATTACTAATGAGAAAATCTCGAAAAGTAAATGTCTTTCTAGACTCTTTGACTTTCTCAAATAAGTTTGAAATTTAAATGTTTTTTCCTGAATATTTGAATTTCAAAATGGGGAAGCCAAAGTCGGTGTCAGACAAAGCACTCTACACCTTATTGTGTAAACAAGTCCTGGTTGTATATTAATCTTTTAAGAGTACACTTTAGTTTACATGTTTAATAATCTGATATTAGATTATAATTTAGGGATACATTTATATGCACTGGATGGTACCTCTCCGTATTCAGCATACAAATGTGTTTCTTACTCGTGATATTCGAATTAAAGTTACACTCGCTCATGCTTAGGGCGTTCTTAAAAAGACACCACATAAATAATTATAACATTGGTTTGTTGTCGATGGTAATACGGTATTTAATGTTTTAATCATCATAACAAAACAGTCTCAATCTCATAACACCCATCAGCTGACTTCCGTTTTAAGTGAAACCTTTTATTGTTCACTTTCACTGATTGATAACCGGGAGTCACACCCTTGTACATTTCTATATACATTGGGATTTCATTAAACAGTGCACTGAGTGTGTGTTAAATATGTGTAAACTTCATAGAAATGTTGATATTTTATGATCAAAAAATTACAAAGGAGGAATGAATACTATATGATTGAGCTTAAATTGAAAATAAATGTATGAGGTATTGACGTTTTCGTTTGACAAGACAATTGAAGATCATCCTGAGACAGCTTACTTTATATTTATGATGTTAGCTGTATTTATTGGTATTGACTTGAAAATAAATACTGTGGAGTCATGAAGAAAATGCATCCGGTGCAAGTGCTTGAATTTATATTCATTTATATAATGTACAAAAAACAGCATCATTAAAACATCAGTGCAAAGCAAACTTAACATAGGTTAACAAGTATACCCTTAATGTTTATTGTTTTAATCAAACAGTTATTTAAATATCTCACAATAAACAATGTTTCTCATCCCCAACTTGTGTTAGATTCTTTCGTTGTTTGTCGTCTTAAATAACATACTGCTGCAGCGGTGAATTAGTTAATTCATTACTGTAATGTTGCTTTTTTGATCCTCTACAAATAACATGTCACATAAATTCTTTGACGCTTTGTTAAAGAAATCATTATCATTGTTTGCGATAACATTAAAAGGCGCATTAGTGTTATCTACTTCATTGGAAGGAAAAAATGTTATCGACTGTTTTTTTTCTCATCACACATAGTTATTGATATTTAACGTTGATAATAAGTTAAGCAAACAACCCTTTTCAAAGCCTTTTAAAACAAAGAACTACACCACGTACGTGCTGTTCATATCAACTGAGAATAATTAAGTCATTAGACACTTGTTCTGACTGAAGACAAAAATTGATAGAAAAGATACAGATTAAAAATTGCTCTGTTTAATTGTATGTTCCATGGCACTCTAAGATGATTTTATCATGCAATCTCTAAATTACCCCAGATAATTGAATCCCTGTGAAGCTGTCTTTTAATCATGACATTCTGAAAAATAGTTTTATCTCACTTAAATATTGTTTTTAATTGTACGACTACATTTTCTCTATCAAAGACATTGACTTAGGTCTAACATCAAACATACCATATAAGTTTGCTACAGATGTCGTTACATAACATTGTGTAATGACGTTTCTGCACATGATATAAACTGCAATTATTTAGTTTTATCTATTGCGTAAACTTAATTCTGGTACAAATCTGTATATTTAGTGACTGGCTTACATAATACATGTAAATGCTTAAAAATATCATTTATAGTTTCATGAGAAATCACAAGTTTTAACATTAAATACGAAGTAGAATAATTATTCGAGATCTCTTATACTATTGTAAGCTGGGTTTTGAAGTGTCAGTAATTCTTTCAAGTCAGTTAACTTTTGGATTCCCCAGTATAAGGCATCCGTATGTATTCATAATTTTAAATTGATATTTTTTGGTATAGTATAAATGTTATATTGGCTCTGCAAATTGTATCATTCCAACGACGTATTCGTTAGGTCTCATCACTTTATTGAAAAATCAGATAACATAGTCGTGTTCTTGAAAGGGTCAAACGTGAAGAAAAGTGCAGGTGTAATTATTTAGATGGTACGTTAGAAGTTAACTACGGTCATGTGAAGGTATCTTCAATATAAACATAAAGACTCCAATAATGCACTTTAACCAATTGTTTTGATGCAGTGTTAAACAATTATTGTATTATAATCCCTATTTCAAAACACTCAGAGGGTACATTGATTGACTTCAGTTTAAAGTAAAACCTTTGAATTATTTGTATTTTACATATTGATATACGCTCACATATTCGTGTTTTCCTGTGCCTTGTAGATTAGGATTAACAGTATACTACTTGTATGGTTGAACGAAACAAATTAATCAGAATCAGATAGCCTATGATTAAACAAATCAATGCAATGATAGGAACTAAACGATACGGATAAATTGATAATAAGATGTTTAGAGAATTATATTTCGTTTTATGTCACAATTTATGAGCATTCAGTGATAACATTGTAGTCATTGGTTGTATTTATGATGTTACAGCATTCATCTGTATTGATTTGAATATAAATTCTGTATCATTCACTACAGTGCAAGGGTTTATATTTATAGTATGCATGTTGTATTCTAAAGTTAGTCGCAACGATACTAAAATCACACGAATAATGATAACAACTAAATAAAACAACAGATACGTAAACCAATTCACCATTTATTGTCATTACACAATTTGCTTTTACAAATAAATGACAAAAACATTTTAAAATTAATAATTATTCTGCGTTTTACAGTCCGACTAAGCTTTGATTCTTTCTTAGGTTTTTTCGTTTAAAGCCATGAGAATATCTTAAGAAAAGGCATGGAATATTGTTTTGATAAATTGATGGCTTTGTTTTGTCTAATACCAAGAATGCCGATAGCAAACAAAACGTATACGCACTATAGCTTAGATACATATTGTTATATTTAAAGACTTCATTGATAATATCTAACTATTGTAATGTTGTATCATTAAAGTGATGTTTATCACTTCAATCATTTCTAATAATTGCTTCATTCACAAGTCTTAGTGAATTCACTTTGAGTCACGAATGATTTATTGGTTACATATTAACCGTTTCATCCATTTACAGTTATTTATCGTGAAAAACTCTATTGGTACTGAAGACAGATATATTGTATTTTAATGCAAATGTAAGAATATAATGTTATTCATGGGCAAGTGAAAACAACTTAATAGTGTAGGTTCTTTAAATAAAGCATAATACTTACTAACGTTTTTCCTTACATTTCATCACATAGATATTATTAATCTGTCATAAATAAAAATGAAGTGTGTCGTTTAAAGGATATTTTCTATTTTCATCTCTTGTCAAAGCTTTTGCTGTATTTACAAATGTGAACACTTTGAATAAATGATTCATTCAACATTCATTTGAAATTCGACAGTAATCCATACTCCTTTTACTCGAGCTTTTAAATGTACGTATATGCTTATAACAATATATTCTCGATCATTAGCATTAGCATCTATAATATAAACTTATTATTCATTACAATCAAACAAAAGTTGTATTGACCTTACTTTTCCTGCAAATTACATCATGTAAACTAATTTTGTAATGTTGCATTTCGTGGATAAATGATATTTTCATACAAAATTTCAAAATGTTTGTGATCGCCATACAGATACATTAAGGGATTTTGGCTGATAAATTGTACGATTATAAAACACGTGCATACCCTCTAAGGACTAATAACCTCTCCAAAATAAAGCATTCAGATTATCTATACATATATATACGATATTACAACACAATAATTCTAATGGTGTGCTGAAAATATTGAAAGCTTTAAACTGATTTTGTAAACGGACGGGCAATGAGGTTAGTAAGTCATTACATAACCGATGCATTGTTTAAGACAATATAGTTTTATCCATGAAATTTACAATACACAATTAGTGCTGGTTTTAACTTGTTTTTTGCTAATGGAATTACGTACACAAATGTAGTTACAATATATTTTTCCTTTATGTTTAGATATGATGTACGCTTGGGATATAATATGAATGAAATTATCGTTTGAATGAAGGTACTTGTTATATTATGACAATCAAATACTAATTATATTATTTTTACAACTATAAAAACAGTGCCACGAAAAGCGAAAAAGGCTGCCTAAAAATTAAAAAAAAACTTAATTCTAACTTATACATGCAAAACAATTATTTAAAGTTTAGGGGCTTATGTGACTCGATTAAATGATTGAACAAGGTCTCATTTATTGAAAATCATGTATCAATACAAAATTGTAAAGAATTCAATATATATATTATAATAAGCTATGTTTTACTATGCTTCATAATCGTGTGTGCTCAAAAGGAGTGCGGAAACATATAGTTTTTTCTCAGCTGTCAAAACATGAATAATTTAATTGTTTACACTCGTGATATTGAGATAGTGTGTAATCATTCACCGTGAAATTATTCAATCTTTGACAATTGAGAAAAAAATAAACTATACAGCTATATTTTCATTTTTTGAATAAAGTCTCAACAAAAATCGTCGCTTTACTTTTTGTCTGCGTGTCTGTCTGTTTTACTGTTCCTGGTGTGTTTTCGTACTGCTCTTTCCATATATACGAACTAACTTGTTTCAGATATTTCTAAATAATTATATCAGTAAAAGTAAAATGTGAAATATGTGCATTTGATAAATATATACCCAAACGAAAAAGAAACGCAGGGTAAAATGATATGGAATAACTTTTTTTCGCCTTTGTGTAAGATGAAGAAAATTGGTCAGATTATTATCAAGGCATCTATTTACTCAACACATAATGAAAAGTTACTGAAGCATGAAACGGTCAGTGTCACGTAATACAAGCGAAGAAATGCAAAAATTTCGTGCAGAATAAATTTTATAATTTCTTCAAAACATCTTTTTATATCATCCAATACTCTAGACATTTATACACTGTTTTCCATATTAAAACTCGGTTTTAACTTTCTACGTTAATGGCAAGGCTTACTGACGTTCAGTGGGGTCAGGCCATTACGTTGCTAATGCAAGGTCAAACGCAACAGCAGGTGGCTATGCTGTTTGGCTTGAATGTTTTGACCATAGTGCGACTTGTTCGTCGACTTATTGAAACTGGAAGGCTTGCCGTCCGGCCTCGGACAGGGCGTCTGCGCGTCACGACACGACGTCAGGACAGAGCTATACGTCTCGCACACCTGCGTAATCGTTACGTTACTGCCACTGAAACTGCTAACAATACAGTAGGCAATCATAACCGTCATATTCACTCCCAAACTGTAAGGAACCGATAACGTGAGTCGGGTCTTCGTTGTAGACGTCCATGGTTTGCCTCTTACTCCTCCACGTCACGCGCGTCGAATGACTTGGTTAGTGGCACATTCCCCTCGGGAATAACACAAAAAGTAAAGGTCAAAATCCAACGAAAATTTCCAAATTTAGTTCACGAAAGATAGTTCTTGATAAATCAATATCCCAATTTTAATATCATTCTTATAATTCACCATAAATCACCACTGAAGTTTACCCTGCGTTTCTTTTTCGTTTGAGTATATTACACTAGTCCAGAAGTTTGATCAACATTTGAGTAATTCATTTTTATTGTCAGCTTCGATCACTTTAAAAACTCTACTTTTTTGGTAAATCAAAACTCGGTACCATTACATCGTCACCCAATAGCCCATATTAAATTTGCATATTATGAATAAATAATATTTTTATCTCGAGTTTCTGAATTGTTTATAAATATTATAATAAATATTTAAATGCAATTATTGAACATTAATAGTACAATTATAAAAATAGAAATAAAATGTCATTCCCTCAGGGACAAATTACTTCTCTGTGATATAGCAGTCACATTAATTGCAATATTAAATACAGTATGGTATTTATTACACGATGTTATAAAAGCAGAATTTGATTGTACATGTACTCCAGAAAAACATGTTTCCTAACTAACACTTCTTAACTCGTCCAATTTTCATTTCACTTCATTGTGTGTTTTAAAACATCTGCACGTCAATTTTTTTTTAAAAAGCAATAATTTATTTGTTAATGTTATGCTTTTTTCACACTTTATATTCAGAATATGTTATAATATCTTCATTTTGTTTGTACGGAACTGTTAAAAACTTCACTTCAATATTGGTATTTCAATGATCTGATAATTCTACTAATTACATTTAATTGTTAAAAAGAATACAGAATAAACGGAATTCTATAATAAAGATATCTTTGTAAAAAGGGAACTCATTTCCATTTAACTGCTTTTATTTCAAGCGTTAAAGCAGTAAACTAATAGTTGTTATTGTGTTATTAAGTATCAAATGTTTGAAAACTTATCATGCACTAAGTTTGATTTGTGATTCAAGACGATATTTTTGAAGCAGTTAAAATGTAAAAAACCATTGTCAATATCATGTTTAACAAATATCTGCACCGATCAGTGTAAGCAAATGGGAAATAACAAATAGAAACGAAGTTATAATCGTATCATATTATATCATATGATATAAAACGATCTCTCAATTGTTGTTTAATGAGTCTATGTGTCATATTCAACACATTTATGACACTCTTGTTATAACAAACATGGTTCGATTTCATAGTTAAAAGGGTTTATAAAAAAGCTTTAGTTTAAATATTAAATAGGACCTTGTCTTTATTTCCGTAATATTTTGCTAGTAAATTAAACATCGTCAATCTAATATTACCGTATTGTGCATTGTGCAACGAGCGAAAACAAGAAACAAGTTTAACTCACAATGTGTTATAATCACGTACATGCACACTGCACAAGTAAATAAATGGTACCATTAGGCATTGAATTAACTTTTGTTTACCGAATGATATTTTTATTTGTAGTCATGGTGATAAAAAGTTGTTAAAAGCAGACTTAATAGAATGATATAGAGATAAAATAAGAGATAAACTCCTTAGAAAAATATCACTGGTATACCAGTCAGTAAGACGCCATGTTGTTCTTCATATCTGGTTGTCCATAATTGTGTCAAACTGCTTATTAGCTAATATTTCAATAAGGAGAACAATTACATATCATAACAAACTTTGGCATATTCTTGCCAAAACTGTTTAAATAATTATGATTCGCTAATTGGAAACCATTGCATATTTCATGTGAATTTCCTAAAAAGTCTACCTAAGTTAATAACGTGCTGTTTGGTTTATCTGTTTTATTATACTATTCTTTATAGATTCTATGCAAGACACAAAATTAATGTATGAAACAGTAGGTATCTTGAAAATGAATGCAACTATCTTGTTTTGCATGCAAGGCAACTCATTTGACTGAAGTAAACTCATATTTTAAGGTTAGTTAGCGTTAAATTTTGTTATCAGTTTGTTTTCTTGTAATGTGTATAGCATTCTATGTTAGTTTTATTACTGTTTTGCATGAAACAGTTCACCATTATCTCGTGTATCTTATAACATTAGTTTATTTAAGGTTTACGGCGCACCAAAACATAAACGACATGTCTTCAGAGTCGTTTTTACATTATGTCGTATCCATCTTTTTCACTGCTTTACCAACAATATGGATACATTATTGTCTGCTTCGGGAATTGAATTCATAGTTTTCATTCCATGATGGATGTTAGGTTTTAGCGTAATAAAGTTGAAAGAGGTTAAAGGTTTTGTTTCGAAGGCTTTTAAACTACTTTTCGATTTGGAAATTTTAGTTCACCAAACCAATTTATATTTAAACGACACACGTTGAAAACGAGAGAACATTGGTTTTATAATGAAAACGCGTTAATAGGAATAATCAAATATTCTGCAAAGTTTCTACTTAACTAAATTAAAGCTTTCTACTTAACTAAATTAAAACAAAACATCTAGAAAATTAAGTACTTAAGATGTTTTATAGTCGTAAACATTGACAGAATTCTAAAAGACATGAGCAGAAATGACAACGAAACATGTGAAGGGAAATATATAAAGCTATTTTTTGTTTATTTGTTACGATGCTTAATTGTCAGTTAATTGACTTTAAAATCAAATAGGTGCATTATATGATCCTACTTTCTCTTAAATTGAATAGATTTATTTTTGACCCTGGAAAACATTTCTACGGAAATTATAGAATTGTTCTTAAATTACACATTCTGGCTATGAAATAGTGCATTAAAAATGTGGTTATAATGATAATCATTCAGACAAATTTTTACAACTCATCATGTTTATATGACGATCTAGTTTGTGCTGATGATGTAACCAAACTTTAAGACGTCTCACATTTAAATTGCATAAAAAGTAATTTTATTTAACCAGTGGAACTTTCTATCAAATATCTGCAGAACTTAAATAAGGAACCTTGTTGTGATTCAAAGCAGATCTTTAAATTGTTCTTCGTTCCTAAGCCAAGCACGCGTAAACGCTAGCAATAGATTAAAAGAAAATACTGACATTGGTCTTGTCGATCACTTTGCAGAAATTGATTTTAACTGTTTTTATGTAATTTGTTTTTAGAACATTTACTTGTGTCATTATTTTATATAAACAACAAAATAACACGCATACACTGTTAATCATGTAATATGATACTCGGTATAATATATAAAAGGAAATAAAATAGTGTAGCCGGAATTGAAATTTACGTCCAACATGTAACAGTATCATCAAATATAAGACATTGATATTGGGCCAGTCTTCAATATTTCTAGAAAATCTATACACGAATTGCGGTTTATAAATTCTAATACCTTAGACTAGCAGTACAATCTCAACCATCTTCCTAAAAACCTGAATTTTCATCTTTTCATTTATATGGTAATTTAGTAATTCTGGTACAAATCTGTATGCTTAGCGATTGGCTTATAAAATAAATGTTTAACAATAGTTCATTTATAGTTTCATGACGAATTTGAAGCACATTTTTACTAATAGGAATACTCGAGAAATAAATGTCAATCTAGACTCTTTGACTTTCTCAAATAAGTTTTAGATATAAATGTTTTTCTTGAATACTTGAATTTCAAAACGAGGAAGCCGAAAAACGGTGTCTGACAAAACACTATATACACCTTATTGAGAAAACAAATCTTGATTGTACATTTACAAACATTTACCCAATCTATTTAGAGTACACTTTAGTTTACATGTTTAAATCTGATATTAGATTGAAATTTTGCAATGTCAATTACTAACTTTTAGGGATACATTTATATGCAATGGGTGGCACCTCTCCGTATTCAGCATACAAATGTTTTCTTACTCGTGATATTCGAACTAAACTTACACTCGAAAATGCTCAATACGTTCATATAAAGACACCACATAAATAATTATAACATTGGTTTGTTGTCGATGGTAATACAGTATTTGATATTTTAATCATCATAACAAAACACTCTCAATCTCATAACATCCATCAGCTGACTTCCGTTTAATGTGAAACCTTTTAATGTTCACTTTCACTGATTGATAACCGGGAGTCACACCCTTGTACATTTCTATATACATTGGGATTTCATTAAACAGTGCACTGAGTGTGTGTTAAATATGTGTTACCTTCATAGAAAAGTTGATATTACATGATCAAACAAATACAAAGAAGGAATGAATACAAAATGATTGAGCTGAAATTGAAAATAAATGTATGAGGTATTGACGTTTTTGTTTGACAACACAATTGAAGATCATCCCGAGACAACTTATTTTATATTCATGATGTTTGCTATATTCATTGGCATTGACTTGAATATATTTATTTATATGATACACAAAAAGACAACATCATTAAAACATCATTGCAAAGCAAAATTAACGAGGGTTAACAAGTATACTATTAATGGTCTTTGTTTCTAATCAAATAATGATTTAAATAACTCGCAAAGAATGTTTCCTATCCCCAACTAAGGTTTGATTCTGTGATTATTTATCATCTTAAATAACATACTGTTGCAGTGGTGCGGTGACTTAATTAATTCATTACTGTATTGAAACGTTTTTTAATTCAATACAAATGACATACCACCCAAATTTGTGGACGCTTTTTTTAAAAAATGATGATCATTGTTTGCGATAGCATTAACAAGCGCATTAGTGATCTTTACAACATTTGAAGGAAAAACATCATCAACAGTTTTTTCATCACACTTTGTTCTTGACAATAAACGTTGATAATTAACTAATCAAACAAACCCTTGCAAAGCCTTTTAAAACAAAAAAACTACACCACGTGAGTGCTGTTCAGATCAACTGAGATTAATTGAGGTCATTAGACAATTGTTCTGACTGAAGACAAAAAACTGATAAAAATCCATATTGTAAAATTGCCCTGTTTAATTGTATGTCCCATGACACTCTAAGATGACTTTATCACACGCAATCTCTAAATTGCCCCAGATAATAGAATCACTGTCAAGCTGTCTTTTTATCAAGACATTCTGAAAAATAGCTTTAGCTCAAAGAAATATTGTTTTTAATCTATTATCTGTAATATCTAGGTTTTATTTTCTGTCGTATTTCCAAGTACATTCTCTTTATCAAATACATTGATTTAGGTTCAACATCAAACAAACCATTTAAGGTTGTTACTGTTATCGTTACATAACATTGTGTGATGTCGTTTCTGCACTTGATACAAACTGCAATTATTTAGTTTTATTTTTTTGCGTAAAAGACATCTAACCATTTTTGAAACATGTTCAATTTTAGCTCGACGATTCGGAAATAACGGACTATTCTGACCAGGGTCGGCGTAACACTTCTTCGAAAGGGTTTTGGTGCAACATTTTTTTAAAGTTTTGTTATGCCATTCTTCTGTTTATTTTTTCAGTAATGATATATTCTTATTTTGTATATTTCTATCTAAGAACATGACATTTTATCATTAAGCATACATGGAATGTTCGTAATCTGATTATTTTACTACATTTGTATCTCTACATGAAGCATGGCTTGAGATATAAACTGATGAATCATGATTTATATATACTGTCATAGCTATAAGAATCAATTACACTTTCATACAATATTTCTTGTTTTAGTTATATAGCTTCTCAAGATGTATTATTATAGATAAACTTATATTTTGAGGGAAGAAGTAATAGAAATTTAGGGAAGGGGGATATCAACGGTTTGATTAATGTACGTATTTTTTCTTATGTCTCAACACGCGGGTGGTATATAATTGCTCCTGTCCTACTCGTAACACGTTTGATAAAGACGGATGGTTAGGATAATTCACCAATGTAAGGTATCAAATCAAAGATAAAATGTTATTCACCTTGAATTCCTTTTTTTACTTTATCTAGATAGTTATTGTTTTTAACATGATTTTAAGTCCTCCTCTGAAACGTAAAATTGAATAAACTAAAAATATATGGCCACAACAAATTGATCATATGTTCGTCGAATTTCCCGCACCTAAAAATCCGAAAATTGAAAAAAATATTTTTTTTCGCTTGCTCGCTCCAATTTTTTATGGACAGAATCCATAGAAAATATGATCAATTTGTTGAGGCCTAAAAGTATATGAACATCTGAATTACTCAAACTTGTCGGTTCAAAACTAGACTAACTAAGCGTACATAAAGAAGGATATAGACTAGTAAGATTATTTTCTCACATATACCTCCTACATTTTCTTCCTATGTTTCAGTTTTGAAACTCCCTAAATCATTTGTAAAAGACATTATATCGTTTTGAATTTATTCATACTTTGATAAATTGAATATTTCAGCGTATATCATTCTGACAGTTCTATTTGAGACATGGGGAAATTTTGATTATAGAGTTATAACATAGACTTTTTATAGCATAGCATATCTAAAGTTGAATACACTATGTGAAGAGTATTTCTTATTATTTGTGTTAAATTCTACTGTCACTGCTCTTGTATCTCTACATACCTCTGTTTAGCAACATAGTTAAACCAAGAATTCACTCTTAGTGACGACGGTGAGATAGTTGAGAAATGTACTTCGTTTTTTGGTTTTGGGTTAGATGCAAATTAAATAAATTCAGGATTTACTATTTTGTGATATTAATATAATAGGTTTTACCGTTTACAAACGAGGCAAGACTGTGTTGTGTCAGGGCAAATCAGGAAATACAACGGCCTTCTCTTAAACATTTACGTCGCAAACATTGTACAGATCGCCTTATATATGAGCACAATATACACATCGCCTTATATATGAACACTTTAATCCAGTTTTAGTCTTATGGCGTAGAACATGGTGTTAGGCTTGGTGTAATAAATATTCCTTGTAGAAAGCACTTTGTTTGTTTTGTTGTAAATCAAAACTTCTACGAAAAAATTTGCATGATTCTTTTTTCATAGAAGAGATAGTTCAATAAAAATTGATTAACATTTTTGTGTAAAATACGACAAATACGATAATAAGAACGCAGCAATCTTGATAAATGAGCCATCTGGATTTTTGAATATCATGCATTTGGATAAAAACTCCTTATTCTAAACAAGTCCTTTTTCCATTTATCACTTCTGAGAAATATCTGACACATAATGAACTAATTAATTGATAATATCATCAAATGTTTGTTCAAATATTATTTTGTCTATTTTCAGATATTCCTTTTGACGAACCGCCTCCAGTAAAATGTAAGTAATATCATACATCAACTAGTTTACTATTAAGTGCTCAATTTTTCAAAACGTTTAGCCAAGAAAAATTCAAATATTACCTAAGAAAAATTATGATCCAAATCAATGAACTAATGACCTATATAGCAGCTATGGAAAAAAAACTATCGCTATGAACTACATACATAATAGACAAGTACATTATTTCAAATTAGGATCACATTTTAGTTTCTGTACCTACTTTATTCCTTTCATTGAAATATTGTGCCACTGTTCTGTATCTATGCAATTAATGTTTAGCCAATGTCCTACATAATTCCCACAAGCATAATACGTCGCTTAGCAAACTTTTAAGGTTGAGCTGAGACTAAGTCATACACTCTATAAATTAGCGGCAATGTTGCTTACATAATAAGTATGTTAAAGCTGTGGTCGCCGGTAATATCGCAGAATTAATGTCCCTATATATTATACAATAATATGGAAGATCAAAACTCCGATTTTGTATAAACCATAAACAACCATTCTGAATCATATTACATAGCACTAGGGAAATCAGAATTTTGTTTAGAGTCATTAATTTCCATTTATATTCATACAGATTATTGCTTATTTAGATGAACGTTGTTTATATCTATATTTATGGCCATTCTGTCTGCTATATCTTATTCAAAATACAAAACAAGGGCCACCAGACAATAACGTACGTCTCTATTAATTATTATGGTCGATTAAACCATAATTGACAATATCATAGCATCTGAATCTGCTTTACGTTTAGCTTTCATTTGAATGTTTTATTTTTAGTTTTAAATTTCAATTTCCTTACAACGGAATAATTATATTTATGAAGTATTGTTTAGTTTTGGAATTTGTTGTAATAAGCACAAGTATAACTTAGAAGTTTTGCATTCAGTCTGAGGAATAAAATAATGAGATGTTGTTAATATTCATGAACCTAAACGCCAGTACTTATAAGCATTTGAATTCAATATCAAAAAGAGTATGATTTTTTATTGAATTCTGACAAATCGAATAACCTTTATCTCAGAATAATTTATATAGCGTTTGTTGCAATTTTCATGCAACTAACTTGTCGTGTGAACGCTATAAATATACTAAGTTTGTCGATTCACTGACATGTTTTAAGGTAATTTATATGCCCATTTCACTTTAATATAGAAACATGCAAAATATCTCCCTTTTAATTGGGTTTAACGTCGTATTTAACACATATTTAGGTCATATATACGACGGCCAGCAATTCCTCATTCATCTTGTTCTGTGACACAAACTAATAAAACTAGATTATATGGCACTTAAGGCATGTTGAATAATTTAATTGTATATCATTATATATTTTATCACATCTATTTAAAACAGAAATTAAAAATGTATTCCTCGAAAGGAACAATAAAAGGAAACATGAATCATACAAGTGTTGGACCGTAAGGAGTGTTACAACTAATAATCTGTTGATCCTATTATTATAACATCTCGTTAATTTTTAATGTTTAGCTGAGAAATCTAACACTGAATGTGGCTTAAAACGTCTATAACCTAAGGGTAATTATGTGCTAGTATGTGGATGATATTATAAACGATGTAGCAATTCATAGTAACCTAACATAATACATGGGTATATGTGCGGACAGTCTTTTGGTATTGGAAAATGATGATCTATTACAAATTCTGGAGTATTCGATGCTATACCACTATGAATAGCTAAATTATTCAAATAAATCACATACCTTCATTCTGCTTGTCATGAAGATGTCCAAATTTGTTGATGTCCAGTCTGGAGTATCGTTTTGGGAAGAAAATGATCAAACAGTTGGCGTAATAAATGAATGATGAGTTTTTTGTTTGAATATTTAAGTTGAGTTTGCTATGTAGTGTTGCACAATATTAAGCGAGGCTCTTTCGCTGAGAAAATACTTAAAAATTTATTGATTATTCAAACAAATTGTTTTTTCCAACTGTAATTTTTGAAATTTCGAAAAGAAAATGTAGGATGGTGAGAAATGTTTGTGCAAATTAAAATTCTTAAACAAGTTGCAAAATGCATGTTTTTTTTAAAGTAATACATACGTATGTGTATGTATGGAATATGTATTAAGCATGCACTACCAACACTTATTTTAAGTCAAAGACACAGAGGAAAAAGAGTCAACCGATTTATCAATGTTTTTTGTGTGTATTTTTTCTGATTTAACTTTAAGTTAGCAAAATGAGAATGAAATTTTCGCCAGATTTTAATGGCAATCCGTGATTATTACTCTGACATTTCTAAGACCTAAGATTGTACAAGTAATTAAATTGTGATACACTAGCTAATTAGCTGATTAAATTACTAGATGAATAAGGAAGTAAATTGAGCAATCTTGTATGTAATTAGTTGTTCTGAAGATTGTCACTTGAAATTACCGTAATAGTATAAGCAGACTTGCAATGATTGTACTGATTCAATGATAGTTGTACATTAACTATAGCATGCCACATTCATTTATGTATATGGCTTCATTGAAAACAAATTAAAGCAATGCTTACTTTTATAAGCATTATTGAACATATTGTTTAAAGGTAGTTGACTCATAGGCTCTTCTTTGATCTGGTAATCTGAAGAACTCTTCATAACTGCTCGATTCGCTTATTTAACTTACATGGTCAGAAGTGGAATTCAGAGAATCTGATTCAAATTCCAGGAAGTAAGATACGATTTTATGGCAAATGCTTTTGAGTTAATTCAATTTTAAATAAGCCGTTTTACAAAATGTCTGTCCGCTTTGTTCAATATAATTCAAAAAAAGAACACGAAATGTATAATACTGTTCACGAATTTGTCAAATCTTCCAAAAAGCATAAATGTGGCTAAATATCAAATACTTCTGGAGCATAGTATAATGATAGTTTTTTTCCATGTTTGAACTGATAAAAAAATCAACAATATGTTCACGCTTCAATTATAAGTCTTTAATTAAAATCTCCCAACAGAATCAACACATTTTCATTCTTGATAAAGTCACCATATTTTTTTCTTCACTATTGCCATTTGTATAACATTAATAAATTGCCTTTACGTTGAATTATTGTAGTTTTTGTTTCAACGTTCAACTGTTTTACTTTGAGAGCAAATATCCCGTTTATCGCCTATTGCTTTAATTTTATTATACATTTACCTACTCTCGAATCTTGCTGACAAATAGTGTATTCAAGAAACTATATTAAAAACATGCATGCATAACTACTGAAATTAAGCTTATATAATCCTAAATTGCTCATAAATTTTCTCTGACAAAAGCGACTTCTTGCCTTCAGTATTACTAAGTGGTTAAGATTTGCCATAAAACAATTACGATACTTAATATCGATCGGAAGCAAAAAATGACGTTGAAAAAGGTAACCTAGGTATAAACGTTTTTATCGAAAATCCTAAATCAAACACTTAACATTTGAAGCTTCTAAACTATACAGTACATAACTAGGTTATTGTTTAACCCTTCTTGATAGCTTTCTGACTCTTCTACATGTGTGACATTTAGTTACACGGCATTGTGATGTTTTTGACATTTGCTATGATTGGATGTTAGATTTGGTCACTAACTTCAATTAACCTTTTTCTCTATATTAATAAAAGAAATTTGTTTGGTGAACATTTTGGTTGATAATGTTTTATATCACTTATATTATAGAGCTCAACATTAAGATATAAGCAACTACCCAAAATCAAATTTAAATGAAATCACATTTGGAGACATACGCGTTTAAAAAATCAAAATGCTATAAAAGTGAATGACAATAGGGGCTAATCGGGTTTTTACAAGAAATTAAGGTTCGGTATTATCCACCTTAGGGACATTTTGACAGAGGATAAAAAGGATAAATAAAAATATACCACACTAATTTTTACGCCAATTTTCAATTCAATTATAAAATTCCATGTACTGAATGCCATTAGTCACGAATCCTCATTTCATTCGGTATATACTTTTCCGAAGTGTTTTAATCAAGACGGGGTTCTGATACTAGTTTTTTAATCTGAAAATATTCAAATACTGATTTAGTCTCAGAAAATTAATGTCTCCTGTCAAACACGTTTCCAAATCAGATTCGTGAAAAATTTCAATAAATTGTCAAAATATGTCCATGGAAGGTGACAGCAATCAGTGAATACAAATCTTAATAACAAAATATTCAGGGAAACTTGATACCGTCCTATTTTAAATTGTCTTTAAAGTTTTCAACCTAATATCTAATACAATTTTCTTAATTCAATTTTCAATTGGCATATTTTCTTATGGAAATTACATATTATTACAATCACACTAAAATTGTACATCACATTTAATTTCCTTGATTAGTTTGACACAAAGTCGAAACTTTAAATTAAAATGTTTACGGTTCTTTTCGTCCGATGTTTTACTCAGCAGAAAACATTATTGTTAAAAAAATTAATAAAGAAAAAAAAACATAAACGTCATTTAAATTATATTAATAAACGCAATATGAACATGTATGTGCATTTCTTTATGGTAATTGTTAATTTGACGCCATGTATCTCCTTTCATTATCAATAGGGATTTGTATATGGTTATTAGTTATATGGCAAAATTACTTGCATGTTCATCAGTCGATAATAAATTTTGTACCTCATAACCCGATTTATAGCAGTTTACTTAAATACTTCAGGGACATACTTAAGTCTGGACCACAATAATTGAAAACAATGCTATTAGTTCATGATATGAATTCAATTCACTAACATAAATACATTGTATACAATAATTAGAGATTTCCCAAGTTAGAGTTCAACGAAGATATCTCCAACACTAAACAGATTAAAATCTGACCTCATATATTATATAACCCAGAAACAACTATACTGTTTCAAGTTTCATTCCGCTAGGGAAATCAAAATTTTGTTCTCAGTCATTAATATCAATTATATTCATACAAATTATATTCATATGAAGATATATATAAGTCATATATGCATATATAAGTCAGTTACAATTTAAGAGACAAAACAAACACTACAAGTTGTTCATTACTTAGGTATCAGTGTGCGTTTTCACTATTAATGATTAAACTATGGCAAGTCAAACTGATTTTTTCCTATTTAATAGCTATTTATCATGTTTTTCGTTAAATTCACAATTTTCCCTTTTTCACAATATTGGTATTTGCCATTGACTGAATATTAGATTAAAAATACTTCAACCATTTTACGTTGATATCGTAGAATTTTGTTTATTTCATAACGGCACGATGTATTATTTACAAAGTATAACAATTTCTAATGGTTTTAGAAAATATAATTACTAACATGTATGTTTATAAAAAAATATTGGTCAAACCGTATATAGAACTATGTTTGTGTTTGTCTCAATGCTGATCGAGATGTTAATCCATGCGAAGTCGATATTCTCCTATCATCCTATTAGACGGTGTTACAACAGATAATCAGTCGATCCTATTACAATATCTTGTTAATGTTTAATGCTTAGTTGAGACATCTTATAAAGAATGTGGCTTAAAAGGTCTATAACCTATAGGTAAAGTGTGAGGTCAAGAAATGAATGACATATTCCATGATTGTATAAACTATGAATAAATGAATTGGTTAATGTTAAATTAAAGTCTGAAAACACGTTAGGAACAGCATCAGTAAAAAGCACATTCTTTCCTGACAACCAAATATCAGCTACAAAAGGAAATATTTGACATTTGATTATTGATACATGTTCTGTCATGTTGTTTTCGAACGTTATTCATTTATTCACATATTTACTATGCAAGCTGTGACAAAATAAATGGTGTGTTCTGTAATGGTTGCAACACACTTTTAAGTAACTACAAAGCAATTTTACAGAGTAGTGGAATTAATTGTCACCTCCTGGTGATATTTTCTATTTTTAGAAAACCTATAAAGGAAATTCCCTACATATCAGTCTGTTGAGTTTTTAAATAGATTAGATGCAAGAAAGATCATTGCCAATTGTTAAAACAAATAACCTTCGAACGTGTCTATACTTTAAATAATATATTAAGCATGCGCCACTAACGGTTACTAATTATAAAAATGTTCTTTCTTATAATGAGATGGCTTGTTGTATTTGTTTACTTTGCACGGAATGGGAATTTATGTTTAAACATAAAAAACTTGAGTATAGTAACGCTATACTACATTGAAGAATTCCCAACATATAATTATCTCTAAGAATCCTTAGGTATAAGAGTATACTTCAAAATCATAAATACAGTGCAACACAAGATTCATTGCGAGATGATCACGAAAATATATTGAACATGTATTTTTAGGATAACGTGTAGCAGTTAAGGCAAATGATTTATAACCATCGAGTATGCAACGTTTAAATTGCTAGGCAGAACTGCCACGATCAAGTGAGTGCTTACTGTGCAAACGTTATTCGTTTATATTTTTGCTCTAATTCAAAAGTTGTCCCATTGATGCCTAGTACATGTAAGCGTATGTTGTACATATTTAGTTACTTACAGCCAATCAACAAAAGAAGTTTGGAAAATATCAGAGTGGAAAAATGGAGAGAAAGTCATTCAAATATGTACAACACTTTGAAATAACGTCTAAATAAAAACTTTCTTGCAAATTGCTGGTTGTTTTTGCAAATGTTTTTATTTCAAAGCAATTATCACGTTTATTACCGCGCGCCATCAATTTTGTTTGAAGCTTAAACATTTTCGTAATTGATGCAGGCACATTTAATACCCAGAGGTACTTATTGTTAAATGAAATACCTGCAGAAGTGGTAATCAAATGCAGTAACATGCTAATGAAATCGTTAATTGCACAACACATGACAATGCTAAAAGCGACTAATCTAATCAAATATTACTAAGTGTTGACAACTTTTAAGATTGCATTAAGAATAGTGTACGGTGAACGAAGCTTGAAATTGAAAATTGATTATTTTCTAACTTTAAAATTACGAATGCTTCTGTTATTTAAGTTATGGTATTTTTTGTGAAAGTATTCACTCGATGATATAACAACTATGTTATTATAGCCTGCTTATACATTCGTAACTAGTAATTTAAACGATAGCCAAATTCTTTTCTAAAACTACCTTTAACGATGTCAATGAGGCTATAATATTTAAAACGATTTATAAAAATGACGATCTTCTGTATTCAGTTACATGACATTCGTTAGTTTTCAAAATTGCTTTAATTGGATTTCACACGACTCCATTACAAGCAAGTAACAAATAAAATAGTTTTGAAAATTAAAGCGGAGAAAAATTCGTAATTTACATCAAGTTTTTATTAAACTAGACTAAGAGACATTCCTGAGAAAACATCCAAAACATTATTAAATACAAAGTCGGTATCGCGAAGTAAAAAAAGTTATATAGACAATAATTAGATACATAAAACTTTCCCATGATCAGAATATACCCTATGTTTTTCAACTGGTTTAAAGTAATTGTTTTATGTAAATCTAGATTAACTAGAAAATTCTTATATGTTTTGTCTTCTACAAGTTGATTGTATATAGAATTTTATCTGTTTTGTCGGCTCATTGTTATTGTGATGTCATGTTAACTTCCACGTACGACAATGATAACTGTACTAAAACAAGCATATTGTGATTAATTAAGTCAATTTCGTTCATAATTAGCAATCATTAGAAATATTAAACCGTTACTTAACTATAGGTGATGTTGGGTCCTTATGGATGCGTATGCGATTACTGGTAAAAAAATGTCTTGGTAAGCTAACTAGAAGAGTTGATTGCAGTTCATAACCTTATCAAATGAGTTGATAAATGGCGGAAAGCCCTATTACAAATACAAAAATTGGCAAACTTTTAGGCATTTGATTAATATTAGTCTTTTTACTACAATATTGACATTAGTTAATTGCTATTATGGTTCTACATTGTCTTTGCCAATTATTTCTAAGTACATTTGGCGTCATATCATCCACGTTATGACGCTATAAGCTACATAGCAGACAAAATTATGATATGTCCCGAAGATATACAACTGTCATACAGATATAACAGTGATATTGGTATAATGTTATGTTTATTGTATCATATCCTTGACATATGAGAATATATATATAAACATTTCATGAAGTATATCTGTATTTATTATTCCATTCGAGTTTTATCAAGTACCTACGCCCTAAGAAATATAAATAGAAACTTCAGTTAAAGCTGGAACCATCAAATCCACTGAAAGATTTAATAATATTAATGCGTTGGTTTCAAATATGTTTTTAAGAGATTTCATAGAGATTGTAGACCTTCATGTTAAAATGCCTACAAATACATTACTAAAAGCACTTCTAGTATATACTGTCGTAAATAACGTTGAGTATGTTGAATTATAGCAAATACTGCATGTAATGCCAAAATATGTTGTAGACACGGTGGTATCATTACATTAATTGGATTTTACAATCAGTTGCAAACTTAAATTGAATTTTTCAGATCCTGAGATTAAAGGTTTGTTTGTCACGTTATATGACACGTTACGAAAAGAGATGGAAGAATAACGTCAAAGCTAAAAACCCTGTTACTCGTACATTTTTGTTTCATTCTTTAAAGTTGTCTTACTACTTTTGTTTGAATCTCTTGTTTGACAGCAACTAAGAATCTTATGAATGAAACGCATACTTTTAATAAATTAAAGCTAAACCATGCTTGATATTGAATATACATCTTTCAAACAGTCAAGTCAACTCCTTGTTGATAACAATGGTTATTCCATTGTTGACTGGAAGCCATATTTTGATTATATCATTTGTAGCGATACGGATGAGATGTCTCAAACGTCAATATATGACGCTGGAATGTTATACCCATCAGTAAACAACATTACAGTATTGAGCATTTTATATAAGTTTGTATTGCTATGATACTTATCAAGTAAAACACTAACTACCGAATGCTTAATATCTATGTAATAGAACACTTGAGGGGCATATCATACTTTTCGTCTACCAGTATTGTTAACAACGTCATAACGACAATGATATGAAGCTATATACTTACGTATAATTGGCAAAGACATCGTAGATATATTAATAGTTATAATCATCTAATGTCAATATGAGAAAACTGCAAAATAATATCTCTCACTAATTTAGCATGGCATTTTATGTGGCAAGATGATACTTCTCAATTTCCCAGCAGCGGTTGTTTTCCCTTATTGAGGAATAATGCCTTAACGCGTGTAGTATCTAAACGTTTGCTTCACTGGCCTCACAATTACACAATTGTGTAATACTTTAACCATTTACTATCTTCTAAAATCTTTTAATGTAATGTATCTTAAGGTCCAAACATGGGGTGTCAATTTTACATTCTGTTATCTAAATAAATTTTTTATAAACGTTAACTCTGGTTGGATGCTTCTGCTAAACATGCAATGATTTCTGTAATATGCGTTACCAGGAATAGTTTATTTATATACGCTTTTTAATGCGTGTTATTCATACCATAAAATTGTTTGTTTGTTTGTTTGGGTTTTACGGCGCACCAACACAGAAAGGTCATATCGCGCCGAAAGCAATTAATGACATTATCAATTCAAACGAAATTGATGATCTAAAGCTCTATATCTTATTATATACATTTATTTCCTTCAAAAAGTTAAGTATCGCATATGATGGTACAGACTCAAAAAGTTCTTTAAGTGAGTTAACTTTAAAATGTTTGTCACGGATGTATTTAAGATCCTTACAGTCAAAGAGAACGTGTTTTACATTGAAATGCTCGTCACATGGTATACACTAAGGCGCTTTCTCTTTTTTGAGAAGGTATGAATGTGTTAATCTGGTATGACCAATTCTACATCGCGTAATCACTATTTGGTCTCGGCGATTAGAAAATATTATTGACGAAGATGAATCAAGGTTTGGCTTTATGTCATGTAACTTATTGAAAATAGCATTGTTCCACATTGTTTGCAATTTTGACTTAATTAACGAATTAGAACATTTGAAGTCACTGCTTGGTAATTTGATATCTACTGGTTGAACTTGAAGGTTTAAAGATTCTTTAGCTAAAATGTCTACTTTTTCATTTACCAAAATGACTTGGTATCCAGCAGAGGTGTACTATTTTAGATTTCAGTATTTCATGTAATCTTTTTTTTTGTAATTATTTTTATTTTCATTATATACATGTTGTAACAGAGATTATTACAAATATAGACATATCAAAATATAAAAGGAGTAGGTTATCTGTCATCATGATATAGTTGAAACATAAAGAGATAATACAGATTCCATTCATCAATATAGATACCATGGTTTTTATACCCAAAAAACTTAACAGCTAAGTAAATATATATATCTATATATGTGATCTACTTTTTAAGGGAGATAAGAATGGTATGATTTTCAAAATTTGTCTCCCTTATTGCTTACAAAAAACAAAATACAATTGTGACAAATTTGAAATATGTAGGTTAGTAAAAGTGATATTTAAATATATTCATAATAAATTGATTATACATGTTACTATGAAAAAAACCTTTACGAGTCACTAGAAACGGGTAACAGTAAACATCTATTTTTTAGAACAAGGTTATAATCTAACTAAATTACTGATATAAAGGTAGTAAGAAAAATGTAGATTCACATTGGTTGTCTCCCTTGTACTACAAGATTGAAGCATTGCTAGCATTACAGTATTTCAACACAAAAATCATTAAAAATGACTATGATATGTTTTCTAAAACCTATGAATACTGCATTGTATACTTAATTAACAATACTTAATTCCTTGAAAAAAAACCTGGGAAGCATATCAACAAATATCTTACAACAATTTAACATAACAATATAGATTTACAGCTCAACATGGTTGTGAGACATTTAATAGTCATCTTAAACAGACTGAATTTACAGAAAATAATTTTACTAATAGTCATTTACCTTCATATAGGGTACACATCTTTATACAGTATTTCATGTAATCTTAATTCAATATTTTTAGTAAGTATATTGTCTGAACTACGATTTTTTATGGCCAGTAATACAGATAGAGAATCTGAGAAAATGATAAAATTGTTATTAATACTATTTGATATATATGTTAAAGCAAGATCTATTGCTTTGACTTCGGCTGTAAATATGGATGCCTGGTCAGGCAGTCGCATTCTTGCAACAAAAGAATTTCCATATGCAGCGCAAACAACTTTGTTACCATCTTTTGAGCCGTCAGTAAATAAATGTGTACAATCTTTATATTTTTCTAAGATGTTAACGAATTCTGATTTGAAGGTCTCTGGGCTGGTAAAAGATTTACGAAAGTTTGATAAGTCAATATTAACGTCTGGTATGTTGTAGGTCCAAGGAGGGACATTTTCATCAAAGTTCTGTAAAACGGTAGAAGTGTTGATATTAAGCATTTCTAAATCGTTTTAACGCGCAGACAGAATGGTTTAATTTCGTTCGGTTTGTTGTCAAATTTATCAATGTAATTTGGTTTGAAAACTTTTCGCGCCGGTTTAACCATAAAATTGTTAAGTATCCACTGGTTATGAGCAAAGTGGTATCTGTATATTCATATATGTGTTTCATCTAATTGAAACGATTTTTTCCCCACAAATTGTCATGTAAACAAAGCAATGAAATTGATGAATCTGTCTAAAACAATGGAGAGGAAATGTTGACTTTTTCAAAATTACGCGTTTATCTGATAATAAAGGTATTGGTACTCTATCTGATTGAAATTGTTTTCTTGTTAAAGTTATCTCAGAAGCTGACGTTGTCTTTATAGCAATCGCTTGTTCGATAAATGTGCTTGAACGAAAGATCTAGGGCTTTAATCAGAGTTTGATCAACACAGACAATGTGTTTAAATTCTGATTGAACATGCATTAGGTTTTAGTCGGAGACAACGAATGTCGTGTTTTTTTCTCTTGTAAAATACATTTGTATTGCATGCTTGTAATCAGTATTTGTGAGACTTAACTCTTGTTATAGCAAAAATAAAAAAATAACGCAGTTGTATATTTGACATTTGCTAGTCTGGCTTACTTTGAAATTGATGGTAGTCGTCTGTAGTTATATGTTTGGAACAATTTAATTACAATATAACTAGCTAATACACACGAGCGTTTTATTTAAATTAAATATTTCAATACTAGATGATCTGAAGATACAAATGTCGAATATTTAAACAATTTTGTATTACATTACGGCAAAGCCAAGATAAAGGGTACCTCTTCAGTCTCACATATGGCAATTTTCAGACCCCATCAGAGTGCAGAATCTTTTATAGTAATATAAAGACATGTCTATCAGGCACTAATTTCCAAAAGATCTTGGATGGAACATGTAAAACAAAAAAGTTAAGTACGGTTGAATATATGTACCCAAGGGGCCTACGGACTCTACATGGTAAGTCATATCACCACACGAAAAATTAGAAAGATGTATATTTCTAGTAAGTAATTTGGTATTTAGTTTGATAAACATGTACTTTAAAATTTGGAAGAAAATCTACGCCCACTCTCTCCTAGTCTGCAACATTAACCAAGGTAAAAAGTGCAAATACCCCAAAATACACAGGGAATGTTAAGTTTCAATTTACGTATAGATGAGAAAAAAGAAACAAGACCGATTTTTTATATTTGAAAGTATTCGAAGATGAAGACAACACATTTATAACAAGTTTGATATGAATAATCATATGTTTCTTGACCCAATAAAGAAAATCATAAAATGGACATCAGGGGCTACGGACTCTACATACTGTCTTGATAGTATTTAGTATACACTCTGGGACAGGGGCGGGTACCCTTCTCTTGGTTTACGAAATTACATACTTAACAAAAACCTTTAACTTTACAAAATGAACGACTCTAAAACTATAAAATAGTAACAAGACAGTTACACTCTTTCAATTTAGATCAGGCTATGAATTCAAGATAGCCACAGAAACCAAGAGGGGGGGGGGGGCTTCTCTTTCGTTTAGGACGGTCTGTCAGATTCCGGCGCCCAAGGTCGTGGGGCTGTCTTTCTTTGTTTCCTCCTGGTGGCGCTGCTTTTACAGGCATGATTGAAAAAAAAAGCCCAGGTTGGCTATTGGGCAACAATCACAAAACAAGCAACACAGCATTACCCCGGTATAAGTAAAGTAGGTCAGTAGGTCAACAGCTAAAAATAGATAAAAGTAGGTCATGACCCAATTCACGCACACATATAACACCCTGAACAAGCACACACGAGCACACTCAACACACATCCCACAAAAAACTAACAGCACTCAAACATACTCAGGCATATGAAACAATTCGTCAAGTTAACAAAGCCTTGAGTAAGCTAAATATTCTTATGAGGAAAATCCCCATACTTTAGGTGCTGAATTAGCAAAATAGGGGATTACCTTTCTTTGGCACACTAAATTATAACATATTTGGCAAAGTAATCACTTAAACCAATATGAATTATATTGGGTCTCTTACAAAATTTGACCTATAATTTCGGTCTCAAAAACAATCTTTAAGGGGTGACAGGCCACACCCCGGGGTCTGCACATAATGCATCCTTATGGAGCGGACGGACCCTTATAAAACTATAATCATTCATTCATTCGGTATTTAGTATATTGAACAAAGTAGTTAGATGTAAATTGACCTGTGGAATGATATTCTATTGATACAGTATTAATTTTCTGACTTTTGAAAAAATGAGCAGTAATGGGAAGAAACAAGTCCATTACTTTACGTGAGAAAACATGAAAAATGTGTGTCTCCTAGTAACATAAAATGTCAAAACAAAACAAAGTCCTGAATTTTCAACCTGTTTCTATGTATATTTCAACAAAAAAATCTATCAAATAAGTTATCTCTATACATATATAAGTTTAAGAGTAAAAATACAAAAGAATGAATTATGTGAAAATTAACATGGGGCTACGGACTCTACACCACACAAGTATATTTTTCTATCACATATTTAAAGAGGTTTGTATAGTTTCAAGTGTAATTATCCTTTAAAAAACAATTAACTTCAACTTACAAACACTACCAATATATATTTAAGTATCTTCTGAAATGTCTAATGTATCAGTTTGACCATCAAAGAAATCTATCAGAAAATTCATAAATTGCGTCAAATTTAACATTATTTTCAACAGAATGAAGATTGTCAAGACATACAGTATTTAGATGCATAGCTAGTCAGCAAAAGTACGAAACTAAGACAATTAGAAAAGTTTTATTATTGTCCTGTATGAAAAAAAGATATAAATATAGTAGGGGCTACGGACTCTACAGGGCTACGGACAGCAATTATTTGTCTTTAGATTTTTTTTGTTCTTCTTCTGATTTAATTCCTTTCCTGCATTACCTACATGGCACAACCAAAAACAGAAAAGGTAATAAAACAGCAGCTATGATTCTTTATATTAAGTCAGCACACAGTTTAAAACAGGGGCTACGGACTCTACATAAAATTTACAATGTTCAGTAGTTATTTTCCAAAAAGAAAATGCTATGCTCTAAAAACTATCATTTGCGTTAAGTAAAAATAATTATAAACTGTAATAGTAAAAAGGTGATACAAGTGAAATAAAGCAGTAACATAGTTTTAAAGTCTGTCAAAGATGGTAACGTAAAATTCTTACTTGCGTTACAAGGGTACATGTTTACTCTTTCATGAATATTTTCTTAAATATTGATTATATATAACTTTTGTAAAAAATACCGTATACCTGTATGTCAATCAGAGATAGAAAACACACCAAAGTAACTGTAACCAACAAGAACTTTTCAAAACAACTGATGAAAAAAGAACAAAACCTCAGTGAGACTCAAAAACAGTGTAAAAACAGGGTTTTTAGGGAATGTAATCCTAAATAACTAAAAAAAATGATAATAGAACATATATAAACTATACATCATCAGAAAGCTCTCAAGATAACGTGTTGGAAAAAAACACTCTTCTTTTAATTTAAAATGAACTTTTCAGAATATTTCAATGTAACACTGGCAAAATCAAAAGGTCCCATTTATCTTGGCTTAGCCGATTAATGATTTCCCGGTAGTAATTACAGCTTTAACTACCATAGTGGATACTTTGAATGACGCATCGCTTATTAATATCTATGTATATATATTATATGCCCTTTTCCGATAGATAGTAGATGAATGGCGTTTCAATCATAGATAACAAGAGTTATAATATACATACATGTATATGTACTCTGACATCGTACACTTAGATCTAAATTGACTATGTGTAGCTGACCTAGAAATCTATGAAGTTATTTAGAGTATCCATTATTGGTAATGTTTCATCTATGTAGCTGTCACGGTTTTTGTTTCAATCAAATATATGAAATGTATCATCAACTAATTTCTTAATTTTGCCATCTGACTGATCATGTTTGAATGTATTAACTGACCATTGTTACATGTATAAATTAATATTATTGTGTTTAATGTTGTATTAAATAGTTTCCCTCAAATTGGATACAAAAAGATACTAGATATAAAACTGCATTACATGTGCATCATAATAATATGCAGTATATTTAAACCGGTTTGCTACAGTGTTGTACTTATCAAAAACAAATCATTTTAGTTATCAACCTTTTTTGGAACGTTGTTGTTCAAATCAAATTATGTATGGATGTTATTCCTCTATTTCTCCAGACGTCATAATTCAAGCTCGTCTATATAATATTTCCTTCATTAACGTCCTATTCAATCGTATTTTAAAGATATTCCAATGAAAGTCACGAAACTAACTTTATTTGAAAATTAATTCCCATGTTTTGAAATTCAAGTTATGTTCTGTTTTGTTTTTTCTTTACGTTTGACTTTTATCGTCTAGGAAAATTTATAAAAATATTCCAATCTCAGACATTCAACGAGTTTGCTTCTAGAAATAAAGTTTTATTAGAAATTTAATTAAAGTTCAAGTTCAAGTTTTCGACTGAATGTTAAATCTATTCAATGCAATTTCCAAGCTGAATATTAAGTCGTAAAAATCATACTGCATGCTTAAGCCTACAAAATGACTAAATGGTTACCATTAACTGTTTTGTAGAATATTCATTTCCTATTACTGCAAGTGTTCAGAACCTAATTAATGTCAATGTATCAGTTATAGTGCGAACTAATCGATGATAGATGACTGCATGTTATTATGCTAATATGCCATTATGCTAAAGGATAATGATAGAATATATTGAACGACAGTTTTATTTCTTAAAAGTGTTGAGGACAAACAATAGTAGAAATAATAAGGAATGAACCAAGGAATGAATTTTAGAGTTATAACATCGAGAAATAAAAACTGTCAAAAAAGCAGATTTTCCAACGAATTAGCCATGAATACAGAACAAAATGTACAATGATTTTTAGAACCAAATCACAATCCACTAAATTATATTGTGTTCATCGACAAAACTTTGTTCTAATTGCTACCGGAGAAAAGGAAGTATCGCTTGTTGGCAATATAAATTGTTAGAATGTGTATGACAACGAGATAATTTTTACATGTTTTATTTGTAAAAAATCCAACTAAATAAGCCAGTACACTTTTAGTGACATCTTAATGTGTATACTAGGCTTCATATCAATTTATCATTATGCATAGCTATAAACCAATCCCCTTTTATACATACAATGAGTCGTTATACCTGTATACTGCGTCATTTTTAAGTATCAAATTTCAGTTGTGTTTCAGTTTGAATATTCAACAATTTTGTAGATATTCTAGCAGACTTTTAAATCCATTTGAGATTTAAAAAATGAATAACTAATTGAAGTAAATCCATTAATATGCAGTGTAGAGAAAAAAGCCATACTCAGTGATTTCATTGTTTATTATTCCCGCGTGTGACATTAGCAAACACTTGCATGTTTGAACACCACGTATACCTGATTTTATTATGCTTCTGTTTTGAAATTACTCTAAGGGTGTCTTTAGGGATATGGAATCACTATCTACTTTGTAGATGCTATGTCAAATGACATAATGTATGGGATAATGGCAAGCAGTGAAATTCATTGTTACACGTGTACGTGTAAATGTACTATAAAAGTTATTAAGAAATTGATACAAACGTGTTGTTAATGTTTCGAATAGCTGCTTAGGTCCCTAGATTTTGTTTTGCCAAGGAATCTTTTTACGGTTTCACAATGCTTTGATTTGAATTTGCATGCGCAAAAAACGTTTAGTTTAATTAAGTATAAATTTACTGGGGTACCCAATAATTAAGTTTTTCTCACGTAATTCAAGTTATTAACTTTCGGAATTCTTTAAAGAAGAAAATTTGTGCCTAATATAACTATATATCAATTTTTACTAAAGTGTGTTGGTATTTCCCTCACGGAGGCATATCTTTTACAACTTAAAGACAATACTGGACAGCTAACAGTGTCATAGCTGTTGAGCCTATCATGAAAGATAATCGATAGGTAGCGCTACGAAGCGATTTTATTTGAAACGGTTTGCTACGCACGATACGTTGCAAACTTTTTTCTTGCTGGCCGATAAAATTCTGCTTTTCAAAATGCTGTACATGTTTCTTTTTCTAGAATACTGGCTTATTTCTTTACTTAATGCAGAGGTGTCTTTAAAGCTGTTTAAGTTATTAAGCATTGTAATGATGAATTAGTATATTTTCTATTTGTAACCATGTTAAACTTTTTATGTGTGGACGTCGCCATCTTAGATTTACTTGCTTGAAGCAAACTGTTCAATTGAACTCGTATGCGACGAAATAGCGCTTTTAAAATCTCTACGAAGTGATTTCTCTACGGGATGGGATCTTTTTCAAAACATAGTAAACTTTGTTAAGTCTTACCTTATTGAATAGTGAGAAATTTGTCTGCAATTGGATTCTGTTTCCCATGTGAGTCTCGTTGCTAGATTCTGAAGTGTAATTTCACTTAGATGTATTTCTTTAACACTTGAGGCTCTTGATTTCTATCGTTTGCATTGTTAAGATGTTTTTGTAAAATATGTTGTACTTTTAAACAACATAACTTAAAACCAATTTCATATCGCAATTTCTATTTGTTTTCATCTATATTTTTCAGCGCCATGTTTGACCCGCTTTTGCGCGTTCCATGCAACATGTGTTGTTAACACAACCAATCAACGGCCAGACTGTATTTGTATAGACGAGTGTCGAAACGAGCCAATCAGTTTGGTTTGTGGATCAGACGGTAATACCTACAGCAATGAATGTCAGCTCAAACTTGCAAGTTGTTACAGACAGCGAAGAATCAAAGTTGAATATTTGTCAGAATGTCACGGTAAGTAATAAATTTTCTTTCTCTGTTATAGTGCGACAATATTAACCTGAGTTTGAACTACCTTATTATAATAATTACACACTTCACTTACAATTAATCGTAAGTTTCCGTTTGCGTATGTACGAGTGTACACATGTTTATAACAATCAATTCTGTAAAAATGGCATGCTATTGTATTTATAATTTTTGACACATTCGTTACAGCCGAAGACAGAAATAGACTGTAAATACTGAGTTAAATTTATTCTTCAAGGTCAAACTCAGGTTAACTCTGTCGGACTATATAAATACGGTTTTCAGGAAGATCTTTGACGTTATTTCCGTATCCTTCCACAAATTACGGAAGCTATTGTCAGACGCCCTCTACAGTAATTTGTAGGACAGTTGGTGACAAAATACGCAAAAGGCTAATGAAGACAAAATGTGTCTAGATCGAAGGGGAGCTAATCTACTGCTGAAATATGGCAGTGAGTTGCAATCATTATTCTTAGAGTTGTCTGTAAATTGTTAAACGGTAATTGACCAAACAATTATTTCCGATTGTGGCCTTTGCAAAGATTGTTCAACCTACGGAACGTTCTCATTTGAAGTTCTTGTTGAAGTTCTTGAAGTTCTAGCTAAAAATTGCAAAGCAGAAACTAGTATTATTCAAATTCGGATAAAATATTTTTGTCTGGTCAAATTATTTCTAATTTAAGGAGAATGATTGAAGTATCCTGTGGTTACATCCGCGTTTCAATAAAAATATGTTCGCAAATTGAATCACATTAGCTGAAGAAGCATACAACCATGATTGTTTCACAAAAAATGAATTTTCTCAGATCAAGTCTCAAGTAATCACAAACAAACGCTCGCTTGGTTGCATTAATGACCATTGCAGCATAGAAAATCTAAAAATTGATTTCACATGATTGTTGGAATTGTTGACGGAAATTGAGACAATGTTTGAATCGATTGTTTGACTGTTTGAATTGTTACAACAGATATGAGTGTATGTGAATTTTATCATATTACATTGTATAATACTTGTATAATCAAGTTTTAAATTTAAAACATGTTTTTCATATTGTCATATGTGAATAGTTAAAAACATTCGATGAAAATAATTGGTTATAAATATAGTGAAACCTCTGAACAACAGCCAGTAGGTCTTATAGCTTTAGTCATAATATACAGTAAAACCTCTCTTAACAGGAAACCCCTATAAGCGTTATTTTCTCTAAACAAGTAATCCCCTATTTATTTATGTAGTCAAATTGTAACTTCCCTCCTATTCCGGAAAACTCTCTGAACCGGATTTTTTTCACGGACTGGAACAAGCCCGGGTTAGAAAAGGTTTGAAATATTTTTGGTTAAAGGAAGGTTTCGCCGCATAGTCTGAATTAATGTAAAAAAATGATATGGCAATTTCAAATGTTATTATTTGTGAACTATTCACCAGAAGTTGCAATGTCTCGGATTTTGTATGCTTTAAAATAGGAAAGCATCAAAATGATATTCATATTTATAATATATATGTATATCCGCCGTCTATCCATGCACAATATCTAAAATAATTATTTTTTTAATTAATGATAAATCACTGTAAGATAGTCGCCCGTCATCTTTGATCTCGCTACTATGACCTTTTAAATAATAAAAACTTGCGGGTTCTTTATCTTATCTCCAATAAACCAAGCTGTTACGTACAAGCGTTTGAAGATTTCAGTTTGTAATGTCATTGTGATGGTCGTAATGCCTAGTCCTGAGGTATATCAATAAAACATCGTAGCAGACTTATAGAATTAAACCAAATGGTGTAATTAAAATGATAATTTGAACAGATTTTAACTCTGTTACAAGTATTAACACCGACTCCACTAATCGCGTCTCAATTTTTACTTCCAAAAAGGGAAACAACTCTTACGTGACATTCCAATCGTATTGTAGCATTTACTTCCCTTTTACTTCGTTATGTATTATACACTTAAAAATCCCCAGTCGAATAGCACGCCGTGTAAGACCGACAGTGAAATCAAATATGACTGTAATATTATAGTGATAAAAATCTAATAGTTTACAATGTAAAGTTTCCACAACTTTCGGAAATACTTGAGGAGATTTATGGTATTGCAATTCTAATATGATGGCAGCTATAACTTCTTGTCTTATAAACGCTCATGTTGAATCTTTTTTTATAGATTTACAAGTTATGATAACCATGCTAAGAATTTAACTTTAACAAATATGATTTTGATAGAAACTTAAAGTTGGTATAAACTCTTCATGTAGAAAATGGCACCGTTTGAAAAGATGAATAATAATCTTAACAAAGAATTTTTCATTGAAGTATTTTTACACATTTACTTAGTAATTGATGGACTGTGTTAATAATTGTCAAAAATGGCTTGCACTCTTGGTTGATTTATTCAGAGTTTGTCGCAGATTTGCTGTCCTCCAATATGTTTTGCATGGAGGTAAGGGAAGAAACTCTTATTTTCTCCAATATGTATACGTCCGGTTTGGTTTTTATACGTTTTCTAGATTGACGCAGTTACTTCCCCTTTATATTTTTTTCAGTTGTTTCGTCTTCAATTTAAGACTTATAATTTATTGACGTTTTTCTCCAAGTGTCAGTCAAAGTAAGTATTGAACTGTACAGGAATATACAAATGCAAACAGCATTATCTGCGACTGGTATTTGAATTTGTTTGTCATGCTTGCATGTGACATGACACATGTCAGTGCAACAAGCTATTGGCAGTCAGTGTGAATTATTAATCCTGAGTTTGATTAATTGTCTGGACAAACTGATTAATCAGTATTTTAGAAAGACACTACAGCATTGACTTGTCTGCAAGTAGCTGTCTGGGTGTGATGGAATATTTATTTGGCCATGTCAGACATAGATTTTCATTCCAATATGCATAATATTAGCATGTCTGTCGGTAAGGCCTATTGATCTAGACTGACAATCTTTGTTTACAGTCTGTTTAATTAAAGCAGATGTCTGGTTGCCCCAAACAAACTATCTTTTATTTGGACAAATAAGAATTCAACTCATGCAACCAAACATTTGACAAAGAAGTCAAAGAATTAATTAAATCTTAATTTACTGCTGGTTTCCAGAAAGCTTCTTTATTCTCAGATCTTGATTTGACAGAAAGTTGATTTTGCAGATAGTGTTACTATATCTTATCAACCAGAATATATCTGATTCATTTTGTATTATGGTGTCTGATGTCTGCTGAACAATTTGCAATGGTTTTGGTCATGCAGTGACGGTCTTGTTGTTGATCTGGATTTGATTTTCAGTGTCAGCATGTTGTTTGACCCTTTGACTCAAAACTTTGATATACTGATCAAAGTCAGATCAGGAAACATAGTTCTAGTATGACAGGTATTATGTTAAAGGAATTTCTTCTGGTATTAGCCAATTGGTAAAAAGTTAGCACCTATGTGCCATTGTTTAAATTTAGCTGTTGAAAATATAAAAAAGCTATTGTCATAACCAAAAAAATTCAAGGTTCTAAATACATTGTAGCTATGTCAAAGTGTACCATGGCACTAAGATTTTAAATGCATAAGTGTATCATGGATATACGGTTGCCACTGTAGTCAGTCAATTTTAAAATGTACCATAGCAGAAAGTTGTCAGTGCCAAAGTGTATCATGGCAATACAGTTTATTGTCAAAAAATACATTGAAACTTTACTAGTAAATGCCAAAAGATATCATGACACTTTTCTAGTCAATGCCAATGTGTACCATGACACTTTACCAGACAATACTAAAGTGTACCATGACATATAACAAGGCAATGCCAAGGTGTACCATGACACTTTACTTGTCATTGCCAAGTTGTACCATTATACTTTACCAGTCAATATCAAGGTGTACCATGATACTTTAATTGTCAATGTCAAAGTGTACTATAACACTGTAGTTGTAAATACCCAGGTGAACCTTCACACTTTACCAATCAATGCCAAGCTGTACCATGACACTTTACCAGACAATGCCAAAGTGTACCATGACACTTTACCAGCCAATGCCAAAGTGTACTATGATGCATAACAAGACAATGCCAAGCTGTACCATGACACTTTACCAGACAATGCCAAAGTGTACCATGACACTTTACTAGTCAGTGCCAAGCTGTACCATGACACATAAGAAGACACTGCCAAGGTATACCATGACACATAACAAGACAATACCAAGGTGACCATGACACTTTACTAGTCAGAGCCAAGGTGTACCATGACATGTTACCAGACATTGCAAAAGTGTACCATGACACTTTACTAGTCAGTGCCAAGCTGTACCATGACACATAACAAGACAATACCAAGGTGTACCATGACACTTTACTAGTCAATGCAAAGGTGTACCATGACACTTTACCAGACAATGCAAAAGTGTACCATGACACTTTACTAGTCAGTGCCAAGCTGTACCACAGTGCATAAAAATACAATGCCAAGCTGTACCATGACACCTAACTAGACAATGTCAAAATGTACCATGACACTTTACTAGACAATGGTAAAGTGTACCATAACACTGTAGTTGTCAATACCAAGGTGTACCATGACACTTTTCTAGTCTATGACAAGGTGTACCATGACACTAGTTGCCAATGTCAAATTGTACCATGGAATTGAGTTCTTGAAGCCATAGTGTATCCTTGTTTTAAACTATTCTCTCTATGGCATGCTACCATACTTAATGGTTTTCTTGTCTGTTAAGTTATATACCTCTATGTAAATTTTAGTCTGGATCTTTTCTCTCATAGGACTTCTTGCTTAAAAAGAATAATTATGGCCATGTTTGTATCTTTAATCTATCCGGACATAAAATCAGTAGTCTGCTGCCCTAGAATGCATTTAAATATTAATGCTGAAAACATAGCAAAATCATGAAATGTATTATGCTAACAATTGTTAATTTAGCAGGGAGATCAGTATTTCTCTGTTCAGTCATTAATGCAAATGTGATAAACCTAGATTGTTGGGGGTAAAAATCAACAGCCAGACCTGGAATTAAACCAAGAATCTGCTTAGCCAGAAGTGGACTACCATGTCATCATAATAAGTAGCTTGATGGTAAGGATGTACATATGTGTATTATAATTGTTGAAAATGGTATTAAAATAGTTTCAATGTCTGGACCCCTCCAAAAAAAAGTAGGACTCCTCAGGAAACAATTTCCATATCCAACCTTGTATAGTTTTACTATTATCGGTTTGTAAGTGTACAAAATGTTGCTACTTGATGATATTCCTGAGTCTTCCAGTATTATCAATATACTTTATAAGTGAATTTATTTCTATCCAATGTCTTCTATTTCCTGAGAAACCATAACATCTAAGTATAGTTATTTTCCATTTGGGATTATACAGTAGAATTCTTTTTTATTGATCTCTGAGCAGCTTTAATTTTCAATTCAGTATGACTGACTTGTTCCGAGTATTGACATGGACGGTTGCATAGAATTAAATTGTAAAACCTGATTTAGAGATTCTATCGTGTTTCCCTTTGGGATTTGTCTTGCTCCTGATCTGATCTAGGAACTTACATAGAATGTACAGTAGAGTATATAAAAGTTGTATTTTATTGATATTTTCTTGAAGGTTTTTGTGATAGACCATATAGACCATATAGATAAAGAAGCTAGTCACATGGTTAGTAGGAGATAAATATACAATATACATTGTAGAGAATGGAAAGTTAAATTGTTTATGTACTAGATAGTGTACTCTTCTGTGCATTGGTCGAAAGTTTCACTGAGCTGTGAAGGTAGCATATAGATAATAGAGAATTAGTTATCATGGCAGTGTTAGAAATCATTTTTCAGACCAACTTGCTCAAGGGGCAAGTTAAACCTGACTTTAACTTGCCCCCAGTATCTGGGTTGCACAAACTTTTATGGTCTATTTTTTGCCATTTTATTTCTGAATAAACACAATATCTTATTTTCCCTTTAATAAGAAACATTTTATTTCTGCATTACAATACCTAAACTTTTAAAGATTGGCTAGACTGAGAAGAACAAATATATTGCCAGCAGTCAGAGCACAACCAAAGAAATTCTCAAATAATGATTTTTCTGCAAAATTAGGTTTTAAGTCCCAAAATTCTGACTTCTTTTCAATTAAGACATATCAGTCATGCAATATTTTTATAATTGAGTTACTATTCTTATCCTCAGCATTCATGCAATGGTTCAATGGTTCAGTTTGAATCCTATGATCCAGGTTCAATTCCAAGCTGTGACATGTTTTAGTCTTCCATAAAAATTGTATTTTTAACTAATGAAATTTATTAACATAAATGATCTAGCATAACAAATTGATTGCATAAATGTGGTGAACGTAACACTTAAACCTTTTCATTATATTGTGTACAATTTAGAACTGATATGTAAACATGGCTGAATAATTTCTCTGTTAGACTCTATAAGTAGATCACATGACCAAAGTTGTCTATACAATGGTCTATAGATTGTAATTCCATAGGCATTGTTAGAGTGAGTGCTAGTGACTGTTCCAAAGAGAAAATAATTATTGGAAGGATTCATTCTATTGGAAAATTAAGTTGCATCCCAAAGATTTTCTCTCCTATACTAGTCAAACAACATTGTATGGGACCAGTTAGTGAATACCAGGGAGCGTACGTTTTATCATTTGTGTTTTTTTATTATTTTGCCACAATTGTGTAGAAATTAAAGTCAACGGATTGGTAGCTTTGGGGCTGTTAGGAATTGAAACTCAATCAAGCTAACAGATATTATTTCAACCTTCTGTTTTTGGAAGCATTAAATATTGATTGTTGTTTATCGATTACTTGTCGAGAATGTGAAATGAGGATCACTGTTTAGAAGTCTGTTACATTAATGATTAATGAATAACTAAAGCTTTCAGTTTCAAATTGCATTATTCTTGATTGATCACTTGTATGTCTGCCAAGCTTTGGGTGATGGTTTCAGTGAATGCTTTTATTATATAAAATTGATGTTATGTATTGATCACCTATTATGTCGGTGGATTAGACTAACTTTTTACAGTGATAATATTATAAATTTAGGAGTTTTTTTTTTAAATTATGGTTTCCATATTTGGTGAAAATGTGTTTTCAAATGAATGGGATATGTGCTACAGAGAGAAGGCAATGAAAAGTGATGTTAGACAAACATTGGTGGACTATAGAAAAGACAGAGTGACCCATCAGGTCAAAGTTAGTGCTCATCGGAATTTTGATTTCAGAAGAAAAGAGAATATGACTGGTTTTCGTGATAAAGACAAAACTATTTGGCTTAGATTAAAAAATCATTTGGTTCATCAAATGAGTTATGCCTATTCTTCTATATGGTGCTTTAATGTTGTTAAAAGAAACTTACTAATATTGTTAACACTTTTAACAATCGTACCGTTTTGTCATACATGTTATGTGTTTCCACCTGGGAAGAAGAACTTATGTGAGGAAAAGGCTTGTGAATACAATGCAATATGCAAGGTTGACCAAGAGGCTAACATTGCCAGATGTCAATGTAGGGACAATTGTTATAACTATGGCGACAACGCTGCAAGTTTACCTATCTGTGGTAGTAATGGCAAAGATTATAATAATTTCTGTGAATTACAAAGAGAATCTTGTTTACAAATGAAAGATATCTGGGTGGATTACTATGGTAGATGTGGTGAGTTTTACTTTCAATCGTTGTAAGGCAATCAAATCAAGCGTTTTTTTTCCATCTGCTGCAGGCATCCCACAAACTGGGGTAATCGGCAAGTAGCTAGATTGTGGGACATTTGATTGCCATGAGACCCTGTTTAGAACATAGTTTATTTTACACTCTAGGCACATGATACATGTGAATAGAGGTACAATAGAAAAATAAAACAGTATTAAGATGAAATATATACATGATAAGAGTTCATGAGGTTGTATGCTTATAAGTTAGCCTTCAGGCGCGTATCTAAGCCGTTTTTGAGGTTACGCACAAATGCTAGGGGGTCCTATAGCATGCCCACCCCAAAAAATGTTTTCGCTACATTGGCTAAGATGCATTTTGGTGATACTTTGACCACCTGTTTCAATTTCTCAATGTTTATGGCACTTCGAGATTTCCGATTTCTGGAATCGTGGTTACGCATGTGCGTAAAGTGCGTAATGACAGATACGCACCTGTGAGCCTTTGTACCCTCTGAACATGTCTTTCTTGTACACCCATGCTTTCAGGGTCATGGTATACTCATGTTGGTGATAGTATGGATGCAAGATGATGAATGCATCACATGCTCTTTAAAGCCAATAATCTTTTATCTTACAGCTTATAAAGTTGCTCTATTTTATAACTATTTTTTTAATATTGAGTTTTGTTCAACTGTCAGTTGCATGTAAATTATTAATCCTACTTATTTAAATACTCGCTACAGTATTTCTGTTCTCACAATAGACAAAAACAGAAAATTTGTATATATGTTAGAGGCTAGTGGAACAAATATTCAGTATTTGAATAGTGGGGTTAATGTATGTGCCACTGACAGTTGAATAAAATTTACAATTCTCCAAAATACATTAATTCTTACTAGTTTACCAGATATATTGTTCTGTGTATCGAATTTTGTATTGTATTATGTTGGTAATTTCACGGTGACTTCGTGCTCTTTGTCTAACACTCGTGACATTGAGATAGTGTGTAATCATTCACCGTGAAATTATTAAAACTTTGACAGTTTAGAAAAAACGAACAATATGTTGGTATTTGTATTTGTTGTTTCATAGTTTGACGAAGGAAATTCAATAAGTATCAATAACATGGCACTCAATGCATATTCAAAAGTTTAGTAAATCTAAACATAGGCAGATCTAACTCGGGGGTCAGAGGGGTCCCTACCCCCTGAAATTTCCAAAATATACCCATCCATGAGTGTATTTTGTGAATTGTTAGCCATTTTTAAGTATAATGATGCCTTTTTTTTCAGGCTCGCTTTGCTTGGCTTTGTGTTTAACATAGATCTAATGGTTATAAAGTGTTTATTAATGATATGTTGTATTATTCTGCAAACAGTGTATAATGTGGTTTAAAGAAAAACTTTGGACCCCCCCCCCCCTAGAAAAAGTTTGGACCCCCTAGAAAAAATCCTGGATCGGCCCCTGCTCAAGTTAGAACTTTAACAACACTCACATTGTAAATCATGTAAATGTTTAAAAAAGATATCTTGGTCATTTTATATAAGCATTGGTATGAACTATTTTTTTTAACGATTTCAAATTGAAATTAACTGTATGTCAGTTCAAAACTTATCAACAATATAATGGCATCATAACTGATCTGTTAATATTAGTTTTATGATTTTGTAACTCAATTATCTTCATCCAGTAGTGAAATTTGTTTATCTATGAAAAAAAAGCATTTTAAGATGTAGTAATGTTTGCAAGATCTGTTTTTTTGTTTGATTTTTTCATGTTTGTATTCTCGGACTTATCTTTTTTGGCTCTAAACTTTAGTTTATATTACCACAGATCAGCTTTATTCTTTCTATATACATTGTATTTGATATCTTAAAACAGTTTGTTTGTACTGGATGCATCTGTGTTGATTGAATTTATTTGTTTACATACTATTGCTGAAAGGCATGCAGAACAGAAGAAATCTTATTATTATAACTTTAAACATTAAAGTTTCATTATCAGGACCATAAAAATAGATGGTTTCAATACATGTGGAGCTGAGTGGTCCTGAATATATATAGAGGCCTTTTTTCTCAAATTATTTATAGGCAGTCTAGGAAATCAGGATATGAAAGTGGTTACCTAAACAGGTCAATTTAGAAGCAATAAAGCACTATCTATTATTAGACAATTAGTTGACTTTTGGTTGTCCAAAAGAAAAATTAGGTTGAGTGAACTAAAACGTGGTTGTCCTGGGCAACCTGACACCCACTTAAATTTTGTAGGTTGTATATAAACCATTTTCTCACATTAAGCATTTAGCAATTACAAAATGTCAAAAACCGTATGACTTTGCAATAACGATGATAGTGGAACTTTTATGTACTTAACTGTTTTATTAGTTTTGTGATATTCAATATGTCTTTCCTACCTAAAGCTTTGTAAAGAAAAGAGGTCAAGTTTCTCTATATATGTGGAGAGAGTTGAGAAAATATCTCATATTGATATTAATCAAATTTGGATAAATTGATATTTTGGCATAAAAGATTTCAATGCTGAATTGTAGTAACTTCATGTGAATAGAAAAAGAGGTACATCAGTTTTTTTCCAAACCCCCAAAATGATTTTCTATAACTTGTTTTGTTGACCTCAAGGGTACAGAGGCTAAGTACAAATTTATGCTGGAATATGTTGTTGATTTGTTTCTATCTCTGGAGAGATGTTCTAGAACATACTAGATGAACATAATGGACATAAAAGTCAATTTTTTGCCATTCAAATACATGTATCTTGTAACTGATGTTCTTGTTTATATTACATTAGTATAGGAAATAATGGCCCAGACACATTTTGCATTAGTTCTTGCTACCTAAACTTTATAAGCCACTTTTTTAATATTTTATGGGTTTAGGGCAAAATGTTTGTAACTCAATATAAGAAAAGAGTGAGTTACAACCATTTTGCGCTTAACCTGCGATTTAGTTCTTCATCTGATGCCAACCCATTCATTTACAGTATAGACACACTGAAAACCTCAAGCTATCCTGGCATATACAAGGGTATATAGTCACTTGATTTTCATAATTTTTACAAACACTTGTTTGGGTTGAATTCTTGCCGCAGCACAAAATAGATTGAAGAATCGAATAGGGCATATAATTATTGTTACTTTTCTTTCTCCAAAAAGGTTTATATTAGCTTTTGAATTGTAAAAGGTTTTTTTTGAATTCTCTGCACAAGATATATTTGCAAATGACATTTGTGATTGCCCTTCCGGTACTTATACAGTAGTTGCCTAAATAACAAACTTGCGGTCATATGTAATGGTCTTAAGCTTAAATTTTGCAGTCTTGCAAAATCAATGTTTGGCCAATAAAAAAATCTCAAGTGGCTCTAAATCTACTCTTGACTCCAACATTATACATGTATGATTAAACTGTCCGACTGGACTAAAGCTAGTTATTTTATCATATTATGAAAAGTTGAAACAAGTGTACAAAGAGAAAAATAGAGGACAAGTTTAATACAAAGTGGACTGATGCAAAGAATTTGTCAACTTATGGTATTTTATGCAGACTTTTAACATTTTTTCTGTCACTTTCTAGTAGTGTTGTACTGATGATTGGGAATAATCGATTAATCACTAGTTAGAAGCTTCTGATTCTGATAATCAATTAAGCTTTATCAGAATCAATCATCGGTCCAAAAGGGTAGGCTATCTAAGGACAATATCATGTTTTGAGGTTTCTGAACTGTTATGAATAATGTTTTAATACATGTCATTTGTATTTGAATTGCATTGAACACTGATAAATTGTGTTTAAGTGCCAAAGATACAGCTACTACTCTAGTCAAGAGAACTAGTCAATTGATCATTTTTTGAAGGTATCTTTGATTTTTTTGTTTTTAACACATTTGCCTTAAAGAAAAAATATTCCTTTATTCATAGTACATGAATTTTATAAAGATTCACAGTGAAACATGCTTGCAAAAGCAAACTTATCAGGAACAGATTATAATCGGAAGAATCGCATCGACAACAGAAACCGATTCCAACTGATGATTGATTACAATTTTCAGCCGATGTCCCACCACTACTTTCTAGCAGTTAGTTGATCTACTTACTGCCTCTTTGCACACCTTCATCTCTTGACCTTAATGTTTTACAAGCACTAAGTATGTACCTTTGTAATTGGACTGATAATAGTTCTACTCAATGCAAAGGCATGAGGAAGAAAGGCCATAAAATATAAACTCAACAAAGTTATGTTTGGTTGGCTTTGTAATTGAACCTGCATCTTTTGTTTTGTAGAGAACATGTGCTTAACAGAAATCAAGCAGTACACCAAACATGCCTTACATGGTCATACAAATGTAAAAAGTAAAAGACTTGAAAGTTTATTACACTTTCTATTAGGGTTAAACCAATGTTTAATTCTAATTTATTTTGGTTTATGTGTGAGTTGAGACAAATTCAGGTTTCCTAAATATATAAATGATGTACTAACACTGCTACATGAGAGATATGTAAATGATAATGTAAACAACACAGCCACATAACTAGCTTAGTCGCAAAACTCTACTGATTTAAGGGTCATGGGTTTGATTCCTGGGCAGGGAATACTTTGGTGGAGTTTGGTCCTGAATTAATAATTTCTAAGACCATTCTCCATCCTACCACTGACTTTTATTTATGTAGGGCAGTTGTCAGTCAGTGAAAGAAGTATGTGCTTTAAGTAATTGGTTATCAGCTATTACATCCAGATTAATCCTGTCCAGGAATGGTGAGAAGCTTGACTGACCACTGTAAAATGACCTATACAAATTATATTGTTGCTATTTTGTTACCCCTCCCCCCAACCCCCCCCCCCCCCAAAAAAAAAACCAGCAGCCTCACAAACTTCCCATTGATCTACCAAAACTACCGTAAATAAATTTATCAATAGAATGTGTTTCATCAAAGTCACATTATCTTAAATAATTCATGGTAAACAATAAAGGAATAGGCTTTATTTTATTTCTGACAATTCCAGAGCTGTCAGCAAGCTGTGTTGTAAAAAAGCTCTCTTGTTCTCTCTTGTTCCTCTCTATTGATTTTCTATTGTCAATAGTAGAATTTGTTTTCTCTGCAAAATGCTTGCCTGACATGATTTAATTATTTTGGAAAATGGAGATTGATATTTCATTGATCTTCTTGTATGGTTTGTTTCTTGGCATTATTATCAACAATATTTTGGCAATTTGCGCCATATGAGTGTTTCAGATCTACTACAACAATAACATTGATCTATTTATATCCTGGTTTGAGTATCATTCAATGTACTGTTTGCCAAAACAGCTGTTATTTGGTGGGTTTGAACATTCAACGTTACATTAAGAATACATGTACTTAAAATTCTGCTTTAGCTACTTGAACATGCAATGTAAATATGTACAATATGTATTTACAAGTGGCATAAAAGGTTGTTTCTGGCACCTGTGTTTCACTTTTTTAACATCACTACTAGTCTTTGATGGTAAAAAGGCTGATTCTGGCACCTCCTCTTCAAATTCTGAATCACTGGTAAAATATAAGGTCAGTTGAAAACTATACCAGTTTGGATTCTGCTTTTGTATCTTTGTAAAAATCTACAATACATTTTACTTACATACTTGCATGTACTTTTCAGTTTTAAGACAGTAGTTTCAGCGATTGGCTTTTGCTCTTACAAACAAAAGGAAGCCATTCATTTAAGAGATACTGCAAAATCCTATCATTATATTTGCAGTCCAAGAGTCTGATTTTTTATCAGGTATTTTTGTCATCTATGTATAGAATGGAGATAATGAGCACTGACTCAGCATTAAGTCACAGGACGACCACATGTCAAACATGCTATACATATACTGTACCATGAGAACTAGTTTGTTATCAAAATGCATGTCAAAATATTTATTTACTATGCACATTAATTCAAGCACTTGTTGAAACTAGTCTAATACTTATATTTAAAGTACTAGTGTACATTGTATTTGAAAATCTTATAGAATCTATTGCTAGTTTGTACTAGTTTTCCTTGTATGTAAATTGTTTCAAAACCTAGTGCATTGAATCAAAACTTTGATCATTATGTGCAGCAAGGGTTTTTTTTATACATTAAGTAATGGGCCTAAATATAAATGCTATAATATTTTATTATTTCAGATCCCTGTGATGGTGTGGAATGTAAGGGTTATCAAGTATGTAAAGTTGGTGTCAATAAAGAACCAGTCTGTATGTGTGAAACAGCATGTGAACCAGTCGTGTCTGCCGTCTGTGGTAGCGATGGACAGACGTACAGTAATGCTTGTATGTTACGTCAACAAGCTTGCCAATCTGGACGTGATATTCTTGTGTTGTATGAAGGAAAATGTAAAGGTTAGTTAGAGCTTTTACATTGTAGAGGTAGATGCTTTAAGGTCATCAGATAGTCATTGTCCTTTCAATTTGTTATCTTGAATTTCATTGGTTGCTTTTAATGAAGTATACAGAGTAATATGTTAATCAACCAATCAAATTGCTTAATATATATGAAGTTATTTTTAAAGCACAAATGAAAAATTGAAATCAGTTTGAAAAAAACTTTCAAACATGTGCCATTTTGTAAATATATTTCATAAAATAACTGAAAAATTCAGGAACAGTTCTACTTTCTATGAAATGTGAAATTTTCAATATTTTAGTTAGCCTGGAGCTTAAAACAGTTAATTAGCACTTCAGATCTAGAAAAGTCCTATAAAAATGCTACATTCAACCTGAATACCTTCATTAAGAATGTTCCTAACTTATTCCAGTAATTAATTGTCTGTATGTTGATGTATTAAGTCTTCAGAAAATTGGACCATATGGGTACTAGATAGCACTTTGATTATTGTCTCTTGTCTGAAACTAATTACACTGTATCCACCTCCCCCCCCCCTAAAAAAATGGAAAAAGTTTAAACTGTAACAAGTGCCTTTATTTATACTGAGTTTTAATTTTATATGACTAGCAGTTTATTCACTGATGTAACATAATTATTTAAAAAAATGTTAACTGGAATTGCTGAGCAAATTGAATTCTATGTAAAGTGTTTTAATAATTTGAATAAGTTGAAATGCTGTGTTGAAAAAAAATTGAAATGCTGCATGAAATGAACCATAAATATTAAATATTTAATTACCAGAATGTAAGAGCTCAGTCCCTGTAATAAATATCAATATTTCAGCCTCATGATAAATATTCTCATTTTTCATGTGAAATTTAAGTCAAGTTTCAAGTAAACAATGAGAAATTTACTTTTTTGTAGATTATAAATACATGCATTTGAAAACCACATTTGTATGAAATATTGAAGTAAAGTCTGTCTCACTAATCAAAGTGCTGGGAGTCTCTGGAGGATAGAGTATAACATTGAACTAAACTGTAATAAAGAATTTATGCTGTTGACATTCATACAGTAAAGTTCTACTTTAAGGACCTTGAAAACTTGTGGTTTAAATACAGTAAAAATCAATTATAAAAATCACCTTGGATTTTGCTCAATCATGCAACTTTTTACCATTTTTAATTCCCAAAATGCATGTGTAATTTGAAAAGGAAAAGTCTCTATATTTTGACCATTTTGCTTTTAATACCATTGATTTTGATAGTTCTAATAGTGAAATTCTAATGTAGTGGAATGGTCCTAATATAGGACCATTTTCTTTTTAAATCAAACATTTAATACTTCAAAATCTTTTAAAATCACTTGATTTTTAAATGACTAAGGAGGTCTTTATAGTGGAACTTTACTGTATTTTTATCAAAAACGAATATTGAAATCATTTTTCTCTCAATATTCATTCATAATTAAGTAACTACTATGAATGAGTTGCTCAAACTTAGAATGGAAAATTCACTGTAGATTAGAACAATGTTATAAATCCCCTTGAGAATCAAGTTTGTTATAACTATGACTAAAACATTAACTTTGTATTGATTGTTCTGTTTTCCTCATATGATATGCAATTAAAATTCATGTTTAAAGTATTTTCCTGAGTAATAACGTCCTCAGAATACAATTCTGAGTTGAATATTATCCATATAGCCCATGCTTATTTTGTATCCTTATATGGAAGTTTTAATTCAATTTTATATGAGCTGTTCTAATTTTCTGAAAATTTCCAGAAACCTAATTTAAGACAATTAATTCTAATTTAAACTGTTAAATAAAACAAACAATAATACCCAGAGTTCATTTACATGCATTTTGTTTCCTATTCCTTAGAAAAAACTTTCTTATTCCGAAGAAAATAAACTACAGCAATTTTTTATATTTATATTTATTGGAGTTAACGCCGTGTCAACACAATTTTAGGTCATTTTACGGCGTCCAGCGCTCCTAACCTAGCTTTCCTGGACCATTGTCTATAACCAATACTCACCTACCCTTCCACAAGGCCGGAAACTTCTCCATATTATCTAACCAATGGAGGAAAATCGACAGTTTTGTCAAATTTTCATAGAAGGGTATAACCTCCCCGGGTGGGATTCGAACCGCACCCCCTCGGGCACAAGTATCCAAATCCCGGTGTGATACCAACTGCGCTACTGGACCGGACAGCAATTTTTTATTGCATTGTTTTTCAGGTATTCCTGAAGTTTCCTCCCCCCCCAGTTTGTATGGTTTTTATCATTTTACTGCCATATGTAGGACAACTATTATGTATAATGTTACTATGTAGTAGGTGACATGATAATGTATATCAGTAATTAGTATTGAATTATTTAATGTAATTAGCTATCAGTTGTTATTTAGATTAGTTTAACATGTTTTCAAATTGAAATTCTAAAAACTCTACAGGATACATGTATATGTCATTTTGGGTAAGTAATAAGAGTATTCCATTTATTAGATGATGTTTTGTAGTATTCAAGATACAGAGTATGGTTTGGTATTATGATAACTTTATCATAGGGTAATACTGTTTTTAATTTAATATTTTATTTTATAACAGGAGAAGACGGTCATACTATTGGCATTAAAGACGGTAATTTATAAAAACCTACACCGTCTGACTGTGTGTGCTCTAGATTGGAATGCAGTTGTACAAAAGGCAACTGTAACTCGTATTCAATCGATTACCTCCCTTTGAAAATTGAACAATATTACCTCCCTTTTTAAATTGTTTATGCTTTTCTCCTTTTTGAAGTAAAGGTAATTTGTTTACTTTATATTTGGTGTATCTGTAAAGAATAAGCAATACATTGAGAGTCTGTGGTATGCAGTCTGCTTCATTAAACAAAAATCTTTTTATTTTATTTTCAGAACATTTTGTTAACTTTTCTATGCATAAAATGTTGGGATTCATTTACACTAAATTTGAATATTTTCCCAATCATTGCATCCATATCAAAAGTATTTACCTATACCTTTTAACCAATCAGAATGCTTGTTACAAACAGTTGCCTTTTGTTGTATAGATTTAATGGCATTTATAGATGTGGGACTTACCTTATATTGAATGTTCTAATTTTGCAGTGCAATGTATTTATTTGAATGAAAGCATTGCTGTAGAGAATGTATGGTGTAGTGTTTCAGACAAAAACATAATTGTTTGGTTCGAATATTTGCAAAATGTTTTGTACCAAAAAAATACTTAGAACACCTCAGTAAGTTAGTAAATAACAGAGTTTTCTTAGTCTGCAGTATTAAATTATAATGATCAATTAATTTGCTTTTGATTTAGTTGAAATTTATTTTTTAAAGTAGCATTGCTATGGAAACACATACATTCTTTACAAAATTATTTGTGTGAATTATTTTTCAGATATATTTATAAAAAAATCATCAGATTGCGTGCCTAGCGTGAACTATTTTCATTTCATCTAGATTGAACGCTACATAATGTAGGAAAAAGCATTTTTATATATCTATGTCAATATTATATATATTCATAGCTATTTTAGCCCATTGAGTTTAGTAATTCTTTTATTATACATTTTTACGTTGGTTTTTTGGGCATTATAGAAAAATATGCAAATTAGCTGAATGTAAGTGTCATGTATAATAAAACTGTGTTTCTTATGTAGAAGAAGTGCTAGCCGTAGAAAGGGTATGAGGAAATGAAGCATTTTGCGTGTATATATGATATCGCACCTAAGTTTCCGTCAATAATTAGTGTCATGTTTGTTGTTGTTGTTGTTTTTTAATTGGCCCCTTTAAAATCATCCAATAAAAGATACATGTATGCAAATAAAAAAATATTGAAATGAATTAAAATTACTCAGCATATCTGTCATGTTAAATTTATGGTGACACCCTGTATTTTCAAAATGTTAAATGTCATCTTCTGACACGAGAGTTGTTTGCCTTGTAATACTTTTTTAATGACAAATGAGATTGTCTTCTATGGTGAGAGTAAGTAACAAGAAGTAACAGAGAGGAAGAAATGAATTACCAGAATGAAAGCTTTGAAAGTTATGTATTGAGTGATTAGGTGCATTGAGTGAGTGGGTGATTCTCTTCCAAAATATAATTTCATTGTACCTTTTGTGGTGTCTACTAAATGTTAATTAGTTCTGTTTTTCAAGTGAATAAATATTCTAATTTTGGTCATCAAGGTTTGCAATTTGACCTTATAAAAGCTGCTATTGGGAAAAGTATGTTAATTTATGTTATTCAGTTCTTTTTTAATATAAAATTAATGTTTGTTTGTGATGATGTGTCCTTACTGTTATAGTTATGTGTTTTGTCTATAAAAAATTCTGTGTGTCAATAATTTCTCACAAATATTTCTATAAACATTTTTGGGATGGTTTTTATTATCGTTAAATCTGAGGATTGTGCTTGGAATGTCTGATCTTGTTCCCGTCATTGTTATTCCCAAGGCTAGACCAAAATTGTCCATCATGATGGCTATGATTACAAAACACTTTATGAATGTCAATTATCTGGAGACTTTTAGCTTGAGAGAAGTGGAGAAATCCTTATTTTCTACCAGTTGTCTGCTAGCAGAATGGTGTTCATTAATTATTCACAGAAAATCATTATTGTGTGTAACTCGGTGGTGGTCAGGCATCAGAATATTTATCAGGGTCCTCTTAATTTGTCTGGTAATCATTCTGTCACTTCGTCTTTTTTTGTGTCTGTAAAATCACTTTATCTGAAAGCCTTAATTGGTTTATGCATCTCAAGGAGTTGGAATAATATTGTTTATCAAATGGTCCACACTATTAAATTCAGAAGTATCTTTTAGTATTTTGTTTGTTCCATCGATGCAGTTTTTCTAATTATTGCTCTTTGTTAATTTTGACATCTTCTCATTTATTTCTTTCATCTTATTATTTATCTTTGCTCTCTTATAGATTTCCATGGTAGCAATTTCTGTTTGATTCAATTTTTGCTCTTGTGATTATTCTTTATCTTTATTGTCTAATCATCCAATAGTTTCATGAGCATGAATTATTTTTTTTTTTGCTCCATTATGCTACTTTCTTTTAAAATCAAGAACTTTTTGCTCTTATAGTATTCTTTATCTTCTTTTAGGAGCATTGATTAGTTTATGGATACAATGATTGTCCTCTATTACTCTTTTATACTCCCTTTTGCGACTTTTTCAATTAGTCTTAATTTATTTCCTGACAACTCTGTTTAGTGTGTGGAAATTTGTGGTGTTTCTTTAACATTAAATTTATGGAATGACCTGTCAGTATTGGAACATTCCAGAAAAAGTTCTATTACAAAGTGACATTGTAAGGACTAATTAAACACAAGGGAGTAATTTATTTCCTTCCTTAGAAATGTGACTTGTAATTTATATTACTTTCCCTCTATATACACATAGAAGGACATATGTTAGCTGATACATTGTCATGAACTTTTCCTTAGTAACAAGACACTTGGGAGGTTGAGTGTCTAATGTCCTATTCAGTTTCTTTTCACAGGAGAAGTCAACAACAATATACATGTATACATCTTGACAGTGTGAACCCTTTTTATCACATAAGCGCGATATGACCTTTTTGTGTTGGTGCGCCGTAAAACCCAAACAAACCTTTTTATCACTCACGAATAATAGATTAATCATAAGTATTATGGAAGCTGTTATGTTGCACTAATCAATGTGCTTTTACATCAATATGCTATCACATTGATTAGACCATGCATTTTATTTATGGAGGCAAAAGTGTAGCCACTGCATTTTTGGTCAACAAACATTATGGGGGTTTAAAGCAGTTAAGATTCAAGCACAGAATAATGAATCTCCTAAAAATTTATTTTCTGTAGGCATTTCTTTGTTTATGGCAAAAGTAGTTATAGGCATTTATAAGACTTAAAAATGAAATAATATGAATGATACAGATGATAAAAAATTGTCTGGTCAGTGGTCATGAAACTCATGATAATTGCCAAATAATTGACCACTTTCATAGGACATAGTTAAGTACAACTACAATCCAACCAGCATGTCCTCTAATATCAGGTTTTGCATCCTAGTGGTAATATCTTGAACTGTCCATCATTTCAAATGCTCCTCAGTGTTTCTTTTCTACAATTTGTGCAAAAAATGATTCATATTGAGCATTTAATCTCCTTCATATTTTGTTGTTTTTTCTTTTTTCTTTCTGTAAAGTTAATATATGTATTAACAGATCCATGAATTATCAGAGACACTTATTCTGACAGTACCCCTAGCTGCATGGACATCTTACACACAACTATTGCCACCATGCACATTTGATTTGGCCAAAATAACTAAATGCCTTTGTTATGTGATTAAGCCGGGAAAGGAAACAGCTTTACAATCTAATATAACCCAGGTTTCTTTATAACTACAGTCTTTAATTACTTTTCTTTACTACTTGAGTTTTGCACGAATACTGTCCACTTTCATCAACTATTTTCATGTTGTCAAGGACATATGTACTCCAAGATCAATAAAAAAAACTGAGCTCTTAAAATGTCCGCACATTTCTGTTTTCAGAAAATAATACTTCCTATCAATTGTAACAAAATGCCAGCAGCTTCAGTTCTTCTATAAAAAACTTTCTTTAAAACAATCTAAGGCACCTATAAGAAGTTTCTTAAGCAACATAATTTTCTTAACTTGTCTGAACTCTTGGGATAAAATCTAAGGAGTTAAGTGGTTTGCCTTACGGCAAGACAGCTGCTCTCCTGTTCTAACTGTGTTGCATTATTTGAATTACTTACAGATTTAAAAATAAAATGTATTCTTGGCTATAATTTTACTATCACTTATTTTAAAGAGAAATCGTTTTAGTTTAATGATTCAGCAGCTTTATTCATGTCAAATTTTGACAGATTCTGTGTTAGACAGTAAGTGAACTGTGAACTTCTTCTGCTGAGTTTTGGACAGCTAGACTTATGATTGATGTAAAAACAGTAAACAAAACATAAAAACTCTCAAGCGTTGCCCTGTACAAATGGTGTCTGAATAAACTTGTTAAGTATGCATCGCATGATGTTTGCCATTTTGATTACTAAGTCTTGACACCAAGACACCTGGCACAATAAAGCTTGCTTTGCTCTTTTGATTGACAATTCTGATTTTTTGGGTTGAAAGCTTGGGTTCAAAGGTTAAGTCCTGATCAAGGAACTTTTGAAGAAAGACTAACTGCCAAGATATAGCTGAAAAAATGGTGAAATATGTGGCATCATTGATTGCTTTACTTATTTTCATATCTATATTAAATACCTGTATATTAAACATGTCTAGGATATTCTCAGTAACAAATCTATGTACACATATACTTGTATATGTAATAAAATCTAAAAACCCCTATTTTTATGTTTGTTTTTATCCTGCATGTTGACCCTATGTCTTGCATGTTTGCATGTATGTTTGTCATCAACTATCACACAGGTCTTTAAAACATGATCCTCTAAAATCACAGTATTAATGAATTATTATCTTAAAATCTTTTCATCATGCCAACTTGAAATGGTAGCTAAGGTTTATCTGGTCTTAACTGACCCAGATGCAGAGTTTTCAATGAACAACTAACCCAGCTTACATTAATATGTTTTCTAAAGTTGTCCATTTACTATTCTAATTATGTAGACATCTGAAATCCATAGCATTGACTGGAATCTGAGTTTTTGCTTATAATCCTTCATTGGCCCCTTTTTTGATAGAGGGTGTGTGTTCTGGTATTTGTTCAATATTGGAGTATTGAATATCTTCTGTATTTCTTTACTGTCTTTCTTTGATGTCACTTGACAGTGACAATTGCCCTTGGTCAATTACAAACATCTTAAAATAGCTTAGGCAGAATACTGATCAAACAATTTGGCATCAAATCATGCCTATTTGAAACATGGGCACTATATAGGGCCCTTGTTTGAAATAATTATGATTAGAAGGATAAGTTGTTATTAGCTGATTCTGAATATGGGGTAAACACTTATAAACATGCGTGATAAAACTCAAGTGAGACTCAAATCCATAACTCTTTAATAATTTACATATTAGTTTGATCCACTAAATGGGCAAATACCACATGCAGTAGATTGAGAAGTCTTATGCCATCTCCTCATTAACATCACACGACCTTATGGTTGATGAGACAAGGGAACAATTAAACAATTTAAAGGATGAAATGATGTTTTCAGTTGTCATTCAAAGTCCTCCAAAATACCTAACAAAGCCAATGTAAGCACTTGTATTATATTTCTAGACTATTCTATGTGTTATATATTTCACAGCTATGTGCTCTCACTATGTTAGCATGTTTATATCCACTGTTTGCATGGTCTATGTTTTAAATTTGTCTTTATATACTACGTAAAATAACCTTCAAATTGTTTTTAGGTTTTTATAAGATAAATTCTCAGCCATGTTGTTTTTGTAGAATTCAATATATAAGCCTTATATTGACTGCAGAATCATTGATCAGGAAGTTGAGTTGCAAAATGGTTTTCTGGTAAGAAATCCAGGAAAAAATGTTTATTCTGCAATGCATCTAAACTTGCTATATATAACTGCAGCCGTGGTATAGTATGGCATTTGAACTCCCTTGATTTTAAACTAGCTTTTATAATGACATGTTAAAAGGTCCACTTACCACTCAAAAGATTGTGGATTTCATCCCAGCTTGGACCATAGATACGTATTTGCTGGGTTACTCTTCTTTTAGACCTTTTTGTCATAAAGATATATGTTTTGACATTTACCTTGCATTTACCCAATTCTGATTTTGCTCTTGCTGAGCTTTGTTTAACATTAGGAAGGAGTTGCAAAACTAGCTCGTAAATACTCAGAGACTTGTACCAAAGGACATGGCTGCTCCATCTACTTTCAAAAATTCCCAAGTAGTTGCCAGTGGATGATTAGGAAATGTGAAAACCCTTACAAAAATGAATTTGTAATGATGACAATATAGTGCAAACTTATGTTAATATTTCTTTGATTCTTTTTTCTATTTTATCGTATTGTCTTTCTGTCTGTTCGTTATGTATTATTTCTAAAGATATCCTATCAATATTTAGATCATAATACAAACCCCAATTTCTTGTCTGTTTTTATCAGTTCTGTCCATCTTGCGTCTGTCTATGTTATTTCCTCTGATTTTGGTTATACAAATATTAATGTGCATCCAATGTCTACAAAGATGTTTATCAGACCCAGGGCACCCTACCAAAGTTTGGCCTTTTTTTTTAAATTTCTAGTAATAAAAAATTATGATGTACATTGCATTCAAAGAAAGAAAGATATACATGTACTTACATCTTTGCTATTTATCTAAAATATTTTAAATAAAGGATTTAAAATATCATCAAGTATTCCGCTGACTTCAGGTTGCCATGTTACCTTCAGGATGATACTAGTTGGTCTAAATACAAGGCAAAATGTTGCTCACAATGTCTCTTCTGCAGGTCAAGCTGTTTTGGTTGCGTTAGCCTATTGCTTACCTCACTTACAGATTGCTTATCACGGCTGCTTCATTATTATACATTTTATGTTTTAATTGGACAAAGTTTGGTGAGATTTTTCTGCTTGTCGCTCTGTCACTACATGTAAATCGCTTTGATTTAAATCAGACAATACACTGTGAAACATTTACAAACTACAAAAACACCTAAAAATGGTTTTTGGTACACACAAAGATAACATTGAAAATTGACTACATGTATTTACACCTTAAAAAGTAGTAAATCTTAGACAATGTTGTGGATGAGCTTACTAATCTAGAAGGTCTTGAAGCAGGAAAAACAGGAATTTGTTTCTTTTATTAATAACAAGGAAAAAGTCATCTGGATTGGAGTTGCAAGTTAATATATGCCACAAGTTTCTATTGCCCATTCCTCAACTGAACTGTAAAATGCCTTAGAAAAATCAGTTATAAATGATATCTGAAAACTATTATTTTCATCTCAATTTTTTATATCTTTATTCTGTCAAGTACAGGAGTGCCTTAGAAAGCTGTCTCCTAAATGGATAGATATAAATTTGTAGAGATCTTGTCTCTCAGGATAGCTGAGATTCATTTTAATGTAAAGTATTGATTTAAGACATAGAATAATTCCCTGAAGCAAATAACATCACCGAGACTGCATATTGCAATATAGTTTGAATTACGATAGTTTTTTGCCCCACAATATCTAAGCAATATCACATGGTGTGATTGCCATCACATAGAGAGTTGATGACATATGGGAAACCGTTTTTGGTATAAAATAACTTTGACTCGGCTAGGATAATATTGATTTTGTCGCTGACTTATACGTACAGAATTCTATGCTGACAGAATAAAGGAGAGCATCATGTACATTAGAACCGTCTGTCGATGAAAACAGCAAAACTTTAATTTACTGTCTCAGACAGTCCATTCTCTTGCCAGAATTTTTTTCTTCAGCGATCGATATGTTTACCGCATTAATGGCATTTAATACAAATGGCGTCTGATTAAATTCAACTTTTTCCCCTATTTTGTACCATCATGAACTCTGTACGGCTCAGACACTTTGTATATTATAGCAAATTATTTTGTTAAGGATCGAAATTGATGTAAGTCTGTGTATGGAAGAACTTTTCTCCAATATAAGATAAAAATAGTTCATTTACAATTTGCTGAATTTCTCTGTGAAGATTATTTGCTAAACACAAATACAAAATGGTTTTATACGTCTCTTGCAAGATTGAAGTATTATAATTTTTGGTTTCTACTTCGAATGTTCTTAAAACACATTACTATGATTAATGGCGCCCTCTCACCTTTTGTTGTCTATTTCTAATATGTTTATACCTTTGGTTGGCAAATTATTCATTGAAACATAGGAAGTCAAGCTGAGGTTCTGAATTGATAAATTTCTAAAGATCAATATTGGCCATATGAGAAATGGAGATTTTTGCTTTACTTCTGAGAGCCATCTTGATCTATGTTGCACTCTCCAATTTGCCTTAATTTGACAGCTCTTCTGTCTCGACTCAAGGGACATCACATCTAACAAAATGATTGAACTTTCGTCATGTAATTTTCATGTAAAGTGAGTTTTTGTCATTCCTTTTGCAAGTTATTTCTGTGAAATTTTCTCTGATCTTGGAGAAAGCTTTTAACTTTTGAGGTTTCATGCTCTGGCTTTGGATTGTAAAACAATTGGTGCTTACCATGCATATTGCATATATTAAGTAAGGCTTAGTGTTTACAAGTACATGTAGGTGTTAGTTGGTCTATTTTGTTTTGTTGGTATTTTGACACAAAACATTCAAAAAAGTCTTGCTAAATATAAAGGGATTGGTTAATTACAATTTTCAAAAGTTTTAAATTTCCCATGAATCAGTGCCGACAAATTTAATATCTGTCTTTCTTCTAAAGTCCATTTTTTTCTACAAGCCGGCTTGTTCTTTGTTGAATAAAATAAAACACAGACTGTGCCAAATATTTCTACCTACAAACGTAAACATTTGGTCTAATAATTAGAGTCCTAGTCTAGAATTTCTTCCTTATATGTCAAACTAAATTAAATGTTTTAGTTTTCAAAAAAGAAAATCTCACACTAGTGTCCTGGTTTGTTTGAAGAATAGGATGTAGACTTAAAGTAAAGTGTTCTCATAAAACATTCCCAATTATTGATCCTAGTATACTGGAACTCTTGATTCGAAAATGTTTTATCAGGAAATACATTGAAACTACGTGATAGCATGAAATAAGATACAATGTTCTAGTCTGAAGGCCACTAGTCTTAAAACAACTTAACTTCTACAACTTCTAGTTGAGCCAATTACTGCAGTCTTTGGTATTTTGTTTAAAATTAACAAGAAATGAAAGGTACTTCCCTGAAGAAATTGTTTCAGTATTTGTTGCTAGTTCTTTAACATTCAAGAACATTGAAGAGTCTTTCTCCAGTCAAGTCATACAGTTCTTTGGCAGAGTTCTTGAGAATCAGAACTGACAATTTTTGTTGAACACTAGTTCTAGAATCAGAACCAATCTTGTCCTGTGGTTCAATCAGTAACCACCATTCCTGAAAAAGAATGGTTCTAGAACTTGAATTGTTCTTGGACACTGGCTCAGAAATAACCTGAAATTCATTTGTTCTTGGACACTTAACCAATATTATGCTTTATGTCTAGCTGTAATCCTTAGGATGCAGATTTGGAATTCCTATTGAAAATGTAGGACTATAACTTTCATGTTCCCTAACACTTCATTTATAAGGACCAAAAGTTTAAAATGGAATGTGAAAACATATCAGGAACTACGACAGTGAAAAAGAACCTTCCACACTGTCAAAGCAAACAGTGAGATTTTTCAGATTATAAAGAGAATGCCACAAACAAATAACCAAAACCTAAACCGAACATGCTTTCTGTCTTAAAACAGACAGTTGTAAAATAATTGCCACATTGCCACTGGGGTTTAAACCAGGTTCTAGGATGCACCAACCTCACGCTTATCCCAACAAGTTCATGTACATCCCAACAAGTTCATGTACAAACAAGCAATAACAAATTGTCTTGAGAAAAACGACAATATCGTATGCAAAAGCACACAAACTCGTAAATAACAAAGCTACTGGCATTGCCAGGGTTAAAGGCAAGTTCTTAATGACCTTACAGGGATCAGAGGTCCTGAAGATAAATCATCAAGAATATGGTGACAATAATGAAAGAACCAGGTCAAGCCTTTCTGTTCTTTAGAAACATTTACATGAAAACCTTCATAAATTCTCACATCCCTGTCACCCTTGTACAGCCAAAGAGATAAACATAGTGAACAAACAGTAGAATTGTCAATTGCAAGTCAGGAAATGATGATCACTCTCTTCTTCTACTGAGTTTCTGTAATCCTCTTATAAGATGTAAACTTGAAGTCAGTGGAATGCCTTGGTTATAAAATGCTCACATGGCTTATCCTATAAATAATTTAACTAACTTTCTAACAACAAAATCTATTATACTGTCAATTTTTAAAGCAATTCTTTTCTTGGGAAAGAAAATTATTTTTGTTTGAGATGAATTTTCTTATTAAATCTGTATTTAATTCAATTCCAACAAAAGATCAACAGGCATTTCTTCAAATTATCTTTGTCTATATTAAAGCTCCCAGGGGAATGATAAATTATTTTTCTTGGAAGCTGTTAACTATTTATAACCAATCTAATCTTGGTTTGAAGTGGTTAGATTATGCAAGGAAGTATTGAAATGATTATTGAATTAATTCCTTTTTGGACTGCCATTGAGAAGGAAGGGCTGGAACTAGCTCTTCTGTAGTTTTTATTAACAAACATTGAAGGCCCCAGTTAAGCCTTGCTGTCGGTACCAGCTTTTTTTTGTATTGTCTGTCTGTATGCATAAATCAATGAATTCCAACAGTTAAAAGAAAAGAACATTGCCATTTTCCTTCCATGCTGTACCTCCGTTCCTAAAAATTCTCAACTCTTTATTATGATATTCCAAAGGTACAAACTACTGTAAAACTAATGAAAAGACTTATGATGGGTTGAAATTTTAAAGTGTTATATTTTATGTATCTCTGTACTGGCAGACAATCCATGTACAAACATCAAGTGTGAAACTTACCAAGAATGCGTCGTAGACAATCTAGGACTTGCAAAATGTGTCTGTCCGTTGCCTTGTCAACAGGTGTACACTCCTGTATGTAGCAGCGATGGTAAAACGTACGGCAGTGAGTGTGAACTACGCCGAGAAGCTTGCATGAAAAACGCCAGGATCTATGTTCTTCATAAAGGAACCTGCGGTAATACAAATTTTCTTTATATAATATGAAATATTACATTTAATTCTCTTTGTGTGCATCTTATGTTTAACTTCTTATTATATGTAATATGTGTGTATATTTTTATGTTATTGTAAAATTGTTTAACTTTTAAACTTGATTCTGATTTTATAGAATCATTTTTGTCCATAACTTGTTTTTGTAAAGTTTTGGTCATTTTTATAAGTTATTGATGGTCTTTACCCAATTTCAATTACATTTTAGAAATTACTTTTATAGAAGTATGTTCATTTTCTGTAAGTCTATACTTGTGTTCACAGCTGCAAGCCACATAAATATTTTAAGCTAGCAAGTGGTTTTATGGGCTAAAAAGGATATACATTGTACATGTACATGTACTCATGTTCTATTTTTAAAGTACAATGTAAATGTCTCTTTCATTGACATTTTCAGCTATCCAGTGTATTATTAAGTTTCTAAAATTGTTCTACATTATTGCATTGTACTGCTAAAGTTGTCATTCAATTTAAGAAATTGGCACTCGCTATTTGTGAACGAAAATCTTAAATTTTACAATTCACTCAAGGCAAATGTATTTTAGAGCTTCGTATGCATAATTGAATATCCAAATGTTTACGCTGTTCCGAGATATTTGAATATAGAGAAATCCAGCTTGAAAGTTATAAGTTCTCTGGAATGTACTGGAAGAAATTGAAGTCTTAAAATATCCATTTTGTTTATAGCTACCTAAATTTTTAAAGGCAAAATGTTACCAGCAGAATATGTCTTGTTCTGGAATGTAACAAAAATATACAAAATGTATAAAGATTTCTATGAATCTGTTAATGGCTAGTTTATTTTATCATGATTGTTACTAATAATGTCTCCACATTCAAGCATGGTAAATTGAGTTGTTACAGTACTTATTTTGAGTGATTTTTCTTCCTGGAAGTAGGGTGGAAGTTAGACCTTTTTAAAATGGAATATTTTGACTAAAATTCACAAAATCATGACCAAAATTTCGCAATTTATTGCAGAAGAGTTTTATCTAATGTAATAGCACCTATGCAATGTCTTGTTTTCTGTTAGTGACAGGGTCATAAACAAACGTGTTTCAGCAAGTTCTTTAAATGAGAATGAAACGTTTAAAAGACATGGGTCCAGGAATGTCAAGCATCTTACGCCCAATTTTAGTCGTAAATCCTTCTATATTGTATTGTTAAATTATCGTAAGAATTTTTGTATATATGCTGCCATGGTTTTTAGAAGATAAGGACACACTTTTTGAAACATTTTTGCTAATCATCCAACAAATGTTTTTTACTATTTTGATGAACCAAAGCGCAAAAGTTTATGTAAAGAAAGGCATGGTTGGTTGTGAATAATCAGAATTTAAAAAAACTGACTTTTTGCACCAATTCCATGGAATCCCTGGCTAATCTGACATTAATTCCATGGAAATTATGGATATTATATTCATGGTATGTAGCTTACATTCCAGACTAAATGTGGCGTATGGTAAGTTAAGGAAGACAAACTAATGTTAGTAAAGAAGATTTAAGAAAGAGATATGACATTGTGGCATCAATATGACTACAATATTGTTTATGATACAAAGTAAAGTAGTGTAGTCTTATTTGGCTGTATTGTAAATCATGATTACTGACTTTAGAACTGTCTGTTATATATTATATGATAGTAAATATATGAGAGATAGTTGTGTCTCGATCTTTATATTTCATACAATCATAATTGATTGATGTCCTACATCCTTGTATTAACTGTGATAGATTGAAAGATATTATCTATAGTACAGAAACTACTATGGAGAGTCTAAAGTGTGTGTGATGTTCTAGGGGAGATAGGACTCGTTGGATTATGTTTACAAAATGGGAGAGGAGAAAGAGACATAGACAGGGAGACAGAGACAGCATAAAAAATTATGCTAAATATAAAGGCAACCACTCAATGTTTTGCTATCCATTTGTGGTATAGACAACAAGATACATGTGACTCTGCAAGTTATTTTTATGTGAGTAATTTATTTTAAAGACATGTTTTTTACAAGTACATGTTGTATACGTTTTTTAAGACTTTCCCTTGTTGTACCTTAATGGTTGTCACAATTTTGGAAAACAAACACTGTAAATTCACATAAAGAAAGACAGTTAGTTTAAAAAAACAACTAAAATAATTACTGACTTTTTGCACCAAATTCCATAGAGGTCCTTGCAAATCTGACACTAATTTCATGTAAAATATGGATATTTTAAGTCCATGTTAAGTAACTTACCTTCCAGACTAAATATGGCATATTGTAAGTTAGGAAGACAAACTAATGTTAGTAAAGAAGATTTGAGAAAGAGATATGACATTGTGGCATCAAACTGACAAGATATTGTTCATGATAATAAGTAAAGTAGTGTAGTCTTATTTGGCTGTATTGTAAATCATGATTACTGACTATAGAACTGTCTGTTATATATTATATGATAGTAAATATATAAGAGATTATTGTGTGTCTCGATTTTTATATTTCATACAATCATAATTGATTGATGTTCAACATCCTTGTATTAACTGTGATAGATTGAGAGATGTCATCTTTAATACAGAAACTAATATGGAGAGTCTTAAGTGTGAATAATGTTTGTAGGGAAGACAGCACATATTATACTTTTTAGGATTGTATTTATAAGATGAAGGGAGGGAATGGACAGAGAGAGAAAAATGAATCTAAAAAAGGCTTAATATAAAGGCAACCATTTAATGTTTTGTTTTCTATTTGTGATAGAGACAAAAAATTACATGTGTTACTGCAAGCACTTTTTATTAGAGTAATTGATTTTAAAGACATGGTTTTAAGTAAACGAATGTACCGGTACATTTTGTTAAATAGTTTTTTTATTGTACCACAATGTTTTTTACAATTTTGGAGAACCAGCCAAAAAAAAATATATAAAGATAAACAGGATTTTAAAAACAACTAAAACACTGATTCCATGTGAAAAATTCCATAGAATCCCTAGCAAATCTGACTCTAATTCTGTGAAAACTATGGTTATTTTATGTTCATGGTATGTAGCTTACCTAAGTTACCTACCAGACCAAATGTGGCATATTGTAAGTCAGGAAGACAAACTAATGTTAGTAAAGAAGATTTGAGAAAGAGATATGACATTGTGGCATCAATCTGACAAAATATTGTTTATGATACAAAGTAAAGTAGTGTAGTCTTATTTGGCTTATTGTAAATCATGATTACTGACTTTAGAACTGTCTGTTATATATTATATGATAGTAAATATATAAGAGATTCTTGTGTGTCTCGATTTTTATATTTCATACAATCATAATTGATTGATGTCCAACATCCTTTTATAAACTGTGATAGATTGAAAGATATTATCTATAGTACAGAAACTACTATGGAGAGTTTAAAGTGTGTGTGATGTTCTAGGGGAGATAGGACTTGTTGCATCATGTTTACAAAATTGGGGAGGGAGAGAGACAGAAACAGGGAGACAAAGACATAGTAAAAAATATGCTAAATATAAAGGCAACCACTCAATGTTTTGCTATCCATTTGTGGTATAGACAACAAGATACATGTGACTCTGCAAGTTTTTTTATGTGAGTAATTTATTTCAAAGACATGTTTTTTTACAAGTACATGTTGTATACGTTTTGTAAGACTTTTCCTTGTTGTACCTTAATGGTTGTCACAATTTTGGAAAACAAACCCTGTAAATTCACATATAGAAAGACAGTTAGTTTAAAAAAAAACTATAAAAAAATCACTGACTTTTTGCACCAAATTCCATAGAGTTCCTTGCAATTCTGACACTAATTTCATAAAAATATGGATATTTTGAGTCCATGTTTAGTAACTTACCTTCCAGACTTAATGTGGCATATTGTAAGTTAAGGAAGACAAACTAATGTTAGTAAACAAGATAATAAAAAGAGATATGACATTGTGGCATCAATCTGACAAGATATTGTTTATGATACTAAGTAAAGTAGTGTAGTCTTATATTGACTGTATTGTAAATCATGATTACTGACTTTAGAACTGTCTGTTATATATTATATGATAGTAAATATATAAGAGATTGTTGTGTGTCTCGATCTTTATATTTCATACAATCATAATTGATTGATGTCCTACATCCTTCTATTAACTGTGATATATTGAAAGATATCATCTATAGTACAGAAACTACTATGGAGAGTCTAAAGTGTGTGTGATGTTCTAGGGAAGATAGGACTTGTTGCATCATGTTTACAAAATTGGGGAGGGAGAGAGACAGAGACAGGAAGACAGAGACTAAAAAATATGTGTAAAAAAATATGCTGAATATAAAGGCAACCACTCAATGTTTTGCTATCCATTTGTGGTAGAGACAACAAGATACATGTGATTCTGCAAGTTATTTTTATGTGAGTAATTTTTTTTAAAGACATGATTTTTACAAGTACATGTTGTATACGTTTTTTAAGACTTTTCCTTGTTGTACCTTAATGGTTTTCACAATTTTGGAAAACAAACACTGTAAATTCACATATAGAAAGACAGTTAGTTTAAAAAAACAACTAAAATAATTACTGACTTTTTGCACCAAATTACATAGAATTTCCTTGCAAATCTGACACTAATTTCATGTAAAATATGGATATTTTAAGTCCATGTTTAATAACTTACCTTCCAGACTAAATATAGCATATTGTAAGTTAAGGAAGACAAACTAATGTTACTATAGTTGATTAAAGAAGAGATATAACATTGTGGCATCAATCTGACAAGATATTGTTTATGATACAAAGTAAAGTAGTGTAGTCTTATATTGGCTGTATTGTTAATCATGATTACTAACTATAGAACTGTCTGTTATATATTATATGATAGTAAATATATAAGAGATTATTGTGTGTCTCGATCTGTACGTTTCATACAATCATAATTGATTGATGTCCAACATCCTTGTTTTAACTGTGATAGATTGAGAGATGTCATCTTTAATACAGGAACTAATATCGAGAGTCTAAAGTGTGTATGATGTTTTCGGGTAGACAAGAGGTGTTGGATCATGTTTTCAAGATGGAAAAGTGGAGGGCAGGAAGGAAGGAGGGAGAGAGAGACAGGGTGATGAGCACTGACTTCTTATTATAGTATTGTTATTTGTTGAGACACTTATTTTGTTAACTTTTTGGTGTCTTGAATGATTAAATGAAATTTCTTTTACTTTTTTTTTTAATGCCTAATTGAGTTTATGTTATTGTATTACATGTTATTTAAAACTTAGTATGTTTTTCACACACTGCTGTTAATGCTTTGGTTTAATTCAGATGTTTATGAAACATCTCATTTTGGTTCAGATTAACATAGACAAATCAGTAGTCACTGCTGTTTGTGTGAAATTGTAATTATTTGTTCTTATTAGTATCAGTGTTATGTCTGGTTATTATCTGTTTTTGTCTTCTGCAATTCCTGGAAACAGTATCATATTGACAACTGTACGTTTTAACCTTTTGTTTTCAAGTGAAACAAGCTTTTATTAGTGTGATGGGAGCATGTAGAATTGAAATGAAGTGGAGTTTTGCTGCTGTTAAACACAATATCTGGAGACATAATGTCTTGGCTAATCACCATAAACTTTTGTCTTTATTTGTTTTAAAGTTCAGTTAAGTTTTATGGAACTTCTGGGAATAATTTGATGTTGTATTACAGAATCTACCATGTATGAACAAAAATACAAAATATATGTTGCCTAGACTACCAAGTCTTGTTTTCCTTTTATGGAATTAGCCAATTTCAGTGTTTTCACTGCCAGGAATGAATTTATTTTTCAAGTGAATGTTTTGGAATCTATACTGGTTAAATTTGCATTGAATAGTTTGAAGTGGCTGTTGTCAGTGTCTCACTTCTGTTTCTTGATAGGTATTTAAATGTTAGTTGAAATAGTTATGCTGCAGCTTTTATAAATGGGGCTGACGAGATAAATGTGGGTAGAAAAAATCCTTAATATTTCAAATGCGATTATAAAAACCTTTTTAAAAACTTTAAATGAAAGCAATACTTGCAACCTTAATGGATTTTATTCAATGTGTTGAAAATGTTTACTTCATGTATCAAAAGTAATTCATAAAGTTGAACACGGTAAAAAGTTGAATAAAGCTCCTTGTCAGGCCTCGTAGTTGAAAAACTGCTATATTGGCTTGTCTTGTTTGAAGGGTTTTCCACAGTTTCTGTTTGCTCCTAAGGATGCAATATTTGTGGACTCTGGCTAGAACTTAACCAGAAGTTAAATGTGTAGTAGACATTGATCTTAACAAGTCCTCTGTCTGCTGTTCTTCTTTTATCATCCCCCTTGCCCTTGTCAACCTCACTTAGGACAGACTACAGAAGATTTGGGTATACTAACACCCTTTACAGCAAATTTGAATTTTAAGTGATGTCCATTGTCCAATCCAGTAAAATAGATTGATGTTTAATTCTTGCCAATTTTTACAACATTCCCCCAATATTCCAAAAGATAAACATTGTTTGTTGAAAGAGTTTTTTATAAAACACTGAGCAAAACAATTTATTGACAATGTAGGACAAATCTGTTTGACAATTATTACACTTAATCACTTCATGTTTTCTGAATTATTTATCTATATGTCTCTTTTGTGAAATATTTATATCATCCATGGTGTGCTATATATATGACCACATTTAATGTAGTTTCATATTATATGAGTACATTAAGCTCTTCAAGCGTCTCTCTGATCCTGATGGTATCTATAATTTATCTAAGCCTTTTAGTGATCCTGATTTATATCGCATGATTTCCTCTGTCTGTGACAGTTACCATTACTGCGATATATTTCTTTCTTTCCCTCGAGGACCTTTTTCCTAACATTTATTTCATCTGCAAATAAATAGAATGCTTTCATCTTTGCTAGATGACTTTTTCTGTAAATGACTTTCCCAACATTTCCGTGGGTTGGGGTAATTTCCATGGATTGGAGGTAATATGTATGGTACAAAACAGATCAGTATGTTGCCATGGCAACTTTAGGTAACTATGTGCGATAATGGAGATAATTTGGTGACCGCTTAAGTAATGAACCCTCTGCTATGTTGTATTTATATAGCAATTTCCTGGTCGGAAATATTACAATAGTATCTTAACTTGGGGTAAAATGTCTCATTTTGTAAGTAGAGAAGTTCATTTCCTTGCAGACACATTTATACTAATACTTATTATTTGGAGCATATCATATTGTCTTTTGTAAGTGATATCAGATGTTGTTTATTGCCATGGAATTAGTTCTAATGTTTTCTCTCAGTGAACTTGAGAGTTTGAAAGTCTGTGAAATTGAGGACAAAAACCTTTGAAATGAAATAATTTTCCATGGCCATTCTCAATCCTACCAATGATTCTGAATCATGTAGGGCGGTAGTCAGTCACTGATGGAAGTATGCTCCTAGTAGTTGGTTAACAGCTAAATCCAGAGATTCAGCCTTTCCAGGAACAGTGAGTAGGTTGACTGACCGCCGTTATCTGACCTGTGCAATGTGTTGCTTTGATGTTTACCCCCCAAAAAAGCAGCTGTCTTAAAAACAGTTTTCAAATATTCTAAGGGAATGGGAAGTATTTTCCCTTTTGTTTTCAAAAAGTAAGGGTATACATCAATTGAGATGTCATAGGTATCTATTGTCATTATCAGCAAATTAAACATACAAAGCTTGTATAGACAACATCTATTACTACTGAAAAGCTGTAACATTGAGAGAATCAAGTAAGATTAAGTGCTCATATTTTTTATAACAATTTGTTTGGATAAAAGCCTTGTTTTATTTCTTTAATTATCAATCACCTACTTAATGAAGGGTCCAATGGTTGTTGGTCTGTTGACCATCTTTTCCACTATTTGTCATGCATACTTCTAGTATTGTTTTTATATTTGAAGATTATTCATGTATCATGATTTGATTCATATGTTGAAAAACTATCTGCTGATTTTGGGATGTGCTCAAATGACTCTTGGTTGTTTACCTTTTGTAAAAGTGAATTGGCTTATTCTAAAAACAGGATTTTCTCCAAGGACTTATGAATGGCACTGTGTTTATGTAAATTTGAAATTGAAATAATTACATTTTCTCCTGATACCAATGCATCTTTTCTTCCTGTTATTAATGTTTTCTTCCTGATATATCTTATAACACCTTTACTACTGAAATTCAGCTGAGGAAGATTGGAGTATCAGGTGTTATGTACTTGAAATGATAAAATATTTTGTCAATTATTTCTGTTGTTTGTATTAATCTACTTTGATCCTATGGGAAATAAATTGTATAATTGTATTATAGGATTGTTTCTAATTGTATGAATTTAATTTAGAAATTTGTTTTTCTCAGAGTCTTGTTTTCAATTCTAAATTTGTTTTCGTTTCCGTATCGTGTTAGGAGTTGGCACTCTCATGGATTATATCAACCTTGTGAATTATTCAGTTTTAATTTTTTATTTTTGTAAAGATGCTAGTGAATTGTAAATCATTTGCATTTTGTTGAATATGTTTTGGAAATAAAGCTGTTTTGGTTGATTTTCAAATGAGCTTATATCTCCTGGGTATTCTACAACATTGATTTATCTGTTATGAATGTTTGTAATATGTTTCAATAGAACATCTGATTTCAAGATTTTCCAATTACTGCATATGAAGCTTTCCAAAAATTCTCTAGTCTGATCTGAATGAATTTTACAGTTTCGGATCCTTCACAAGTTCAGGCCTCAATTTTAAAGGTTGTCCTTTTGCTTCTAAAATCTATACTTTGGCTTGGCAACTGCCAACTACATGTAAAAATTTGGTTCGAGCAAGTAAAATATGGAGCTTGTTGTCCAAATGGGCAACTTAATCGAAATATTGATGTCAAGCCCCGAAGTTTGTTTACAATGATTGGTTCAGCTTTGTTAGCCAGATTTTCACCGAAAAAATTCAGGCGGTCCAGTGTCAGGTGTCATTAACAATTGCGTTTAAGTTTTCAATTTAGCATATATTTCTGCCATTTATTGTCAGATCTTTATGAAACTTCATAAAATGATAACATACCATGTGATGAATAGAGTTAAAAGGTAACCACAACTCTACCTGGCTTAGTTATGGATTATTTCCCTTTGTAATTTTTGCGTTAAAGATTTTAAATCTGGCTTTGATGTGGTTTCCACATTACATTTCTTGTTTTAGACATGGAGTGGTATAGACTAAGGTAGTAAAAATGGCTTTTGGAAGGTTCATTAACTACTCTGTAATAATTTTTTTTGTTATTTTTTAATTATGAATTATGGGAAATCATGGAATAACTATTTAGATTGTTTCATTTGCTGTTTTAGTTATTACTTCACGTACAACCATTGTTACAATATTTCAGATTATTTCTTCATTCCAGTTTAATGGTTAAAGAGTCTTCAAACTTGCAGAAAGTTTTGGTATCCACAGTGCTACTTGCAATTACATTTTTTCCTTATAAGGATTACATGCATTAATGAATTCTCTGTTTTATTTTCAGATGATATGATATTGAAATACCATTTTAATGCACCTTTTCACAAAAACTCTTACAAAAAAGTTGTCATAAGTCAATTTAATAAATCTTGCAGTTCAAAGTCAGAAGGATAATAAACTAAAGTATGATATGATATTTAAAAGATATACAAAATTCTACATACATGTAATTCAGTAATATTTGGAATAAATTGGCCAATAAATGACCATATAATTAATGTTTCCTGTTTTTCGACTTACGATGACTTTAATCGTAAGATTTTTGTGAAACAAGCCACAGACTTGTTACATTTAAACCTTATATAGATGAAACATTCATAAACTTATCTTAGTTGTGTATGATCGATTAATATCAAGTTATTTTTAGCATTGTTTCTGTATTTGCCTCATACTGTTTTGTTAGACATTGTACAGTTAGTTCTACATGCAAAGCCTCTCTCAAGGCTACAAATCTTCTTGTCTGCTTAAGGCAAAATTTGTCTTATTGGGTTTCCTTTATGTCTCATTAAAACATTTTAATTAGTGTTGTAGTTACATTATTGGGGTTTCAGTTATAATGCACAATTTTCTAAATTTATTGTAAAATGCATTAGCTAAACCTTTGAAGAATGCATTAGCTAAACCTTTGAAGAAGAGACATAAAAAATGAGTCTGAAAACATATTAGGAACAGCAACAGTCAAAACATACAGACCTTCTACACAACCAAAAAGGCAAAGAGAGAGATGTTTTTAGATTGTAAAACTTTTGTTATAGAAAGGACACCACAAACAAAAGAAGGAAACAAGAATGAAAAGAGTTAGGAAAATTTATCCTGAAGCATGTTAATATGATTACTCGAAATGAAATCCAATTGTGTACATTGTAGTTTTATTGTCAATGAATGTTTTTTATTGTTATAGGGCTACAATTTGTTAGCTCACAGTCTAGGAGTGGAGCCAACATCAGCTATCTTGCAACAGAAACATTATTTGGAATTGTTGTTCTAAATTAATGCTTGGATTTGGTTTTTTTTCAGATAATGAATGTAAAAAGTGGCTTGTTTTACTGAGACAGTATTGTTAAATTATTTTCAACTGTCAGTGGCCACACAATAACTTTGTTTATTTAAATACTCGGATAGATATTTTTATCAATAGGGAGCACAGAAGAACTGTAGTGAGTATTTAAATCATCAGGGTTAATGTATGTGCCACTGACAGTAGAATGAATAATGATATTTATGATGTTCACTATTTTCAGGCCTAATAATGAAGTTAATATATGATAATATCCATGATTATTTATGATGATAACTAAAAACCTATGCATATTTATGATTATTAATATTTTAATGAAACTTTATAGGGTTCACAGATTTAGGCATAGTTGTTTACTTAAATAGTCATTATAATTTATTTATGATGTTTAAATCTATGGTTTACTCTTTTTTCAGGCATAGTTATGATGGCTACTGTTACATTCGTGAATATTGATGATGCATAATATACTTATGCATATTCATGATGCATATTCTAATTATGCATTTTCTATTAGATTCTATTACAGATGATCAAGGTCAAGGTCCATGTGCTGGTATAAAATGTCAATTTGATGCAGATTGTGTAGCTAGGTATGGCAGAGCTGAATGTGATTGCCCTGTATGTAAAAACCAACCTTTTGATCCAGTAAGTATTTTAGTCTGGCATTAATAGACCTAATCCGGAATTCAAATTTTATGGGTTTTTTTGTCTGTGCACAGCCGCTACACATTATAGCTAAATAGCACAACCTATGGATTAAATCCTATTGTTTTTTGTACACATGTTTCTACTGTAATGGTGAAAGTTTGTTTGTACCAAAGGGGAAAACCCAAATATTTGAATTCTGGATATAGTCTATTGTCGTATACAGGTCAAGGTCATTAAAATTTGCTTCAACTCAAGACATTGTTTGTAAATAGTTTATAAAGAGATATAAAACTGCACTTAAAAGCTTTGATTGGCACAAATAAATATTCTGTTATTTATAAAAATAAATAGTAAGTATTGAGGCAAATGATTCCAACAAAACAAAGTGGTAAAGCAACCAGCATATACAAATATAGGATAACAAAATATTTCATCTAATATCTTTCTTGTTAATTAAGATAATAAAAGAAGTGATTAAATTTAGATAGTTCTTTACCCTTAAAGTACTTGGGTTGAATTTCAAACGAATTAAATGATTTACAAAAAAGGTATCTAAGATTGATTTTGGCAAATTGACATTAAAAAGTAAGGGTAAAAACTGAGTAATCCAACTAGTTGGACCTACCTATTTGAAGTGTATACTAGACAAAATTAAACTGACTATATAAAGTCCCTTATTGCAGAAATATGTAATTTGGCCATTTGTTGACTGTTTTTTCATCAGAATAGAATGATTCAAAGGGAGATTGTTAGATAGATACATGTAGCAAGATGGCCAGGGATATTAACAGGCATGACTGAGTGGTTACAACTTATGGTAATCTTTGGAAAGCAAAAATATGTATCAGTAATGCAGTTAAGTTAAGCTATAAACACCACCTTTGTTACTGCAATATCATGAGATTTTTGACACTTCAAATGCTTAAATCAAGAATAAAATTATCCCTATATTAAGACCATTCTGTTATTAAGACCATTCATTTTGATGGGCCTAATAGTGGAACTTTACTGTATAGGAGACTAGCTGGAAAGCTGGTGAACGTGAGCAACAGCATGAAACCAAGAGTATAGAATGCAATTAATTTTATTATTTGATTATTTATAAGGTTATAAATAGACAAATGATACAGACTTATTGATTGTTGAACGTTATTGATTACTGAGACTTATTGTTGTTGCAGGTTTGTGGAGTTAATGGGGTTGTATATGAGAATGATTGTGAAAGAAGAAAAGAAAATTGTGAACAACAGAAAAATGTACAAGTTGAACATAGAGGAATGTGTAGTAAGTATTCTTATACAGTGGAAGGGATAAAGGTTCAAAAACTATCCTTGGCGGTTAAAATACCCTTCCATAGAAATTTGACAGTTATGTCCATTTCCCTCTATTTATAAGGTGTATGGAGAAGTTGCTGGCCTTGTGGAAAGGTAGGTGAGTACTGGTTATAAACAAGGGTCCAGGAAAGCAGGGTTAGATGCGCTGACCATTGTAAGATAACTTTGTGTTGAGATGGCATTAAGCCCAGTAGATAAAAGAAGCAGATGGAGGATACATTTAACATAGACACTCTATTCAAGATTTGAGCTAATGACTTTACTAATTATGCCACATGCCAAATATGGAAGCTCTTGGCCATATCTTTCTTGACAAGAAAATTTTAACATTTTCTGTATTTTAATGACTTTAAACCCTATAGTTTCACTGCTATTATTATATGAAGTATTCTCCCTGTGTGTGAAGGCTATTAAATTATATTTTTCATTGGTAAAATAGAACCTTGTACCAATTGGTTCTTCTAGGAAATCATATGTATACATGTATTACCCTTGAAATAAACGTGTGTTGTTATTTATGGTTAACATGGGAAATTTGGTTTTAGCTGTTTCTCTAGGTGACGTCATATGTAACTATGTCTGTAATTGGTAAAATTCTTTCGGCTTTAATTAGATTTACTGGTCTACATTACTGTATGTTATCATATTTCCTTCGCCAAAATGTTTCTTGGGATCAGAAACACAGACAGACCTTGTATAGTTGTATTGAACTTATATAAATGAGAAATGGTGATGAATGGTGTAAAGTCTAAGAAAGTAATCTATGGTGAAAGAAATGAGTGCATGAAAATATTTAAGCATCAAATCTACTTCTTAGATGAATGCAAAAATGTTTATAAATGGCATAAAATTCATATAAATTACTGAATGAAACTTTGACAGACTGAAATTATTGTACATTGTATTGAAGTTTAAATGAGCAATTAAATTGTTCAGTTATCCTCCATAATAAAAGCTACCCTCAGTTGTTTAAGAGTATTATGGCTCAATGAACTGTAATCTATTTAATGAAATCTTGTTGCCATTTTTGGCAAGTAGCCTCAACTATAATTTTTCTGCAAGGTTTGTTCAAGCTACGCTCTTTTGATCAAACATAATAGTGACCTACTTGTTAAAACTTTTAAATAGTACACTCAAATGGTCCCTAATTTATTCTCAAGTGTGCACCTCACAGCTCTACTTGTATCAGCTCAAAGTGTTGATATAGGATTTTTACTAGTGAACTAAAATGTCATTTTTACTATGTTTTGTATATTTCAGTGTATTGTAAAGATGAATGTAAATTTTATTCAACCTGTGAAAGATCTGATGGTCTATATAGATGTGTCTGTCCTACAGATTGTGTTAAGGTAAAATCTTTATTGCTTTTTATTGCCTTAATAGTAAAATGGCCTTAATAGTGAAACAGCCTTAATAGTGAAATGGCCTTGATAGTGGAACAGCCTTATTTTTTTAATAGTGAAACAGCCATAATAGTGAAATGGCCTTGATAGTGGAACAGCTTTGATAGTGAATCAGCCTTGATAGTGGAACAGCCTTGATAGTAAAACAGCCTTGATAGTGGAACAGCCTTATTTTTTTTAATAGTGAAACAGCCTTAATAGTGAAATGGCCTTGATAGTGAAACAGCCTAAATAGTTAAACAGCCTTGATAGTGAAACAGCCTTGATAGTGAAACAGCCTCAGGGGCAGATCCAGGATTTTTTTTTTAGGGGGGGGGGGGGTCCAAACTTTTCTTGGGGGGGCGTCCGAACTTTTCTAGGGGGATCCATTCCTTGAACCACAACCACATTATGCAATTTTTGCAGAAAAAAAGCAACATTTTGATAATAAAACTACATGTACATAACCATTAAATCTGTGTTAAGCACCGAGAAAAATTGCTTCATGCTACTTAAAAATGACTTACAGGCAAGAAATACAATAATGGACAGGTACATTTTTCAAATTCTAGGGGGGGTCTGGACCTCCCTGACCCCCCTGCTGGGTCTGCCCATGAGCCTTAATAGTGAAACAGCCTTAAAAAATAAAACTTGGATCATGGCTGATCAGCATGTTATTTAAAGTGGGTACATTGTATTTTGTTAGAATTACACCTACAGACAAGAACAATCTACCATACTGTTATGTTGCCACCAATTTTCTAGTTTAATTAAAGTAATGATGACACTCCTCACTCCCTATACAACCCTAGAATATTAGTATTCTCTCTTCCTATTTTGTTGATAATGAACTGTTTTGATGTATGAGTGTAATTTGTCTGAAACAAATATCCTGGAGGGTTCATTTATGATGATTATTAGAATATCACCTACTAAGAAATGAGATAGATGTTAGCTTTGTTCTCATTGTGCAGACGTTTTAATTCAGCGTCTGCTTTTAGTTGGCATCATGTTAGTCGTATTGCATTTTAGACTTCTTTTGCTTTAAGCATAGGCTCCCTGCATGAAAGACCCCCCAAAGTATAAATAAAATATATTCCCCCTGCAGAAAAAATGTTTTTCACTATATACACACACTTATATAATTAAATTGTAATATATATAATTATTAAAACAAAATTAAAATGGGAAAGGCATCCTCAATTTTTTGTTTGTTTAGTTTTCTTTTTTATAAACCTACTGGGTATGTATTATGTCTATATATCAGTAAAAAAAAACTATTTTTGGGAGTAGGGCATATATATATATTTTTGTGTGGACTTTTCCAGTAGGGCAGTTATCAGTCACTTATGGAAGTATGTGCCTTGTAACTGGTCAGCAGCTATATCCACAAACTCCTCACAGTGCTTACGTCACACTTTGCTACTTTAACCACTGCCACCACGTAAATCACGTGACGCTAGTAATACCATCTATTTATAGAATGCCCAAAATATTCACAGTGCTTACGTCACGCTTTGTTATGTTTACAAATTATTAATTAAAACCATTTTTTTTATCTATATGTACTTTGAACATCATAATTTACTACAAGAAGACTCAATTTGTAGAAAATATTGAAATGTAACAGAAAAGATGGGAAAAAAATATTCGGCTCTCTGAGAGACGAATTTACTTGTGGTGGCAGTGGTTATTGATTTAATAAAGGGAAATAACCGCTGCGTGGAGTTTGCTATATCCAGTGATTTAGCCTTTACAGGACTGATGAGTAGGTGGACTGACCACTGTGATATGACATATACAACGTACAATAATAATAAATCTTGTAATGTTTTATTGCTGGTTATTTCAGTCTGGTATGACAGTGTGTGGTACTGATGGAAACAACTATGAAGATGAATGTGCATTGAGAGTAGCTGCATGTAAAAATAAAGTTAACATAATGATAGCTTCACTTGGGGAATGTGGTAAGTAAATGTCAGTTTATTTGCATTCAAATTTTCACTGTGTTGATTGTAGGTAGCTATACAGTCACATTCAAAGGCGTTAACACTTTAGCAAAGAGGTTGTGTGACTCGCCACCACCCAGGTGAACTTGGTTGTATTCTCAGCAAGGGAATTCAGTTTTTATCCTCCTTATTAACTGTATCAATATCAAATGTACATCTAGACACAACCTGGTCTAGACAAGTTAGGTCAGGTGGGCTGCTCCTAGTAAAATGAATAATAATTTGTGTTGACACCAAACAATAAAGATTATAAAAAAAGAATCAAACATATTTCATTTTTTGAATGTCTTAGATAATCAATCCTTCAAAGCTTTGCTTTTATGTCCTTTTACTTATGTATAAAGCAAGGGGTTAATATGGAACTATGGGAAATCTTATCGCAATTGCATTGAAATGGGAATGAAAAATCAAGGGTTACATGTACTTACAAATTTGGGAAAAACTGAGTGATTTCAAAGAATTTCAGAAGATGAAGGTGCTGGTAATGGCCTTTGTTATAATATTATAAGGAAAAAAGCCCTGAATTGTTATTCACTGGTCAATGATTACTATTATTTTTACGTCAGCTGACTGTAATGGTGTCCAGTGTAAATATGGTTCAGATTGTGTCCGCGGAATGTGTGTGTGTCCACAAGTGTGTCCTAAAGTTTATACACCAGTCTGTGGCGATGACGGGAACACGTACGGTAACGAATGTGAGATGAGAATGGAAGCCTGTAGACTTAATAAGGATATCCAGATGAAGAGAAGTGGCGAATGTGACGAGGACATAGACTCTGGGTCTGGAGGTAACGTACATGTACACGTTAAAAAAAAATTGTGATACAAAAATTTTATATTTTATTAGTATTTAAATGCCTTTCTTATATTGATAAAACAAAATTTATTCTGTCACAAACCTGGGTTTCTGTTTTATTTTCTAGAATTAAGATATGTATGGGTAAAAGGATTTTGAAATTGTTATTCTTTACAAATGACACTGCTATAATAATAGTATTTGGTAGATCATCGAATAAGTTTCTATTTTCTATAATATTATATAGTTAAAGAATTTATTTATCAACAAATTCAATATTTGTGATACAAATTGCTGTTTCATTCATAGTTGGTAATTTGTTTGGAATTTTTGTAATTATATGAAAAAGATTAAGATTTAAGTAAATGATGTATACTTCTAAGATAAGTTTGTATGTTTTCAATGTAAACAAAACTTTCAACATAAATTGATGGCATTCTGATTTTTTCTTATTGGTTAAATAAGTAGAAGTATAAAAATAGCGCTTCTTGTTTAAAAAAAGGCGTCTCTTAATGTCTTATATTTAATTCAAAAGGTACAAAATTGGTGGGGGTAGTATTTTCACTGTAATTTCTGTGGATAAATCATATTTTACCCTTTTTCTATCAACTTTCTACTCTTTTTTTATATAAAATAGCTTCATTCAATCATTCTGTATTTTCCCATATGTGGTTTTAGTTCTTCACTATGCTTACATTTTTATTTCTAGTTCAATTTTTATTTGTGGTCACACGAGATCATACTTGCTATCAACACGTCTATGTTTATTACAATACTGTGAAATCATTGTTTTAATGATGGTGAAATCCTGCTTTGCATCCGGGCTTAGGACTGGCATTGGCGGATTTGTTGGTGAAAATATAATAATACAAAAATGTACATAATAATACATAAATCTTGTTTGAATTCTTTTTTTTATTGTACATGTGAATTAATAGGTAAAAAGAAATTAAAATTTGCTTCATAAATTTAGAGTGATTGCTACAGCATAACTTGTTTGACATTTAAGGCTTATAAGAAAAGTGATAAAGAGAATAAATTATTAATTTATCAGTGAAATAATTATAATTATGCAATTATAAAGACATTATTTTAATGATGCTATCCAATCATTTGGAAGAATCCAATCTTCCATGTCGACCTCTGAAATAGTGAGGGACACCTGTCTAAACCATGTGGCATCAGTGAAACATTAATGTCACTATTAATGTAGTGTGTTTCAATCCTCCAATAGTGAGTTATGCTTGTTAGAATGAAATTTTATCTCATTTAAAGGTTTTTTTACACTAAATGTACTTAGTTTTGTGTATGACACAGTTTATATATGCTTTTGTGTGTGGCCCAGAAGCCTTGAATATCACAATAAAGAAATTGTAAGTGACATTCACTATTTTAAAGTGATTTTCGCCATCATTTACAATTATTTGACAGTATTTGTTGTTTCTATTTCTATTATTTGAGATCTGATATTTTGTAACTTTGTTAGTAAAGATATAAATTATATCAATGTTGTACTATATGGTATTATAGACTTACATATCAGTAAATATAACAATAAGACAACAATCAATAGTCTTATACAGGGTGTTTTATGGGTAGGCTACAATGGAGAGACATTGATGGTGACAATGGGATTATAACAAAACAATCAAGAAATAAGACAGTGTTTTGGCTCTGTCTCTTTATTGGATATAATTTATCGATAGCCTTGCCCACTGGTGCCTGTATGAGAGTAATGATCATCGTCACACTTAAGTATTTTATTTCCATGTATCTGAGACATTATTCATGTATGTGGAAGATGAATTAGCGTAGTTTTAAATAATTGACCGTAAAATAAATATTTAAGTATGACTTTAGATACTACATACTAAGGTGTTAGTTTTAAACAAAACAGTTGATTCTATTTTTCCATTTCTCATTTCTTTCTAGAAGCTTTCTGTCAGTAAAGTAGTTATCTCCCCTTTTATGTGAAAGACAAGTCTTTTAGTTACAAACTCTTGCAGTTATAGAAACTTTAATTAGAGCTTTAATTAGTTTTTTAGATAATAGAATTTTTATTTCCTTATATATGTATGTTGACTGATTTTGAATTTTTGTGTTGACTAAATTAACACAAAATATTTTAAAAAATTATCTTCATTTGATATAAAAGATACAATTTTATTAATTAATTCTCTACAGTTTACCTGGTTTACAGTTGCACTTTCTGTCATATGTTACTTCTCTTTAGGACTGCAAATAAATTAAATTAAGGGGCTGATAATTGAAAGTTAATATTCGGCGATATTATACCTTCGTTATTAAAGGACATTCTAAGGGACATTCATCAAAGTCTGTTTTTTCTGTTTTAAACAATACATAAATAAGTACCCGGTAATAAAGAATAAAAATTACCTTTATAATAAAGAAACAAATAAATGAAAGAATGAGAATACTCTATATGTTATACTATAATGTTATATTACATGATTGTATAGAAGGTTCAGGTATGGATTGTGAGGAAAGTCTATGTGAACAATTTGGCGGTACTTGTTATCTGGATATGGAAGGAAATCCTACATGCTCTTGTGACTTTAGCTGTGATGCCATCAGGTAAGTTAATATGTAAAAAATGTAATGTGAGTTTGATTTCTGGGCAGGGCATACTTTCGCGGAGTTCAGTCATGAAATAATTTCTATTGCATTTCTTTACATGGCACATGTACTTGCTTGCCTTCGAGCTAGCTTTATGACCACATGGTAAAGTGTCCTCTTACCACTGGTTCTTAAACATAGAGGGCAATTGTCAGTCACTGACAGAATTATGTGCTTAGTAACTGGTTAACAACAGGACTGGTGATTCCTTTCAATGGAGGTATTAAAAGTGAATGGATTGGAACAAATCTAACTTTAGTTTTTCTAGTGATTAAGTGAGTACACTGGATTTTGAATCTAGAATGACTGGCTAGGTTTCTTTTTTGCAAACCTATGACAATTTTGCCGTATATTATTATTAAATAAATAACTCTATAAAATGATTTCTATATTTTGGCTGCAGACTTTATTAAGAAGTTTTTTGCATGAATTCTTTCACATTTTACTTGTTGACACAAAACATTGTGTTGTTTAAAATATCTTGTAAATGAATAAGTAATAGATACATTAATTTATTATACCCCCGCTTCGAAGAAGAGGGGGGTATACTGTTTTACCCTTGTCCGTGCGTGCGTCCGTCCATTACAAAATTTCCGTCGCAGTTTTCTCAGCAACTATAACATGCAGCAGCCTAATACTTTGCATATTGCTTCATCCCATAGTCCCATGTGGTGTAAAGCGATTTCATGCTCCTTGCTCATCTACTTCCTGTTTGTCGCATATTTTTAGATTTTGGCGGGGGTATCACTAGTGAGCATTAGCTCACAGATTTACTTGTTTTATTAGATCACCAGTATGTGGATCCGATGGTAAAACTTATGGTAATAAATGTGAATTAAAAGCTGCAAGTTGTCAACAACAAACACATATTATAGAACAATCTATGGATAGCTGTGATGGTGGGTTTATTTTGTATTCTATTTTATCTTACTGAGATCTTATGGTGTCTGCTGACTAGATCACATATAATATGCCATTTGTATCAGCATTAATGATTACTATATTAGTGATAGCATCCCCTTTTACTTGTGTTTGGCCTTTATTTGATACCATAATTTGAAACATCTATACTATTAAATTTGCAAGTTTCCTGTTTTGTGGAAAAAACTGCGCAGCTTTGAATAAATCTTTTGTTTGTCGCTGGAGCACCTATATACCGGCATATCAAGTTGACAATTCTTTTTTGACAAAGCCTCTTGATATTTGCAAAAACTGCCAAAAATCAACAAAAATAGTGGGTTTTGTGTGTCTAATAATAGTTCTAGATAAAACTAAAAATAGAGCAAACTCCCCGCAGCGGTTATTTCCCTTTATTGTCATTACCTAAAGCCCGTGCTTGCACAGCTCCCATCTAGTAAATATTAATATTTAAAAGCCCCTCCCAAATTTTTTTAGAAAGTAATGACTTGCATATTTCATGTTCAACAGAAGTTTAAAGTATTAAAGATTTGCCTCAGAGTCTGTATAATAAGCCATTTATCTGCTCCCTCAGTAATACTAATAGTAAATGTGTTTTTTGAAGAAGGAATTAAAATAATGACTAGAATAACTGAAAAGGGTTTAAAGCATGACTGAAAAAAAAAGATGTCAGATAATTTCTGAATGCAACAATTTATGCAGTGATCTCCCCTAGCATATTGAAGTTGTGCCTTTGATAGCAGCTGGACAGTATATATAGTGCGTACAAGTTGACCCCGACCTCACCTTTATGCAAGAATATTCATTACATTGAATACGAATGTAATATTAAATCTCGATAGCAATCGGATTATATCACCGAGGCTCGAATGTAATTTTAACACAGGGATTAATTTTAAAGTACTTTTAAAGCGTACAATGAGTGTTTATAACACATAGACCGGACCAGATGATTATACGATGAGGCTAGCTACCAATTCAAATGGTGTGGGTTTTAGCCCCACAACCACCATCCCCCCATCCATTTTATTATTAATTGTAATCGGAAGGTAAGAACACAAGCTTCCCGTTTAAATCGTGAGTTGTTATACATGTATACTCTATTCATGTCTAATTATATTTTAAATACGTAACAAGCCGAAGTATAGAGTAGGCGTGGTATTGATTTTTGCCGGGATATGTGTAGATGATAATTAGATGTAAATGTGAAAGGTAAGGTCGGGGTCAACTTGTACGCACTATACATGTGCATATATATGTAGAGTTTCATTGAGCTTGTTTTGAGGCTTTGCTTTAGTAACATGTATTTACGAGTAACAATAATACATGAAATTCCAAATAACAAACAAACCACTGTCTTGTTACAGATATGGATGAAATATTATGTGATGGTGCAAATCCTGTGATAAATTCTGCTACCAGGTCACCTTACACATGTGCTGGCGGCCATGATTGTCCTGCTGGTAGCTACTGCCACCTACAGTTTGGAAAATGTTGTCAGGAAGGTAGGTAACTCTTGCACTAGCACACAAATATATCAATATATACATGTATACTGTTTATTTCATTATTTTTTTGCAGAATGAATGGTTTGGAACGCTTTTTAAAGGCATTCACTTGCAGAATTTATTGAAAATATCAAAATTTGCTTTGAATTTATTTATGATCAAAATAAGTTGCTTTTGGCTTGTAAATTTTATGATGCTAGAAAAATTGCTTTGATTCTTGGTTTCTTTTCAACAGCTTGATAAACTTCAATTTTCATACATTATTATTTCCCTTTGTTTTATGCTAATATCTGCATGATTGCGCACAGAAAAGATAAGCTTCACATCGAGGTTTGCCTGCAAGACTGTAGTAACTCGCTCTTTAATGCAATGCACTTACTACAGTTTTGCAGGCAGCCCTAGACACATCTTTTTATAATCAGGTTTTTTAGATAAAAAATCAAAGGCTTGCTCAGAGTAGTATAATGTGCTACCGGTATCTGAGAAATGATTGGATCAACATTTCACCAACATATTTAACCCTTAGCCTGTTGGAATAGATAATAACCTTTATTTACAAACAGCTTGGCTTCAGACCAGATGCTGAGTGTCAGCTTCTGATCAAGTTCCAAGCTATTTTGTCATTTATACTGTATATCTACTAAAGTTTGTGAAAATTGGACAAAATTTAGACTTTGTCAGACAAAGTTTTAAGCAGGCTTGAATAACACTGCATGCAAAAAGTTGATTTCTGCATTTTTTCTGAAAAATGCTTGCAATTAGAGTTAACACTGTGAATATACTTTGAATTTTTTTTCAATTATGAAAAAAAGCTATGGTCGATGCATAATCTCTTCAAACCAATTTAAAATCATGTAGTCCTTGATTAGTAAATAATATGGCTTTTGTTATGTAGCATTGTTTACATATTAGTTGACAAATGCATTCTTCTGAAAAATGCTTGCAATTAGAGTTGATACTGTGAACATACTTGGAAATTATTTTCAATTATGAAGAAAACTATGGTCAATGCACAATTCATTTCAATCCAATTCAATGAAAGGCCATGTAGTTCTTGATAAGTAAAAATAGCTTTTTGCTAATATGTGTCATTTTCACCATGTTAGACTCCTTGCTGTATCTTAAATGTCAATTTCTGGATTTAGCTTAGCTATCGCTAAACAAACTTTTTTTGTATAAATTGTATTTTCAACAAACTGAAAGTGAACGTCTTTAAATCTATAATCATATATTTGTGAATGCTACCTCCGTGTGTATGTGTGTAAATATATATGTATTCAAAGTATTTATGTGTGCTTGTCGTTTTTACGTCTGCCTGTGTTTTTTACGTCTTGTTTTGTGCTATAATCTTGTGTAAAGTCAACATATTAATTGTACATTGTTTTTACAAAATGCTTGTGTTTTTTCATCGATCGTTCACCCTTTTTGTCAAATCACATGAGCTTTTCTGCTAGCATGTTGGTTCGACATAAGCTCATGTTCATTTTGATTAGAAATGTTTTTGGGAAAGGTTGCCTACAGTTTTTAGGCAGCAGTTAAGAATAGTGTTCACTTTAGTGATTAAACTATGAAAATATTTGATTAAGCCTCTGAGATTCTGAGCTTACTACTGACTGTTGACTCAGAAACAATGAATATCTGAGTTGTCTGCAATGAAGAATGAAGCAAAATCAGGCTTACTAATTCTTGGATGAAAAGATTAAAATTTTCCAGATGCTAGTTCAGTGTATGCTACTTTCATGGTATTAAAATCCAATTTTAATTTTAGGTCTAGTCCAAGTAAAATAATTGTTTGGACCTCAATGTGCAGTCTGAGGATTTACTAAAATGCCTTTTTTATCATAATGGTACAATATTGGAGCAATTTTGGAGCCAATGACTTTTTGTTGATAGATTTATTTTTTACCTTTTGTGTTCGAAGCAAAGGGCTTGTACTAGGAGCATATAAGCATTTTTTCTATGTTCAATGTTTCTAGTAATTTGAAAAATCTTTTCATTGTCAAAGTCAATCATCCCAATATGACTTAATTTATCATAAACTTGCACAAAAAATCATGTTGGTAATTTATCCAAATTACATGTGTATTTGCTTCATTTAAATTCATCTGCTAATAGAAATTGCATTTATAAAAATTTTGGTTGAAACTTCACGGTAAAGCTTTTTCCTGTGATCACTGTCATTATGCTTTGTCTTCCATATGTTTCTTTGTGTTTATTTGTGTTCATTGGATTCATTCATTCATTTCCCTCCGACAGTTTTTTGTAAAATAATTTTTTATCCGATATTGATAGATGACCGCATGAAGGCGTGATTTTTTATATATATATGTATATTCTTACCCCTGGCTACAGTTATGTATTATATATTATATATATGAACATTATATACATTATGCAATTATTCTTATATAATCTTTTTTATGTTGAATGCATTTGTATGTTTAACCCAGTTTAACCATGTTTGCTATAACTTGCATGATATTTCTAAATAAAGAGTGTCAAAACCTAAAATAACGAAACTAACCAATTTGAGACCGTTGTCTTGTAGGCATTCTCGCAGTATATTGTACATTATAAGAGTTTTACGTTATTTCCCAATTGTGAATTTATTGTACAGTTTAAGTTTTATGACAAATAATGTTAAGGTTCTGAGTAATTCTATAGTCTAAGAAAAATAGTTCTTGTTCTTGAGTGACCTTTTTGATGATAACATCAATTCCATTTTTCTAGAAAAAACATGGAAACAAAAATTTTGTGTTACAATCATTCAAATATTGTCCAATCTTACTTTTCATATTTTTTACTTCTTTCCATTCTGCCTGTATTATAATTAACTACCTTTGACGTCATGTGATTAAGGTTGCTGAATTCGTATCCTGTAACCATTCATCTAAGAATGGTCATGACTTCATGTACAGATACCAACTATGGATCCTGCATATCACAGTCAGAGATTTCAAGTCTAGTGCAGGTGCATCACAAGAATGATCCTTACATAAATTATCTCCTTTATATGACTTTTGTCTGTACATCGTAGCAAATGGTTGTAAAGCATAAACACCCAATGCCAGCCAAGCATGTCATATGATAAGTTATGAACTTAGGATGTTTTGAGTCTGAGAATTATTGATATCTAGTTGCAAGATCGGTGTATGAGCCAATAAATTGCCAACTTAGCACAAAACGGTGTTAACTTACTCTTTTTGAGTTACTTGAGTTACAATTGTTTTGCGATAAGCCTGCGAAATGCATTATTGAACTTGGGCCAACTATTCATTCCTGGCTTTGTTAATTCTAAATATTAAGACATATTTTGGTAATTTGTTTTTTTTTAGTATGTTAATTTTTCCAACATTAAATGTGTTTAATATACATGTTTCTTTTACTGCTTTACTGTTTTAATATGTTAAACACATGTTCACACTAAATCCTCCTCACCAATTTTTGTCATTCTTTCTTTCTATTTTAATTCTTTCTTCTATTTTTATATCTTTAGACCAAATATTCTTTTTTTGTCTTTTTAACTATTATATCCATTAATTTCTAGCTTTTAATAATTGAGTATGATCTCTTACCATGCTAATATGATGGAAAGGAACACCTTTATAAACTTATGAACTTAAGCCTTTGGTTTTGTTGCAGTGATAAACTTGCTCAAATGTTGAACCCAGCTACTTGGTTTGTTGCTGGGTATTGAAGGTTATAATCTTTCACATACCTTTCCATTAAAATGCAATAATTTTGTTGATTTTTGTCAATGAACAGAAGTTGTTGTCTCCACTTGCAAGGGTCAGCAAGTACTGATAAACCTAAATTGTTCAGGAAAGCAGGATATTTGAGCTGTTCATCATGTATAAACAATAAAAAAGATTTATAAACCACTTGAAATCCTGTTACTAGCAATAATTTTAGCTACAATATCCATTAATGCCCATTCCTAGACTCATTCTAGAATCTTGTTAATACATATTCCATTTACTTTACATGTATCCCGTTTTGTGGCTGTATAAATGATTAAAGATGTTAAGTTTTTGCTTAGGTTGCAATCTGTTGTTTAGATAGGAGTAGACATTGATTTTGAATCCAGATAGAACAATCAACGCTATTATATTTTCAAAAAAACTTCATTATTCTTAACGTAAAACACATTGTCTTCTTGTGCATCAGTTTGAAGTTTCTTTATTGTTCCATTAATTATATCATAAGTATCTTCATAATTTGTTGCCTAGGAAACATTAACAACATTTAGACATTTGCATGTACATAATTATATACTAAATTTAAGTCATTATAAGTACTGGATTTTAAATAAATTTTAGTATTATCTAAGAATTGTTTATGATTGTACCCTGGTTTCAGTACGCATTTAATGTATTCAAAAAGCAAACATGGTTAAATATTGCATCATCTTTAAGTATTTGTGAAGCTAAAGTTGGTTTGCATGCTGTGAATTCATTGAATTATTTTGTTACTAGAAATTTTGTCAGACCACATCATCCATGACTGCACCGAGAGTACTTACGGTTGCTGCGACGACAGATTCACATTCGCTCCAGGACCTGATAAAGCAGGATGCCCAGGTAAAGTGTTTGTTTTGAAGTTTGTTTATTTTTTCTGTTTTTCTTTTCCTTCTAATGAAAAGCCCCCCCCCTTAACTTCAAATCCCTTGGATTAACATATATTACTGGTACATGTTCTATGAATGCTTTACAAAGTATAAATGATTAAGATTAGTTATTAATCATTTGAATTTAAACTGTCATTAATCCATGACAAAATTATCTATAAAATCATATACTCAAAAAAATGGTTATCAATTGATGGATTGCTATCGCTTGTTTTATGTGATAACAAAATTCACTTTCAAGTAGAAGCAATTTTCCAGTTAGAATGACATGCTATGAAGGATTGTCATGTCCTGGGTTTAAGTCTTTTGATAACATTCTTGAGCAAGAAATATTATAATATTCTGAGACAACAGAATTACAATACACAATTAGTCTTTTGCATTCAAGAAATGGAACAATACTTCCCAAGATAGATTGACAGATAGCTTATTTATTAAGACATTGACCTGCTAGTTTACTCAGATGTCAATGTTGCTATCCAAAATATTACTTAAGCCACCTAAACTTTGCTTTTAAACCCACTCTAAAATGAAAATTGCGACCTCTATGTTCACATAGTTTGATACCATGACTAAACTTCATGAAAGTATGCTCCACCTGGTAATAGAACCCACAACCCCACAGTCTACAGATTTAGGGTTGTTGGTTTGATTACCAGACATACTTTCGTTCAGTTTGGTCATAAAATAATTTTTACTGTTAATCTCCCTCCTACCACTGATTCTAAATAATATAGGCAAGTTGTCTATCACTGATGGAAGTATGTGCCTAGTAACTGGTTAACAGCTAAATCCAGATATTAAGCCATTCCAGGAATGGTGTGAAGGTTGACTGACCACTGTGATATGGCATTATATTTATGCATTGTGTTCCCATGGCATTAAACTCAGAGCCTCCCAAAAAAGATACTATTGTATTAATAACTGCTGTTTTTATCTAAACATGGATTTGTTTTTAGGATATCCCAGTTTTGACTTGGGTTTGTTAAACATTATAAATATCTCATGTTGAAAGTAACACTGATATTGATTTGAAGTAACTTATTAAGTCATGCAATCTAAAAAACTGTATGTGAATATAAATTTGTATGACCTCATTTACTAAAATAAGGGGCAAGCATGACCCCTTTTGTTCTAAAGTTAACATTTTATGATTGAAAGTGTTCATGACCTTGATAACTAAAATAAGGGGCAAGCATGACCCCTTTTGATCCCAAGTTAACTTTTTATGATTGAAAGTGTTTATGACCTTGATAACTAAAATAAGGGGCAAGCATGACCCCTTTTGTTCTAACATTAACATTTCATGATTAAAACCATTTAAAAAATCTAATTTCTTTGAACATTAAGTTGCAAACTTTCTTTTTGAAGAACAGCATCTTTGATCTTTGAAATATCTACAGACACTGAAACAGTGTATATCTTTTTATACTGATGTGATGCTGTAAATCCTTTACATTTTGAGTCACCTCTGGTTAATGTATTCTCATATTCAATAACTGTCAGTCATCATTTGCTCACAAGTCTACTGATCTAGTGGTCATAAGTTAAATTTGGTCATTCTTCCTCTTTTCACTGATTTAAATCATATAGGTAGTGTTCAGTCCCTGACAGATTCATGCGCCTTGTAATTAACTGGTTAAAAGCTAAATCCAGACATTTAGCCTTTCCAGGAACCATGAGTAGGTTGAATATCTGCCATGATATGACCTATACAATATGATGCTATGGTTTTAAACTCCAACTAGAAAAAAAAACATACTCAATGGCTTTCATCCATACAAACATTTCATGGTTGTAAGCCATTTATCAGGTTCATAGAGAAAGCTGGCATAGTGAAACGGTTACTCCTACCTGGTGGGTTATACCTTCCATGACAGTTTGACAATAATGTATTTATTTCCTACCATTTCCCATAAGGAACCATATATGGAAAAGTTTCTGGTCTTACGGAAAGGTATATGAGAACTGGTTATAGACAAGGGCCCAGGAAAGCTAGGTTATATGTGCTGGCATCTGTAAAATAACCTTAATTGTGTTGATACGGCGTTAAAAAATTGAGTTATAGAAAATAAACTTTTAGGACATCTTTTTGCTCATATTACTTTTTATCACTTTGACAACATGTATTGAGTTTACCTCAATAGAATACCATAATGTTCTTGTATTTTCATGATTTTGCTGCTGTCTAACACAAGTGTGACGATGTTGGTAAAATAAATCGAGTATTGCATGTAATTATTGGAAAAAAAATTGCACCCTTTTTTATATTCAGCACTTGATGTTGTGATTTTATATTTTTAGTTGCCTAGTATCGATTTTGTGCATGATTTTGGTTGCCTAGCATACTGTTGTTTTCCTTTAAAATATTGCTTGATGATTGTTTTAAAATTACTGTTTGTAGAATGTTTTGAATTAAAATGATAAAGCATTTTTGATTTCCATATCTTTGTAACTTTTAGTATGTCTTTGTGATCTTTAATTGACATAAAATTTCTATACTATATATGATCTTGACCTTTATCTGACATTGCTAATCTGTGACCTTGAACTTAATCCTTCATTATCTTTACATGTTTAACTTTATGACTTTGACTTTATATCTTTTTTGTAACCTTGACCTAATTCTGTGACCTTCTCTTAATTTTGTGACCTTCACTTAACTCTGTGACCTTCATTTAACTCAGCGATCTGACATTCAGATTTTTTATCATGGCATACATTTCTATATAGCTGGTCATTATGGTGACTAGTTGCTACTATTTTTATTTGAAATTTATTTATGTAAACTTGAATAATGTCCTTGACCTTAACCTTTTTGACCTTTACAGTGACCTTGAAATTATTTTTTTATGACGTATACATTAAAATGTTAAATATTTTTGGATAGATTATATCTTTAAATATTTTTATAGTTTTCTATCCTGTTGTAGATCAATTAAATATAATATGTAATTCACTATTTATTCTTAAGCTGTGAAATATAGCTTTCCATGAAAAACAAAATGTTTTTAAATTGACTTTAGTGATTTATCTAGTATATTGAATAATATTAGGTATCGTTAAATATTGTCAATTTCACATACATTAACCCCACTGATTTAATCACTTGACTACAGTATTTTTGTACTTACAACTAATTAAAATCTGTGAGGTTAATGTTTGCGCCACTGACATTCGAAGGATTTTTAAACAATATGGTACAGGTTGTATTCTAGGTCATGCATGTTTTTGTACTTTAAACAATGGACTTTTCCATTACATAGGTGAATAAGCTAATACATGAACAGCATTTTAATGAATTAAACATACCACTTTGATATTAAACCTTTATTTTAAATAGTGTATATGCACATTATAAATTCTATATAATTATGTTTTTATAAATAAGTGTAAACTAACTAAACTATAAATTTGTAAAAATAATTCACCCCTAAATATTATTGTGTAATGAACGGGCAATGTTTGTATACGCAATATTTACGTGGACGACCTGTATATTGATTATGTTTGTTGTTGTTTTCATAAACATGCTAGACAAATATATTTGTTTCAGTACAATATGAGTATAACATAGAAGTTAAAACCTTAATATTGATGAAATAACAAAAAATGTAGCTTTTAGTCTTAGAAGTGTTAAGTATAAATGCTTACTAAAATATAGTGAAGCATATTTTATTAAATATAGAGTTGTTTTTCCAGGAAGATCTAGTATACAGTATCTTAATTCTGATCCTATCTACATTAGTCTTATCTACATCAAATATGATTTTTTGTTAAGTTTGTACTGTTTCACTAAATGTGGAACATTTTAAATGAAAATTTTAAACATGTTGCATAAGAATTATCAAAAACTGTTGCAGTCTTTTTCCTAACAATGGCCCGAAACTCTCCAAACTGTCACATGCAATTATCAAAACTGTCACATGAAATTATTAAAAACTTTCATACGAAAATATTAGAAATTGACAAATGAAACTATTCAAAACTGGCACATGAAATTCTTCAAAACTGTCACATGAAATTATTCAAAACTGTCACATGAAATTATTCAAAACTGTCACATGAAATTCTTCAAATTGTCACATGAAATTATTCAAAACTGTCATTAGAAATTAAAAGAGATTATAATTGATTATCAATCGTTTCAGTAAAAGTGGGAGACAATTGATTATGAAGTTTTATAATTGATTATTGCTACTGTTTTAATTAATTAATATTTCCAAAGAAAAAACAGTTCATCGGGATAAAACCCTTACTAATTAAACCATGATTTTTCTACTACTTTGTTTTTGTAAATCATTGAGATCTGTGTCGATATTTTTGATCAGCAATATGCTTGGAATTCGCAACTATTGGCAAATATATAGCCCCATTTCTATACTACATTGATATGAAAAATGTCCCAAAATTTTTATTATTAAATGTAAACAACCACCAAACCACTAATTATAGGTTGATTATGTATGATTTAATATTCTATTGCATGAAACAAAGTCACTTAAACCATTGCAACTTAATGTCATATATTTTTCGAAAATCCTGAATAAAAACTCTGAGTAAATGTTTCGATTATATAATCAATGATTGATCGAAAACAGTCGTCCAATTATTTCCTATGATCGATTATCATTTTTTTCGGATTATGAAACCCTAGTCCCAACCAACTCAGATGATTTTTTCTGATTTTATCAAGTATAAAGATTAAAGTTCTCAATTTGTGTAGTTCTGTAGACTTATGACCAGAAAGTTTGGCACAGACATCTAAGACAGCCATTGGAGAAACTAGAAACAAGATTTCTGAAAAATACCATCCATGTTTTGTATGTAATTTGGCCATACAAAGAAATCGAATCAAGCTCTGATAGAATCTAGCATTGATTGATAGATTGTCATGAACTATTGTTCTATATAAAATGATGAATGATCCTCATGGGTATATTCAAGTCCTTTGTTTGTTGAGCTTATCTCAATGACAGAAGAGTTATTGCTCCTTATTTGATCTTTTCCGGTTAAAATATGCCAGATTTGTCTAAATTATTTTGCATTTATAAAGGACATGTTTGACTTACAAACCATTGTAATTTAACCTATTTAATCACGTCTATTTTGAATTATACAGGACATTCAGATGATAAGTCTTACAATTTTACCAATTTACTTGTCCATCTAAGATACATATATTTCATCTGAAAGCAAATGCATTTAGACATGGTCTATTAATTTATATTGGTTCCTACAGTCTAGGAAATTAAGATATGAAAGTGGTTGCCCAAACAGGTCAATTTAGCAACAAGCACTATCTCCTGCTTGTAGACTTGGTTACCTGAACTAAAAGAACTAAGAAGTGGTTGTCCCGGGCAACCTAACACTCACAAATTTTGTAGACTGCTCCTACATGCAACGTAAAAGGCATCTTCATGACCTCATCGATTATGCAGAAGCTGCATTAGGGTGGTCTCATGGCAGTTCATTCATAAAAATTCTTTGCAGCTATACAAGGTGGTATAACATTTATCTTATATCTAAATAAACGACTGATCAATAAAATCAATCAATATGATAAATCTATCAATATAATAAATAAATCAATATTGTCAATCAAAACAATAAATCAATAAAATTTATCAATAAGATTGAACTATAAAATCAACATAATCAATACATGTAAATCAATATAATCAATAACTCAATATTATCAATCAATACAATTTATCAATCAATCAATATAATCAAAATGATTAATCAATATAATAAACCTATATAAAATCAATATAATCAATTAATCAATCAATCAATCCATCCATCAATCAATGTAAGTAATCAATATAATCAACAATAAAAGTAACAATATAAATAACCAATATAATAATAAACAAGACCTTAGCAATGATATAAGTTAAAGTCAAAGAAATAATAAAAAATGTCAACCATAAATAAACTTGTATATAATTTTACAGATATTTGTCAGTGTCATACAGTGGGATCCTTAGATACAACATGTAACCCTAACAACAAACAATGTACATGTAAACCAGGTGTTGGAGGTCAACATTGTGAACGTTGTCTCCCTGGTTACTGGGGCTTACATTTGATACCACAGCAACAAAAAGATAAAGGATGTAGGGGTAAGTAATGATGGATGTTATTATGAATTATGACTCTCATATATAACCGAGGCTAAATATGGGTTTCACTGATGGAGTTTGACCAGATTTTATGCAAAATCCAATGCAGCAAATCTTATCAAGAGCATTCAATGCAGATTTATGTTCTTGTGAAACAACCTGTAATGTTTTAAAACGCTGGTTTACGCTGCCCGTAATAGCTTGTTGATTTTTGCCTCTATTTAGTTATTATTAAATTATACAATAATATTTCTTTACTTTTGTTCAATGATAATTATGTAGAACAAAATTCTACAATTATAACTTTCTGAAACATTATGGTTAGCACCATGGTTGGCAAGACAAGTTTCCTTCCAAGAATTTTTGTTGTGAACTGTAGGGCTCATGGGAAACAGAGCATTGGGTAGTGTTGTTTATTAATTAACAAACATAAAGTAACACTCTTATTAATCAAATTTTGCGGTAATTGATACAGACTGGCTCAGTTTTGTTCATAAGAACCAATGCAAATTGTTGAAACAATTGATTGTTAACTCTGGGCGGTGCCTTGAAATACAGGCACCATCCAGAACTTCATACTATACTTGTGCCAAAAATTTATAGTCGGTGGATAACAAAACTGTTTTAACATTTTTATCGTGTAGATGCTCATATGAAGTACCTAGTTCTACACAAGTATTACAAAATCCTGCATGACCCAATTAGGTTAAAATGTTTTTTGGTTTTAATTTCAGCATGTCAATGTCATCCTATTGGTTCGAGTCGTGAGGACTGTAATCAGAATACAGGTCGATGTGAATGTCGTCCTGGCTTTGATGGCCATAAATGTCAACGTTGTAAGGAGACAGGAGAATCTGCTGACAAACTAGGGTGTGCTGGTGGTAGGTATAATGTTTGAACCCCACTTTGTTTGTAGATGGAGCCCTTTTTTCAAAGTTTTAAGCATTTTGAATTTGAGTTAATTTTAAGTGAAGAAATTGCATTTTCTTTTGTGATAAAGGGTGATGAGAGTGGTTTTTTTTTCTTTTGTTTGCTGTGATACCTGTAGGTAGATTCTGGATTTTTCGACGGTTCTTCCCTTAGAATTTGTATTTAATTTTGATAAAGTTGCCTCCCTTATATGCTAAAAGTATTAATAAGAGTTTGTTCCCTTTAAGAGCTGGTAGAATTTGATAAGTCTTCAGATATTGCAAATTCCTTTATGTGTTTACCTTGTATTATGAGTTCCCTATTAAAGGAGAATAAATTCTCCTATGTATTGTTCTTGGTGGGATTTATTTTCTTGGAGTTTTAAAAGAGTAATCTCCCTTTGCTACTATATAAATATATAATAAGGTTCTTTCTAAAATGAAAGAATTACATAAATTGTTCCCCTTGTTTCAATTATTTGATGGACATTTCAAAACACCTTGGCCATTCATTGAATGATAACCTCGGAAGGCTTTGTGGGGGTGGTCCACCAAGAATATCGAGCTTTTGCTTTTCGGGGGGAAAGCACTTGCAAAGCATGTACTGGTTATGCAAAATAGTTTTTGTTGTGACCATACAAGGCTTTGAAAAACATGTTAGCATTTTATATAGGTGACTATAGTAATATGTAATATATATATAATATGTACATATTGTTTTGGGTTATCATGGAATCCAGTATTTAAAATTTATGGACTAAAATCAAAACATTATTCATTGCCTAAACGGTTACAATTGTATTTGAATTTCATGTATATTGTTATGGCTTGATTGTTTCAATACTTTCAGAGAGTAAGTTGTATTAAGTGATGAAGTTTTTAAAAAAGTATGAATATTCAAATGTTTTGAACATAAGTCAAGATCAATGAATAAATATTGTCAAAAAACTGATTATTTCAAAACTTGACTATTTGATTTATAGTATAATCAAGTATCCTCCATATATGGAAAAGTTGTTCAGTCTTGGTGAAGGGTATTTTCCTACCCGAAGGTTATCAAGATTCTTGATCTAATAGATCTCTTGCTAAGAGAATGTTAAGGGTTAAGTGTGTGAAGAACACATGTGAGTAGTAAACAGTGAATGAGCTGGCTTTCATAAAGGGCTCTACATTAAAGGTTGTCCCATTGCCTCTGATGACCTGTACTTGTGTTGAAGCAACATGTTAACTGCTATATAACATTTGGTTTTGGCAAGTTGAATATGTAGCTATCTGGGCAATGTGATTTTGAATTATTCTTGAGTCCTTTAGATGAATAGCTTTTGATAGACACTGTTACTAAAGTCATCAGAATATGCAAAATGATTGCACTTAGAAATGATTATTTTAAGTCTAGTTGCAATTTAGTTAGATTAATATAGAGAATGAAGAATGTTTACACTATTATATAGAACTTATAGATGCAATGTTTTGTTACCTACAAGACTTAGTCAGGATTAAAATATATATTGTTGTTTGTTTTGAGTTCTTGCTAACTTGCGTGCAGGAGTATATTTGAGTATAAGCATAAAATTGCACTATACAATCATTTCCACCAATCAGCTCACTAGACGTTATGCTTTCCACTGTTGATTTCAATGAAATGCTGTGTGACATAAGCTTGCTACATGTTTACATGTATTTGTTTGCCTGTACTGTACGAAAATAAATTATTGAAAAATTAAAATACACTTTATTATGTTTGATAAGGGAGATAATCAGTGTGTTCTTTAATTGATTAATCGACTTTTTATTGTGCCTTGCTTTTACCTGTAAGCAAGTCTCTGCTTTTATTTTTGTGTGTTTATATTTGTATTAAGTTGAAATAAAATTTTATACATAATTTACTTAGTGCAGCTTTTCATTGGCAGAAATGTCTTGCCTTATTTTGGATTTCAATATGAAGAGCCTGCTAATTGCACTTGGACAGTTAACTCTCAGAATTTGTTCTGTCATTTACAAAAATAAACATGCTAGTTTTGTACGACTACATGTTAGAATTGTACTTCTGTTTTCTGATCAAATATAAGTTTCAATACCTTTCATTATAAAATGGGTTTGTAGTGTGAAATTTACTGGATTTTTTCCTTTGAAGAAAGTGAGGAACGTCTTGTTTTTAGTTCAGTTTAAAACAGGGCTTATCCCTGCAATGTTGCATGCTGGCATAGCTGACTGATAGTGTGTCATTTTTCACACTTTCTGGTAACATTGCAGTGGGTTAATGTTCCTGCAGTTATAAAAGAAGAATTAAAAATCTATTCTCAGTTTTAACTTTAAAAACTTAGTTACATTGTATGTATAGCAAATAATCAACACTGTTTGAGTTTTTTGTGCATTATGGTAACTGTATCCCACTATACCTAACCTATCTCTTTTATGAAGAGAAAAAAACCTATACCATACTGTAATAAATTATAATTTTGAAATAACTTTAGTGGCACCATGTGACATTTGTGCATTTTTTTGTTTCTACATATCTGTTGTTATTGTTGTTGTTGTTGTGTTGTCTGTGTTGTCATAGTGATTGTGTCTTCCCTATTTGTAACAACAAAAATCATATAAAAGCACACACCTTCATCAGTGATTCTCCTAGTAGTGGAAGGTCCAGTAAAATTTTTGCAATTTTGCAATTGCAGGGTGAGGGGAGGTAACTCAAGTTTCTGAGTTCCTGTTTTTTATTTGCCCATAATACATTCATATAAGCATTGTTCTTTGGAAAAAAAATGTTATTGGACTTATCACACTTAATTTTTTACAATTTTTCTCATTATCAATAAACTAATAGGCTATGAATAGTTTCATTGTTGATGTCCTTTAAGTATTACATGTACAAGAAGCATAAAATGAATGCGTGCAATTTTATTGAGTTATTTCTGTTACAAAGAAGAACTTACAACTATTTTATCAAAAGTGATAAAATACTTCATGGAAAATTTTAAAATTAGTCATGTTTTTTTCTTTGATAATTTCTGAAAATTTACTTGAATAAAAATAGCAAATTATCAATAATAAAGGATATTATTAATGCATATTTACATTTAAGTAAATTAGTCAGTATATGATCAATAGAAAATGTTTTTCATCTCTACCTGTGAATCATTAAGAACAATGCCTCAGTGTTAACAACTTTGTCTATATGTTATGTTTAGTTTACTATTTTTGCGAGTTTTGTTTATTTTGTCATTAAAATAGTACTAAATGGCTTCATGTACATTACTGCATGGTGTTAAAGCTTGGATATGTGTTCATCTATTAGTTTATTGCACTTAGATCATTATGGCTGATTCATTTAAGTTCATGAGTTCATTTTGTTCATTTTTGGTTTTTATTTTTAGACATATTTTTTTCATACACATCAATATGTCCAATCCATAAGATATTAAGCAATTTGAATTTATATTTAATTTAAGTTATTTACACTTATGTCGTACATTTTTCCCCGATGTATGACTATTTATCATTTCATTCGAAATTTAATTACTATTAGTCTTAAAAGAAGATGAATATTCATTGTATAAATTATGATTTATCTGCAGAAAAATGTGAATATTGATTCATTATTAATTGAATATTAATTAGTTTTTAATTTTTTATTAATGCCAAAAATGGATTCTAGTTTTAGGTAGATATGAAATTTTTAATATAGTATTAATTAGATTTTAACAAGAGTTTTAGACTTGGAATATTACATGTATATTTAAATTGCATGATTATCATCATAATAAATTGTATTTACTTAAAAGAATGGAACATTAGTTTAAACGTTAGTTTGTTTGATATAGATATGCTTTAAATATATAATGTATGCATTTATGCAAATTATATTATTTAATTTATTATTTGAAGGGTTTTGTTTTATCATCTTTCATACAAATTAATCATGGGGATTCAAATTAAAACTTGGAAATATTTTTATGCAAATATATGCAAATTGACTTCTTATTATTCACAAATCATGGGATCGCAATATTTTTTAAAAATATTTATGAATTCAGGATACATCAATTTATGGTGAAATTTTTTCATTACCAATTAATTTAATCTGGTATTTTTAGCCTGTATTCTAAAATATTGTGTAATTTTGTTGTACATTGTAATTGCAGACATTTTTTTTATTAAAAAAAATCCACCTGAAATGAGACCATTTTGTGAACAAATGCCACTACTTGATGAATAAATTCAAATTTGAAATAAACCATATACTTTGAATACTTAATTACTTTATTTAGAAAACATATTCCATTTACTCTAAATATCTTTTTTATATATATAAGGCTCAGAGTACCAATAATATATGTTATAAAGTTAAAAAAGAACAAAATCTGTGTATTTATACTATAAGTTTTTCTAACATGCAAGTGCTAACAGCAAAATATCTGGAATGAATGAAATAATTTTAGTAAAAAGAGAATGAAAAAAATTTGTAAAAAGAGAATACAAAATAACATACTAGTATTTTAACTTGCTTTATTTGGTTGGCCTTTGTTCACACTTGATGTTATTTGTTTTATGGTTTATAATTCAGGTCAGGAAATTCAGTGTGGTCTGCTCAAATGTCGCTATGGTGCCACTTGTCATAAATATTATAATACTATACCAAAATGCATCTGTGACTTTCAATGTTCCACAAGTTCTTACCCTACAATGGGTTATGTGTGTGGAACTAATAGACAGACATACATAAGTGAATGTAATCTATACAAAGACTCATGTATGAGGCAAGTGATGATACAAATTGACCACTATGGTCCTTGCAAAGGTAGGCTACTTAGAAACATTGAGTTCATTCCAAAGGTACACAACTCTGTTTCACTGAGTTTATTGCAATTTAAGAAAACTGTATCATTCTTTTCATTTCATGGTATGCAACTCTGTATCTTAGTTTTCATATTGAAGGAAGACAAATCTGATTGTTTTAATTGCGAAGGTAGACAACTCTGTATCATCTCTGTATCATTGTTTTAATTGCAAAGGTAGATAACTCTGTATTATCTCTGTATCATTGTTTTAATTGCAAAGGTAGACAACTCTGTATCATTGTTTTAATTGCAAAGGTAGACAACTCTGTATCATTGTTTTAATTGCAAAGGTAGACAACTCTGTATTATCTCTGTATCATTGTTTTAATTGCAAAGGTAGACAACTCAGTATTATATCTGTATCATTGTTTTTATTGCAAAGGTAGACAACTTTCTTTGTCTAATTGTAAAGGTAGACAACTCTGTATTATCTCTGTTTCATTGTTTTAATTGCAAAGGTAGACAACTCAGTATCATCTCTGTATCATTGTTTTAATTGCAAAGGTAGACAACTCAGTATCATCTCTGTATCATTGTTTTTATTGCAAAGGTAGACAACTCTTTGTTTAATTGCAAAGGTAGACAACTCTGTATTATCTCTGTATCATTGTTTTCATGAAAAGATAGACAACTCTGTAATATTTAGGTAGACACCGGTATAGAGTTTTTAACTAGGGTTATAACTTCAAAGTCAATCAGCTTTTTTGAAAGAATTGTGCAGTTAAATAAAAATAGACTGCTTTAAGAAAGTGTTTGATGCTCTTGTTCACTTGAAGTTGTCAAAACTGTTGTGGTCCATTTTAAACTTTTATCAACAAAAAAGAGAAAACAAGAGTTTTTTATTTGTGGTGTTTTACCAGGCTAGTCTCCTTAGTGTTGTGTATAATGTAAAAAAGTACATATTTTTAAGTTTCTGTATTGTTTTATAATTTCTTGTCAAATTATAAAAAAATTGTGGAAACAATGAATTTACCTGAAATGTTTGAATAAGAAAAAATAAAACTATGTAAAATAGTGAAAAGTGGTGACAAGGTTTACTGGGACATGTACTCTGACATTTTGTTACATTTGTAAATAGGGGACCTTTGGTTTTTGGACTGTAGGAGGATGTATTTGTGCTACTTCCTGGCCTTCCATCTTTTTCTCAGTTGATTGCTAAAATTAGTGATGTTGATGGTTACTGCTCTCTACTTCTAGTTGTATTTTTACTTATAAAATTTGTCATTTAAAAAGCTTTGTAGAATATTTACTTGGAAGCAAGCTGTTAACTCAAATAGTTTTCTTGAATATTCCATGAGATGGTAGAATTATAAATGTTGAATAAAGTGGGTGTTTTGTTATATTTTATCATGTTCTAAAATTGTGTAGCAATGAATAATATTACCCCTATTTGTTCAAAATATTCACTTTATTATCTATTACCTAGGGCTGTCACATTATACCGGTATATCGGTATATTGCAATATGCAGCTGCCGCAATACATACTGCTGTATGAATTTAATGTACCAGTATTTGGCCAGCTTATTGCAGTATATCGCGATACCCTTCTGCCGTATCATGACAGCCCTACCACTACCAGAGTATATAGTCATGTGGCCTTCGCACAAATATTTTTTCAGAAGTGTATCACTCAATTTTATTTATGTGCAGACGATTTGGAGCTAAGTTTTAAATCTTACTGGATTAACTGGATTTTTTTAGAGTAGGAAATGTAGTTATTATCTTATGCGCTATTTGATGTCGTTCAATTTATTCCCTAATAAGAGAAATCCGTGAAAAGCAAATTTTATTTTGCACTTAATTGTTCTTGTAGATCACATGACTATAGACTCTGATAACATTGTCATGCACAATTCCATGTTTGTTGTATATTTTCCAAACAGATGCTCTGACATTGAGTCCTACAGATATCCCCAAAACACCAAGATCACGTAAAACTACCAGACATATACAAGCCAGTAACTACATGACACCAGGCAAACCTAGACCTACTTCTGGACCTTCAAAAGTTGACCCCAGCAGATCTGGTAAATATGATTATTGTATACTTTACTTTAAACAATAAGGGACCTTAGTCAGTTATTTCCTTTTGTATACTCTTCAAATAGGTAGATCCAATTAGTTGGATTACTCAGATTTTACCCTTACTTTTAATGTCAGTTTGCCAAAATTAATCTTAAATAACTTTTTTGTAAATCATTTAATTTGTTTGAATTTCAACCTAAGTACTTTTTGGGTAAAGAACTACCTAAATTTAATCACTTCTGTTAATATCTTAATTAACAAGAAAGATATAAGATGAAATATTTTGTTATCCTTACATAGGACTTCAATGTTAAAATCCGAGGATTCTAACTGTATGGACCTACTTACCAATTGGATTACTTCAGATTTTATCAGGGAAAGATAACTGACTAAAGTCCCTAATTACAAATTTGCCATGAAACTGTGCTGATATAGCCTCAATTTGGTCAATAAATTCCAGTATTGAGCAAGTGTGCTTAAATATGAATGATAAATATCGGCATACTTCCTTCTGTACCAAAAATAGAGGCAACTAGTGAACATTTCTCATCAGCAGTCCAACAACTGCAGACTTTGCACTCATGATATTCATTACATGATTAGCAACAAGTACATTCATGTATCCTAAAATGGGTTGAAAATGATTGGAACTTAATTTTTTACAAGAGAAAAACACCACTTTTTATATATACATGTACATGAAGTATTCTACTCAAAGTTCTAAACAGCTTCAAGAAACATGACTTTATTATATTGTTAACTAATACAGAAATAATTTGTTCTCCATATTATTATAACATACAAGTCAATAATATTCTGGCATTTATTTCAATATTTTATTCATTCTAAAACCAGTTTTTGAACAGTTCTAGAACTTGTACTTAAACTGTTTCTTGAACAAGTTCTAGAATCAGTTCTAGAACTAGTTTAAGTACAAGTTCTAGAACCAGTTTTAGAATGAATTTGTTCTAAATTTGTTCTAAAACTGGTTCTAGACATTGTACTTAAACTGGTTCTAGAGTTCAAATCTCCTCCAATATACTCAGTTGTTTTCTTTAACAAGAAACTTCATATTACTATCATATAGTACTATGCACCTTTCCACAAGAATTCTTTAGAAAAAAATTTATTGTAAGTCAATTTCAAAAATTTTGCAATTCAAAGTCAGAAGGATAATATCCTGGGGTGGCCATATTTCGTCACCTTAAGGAAATGAATGAATACAATGTTAAATTTGTAATTTTAAACTAACTTTTTATTTTTAAGATATATAAATGAATCATAAAGCTTTTATTCCATCAACTTTTCTAGGGTTTATTCTGTCAAATAACGTTAGTAAACACAATGTTTTGAGGCTGGGTATAAATGCAGACGACTGTTTAAGCAGGACCAAAAATCAACACTGCAAAATAAAAATATGTTTTTTCTTCATTTTTGTGAAGCAAATCTCCGTTTATTTATTTATATTAAATATTTAGATCTTTTACCTCCAATCTGTGTTGTTTCTAAAACAATTTTATGACAAAAAAATCGAAATTCCGCCATTTTAAATATTGACATGTTTACCGGTAGTGTAAAATCACAATCAGTGCAGGTTTGGCTCCGCCTACACGTCGCTCCGCCCTACGTTAAGATTTCGAGCTAAAAAATGGAAATGTAAGCTTATTTTAGTGAGTTTATAAAAAGATTACATAAATTTTAGTATTGCTCAATGCTTTTAGTATTTAAGGTGGGGTGACGAAATTAGGTCAGTGACGAAATTAGGACCTCCTACGATATACAAAATCATGATATAATAGTCATTTGTATACTATATTCTACACAATTCAATGATATTTTGAATTGATAAGCCAAAAAAACGACAGTATTTATGTTTCTTGCTTTTAACTTATGATGATTTTTATCCTAAGAATTTTTGTGAAAATGGCCATTGAAGCACCTCAGGAAACAGACTTTTAAGTCATTAATCTAAGTTGTTAGAACTTGTTGCACAATCAAGCTAAAATAAATCAGTATTAGCAGAGACATAAATCTAATTCCGTGGTATTAGTAAATATAACTAATCTTATGTACACTAGACCTCTTTCTAATATACATGTATGTGTGTTGCTGTTTTGTTTCAGATAGAATTGGTGATCTCTGTTTAGAAGATTGTAATATATTAAACAGTCATTGTCGTCAAGGTCTATGTAAATGTAATAATGGTTATATACCTACATTCCAAAATACACAATGTTCAAGTAAGTTAAACTGCCTATAATAGGCTCAGGAAGTACCCCCCCCCCCCGGAATAAAAACAACAACAACAAACAAATGTATTATTATATACATTTAGGAGACTGAGGTATAATACCCTACTTGTACTCCATTGCCTTCAAGCTAGCTTTTATGGCGACATGGTAGAGTGTCCGCTTAGGACTCGAGAGTTTGTGGGTTTGAATCTCCATTCAGACGTTGGATTTTTATCGGGTTAGATTTGGCGCCCAATGTAAATAACCCACTAGGAATTGTGTAATTGCACCCTTAGATAGTCCCACAGACAATCAAGCTCCAAGAATTGGAGGACAAATTCTTATAAGGAGGGTGTGTGTGTAGCAGAGGTATGATTTGGCACTTATACTCTCTTGCCTTCAAGCTAGCTTTTATGGCAATGTGGTAGAGTGTCCGCTTACAATTCGAGAGGTCATAGGTTCCAATCTCAGTTTGGACCTTGGATTATTATAGGGTTACATACACCTATGTTATAGATTTTATTGATGTATTTTAGGCAAAATGCCCATGTACATCAAAATATATTTCTACTTGTATGGTATAGAATGAAAATGAACATACATTCAAACCTTATATTATAGTGTATAAGGCATGTACTATTATGTGTATGTGTGTATAAAAAAACACTTCTGAGGGGGAACTCTTTCATGACAATTAGATTTAATTATAAATTAAACTTTTCAGTCTCACATGTAAATTACTTTTGTATAAAAGAATAACATCTGTCTCCTAAAATTTATTGTACACAGTCGATCATGGTATCAGAAAAAAAACTTAAGAATATGCTACTTATAAAATAAGGTTAAGATTTGCCATAAAACCATCACAGTGCCTATACCCCAAAACAGATTGTGATCAGTTTGGTCAAAAACAAAAACAAACGCCCAGAAGTTAGGTTTTTATTTCATGATTAAAACAAGACAAATTTATTATGATATGATCCATTGTTTGATATTTTGACTCATTTATATATTTAAAATATTTTGATACATTCTGATCCTTCTTTTCATCTCATTAAAGTGCATGGCCAACTCTGGGACATCAGCACATTTGCCGACTGTCAAAAAAAATGAGGCACAAATCGTAGACTTAGCGCAAAAAGTTGTAACTCAAACAAAGAGTGAGTTATGACTGTTTCGTGCTAAGCTTGTGAAATGTGCAGGTAAAATTGGTAAGAAATTATGAAACAGTTTTTATTGTCATATAATTTCAGAGGTAAAAGTGTCCAACAGTCATCCAGTAGTACCCATAGAAGATACATGTACATTAAATCCATGTTTACATAATGGTGTATGTAAATTAGATGATAATTTAGGTTACAGATGTCTATGTCAACTTGGTCGTATGGGAACTATATGTAAGAAAAGTAAGTCAAGCTACTTTCTCACTTATGGTCAAACTATTCATAGAATCAGCTATCCTCAATATAAATTTTATCTTTAATTATTTTATATTGTCACTGTTGAATCAAACCCTGGTAACTTCAAATTTTGAAATTGAAGTTACGAGGTTTTGACTAGATTTAAATGATAAATCATTATCCCTTAAAGAAATTCATTTCAACCTTCATGTTGGTCTTTCATAGCTGTCAAGGGTCTGATGGCTTCAAGTGTGAGATTATGAATGCTGGGAGCCAGCCAATAAGCCTGCATTCTGTAAGTTGATGCTCTAACCAGGGGTACCAGGGGGGGCATTAGTCAATATCTATACATCATACATACATACTGCTTGACTCCCCCTTGACTCAGGTAAATCAAGCAGGTGCATGTCAGTGCAAGAATAAAAGATTTTAAATGACAAGAAAGAGATCAAAGAAAAACATGGATGAAAATTGTTAATGGAAATAAAATCATGATAAAAATAGTGTTTTGCTAGCTATGCAATTGTTCAAAGTTCGTCTGAAATGATTAAGATCTGAATGACGGTGGATGGTTACATAATACAATAATCAGAGGAAAGGAAGTTAAAGTTTTTTGAGAAGTTGTTAGTGGTTGTTAACATAGGGCACGTTGCCTAAGCATTTCGCTAGGTATCGCTTTGTAGCAAAATCATAGGAAACGGCTTGCTACAAATATCGCTTCATTTCGCTAAGTAGCAAAAGCTATCGAAAAAAATCTTTGCTACCCGAGAGCGCTTTAACAAATCAAAATGGCTGCCTCCGCAGAAATTTAACAAAAACCAAAAGTGGTACTCGGCACAGGCCGCCATCTTGGTTTGTGACGTAAATAGCAAGCTGTTTCCTAAGAAGATGAGCTACAACAAAGCACTTTTTCATAACGATATGTAGCAAAATCGTTAGGCAGCGCGCTCATAGTTTTGAATAATAAAAATTCTACCTTAAACTAGGAACATTACATTGTAATTTTAAAGGGAAATCTAGTTAAAAATGCCAAGTTAAGCCGCCTCTAGTATAGAGCAAGGTAAAACTTCACGGGCTCGTACTGGTGTTTGAAAATATTTTTGTAAGTGTGAATCTCTGACACTGAGGATGTATTTATCTTTCAGGAACAACATTTACTTCACCATCTTTCTCTGGCTCGTCTTACTTGATGCTTAGACCTTTTGGTAATTTATCAGATGATTTCTATCTCGATGTAGCCTTTCATTCACTTAATGCAGATGGTATGTTACTATTTAGTTCACAAAATGAAGACGGCACAGGACAGTTTATATCGCTAGCTATCAGCAATGGCCATGTGGAATTTAGGTTGGTTAACATATTTTTTATTGTCAGTTTTTTGTGACGTTCATTTTTGTTCTTTAGCTCACTTAAGCACTACATGCTCATGGTTAAGATTTAGGTTTGCCCTGTGTCCATGGTAGGACGGTGCATCATGTGGTGTCAATAGTTGCTTTAAACAACATCTCCTTACAAATATCTTAACCAAAGTTGATGAAACTTGCTAGGGATAATCTTTGCTCTGCACTTTTTCCAAGTTGTTCAAAGAAATTAATTCCATTCAGAATTGGAAAGGAAAAACTTTAAAAACCTTATCTGAAACCACAAAGCCTAGAGATTAGATATTTGGTTTGTAGTATTCTCTTATAGGCCTCTACAATAATTGTTCAAATAACTTTAAAAAACTGATTTTAACTAATTTAATGTATTCAATTAATAATCAAATTGCATTTCAGGGCTCTAGATTAAGGATAGTCCTATTGCCCCTGACAAATTATATTTGGGTTTGGGCAACCTGTAACTGCTATTAAAGATATGGTTTGGGCAAGTTAAATATATAGCTGGCTGTTCATTCAGGCAACCTAGTTTAAAAATTAGTGTCTAGCGCTGCACTTTTGTTTCAGGTTTATGCTCACGAATTACTTCTAATTAATCTATTTTAGGGCTGTCATTGGAAATCGCGATATTGATGTATCACCGATCCTTAACAGACAATCCAAAATGGATTAGCAATTTGGAATATTGATACAATCTTGCATTTTTATAAAGCTATAAACTATAGTACTTTTTTATATTTATGAGTTTTCATGTTTCCTGTCAAATATTAAAAACAAGAAAACACAGTTTGTTTTAGCTTGTTTTATGTCTGAAACAACTTTTAACATCATGCATAACATCATCAGAGCATTATATAGTATAAATACATGTATACTTGAGTTCTAGTAGCTTCTATTACACTCCTTGTCTGACTCTATCTATGGATATGTCATTGATACCTGCCTTTTGATATATTGATATAAAATTTTCTTTCAATGACAGTCCTAATCTATTTATTTTCAAGGTATGACACAGGACATGGTCCACGTCAGATAAGACATCCTAATCCTATACAACAAGATAGAGAACATCAAGTTATAGCCAAGAAAACACAGAACAATACAATACTAATAGTAGACAATGTTAAGTCTGTAGCTGTTGTACCTAGATCTGCTGAACCTTATCTGGATCTGTCTGGAAATCTGTTTGTGGGATTTGTTCCACAGAACTTTAGCTTGTAAGTCATAAGTTATTTTTTGGTATATTTATATGTGTATGATACAAGTATCTGCAGAGAGAGGAGAAAAAGTTAAATAGTACCCGATGCACCTTTGAATTGTATGTTCATCTATCATATAATTAGAAACTGATCATGAATTGAATTTGGATAAATAATTATTTTATTGAGTAATATACCTTATACGTTTTATGTGCATAGTATTTTCAGAGCCATCAAAATCTTAAATTGTTTATTGTTCGTTCTTGCCAACTGTTAGAGTTACTTGTCTCTATGAACATTTTAGAATAAATTATTGAAAAATTCACTTGTCAGTACTTGCCTTGGGACAACAAGAACAATACGGGGGATTGATTTTGCCAGCTCTGATTTTTGTCTGGGAACCAAGCTGGTTTCTGATGTGTGAGTTATCATTGTTAGTAATATGTACATGTACTTAACAAACATGTCACAGATGGGTCATTGAGAATACAAGACCTCTCAGAAACCTGAACAAAAACATTGGTTGGTCATTATTCGATTTTATTGTATTGGTCTTATTCAACTTCAAGTTTACATTGAACCTTGAGAGAGTACTTATTTTATTGTAGTATATTGGAGAAGGTTGGTGTAAATCTAGGATTTGTTGGTTGTTTACAACGTTTGACTGCTGGACAAACTGGTAGAGCACAGATGTATAACCTTGGTTACCCTAACCCTTCAGCACATATACTGGCTGGTCTAGATGTTGGTAAGTATATTCAAAAATAAAGATTGTCAAGATTAATAGGTTAATAGACCTATTAAGGAACTCAAGTTTGTGGGTTTTCCATTACGCGGGTTGAGTGCAAATCTGTCATAACTTACTCTTTTCTTTATTGAGTTAAGACCATTTTGTGTTAAACCTGCAGTTTGTGAGTAGGCAGTGCAAAACTGAGTTTGTTACACATTTTTGCTGAAAAGCACAAAAAAATTGATTCAACTGTATTGTTCTTTGTACACATATTTTCATTGTTACAGCGAAAGTTTGTATGTACTGCTGGGGAAAACCCAAACATTTGAATTCCCGATATAGTCTATTGGCTCTGATTCAATTTAAAAAAAAAATCTATTACAATTCCTGGATAAAGAATAACTGGACTCAATAGATTTCTATTGGACTGCATTTGTCTTCTAATGTAAATATCCCACTAGGAATTGTTTAATTGCATCCTTAGATTGTTCCACAGCTAAGCTAACACTTTTAAGCTCTGAGAATTTAAGGACCAACTCTGATAAGGAGGGGTGTATGTAGCAGAGGTATGATAAGGTATTTGTACTTCCTCGCCATCAAGCTAGTTTTGATTGTGACTTAGTATCTCTAATGTCTTAAAAAGTTGTGAGTTTGATCAAAGTTAGGACCACTAATGTTTATCGTGTGACACTACAAGTACTAACTTCTAGTTCTGTTTGATTCTTAATATCTATTGTGAAAACCATTAGTACTTCATACACTGCAGGTATCAGCTATTTATGGTGCATACAAAATCTAAACTTAAAAGAAACATTGATAAAGACTCTTACAGGACTCATACTCAGCACATAGGCAGATCCGGGGGGGGGGTCAGGGGGGTCCGGACCCCCTCTAGAATTTGGAAAATGTACCTGTCCATTAGTGTATTTCTTGTCTGTAAGTCATTTTTGAGTAGCATGAAGCAATTTTTCTCGGTGATTAACATAGATTTAATGGTAATGTAGTTTTATTATCAATATGTTGCATTTTACTGCAAAGTGTGTATAATGTGGTTCGAGGTTCGGACCCCCCCCCCCCCTACAAAAGTTTGGACACCCCTAGAAAAAAATCCTGGATCCACCCCTGCACCACCTAGCAGTAAAGTGGCAATGGATTATCCTCTGAGCTTGTTCCATTAATCCATATAAGCTGGTTTTCTCTGTACTTCTAGAGGATGTTATACACTGTACCACATTATAAAAAGAAAGAACATTATATTTATTTTGTAGGTAAATGTGAGGATAATCCATGCATGAGTTTACCATGTAAGAATGATGCTACATGTATGATGTTAACTATTGATACATATGAATGTTTATGTGCTAAAGGTTATACTGGTAGGCTCTTTGTTTTGTTAGTCGTAGCTTTTCATATAAGTGACATGTTTTATTATATTCTAAATAAAAGTTCAATCATGTTTCACAAATGGAATAAAGAGATATTAAAGGGATATACAGGCAAATGACTGTGCCAAAAGTATAGAACCAAGTTAAGTCTTTAAAACAAAATTAAGAACATAAGAAATCACTTACCAATAACATTTGTCACTAATAATACATAACAGAACAAATATAAACATGTGGCATACACATTGTTGAAAACAAAAGTAGGATACTGAGGGAATCTTCAAGCTCTTTATAAATTTGTTATATGTTGTCCTCGATAAAATGTATTTTCATTGGTCGCTTTTTGTCTTTTAAACATTCTGAGGTAGTAAGGTTATCTTTGTAATAGAATTATACTAATGTTGTGCAATATCAAATTCTAGTATCTTCTCATCAGTAAATGCATATTTTAACACTAATCTATTTTTAACTAACCTGACCCATGTGGGTCTAGTTAGGAAACACCCCAAATATTACTAGAAAATAAAGCAACATTTTGCCAAGTATTATAACAGTGTGTCGTTGCATTCACAATTATAAAAATGTGTTGCAAAATCAGGAAATATGAAGTTGAACTTTTGCCTTGCAATTCTTTTTAAACCCTATTTTGAGTAATCCCTGGTATTAATATACATGACAAATGGTATTTTACCTAATGTGAATTTATTGTTAGTATACATACACTGTATATGTATCATTTGTCATGACATTGTTACCTTAGTTTATAAAATTATTATTACCATTAGTACTAGAAACTTTCTTTCTGTGATATAATGATGTTACAAACATGCTGACTATAATCACTATTGTTGGACTTGTCATTGTCAGATCACAAGATCATTATTCATGTAACCACTTCTGTGAAATCATTCTGTCTGAATTGATGGCAACTTGCTTGAAACCTAAGATTGCCCTGTCAGCATATATGTGTGCAAAAAGTTCTGTCAGGAATAGTTGTACAATTTACTGCCTTTTCTTTTTCATTTGCTGGAATAACCAAAAGGAACATCATTAAATTGATGATCCTCTCCGACATCAGGCAAGAAACCATACATAAAAATGCATAACATTTCGATACATAACATTTGATACATAACATTTCAATCCATAACATTGCAATCCATAACATTTTGATACATAACATTTTGATACATAACATTTCAATGTATAACATTACGATACATAACATTTCGATATATAACATTACAGGTTCAGATTGTGAGTCGCCAGTAGATATGTGTACTGATTCACCATGTCATGCCAGTGCTACATGTAGTCTGTCAGATTCTGGAGAGTTTATTTGTCATTGTCCAGACAATAGAGAAGGAACTTATTGTGAATATGGTAGGTTTGTTAGTGCCTTTTTATACTTTAAAACTCCAAGGTTAAAGAACACCCGCATGGGTCATAATTTTGTTGAGGAAAGTACCAAACATAGGCAGCCAACGCCAAACTTAGCTATGCATGCATGTATTAATCTGTGAATTGTAATGATTTATAATGAAGAAACTGGCCACTGATTGATTTTGGGTAAAATCTACCCTTTTTTGGAGTATTACACCTTATATGTATAAACAGACCGAGAGGTCCTGTGTTTGGAAGCACTGCCAATTTCCTTGTGCAAGAAATTCATTTACAGTCATTTCACCCCACCCAGGTCTAGATGGTTACTGGTGAGGGATCACCTGCTTGGACGGGATTTCTATGTCAAGTGCAGGTTATTGTACAAAATTTAAAATAATCTGAACATGAAGGTGGAAGCAGACATTAAATGGCACTTCAACTTTTTATAACTAATTGTCAATTCATTGTCATGGTAAATGGTTTATATCTAAATATTGTCAACTTTGAATGCAGCAGTCTTGGTTTAATTCTTGGCTGCCGTAATTAATACTTTTCCTTGGTAATTTGGCAATATTGTGAGTTTCCTCTGTAAATGGAAAAGTTGTTGGCTTTATTTTAAAAGAGCAAGCAAATACAAGTGAAACAATGAGTCCAGAAAAGCTAGTTTAAAGTAAATCATATGTAATACATCATGTTATAATTATTCACAAACCTTAAACTTCATGTCTAGCTGTATTATCACAAAAAGCATGTTCACATTTTTGTCTAACCTTTATGGCAGCACCCATGGTTATCTGTAGGAGCAGTGGTAGGATGCTTGCTTAGGAATCCAGAGGTCCCAGGTTCAATCCCCATTAGGGGCACTGCTAATTTCCTTGAGCAAGAAATTTTCCAACAATTGTTCCACTCCACCCAGGTCTAAAGGGGTACTGTGAAGGATCTCCTGCCTGAGGGTGATTTCAGTGATCAGGAATTATCATACAAGATTGTAAAGTCAGCTGAACATGTATATGGGACAGACTTTAAACCTCACTTTAACTTTTTTATAACTATCTGAGAATAGTGTGAAAAGCAGTGAATACCAAGGAGTTCCGCATTCAGGGAACAAATTGAAACCGATTGCAAAAAGAGAACAACGCTTCAGCATTGCGCTCAATAAAACATATTGATTGATAGACAGTGTATAGTAGTAATAGTTATATATTTGATATTACAGAAAAGTTAGCAGCTATAGAGGTACCTGAATTCTATGGTGATTCTTACCTCGTGTTACCTATATCAGAGAATTTATCAACACAAACCAATATTGATGTATGGCTACTGACTACTTCTGAAAATGGTAATGTATTTTTTATATATATTTCCTATCTTTTTTTTATGAAAACCAAGCCTTTTTAGTGGGTTTAACGCCATAGCAACACATTGTGTTGGTCAAATAATGGCAGCCAGTCAACCAACTCAATGCTCCTGGAAAGGCTACATCTCTGGATGTTAACCACTTACTAGTATTAGGTTCATACTTTTGTCAGTCATTGACAGCTGCCCTACATGATTAAGAGTCAGTGGTAGGAGAGAGCATTGCTGTAGAAATTATTTCATGGCCAAGCTCCACACAATGCCCTGCCTGGGAATCGAACCAATGACCCCTTATGATATGTCACTTTTAAGATATCAGCTGAAGTTTTGGTTGGTCAACCATTCATAAGAATTTGATAATCAACTACTTGTATTAATTATTAAACATGTATGTGTACAAATTATTTTTGTGCTTGAGTCATTTCAATGCTTGGCTAATACATATTTATACTTTTTGAAACTTATGTGACTTAATTGTTGAGTTATATATACTCTTTAAGATACATAAGAAATACTGGTGTTAAAATTTTTATACTACATTTGTAGTGTCCATGGAAACACTTTGGTGCACAGTCATGTCTGTACTATGTTTTGAGATTGACTTATCAGGACATTGAAGTCCCATCCCAGGTTACCTAATGTATTATTGGTCATATTCTACATATATATATATGTATAAACATGTTTTTCAATTTCAATATTAACTTGTTTCATGTTTCCAGGTATGATTTTGTTCCTGAGTCATTATTTAGGAGGTGCAGGAGATTTTCTATCATTAAATATAATAGATTTATATGTTGAATTAAGATTTAATCTTGGTGACTCGCCTGTCATTATAAGGTAGGTTAATTTATGATGTTCAGTGAAGTAAGTAGTTTTCAAGGGGGTTCAGTATTTGCTGTATTTGAAGTCAACAACAATTGCATGAATTCTAAACCATGGAAATTTATGTACATCTGTAGTCTACAAAATAAGCATATGGAAATGATTGTCCAAACAGATTATTTTTAGAGCAAGCACTATATCTCATTTGCAGAATTTTGGTTGCCCAAAACAATTGTTGTCCTGGGCCAGGTACACCCACTAATTTTGAAGACAGTATCTGTATTCATACAGATTATACTGATAATGATGGGATGTACGTCAAATGCACAAATTCTAAAACTCAGCAAATTCAAAATCCCTTAGATTTGTGAAATTTAGACACTGTGTATATAAAACCCTATACATCATAGTAAAAACTTGAGAGTTAAAATGCAGAACTCCTCTATACCAGAAACCTCTCCAAACTGGAATTTTAACATATTTAAATACTTTATTTGACATTTAGGGTCTATAATACACAACATTAATTATATAGTCATTGAATATTTTAATATTTATAATTTAAAATATTTATAACATTGGTTTATATTTCATATAATTATCTATATTTTAACACTAAACTAGTTATTCTTAATACAATGTAACCGTTTTTCAGGAGTTCAACAAAACTGGAATTGAATAAATATCATCGTATAATAGTAAAGAGACAGAATAAAGATGCTGATTTAACCATAGATGATGGTATTACAAGTCATGGCGTCTCTCAGGTATGTGAAGCATTGAAAGATTTGTCTTTTGAATTAAATTCATCATATTACAAAAGTAGCCATTCTTATAATAACTCTACTCTAAGTTACAGTATGCTTTAATTCTGTTCTTAATAAAATGACATGCAGTTGGATATGTTTCAAAACTGAAGTGTATTAACATTGATCAATGCTGTGTAATTGAAAACGGTAGAATCACAGGTATTGAACGTAGCCCACACTTGTGTAAATTGTGTACCAAAAATACAGTCGAATCTGAGTTCCATTTTCTATTCTGTTGTAATTGATATTCCCCCATTAGATCCAAATAGTTTCGTAACTGTTCCTGGCCTACTTTTGACAAATTTATTTATCCAATGAAATCCAAGACAAAAAATAACAAGTATCGCAAAATTTATAAAAGAAGCTCTATCTATCAGGAATCGTTGTCTTAACATTTAATTACTGTTTATAATATATATTTTGTATTGTTTTGTTACAATATTGTTTAATTGTTTCATTATATTGAATATTGTATTTGATATATATATTTTTGAATGTGTGGTCTTTGCCATGAGTATTGTAAATGGCCAAAGGCCTATGTAAATGCCGTTATTTGCCAATAAAGATGTATGTATGTATGTATGTATTATTCACTGCCGGCCTGAATGCAGGAGGTGTATCAGAATGATACAAGTTTTATGATCAAGTTGCTGTTGTTTATCATGATGCGAATGGTTATTAATTAATTCCTCTCGTTAATTAATTTATAAACAATTTAGTGACCTATTTTATTGGTTCACACAGTATTCTCTGACTTTTCAAAGTTTTATCTGTATCGTGTCTTTAGTGCATGTAAACTTATAATATAAATATTATTGTGGAATTATACCTGCTTATAAGAACCTAAGAGGGAATGAAATAGTTAAATTAACAGTTTGATAAACTTGCTACCTGATTAAAAGTTGAATAACAGTCATTTTATCGCATTTAAGCTAACTTGATCTAAAGTTTTATGTGCTGTGGTCATCATAAGTGTAGCAAACCTGCCAAAGCCTTTAAATCAGTCATTTCAGCTCTTTGATTCATAAGTATCCAGTTTTCTGTAAACAGAACAGTTTGTGCCAAAGGTATGGGCTTTCAGCACTTTGATTTTTAAACTACAATGTAATGATATATTATACAATTACAGGGAATATTAACAGAGTTACAGTTTTCTGGAAGTCTATATGTTGGTGGATATCAAGATTTATCTCTTGTTCCCCCTGATTCACATATTACACAAATGTTTACTGGTGTTATACAAAGGGTTAGTATTTATTATATGCTTTCCAGTGGAATACCAGGATTTATTGTTGAAAAAATTCAATATTCCACTGTTTTATAAAAATCCATCTTAACCTATCTGATTAAAACCTGATCTAAAATTTTCTGCTCGCCTACTGGCTAATTTAGATGTGGCCTTTTTCAAACAAAGGTCACGTTCAGGTGACCTTTTCTCATCAAAATATTCATGACAAAATTGTTATGATACCATAACATCATCTATGTCACTCAATTTGAAATGAGCCATCTAATTGCAGACTGTGAATGATACTGCTGTTAAATTTGCTTGCAAACCTTGGTCTAAAAGTAGAAATTACGAAATCAAAATGCTATTAATAGTGTTTCGTCTAGATGAAAGCTACGCATTGATTGGTCGACGCAAAGTTCATCTCGACGTGACCTTCCACGGAGACAGTAGAGATCCTGTACAACAATGCTCTACGGGATATCTGTTTACAGAGATTGAATCTTAACATACTATCAAGGCAACTTTAAATGTTGGGTACGAATCACATGTGGGTACGAATCACATTTGAGTACGATAAATGAGAATTTTATAACAATAATAATCTTTGGCTGCAGTATGAAGAAGAAATGTGAGAAATCAAATTGGGTTCTGTATGTGTTTCTGTTTCTGTATCATGAAAAACTGAGAGGAATCATGGAAAAATCATGAGTCTGGTATTTGAAATCTGTATGAACCCTATGTTACACTTAATTATAAATGATGTTTTATTTTAGATATATATAAATGGTGTACAGATAGAGACACCTATAAGTTCATCATTTGATAGTTATCATATAACACAGTATAATGGTAAACCATGTTTATTAAATCCATGCATGAATGGTGGAGTATGTGTACCTAAACTAGAGAAAGCTGACTGTAAATGTCCTAAACGTTTTATGGGATCTTACTGTGAAAGAAGTAAGTATGAGAGTTAATCTCTTATCAAGGATTGACTGCAAGACTGTAGTAACTGGTTCTTGCACTTTATTACTAGTGTCTTGGCCTCTTGCAGGCAACCCTCGAATTATGATTCAGACTTATTAAATATTTTACTATATTTTCTACTACGCTAGAACTGAGGAGGAGGATGTTTGTTATTTTGTAGTTGGCTGTGCTTTATATGTAACGAACCCGGCTAGAACTTAACTCAAACAAGTTTTCTTTCTAGAAGACATTTTGTAGAGATAAAAGAACTTCGTCTTTTTCATGGCTGTGATCTTTCATACAGCATGGTCTGCAAATTAGGTCACCCCCACCATTTCTCAACCGAGCTTAATTGGAACCGGCTCCGACTGGTTTCTAGGTCTGAAGGTTTACCTTTGCAGGTCATGTTTTTTTCACATTCAACATATATGCCATTAAATTCAGATGAAGTGTTTGACCCTTGGACATAACTTTAATGAGATAGACAACTAGTCCAATCTTATTGAGAACAGAAGAGTTATGGATCTTTGAAGTGTGTGCTGGGATAATTTGTGACGTTTTGTTGGTTGCTAAAGATTGTAAAACTGCAATCCTTATACAATTGGCATGTATTATATACACTTTTGGACACATTTTCAATGAGGGATATTAGTCAGTTATCCTTACTTGATAAAGTCTTAAGTTAACCAATTGGCAAGTACATGTAGGTCCTATAAGTTGAAATCCTCAGACTTAATCATTGAAGTCCTATGTAAAGATAATAAAATTTTTTATCAAATATCTTTCTTTTTAATTAAGATATTAACCATAGTGATGAAATTTAGATACTTCTTCAACAAAACAACACTTTGCTTGATTTTCAAACAAATTAAATGATTTACAGAAAAGGTATTTAAAATTGATTGACAATCCTAGTAATAAGATTGACCTAGCTATTTGAAGAGTAAGCAAAGGGAAATAACTGACTAAAGTCCCTTATTGCATTATGTATGTATACTTTTTGAATGGTTTTCATATTTAATGTTATCTGTTTCTCCATTCATCTATGAAATGAAATGGTTTACATTATTTTCATTGTTTTAATTGTTACAGTGGCTGAGAATTTAGAGACCAGTCTGCCAGTAAAATTTGACAGTAATACATATCTACAATACTACAATGACATTATGAATAGGTATAAAGTTTTAAAATATCAATAAGTATCGCTTTTATATTCAATTTTGAAGCTGATTGTTTGCAGATTTCAACTAAGAAGTCAGCTTCTCCTAAAATCTCAAAATTGTATAAAAACATTCTGAAAGCAGTAAAGATTGTTCAGACTGTGGCCAATTTACTTCAGTTAAATATTGTTACTGTTTTTGTTGAGTTTAAGGCCGTAGCAACATATTGTAAACGTCATATAAAGGCGGTCAGTCAACCTCATCACTTCTCCTGTAAAGGCTAAATATCTGGATTTACCAACGACTAAGCGCATACTTTCGTCAGTGACTGACAACTGCCCTACATAATTAAGAATCATTGGTAGGAGGGGAATGGCCTTAGAAATAATTTCATGACCATGCGCAAGCTCCATGAAAGTATGCCCCATCCGGGAATCGAAACCCACGACCCCTCGATCATTAGACTTGCATGCTACAAATTACTGTAAAAGATGGTAATTTTATGTATAAAAAACATAGCCGTTAGTAATGGTATGGATGATATTAGCGAGTTTTTTGTAACATTTATTTGATAATTCTCACAGTCCATAGGTCAGTGCACTTTTTCACAAAAATTCTTATGAAAAAAAGTTATTACAAATCAAATTCATGATTTTGCAGATCAAAATCAGAAATATGATAAACATATCTATGATATGATAATCAAAAGGTATACAAAATTCTACATAACATAATTCAATAATATTTTAGAATTGATTAATCAAAATATGACCATATCATTAATGTTTCTTGCTTTTGACTTTCAATGATTTTTATCTTAAGATTTTTGAAAAAGTGCCACTGTTTGCCTTCATTGTTAAAATCTTCTCTCTATGTATATATTCCAGTCAAAAGTCACAGAAGACAAACAAATTTCAGTTCCGTTTCCGTACACATCAATCTAACGGGATGTTAATATTCCAAGGTCAAGGTCTTACATCCTCTACAGATTATTTTGCTATTGTTATAAGTGATGGTGTGGTAGAGATGGGATATAATCTTGGTAGACAGAGAAAAGATGGTTTATTACGTATCAGATCTTCTATATACGTCAGTGATGGTAACTGGCATACTGTACATGCTGAAAGGTATGTTGGGTTATTTTATCATTTGGAACTCCTTGGCCATTCACTAGGAATAACCTGGGACATATTTAGACGCCATTTCGGAACTACCTTTGTGTCACGTGCACAAACAAAATACTTCAACCAGTGTTGAAGTAAACCTATCCTCCATCGTTTAGGCTGTGATAAATGTCTTGCTTTTGGTCCATTAATTTAAAATGAACGATTTAAATGATATCCGCTGGTCAATATTTAATCACATACAGTGTATATAGTAAAAGAAATATATTTACAAAGCCTTATGTGTTTACGACAAGAAATATTTTGTATAACCGTTACCTGCTTTGCCTGTGCTTCACCTTAAGTTAGTAGTAAAAAAACCCTGGGTTATTGGCAGACCCCCAAGAATTCTTCCGAGATTATTCATTCAATAAATAGTCGAGGTGTTCCAGATGTTCCGAAAATTATTTTATTTGTGGTTTATAACATGAAATAGAATATACTTATCGATTTTAGTGTCATATCTATTTTTATTTCACTGAGTGTGAATATTTTCAAGAGTGGTGTAGGCACGAGTAAAAATGTCATTTTTTGAACTCACAAGTTAAAATAAACAGATCTCATTGACAAGTATTCTGTTTCTTTCATGCTTTTTCTGTCTTTTTTTAGAGATAATTTTAAGCAAGTTTAATGTGACACCATTTCTCTACTATTGTATTATTTTAAAATGATGTCATTGTGGCTTAAATTTTTTTACTAGAATGAAAAATGCTTTTTTGCCTCTCAAGGTTTATGCCTTGGTACCATCATAGCTTACACTATTTTATTTTAGCCTGATTTCATAACAAGTTCTTGCAACTTATACTAATCACTCTTCTTCCACTTCCTGGTCCCCCAGTGTTGAACTAATAAGATAAAGTTTCTTGAAAAAGGAAACAACTTGGTATATTTAAATGTGATTTGAACCAACACTGAACTGGCTTATCCAATGGTTACCAGGCAAACATGTTACTGCATGGCCATACCAGCTCCATCTAATTCTTAGCTAACCAAGTCGAGGCTATCCTGCAAGACTGAAGTTAGTGCATTTCGTAAAAGATCAAGTTACTATAGTCTTGCAGGCTACCCTCAAAGTAGTTCATCATTTTATTAAGTCCTACCTTCTGGATTTATGATAAGCTATTATGCTATGGATATTATGATTTTAATGGTGATATTTTATTCATTGTTACAGAGATCACAGAGAAGGATCATTACAAGTAGATAAAGAACCATTAGTTACAGGTGTATCAGATCCTGGAGCTACACAACTTGATACTGATGGAATGTTATGGATAGGTATATACTGTTTTATTCTTATATTTCTTGAGTTGTTGGGACGGTTCAACCTCCCTCTACCTTACTCTTTTTTCTCCTCTAACATTTCATGTGGTTACACAACTTGATACAACTTGGGTAAGTATTGCAGTTGGTAGCATGTCTGGTTTTCGAATCTAGTGTATTGAAGGGGGTACAGGTTCGAATCCCAGCCAGGGAGGTTATACATGTACCCTGCCATGAAAATTAGACAATCATTTCAATTTTCCTTCATTAATAAGTAAATGGAGAAGTTTCCAGCCTTAACAATTAGATTAAATAGGTGTTAGATGATTTTCAGTCATAATGTGTAAAAACCCCAAATTTAAGTTCCAAATAAGGTCAATTCAGTAGTGACATGGGCAAGAGTCTAAATAAAATGCTTTTAGCCACCATGAAATTATTTTAGCTTTGACAATTGAGAAAAAACAAACTATGTTTAATGAAATTTTTGTTGTTATATTTTACAGGTGGATATGATCAGCTACCATCAGGCCTTCCATCAGATTATTATAAAAGTTATAAAGGTTGTCTTGGATCATTATTTGTTCACGACAGACATTTACATCTTTACGATCATATAAATGGACTCTCAAATACTGTAGAATTCTGTCACTGATGTTTTCATCTCATTTTGTATATAAACTATAGATCATGTGACCTCACAAGGGTCATGTGACCATTGTGTGCTATATATAATCAGTAAGGCTACAGGTCATGTGACCTAACTAAGGTCATGTGACCAAAGTGTGCTAAATATAACCAGAAAGACTTCAAGATCAGAGTTCAAGCCAAGTAAACAATTTGGCTCAAGTGAATTGTATTCACATTGAAGAATGTTTGAACTAAAGTAGCCTTTAAATGTCATGATCTGATCATGTGACATTCTTCACCATTTGTTTGTCCAATTGAATAGTTTATTCTAATCATGTGACTTAACTGAAGAAAGATTAAACCAATGAAATTGTATGGCATGGTCATGTGACTGATGGAAGAACATGAAACCAATCAAACTGTTGGATTATGATCATGTGACTTCTGTGTGCTAGAGGGATCCAATGGGATTCCTGGAACTGATCACATGACTTTCAATGAAGTGTTTTATTAATATGAAAGTAATTCTTGTCTGGCTTGTGGCAATAAAAGGTTGTAATCCAAGCAGACTGGAAAAGCAATGGGTATTTATGGTTGAAAGTTACTGGTTAGAAAAGTTGATTGACAGACTTAATGTTAGGCTCTGGATGAACAAAGGAAAATTATAATATTATTATAATAATTATTATGATACTTATAACAAGTTTATTTTGTAATTTTGTAAGAAGCTTAAGCTTTTTGTTATCGTTTAATTTTTACTGGATTTATAAAGCTAGCTTTATTGTTAACATTAGAGTTATTGCACTTGTATGTTCATTAAAATTATTTTAGTTGTATATCAAACCAGAGACATAGATCCCTGATCAAACATGTTTAATTGGAGAAATAGGATCTGTGATTAAAACTAAGAGTAAGTGTGCATGACTTATTGAAATGCTGGGTATATTTCTTTGGGTATATAGCAGCATCATTTTATATGCCATACCCAGGTTGTAATTTTGTCACATTTACTTGTAATGGCTAGATTTGGTACGCTTGTTTCTTGTTATTAGTAGAAGTGCAGTATACAATAATGCTTCATTAACTTTTTTGCAATTCTTGTACTACATATACACATGTTCACTTTTTAAATGAATTTCAGGCAACACATTAACTTGAAAAGCTCTTGGCAAATTGTTATAATCAAATATATGAAGAGTTCTCTCATCAAAGGGCTAGGTTCACTAAGACCAAAAAAGTGCCCTTTCTCAGAAATTATCCAAATTTTCAGAATATGTACATGTTTGGGTGCTTAAACGAAAAACAATACTTTTTTGTATTTTTTATCATTTATTTGGTTACCATAGTTACCAAATGGTCTTTAACCATTTTTTATAGTTTAAAGCATGTTGAACACTATTTGATAAAATTTTCATAATATGTACATATTTTAAGGCTTGAACAAAGAACATAACACAAATGGTAATTATTTCATTTATTTGGTTACCATAGCAACCTTATGATTATGTAAAATGTTTGTAGTTTAGAGCATATATAAACATTATTTAATCATATATAATTAGTACAGTACATTATATGTAATGGTAAATTAATCAATGCGTAGAATAGCAAGTAATTTGGTTTGACCATTTGGAAAAATTGTAGACAAATATATCAAGCTTTATGAATTTAAAAATTGTAGGAAATGAGGGTGACACAATAGTCATAGTATATGCGATAAAATGGGTAGGCAAGATTTTATTAAGTGAGTTCAAGTATTAACTTAATTTGTGAAATGATGTATATGCAATCAAATTGAATTGTTTTGAGGAAGATATGTATATTCTCATTTATAGACTTAGGTTCTCCGGCCAGTACTTTAATATCACCAAGTGAAGTATCTTCTATCTGAAATTATTTATATTACTATTTCAAAATTCATGTTGGTATAATTTTTTTGCTAGATTTGCACCACAGGCAGGAAGTAAGTTTTCATACATATTTATATGTTGCCACTGATTGCTGCTTGTATTTAGGTTTTCGTTCATTTTATATTTTTGTATTGTGTGATATTATTAAACAGATAATTTCTTTGGTATTAGATATTGAACTATGGAAGTCAATATGCTTGTCCGGCTAGCTCAGTCGGTAGCACTGAAGTTTACTTTTTGTTGTGTTGTGGGATCAATTCCTATTGGCATTCTACTGTAGAGTTTTGTCATGAAATAATTTCATAATATACACTATCTAAGTGTTGTAAAATCATGTTAAATGTTTGTAACTTGAAATAACTGATGCCACTAGCAAGGCTAGTGCTTGGTACTGATTAAAAGCTTTGATCTTGAGATTTAGGCCTGCCAAAGGAAAGTGAGTTGGTTCACAATTTGTTGCAATATTACTGAAAAATATGTTGTTAAGCACCACTAAGCAGTGAATAGTGTTTTTGTTATAGTCTAAATGAAAATTCCTGATTAATATTGTCATATGATATAGGTACGACTGTCCTGTTGTTACATGTAAGTCAGAGAAGATTGTTTCATAATATTGTTTGTTTTTGTTTTACAGCCATTTCTTGTTATCTCAACTTTGTTTGGACCATTAAAAATTAGTTGAGATAATGAAATCCTTGTTGTTATTCACTACTGAAATGGATGGTCTGTGACATTTTAACTAGTTGAGATAATAATGAATGTGACATTATGTGTTTTAAACTTTGGACTTAAATTTCTGATTGTGATAATCAAATGTCAAGTTGTGAAGTCAAGAAAAACATTATTTTCATGTAGATGAAGAAGGGAGAAAAATTGGGACTTCTGGTGTTAGGTCTAGATGTTTATATACTAATTTATTTAGCTTGATTGTAAAACAAGTTCTTACAATTTATATTAACCATTTTCCAGTCCACTTCCTGGTCCCTAAATACTGAGCTAGAAGGTATGCTTAGTTGAGATAATGAAAAATGAGTGTATATAATGTATTGACTTTGTTTATAAAGTTAATAATGTACTTGTATTAAATTAAATTATATATGAAATATATTGTAAATATTATTACATTATTATATTGTAAATTTCATTTTACATTATTATAATGATGTTGACAATGGGTCAAGTAATATGTACATCCCTGACAGAGTGCTCGGTGTACAGGACTCTTTGATGCCTGTGGTGCTTTTCACATAAGTTCTTATGAAAAAAATCTTTGTAAGTCAAAAGCAAGAAACATTAATAATACGCTCATTTTTTGGCTTTTCAATTCTAAATATTATACAAATTGTGTAGAATTGTGTATACCTTTTGAATATCATATCACAGTTATGCTTGTTATCCATCTGACTTTGAAGTGCTAATTACATGAAACTGACTTACAAAGATTTTTTTCTGTAAGAATTTTTGTGAAAAGCACCACTATTTGTAAGTCAAATAGTTTTCACTTGATCTTTACCTGACCAGGGGCTGGTTACCTAAATCTATAGCTAGCTAGTGTGTCTCGCACTGGTACCATTGATTATTCCTTATGGTGTACGTAGTGAGGGTACCAGGAGACACATATAGTGATATTCATATGAAACTGGCCATTAGTCGGTGCGTTAGGATAGAGCTAAATAAGACTAATCCAGGGTCACCAGACCATTTGGCTCTTGAAAAGCACATTGTTGTAATAAAATAATTGTTGTCTGGCTCATCACTTACACAAGTGTTGATTTATGTCTGTATTTTTTATCTAAATACAATTAAATGAAGACAGAAGTAGACTAGTTTTACACTGGCATATCAATTTGAATTATCTTTTTGTAACTTTGTTTTGTGCAAATAATGTTTACATGCTTAATGACAATATTTTTACATTCTTTGCCAGTCCAGTAAATGCCATTTTAGTAATTAATTATCAATTTATAATTTAGTATGCTTATTCTTATTATACGTATTATAAGATTATTTCTAACTCTTTCTTTAATAGAATTGTTTCATTAATTTTATAATCTGTTAGTTATTCCATTTATTGTTTTTTATTATTATTGTTTTCATTATTAATATTATCAATTGATCTTTCATATTTTGGGGCCATATCACTTGAGGGAGTTCTCCCCTATAAAGGTTCTTTTGTCTAGTTGGCTGTAAGCTGCTCCTATATGTATTTACTATTTATACTGGAACTGAATTCCTGTTTTAGGGACTTGATGACTGTAAAAGGGGCTGATTGAGCATATTAATAAGTTTTATAAGGGACTGAATGCTTTAGCAAGGGGCTAGATTCCCACATTTAAGGTGTATACCTCTAAGGGGCTTTTTGACTTTGGAAATTGTGTTTTTATATGTAGACAATTCTTTGTATCAAAACCATTATTGACTACTCGGGAGACATGTGGTTCCAAATTTTAATCTGAGAAAACATTGTATATAAATGATTGATTATATTTCAATACTTTAGCAAATGCCTTTGTTAAGACAAAACCATGAAATCAAATTCATTTTCTTTCATATGTGTATAATTTTATTTATGTTTTACTTAATTGGACATATTTAAATTGGACATATAAGAACTACTAGTTCAAAAGAACTTGTGTTAAATGTACATATGAGAAGTTATTGAGTGTTATTACATGAATTCCTGTTATTTTGTTGTCTATGTAACTTTATATGAAGTTTTACTTATAATTGGACTAAGGGAGTTAATTCAATAACCAATATTGTAAAAAAGTTGAAGTGTGGTTTAAAGTCGACTTCAATGTACACTTTCAAGCAGATGACCCTCTTAGTACCTGTAGGGTAGGCCTGGGTGGTGAGGTTCTTGCTTAAGGAAATTTGCAGTGTCTCTAATAGGATTTGTACCTGGGAACTCAATATCCCTCCCAGGCAAGCTTCCTACCACAGCTTCACTGCTCCTACACTATGTTATATAACATATTTTAACAAGAAATTTTAATTGTGCATTTTTCAATGAGTGATTTGCTGTAAGGGTTTATTTGTAGAATAATGATGTTCAATGTCTAAAAAGGTACAAGTAATCCAAGGACTGATGGTTCATTTCATAGGATTGTAAACTGTTGAAAAATGATGTTATACTAGAACAAACAAACTTAAGATATTGAACCAATGGAAATCTTAACACTATTTGTTATTGGATTAGCTCCCTTTGTTAAAATTGTCATTCATATATCATTGTTATATATTATAACTGCATTGTATTTTAATTGATATAAAAATAAATTTACAAATATGGAAACCTTGTCTTGATTTTTATACATCCTGCATGACGCCATCGCGCATTCCAGTGCGCACCTATGATTAGTGTGAAAATGATTACACACTATGGTGGGCACCTGAGAAATGTGTTTAAACACCTAACACACTACAATCAGGTACCTGGAAACCCCATGCAAAACTGTAGACACCAGGATGAGGGGCTACTTTGTGGCTCTGTAGCCATATCGCACTTCACTGTGCACCTATGATTAGTGTGAAAATATGTTACTATGGTGGGCACCTGCAAAATGTGTTTAAACACCTAACACACTACAATCAGGTACCTGGAAACCCCATGCAAAACTGTAGACACCAGGATGAGGGGCTACTTTGTGGCTCTGTAGCCATCGCGCACTTTAGTGTGCACCTATGATTAGTGTGTAAATAGGGTACACACTACGGTGAAAATGTGTAGACTCCAGGATGAGGGTAGGTTAGGTTAGGTTTAGGGTTAGGTATGGATTATGGATAGGGCTGTCGGATAGTGTTAGGGAATGGTTAATGGTTAGGTTTAGGGTATGAGGTTAGGCGTAAGCTTAGGTGACTGTTTGGGTCACGTTGAAATTATTCATGTTTTTTCTGTCGTGAACAATAGCATTTGTAGACACCAGGATTAGGGGCTAATTTGAGGCTCTGTAGCCATATATTTTAATAACTTAAAAGATATAAATACAACAGATAGTTCACAGACAAATGATCAAATAAAAATGCATGGTATCGTATAAAAAGGTAGTGTGATAGTTTGTGGTAGTATTCGGTAGTGTGTGCTAACTTGTGAATTCTGGCCTAGCTCCTAAGAATTTACATTTGCTTAACTCGGGCAATACAGTTGGAATCAGTTTAACATAATCATTAACGCAACATTAGAAGTTGAGACTTCAAATATAGCAACTGTAAATATGCAATTCAGTTGCCAAAGTTTATATTATGAAATTTAACCCTGGCCAGATTGGCACTTCTTCTCAGAAACTATTGTATGCAATCAAAGCACTGTAACCTCCAGTCAGCAACAACCGTGTTAACTTGTAAACAGACTGTGAGACATAATTTATCAGTTATCAGTTATTAGAACAGAAAATAAGCTAAAAAAACATGTTTTAAAGGAATAGAATGAATGTAAGTATTTTAATATGCATGGAATTATTCACTTGTTTATAACATTTGATAGGTAAACACTTGAAGTGTATGACATATTTCAGATATAAATCAGTTGGTTGACTTGACAGATGTGGTAGCTTTGATCTACTTGTTTGGTTAGCATGTTTTATTTGATATTAAATTAAAGAAGAAATGATTTATTGCTTTCTATTCAAACTGAAAGCTTTTATTATGACACCTGTAATGACAGTTGGATAAGTCATGACAGTAAATATTTGTTAATGTGCAATAATAATGAATATACCTTTTTTATGATGTTTAAAAGTTGAAATATACTCATGTTATTACACTTACGTAACTCTTCTCTTCCTTACAAGGATTTTCTACACCACAAGTCTGAAGTCAACATATTGGTGCCTACAGTTACAGAACTTCCATAACTCTAGACCCTGCCTACAGAACTTCCATAACTCTAGACCCTGCCTACAGAACTTCCATAACTCTAGACCCTGCCTTTGTAAAATGCAGTCACCACTAAAGTCAACAGTACATAACAGGACAGTATAGATCCTGTGAAGTTCAAAATTTTACGGGCTTATACAATCATCACGTTGTAGATAATGAAATAATTCCTTAGGCTATTTTCCCTTCTACCACTGATTATTACCATGTACGTCAGGGGACAATCAATGACGCAAATATGCTCATAGTAAATAATTGACAGCTAAATCCAGATACCAATATGTTAAATGACTCGTTAAAGGTCAAGTGATTGCCCCTGATGACATATACTTGAGCAACATGTCACTGCTAGTAGTTAAGGCGAGTAAAACATTGGTTGTCTAAGCAGGCCAACTAGTTTAAAAATTGATGTTCAGCCTTGTGACCACTGTTAAATAACCTTAACAATGTGTTGCTATGGCATTAAGCCCAATGAAAAAATAAAATGACTACGGTATTTAGATATAATAAAATGAATTTAATATGATACAAAAAAACATGCAACAACAACATAAAGAAACATGAAATTTAATATGAATATATATTATATTTTAAGGATGAAAAGTTGTGAATTGTAACCGATCGATACAAGTAACGCCAATACTTATTCAATGTAACAACTGTCCAATAATTCACACCAGTGTAACTATACTGTCCAATTTTCACATCAGTGTCACTACTGTCCAATAATTCACACCAGTGTCACTATTGTTCAATAATCAACATCAGTGTCACTATTGTCCAATAATTCACACCAGTGTCACTATTGTCCAATAATCAACATCAGTGTCACTATTGTCCAATAATCAACATCAGTGTCACTATTGTCCAATAATCAACATCAGTGTCAATATTGTCCAATAATCAACATCAGTGTCACTATTGTCCAATAATCAACATCAGTGTCACTATTGTCTAATAATTCACACTAGTGTCACTATTGTCTAATAATTCACACCAGTGTCACTATTGTTCAATAATCAACATCAGTGTCACTATTGCCTAATAATTCACACCAGTGTCACTATTGTTCAATAATCAACATCAGTGTCACTATTGTCCAATAATTCACACCAGTGTCACTATTGTCCAATAATCAACATCAGTGTCACTATTGTCCAATAATCAACATCAGTGTCACTATTGTCCAATTTAGTAATTATTCTGGACCTCAGAAAATGGAAGAGAGACAGTAAAATGGTGTCAGGCACATCAGATGGTTGATGTTTCAAAGTAACTATTTCTGCACAGTTAGGATTAGAAAAAGAAAGGAAGGAAAGAAAAAAAGCAGGATGCATTGCCCTGCTATTCACTTATAATAATTGTTCAATTTTATTCAGTGTAAGTAGTACATACATTAACTATACTGATAAAAATCTAATTCTATTGATCTTAATTACAGAAATACTGAACCGAGTATTCAAAACTGAGAGGTTAATGTAAGTGCCACTGACAGTTGAATAAAATCTAACAATAATATATTATACAAGAATGTCCAACTTTGAGGAACTAAAAATGTGTAGATTGAAATGAATATCACAGATGATTACCAACACAGTCTAACAATATCACAATGTCACATGACTTTCTAAACTAAGCCATTATCTGATGACCCTTATTATTGTAAGCTAGCACATCAGATCCACGTGGGTTCTTTCCTCTTGGTTGCCATGACGGTACATCATCACCGTAACTAGGAGCATAATAATAATGTCTTTGTAAACTGTGATTTAACTCACTAAGTATTGTTTTACCATCCACAAGGTATGGTTGTACATCAGTATTAGCTTTCTCAAGTCTTCCTGTCTCTAATAGATTAGAAAAGGCCTGAAAAAGATTAAATAAATATTCAATTACGGACGATTAACTTATTTGTTATGAGCTGAATACTACATTGATCTAACTCAATTTTTAAAAAATCACTATTTACATATGTTAATTTAACTCTATGGTATACATCCATCAAGAGAGCCCTGAGGACCCTGGACAGCTCCATAGAGAACTAGATTTGAAAGTCTTCTCACAAAAAAGGTTTTTTAAACAATGTCATCTCTGGAGAAGAACCAACTTAAAACACAGGGCACAATTAAAATAATATATGTAGAGCACCTTAAGTTGATGCCACAAGCCAAAAATGAAAGGCAAAATGGTTTTACAGAAGATTTTTTACATTTGCTTATATAACTCTATGTAAAAATTGTGACCCTGTGGCCGACCCAATTTTGACCCAAAAGTCATAAATTGAACAAACTTCATATAGGACATGAAAGTGATTTGCCACATGGCAAATATGAAAGCCCTGGAAACATTTTTTAAAATGATTTTTTACATTTGCTTATGAAACACCATGTAAACCTTGTGACTCCCTGAAGTGGGACAATCTTTAACCCTACGGGTATAACTTGAACAATCTCTGTAGAGTTGCAACAAGGTTAATATAAAAACTCTAAGCCTTACAAGTTAAGAAAGAAGAATAAGGATTAAACAAGCTAACTTTAATTTGGTAAGCACTAGGGATTTCTGATACTATATTAAAATATAACTTACAATAGCAGCTGATTCCTCCAGTTTATTTCCCCAGATGTAGATCTGTCTTAAATTATTGTTCATCTTCAAAGCATCTGATAATGAACATAAACCTTTACCACAAATATTGTTGGTCCTTACATCCAACCTATAAAATAATATAACAGAAATAAAATACAAGGGACACAACTCTTAAAAATATACAATTTCAGAGGAATAGTAGTCTCCTCTGAAGTTTATTTTTCATACTGTTTAACATAACAAAATTTAAGTTATTTTACTGAACTTCATTCCGAATCAAAATGAAATCATTGGCTGTTTACAATATTCAGGAGAGGTTCATAAGACATTAAGCGTAAAAATACTAAGAATGTTGATTTAAATGACAGGAGTATTGAAAACCCACTGTGACTGTTCAAATATCAGATAGGGTTTTCACAACACTTTGGTTGCATTATATCAACACCTTCACCAAACAAGGTAAACGTTTTACCCTTTGTTGAGTTTCAAGAAAGATTGCAACCAGCTGCAACCAGGAATAAAAAAGAAACAGAGAATTATGATTAAATTGTAGTCACAATACTTGGGTCATTGATACACAAAATCATTATAAAACAGCATAATAATAGAATCTAAAAAAATAATTATTAAGTGCAGTTTAAAGTTTGCTGCCCATATACATGTTCAGCTGATTTTACAATTTTGTAAAATAACCTTGATCAATGAAATTACCTTAAGGAAGGTGAGACGTCACAGTACCTGTATAAATCTGGGTGGAGTGAAACAACTGTAGGTAAATTTCTTGCTCAAGGAAATTAGCATTGCCCCGTAGTGGGCTTAGAAAGTAGATGATGGTCTCTTTCTGATCTTAGTCATGTGGCAAGATATCACATAGTATCACATTTAGTTTCTAGGTATAAAATCACATTTTAAATTTTCATTCAACAGTCAGTGGTGAATACATTTACTCTGCTGATTTAAATACTTGTTTGATAATCCTCAAACATAAATTTGGATTAAAATATCTATTTTTATTGAGAGTGAGTACAGAATTTCTGTAGTGAGTATTAAAATCTGCAAAGGATAATGTATTTCCCACTGACTGTTGAATAAAATTTAACAATATGCAGTCTATGAAATTAGGAAATGAAAGTGGTTGTCCGAACAGGTCAATTTAGCAGCAAGCACTATCTCTTGTTCATACAATTTTGGTTGCCCAAATAAGTTTTTGGTTGCCTGAACTAAAAAGTGGTTGTCCCAGGCAACCGGACATCCACTAATTTCGTAGACTGATATAAAATGATCAAGACAGTTTTGTATTGCTATTTTATAGTAGACTACATGTATATACTAACGTTTCTAAAGTAGTATTATATGTAGCTATTGCTTCAGCTAGATGCATGGCTCCATCATCTTCTAGTCTATTAAAACTTAAATCTAATTTCTTTATAGCTGTGTTCTTCTTTAATACTTTAGCTAACTCTTTTGTACCATCACGGGTGATTCTGTTACTGAAATAATAATCAAAATTATCTCAATATATCTAGCATGTATGTTCAAGCACCACAATAATGTCAGAGCATTTATTTTCATTTTTTGGGAAAGGTGGCAGGGCCTTTTTGGAGGGGTTAATGATGATAAAAATGCAATTGTAGGGGAAAACATTTCTTTTATTTTCAATGCTTTGGATAACATAGTTAACAAAGTAACATATTTAAAAGAATATATTTCAGTCTCATGGAGTTAATTTTCTTCAACTCAAAGTGAATATTTATTTACCTTGAAATTTTCGGTGACATTGTGTCACCTTCTTCAGCTGACTGATTTTGATCACATGACCGGTGAAGGGTCACGTGAAACAAGGAGACTGTTGTAAACTAATGGTACATGTAGCTCCAGTCCCTCGTCCCGGTTCAGAGATGGTCTGCATTGTTTGATCTCAATAGCTTCTTTAACTTTCCTTTTCCATAACTTTCCTTTTCTCACTGGATGTGAGACTCAAAGAACATTTTAAGCAAAAGTCATCTGCTATTTATGAACATTGCACAAACAAAGGACACAATATCGATCCAGTAATACAAAAAAGATAACATCTGAGGAGAATCTATGGGAAAGGAAAGTCAAGGAAGCTATTGAGATCAAACAATGCAAATTTCAAGGTAAATAAATATTCGCTCTGAGTTGAAGAAAATTAACTCCAACAACGAACCAGAGCAGAGAAACCTCTTTGGACGAATATTTCAGTCTCATTTAAATTTCAATTACAACACCTTCAGTACAGGGAAATTTTTAATGTTATAGGACTCAACACTGTATTTCAAGACCAATTTTAGAAAATTAACAAAATCAGAAATCTGCGAAATTCCATCAATAGATTTGATTCTTAATGAAATTTGATGATTTTTTCTTGCTCAAAAACTTTGTGTTTACCTGATATAATCATATGAACGAGGTTGAGAAAAAATATGGTGCGCAGAACAATAACATTTAATCTGCATTGCATACTATTAAGCTATATGTAAAATAACTCTGTTCTGCATAGATGCATTTGTAACAAACTTAAATCAGCTGAAAAAAACAACATAAATTCAAGTTACAAATACGAACTATTAATCGTGATTAAGATGTCAACACAGACACAAAACATTACAGATTAGTTATAATTGTTTTCAAACTTCAAACTAACCAGCTTAGATCCAGATATTGTAATGTAAAGTTTTCCATGAGATTCTCTGCTAATCTTGTAGCACCAAAATCTCTGATATCAAATTTCTGTAAGTGTAGTTCTTCCAATGAATTGTTTACCTGAAAATATAGGTATTTAACAAATATCAAATATCATATAAGTTCTGTATTTAGACACCATATTTATTTGATAAAATTGTCACATATATGTTAAGAAATAGAATTAAAAGGCATAGCATACGCCTAAACACAAGCAGTCCATGTAATGAGTATCATTCATCACTTTATGCTATCCAATTGAGATGAGAAAAATTTAAAGTGGATACTTTCTTTCATAAAAAGGGCATTAATCCAGTCAAAATTCCTACTAAAGTTATGCAGCTTTGTATCCGAGTGCTTGCATAAAGTGAATCCATTTAGTACTTGCAAAGATACTATGTAAAGTGTTGCATTAAAATCCTTGACCAAAATTTGTCAGTAAGCTTAAACAAGAACTGACAGATATTAAGACATCAGTAGTAAGATTGGCTTAACTACATCTACTTCATTGTGCAATACATTTTCTATACAAATGTACATAAAAATTTAAAAAAAGTTAAATTGCAGTTTCAATTCTGCTTCCATAAACATGTTCAGCCAACAAAATAAGTTTGTACAACAACATCATCAAGCAGATGACCCACACAATACCCATTTACACATGGGTTAAGTGAAACAACTCATGTAAATTTCTTGCTCGAGGAATGCCCCTAGTGGTTTTGAACAAGGGACCTTGCAGCGTGACCACAGGACCACTTGCTCTATATAATGCATGCTTATATAATATAAGATATTATCATAATAAATTAGATTTTTACCTTCAACATTTTAGCAAAATGTACAGTGCATTCTTCTTGATTTGAGAATAAAATTGGTCTGTTTACATTTAAAGCTTTTAAAGTTCTATTGTTTACCAAAACTGTTGCCAAGGCGATAATACTTTCTGTAGTCTGAAATAATACAATACACAACCTAGTTTAATAAATGCATGTAGTGTATAAATCATAAACAGATCAATTTAAAGCTAACCAAAGTCTACCTTGCTGGTTCTGATTTTCTTGCTTATAAAAGTAACAGACTTGCCATTAAATCTTTCATTCAGTATTCATATGAGCTATAAATGAAAACAAAACTGACATAAAAAAACTATGGGAAAATCTAAAACAATTGTCAGGACAATCTACAGACACCAAACACACTTATAAATGATGAAAATGATGAACCGATCATTGATCCTAAAACTGCTGCTGGTGAAATGAATAATTATTTCACAAATACATTTAAAAGCTCACCACATATTGGCAAAAGCTTTGATCTGGTCAACCACTCATTACTTATTGAAAAGCTAGAATGTTACAATTTCTCAAATAATGCTATAACATGGTTCAAGTCATATTTAGAAGACAGATCACAAAAGGTCTCAGTTTCAAGAACCCTATCAAAATCACATTACATATAATGAATGATATCATCTGGTGTTCCTCAAGGATCAGTCTTGGGGCCAGTCCTTTTCATTACATACATTAATAACTTGTTGTTGATTATTATTATAGTATATTTGGTGCTTAGATTTCTTTCAAATTAAAGAAATATTCTAATCCTATAAAGATACTTATTTTCTAACCCAAACAAATTCAGCACTTCCATGCTTTGAGTTAATAATGGTAGCCAGCTGTTTTAATTATTTTCTTTGATCTTGACTCACTTTTCACTTAAAGCAAACATATCTAGCTGACTTAGAATCAATATATGATCTGTGTTTTTGGGCAACCTGGCCCTACCTAGCAAATTTAGCTGCCCTGAGTTTTTTATACATTGACAAGAAGATTATTTGTAAATATCTTAATTAGCTCTGTTGAAAAGTATTTAGAGTCTATCAAACCTAACTTTTATTCAGACAGTTTCCATAAACTCAGAATTTGATGGCCTTAAAAGAAAGGAGAAAGTCAAAAATCATAAAAGTATTGAAATATCAAATCTTACCAAATCAGTGTCACCAACATCTAGAGCTTGTAATGTTGTATTAATCTGTAACATCTGAGCAAAGTACATTCCTCCACGATTACCTATCTTGTTACCATTTAATCTTAATGCTCGTAGACCTGAATTTTTCTACAAACAAAAAAAACACATTACATACAGTATTCATGACAAAAACTTTCATCGGTACTTCACATTCAATCCAGCAAAATGGATTTTTACTGAACTGAAGGAAAGTTTACTGAACCAAAAATATCTTAGTGTCAATTTTAATGATTGAGCAAAGTATGTATCCCTAAAATTGAATAAACAACCTTACAACTAATAATGATTTTTTAATTGCATCAGTAAAATCTGTAAAAGTTGGTGGACCATCGAACCACTCAAATTCGAAGTCATTAGACTTACAGTGATTTTGGTAGACTTGGTACATGGTCCACTAGTTTAATTCGGAGACTAATTACCATTTTTTATCAGGTTTTTAAATTAACCCTCTGAGCATGAAGTTACAAACTTCTCATATGAACTTAGAAATAACACTGCTCTAAACTCAGTTTTATTTTTATGTACTATTCTGTTATAATGATTTGAAATATTGACTTTAAATGTAATTCAATGTCCTGACAAGTTACAAAACTTTTATATACACTTTGAAATTACACTGAAAATTAGATTTTCATTTTTTCTTCGAAACGGAAACAACTGGAACTGAATGACTGAAACCTTTGACCAAAATGTCCAAAAAGAAAAAAAAATACAGCAATAAACAAATACAAACAATAAATAAGTTAATTCAAGTATTTTTACCTGTAAAGCCTTAGCTAACGCTTCAGCCCCATCCTTACCAAAATCATTACACATAACATTTATATCTTCAATTACTGAATTCTCCTGTAAATACATGTATTATAGTACTTTTAATAACAACTATAGAAGTTTGAATATGAACAATCGTTAAAGATTTATAGGAAGAACAATCGTTGAAGATTTAATATGTTTAAATCTGTTGTGTTTAGTTATTAAAACTGTTGGCAAACAGTGCTAAGAGTGCTCATTGAACCTCAACCACATAACATTTTGTAATCAGGCAGAACATATTGAAAGAATGCACCCTTAAGGTAGGTTTTACTGTTGTGTAGATAAACAACCTAAATAATATCACTGTTTCTTTTCAATTCTTATTATTCTAGAAAAGATATTTTCACAAATGTAATTCCTCAGAAATATAAGTTCCTGCGGAAACTTCTATTTATATTATATTCAATGGATTTCTTACCAATATACACTGGAACCTCCTCTAATGACTACCCCGATACTATGACCACTTCACTATTAAGACCACTTTTTGGAAGACTGGCCACAGTGGTCTTAAGAAATGGGTTTCGGTGTATTTGAAATTTAAAATGTTAGTTTAAGAATTTCTAAAATCAGACCCCCACAAAAACTCACCTCCAATAATTTAGCCAAGAATTTGATTCCCTCATCAGTAATGTTGTTATATCTAAGATCCAAACTAGTTACAAACACATTATTCTGTAAAAGTTTGTATAAAACTTCACAATCTTTGTCAACTAATCTTTTATCAGTCAATAATTTATTGTTTCCAGCCAAGTATAGATTCATATTGTCTTTTATATCACTGAAATATCAGAAGATAGAATATTAATTATCAGAAAAAAAAAGTAAAACAAGAAAGCAAGATGGATTACCACTCTCAGCAGGGGATCATATCTAAATTTGGTTAAAAACCAAACATATTTTGCCCAGTAAATAAAGTCCTTAAAAAAGACTTGTTCTTCTATCATCACTGCCTTAAATAATTAAGTACATGTTTAATTAAATTAAATGTTGATCTTGAGATTCCATGCAGTTTGAAATATTCCATTTCTACGTAATGTTTATTTCATTTAAACCTGATTATGTAATTACTATAAAATGATATAAAATATTAGTATTACATGAACAAAAACTCATATAATTTAAAGGTGAAATTTATCGTTGGACACAAAAAACGATTAAACATCAAAATATTACGTATTTCTATTGTATCTCAGCAGACACTCACGCTTAACGCATGTAAACAATATGTATATCGAGATATTTAACTCTGATTTAAACCTGTATCAATTTAGCCGATATTACAACATCGCTTATCTACCGTGTGTGACGTCATCGTAGTCCTATCGATTAAAACCTGTTGTAACAGTCAATGGATTGTAATTTATACACGCCTGTCAATTAATCAGTCGCAAAAACATTTTGAAATTAAATTTGCATTTTTTTATTAATAGTTACATTTCCTACATGATTTTTTTTATTTTATATAAACCAGTTTAATAACTAGGCTTATATGTTGTATATTTGATTGCATTCATCGACAATTCCATGATATTAAGTAGTTTTTTTGTGATGTACTTTTTATTTGCGTGAAAAAAAGGTTCAAAAAGAAATTAAATCGAATGCGTCATTACATTAAATGAGTCTGAAACTGGTTAAGAGCAAGCGCGTTTTTTTTATTTCTATATGATGACCAAGTGAAAGTGGAAAAAGATTGAAAAAACTCGGCAGAAATAACTTAGACTACGTAAAGTTATGATTTCGTCATATTTTGACAGATACTTGCCAAAAATATAATCTTCGTGCGGAAAACGCTATTTAATTTCCTTTTTGAAAAGAAAATAGTGTACCTCGTGTTTTTTTCTCAAGGAACCAAAGATGAAAAAAGGAAAATCAGGTGACAGCAATGTTGTGCAGAAAATACTACTCAAATTGTTTCGTAATGTTGGGTGCAGTAAATATTAGTTTGAAAAATAAGCATAAAAATTAATTTATCTAAAAATCGCATTTAAAAATCATGCAATGAAAATTGATTAAACATTAAAATATATATATCTTTATATCGCTGGTTGTGCGATTATATTAAATGATGAGACCGGCATTCTAAACCTCGCTATTTTGCACAAAAAAATATTTAAATGCGTAATATGAACTTGATCGCCTGAACGGTCATCTACTATCATTTACCTTATCTCCAATATATCGCGTAACATATGTCAGCGGATTAAAAATTTCTTTTGAATTCACAGCATGACGTCTGTTAGACAATGTTGAAATTGATTGAGGGTGCGGTACGTACTTAGTATATTAATGTCGACGGCAGAGTGATAGCCAACACGTGTCAGGATTTGAGAGTCTGTGTCCATGGAAACATACCCAATAGTATCAATAATTTGATGACACAAAAGAGTAATTGATAAATTATTTTGATGTACCCCTAACTTTAAATGTGTTAATTAAGTTTGTGAGGTTCCCCACGGGAAACAATAAAATTCGTACAAGATGACAAAAAAGTCCCGCGGTGAGCCTCTATATATTGGGGTCCTTAATGTAGATTAAGATATCATCGCCAACAAATTGCATTTGTTACACATGACCTGTCAAAAGGCTGTCGCCAATTATATACTTTTTAATTGTAGTTAATATTGGTCTGAATAATGATGTTAGAAAATAATCTTTTGAATCGGAGTTGAAATTGTTTTTCACGGAAGTCAATTCGCGCTAATAAATCTTTGTTTTTACTAGTTTGTTAGACAAATATATTAACAGTTGAATTTACCAAGGAGTTATTTGTGATTTTATTAAAACTTAAATTCTCATATGGAATTACGGAAAAGCATATAAATACAACAAAGGGAATTATTAAGAACTATTCGAAACACGATGAAGATACGATTTGAAATTATTTACTTCGTCGCCGAGTTGTCGTCGTTTTGAACAAGTTATCTTAATCTATTTGAAACCACTGTGAGTGCAGTCCCTCGAACAAAGATGAAATTCTTATAAACCATTACAGTGTAAAGTTTTTTTTAAAACATAAGTTGCATCGGAATTAATGTTTTAACATTCTGTGATAATAATTCAAAACTGGTGCTGAAGAAATCTGAAACACCATGATCAACGGTAAGTAATAAATTCTCATCTTCATAAGAATATGGGCTCCGAACTAATACTTCAAATTTACTTAAATTGATATCATGAAAGAATTACAAACTAAGTTGTAAATAGCAATTATTTAATTAGCATTTATTTCTAATTACAAGCACAAGACACAAATTTTCCTTACTATAATATATACTTATACTCTCAAAAAAGTCTCAAACACCTGTTTCACGGTCATAATCACCACATTCACAAATAATGCACAATCGTCAAAATTCTTTCGCTATTCGACCTAGAAAGGATTATTCTACATAAAATACTTTTTATTTGAAGAAAATCGATCTATATCTTCTCTATATATTCTATAATTGGGAAACATAGCATCTTGCACCTGTGTTTCTAATAACCGCTTTCAGGATGTAGGACTACGATGACGTCATACCGATTCCGGTCACGAACGATAACTCATGCATAACTTGATGCAGGTGTGTTACGCCCAAGAGTTAAAATTCGTATTGCGCCGTTGTTTGATGACCAAATTTCACGAAATTTTGGATAATATTTTATAATTATCTATAGTTTTTGAAAATTAAAGAATTACAACCAGAAAATTTGAACTTTAATATGGTGCTTACAGATTAATTTCAAACTGTGTTTTTGCATGGAGTTCAAAGAATAGATATCTTATTTGATGCTTTTTTATTTAGCTATAAGCCTATAATGTGATTAATTTGTAGTAATGAATCAAAACTGTCAACTTTTGACCAAAAAAAAAAAAAAAGTAAAGTAAAGTAATAACGAAAAAACTATATTGGTTTAAAAGCAATTAATATCAATACAAAATTTATTCAGATAGAACTTTGACTAATGGTAACTGTCTCTATGTACAAAACTTCAGTAAAATATTCAGAATTGTTAAAGAATTCATAATACAAGGGCAGTAACCACAGTAATTTCTCAATTCAGCAAATTATCTATTATATAAAAACAACACTTCTTAGTCAATATTAATTTTGTGACATGAAAATTTAAATTTCACTACAAACACACTTTAACATGGAATGTGCATCAAATAAATTTTGACTAAAATAAGTGTAAAGGTTAAACTCTTTAACTCCCAAATATACATCAAACTAAAAACACCCTATAATAGAATTACTAAGAGAGTGACCAGCACACCTCTCAGAGGCTCTGGATCTAGAAACTAATGAATATCATCAAATGCTTGCTTACCTCCCCTTTTATAAATATCACCATATATATACCATACATTGTAATAAAGCTTACTCTTAGAAGTTTACATCTTAACAATACAATGGTTGAGACAAATGAATGTATAATCAAATAAATATTTTCATGAAATAATCTACCTCCTACTTCAGCAGGGTTTGACACTAACAGCGTCCCAGGATTCAGAGGATCCCAAAACATGGGAGCAATCCAAAGGATGCTAAGCTAGGGATTCTATCAAATTCCTGAAAATGCTATGTTCTTATTTGAAAGTTTCTATAATTGTTTATCATTGTTAATTACTGCAAATCTGTACCCAAAACTTTGACTTTTATTAGAGAAGTTCCCAACTTTAAGCAGTCTAAGAAATCAGTGAGTGTCCAGTTGCCTGGGACAACCACTCTTTAGTTCAGGCAACCAACAATTTCTTTTGGGCAACCAAAATTCTGCAAATAAGAATATATAATATGTATATAATAAAAATGATCGGTTCGGACAACTACTTTCATATACTAATTCCTTGTTCTATAGAGACCTCGAAAGGTCTAAAAACTACTATTAAATGATAAAAACACTGCAAAACGTTTCACAATTTTATTTCGACATCTTGACTATTCTAGAACAACATCCTGACAGCGGCAAGAAAAGCTGTGCTTGATTTATGTCAATAATCAGTTCTGATATTTAATCGAGCGACAGGACTATAATATTACGATCACGATTACCTCCCCTGAATTATCTCCTGAACATTCCTTAAACAGTTAAGTAGAAATCTCTGAATAACTGGCAAGGAATTCCTGATAAACACTGTTAGTATAGAACCATGCTTAAGTTTTTATATAATACACCATATACTTAATACATAGTAAGCAAGAATATTAGAAGAAGATTTAAATAAGGACAGTAAAACAGATAAGAAGTTGATACACAGGGGCAGATCCAGGATTTTTTCTAGGGGGGGGGGGGGGTTCGAAACTTTTCTAGGGGGGGGGTCCGAACCTCGAACCACAACATACACATTTTGCAGAAAAAATGCAACATATTGATAGTAAAAACTACATAACCCTTAAATCTATGTTAAGCACTGAGAAAAATTGCTTCATGCTACTTAAAAATGACTTACAGGCAAGAAATACACTAATGGACAGGTACATTTTCCAAATTCTAGGGGTGTCCGGACCCCCCCCCCTGAACCCCCCCCCCCCCCTGGATCCACCTATGATACATGAGAAAATTCTACCTATGTTAAAGTTATAACTGAAACAGGTTTAATCAAATATATAAGTCAGACTTGACTATGAGGATGTAGAAGTATTCCAAACACCTTGACCATTTACTGAATTATTATTATTATATTATATACCAAATTTGTATAGCGCTCTTTTCATATTGAATACATGTTAACAAGCATTTCACAATCATATGCATATTTAGGAAATAATTAAATGAAAATGAAAATTGAAAATGGTTAAGATCAATGAATGAATAATCTCAGAAGGACTTGTAGGGATCCATCAAGAATATAGATTTTTTGCTCTTATTTGAGGAGAAGCACATGTGAATTAAATAACAATCATGCAAAATAGTTCTTGTTGTGTACACACGAGGCTTTGTAAAAACATGTTTGAATGTTATATATGTGACAATATATTTTTCAGCGATATCATCAAATTGTGCATTTCAAATTTATGGACTAAAAACAATATTTTAATCATTGCCTCAACTATTGAGGAATTGTTAACTTTAACGCCGGTTAAATTTTAGACATGCTTGGACATGTGAAGCAAAGTTAGTTCCAAATTGACATCTAAATATGTCCAGAGGTTATTTGTAGGGCTGTCACAGTTTACCGGTATACCGGTATATTGCAATACGCAGCTGCAGCAATACATACCGCAATCCTAATTTAACGGACCGGTATTCGGCGATTTTATCTATTTCAATGGAAAATATTTCCCTTTGCAAAATGAAAATAGTGAAACATCAATTTTCCATTGTTCATTCAATTTAAGCATATTTTACAAGAATTTAAAAGATGGAGCTCGTTCGATCCATTGTGCAAAACATGTTCTTAAATCGAATACTCCAGGACAGGAAGTTGTGAAACTAGCATGGCGTCCAGAAGCTTGCTTGCTAGGACGTTCTGCAGGTAAGGGGTAGTTGTTTCATTTAACTTAAGCATCTTTTTATGCAAAAATGTATCACAGTCCTAAATGACTTATAGACTTAAATAGGCTAGATGCTATCAGTAGTTGCAGGGAATACATGCAATGTTTCTGTTAAATACAGCAGAGGCACAACGAATCTAAAAACCAACAATATATCATGGTAGGTATTGCGGTACAGTGCTAGTGTATTGCAATACATCACGATACCCTTCTGGCGTATCCTGAGAGCCCTAGTTATTTGTAGTGAATGACCAAGGGGTCCTGAAAGGACATAAACCAAAACATAAGCTAGTAAGATTGATTGGCCAGAAAGGTTAAAAACTAACTATCACAGACCAATATCACCAAAAGTTAAGAAGCGCAAAAAATTGGCATAATAGTATACAATAGGTAAATAAAAAACAAAACACCCAAACAAATAAGAAACTCTTTATAAAACTGTAAGCTATAAGGTTAAATGCTGCATTATCAAATCCAATCAAATACTGTGGGTTGTCTTTTTCTAAATGGGTTATATAACTACATTTTGTCATTCCAATCTCTGTAGACACAAAGTTAAAAAAAATATTTCATCAATATTTAGTTTGTGAGAAATCAAGCAAGTTCAGCAATCTCTGATATTTCCAATCTTTTTTTATTGGGGTTGGATTTTAACACATATTTAGGTCATATCATGGCGGTCAGCCAACTTACTCACCACTCCTGGAAAGAATAAATTTCTGTACTTTTTTGTTAACAAGTTACTAAGTGCAAACATCCCTCAGTATCAGACATATTACCTTAATGATTTAGAATCAAGGGTAAGAGGGAGAATGGCCATATATTTATATAATGACCAAACTCCACAAAAACATGCCCTGCCTAGGATTTGAACCCACAACCCCTGGATTAGCAGACTTGTGGGCAACTGACTGAGCTAGCACAGCAGCATTCAACCATTGTTGGGTTTAAGGCTATAGCAACACATTGTATAGGTCATATAACAGCCATCAGTCAACCTACTTACTGCTCCTGGTAAAGATAAATCTCTGGATTTATTAATCTTCATTCAGTGAGAGACAACTGTCCTACATGATTTAGTATCAGGGATAAGAGGGAGAATGACCATAGAAATTGTTTATTGACCAAAATCCATGAAAATATGCCCTACCAGGATTCAAACCCACAACCCTTGGATCAGTAGACTATGGGCAACTGACTATGCTAGCTAGGCTGGAAATCAACAATTGTGGTAACAGCAATGTCAAACTAATGCATGACGATGCTGTTAGATGTTTATTGATCACAGGTAACAACTACACACATAATAGCATGTACAATTTAGTTTACCTGGTCATAGACTAACAGACAAATAAACACATTCAGACTGGACAATCACTATATGCTTGCATCTACTGTTGTGGGGGAGCCAGGAGTACAAGAATAATGACCTCTTGTTTTCCAGGTGGGTGGGGGAATGAATGGGAACCAATAAAAATTAATAGAAGTTTTAGAATTATATTAACAATATTATCTGAACAGTAACAATGTTAGCCAATTTCATGCAAACTAGTTATAGATGAAATATTGTAATACAAGATAAAATAAAAAATACAAAAATAAAATAAAAAATAAAATAAAAAACAAGGAACAAAAACTAGACTATAAATGTTAAACTTACCCTTCCTTCTTTCTCCTGTTAACAAAGTGCATGTGAAAATAATATCAACAACATCAAGTGGGTGGGGGATTGATAATTAACACAAAATTAATAAAAAATAAAATGTGACCAGTTGATTTAAATCAACAGAATATGTTTTCAATGTACTTTCTAGCATTATCTTTAATATTTAATAGTAAAATAGCTACTTAGTTTTTAGTGAATTATATTCAGAATTGAACATCAACATGAAAACAAACCCAAACTTTTTTCATACTAAAATTTAGATAGGAATACATGTATAACCAATTTATTAATCATGCAATTTGATTGTACAAGTACATTTTGTATAATGAAATGATATATTATAATAATATGAAATTTAACTCAAGTACTCATAAATCCAAATTAATTTTGCCATGCTGCAAAATCTGTCCTGCCCTAATCAAATACAGACATATTAAAATATAAAAGCACACTGCATCTAAATGATTTTTTGCAGCACTGAATGTTACATAGATATTGCCATTTGAAAATACATTGAGCATGATGGGTGACTTGGTATTCAAAATCTTTACAAGTAAAATAATACCAGTGTTCACAAAAGGGAGTAACTGTGTCATGCACTCAAGTTAGATCATGCAAATAAATCATTAAAATGTGCAATGTCAAGGATATAACAACATTTAGGATGCTTAAATAAAAAACTAAGTATTCACTTAATAAATAAGCTAGTTATGGATTTAGGTATATCATGAATATCATATTGTTTTTTTTTCCTTTCTTTCTTTTAAACTCATTAAAAGACAACGCTCATGAAATATATCAAAATTTATAATTTTTAAGAAATAACTTAAAATTGTCTATGTTTAATTCTATAATATTACATAGGTTCAAGGTTTGATGCAGGTAGGAAATAAATCACTAGTGCTTCAGCACAAGTTATTTAATTAATGCAAAAAACAAGTGCCTGAATCTTACTATACAATAAAACATAGACGTAAGAGTAAGATATTTCGAATTTAACATCGCAAAAAAAATTATGTATAGCATGAGCTCCTATGCTTATAGAGTGAAAACACACATGACTATGTAAGAAAATTCATTATCCAGCGTCATGATTTTAAAATTTAAAGAGTTCATTATATCATATATATTTGATCAAAGCAAATACCAATGTCTAATTATGATATATAAAAACAGTATAAAAGCCATAAAGCAGCAATACGCTCATTTCTCAAAAAAAACAGCATTAATATATCATGTCAGCCAATCTTTCATCAAATACCTGCAATCTCTGATCTTAGCTTTTTAAAACACCTTATCATTTTGTTTAATTCAGAAGAAACCTCAATATAACTTATATATTTAGAAGGACAGATTTTATTGATTTAGAATCAACTAAAAAACATTTTCAAGAGAAAGCATTATATCATGATACAGAAAACAGATCCTATTTTTTTGTGTGTGTGGGGGGGGGGGGGTTGCTGTAGCAATACATTGTGTATGTCATATCAGTCAACCTATTCACCATTCTTGGAAAGGCTAGATTTAGCTGCTAACCATTTTACCAGTTCTCTACTCAGGAATCAAAACTACAGCCCCAAGACGTGTGCACTACCAACTGAGCTAGCCCAGTGGCTATCTGTAAACAATGAATGTTGGAAGAATGACCATAAGATTAGGAAATTCAAATAAGTTGTTGCATTAAAAAATTGAGATTAAAGAACCATCATTGTTTGGAGTTAAAAGATTACAATAACTTAATTAAAATCAAATATTTTAATGATAGAAAAGTAATTATATAGTTTAAAGAGTTCACTGTGTTGTGCTTCAGGCTAGCTATTGTGATTATTTCATTGGAGAAGAAATAGGAAATGAGAAGTGATTGTGTTCAGCGACTTGAAATATATAGAGTACATGAGTAAAAATTAATTATCAATATCATTATCAATAACAAATAGTAACTTACAGCTTAACAACTTGATTTTTCTTAACAAACTTATTAATACTATTAGTAATAATATTTTACAATTTCAAACTAGCATTTCTTTAAAAACACAAAATTTCCTAAAAACATACTTAGCAAACCTAGAAACAATAACTGGCCAAATAAAATCCCATATAAGCATTTACATTTACCTCAAAATCAAATGTGAAGACTTTGTGTTAAACAAGAGGGTATAAAAACATTAAAGGAATCAAACTGCCAAGACTCAAACATTGAATAAACAAAAATAATACTTACAATACAGTGTCTTCTTTTTCTTTCTCAAACATTTTTACAAAGTATGGATTTTGTTCAATCCCCATCTCCTTACAAACAGCATCATATCTGAACGCAGTCGAATGAACATCTGACATCTTGCCTACAAAAGTTTAGTTAATACTAACTTAAGTCTGTATAGTAAAAAATTGATTGTGAAAAGCTTAAAAAATAATTAATTCATTGTAGAGTAGAACCAGTTATATTGGTCACTCTCGGTCTTGTTTGTTCACAACATGGGTATCACTTGTGGTTTCTACATAAATCACAAGATTCAGATTACTGCATAAACTGAACCTGAGACCAGCTACAAAATATCTATTTTCTACAACAGTAATGCATTTAAATGACATGTTTTATATTGCAATCAATGTTGTTTAGTATCAGACCAGTTGAGTGTAGTATCAGACATACATGACAGTTTGTATTGGACACAAAATAGACCATCTGGGTTCATTGAACAGCAAGTTTTTTTTAAATTATAACTCATACAACAATTAGATCTAATGATAATAGACAGTCAGCAGAATGTCATGAATTACATAATTATAAATGTGATAGGCTAGAACAAACAAGACCGAGAGTGTCAGATATTACCACCTTATCGGATATTGAAAAGCGAGCGCAGTATGTTGCACTGCCAACACCGCATCAAAAAACTTCCTTGTAAAAGCACCTGTAATATTTTGATGACCTCAAAATGCAAGGCTTCAGTAAATGTTCTTCCAAATCTAATCGCTTTCGTCTATGATATTCAACATTTTTTGGAATTATGCGCAATTCACGTTTGTGTCCAGAGAACGCTGCATGTCCAATATTAACCTGTTCTACTCTAGTTTTACTGAAAATGTAGTAAATGACAATCATGAATCATGAAAAAAAACATAAATATGTTTGAGGATTTTGTCATTTGACAATCTGATTGAAAACCATTTAACTTTAATTGGCGAGATTATCATTACAGAAAATTTACAAAACTTTTAAGTTTAACTTTAAGGATCCAGGGCTTTGTCCAACAACTTATAATTTATCTAAGAAACGCAAAGTTTAATAAGATCATTTTCATATAACTTTATATATTAAATATATTGATTTCTCGAGGAAAACACAACTGAAAGTAGATCGAATCTGATTAGAGTACTATCCGAATTGTTGGGTCCGAAATGTATGCACATAAACAAAACATTCAAGTAAGTCACAGTAAGGATGAAATTTTATTTCAAATTTCAAAGGAGAACCACGAAAATTTTATATAAAAACATTTTGAGGATAAAAACGAAAGTACAAGCTTTAGAGAGAGATAATATTTTAACGCACCTTGTTGTTGCTACAACAATTTTTTGATACCGTTTTTTCTCGCGATACGAGAGTCGTGTATAAATTCTATTCGGTACCGTATTGAATGCAAAATCCGAAAGTAGCTATTAAATCACAAGTCTGAGTCCATATTTTATGTAGACCCAATTAAAACCAAATGAAATTAGAATAACTTTAGTCATTTGTCTTTTAAATAGTTATTACAGATTTCTGACGAACCAAGTAATTATTATTTCATTCATTTTTTGTATTCATTGTGTTAACAATGAATACTCTGTTACCAATAGATTAATAGTGGTATTCCGATCGGAGTCCTATATTTAATCAACGAGACCTAACAGCATCCATATCCGGATAATTCCGCTACAATAAAATAGTTCATACTGAAACTGGTACTTTATGTATTTCTGCGCGAGAAAATGACCAGGCCCCAGTTTCACGAAAAATCTCAACTTTGTACTCAAACTCAAACTTATGTTATGATCATATATTTTACTTATTTAATCAATCTTACAACAAATAAAGTATCACCAGAAACACAAATGGTGATTTAAAAGCTATATTATTGTAAATAAAATTGACTTACATATTTGGATAAGGTTTAATTTAATTTTATTGTTTTGAGTCTGTTAATAAATTGTTGAGTTTAGTCTTCAGTAAAAATTGAGTTTGTGACTTTAAGTTTATAATAAAACCCAAGATATTTTATGTTGATACATTCTATATATTTTTGGAACGATTTATCGTTCCAGAGACATGACAAATCTTAAAACCATTCTGACTCATAAATATTCATATTTCCACGCCTTTCAACAAAGGCAAAGAAGGATAATTTATGCATACTTTCTCATTATCATGTAACTATACGGAGCTAGGTTGTCTCCCCTACAAACGGAAATTACCGAACAACTTCGAAACGACGCAAACTGGTCAATCGTAATTATACCCGTTGTGTATATAAATACATTAATATTTCATACGAACTTTAACCCGACCTGATTATTTATTCTATACCGTTGGTTCCCGGCTCATTCGGCTTGTAAGCTATCTTAAACGAAAAAGCAGGGTACTAAACTTTACAATCAAAGACTTCCGTTTGTAAAAATGCATGGTTATCGAGACTATTAAACCTCGAAAAAAATCATGTTTTGACTACATATATCTCTCTTGACAGCATGAAAAATGAATTTGCACATAGCATATGTATAGACTGCGAATGAAGCATAATACTAATCGTGAAAACGTGTTTATCTTAAAGCAGAAGAATGACCTAGTTTCGGAAAGGTAGCGAACGATTCGCACCCAGTTATATTCGCTTGTAGACGATTCGCTCGCACAATAGGGGCGGTTCATCTCCATTAATTTAACCAGTTATTGTGACTATAAGCTTATAAATCCATTCCTTTTTGCACTGTACATACACTTTATCATTAAAAAGCACCCAAAATGTGGACAACAGACTTTCACAAGTGATTAATAAACGGCATGTCACACTTTCTTCTTCGACAATTAACCGCTTCCATTGGGGTCCGGTACAACTCAACCCGTGGACAACTCAACCCGAAATTTGGGACAACTCAACTCGTGGACAACTCAACCCATTATCAACTCGACCCGTAAATATATTATGATAGTTTGATATATAATCTATTTGGTTATTTATCAAAAAAATATGTATTAACAATAAAAAGTAAAATTGAATATATTTCTACCAAGAATTGAAGATATTTTTGGATAAAGTACAGAAATGATATTTAGAGATTGCATAAGTATTGTGTCAATTGTATTGTATGTATTGTATGTATTGTATACAAAAATGTAGTACTCATGTACTGTAAGACTCAGCACATGTTTAACCGATTATTGAACATTATTATGAAATTAAACTTCAAATTGACTGAAAAAAATGTGTGATGTGAGATAAACAAAATAGAATTGAACGTATTTATTGTTATGATTTAAAAGCGCGAAGTTGGTAGACAAACTGTTATGTTGAATTAATTAGAAAGTGATTATTGATACATTGTAATTGTAAATGCAATTAATCATAGTTGTATTAGTTATATCGAACCGTCAAAATTTACTTCTTGAAGATTTAATTATGATTGAAGTGTGCCGAAACCATTCGGCTTATAACAAGATTAAAGAATTGTTCCGGTCCCTTCCATTGTAATATCAAAGGGACAAAATGATGTTTCACGCCTCCAAATCTATGCGTAATATGAAGGACTCATTACTTTCCAGTAATATTCGCAATTTCATGAAACAAAATGGACTACCTAAAATATATACACCATTGGCGATACCACTGATTCTAAAGAAAGTGCTACGTTTTAAAGCAATTTTTGGAAAATTTTGTTTCATAAAAAAATTGTTAATTTTTCACATAAATTGATGGTATCAATCACTAAACCTTGGTGTAAAAGAGACCAAAAAGGACAAAAAAACCACCAAAATATTTTTTTTCATATTTTAAGGCACAAACACCACCGGAGAATCTGTGTCAGATAAAATTGCCTTTCCGGCGTCAAAATGACATGTGCTGGGGATACTGTTAATAACTACGTGTTGTACTAGGTTATAAATCTTTAAAATGGTCCACTTAGCAGATAACATTTTTACCTTAAGCCACAGACAGTTTTGTTCGCACCTTCAAACGAATGCCTCAAATGAAAGACTAATGGCTTACAAAAAAATATGCGCTATTTCATGAATCAAAATAGACTACCTAAATATATGCAGCATTTCAGCCGATACCACTGATTATCAGAGAATGGGACTTTTTCACACTAGTTGATGTCAACCATCGAAATATCCTTATTTTCCTCTCTTACTAAGCCGCACAGAGTAGGCTCCCCTTGTAATCAGTTTTTGTGATCAAAACACGGTGTATTCATTACTATTTTCACTGTTTTATAAATAGGAAAAACACTGTCAATGGCATACATACACTTAATAATTACAATGCACCTTAAATGTGGACACCATACACTTTCAAGTGATAAATATGGGTAATATGTGTAAACGGATTAAAGATCTCAAATCGACTTAAATATGATGAATGGAATGAATGCGAAAATAATATCAAATGAATAATGCAAATGTCACGCTCCCTCATTCATGTCTTAATCTGTTAGTTCGCTTTCATTTTGATATATATAAATTGATACAAATAATTTCGTGCTAGACTTTCAGCAAATCTTTGGCTTAATTCCCCAAAAACCTATATCATCCATGTAAGTATTTGCTAGAAGTTCAACATTACTCAGCAGCATCAAGATAAAAGTTTGCAGAGAATCTACCTCAAAGTTCTACAGAAGAGCAAACTAGTCACAGCACATCTTAAGAAAAGACAATTACTGAATTTTAAGTGTATATACTTTTGTTGTATAGTTTACTTGCAATACCTTTGAATTTGCAAGATTTTTGATAATATTATGTTCTTGATATAACAACTTATTACTTGTGTTAATTTAGAAATTATATCTTAGACATGGTACCTACACGCTTTCAAGAATCGTTCCTACAGCACTTTCAGTGCTTTGATTACTATTGTGATCACTTTAAAACAGCCATTCCAACTACATTTATATGCTATTTAGAGATCAAAAACACTCGAGTCTGTAATTGAGTTCATACTTAAGTTTGTTTGTGAAACTGGGGCCTGACGCTCAATATGACGTTACAGAATATACTTGAAGCGATTAACTTGTAACAGAGATAAGACTGCCCATAATACTCGTGAGAGGTGTGTGGCAGTACTATTAGATAGATGTACACTCGACGGCCTTCGCGGTCTATTTATAGAAAGTCACAGTCTAAACCACTGACGAAGACACTGTGGCTGACACCATAAACAGAGAAGAATTATCAGACCATCACTGATAATGATCGTTTTATATATTGTACATTAATTATCAAACATGGTTGGTTTAATTAACGGTTAATAAACATTTTTTAAAGAATTTTAATCCCTCACTTATAGAGATCACAGACGTAAGCAGTACTTTCGTGCTATTAATTGTTTGGGGACCTTTGATGCTTTGCCTCAATATTTTCTTGTAAAGAAATATAATCTTCGTTCGATTAGCCGTCGAAATATGGGACAGAACATGTTCTTGAATCGAATAATCTGGATTGGTTATCAATAAATATAATTTCTTGCCAAATGGACAGGTGAATTATAAAGTATACCATAAAAATGAGTTTGTATGTGCTCGGTCGGAACATGACGAAATTGTTAAACTCTGACACATATATTGCTTGAATGCTTTACTAAAGGAGATGTCATACATGGCTAATCGACGATTCAAGCATTTTTGGAATGTTAATACTTGTACTGTATACATTACTATAAGTGCTGATTCCCGCGTATTGGGTTTGTTTTAAAGATAAGTATTTCCGGACTGTAACTGTTCGGGTCGTATGCAATTAAACCCGGAGGTGTGTTCAACAATGCGAGCGCTCGAGCGAGCGCCCGCCTCGCGAATTGTTAGGCTATTGAACGACTGCGCTCATTCCATAAATAGGTGAAGATATCGGTCAGTCAGACCGTTTGTGTACAGAATGTCGAGCGCTCGCTATAAAATCCAAGATGATGTCAAACAGCACATCATTGAAAAAGCGGGTGGGGGAAACAATTATTTCTGTTGATACACGAGATCTTTCATATTTTTTTACCATACATAAATCATAGAGACAATTTACTGTACCAAATAAAGGGTACATTTAGTATATTTTATGCATATATGCGTGGATATTTTATGTGGAACAAGTAACACACAAGTTTGCGTCCCACTTTTCAGAAAAATTCTTTGATATAAAAAAAAAAAAATTTCCTGCCACCATCTTTGGTACCTGTTATAATATATATTTCCAATGATATATTAATACAGTACCCACAAAAAAACTACAACTCATTAATTTTGATGATTTTTTTTTGTAGAATTACTAGTTTTTTATATTTAAATATGGTTGTGATAAAATGAAAACAAATTTCAATAATGCGGCACATGAATAATATTCAGCATCTGACACCCTAGCTTAAGCCTATTTATTGTAATCATTTTCTATAATGTATTTTGTTTGGTATTTTTGTAGACTCAGTTATAAGTAAAGTGATAAACTTTTTTAAGTAAGCAGTTTTCAAAATTTTGGACAAAAGCTATTTAGTAGGCCTGCAAAGTGAAAATGTCTCCGCACTTTTGGTGGGTATTGTATATAAAATTTAAAACAACATTATCTTTAATAGACGAGTTATGACCAATGAACCGTATGGCTAAATATGTTTGAATTAGTAAAGAAAATAAAATTAATTGGCATGTGAAGTCACATTTGCTTAATTTTTGTAATATATAATATATGTATATATATAAGTAGAGGCTAAATTGAGGCTATCTTGATTATAATGAGGAAAATAAGCTAAAATCAATAATCTAGGTATTATTTCTTGCATAAAGGTCAAGCTCAGGTTAATTCTGTTGGACTATATCAATGTTTATATGAAAAAAATCAGGGGGTCGATCGTGAACTAATTGTCGAAATTTTAAGTTGAAAATCAGGTGATTGATTTTTTCTTACGTCGACGTCAGTTTGAAATGTTATAATTTACAAAGTCTAACAGCGTAATCATTATGGTAAAGCATTGTTTTGGAATACATCTGATGTAATGATGACACTAAGACACACATATCATGGTACTGGACTAATACAGAATATTGAACATTTTTACAAAAAAGTTTGATGAGATTATTGAGAATTCCAGTCATGATAACAGCATAAGGGTCAGAATAAAAAATCACAAACTAATCAGTATCTGGTATGTCCACCTCTAGATTGAATGACAGCCAAACAACGTCGTCTCAATGAAATTATGAGTCGCCGGGTGAAGTGAGCAGGTGTCTGTGCCCATTCCTCGTGCAATGCACGCCCCAAATCACGTACGCTATTGACGTCATTCAAGCTAGAGGTGGACATACCAGATACTGATTAGTTTGTGATTTTTTATTCTGACCCTTATGCTGTTATCATGACTGGAATTCTCAATAATCTCATCAAACTTTTTTGTAAAAATGTTCAATATTCTGTCGATTGATTAAATTTTGTTACAAATCAATTTTTTGTCAATAGAATGGGGTTTATTATAAAATATTAAATAAAACATTCTTACTGACTAAACTTTTTCCTCTCAGCATATATCTCAATATGTCCATGTTACCTCTTAATACGTAACTATCATGATATCCGAGATTTATCTGCATAGAAGATCGCCGAGGTAAGTCCGGTGGTAAAGTTATACATTCCTCGATCGACCTCTCTCAAAATGCCAATATTTTTCCGACAAAACTATTTTAATGGTTTCATATTGTTTGCATATTTTTGAATATGAGAGGCAATGCATTAAACTGACGTGACCCGGGTGCGTAGAAATTCATTTTATGTTTTTTTAAAATATATTTTAGTTTATCATAATACATGTACTGCATTTTGACCATGGCACTCTTCCTGTCTTCGATTATAGGAGGTTGGATTTAAAACAATATGAATTTAACGAAGGGGTAGTAAGTACAGAAATGTATGAAATGGACATAGCAAATTTACCACTTAATCCATTTTAAAGTGTACATGTATTCATTAATATTTTTTTCAAATTTCTCTCAAGATGAAAGAAATATTAAATCATTTTCAATATAGTTATTTAATTAAATATAGGGAGGCGAGACAGGATAGAGCGCCATGATCGTGCGACCACATGCACGACTCATGCAGGTTGTTTCGTCATCTCACGATGACGAACGCAGAAACAAAGCGTTTGACCAAGTCCTAGCAAAACATCAACAGCTCTGGTAACCATGCCATATTTCCCTTCTCTAAGAAAAAGGAATGACTTGGTATTTGGGAACGACCAGAGCCAGTAAAATGCTTCGTCAGAAACGGCAAACGCTTGACAAAGTGAACAGACGCAGCTTGTCTGTTTGTTACAAGAACGTCTATAGATCTATATACAATATATTAATTACAAGGTTTTTAGTTAAATCATACCGCTGTACATAATTTATTAGTATGTCAAATAAATCGTACATGGGATTATTTTACTTGAAATTTCATAACTATCATTAATACGTTTAATTACAAATCAGAATTTAATTGCTTTTTTAATTTGATAGTGCAGTTTATTTGTATTTGATAACAACTCACAAAATTTAGGATTCATCTTCCAAAATTATCTTCCCCATGTTTAATGTCCTTTTTACTGTATTTAACTATTGTTACATGCTCTAACCTTTAGGACCCGAATAGCTCAGTCGGCTAAAGGGAAGCAACGGAAATATGCATTGAAATGAAAAGTTCAAGAGGTCGCTGGTTCGAAACCTAGCAAAAGCATAAGTTTTTATTTTTATATTTTATTTTTTATTATATTTCTATATTTTATATTATACATATTTACGTATTAAGAGGTAACATTGACATATTGAGATATATAATCTTATGAATATTTTAAAACGACTAGTGTTGTGTACGTTTTATTATAGTTTCTTTAAGCTGTACATGTATTAGACTTATACAATAACACAATCATGTATCTTTATTTGAATTATTGAAATACAAAATATATATTTCAAAATTTATAATATTAGTCCAGTACCATGATATGTGTGTCTTAGTGTCATCATAACATCAGTAGATGTATTCCAAAACAATGCTTTACCATAATGATTACGCTGTTAGACATTGTAAATTATAACATTTCAAACTGACGTCGACGTAAGAAAAAATCAATCACTTGATTTTCAACTTAAATCTTTGAATCAGAATTTTATGAAACTATTGAACCATACCTAAAAATATTGATCATAACTTAGACTCATATGAAACTGTATGATATTAATTATTGAACAGACCCTTCAGGGACTCAAAATATTGAGTACTGAAAACAAAAGACCCTTAAGGGACCTAGATTATTGATTTTAACTCATTATCCTCATTAGCCTTAATAAATTGAGGCTATCTTGATTATTTTTATCCTACTTCTATTCAATAAAGAATAAAGGCTTATGATGGAAAAGTTTCATTTCACCAAAGTGTAATCTGACAGGATCTGGAGAGATTAAGGAAAAATTCCTGAATAAAAAATGTTAATAAAACATACTCATTTAAAAATACAATAACTGCATTTAACTTAAATATATTAATAATATGAATGATAATTATTATACTATCAATTAATGTATTGAATATATTATTTGTACTTGTTAAAGTCATCAACATAATTAATGTTTGGAACATATATCACTTTTTCTTCAAAATAACTAGTTTGTGTATAATAATGAACTCGGGTATTAAATCTTAGTATAACACTTTGAATCTTAACATTTGTTAATTTTCTTATAAGATATAGATAATTTGTGCATATAAAACACTTTCAACTATTTTCCAAAAAATAATCCCATTCACTTGACTACATTAACCTCGTTGTTAAATCAGGTAACCGAATGAAAAAAAGAAATATAATTTATCAAACAATTAATTCTTAATTATATCTGTAAATTTTAACCTTCGTCATTAAACACCATCAGTGCAGGTAAAATTAATTTCTAAGACATTTATGATAAGCAGAAATGGGGTTTAAATACATTATTTTCTGTTCAGTTACTATATAAATCATAGAATAGCAGCAGGGTGTTAGTCCAACTTTACTCAAAAATGTGTACTACGTAGCACACATAACAGATAACAATGACATAGTTTTAAATCTCTCCTATATTAGAGATTTTTTTGACACACAGGCTAATTAAACAATGTGATAGTCATATTGTAACAGTTATAGCTTTGACTAATTACAGCAGTAGTCATAGTCAACAGCTAAATCCAGAGATAAAGCCTCTTCAGGAACAGTGAGTAGGTGGACTGACCGCTGTGATATAACCTTTATAAGGTGTTTCTACAGCATAAAACCCAACAAAAATTGAATAAATCTAAACACAATGAATACCCCAGTACTTTCAGTGCTTTGATTTTAATGTGGTTTTGATAATTGTACACGTGTTTGTATGTTAAATTTTCCTTATGTATTAACAGAGACATAGAGTCTCTGGTATTAAGACCATTCTTAACTTGCAGATATTTACTTTAAATACGAGTTATTATTAATGTCTGTTATTATCTCAAATAGTATTAGTTGGTCTTCGTCATTTTCCTTCACTATCTAAGAGGCCCTATATTTGTTTTATAACTAGTGATGTATACATCATGGTCCATACATATGTAAGTTCCTAGACACAAAAAGTAAGTTAGCTAGTGAGTAAAGTAAGTAATATTTAATTATAAAGTCGGGTAGCATAACATGATACAAAACACAAGCTCTGGAGAGCTTTTAAAGCCGAAAAGAAACTTCAAGCTGAAAAATACGAAAAATATTGATTTAAATATTACGCTTATACGTTTGCTTCATTTTATTACCTGAACCAAGATCCGAATCTGAGAATATAAATATAGATTTTTGGCTTAATGACCTCTGCATTGTCTATGTTGCACTCAATCTAATTGTCTTTTATATTTTTTCATGTATTGTATATTTATATTGAATTGGTTTTTTCTTATTTTATTTTGTCACCATTTACCTTATTTCTATAAATATCTTGGGACTTTTGCATATATTTTCTTTAATGACTGCTCTTCCACTCTCAATGTTTTAAACTTTTTATCATCAATATTTGTAGAGTGCCTGCTGTTTTACAATAAGTCAATATTGTCTATATTTTACAATATTTTACCATATATTTTAATGTTTTTCTTTTTAACTATTTAACATTATATACATTCCAATCGTCTCAATTAAACAATATTGCTATATATTATAATATTCATTCAAGCTATCGCATCATTTCGCGACTAGCAGATGGGTACCCAGCAGACGTTCGCTCTGTTCCAGTGAGACTCTGACTAAACAAACAGTTTTCAATTGTTTTGCGACATTTTTTAACAAAAAAGACGTCTTTTATGTAAACATAAATGCAAACAGCTGTATGTTGTTCTCACCAACCGACAGTCAGATTCGACTTCAACTTCGATGATTTACTCCTTCAAAATCCTTAGTGGACATCTTGTGGAGGTGCGTAGTGCTTGGTTGTGCTGTACAACTGTTTTACTGGGGCGCGTGTGACCGGACGTTTCCTAGAAAACAAATTCTCGTTAAAAGTTCTGTGAGATGTAAAAAAATTCTAACATATTTACACTATACATTGTCTCTGGTAGACTAACACATTTTTGCAGTCGGATGTACCACTGCCTTGAAGCCATCAAGCGTATTTTGCCGTAATGATGCTTTTAGATATTTTTAAAATGATAGCAATCAAGTTAACAGTTTACTGCAGTAACCGATACTACTGCATTGTCGTTCCCAGAGGCTATCAAGATTCTCGATACAAGTTAGCTCGAGAACCTTGATAACGTCTAGGTACAAGAATGATTCTACTGCTACTCATATATAAATAACACATGGCAGTGAGGGTGACAGTACAGATTATCAACCCGAGGAAAATAATATCAACCGAGGCGCTAGCCGAGGTTGATATTATTTTTCAAGGGTTGATAATCTGTAATGTCACCCTCAATGCCATGTGTTATTTGTTTTATTATACCGAACAAAACTGTTACAAAAATATTTATTGAACAACAAATAACAACGCAGTAAAGAAAACAATCAGTACAATAAAAATAACTGAATTATATCACTAATATACCCCTCCGCGACCGGGATTCGAACCCGCGATCTCCGGATTCGAAGTCATGCTAACCACTACGCCACGGTCGCGGCTATTTACGGCTACTTATCGTTAATAAGTGGTCTCCCTTAGATAGCGGGTATTATTACCATGTGATCGAACAAAATATCACCCGCTCCGGTATAGGGCTTTAGCATAGGGAAATTCCAGTGAGGTATAATAATATATAATAAAGATCATACAAACAATGGCATGTAAACGAAGACTTTATAAATAAGCCAAGCAAATTTTAATTAACTGAATGAAATTCATTGTAAGAAGCATTTATCAGTTTATTCACAAGTCTGTATGAAATTTCATAGTTAAATATGTATGACAAAATAATTTAAGTTATCATTCATTAAAATATCCAGTTAACAGCCAATCTTGACAATCTAGGTTTGCATTAAATTACTAGAGGAAAATGTGAAGTTACTTAACATATTTTGCATATTTTATTTAACAAACGACATTTAGTGGAGGACTGAAAATGTGGAAGAAACGCTAATAAACATTAGTGTTTCATAATGAAGTTAAAATTGTTGGTGTACGTTGTTCATATCAACAACAATTTTGTGAGTGTTAATTTTGTTAACATATATGCACGCACACATACGGGTTTATACAACAGAAAGAAGTATGTAATTTGGTGACATCGTTGAGAGGTATCCCATTTCTAATTGAGATAATGGATTGAAAATTTAGACAAGATACCCCATACACACCTACAACATGTTAGTCACATATCATCGAAATAAATGATTTGTAGTATCGTATGTTCTACAAACATAATGAGGTATGCCCAAATATGGTAAGCACACCATAGATGCATACTTAGGTATGTATAGTAATAACGTTAAAAAAATTCCGAGGTACACCTTACCAACTATAACACACATTGAAGAAAACAAGAGCTGCCACTACTAAGTGACAAATAACCCTCATTGTGACATGAGTTGTTGAAGTACTAATTGGCATATCTTGTATGTCACAATTATTGTATGAGCTTGTTAGAATACCTATACAAGTACAAAAGATCAGTTTCAGAGCATTGATTGTATGACCTTTCTTCAAGACTTCTGCGAAGATTCAAAGCAGTATGTTATTAGGTTTGGCGCTTAACTTACCATAGCGGATGGAATGTGGCCATCAAAAGCTATAACTGAGATGAACGTACTTCTCACAATGGACTAACTTGATCTCTGCACAGCTTCTGTCAATTACAAGTTCAGTGAAACTATGAGAACACCTGTATTTAATCACTATGTGTTTTTAAGCTGACAACAGACCTGTTACGAGTGAATTCTTACTTCTTAACGCCTACAACTATTTAAACCAGCTTGCAGCTCTAGAATGGGTAATATTAGAACAGACCTCACTGGAATTTAACATTTGATGTCTGATGCCTTGACAATTAAGTGAAAATGAATAATTGATTGAAAAACACAAAATTCATATTTCCTTGCAACTATTTCAAATAAGGCAAAACAAGAAATGATAAAGAAAACAATCTACTTAATGAATGTACAGAAACCTGTTCAGTTGACTATTATACAATATCTATAGGGCTGCTGCGAGTATCCGAGTACTCGGATATTCGCGATCTAGACCAGAAAATCGAGCACAAATATTCGTCACATCCAAAGTCGTCGGTTCGCGATCTAGTTTTGGAAAAAAAATTAAAGAACATTTGAGTTTAATTACCACCGAAACGAGTCACGCTACTAATGAAAACTTTAGTTTATGCAGGAACCGAATAATATTGTGTCAAAATTTCCATTGATGCTCATTTAAACAAATATGTTATCACTGAAAATGTCCATAAAACGTCTGGTAATAGAAATGTTTTGAGTATATGGAATTCCCTATAATAAAATCTTCTATAATTATTCACTTATTTTTGTTTTACATGAATTCCTATATGATTCTCCATTAACAAGTGAATCGTGGTACGATTCGTGAATCGCTACACATGAATCGTGGTTAGGATCGGATCGGCACTTGCTCAACGATCCACAGTCATAAATATCTATGTCCAGGATTGAATCTCTGAACATAGTGTAAGACATACAGTATATCTATATCCAGGATCTATTATTTTAATCATAGAATAATTAACATACACAAGACTGACTTACATATAACTAATTACTATTTTAGAAACTATAATGTAAATAAAATGTGTAACATAAATTGAAGGAATAAAAATAGTAATTCTTATTTTGTTGTACATGGATTTTTCATGTCTAATTAACTTAATGGTCAATATTAGTCATTACTGAATGAAAGGTATTTTGAGTTCCAGTTCTATTAAATATGATAGAATTACAATAATTTACAACACATAAAAATTGAAAATGTACCGCTCAATAACTTTAGTTTGCTTTGACCTATTGACACCAAATCTGGTGTATTGGTAGCTGAAATCAAGGGGCAGCTTGGGATTGCTACCCAATTGTCTGTGATCAAGGTCAAGGTCACTGTTGCTAAAATAGAAATTCAGTTTCCACGTAATTGCTTCATTTTGCATGTATTGACTTTGTTGCTTTCAAATTAATGCTTTGTATCAATGTTGTTTTGTATTTGTAAATGTTTGGTACCCTTTTATTTATTTATTGCAGTGTTTCACCATATCCTTAGTACTAAACCTGTATGGTTTCTACGTAACCCTACATAGATCACAATCTGCATGCAACCAAAATAACAGCATCATTTTTCACCACTGCCATCTTTCATTTCTCATTCCTGTCACGTCAAAACTTGGTCGTTAAAAACTTGGATTCGTCGCATTGCGGCGCTTCTTGTTCTATCATGAAATATGATATTTATAAGAAATATAAATATATACATGTCAATTCTTTTCGCACGCTACGCGTGCAACATAGCATATATTATAAAACAATTCCTTCTTATTATTTTAAGATTTTAACATGATTCAGCGGCTTTTAGAAAATTTTATAATATAATTATCTAGTTGCTTTATATTTCATACTCTGGAAAAGGATTGTTGAGGCTCTGAAAATGTGCATGAATCCCTTAGAAATAACCAAAACTAAGGAATTTCCGGGGCCGCCGATCACCTGGTCCTCTGGTCAGGGTTTTGCACTGGACAATTCGAGGCCCTTACGACGCCTTGGAAACCCATTCTGCTTATTCATTTTACGCCTCCTCTAACTAGAATTTTCCGCCCCCTCTAACCAGAAATCCTGGATCCGCCCATGGTATGTAACACATCCATCACCTCTGCCTGCAATATGCACCAACACTCGAGCACCCACGCGCTCTCATAAACCTCACTCACTCACATACGCACTTATAAACTCAGGTCCAACTTTTAATGTGGCATTCATTAACAATTCAATCATAAGACGAATTTATGTTTTAAGTACAAACATGCACGGCTTATTTAAACAGCTACTATATAATTCATAAAATAATGAGAAAAAAATGATGATTGTTTAGTCATCGATATATCTGACCTTCAATTTTCATAAAATTATCAGGGGCGGATCCAGGATTTTTTTCTAGAGGGGGTCGGAGCTTTTTCTAAGGGTGGGGGTCCAAACTTTCGAACCACAACCACATTAAACACTGTTAGCAGAATAATGCAACATATTAATAATAAAAAATACAAAACCATTAAATCTGTGTTAAGCACCAAGAAAAATTGCCTCATGCTACTTAAAAATTACTTACAGTCAAGAAATACACTAATGGACAGGTACATTTTTGAAATTCTAGGAGGTGGTCCGGACCCCCTGACCCCCGCTAGATCCGCCTATGACTATAATATTTCATTTTTTTGGTGATATATTTAGTAACATCAAGTAGTCATATACCAGTGCACACGTTCTTTCAAGTTAGACATGAGTTATTTTCTTACACTTAATAAATCTCAACGCTCCAACAGTTTAAGGGTTAAACCATGTCAAGGTGTATTTCAAAATGTCTGTTAAATAGGTAAAATTATGCATATGTATTTCGAGACTTAATTATTTAGCTTTATATTGTAAACGCTACCGGAAGCATCTTATGTGCTGTTTAAAATTAAATATTATACTAGGATTTAACGAGTTACATTTACAATCGTAATGGCAGTGCGTCTAATTTTGTTAATAACCATTCTAGGGGCCACGCGGACTCCTTCACAGGTGACAGAATCAATTCAAGTACAAACGCCATCAGGGGAAATAATAGGATCCAGGGAGAGTTTTTTATTTGATGGAGAAACGTTCATGATTAGGAAGTTTATCGGTATACCATATGCAGAAAGTAGACGATTTACCAAGCCAGTGAAAAAGGGTCCTTTCAAGGAACCATTTAAAGCAATATATCCGGGAAAGCCATGTAAACAAAATACAAAGATGGAACCAGGATTGGAAATGATACCAAGCAGTGAAGATTGTCTTAGTTTGAATATATACATGCCTGATACGGCATCACAGAACTATCCTAAAGCTGTCATGATATTTATATATGGTGGGTCGTTCCAAGTTGGTAGCCAAGATTGGTATGCATCGAACGCATTACCAGTTCTGAATGACGTCATATATGTGACGTTTAACTACAGAGTTGGTGTGCATGGATTTCTAGCTAGCAAAGCACACGGTTTACATGGCAACTATGGGTTATGGGATCAACATATGGCTATACAATGGGTTCATGATAACATAGCTTCATTTGGCGGAGATCCAGATCACGTGACCCTTTTCGGAGAGTCAGCAGGGGCCGCTTCAGTAATGTATCAAGCAATGTACCCTGGAAGTAAGGGTTTGTTTAATCGTATTATCCTTCAAAGTGGCGTGGTTGGTTCGTTCTGGTCATATCAAGGTAATAGTGAATATCTCTTCAATAAAGTTCAGGATAGAACAGATTGCTCAAGTGACTCATTGTTTGATGAGTTTGATGACGTAGACGTGTTGTTATGCATGCGTTCAGAGCTCGTAGATTTGAATGAAGCCGACAGCGACTCACCAGCGGTCCGGGAGATGTACCTGCCTGTACAAGATAATGAATTCATCAATTATGACCCAGCAGACTTGTTCAACATGTCAAATCCTTCATCAGAGCAGGCTCTTAGTCAGTTTGCTAACTATGATGCAATTATTGGTGTAAACAGCCATGAAGGTGTAATGGATTTAATGGAATTTGGAGAACAAAGTGGCGTTAACCTCAGTAATCTTGATAAAGGTTTGAAATTAAAAGATTTCGTAACGTTAGTGGATTATTTGAACTATGCTGCTAATTTCTCACAAAATGATGCTGTTACTGACTCTATTATACATGAATATACTGACTGGTCTAAACCAAACAACGATATCTCCAGGCGGGAAAGTGTCCTTGACCTTATGTCAGACGTTCAATTCATTGTTCCCGCCATTTTGGCAGCAAACGCCCATTCTATGAAATCATCTGGTAAGAAAACGTACATGTACCGGTTTGACCAGCGTCCTAGCTACAGTACATCAGCAGAATGGGTGAATGGAGCAGACCATGCAGAAGAAATTGGTTTCGTCTTGGGTTTTCCTCCAGTGTTTATGTACGTGAGTGGGGTACAAAGTGGAGACCCCGCTTCAACACTTCCAACGAGTGAAGTACATTTTTCAGAACATCTTATGGAACTTTGGACTAATTTTGCTAAATATGGGTAAGTTGGATTTAGATAATTTTCCATAATGAGTTAAACCAAGACAGCATTTGTACATTCGTAGTTTGTATAGTTACCAATATTACGTCAAAACGGCGGGCAATGAAGTAGGCGACTTTCAGACTGAGTGTGATCACTATCAATACAGTTCTAGTAAAGCTCTACAACTTATGACGAAAAGCAAAGGTTCGTTTACATTCTGAAGATAACATGCCCTTGTGATAAATCTTGTACATATTCTGAATAAATTGAACTGAAACATACATAACTAATTGACAAGCATTGGTGATTGCAGCTGACAGAAATCGTTCAGTCTTATGAAATGAGAGCTATTTTTCTCACAATTTAATAAGCTAAATACAACTTATCAAACTTGACAAATATTTTTCATTACTTGTCAGTTAATTTATGAATGTTATAAATATTTCCTATTTTTCATTGTCACTGTCTGTAAAAGACAACTAAAACTGTCTTTATAGAGTTTTATAACTGAATTGTCTCCCTTCTTTACCTTTACGCCATTATTTTCAGGAATCCAAATAATGAAAGTGAGCCAACAGTTTGGCCCGAGTATGATACAGAAGATCAACACTTACTCGTACTTAAAGCAGATGTGAACCCACTTCCGGTTGAAGAGCACTTCCGGGGTAGAGAAGTAAATTTTTGGAGCCATGTTTACGTAGAAATTGTTGACAAACTCCGAGAAGCAAAGGAATATTGTTCAAATGGAGCAGCAGTTTTCAATGGGCAAACATCGTCTAACTTTATCTTGTTCATCGCTGTTTTGATTTCTGTGTATGGTGTTTGGTAAAACTTGTTCATACTAGTGAAATGGCTGTGTTTCATATAAGATATGTGTTGTGTACATCAATTTAACCTAGATAGTTTTGAATCAACATGAGTAGAACCAACATAAGTTGGAGGATCTTGATTTTTATACATATTTTTGTACTATGTACATAAATTCAATACACTCCGAAAGTCTTTGGACAAAACCCTGTTTATAGGACGAGCCATTACTCACAGTTACTCATGTAAAAAGAAAGAAGAGTTATCTAAGCAAATGCCAATTTGATATCAACATTAATTGGCTTGTAAATATATAGTACCCAACAAAAGTTTGGAGACATTTTCAGGTTGTAGGTCTACTTAAATAGCTTTTATCTAAATTTTAGTAACTGTTTAGTTTGATATACTTTGTAGTTATGCATTATATTTTTGGTTATCTTTATACAGTAAAACTCGGATATAACATACTCGGTTATAACATACACTCGGTTACAACATACAATTTTTTCTGGCCCTTTTTTCATGCTTATATATAACATACTTAGTATGCTATATGGATATAACATACCTCGGTTATAACATACCTTATTTCTATGGCCCAGCGAGTATGTTATATCCGAGTTTTACTGTAATTATAACTAAAATTACAAAAATAGCACAAAAGCTATGATATGGAAAATAATTACAATAAATGTGGTTTTGGAGGCTCTAGTGTGTCATATGCTGAATCTTATAAATGGGTTGCATTCATGAAAATTCTTTGCATTCTATCACAAGCCATATATTAATCAAAGCGCTAAAGGCACTGGAGTTGTTCGACAGAGAAAACATGTTGTGCTTCGGTCACTTAATGTGCTCAAAAATGTGACAAAATATGTAGAATAAGTAGAATTTCGTTTCTTGAAACATAGACTGCAGAGCTTTCGTTGTATGAAATGTATCTTCAAATTGGTGCCATTTGTACTTGTAAACTATACATGAAAATCCAATTTTAATTCGATTATCAAAAATACCGATTATATCCCAATGTTCAGGTAAATCTAATTTAGAAATTGATCACAATGCATACTCCTATAATTGCACAGGTATAATAACCATAGAGGAGTACAGGGAAATACAATTGAATGTTCATACAAATTAATTGTATATGTTACTAATATGTATATATGGATAAGTATTCCTGTAGTTATAAGCCAGCATCTTTTACAATTTAATCATCATGATTTTATCTTTTTAAAAAAAGAAGAAAAAAACATACAACGGTTTTATATTCATGTATACGCCGCACTACTTCTAGCGCGTTGTTGTTGTGCGATATGAGTTAAGCGTCTGAGCCAAGATATGTTTTATCGTCTACGTATAGAATGAAAGATTAATGCGTCACGCCCTTTCAAATTGGGATTCACCACAGGGAATCTTCACTGTCGTATATATTTTCAGTGTTTGGTTAAATATAATTATTACAATTTAATTATTAAAACCTTTCTCAGTCATACACATGCTTGAAGATTTGAGTTCCTTCATGCACCTCAAAATGCAGATTTTGTAGTAAGCTTGCTATACTGATTTCTCAAAATTGGCGTATATAGTTGTTCTTCGAACAATTAATGAAAACTGTATATCATAGGTTTAAAGAGTTGAGCTCCGTCGTGTACCTAAAAAAAGTAGAATCCGTAGTAAGGTTGCTACACTCTCACATTGGCGTATATAGTTGTTTGACAAGCGAACAACTAAAAATAATGATTTAGCAAAAATTATCATCAAAATTCAAGAGTGATAGTCTTATGTCTCCAACTTTTTTTTGTGGGTACTGTATGTTTAAACTACGTAACATAAATGAGTTTTTTTTTTCAAAAAGTAAAATTGAATTCCTTATGCACGATTTTTTTCTCAAAGTTTCATTAGCATAAGAACTTTTTGACAGCGCTGTAATTACCTATTTGTTTTATATATAAGATAAATAATCGGAAATCAGATTAATTTTCAGTTGGCCAACCGAAAATAAGAAAATGATGGTCAACTATTTGAATTAATTCTCAAGCGAGTATTTTGACAAAATTTCTTTGTGATTTGGTCTTTTGGATGCATGACCAATATTAAATTATACTTTTTGAAATTTGTGTACAAAAATTCGTGAGATATAGACGTATACACTTTAAGATAAAAAATATTAGTTATTTTATATTACTATATTACATGTAATACAATTTATGCAGTTACTTAGACAAGTAAAAATGCGGGACTATTTCCAATATGTATCAGGTAATAATGTATTACACTGTATATTATTATTTGAACTTGCTACTTTTTCAACTTTTTTAACCCAAGTGTATCAAAAATCCAAATCTTTTCCACAATGGTTTTCGAACTAAACTGTACTTTCAGATGTACCGATCTGTCATTCCTACCCACCTGTCTCACGGCGTCTTACAACCGGGACTTATCTCTCTCCTCACCCAGAATCACACTATACCCGCGGCTACAGTATTCGCTCGTAGATATGTTTGTCTATGATATATACAGTCTACGAAATTATTGGGTGTCGGGTTGCCCGGGACAACAACTTTTTTTGTCCGAACAAACAACAATTTCTTTTGGGCAACCGAAGTTCGGCAAAAGAGATATACTGCTTGTTCTAAAATTATCTGTTCGTACAACCACTTTCATATCCCGATTTCATAGACTGTATACTGTACAAATACTGACTCTAACACATTAGCATATGATGTCGTGTTTACCTATATCAATAAAGTCATCTTACAATGAAGTCAATGAATGGTACCAAATGCTTTCACAATGTTCAGTCATACCGCGGCGGTCAATTATATCACTTGTGAGGCTTTGATTCAACCTGACAAATGAAACGATTCTGATTTATGAAAACATAACCGAAACTTAAACAGACAAACAAGATGGAATTTATCATTTTCACAATATTTATGAAACTGCTAAAATATAACACGCGTATGTTGCCACACATACGTTGTATTGTAAATTGCGTCGGTTGTAAAAAATCTAACAATTAATTTGATATTTTGGTGTATGACAAAAAATCTTGTCACACATAGCTTCTTTCATTCTCAAAAATGAAAAATGTCCGATTAAATGAACAGAACCTAGATAATCTGTTCCAAATACAACTTAGTATAATATGTGGATGAAATTTTTTACTCAAAGCTATTGTCTCCATTTCCAAATGTTCCCTTTCTAGATTTTTCTTACACGTCAAACATTTCTTTTATTTTATTTTTGGAAAACATTTCAACTTGATTTATGCCTACTGCCATTGTCTTTATTTAAATTGTTTTAGACTGGTGAAACTCATGTACTTTTGAACAGGTTTAAAAATAGGTTTATTGAAAGCTTCTCTCAATAAATGCAGACTGACAAATATCGATGACATTCAAAGCGCATACAATGTCACTATTGATAAGCCTTTCTTAGAGATTGACATTTTTCTTTTTTTTTGCAGCAGCAGCTTTCAACTTGGAAGTTGTCAAACTCTCATCTTTATGGTGATATTTCAGAACATCCATTAGAATTGATACTATTGTCCGTAATGCATCTGAACCTCGAATGTTCGATTACCTTATAAGATCTTATTATTATGTGGTTTAGTAATGACTATTTCACGTCCAGTCTGCTCTACTCTGCTCTATATCAAGAAGGGCAGTTTCAGTCACTCATGTCGAATGACTGCCTCTTCAGAGATAGTTAGTAGGTCGACTGCCTGTTGTGGTATGAATAAAATGATAAAGACCAACGTAAAGCACCCTGAAATCAAAGCGAAAACTTTTTCAAACCTTTAACTGAATGAAAAAGAATGGAAATGTTAAAATATATATGAACGTAACGATTTACCAAAAGCCAAAAGTTATGTTCGGTATGAAATTAAATCTGAAAGTAAGCATTGTATAACAACTTAAATGACAGTCACAACGAATAAGTCAATTTGTGCATCTTTAAATCTTCCTTTTGTTTCATATCAGAACAAAAATGTCTTGTCTGTCGAGTGCATGTATGATAACAAACCTCGCCATTTAGTTTTGTCATTTTCAAAACTATTATTTTTCTTGATTGTCACGCTATGAAAAGCTATTTCCAGTTGCGGATATTAATTGCATTTTCATCGCCAATTTCTATTATTGGTGGTCACAGCATGATAGTTGTAAATGTAATTCTCTAGAAATATTGCTGTTAACTGAAGTATCTGATGGAGTTCGGTAACAACGATAAGAAATTTTTCTGATTTTCTTGTCTATTTAATACCTTAACACATTAAATAGACTGATCTCTTTAAGTCATACTTCTAATTTGAAAATTTCCATATTTCCTTTTTTTGATTTTTAACTCGAGTTGGGACAGATAAACATATTCAGTTAAGTAATTCACTTGAACTACGATGTGTTCGTTAAGAAGAAAGGTAATAATTGAACCAAATTATTTAGGTATTTTTGTTATAAAGAATAATGCACATTGTATGCGTTATTAAAATGACTGTGTGTTATGATTCGTATCAGACATTTACAGGTACAATTTTGTCATCGAAGAGTATAAATCAGACAGTAGTGCGTACATAGTCTCTTATTATACAAGAATTTAAAAAAAAGCGACTTAATGGTGAAAAAACGACGACTTCGACATTGATTTGTTCAAATTCACATGATATTCTTTTTCATATTATATCCTTGGACATCTTCATTTCAGCATGTGCTCGAGTTCTTAAGTGCATGTGGTCAATACTAAATCAAATAACTCTGAACAAAATGTGTTTGTAATATAGAAAATATTTCACTTTTCATAATTGTATTGCAGCACAAATATGAACATAGTCAAATGTACTAAAAGGTGGAAGCAAACATATCAGGAACAGCAACAGTGATAAAACACAGACCTACCACAAAACCAAAAAAGCATTGAAGAGTTTTTAGATTTTTAAACTTTAGTTAAAAAGTGACACCACAAACAAATAAAAAATCCAAGAAACTAAGCGGTTCACATGCACTAGCAGATAGAGTCACTTATCAGTAGCCTCTACAATTATACATGTATACATTCTTGCTATGTTGGCAGAAATTTGTTCTTAACATTTATTTATCATCGAATATTTAAATACAGACAATTATATCACCGAAAATTTGAATACAGAAAATATTGATGTGATACATTCTCTGCTATAACTTATGACGCTCAAACTACAAAAATGTCAAGTAAACACAGAATTGACAGTCACATGGCATAAAATCGTGAATAATTATGTATACAGAAGTCATAATATGTAAATTATATACTACAGGAAGACTAGAGAAATGTCAGCCCTCCACACTATATGTTGCTATATTAGCATTTACAGACATTATACAAAAAGGGGCAACTACAGTTTTTCTTTTTAAAATTAAAAAAAAGATTGGCTTTAAGTCGACTCTACACCGAGTTATAAATATAATTTTTAAAATCCATTTGTATTGTTGTTCTAAAATCATGTGTATTACCATACTCAAGTTAACTATGTATTTAAGAAACATACTTTGCAAGTTGGGACAAATAACGATGTACATTAATGTGTAAATACTTCGCCAAAACAAATTGTCTATGTATTCATTCTTGTACAATTGCAAATGTTAATCAATTCTATATATGTCTGGATAAATTTCTCATACATCAATGTTTATAATTTAAAACATACATCACTGTTTAAATAAAGCTACATATAACTAATGTATATTTATTAAACTATCCAGAAATAGTTAAGTTTAACGTAATGTTCGTCTATTTTAGACAATCAAGACAGATATATCAGTTATGTTTCACCTTTACGTATTTTAGAGTCTGAAGTATGAATGAATGTCTCCTCGGCTATCACTAGCGTGTGAAAAATAAGTTCCACACTGTCTGAAAGTTGGAGACAAATTTAATAAAATATTCAAACTAAACTGACAATCATATGATATAGCTTTAACAATGTAAACTTATGACAATGTCAAAATTGATACAAATATGATTACAAATATGTTTCTATTTTTAGCAATATATAACAACTTTCAAAACGTATCATAGGCTATATCCTATTGAAACTATGAGATTATGGTTCAGTAAATAGTAAAAGTAGGATAAGAACTCATTGGCCAGGGTTAAGTTCAAAGCTAGCCCAGGACATACATTTCCTTGAACATTGACAATATTATCAATTTCATTACATACAGCCAAATCAGATTGATGTGCAAGTGCAGGAAGAAAATAACAAAAAAGACAAAAGACGTTTAGTTAATGTAATGCATCTGCCTCACAACTTAGCCATATCACGATTAACAAGATCAGCATTGATTGTCGCTCTAACGGTAAGATAGAAAAGAAAGAAGTCAACAAAAGATGTTTCTTTTGTTATCAATTATTAAAACCCTAAACAACTCCCTAGTCACAATGCTATTAAACGTTTTCCACATTAAGTGTCTCTATACCGTAGTTTATCAACGTAATGTGACATCCCCGCGATATATCTATAACCTTTAAGTTGCCTCTTGTAATAATTAAATCACAAAATATGCAAATAAAAACATAAGGACAAAATCCATACGGCATCAGGGTCGATACTAATTGGCACGGATGCTCATTAAGTAAGATTGTAAGACAGTATTCTGATTTTTATTCTTTGATTACCTCATCATTAATAGATTTAGTGTTAGTGGAAATGACTTAATTACATACATTTCTATCAATATTGATGTATTGATTGTGTATTTTCCTCAATTTCATATCGATTCTAATTTTGGCATACATATTATTAAAAATGTGTCTAAATTCTTATTTTCAAATGAATCCAGTTTATATAATTATGGAAGCAAATCTGCTATATTATTGAACGTTTCCGTCATCTTCCAGGAACGATTCTACTGTACAAAATAATTATATAGACACATAAACACATTCTAAATTAAAGCACCTCATGTTACACGGACGTAGAAAAAAACTGACGACCGGCATGGTTTCGGATGATGTTTTTGATATGGTTAAAACAACAGTGAATTATACTTTAGAATTGTTATTGTTTTAAAAGACAAACTAAGTAAATCACAAAGAACTACATGTACCATCATTTATTTTTCTGTATAGTTTTATCTGTGCTAAGATAAACAAATACCAGCAAAAATATAAATCACCTAGAATCTAACTTTAGACTTAACTAAATTTGTTTAACAAACGTGAGGGTTTGTAGAGACTGTTTTCTAATTTTGTTAACAGCCATTTTAGTTTGCTTACATAACTTATCAACGGTTTTTAAATCCCGAAGTACATGTATAGCTCGTTTAAGCGATTATTCGAGTATAAACATGCCTTCAACCCCTTAGGTATTTGTTTATGTAATTTGTTTGTGATGTCCTTTTTATAACAAAAGTTTAAAATTTTAAAAACACTCTCCTTTGCTTTTTGCTGTGTGGAGGGCCTGTTTTATACTTTTTCTGTTCCTGATATTTTTTCACGTAATTTGATTATTTATTTAATGACAGATGGCATAAATTGAATTTCCTTTGCAATTATTCTAGCGACAATAATACATGTTACCAAAATGCAAATGTTAAAGAAATAAATGCAGGTAAATTAGTTGTTATTTTCTCAAGAGCGTGAATGATGATGCAATCACTAGTTACAACAGACGATGTTTTACAACACATAGTATATTATGTTTTAAAATACGGGTTTATAGTTATTTTGACGTTTCAATGTGTTACCAAGAAGTTTTTTGGCATTAAAGCTTTTATAAACATTTCTTTGTAAGATCACACATCCATCATGTGTCCATGTAAACATACACATGAATAAACTTGATTAGTAGCTAAATGGTTTACACAAAATAATTCTGCTGTGATTAAGATGTACAGTTGTATAATGAACAAGTTTACTCTCTTTTTTCAGCAAAACAGCTACACATTGACTAGATTTAATATTTATAGTATTGACATTTAAATAATTTATACATAATCTAATAGCATACTGCTTGTATTTTCAGACTTCCTAATTTGATTTGCAAGTCATCAAAATCGCGTAAGAATCTGTCAAGTCGTTTTTACACAAATCGTTTTGAATGTCAGAACCAAAATTCCATGAATGGCACGTGCGTTTGTAATAGTTCTATTGTCATAAACAGCTTTTCTTTTAAATATACAGTACGAAATAATACTAAATTATGTTGATTAACCTAGTTCACCCAATCCACTAACCATTTCCTTTAGAGAGAAGTTGTGACGATTCAGCTACTTCATTATGCTAAGGATAAGGAATGCACAAAAGATATACTATCGCGCTGATCTGATCACCCTCTTTGTGTATCGTATTATTGAATACAAATTGTTTAATGGATATTTGTGTGTTCTCCTTCTGGTAAAATATTATTAAGTAATAAATCCATTGTAATTTCATCAATAGAAAACTTAATGCTGACAAATCGAGGACAACACATTGCATTATATCCTCCTCTGTTTTCATATCGACATGAATTTTATACCGTGTAGTCAGTGAGTGGTTTTATGACTGGTTCTATTATATTTCATATTTATTTTGTAGAAAAATGTCTTGGATTTCTCATTTCTAAATGACGATTCTTATCTTGGCAACGTGTTCGAATCTCTCGAATTTCTAAGAGCAAGAAATTTACTGGGTATTGCCTAACTGAACACAGGTGTAATTGGGTAATTTCTCAGTCGATTAAATTCCGCTGTGCATTAGTTTCGGTTTCACCATAGTCGGATCAAAATACTCCAAAAGGAGATTGGTGGATAGATAGTAATAATCCGATGACCAGGAGAAATAGCTGTTTTGAATAAACAATATTTGAACTTCCGTTTCAAACGCTAATTGAATGCAGTAACACTGTAAATATTTATTATTGTTTCGAAGGGAGATTGTTGTTCCTATTAAAATATAAAAAGTTGCACAGTCGAGGTTAATACACCGATTCATTCATTATATTCTACTAATACATGTATAAAATAAAGACTCCTAAATAACTGTTTATTTATGATAACAATATTGTTTTAAACAACGTCTGTCTGATTGTTAAACTATCCAGAAACCTTAACTTAGACATAATTGCCTATAAAAGATAATGAAGAAAGATCTTTTGACATAAAATCAACAAAATGTTAAATATATGCATATTTTAGAGTCTGGTTTAGAGATTAACGTCTTTAAGTCTTCAATAGTGATATAATATGATTATATAAGAGTTTCATATTGAAATAAAACGTTTGAGATGAAATCAAATAACGTTTTAATCATTAATGACAGTAACATGATATATAATGTAATAGGAAGATTGTGATTAACTCTAAGACAATGTCAAACAAAATCGCTCAAATATAGCTATTTAAAATTTCAGTTTCAAATCACTTCCTTTCACCGGTTACAAATCAATATATTAATTTGTTTTTCATTTTATACGAATGCTGTATAACATATCTGAGTGTATAACAAAGGATATATTCCACTTGATGCTATTTCTAATGATCAGTTCTGAAATGCCTATCTTTGAATTAATTAGTGTAGATCATATTGTACATTGGTTTTCGCCAAATATGTCATCAACACTAAATAAGGACGTTATTATTAATGTTGTTTTAAATCTTAACTTATAAATGGCATTAACATTTATATGTTAACGCTTTTCGTTTTATGGCAACAAGTAATTGTCAGTATGCATAAGAATCACCACACATCTAGATGGTAATTCTATTAATATAGCTTGATAAACATTGACATACATCTACAGAACAAGTATGTTAGAACCGTAAAATCTACTACAACAGATCTTCCCCCTATTCTTACCAGTAATAAAGTTCTCATTTAGTGTGATAATTAGCAACCTTTCCCGTTCTGTGATAAGTAACGTCGTAAAAATGTATCATGATGGTAGTTAAGAGATTGGCACTGATTTTATTTAATCCCATGTGATAGATGTGGAAGATAGAAACTTCAGGAAATGCAGATTTATATGTCACAATTAGTTTTATAATTAAATTGTCCATCGTTCATTGCACAATGCATCTTAATTTTTCAGGAAGAAATTACAATGGCCTGCATTATTAATGAGAACTAAGAAATTAAACTCATTTTATTTCAGAAGGTGTGATTTGTCAAAAGATTTGTATATCAATTACTCAAGAAGCAATCGTACTTGTTTTGCTACCGCAATATGTTTCCAGTGTACATTAGAATGCTCCAGTCTCAACTGTTACAATTTCAATCAACATCTTAAATAAATAACAATTTTCTATTTCAAATTTAACGTTTGATGAAAATTCAATTGGTACAATTTCAATGAAGTCCCCTTTTACCTTCCCAAGATTGAAGTGATGTTTTGACAGTGTCAATATATTAACCCATTACATTCGGATTACTCGTGTGTGCGTATTTACCCTTTAAAATCGGGATACCCGTCCGTGCGTAGTTTCAGGTCGTTTTACACTAGTTGTCTTTATCATGTCATACCGTCAAAACCATTAAAGTAAAATGTATTAAACTTACATTTTTGGAAAGCTTATTAAATTCTGAATACAATGAACAAACTTTTATTGTTGTGCTTTTTCAATTAAAAAAAATAATACAAGTTAAAAACATGCATGTTACGTAATTATTTATTTTTGTGAATACGCATTTTCGTATTTTACACTAGTTGTCTTTTTCATATCATACCGTCAAAATTATTAAAGATAAGTGTATAAAAATGTACATTTTTGGAAAGACAATTAAATTATAAATTCATTGGTATCAATTTTATTATTGTGCTATTTTAATTTAAAGAAATATCACAAGTTAAAAACATGCATGTTACGATTTTTTAAGAAAAAAATAAGAGCACTCAAAATAAATAAATTTTACCGGAAAAAAATCAATGGTAACCCTAAAAACTGAAATGTACATTAGTTGCAGAATTTAACCAGCTTTTTAATATTGAAAACAAAATTAAAATATTCCAGATAGAAAAAAAGTTACAGTCATAAATATCAGAAAGAGTAACTAACGGACTTTGCTAATTTTCTCAAGGCAATTATGACTTACTATCACTGACATAGCACTGCATTGAAAAGACCCTCTATAACACTCTCATGTTATGTGTTAACTCTTATCTTGTTTAATTATTTTCTTACCACATGTTGAAAGAAGCTGGCACTGGTCCAAATTTTAATTGTGACTGGAATATTGTCCCCATAATTGTATGACCCCTTGATGATTGATGTTAACAGTTTGTGGTGATCATAGTGTCATAAACTTGCAATTACATGCATGTGCTAGACATTGTTTGGTCTTATACCTTAGGGCAGTTTCATCTTAATCTTATCTCATTAAAATCAAAGATTAATATTGTATATCATTATGTGATTTTGAAAGTCATGTTCATGTATATATACGGTGTTATAGAGCTCTCTCCAATGCATGTGTTTGGTGAATTGATTGTCATGAGAAAATTAGCTAAGTCTGTTGGTTACCTGTCCTTACATTTATAGCTGTAACTTTTTTTCTGGATGGAATAATTTAATTTTGTTTTCAATATTAAAAAACTGATTAAATTCTGCAAAAAATGTACATCTTAGTTTTAGGGGTTACCGTTGACTTTTTTTCAGAAAAATTCAATTATTTGCAGTGCTCTATTTTTTTTCTTAAAAAAAATGCAACATCCATGTCTTTAACTTGTTGTTGTTTTTTTTAAATAAAATAGCACAATAATAAAATTGTTATCAATGAATTTGTAATTTAATTGTCTTTCCAAAAATGTATATTTTTATACACTTATCTTTTATAATTTCAATGGTATGATATGAAAAAGACAACTAGTGTAAAAATAAGAAAATGCGTATCAATTACAGATAAATCTTCAGATATAGGGAGGACTTTATCTGATAAGGTCATAGAATGAAATGGGTTAAGCAGCGTCCTTTTTTTAAAAATATCTAGACTATATATCAAACATACATATCAGTAAAAAAGAATATATGATTTTGCAGGATTTGAACGGACGCAAGACAATATTTCAATTGGCACCAATTTCAAACGCAAGAAATATCAATCCGTTTAGGTTTATGTCTTAAACATGTTTAAACCATGCCATGGTAATTACAATCCAAAAATAAGCAAAACGATTTTAAATTGCTTGTGTTTTCCATTCATTCTTTTTTTTCAAATGGCAAATAAAACCAGAATCGTTTCTGACACTAAACTATGCCATCGTTAATAATAAGATTAATATTGTTTTAGACAAAAGTATTTTATTACTTCATGAAAAGATAATGTTAAATTATATTGCAAGGCACATTTTCATAATCAACACTAAAGAGCCATAACGATCGTGAACGAATGATCATAGCGGATTTCACATCGGAATAAAACGTTTTTATATTGAACTGTAGTCACTGTATTTTTGCCCATTAGATAGTTTTTCTCAATAAAATCTCGATGTCGCATTCAGACGATTAATTCTTTTCAATTTCAATCAACAGGGAAAAATAACATTTTTTATTTATTTCAAACTTTGTTGGTATTGTCTCGGAATATTGTCAACAACATGAGTGTTTGAACACTACGGAAGGCTTCCATCAATCTTAACTAATGGTATTTGAACGTTATAAGAGAAAGGTCATTGTCGTCTAAGAAAGTTGACCTGCACTTAAAAGATACCACGCAAATTAATTGAATAAGCGGCTTAAAAGAAAAATAAGAATTATGACAGTTACTAATAATGTCGGTAAAACAACTGATATATAATCATAAACACTAAAACCATTGGGTTGAACAGAATCAGACAAAAGTTATTGCACTCAACAAGAACACTCAAATGACTGGGAAACACTAATATCGCCAAATAACACAAAAAGACAAATTAAGTAAAATGTGTGTTGTTTTTAGAGTAGAAAATGCTGTATAGTATAATAGTAACACGTTTTATGATGTCTAAATTTGCCAACACGTATAATGGTTTGTTGTCTGTTTAATTAATTATCGGATAGTTATTTTGACATTTTGCGGCGTGAAGAGAAATGTCATTAGCCAATCATTGAAAGCGTTGTAGATATATTTAATACATGGGTTTGTTTTCTCTATAAAATCATAAATATTGATGTTTAAATGAAGACGCCATCAAATATAATCCAAGGCATGATGAAAAGCCAACTTAATTTGACTGAACTGTGTATGACGTGCATTGCACTTCGATTTGTCAACATTAAGCTTATTTGTGATGACAGTAGACTCGTTTCATTCAATCCCAGTTTTATAGTGAAAGAACAATTGTCCATCAACAAATTAAACAATCAGCAACAAAATAAGTTGATATCACACACTGCACGATCAATGCAGTAGCCAAAGTATCATGCATTTCTGCAAACAAAGAGTGACCTGTCACAACATTTTATCAGTTTTCGTTGAAAACGCATTAGCATTAAATGAGCTTTTGTTTGAAGCGAAAACGGAACAGTAAAGGTTGGTATCAGTTTTCATTCAAAAAACGTTACCTTTTGAGTGTGTAACTATCAATATGTATAATTATGTTTTGGTGTATTGAATAATTGCAACAAATTTGGATTGACAAAATGTCAAGTTAGTATAATAAAACGTTTAGTATTATTTTCCCCTATTAAAATTCTGATCAATAACAAGTTTTGATGAAAATACGTCGATCTTACCACAAAATTATAGGTTTAGTTTTATAGAAGAGCTTTTGAAGTAAAGGATTGAGATACAAGAATAAAAAATGCGCACATCGGCCAAAGATCCGTTAAGAAATAACGATGCACCGTGTTGAGTCTATTAATACCTTATTATATTGTATAACAGTCATTCGTTTGATAACAACAATAACTTGTAATCGTTTAAGAAGGAGCGTTTAAAGTTCAAATTTTCTGGTTGTAACTCTTTAATTTTCAAAAACTATAGATAATTATAAAATATTATCCAAAATTTCGCGAAATTTGGTCATCAAACAACGGCGCAATACGAATTTTAACTCTTGGGCGTAACACACCTGCATCAAGTTATGCATGAGTTATCGTTCGTGACCGGAATCGGTATGACGTCATCGTAGTCCTACATCCTGAAAGCGGTTATTAGAAACACAGGTGCAAGATACTATGTTTCCCAATTATAGAATATATAGAGAAGATATAGATCGATTTTCTTCAAATAAAAAGTATTTTATGTAGAATAAACCTTTCTAGGTCGAAAAGCGAAAGAATTTTGACGATTGTGCATTATTTGTGAATGTGGTGATTATGACCGTGAAACAGGTGTTTGAGACTTTTTTGAGAGTATAAGTATATATTATAGTAAGGAAAATTTGTGTCTTGTGCTTGTAATTAGAAATAAATGCTAATTAAATAACTGCTATTTACAACTTAGTTTGTAATTCTTTCATGATATCAATTTAAGTAAATTTGAAGTATTAGTTCGGAGCCCATATTCTTATGAAGATGAGAATTTATTACTTACCGTTGATCATGGTGTTTCAGATTTCTTCAGCACCAGTTTTGAATTATTATCACAGAATGTTAAAACATTAATTCCGATGCAACTTATGTTTTAAAAAAAACTTTACACTGGAATGGTTTATAAGAATTTCATCTTTGTTCGAGGGACTGCACTCACAGTGGTTTCAAATAGATTAAGATAACTTGTTCAAAACGACGACAACTCGGCGACGAAGTAAATAATTTCAAATCGTATCTTCATCGTGTTTCGAATAGTTCTTAATAATTCCCTTTGTTGTATTTATATGCTTTTCCGTAATTCCATATGAGAATTTAAGTTTTAATAAAATCACAAATAACTCCTTGGTAAATTCAACTGTTAATATATTTGTCTAACAAACTAGTAAAAACAAAGATTTATTAGCGCGAATTGACTTCCGTGAAAAACAATTTCAACTCCGATTCAAAAGATTATTTTCTGACATCATTATTCAGACCAATATTAACTACAATAAAAAAGTATATAATTGGCGACAGCCTTTTGACAGGTCATGTGTAATGATATCTTAATCTACATTAAGGACCCCAATATATAGAGGCTCACCGCGGGACTTTTTTGTCATCTTGTACGAATTTTATTGTTTCCCGTGGGGAACCTCACAAACTTAATTAACACATTTAAAGTTAGGGGTACATCAAAATAATTTATCAATTACTCTTTTGTGTCATCAAATTATTGATACTATTGGGTATGTTTCCATGGACACAGACTCTCAAATCCTGACACGTGTTGGCTATCACTCTGCCGTCGACATTAATATACAAAGTACGTACCGCACCCTCAATCAATTTCAACATTGTCTAATAGACGTCATGCTGTGAATTCAAAAGAAATTTTTAATCCGCTGACATATGTTACGCGATATATTGGAGATAAGGTAAATGATAGTAGATGACCGTTCAGGCGCTCAAGTTCATATTACGCATTTAAATATTTTTTGTGCAAAATAGCGAGGTTTAGAATGCCAGTCTCATCATTTAATATAATCGCACAACCAGCGATATAAAGATATAAATATTTTAATGTTTAATCAATTTTCATTCCATGATTTTTAAATGCGATTTTTAGATAAATTAATTTTTATGCTTATTTTTCAAACTAATATTTACTGCACCCAACATTACGAAACAATTTGAGTAGTATTTTCTGCACAACATTGCTGTCACCTGATTTTCCTTTTTTCATCTTTGGTTCGTTGAGAAAAAAACACGAGGTACACTATTTTCTTTTCAAAAAGGAAATTAAATAGCGTTTTCCGCACGAAGATTATATTTTTGGCAAGTATCTGTCAAAATATGACGAAATCATAACTTTACGTAGTCTAAGTTATTTCTGCCGAGTTTTTTCAATCTTTTTCCACTTTCACTTGGTCATCATATAGAAATAAAAAAAAACGCGCTTGCTCTTAACCAGTTTCAGACTCATTTAATGTAATGACGTATTCGATTTAATTTCTTTTTGAACCTTTTTTCACGCAAATAAAAAGTACATCACAAAAAAACTACTTAATATCATGGAATTGTCGATGAATGCAATCAAATATACAACATATAAGCCTAGTTATTAAACTGGTTTATATAAAATAAAAAAAATCATGTAGGAAATGTAATTATTAATAAAAAAATGCAAATTTAATTTCAAAATGTTTTTGCGACTGATTAATTGACAGGCGTGTATAAATTACAATCCATTGACTGTTACAACAGGTTTTAATCGATAGGACTACGATGACGTCGCACACGGTAGATAAGCGATGTTGTAATATCGGCTAAATTGATACAGGTTTAAATCAGAGTTAAATATCTCGATATACACATTGTTTACATGCGTTAAGCGTGAGTGTCTGCTGAGATACAATAGAAATACGTAATATTTTGATGTTTAATCGTTTTTTGTGTCCAACGATAAATTTCACCTTTAACTTTGTTGTCGCTTGATCGCTGCTATGTGCAGTACAGCTTTAACAGTGTTTACGACGTAGTTATGAATGACCTTGCTAAGCTAAACTTGCAGAATGAACAGTGTCGTATTTTGTCAGTGAAAGTTGTATTTTACTTGTCTCATGCCACATATAATTATTGTGATAGAGCTCATTAGAATTAACTAAACTTGTCTGCTTTCTACATGCTTTTTACAAAAGCGTATAAATATTTAAACATCGGTCTGCTTTGACAGAACATATTTTAGCCCGCATTATTGTAAAAGCTTCGAAACTTGTATTTTTGAACTTTTTACCAATAGTGACACCTTTCAAATAGTTTTGGTTAAAATAAATTGTTCCGGACATAATTCATCTTTATTCGTGTAGTTAAAAAGACACCTAGTACAGGTTTTTGTTTGTTAATTAATACACGTTTCATTTTAAAGAAAAATAAATGGCTCCAGTATACTACAACGGTTGTGCGTAGAGTATTCATCATAACTTTAAACAATTTGCTAAGTGTTTCGAGGCAATCTTGTACAATAACATTTTGTCAGTAATAACTATCACAGATCACAAGTCACAATTCAATTTTTAAAGGAATGACAATAGACTGGTCTAGACTTAGAAGCTCTTATAATAAAAATTGCTGTCAAATTAGTGAATGTTGAGATTATCAACTTTGGATAATTTGACAATAAATGTTTGTAAATGTGTTTGGTGTGTCAACAAGTCAGCCATCTTCTCAAAACATTTGGTGAATGGGCAATCGGTAAATAGATTTAAACAATTTGTGTAAAACATATAAATGGATAATAAGTTTTAAAAAAGTGAACAATGCTATGAAATTTAGATAACACTGTCAACTGATGTAAAAATACAAGTAATTCGTCGTTTAAATGTTAAAAATTGTATGTACTTAACAAACTTATGGAGTGTGGAGTTATCAATATCTAAAAGTAGTTATTGCTGCCGAGTATTTACACATTTTCTTACTTATTATACGTCATACACAATATACAAGATATGATTATAACTAATGGTGATTATACTGACAATAGAAAGTATTGCCGATATTATTTGCTTGCCAAAGGTTCAACATAGCTGAATGAGAATAATTAAGAAACAAGAAATGTTATTCTTTCTGCCCAGACTGTGAGATCTGGAATCATTTGTAAGACATAGTTTCATGACCGAGGTACATGAAATTGTGTTATTAACTGAGCTGTTATATGTAACTTTAATTATGTTCCGTAAGCATGAATTAACTATTTCTGACCTCCTTATGACAGATTATTTAACTGAACTATTTTGTAATACGTTTTATAGACAAATACACTTCGTATATTTGTATTTTGTAATTTGGGAGGATTTTTAACGATATCATTTATCGAATTATTGAAATTAAATACACTTCGTATAATTGTATTTCATTTCAAAATTAGGGAAGAAGTTTTAACGAGATCATTTGAATAAATGACTCAACAATCTCATACCTCAATCTTATAACTAAACCGGTTCATTTAATAAAATTTGATTATACGGTTCACTTAATTCATCATAGATAAATTTTACCATAATATAATAAGTTTATTTGTTTTAGATTTATTTGTAACTGAAACAAACACATGTATTTAATTTGTTCAAGAAAATGATGAATAAAGTATGTATTTATTATTAGACAGAGAATACACTTCAGATCAAATACTATTAGTATTCATAAATGGTATATATTAACTCAATATGCATAGTCAATTTTGGCAATGTAACGAACATATGCACCATACTTTTAAAGTAGATTAAATCAGTCAATGCAATGCCTCAAACAAATGTCTCTCTTTTAAATGGGCGTCATTATCTTTTTATATCGACTTTAAAGACTAATGTATCCATTTGGATTTCGTCTTTATGTCTTTATTTGCATATATTATGATTTATTTGTCACAATAGGCGACTTTCAGGTTATAGATATATCATATAAATGTCACATAACATTGATGAGTTAGGGTATAGAAACAATAAAATGAGATACATTGAATATCATTAATACAAGGGTTGTTTATGGTCGTACATTTGGAAGTATAAAAAAATCGGCTCTAATAATTTTGTAACAGTGTTGTAACAGAGAAACTTAGCCTTTTTAAAATATATTAAATCCAGATATTTTGTCACTAAAAGATTAACACAAGACTTGCGGCAATAAAGTGATTTAATTATTATTTTATTAGCAAAGACTTATAGATCGTTTTTCGATTATTAAATATGTCATAAATACTTTCTGCAATACGTAGATACATAGAGCAACAGAGGCAATTAGTTATTAGTACAAAAATCTTTATCTTTTACATAAATCTGCATTTTGCGAATGATTCTATCTTTTTTGTCATATACCAAGAAATAAAACCAGTTGAAATCTTTTAATCAACACGTTAAATTTGTAATAATATATTTACTATAGAACAGTAATTCTATCAATTTACAAGAGACTGGTTCAGTATACTTGTTGTAGCGGTTAAATTATTTATTTTGCTTAAACAAGCAGTTCGATAACCTGATTATGAGACAAAAAATGTCGACAGAGTTTTTCCTAATTATCAATTTTGTAAATGATTTGTTTGAGGGTTTGACTAAAGAACAAGCTATGAATGATACAGAAGTTTTTCTCACCAAAACTGTTCGCTGAATATTTATTCTTACGATACGAAATCGTTACTAAGCTTCTTTCGTGATATCGTACTAGCTTTGACAGTGTCATTCGCTTACAAATATTTTATCTGCACCCTTTAAAATGTGTCTTTAGATTTATATGCCTGTCGTTATCAATGGACCTGTTGTAAATTCTTGAACGATTCGGACACGATCATCATTCCTCGAAAACTATAAACACGTATTTAATGTCTTAGTTATTATGAGTTATTTAGGCTCTACAATCTCTTCTACATCATTATTTCACTTAAATCATGTGAATATAATTATACGTATCAAATATTAAGAAGCTGTTGGCTATTGATAAGATAAGAAAGTTCCTTGTAATGGTTTTTTTCGTCTGGAGAAAAGAGATTCCACTGAAATTTCATAACAATTTGCAATATTTTCTCAATATTTAACCAGAATGTATTCATTGTTTTTTCTGAATAAATAAAATTAAAATATATGTTATCAATTTTCGGGGTTAGTGAAATCCGACAAACAAATGATAAATTTGTTGTGGCGGTACAAAAAGTTTATCGTCAATCATTTTACAGGAACAAAACTTTAATACCGTAGATGTTACATGAGAAGGAGAAAGCTTGACGTCACTTACACATTATGTTAAATTTATCAGAAAAACACCTAAAAATATCTATAAATAACTAAAATGTGTTAATTCTAAGTGTATTTAACTGTAGACAAAGTAAACAGTGGTACATTAATTAAAATAAAAAAGTTATAAAAGTATTTAAATGTTAACAATTAATCTCACAATTGACGACGTCGTAAATGTTACAATTTTTTTTCGCAATGGAGAACTTAAGTACTTGAAGATTAACATCAATCAATGCGTTTAGGTATAAAAGAAGATGGGTTTTAATTATCATAGTGTTTAAATATCAAAGATAACATTGAATGACCGTTCATTGACCGCTAGTTGTAACCTATGTGACCTATAGACGAGTTCGAACAAAAATTATGTTACCGCATAATTGTAACATTTACTCTGTGTTTCACCACTGTTACATTACTGTTATTTATATTATCAATGTTAAGAGGAAGTATCTTGTGTTGTTATGTATTCGCACAAAGGACATGTGCAGCGTTTCACAAAAAAATCTGACGAAAAAAAGTTATCTTAAGTCAATTTCATAAATTTTGCAGTTCAAAGACAGAATAATAAACACAACTATCATATGATATTCTAAAAGTATACACTATTCTACTTAATAATTAAAACTTGGAATTGATTGACTATAGAATAACCGTAATATGAATGTTTCTTGCTTTTGACTAACGATGATTTTTATCACAGTATCTTTTCAGATACTAGGATATATTGAGATATTGAATGTACACTTCTACTTTCTAGTCTTGTGTCAAGTTCTCTTTTTAGTTTACTTAAACTTCAGCATGGTCAATATCTAGAATAATAATCTAGAAACAAAGAGCTTCAAAAACTACATTGCTGTTACTCTGAGCAATTTAGCTCATTACTGGGAATAGGGGGCGGACACAATAATGATTAATTATAGTTGTAAGAACTTGTGTCATAATCTAGCTAGTTTTTAGATACTTAAGCAAAAGAAAATTGTTATTTGTAAGAGGAATATTGAGTCATTTTATCCCAAACAAAAATAAAATATACTCACGTTAATAGAGGTCGGTGATAAACAATAGTCAAATGTTTCCCCAACTGGAAATAGCTTTCCGTTTGACCCGTATAATTGAAAAATATCATGATATGTAGAACATAAATATCATTGATAATGACAATACTGTATGGCACTGTTTTGTACTGTTATAAAATTATTCGATAGCCAAAGGCTTCTCCTCACAATCTACGTTAAAATTTAGAAACACGCAAATTGGTAATTAATTCCAGAGATTACATGCATGTATGAAGAAAATCTCAGCATATTAAAATTTAGTTGAGAGTTACTACATTAAAAGCCCATGTAGACTTACCTCGTGGTTGAAGAAATCACTCGTTGACAACATGTTGAACTTTTCAAATTAGTCATATTTCGTCTTAGAAAGTGAAGTACTTTTGTTTGATCATTTAACAATTTTCCGGTTAAAAAGTGAAGTTCAATGTACTAACATTTAAAAAATGAAAAACATTCATTTTAGCGTTAAATGAATTTCATTTAAAAAATACAGCACATTTATTTTGGCATTAACAATATTCATTTAAAAAAGTAAGGTACATTAATTTTAGCATTAAACGAATTTCATATTAAAAAAGTTACAGTACATAAATTTAAAATTAAAATTAATGTAAAAATACAGTACAAACGTTTAGCACTAAAATCAATTTAAGAATTACAGAACAATCATTTTAGAATTAAACAATTATCATTTTAAAAGTAAAATACATTCAGTTTAACAGTTCACAAATTGAATTTTAAAAAGTAAAGTATATTTTTGCCATGGATATATAAACACAGGAGGACACATTCTAACAACATTAGCTATTGCTGTCAGTAACAAATACTCAATTAGCTGTTTGATATAACTTGCATGGTTTGAAACCACATTATTCCATCTTGAAAAAATACTTTCATTATTTACATCGTAAAGCAGTGCCACATTGTCAGATGTTTCATTGTAGTATAAATACTTCATTATAAATATGATCGAATTTATCAAAGGAGATGGCGTCACATTTAAATCAATATTCATTAATTTTTTATATGCATTCTTATATACAAGAATTGTCTGCATACGTTGAAATATCTGTCATAACTATTCAGAATCAGACATTAATTTTAATTCTATTACATGTGATACACAAACAGCAAAAGTGACAAACAATTAAATAATTGACAGTTATTGTATCAAATCATGAATAACAATGTAGACAACAACAGTAAAATGTAAAATACAGCAAGATTCGAAGATATGTTTAACATGAACAATGTCTATGTATTAGCATTCAGATAATTATAATTTGGATGATGCAAGCTTTTAATCTGATAAATGCTGATAAGTAACGTTTTCAGAGGCGGTCTGGAGGCTGAAAATATCATTTTTAACATACATGCATGTATTTTTAACAATTTTGTACCATTTCATTTTTATTCATTGTAAAGCATTTGTTTTTCAAGTTTATTGAGAAAAACATTATCAAAAGTCCCGAACAAATTCACCAAATAACTCATGACTGCCAACATACATTGCAAAAACAAACTTGAAATCAATTTCTTAATTCCTTTTCAGCGCTAAATATTCTCCAAACTAATGCTTGTCTAGCTAGAATTTCTCCTTATTTATTTAGATTCAAACTTAGAATTATGTATTATTATATTATTATGGCTTTACAAAACTAATGTCGAAATGTGATACTTCCCAGAAGCCTTTAACTTAAGATGTTGGTGTATTTTTGTTGATAATCAAGACGGATAAGGTGATATAAATTCACTGTCATATTAAACCTTAACTTACTTCAGAGATTGGTTCGGAGATTAACGTCTTAAAGTCACAGATAACAATATCATGTGATAATATTAAAATTCCTTACTGTCTATAAGTTTGAGACAAATTAAATAAAATATCTAATGTAAACTGGCAAGTTTATGATATAGGATGATACACTTAAGAAGTTAGGATACAGTGGACTCACATGTACGAGAATGCCTAAAACTAGATTTGTTTGTTCGTAGCTATGTACACGTATAAATGCTTTTAAAAATCAATTTGTTTATTTTCTTTGTTGGGTCTTTTTAATTATCCCATTTAAATATACCTGCTTCACATCGCTATCTACTTGTAAAATCGTTTCATCACAAACACATTAAAACTGCAAGTTAAAAATAGATGTAATTTCAAGCTGCATTTTTTCCTACTGACAAATATGGTAAATAATTAGGCCTCAGAAAGTGATATGTAACTACATATGAAGGCATCAAATGATATTCAAATAGTTAAATTCACAATTGACCTTACGCCAGAATTTGATTGACAGCTCCTATTAGCCAATCAGCGTCCGGCATTTGATACCCTGATGCTTATCTAAGATAAGCGGCTTATCGTCCGCCATTTTGTCCGACATCTGGTATTGACGGACATCGAATTTCTTATGTGTTAGCATGGACCCTATGCACACTTATATAGGGTTCTCAGTGAAAGTTACAAAATAAACTCAATAAAACAAATTAGAATGGTCAAAATATGTACACATGGGGTCTATAAATACTGTGATAAAAGTATAAACTACATAATAATCTGACGACAATAAATACAAGTATGTAATAAATCAGGTTGAAAATTACATTTTTCATGCATGTTTACCCCCAAATGTACCACAAAGATCTATGGACCCATCCCTTAACTTTTTATTTCTCAGCATATTTTATCACCTACACACCATTTTAAGGATTACATGTATATAAAGTAAGTTGTTTTCATGTGTATCCAACAGTTTTCTGATTTATAAAGGATTTCTACAAACATTCAATGTGAGATGCGTTCTTTGATAATTTTTGCGCATATAATGTTTTTTGTTGGAGCAAATGAACCTACCTTTATTTTTAATATATATCAATGGATGTTATAAAAAAGGGAATCATTTGAAAGTTATGACAATGCCATTTTCAGACAAATTAATCTTTAGGAAATATGATATCTCGTAAATGATATGCATGTATTTGAACACAACTCCGTCTAGATAGCCCCTAATACCCACCCCTTAACTTTTTTATTTCTCGACATATTTTAATTAACTCTACATCATTTGATAGCTAACGTAATGTAATATTTTTTGCATGTTTTACTCTTTAAAATCCGTACATCCAAAGGACTATTACCAGCGTTCAAATTTAAGTGTATTCTTTCAACTTGCTCATTCTTTGTGCGTATATTTTTTTGTTGGGGCAAATGGACCCACATTTAATTTGGATATTTATGAATGGATATTCATAAATTATGTATCATTTGATAGATGAGACAATGTCCTTTTCAAAAATATTAAGTTTATTGAAATCGGATGACAAGTAAGTAAATAGCATGCATTTGAACCTGTTACTTTCAAAACATAGATAATGGTTAGGGACATAAATTAATCCCTGATAATGTCGGACAATGTACCACGTGTATCGGTGGGCGGAGCATAGGTATTCTGGCGTAAGGTCAATTATTGCAACACCTAGAAGCCGTAAACAAGTTCTTGAATGCTAATAATTCCGGTTTGGTTTCCGATATAGAACAGTTTTTATACAGAATTCTTGTGACTACAGTTTTTGCTAATTAAACCGAAAGCACATTATTAATGTCGTATTCAAAGCATTACTGGTAAAATAGCAATTAAAATGCTGATAAACTACAGTATATACATTTTTCCTACGTTGGATAATATGCGTTCAAATGATTTTGTTTGAAGCCTAGGGCAAATTAAACCGTTTACATTAACATAATTTACATTTTTCGAACTTGGTATACTGTTACTGAGATTTAGTATAATTTCAGTTGTAGCTTCTTTTAGTCTGGCTATGTTTGTAACATGTTAGTTCACTCAGGGTCTTTAAAATAGAATGGTCCGGAAACGGGCCGGTTGACTTAATTAAGTTGTCTCTCTTGGTCACGTGACTTCGCTTAAGCGTTCTGATGATCGGCAGCCATGTTGGCTAAAATCGCTTTTGTAAAGCAATTTGTTTTTCTTTAATGACGCTTAGTCAACAAAAAAATAATTTATAACATATGATAAGTTCTATCTTACATCATTATAGGCGGAAGAGTATAAAAAGTAATATTTTATGGCATGTTGATGAAATTTCTACATTTTCCCTGTAATGGTGTCGAAGTAAGTTTTCACTCTAAACATTTTATTATTTCGAAAAACGGTCTATGTTATTTAGCATTTATGACACTTGTAAATTGTAAAAAAGTTTGTTAAACAGCGACGTGGAAAGATTCAATTGGCTGGTGGTTTATAATTGGTAATATTAAAGTTTGAAAATGACGTATTTTGGTGTTTCGCCATTTTTAAGGGAATCTTTTGCAAATACCTTTGGACTTATTTTTATGCTTTTCGGTCGTTTGAACAAATATTTATTGAGTCAATTTACATTTGTTGTACAGTACTTGAAGCTTTTTCTTCCTCATGTTTATATAACTGTGATTTTTTATTCATTTTCGTTTGGAAAAAGCTTGAATGTGATCAATTTCGTATCGTATGGAAGAAATAGCAACGTAAAATTAACACGCAAATGATAACCACTCTCGTTAAATAATCGATAGCCAGACAACTTTTACAATAATGCGGGCTAAAATATGTTCTTTCAAAGACAACTTTTATCGGGGCAGGTAGTGTTTACATAGCGCGTTTCCAGACCATTCAATTTTAAAGACACTGGTTCGCTTAATCCCGTCATGGAAGTCTGACAGATAATTCTTGCGACAAAAATGCAAATACCACATAAACGTATACAGGCATATTAGGTAAATGTTTTGTTTGTTTCCCTTGATTGTTGCTGTAATTCATTATTTATATAAGACAATGTTTTGCAACACGTAGAATGTGTGGGCATACGGGTTCACTGATAAAGTAATTATCATACAGTTAATTTGACATTACTTTGGGTGACACACAAGGTTGTTTGTCAATCAGACATTGGCCTTTTCTGATAGCACAATAACCGGGTCAAGGCTAAGATAAGTTATTATCCACTGATTTTAGTGTTTTTCCTATTTATAACTATTTGTAATGAACAACTTTAATAATTATTTGCCAAAGATAACTATATGCTTGAATTTTAGAATTTTTGACTGCCGTGATAATACCTATTTAATGTTTTACTACGTCCAACAAAAAACGAATGTATTACCTCGTTAGTTTACCCAATGAAGATAAAAGACTCAAACATTTTAGTTGTTAAAACATGATACAAAATGGCTTTTTATAACTAAAGCCTGATATTTGAACTACCCAGAAACATTAACTTAGACATAATTGCCTATAAAAGATAATAAAGAAAGATCTTTTGACATAAAATCAATAAAATGTTAAACAAATACATATTTTAGAGTCTGGTTCAGTGATTAATGTATTTAAGTCTTTAATATTGGTAACATATGATCATATAAGGGTTTCAAATTGAAATAAAGCGTTTGAGGGGACATTAAATAACGGTTTAATTGTACTAACAGTAACATGATATAGAATGGGATAGACATGTTGTAATTAACTCTTTGACAATGGCAAACAAAATCTCTCAAATATAGATATTGTAAGTTTCAATTTCAAATCGCTTTCTTTCATCGGTTTCAAATCAATGCACAAGTTTGTTTTTCTTTTTATACGAATGTTGTTCAACATACCTGAGTATAAAACATAGGATATATTCTACGATTGTCTATATACTTCCTCCTGATTATACGTTGCGGTCAACATATATCCATTCGTTTAGTTATTTTTATCGAAAAAATCTGCATTTTGTTTTTTACATAAAGTATATGATATATAATCTTCGTGAACATATAAGAGTAGTGAATTTAAACAGACAGATACTAATATATTAGCCATCGGTATGATTGCACGAAGAGAATAGAAGCTAGGAACTATTTCATTACCGTTGTCAGGAAAAATGTTTTAAATGTAAATTCAGACATTAAAACATGTAATGGGTTTCAAAGGTGATAAGATTGGTCCATTGGAATAGCAAAGTATACTGAAAGGATAAAGAAACGCAGGGTAACATTTCTTCCGATATTTTGAAAACGCGCTCTCCAAATAAAGTGAAATTTTGTGGATTGAGCAATTAGGTCATATTACACCTTGCCATGTATCGAAAATTTAGTCACGGTTCAGTGCGCAGTTCTGGTAAATGGAGGAAGGAAAAAACAAAAATCTCGTGCACCGTGTTGTTCTGGTCTCATGCAGCGTTGGTCAAGTCACTGTGCGTTAGTCTTTATAAGGACCAACTGCTTTCCTAAAATTAATTGAGAATTTGATTCGTTTTAAGAATGGCAAGACCTACAGAAGTTCAAAGGGGTCAGGTCATTCAGATGCTGATGCAAGGACAGCTACAAAATTAGGTTGCTAGGCAATTTGGTGTTAATGTTTCCACCATAGAACGTCTTGTAAGAAGTCTTCGGGAAACTGGCGATTGGCCAATCGACCTAGGTCAGAACGTCCGCGCGTAACGTCACGACGTCAGGATCAATATATCGTCGTCTTTCATGTGTGTAATCGGCGCCTTACTGCCGTTGAGAGTGCACTTAATGTTTGTGGAAATCATAAGTGTCCTATAAGTTCAATAACTGTAAGGAATCGATTACGAGAAGTTGGTGTAAGAGCACGTCGCCCCTACGTAGATGCACAATTTACCCCTACTCTACGTCAGCGTCGTAAGACCTGGGTCGCTGCACATGCTCCACGATGGTTTCCACTGAGGCAGATTTGCCAAGTTTTTCTGGCCAATAACAACATTGAACCACTAGATTTGCCGCCATATAGCCCTGATCAAGCATCTTTGGGACCAGTTGGATAATCAGGTTCGAAAGCGCCAGCTCCCCCTGCTACTCGAGCAGTTGACCAGAGCTCTGATTAAAAAGTGGGACAACATCCCCATATCATCCCCATAAGACGGATTAAAGCTCTCATGAACTCTATGACCTGAAGAATGAGGACCGTGACCACGGCAAACGGTGGACACACAAAATATTGATGACTCAGATCAATTTCAATTTCAAAATTCTATGGGTCCATTCAATTTAATCGTCAATACCACTAAACCAATTGACATATGCAATGTACAGACTTTGGAAAGTTTTAAGCATTATTTAAATGTAAGTATACGAAATTTCGTTTTAAATAAAGCCCGATATCATACTTAATTTCTGGTTTATATTTCACCCTGCGTTTCTTTATCCTTTCAGTATATATGAATATGAAATTGTCATTAACGATATAAATCGCTAAAATGTTAAGATTCTAATTTTATTGACAGAGCTTGAAAAAATTGATATACGTCCACAGAACAAGTATGTCAGTACCACATTATTTACTACAACAGGTCTTCCCGCTTTTCTTACCAGTAATGAAGTTCTCATCTAGTATGATAATTAGAAACCGTTCCCATTCTGTGGTAAGTTACGTCGTAAACAATGTATCATGATGGTAGTTAAGAGATTGGAACTGATTTTATTTAATCCCATGTGATAGATGTGGAAGATGGAAACTTCAGGAAATGCAGATTTATATGTCACAATTAGTTTGGTAATTAAATTGTCCATCTTTCATTGCACAATGCATCTTAATTTTTCCGGAAGAAATTACAATGGCCTGCATTATTAATGAGAACCACGAAATTAAATTCATTTTATTTCAGCAAGCGAAATGTGACTAATGATTTGTATATCAATTACTCAAGAACCCATCGTACTTGTTTTGCTATCTCATTATGTTTCCAATGTACATTAGAATGCTCCAGTCTCAACTGTTACAATTTCAATCAACATCTTAAATAACAATTTTCTACTTCAAATTTGACTTTTTATGAAAATTCAATTGGAACAATTTCAGTGAAGTCCCCTTTTACCTTCCCAAGATTGAAGTGATGTTTTAACTGTTTCATTATATTAAGCAGTGTCCTTTTTAAAAAAATATCTAGACTATATATCAAAGGTACATATCAGTAAAAAAGAATATATAATTTTGCAGGATTTGAACAAACGCAAGACAAGATTTCAATTGGCACCAAGTTCAAATTCAAACGCAAAACATATCGATACGTTTAGGTTTATGTCTTAAGCATGTTTTAAACCATGCAATGGTAATTACAGTCCAAAAATAAGAAAAACGATTTTAAATAGCTTGTGGTTTACATTCATTATTTTTTTCAAATGGCAAATAAAACCAGAATCGTTTCAGAAAATGTTTTAACATGCTCCTTAACAAATTTCTACTTATGATATAAGTCCATAATATATTTCATACTCTATTCTTCATCTTATAAAAATGTTGTTTTTCCTGTTGGACACAGCTTAAAGCAAACGAAATTATTTTCAATTTATGTAACTAAGCAACTCCCTAGCTGACAAAAATATTTGGTTCGATTATTTCCATATTTATTGTCTTATGTCTGTTATTCCTTTATGATTTTTACATTCATATGCTGAATCTATAACGTAAAAGTTGCCTTTTGTAATAAATAAATCACTATATACGCTAATAAAGACATTAAGAGAGACAATCCATACGGTTACCAGTCGTTTATATTGTGAGTCTAAATGACAATGACGCCCATTAAATTACATAAATATTTGTTAAAGTGTTTCAGCATTCCCCGTAAACAAAGCAACCCAATGTACATCTAAGTCTACGAGAGGGTATGAAAATTTCACAGCAATGTTGCCTTCTAGTAGTTAATGAATAAATTTGTTCTTGACTTAGGTGATGTAAATTTAACAATAACATACATATGACGTAGTCCAGAGATACAGTGCTTGTAATTTAAATCTTTATCTGTATTTACAAGAGCTAGTTAACTTATTAACGCTATCAAAGCCTCCATGGACAATTTGTGGATACAAAATACGGATCCTAGCCTTTACTAGAGACCAAAAAAACAAAAAAACAAAAAAACTATGCCATCGTTAATAATAAGATTAATATTGTTTTTAGACAAAAAGTATTTTATTACTTCATTGAAAAATAATGTTAAATTATATTGCAAGGCACATTTTCATAATCAACACTATAGAACCATAACAATCGTCAACGAATGATCATAGCGGATTTCACATCGGAATAAAACGTTTTATATTGAACGGTAGTCACTGTATTTTTGCCCATTAGATAGTTTTTCTCAACAAAATCTCGATGTTGCATTCAAACGATTAATTCTTTTCAATTTCAATCAACAGGGAAAAATAACATTTTTTTATTTCAAACTTTGTTGGTATTGTCTCGGAATATTGTCAACAACATGAGTGTTGTAGCACTACAGAAGGCTTCCATCAATCTTAACTAATGGTATTTGAACCTTATAAGAGAAAGGTCATTGTCGTCTAAGAAAGTTGACCTGCACTTAAAAGATACCACGCAAAACAATTGAATAAGCGGCTTAAAAGAAAAATAAGAATTATGACAGTTACTATTAATTTCGGTAAAACAACAGATATATCATCATAAACACTAAAATCATTGGATTGAACAGAATCGGACAAAAGTTATTGCAATCAACAACAACATTCAAATGACTGGGAAACACTAATATCGCCAAATAACGCATAGAGACAAATTAAGTAAAATGTGTGTTGTTTTTAGAGTAGAAAATGCTGTATAGTATAATAGTAACACGTTTTATGGTGTCTATATTTGCCAACACGTGTAATGGTTTGTTGTCTGTAAAATTAATTATCGGACAGTTATTTTGACATTTGCTGCGTGACGAGAAATGTTATTTGACAATCATTGAAAGTGTTCAGGTACATTTTGGAGGTCTGTTTTCTCTATAAAACATGAATATGGACGAGGAAATCTATTTTTAAAGTCTCTTCACAAATATAGTTTAAATTCTTAAGGGTACTGACTTGCTGACAATATAGTAAGGCTTATTTACACTCACAAATACAATAAAACATTCGGAAGTCTTAAACTAATTCGCTTTATTCAAGAGATGGTATCGACATTGTCACGACTACCTGGTGAACTCTGTTTAAATGAATACGACGTCCAATATAATCCAAGGCATGATAAAAAGCCGACTTAATTTCACTGCACTGTATAGGATGTGCATTGTACATCGATTTGTCAACATTAAGCTTATTAGTGATGACAATAGAATCGTGTCTTTCAATCCCAGTTTTATAACAGAAGAACAATTGTCCATGAACACATTAGAAACAATCAGCTACGAAATAAGTTAACATCACACATGGCACGATCATAGCAGTAGTCAAATTATCATGTATTTCTGCACACGAAGAGCGACCAGACACAAAATGAAAATCAGTTTTCTTTGAAAAAATCATTAGCATTAAGTGTTCTTTTGTTTGAAGCGCAAACGGTGTAGGGGAGGTTAGTATTAGTATTTCTTCTAAAATCTTCACCTTTAATAAAACGTTTGGTATTATTTTTGCCTTTAAAAGTCTGTTCAATGACAATATTTGTTGCAAATACGTCGATCTTATCACAAAATAATAGGTTTAGTTTTACTTAAGAGCTGAAGTAAACGATTTAAACACAAGAATAAAAAATTGCGCACATCGGCCAAAGATCCGCCAAGAAATAACGATGCACCATGTTGAGTCTATTAATACCCTATTTATAAAGTATAACAGTCATTTGTTTAATAACAACAATAACTTGTAATCGTTTTAGAAGGAGCGTTTAATGATGTTGCCGCTTGATCGCAGGCAATGTGCAGTACAGATTTAACAGTGTTTACACCGTAGTTATGAATGACCTTGCCAAGCTGAACTTGCTAATGAACAGTGTCGTATTTTGTCAGTGGAAGTTGTACTTTACTTGTCTCATGCCACATATAGTTATTGTGATAGAGCTCATTAGAATTAACTAAACTTGGCTGCTTTCTACATGTTTTCTACAAAAGCGTATAAATATTTAAACATCGGTCTGCTTTGAAAGAACATATTTTAGCCCGCATTATTGTAAAAGCTTCGAAACTTGTATTTTTGAACTTTTTACCAATAGTGGCACCTTTCAAATAGTTTTGGTTAAAATAAACTGTTTCGGGCATAATTCATCTTTATTCGTGTAGTTAAAGAGACACCTAGTACAGGTTTTTGTTTGTAAATCAATACACGTTTCATTTTAAAGAAAAAGAAATGGCTCCAGTATACTACAACGGTTGTGCGTTGAGTATTCATTACAACTTTAAACGATTTGCTAAGTGTTTCATGGCAATCTTGTCAATAACATTTTGTCAGTAATAACTATCACAGTTCACAAGTCACAATTCAATTTTTAAAGGAATGACAATAAACTGGTCTAGACTAAGAAGCTCTTATAATAAAAAATACTGTCAAATTAGTGGATGTTGAGATTATCAACTTTGGATAATTTGACCATAAATGATTGTAAATGTGTTTGGTGTGTCAACAATGACCCATCTTCTCAATACTTTTGGTAAATGAGCAATCGGTTAATAAATTTAAACAATCTGAGTAAAACATATAAATGCATTATGACTAAAAGGAGTACAATGCTTAAAAATTTTGACAAAACTGTCACTTTTATAAAAATGCAAGTGATTCGTCATTTAAATATTCAAATTTGTATGCATTTAACAAAGCGTGTGGAGTTGTGTATTAATATCTAAGTAGTTATTGCTGCTGCTGAGTTTTCGCACATTTTCTTACTTATTATACATCATATGCAATACAAGACATGATTATAAGTAATTGTGATTATACTGTCAATAGAAAGTATTGTCGATATTATTTGCTTGCGTAAGGTTTAAACATAGCTGCTAAACAAGAAACAAGAAATGTTTTTGTTTCTGCCTAGATTGTAAGATCTGAAATCATTTGCAAGAAATAGTTACATGACCGAGGTACGTTAAATTGTGTTATATGTGACTTCAATTATGTTCTATAAGCATGAATTAAATATTTTTAACGCCCTTATGACAGAATATATGACTGCTCTATTTTGAAATACATTTTATAGGCAAATACACTTCGTATAATTGTATTTCTTTTCATAATTAGGGAAGATTTTAACGATATCATTTGGATCAATAATTCTACTATCTCATAACTCATTCTTATAGCTGCAATAAGTCACACAAACCAATTCATTAATAAAATTTGATTATACGGTTTATTTAATAATGAATAATTTTATCATAATATAATAAGTTTATTTGTTTTTTTTTAGTTTTTTATAACAGTACTAAAACATACAAATATTTAATAAAATCACAAAAATATAAAATAAAGTATTTATTATTAGACAGAGCATACAATTCAGTTTAGATACTATTGGTATTCATATATAGAATATATTAAAACAATACGCATAGTCAATTTTCGCAATGTTATTAATATATGCACCATACATTTTAAGAAAATTAAATCAGTCAATGCAATGCGTCAAACAAAATTCTCTCTTTTAAATGGGCGTCATTGTTTTTTGACGTCGACTTTGAAGGCTAATGCAATCCGTTCCGATTTTTTCCTTATGTCTTTATTTGCATATATTGTGATTTATTTATTACAAGAGGCGACTTTGAGGTTATAGATATATCACATAACTGTCACATAACATTGATAAATAAGAGAATAGAAACAATAAAACTAGATAACATTGAATATTATTGATACTATGATTGTTTATGGTCGAACATTTTGGACGTGATAAACTCGGCTATAAGAATTTTGTCCCTCAGTTGTTGTAAAATCGAAACTTAGCCACTAAACAAGTTACTGAACATAATGACTGCGTCGCGAATATTATAATGAGAAAAAGTCACCTGAACCTCATAACTATACAGCCAGATCTAAATAAGCGAGAATGCGAGCGAAAGATTTTAAATCGATTTTTAACTATCTGCATGTCGGGAGAAAAGACATTCACTGAAATTTCATGATAAATCGCAAGGTTGTCTCGGTTATAATCTTATTAATTGTATTTTGTGAATAAATAAAAATAGAATATATTTCATCAATTTTCGGAGTGAGTGGAATCCGACGAACAAATTTTTTGTGGCTTTAAAATAAGTTTTATCGTCAATCATTATAATGGAACAATATTTGATTATATTGAAGTGTTTCAGGAATAGGGTAAAGTCCGATGAACACTTACAAAATATGTTTAATTTATCACTCAAATACTTAAAATATCTATAAATAACCATAATTTGTTATATATAAGTGTATTTAACAGTAGACAAAATAAAATAGTAGTTAAAGATTAAAATAATTATAAAAAAGTAATAAAAGTATATAAATGCAAACAATAAATCTCACCATTGACGACGTCGTAAATGTGACTATTTTCTTCGCAACGGAGAACTTAAGTAACTAAAGATCAACATCAATCAATGCGTTTAGGTGTAAAAGAAGACTGGTTTAAATTATTGTAGTTCTTAAATATCAAAAATAACATTATATAACCTGTCATTGACCGCTAGATGTAACCTATGTGACCTATAGAATAGAGTTCGATCAAATATTGAATTACTACATTAATGTAACAAATTACTCTGCGTTTCACCATTGTTATATTACTGTTATTTATAATACAAATTTTAGTGGTAGTGTCTTGTGTTGTTATGTATACAAACGAAAGACATTCACACTTTTTCACAAAAATTCTTTGCAAAAGTATCGTTAGTCAATTTCATTTAAGGAATGAATTCATAGAAACTGACTTTCATCGAAAAATAAATGTCACTTTTGGTGATAGCTAATTTCAGCATAAAGGCCTTTGATGAAAGTCAGTTTCTATGAATTCTTTCCTTATAATTACAACCTTTCTGGGTGAAATTTTTCGACTGAACCATTATTAATTGCGTTGATATCAAGAACTATATTTTAGTGCGTAAGAGCCGAATGCATTGTAGTGCGGAATAATCTTGGTCGTACACAGGTCTTTCATGCCAGCCGTTGGCCATTTTGTTCTCCGCTTCGATGCAATTTTTCAAGGGTTAAATGTCAAAACAGAACCAATTATGCAAAGAAATGTAAGTAATTGGATTTTAATTTGTATGAAAGGGCACTAAAAGGGAAAACCAAGATTGTGTAGCTTTAAAAAAACGTGTAAACAAGTTGGAAGTTTTACGCTTTTACTGTGCGTTTATCAAGGCCGAGGTCAACTAGCTATTTATAGTAAAGATTAAGTGAACTGAAATGTTTATTTTGGTTAACATTTATTTCTTATTTTATTTTCAATATGATATTATCGGACCATTTTACATGTTTTCGATGATTTACTTCTTTTATTGGCATGCATAGCTTTTGTTTTGCGTGTGACAGCGCTAAAATAGATTTTTCATTCATGAAATAAGTACCGGCATGACGTAATTTAAAGTCATGAATATTAATGAATTCTTGTTGGCAACTGCGTTTATACGGAAATGAAAACACATTTTTCAAGTCACGTGTTCACTTTTGACTAATCAAATTGTATTATTTCGTTTAGGTTGTAATTATAAATTTTGCAGTTCAAAATCAGAAGGATAATAAACATAACTATGATATGATATTTTAAAGGTATACATTTTTTTTGAGAGCCTATATAGTACATCTCTATATGTTCTCAAAAAAGACTCAGATTTTAATGTGCGTCATTGTTATGTGGCATCGACTTTAAACTAAATGAAATCCGTATGATTTTTGTCCTTATGTCTTTATTTGCATATACGGGGGTTTATTTATTACAATAAGTGACTTCGAGGTTATAGATATAACGCATGAATGTCACATAACATTGATGTATAACAGACTTGAGACAATAAACGTGGGAAGCGTTTAATAGCTTTGATATTAGAGAGCTGGTAAGTACCATATTGATAGAGAGTCACAACTTTGTTTCTAAGAGAACTGTCCTATTAAAGCTGTATTTTAAATGCTAAAGTCAAAGATCGTTGTGAACATAAATAGATGACAAATTGATCTAAGGGTGAAAAAAAGATGCAATGTAAAAGCAATAAAAGAATGTTCTAGATCAAATTTTGATATGATTTGATTTGTTTTTATGGTGCTTATGGTTTATCTCTGACAATTCATCAGTCATAATGCTGCGGTCGAGTAAAGTCACTGTCCCTAAAAGGCTAAGGTTTTAAGATCTAATTTTTAACCAGAACTTAGTAAATAATTTCGTTAGAAGAAGCTGACAAATAAAAGTTTAAGAAGTAATGAGGATTCAAATCCAATACACTCGAACGTGTTTAGGAGATCAATGGCTTTTATAAATACAAAGATCATCATCTACAATAAAGTCATATACATCTACAACAAACCTGAGTTGGAACATATAGAAAAATAGGAAAAAGGGAAAGTGGTTGACCCAACAAAATTAAATTCAGTATCGACATGATTGATAAATTTGAACTAATCAAATACCACAATTTTGCGGGTAATCGAATCAACATCATAGTTAATCAAGAAACCAAAAACGTTCTAGTTATATCATGAGTTGTCCATGCAAGGTTTGGTACAGTCTTTTGCGATCTTGGTTATTTTGAATCCCAGATGTGTTGGTTTATATTTTGATACGTCGAGTAATTGAAATCCGGGATAAATTTAGGTAAATTCAAATATTAAACAAATAGAACATTGCTGAATTAGTCATATTTAATCATATGATAAAGTGACACTTAATGTGTGTATCATATTTTATATTTTGTCATGGTATAGAAGTTGCTGTCACAATAATCGTATTTGGAATGCAAATTCTTCCTATAAAAGAAAGATGCAACGCATAAATGAGGATATAACATTTTATTACCAAACTAAATTCGTCATATAAATCTGCATTTCTTAGAAGTTTTATCTTCTGCATCTATCATAGGATTAAATAAAATCAGTGCCAATCTCTGCCTCAATCTCTACCAGCATGATGCATAGTTAGCAACAACAGCAATCACAAAACGGGGAAATGTTTCTAGTTCTAACATCAGAAATACGGTTAATTACTGTCTGGTTACATATATTCAACTTCAATTTTGTCAAATATGTATTTTTAGCCAACATTTTGTACACTAGTTACAATACGATTATAACCGTTGTTATCGGCAAAAAAATGTTCCAGTTGTTTTCATTTCTTGTTGATTGTGGAGTAGCTTGTTGACCTATATAGTTTGCAACCACTAATTCGTTGAAAAAAAGTTTAAATGTATTTTTTTCAAACATTTTCAAATGGAACTTTTCCTAAAACAAAACGTAAACTTAAAAACGTAAAAAATGACTGAATTTTCTTTTTCAAATAGTCTTGCAACTATGGAAGTAATTACAGATAAGCATTTTTACTGTTAACTTGCAAAACTTGCAAAGGCATAGAAATGGAAATATCTTATTCAATATTCATTTGATGTTTATCAAACTGATAGACGTTTACCAAAATATATTATCATAAAATATTATTAGTATCGGATAATTACAGAAATTGTTTTATGTACATTCTGACATTAGTTTGTGAATAACATTGAAATTAAACCGTAAATAATGGAGTAGTTAGAGTCGTTTTTACCTATGAAACGTATTAAACATAGGGCAATGCAATTTGTTCTCAGAAACTAGAATATTCGTAAACACAAATATATTCGCATTTCGGCATTATTAATTAATATACACTTCTACTTGCTAGTCTTGCGTCAATGTCTCGTTTTAGTTTACTTGAACTTAAGCATGTTCAATATCTAGAATAATTGTCATAAAAAGGACTTCAAACCCTTCATCTTTGTTACTCTAAACAACGGATCCTACTAGCTCATTACCGGGATAAGGAAGCGGACACAAGAGTGATTAATCATAGTTGTAAGAACTTGTGTCATAATCGAGCTAGTTTGAAGGCACTTAAGACAAAGGAAGCAGCTTTTTGTAGAACGTGTATAGAGTCACTTTCATCTAAACACAAATAATTTATATTTCATGAAACGCTACGATATCTTGAACATGTAAAGCGCATTATTTACTAACTCTCTTACAACTGGCTTTGATTCACATTAACAAAGGTCGATGATAAACAATTGTCAAATGTTTTCCCAACTGGAAATGGCTTTCCGTTTGACCCGTATAATTGAAAAATAGCATGACATATAAAACATAAATATCATTGATAATGGCAATACGATATATATGGCACTGTTTTGTATTGTTATAAAACCATTCGATAGTCATGGTTTTAGTCCTTACAATCTACGTTGAAATTTTGAAACACGCAAATTGGTAATTCATTTCAGAGATTACATTGAAATCATATCAGAATACAACATAGTTTATTCCAATTGTATACCAACAGTATATTATTTGAACATTATGTGCGCAGTTAAACAACTAATGTTTTTTATGTACCTTTTATGCTTTAGAAATTTTCGGGCTATATATTTCGTTAAGTAAAGATAAATGTATTTTAATATTTCAAAAAGCATTAATGGTTCATTTTAACACATTTGTGCTTGTTCACTTGGTTAATTGCAAATGTCACTGCTTTATAAAATATCATCATTTGTTTGTTGTGTGACACCAATTAATGGACAAAACGTTTTGTAATTGTGACAACAGTTCAGCAAAAAAACGTTTTATTCCGGAATACAATCCGGTATTATCATCCGTGCACGTGTTTACGACTTTCCGGAGTGATATAGTTTTTGAATTTTTCTTTGAAATATCATTCGATATCTCTTTCTCTACAAGTAATTAAACAGTTTTTAAGTTCTAATCGTTCACTTGCTGGAAATGAAACAAACGATATTCTTTATAGTAGTGTTGCTTTTTCTACGAGATGTTCGTTAATTTTTGAATTCGTATGTAAACTCAATTCACAAATAAACCACACATCATCTTTTTTGCAAGTATAATATTCAATGGGCGTTATAGAAGTCAAATGAATCCATATGCAGTTCGTCCTTTTGTCTCTATTTACATAATAGTTTTATATTATACTGTGATTTATTTTTAAAAAGGCGACTTCGAGGCTGTATATATAAATGTATAACACATCGACTAGAAAAACCAAAAAGCACTACACTGTCATGATTATGTTGTCTTACATCATAAAGGGATGTACGATGAACGTACAGAGGACAATCGTTGACATTCCCTATTGACATTTCCTGTTCCTATTTCATTTTTCGTATCAATGCTTTATTTCAATGGAACATATGTCAATAATCAGAAAATCGAAAAAAAGGTCCTTGCAAAATCACATGTAGTAACTTTTCAGGATGAAAAGTTACCATCTTTAGTTTTTGCTCTTATTTTTGTAATAAATGACATTTAACAAACATCCATGAATTAAACTACGCAATTTATTCAATTCTTACATCATTTTCCCGCCAGTATATTATTTAATTAGTTTCATTGTCATTTTGTATCGACTTTGAAGCCTAATGAAATCCGTATGGAGTTTTTCTTATGTCTTTATTTCCATATATTAGGATTTGTTTATTACACGAGGCAACTTGGAGGCTATAGATATGTCGCGTCGATGTCACATAACTTTTATAAACTACGGCATATAAACAATAAATGTAGGAAACGTTAAATACCATTGCGCCTAGGGAGTCGATAAGGTTGACCACGTAGTTTGTAAAGAGCGTATGTGCTAACAGTACATTTTAGGAAAATATAGAATGCCTGCAATAGAGAAAAAAACGAAGGAAACTTATAAAATTATTGAGACAAAATGTTTATTTGTTTTTTGTTTGTTTGGGTTTTACGGCGCACCAACACAGAAAGGTCATATCGCGCCGAAAGAGACAAAATGATTAAGGTACTTGACGAGACAATGTCAAGCATTGACAATCATAAGCAAATCATTTAGTTGCAAATGGTAATCTTGAATAATCAAGAATTGAACATTTGTTCAAGCATAATTGTACCTTTTGTTTTGAAATCGGATTTTGTTTAACCATTTCTTCTGAAAGATGATTCAAACTACAAAATTTTAATGGTAGCTTTAATCAAAACCGATTAAAACATGCACCATCAAAACAGAGCAGTGACGTATTCATATTCAGTCAAATTCAAGCATGTTATGATGTGGTACTAAAATTGCATTCCGGCTTAACGGCAGAAATCGTTTTATATAATTATATTTGCCATGTAAAATCTTCCAACAAAATGAAGATGCAAGACGTTAATAAGGCTATGGCATTTTATACCAAAAAATATAAATCAGTATATCTTGAAGTTTCCATCTTCCACATCTATCACATGGGATTAAATAAAATCAGTGCCAGTCTCTTAACTACCATCATGATACATTGTTTACGACGTTACTTACAACAGAATGGGAAAGGTTCCTAGCAATCACACTAGAAGTGAACTTAATTACTGTCTGGTTAGAAAGGGGGAGACCTGTTGTAGTAGATTATGTGGTTCTAACGTACTTGTTCTGTAGATGTATGTCAATGTTTTTCAAGCTGTCAATAGAATTAACAGCTAAGATTTTGGCGGTTCATTTTGTTAATGGCTATTTTATATTCATATACTTAGCTATTCAAACGGATCAATCTTGTCAACTTGGAATCCCATTTGCTGTTTTACACAAGCATGTCTAATTTTACATTTAAGACAGTTTTCCTGACACCGCTAATGAAGTATTCCTCTCGTGCAATCATACTCATGTCTAATATTCAATAGATGAATAGAAGCTCCACTCTTATTTGTTCTCGAAAATTATAAATTATATAAAAACAAAATACAGATTTGTAACTAATGGAATCTATATACATGTATGTTGATCGCAACATAAAATAAGCAGGAAGCATATCAATACTCATAGAATATATCCTTTGTTATACACTCATGTATTCTGTACAGCATTCGTATAAAATAAAAAAATTATACATTGATTTGTATTCGATGAAAGGAAGAGATTTGAAATTGAAACTTACAATAGCTATATTTGAGCGATTTTGTTTGACATTGTCTTAGAGTTAATTACACTCTTCCTATTACATTCTATATCATGTTATTGTCATTTATAATTATTAAAGATTAAAAGACGCATATTTTTAAACCAGACTCTATAATATGTATAGATTTAACATTTAAGTGATTTTATGTCCTAATATCTATCTTGATTATCTTTTATAGACAATTATATCTAAGTTAAGGATTCTGGATAGTTTAACAATCAGATATAAGATGTGAGAAGCAATACTGTAATCATAACTAAAACAACTAAAATGATTGAGTCTTTAATCTATTTTGGAGATACTAACGAGGTAGCAACACATTATATAGGTCATATAACCGCGGTCAGTCAACCTATTTACCGTTTCTGGATGGCTTGATTTATTGTTAACCAGTTACTAGCACATACTTCCGTGAGTGACAGATAACTGCACTACACGATTGAGTATCAGTCGCAGGGGGTAGAATGGCAGTAGAAATCATTCCATGGCAAAACTCCACGAAAGTATGCTCCGCCCGGAAATCGAGCCCATAACCTTTCTATCTTGCGTGCTATCAAGTGAGGCAACCCGGTAGCTCTAATTACTGTTTCGATACATAAATGTTCTACAAAATTTGCAGATATGAAACGTTTGACCATACAAAATCACCAACTAGGCTGAAAATGAGTCTTTTCATACTAAGTTGCATGCGAATTAGACATTTAAACTCAAAATCATAAAACATGTGAACTCAAAACAGTATAATTAACAAAAAGATTATTCTTTAAACCTGAAAAAGAATACATCGTTATTATTACAATTGTACATCTGTTTTGCAACGCTTGACAAAACTGAATAGTTGGTTTGTTTCCTTTAGCCAACTCCTCCAGAAAGAACAACACATAGACCTTGTAAACTGGGTTAAAGTGAAAGCATTTATGTTTTATAGGTCCATGTTGAATATTTCCAAGAATGTTGCATTGTGTTAGGTAAATAATAGTACGACATTGGAAAAGATATTAATAATGACAAAACAATCTGGTTTGTATCTACGAGAAAACAAAAAGTACTTGCCATTTAGGACTAGACACTCAACAACTTTAAAACGTTACAATATCAATGGTCCTTGTTATGTTATGAATGGTTTAGAAAATAAACTAAAAATTCTAAAAACAAACATATAGTTATCTTTGGCAAATTAAATCAATCAGTTGTTCATTAAAAATAATTAAAAATATGCAAAACACTAAAATCAGTGTATAATGACTTGTCTAACCCTTGACCCGGTTATCGTGCTATCTTTCAGGAAAAAGCCAATGTCTGATTAACAAGCACGTAATGTGTCACCCTAAGTAATATCGTCGAATTAACTGTATGATAATTACTTTATCAGTGAACCCGTATGCCCATACATTCTACGTGTTGCAAAACATTGTCTCATATAAATAATGAATTACAGCAACACTCAAGGGAAACAAACAAACATTTATCTAATTTGCCTGTATTTGCATTTTTTGTCGCTAGAAATATCTGTCAGACTTCTTAGACGGAATCGAATGATCTTGCATGTAACCAACATAACCAGACTTAACGCAGGTACAACTGAAATTAAAATAAATCTCAATACATATATACCAAGTAAATAAGATTTTGAAAAAGGCAATACTATCTTAATTCAGTCGTTTTCATTTGCCCTAGGCTTAAAACAGAAACTTTAGAACGTACATTATACAACCTAGAAGAAATATGTATATACTGTAGTTAATCAGCTTGTTAATTGCTATTGTAACGGCACAGCAATTGTTTAAATAAGACTCCAATAATGTGCTTTAGGTTTGATTAGCAAAACCTGTAGTCACAAGAATTCATTATAAAACTATTCTATACCGGAAACTAAACCGGAAAAAGCTACCATTCAAGATCTTGTTTACGAATTCTATGTGTTGCACTAACTGTTAATTCAACTATTGGAATATCATGTGTTGTCTGTATATTTATTAGTAATGATATATCACTTTCTATGGTCTAATTGTTAACATATTTGTCAGACGGAAGAAAGTGCAGCTTTAATTATGTCTTCATATTTACTTTTAATTTGAGTGTTTTTTGTGATGAAACGATTTTTTAAGGAGATTACAATGTAAAGCCTTCGTAGGCAACCACAGTACTTTCTTCCGATACACTCCATACGTACCGTGGGCAATTTGACTGGCAAAATCTTGTTTTCATGAATATGCATAAGGCAGGGCAGACCACTCTTCTTCCAATGAAATCGCATTTTACAGTTCAATGTTCTTCAATATCAATGACGCCGTACATCAACGTCATACTTAACTACTTAACCCGCTTTAGAAAAAAATGAATTGTGTATGGTAAACCAAACCTTACATATAGATTGTTTCTAACAAAATTGCCCACGGTACATAATGCAGCATTAGCGGATAAATGTATTGTGGGATAACTGATGATGCGTAAAGCAGGTAAATTTAAAAGGGGTAAATAAAAAGTTTAACTAAGAGAATTAACGTATTGATTTTTGGAAGCATTTATACGTAGCTTTTGTCATCGATTTTTATTTTGACATTGCCATAAGTTCTCTGTATCCTTGGTGTATCATCCTATAGCATATAATTGTCAGTTTACTTTATATATTTTATTTAATTTGTCTCAAACTTATAGACAGTATGGATGGAACTTTAGTATTATCACATCAATGTCATATATAAGACCTCAAGACGTTTATCTTTTAACCAATCTCTAAAGTAAGCAAATGTGTAAAATAAGAGTGACTTTATGTCACCTTATTCGTCTTGATTATCAACAAAAATACACCAATCTCTTCTGGGCTTCTGGGCGGTATCACAAACCGACGTTAGTTTTGTAAAGCCATAATAATATAATAATACATGGTTTTAAATTAGAATCTAAATGCATTAGGAGGGATGTAGCTAGCCAAACATTGGTTTTTAAAATATTCAAAGCTGTAAAGGAATTCAGAAATTGTTCGTTTTTTGTTATGTATGTTTGCAGTCATGAGTAATTTAATGAATTAGTTCGGAACTGTTGATAATATTTATCTCAATATGATTGGAGTACAAAAGCTTCATGATAAATAAAAATGCTACATAAGTGTTACAAATACATGTATATATGTTACAAATGATATTTTCAGCCCACCGGTCGTCTCTGAAAACGGTAATTATCAGCAGTTTAGATAAAAAGCTTATGTCACTCGAACTTATATTGTCTTAATGCTAATACATAGACATTGTTAATGGTAAAAATATCGTAAAATCTTGCTGTATTTTACAATTTACATTTTACTACTGCTGTCTACATTGTTATTCATGATTTGATACAATAACTGTCAATTATTCATTTGTTTGTCACTTTTGCTGTTTGAGTACTACATATAATAGCATCAAAATTGATGTCTAATGTATGATTCTGAATAGTTTGTGAAAGATATTACACCGTCTGCAGACAGACAATAATGCATATAATAAATTTATGTGAATATTGATTAAAATATGATGCCGTCCTCTTTTATCATAAAAGAATATAAATGATTTACTCCATTATGAATATGATTGAGTTTATCAAATTAATAAACTCAATCATATTCATAATGGAGTAAATCATTTATATTATATTAAATGTATGAAAATATGACACTGATTTACAATTTATATATTTTTCTATTAAGAAGGAAAAATTGAGTTTCGGAGCATGCAATTTATTAACCAGCTAATTGATTATTTGTTATAGACTTCTATAAGTAATGTTGTTAGAATGTGTTCTCCTCTGTTTATATATCCATGGCAAAATAATATACTTTGTTTTCTGAAATGAAATTTGTTAAATGCTAAAATGAATGTACTTTACTTTTTAAAATGAAAATTGTTTAATTCTATAATGACTGTACTGTATTTTTAAAATAAATGGAATTCGTTTAATGCTCAAAAGAATGTACTTTTCTTTTTACAATGAAACTTCCTTAGCGCTAAAATGAATGTATTGTATTTTTTCAATGAAAATTGTTTTAAATGGAATTTGTTAAATGCTACAATTAAAGTAAATTGAAATTTGCTTTTTAACATGAAAATCGTTCAATGATTAAACGATGTACTTTACTTTCTTAAATGAAATATATCCAATCTTTAAAGTTCAACGTGCTTTCAATGAATGTTTCTTAAACAACGACGTTAGCATATACGGGCTACATAATGTAGAAGACTCTATTCTAAATTTAATATGCGGAAAATTAAAGTTTGTAAAGATAGCAAGTAGTAACAGACATCACTTCAAGCCAACATTTCATATTAGGTGTTTTAATTTGTTTAATCAAGAGACGAATGAGGCTAAAAACAAACAAACAAAACATAGCTAGAGCAGTAACATTAGATTTACTATACCTAGCATACACTTTTTACAACTTTAGGATTTGGACTTAGTGGTTTTCATTCGTGAGCTCAGAAAATGACAATTTGACTTGTGGCGTTCACACTCTTGAAACATGTTTTCTGAGCTCACTCTTTGAATTTATATTGACTTTACACCAAAGTCAACGAATACGCTCCTTATCTCTAGAGGCACGATACCTAACATTTCAATTGTTCTTGTGACAAAGTAAACCATATATTATCATAAGAGTACATAAATATCTTCGATGTTGTACCAATGATAAAATTATCTGAAGACCGTACACAAGCAACATTATTCGTACATGTTTATTTTTTCGAAATACACATACGGATCCCTGTGTTAAAGTTTTAGTTTTCATGTTATAAATTCATATTTTAGATTTGATAGACGCTTAAACATGATAAAACATTATATTTTAGAATGTTTCACCAAACTTATAAAATTGATTTAAAGCATACGCTGCTCATGTGCTCGTTTTGTTTAACATTGAAAAACACCAAGACAAAATTTTCTTCATATATCTATAGCAAAACTGTAATTTAATGTATTATAAATTGAATATACATGTTTGTTGGACTTAAATAGTATTTTTTATTTATCTGAATCGACGTAGTAGAGTACCAACATGTGGCTAACGGCAAAGACAATTTTTGCCTAATAGGAACTATAAGATGAGTCGATTACGATTGTTATCGGTCATGTGTTGTTATTGTTTATTATACGAAATGAATCATAAGGGTCAGATGTTGAAGATATTCTTTTTATGATAGGAGAAGTTCATGGAAATATGTCAAGGGGTTGCATGAATATGTCAAGGGGTTGAAAAGAAGTTTTATTAATATGTTCTTTGATGGCAGTCCTATCTCTTTTCCAAGGTCTAAGCTGAACATATAAAAATGTCATCACTTGCTTTTCCTTTTTAAAATAGAATTACAAATACATGTTTATGAAAACAGTGAATTTCAAAAAAGGTTTACTAAGTTTACATTGTATTTCTAATGTTTTCATTATGTCAGATTTTCAAATCTTATTGATTATTATTTTGAATAGACAAATTAAATTAAAATATACGTTTTTAATATCAAATGGAGGGGAGGTAATAACTAACTTTGATTGGCAACAGAAAGTCGTTTTATAGTTTTATCATTATCATTTTTCATAGTTTTCAAACATATAGATAGATTTAAAATTGCCATTAAAATGGAAAACCCCATTATACAATAAAATAGAGAGCCTACACTCGTAGTAAAAACATCTCCTGTAAAATATAACAAGTGTAACTAGGCCAACATATATATCACAAGTAACATCATGCATGTCAAAGCATTACAGCTAGTATCAATATTTATCAACACCCAACCGTCACGATTGTACAGAATCAATTAGACAATGGTTCTGTTCTTTTATGTTCTGGTAATTAAGTAGTAATGTGGAATGTACGCTAACGTTTGTATTGTTTCGTTTTTATATAACACTTCGTCCTACTCTAGGTTAATTAATTAAAACCAGATATTGATATTTATAAATGAAAACGTGTAGAAATGTCGCACAAACAAGAACAAAACAGAACAGAGACTTCATTTCAGGGCTTGATCAATACTCATCACTGAAATAAATACAATATACATACATGAATACAATTACATGCGACACGAAAACAACAAACAATGTGGTGTTACTTTCATGTTTACTCTGATTTCCATGTATTTGTTTTAGATATATCATGATGACATGACGATTAGTAATATGATCAGTTTTTTATTACCTACTTCTAACCAGTACTATGGTTACTATCTAGATTTGTCTTTATAGATGTTAGTAACTCTGCAAGTGGAAAATATCTTGTAACTTAGTCGACAGAGTATACTTGGCTTAATCAAGATTATTAATGATATAAATTAAATATGTTACATATACAGCCAGATTGCTCCCAACTCAGTGTTATACAGTACTGTGTGTACTTGGTCAAATTGTAGGTCTGGCTGACAAACTGTAGATCCACTTTACAAACGTATGTACCACTTAGCCGTAATGATTCATTAATTATTTAGATATTAATTCACGGCAGAGGAGACTCTGGTGGCAATTATCGGTCCGCTTGAATGAGTATTGCTGAGAAAGCTTCAGCTCAAAATGTGTTACTATATCCTGTAACAAGTGTATTAATGCCAGGTTATGCTCGGGTTAGACCTTGTCAGATCATCATAGACTAACGATGCGATTATCAGATATTAAAACAGAAAAGCACTATTAAACATTACCAGCCTTGCCGTCTAGACTATACTTACATGAAATAATTGTTTCTCGCATCTATTAAAATGGCCCTTCCATCACAATCCAAGTGTCCAGACCAAAGAATAAACATCACCCGCTTTGTAGATATGTGGGTGTTGGAATAATCAACTTATACTATATATAATACTGACAGAATTCGCCTGTCATCTTTCATCCTGATAAATAAATATCTGACTAGAGTGATAAGCCCGGTGTTTACATAACATCTGACCGGAGAAATATTTGCTAAACTGCCGGTAGTATTCTAGTAAATTGTAATACTCAAAGGATAGGCTAGATCTTAAAACGACTTAGAGTCTGCCAATTGGGCCTCCTCGACCATTCATTGAATGAATAATCTCGGAAAGATTCGTAGAGGTCCGCCAAGACTATTTGGTTTGGCTTCAAACGCTCGGCGATGCAGGTAACGTTTACACAAAACAGTTCTTGTCGATTCACGCAAAACTTTATAAACATATTTTATGTTACATTTATGACAAAATATTGTTCAATAATATTATACAATTTTGTATTACAAATTTTTGGACTAAAACGAGAGATTGATATTAGATTAAACGATCGTGGCTTTTATTACTTCGACATCGGTTAAAGCATTTTGATTGGGCAAAGGTAGTGCCAAAATTGCATGTAAATAGGATCGAGGTTGCTCGTAGTAAACGTCCGAGGATTTTTCATTGGTTAATCATTGGCTAAGAATTAAAGTGTGTGTAAACATTAAAGACTTTTTTTTTCGTTTGTAAACAATGTTTACTAGTTTGCATTGTATAAGAATTGTTTGGAAAATAGAAATGACATAATGACAATGCGACATGAGACACAGTTGACCACTAATGATAAATTGAGAATGACCAATTATATTTATCTGCAATTATGTGTAAGGAACTGAGCCGATGCCACACGAAAGCAGAAAAATAATATGACAGTGGATTTTTTATCGTTTAACTTTATTTCAGTGGTGAGCAAAACACTGGGCCACCGATATCTGCCTCAGATAACAGATTTTGGCGAACATAGCAAATTATATCAAACCAGCGTTAGAATATTGTATTGAGTGTGCGTTGTGCTATATATTTAACATTGTATTCGTGGCACTAACTGCGTTACGTGTACAAAGCGGAATATCAACTATAATGTGGGAAATGGTTTTTGCATATCCGTGAGAATGCAAACAGAGAATCTGTTTTATAAAATATAGTTAAAAGCTGGTTGTCAGTTAAAAGGTATCAAGACAAAACCTATATCTCAAATAACGGGTCTCTACACCCGCATTTTCGAAAACCGTTCCAAACAAAAACAAAAATGTTGTTGCTTTTTTAGTTTTTCATTGCGGTAGCATAATTTATACTTAAGGCTCTTCTATGAAGAAACAGCATTCCTTCCTCGCGTAAGTAAGTTTAGATAATTATAATATACATTGTATCTGTAATTCATCGCTATAATGATTTCATGTAGTTTTAATAATCTGTGCATATTTACTGAAAAATTATATGAAAATGTCATTTACGCATATTAATGCAACTATATGAAAATATATTGAGTTTTATCAGATGTAAAAAACGGTCTTAAAACTGAGTAGTCATCAAAAAATAGCATGCATAAGAGTCACAAAACAAACGTTAAACCTTAGATAGTTCAATATAGTATTAAGAGCTTAATTACATAATGTTGACGAAGTTCACTTTATTTATACAACACTTTATCTCAAACAATACTTATCAAAACATTTGTTTAAGTATTTTAAACATTCAAATTGTTTTTTCGGTTTCGGTCTACTTTCACTTTGAAATGCTCAAAGAAAACGGAATGGAAAATGCATTTGATATAAAACACATTCGTTACAGATTAATGCTAGATTTAATTTTCCAGTCGTCCATAGACAGCGTTATCCTTGAAAAAGTGATTATAAATCATATCATAGCATAGAACTGTTGTCATTTATTCAAGTACAAATACTGTTGAACAAATCCAGCAGACAAACAAAACAACAAAAACAACACAAACTGATTCAAACTGGTCCATTGTCTGTTTGTTGTCTTTGAAAAAATATTGATCCAAGTTTTGAATTTCGCTGCCAGAGGTCGAGGACTTAAAAACAGTGTTTTTGTCGATCGTATAATTTCATAAAATTTAGCTAAGATTGAAATTCCAGGATTCTGCTAGTTTCAATCTTTTTCTGCATAAAGATTTAATGTTTACGACCTGATATCCATAATTTGGAACCCTAATGCATCTAATTGTATGGGCGGCTTGTTTATAAGTACATAGATATTTAGGATATTTAGGATACATATGTATAAATGAATGGTCTTAATATAGGTTCATTTTTCTAATCAAATTAAAACCACACATAAAAATGCCAAAAAATCGCATAATTTAGCAATTACGAATGTAGCCTTTATAACAAGACTTTACGTTGAATTTGGTTATCCAAAAATACGACAAAATCACAATGAGTCCAATAAATGCATATTTTCGCAGACTCATGAAAAACAAACGATCATCATATAATGGGTAATTCTATACAAACCGGTACATACACACTGTATAATTTGTAAATTTAATTTCCACGACTATAAAACGACTATAAAAACAATGCTTTATTTTCTTGAACTCTATTAGATTAAAAAGATATTGTACGTATTAAAGATTTGGATATATATATTAAAAATTAAATCTAGAAAAAGTATGGTTATATTGTTTTCGTTTATTTTCTTTTTTTCATGACAATTCTTGAAACATTTGCTTGGGCAAAGCAAGAAACTGTTTCCTGTGAGAGATAGACCAAGTAATTATTTTCTGAAGGGATCAGACCACAGGAACTATTGTAGCTACATTTATTTATTTTAATTGTTTGGTCTATCAGACCAACAATCTCATAACCAAAGGTTATCAAGATTCTCGATCTAAAGCTAGTTTCGAGAATCCTGTTAGCCTCTGGTTACGAGAATGTCAGTTGCAGCCTCTGGGTACGAGAATGTCAGGCAACTGTCATTTGAATATCAAAGCGGTAATAATGCTGTCGGACATGGGGTTTCGGTGGAATATATGGCTGTATAAAAACAAACGGAAGCAATTCAAGGGACTTTTACCTTACATTAGCCAGATTAGATATACGTATATTTCTCATCGTCTGCATGTTAACGAGTAATGCGGACTACATTAATTGCAGTAGTAATTATCCTTTTTATTGCACACGCACAGCTGAATGTAATCGTCCGCGACAAATTTGAATGAAGATTTTCCACAGTACACTACTAAACATGTGAAACCCCATGTAAAATCTTAACGGTGTATCTAAGTTAAAAATAGCCTTGTACCAAGAACAAATATGGTTGAATAAATGAAATCAGTTAATTCATAAATCTGTATGTTTTTTACATTGATTAAGTTTAATAGCCTAGAATCTAATTAAGTGTTCAAGTTGTTACCTAATTAAAGTTAATTGTTGATTTCCGATAATGAAGACTGATGAGACATTAGCCGTGATGTTGTTAATATAAATTTAAATTGTTCTGACACCTTGAACATTTTAGTGACGTAGATAATTCTATTCATTTGTTATGATAGAAAATGACAATTTGTGCCAATTTTACCTATAGAGTATTACTTTTCGACAAGTCGTTTTGTACTTCAATGACTTAACCAACATTCCCCAGCGGTGGTTATTTCCCTTAATTAAAAAAATAACAAGCGAATCGTGACGTAATCACTGTGAGGAGATTGTAACATTGCTTCCAACCGATTTAATAGCGCTCTCAACTGCATGTGACTGTTTTGTACATTGCGCATGTAAAAACAAACAACGCCTTAGAATTGGTTATCTTTTTTAGAGTTGCAATTTCTCAATGTTACTTCTAGTAATATATGCATACACCGTAGCCTAAGGCTGTCAAAGTAAGGACCTTGTAGCATATCAATATAGCATTGATCATCTCTATGTGCGTATTAAGATTTGAGTTAATAAAGTTTTGTTAAGTTCTGTTCTATTCTAGTGCTTGGGTGTTGGGGAATAGATTATCATAATGACCAGTTTGCTTTACTGCACTTTTTTCTCGTATCACATGCCTATTAATCATAATTGTTAGAATTTGTGTCATAATCGAGCTAGATAGTAGATACTTGAGACTAAGGACAGCAGCTATTTGAAGAAAGTATATTGAGTCACTTTTACCCTAAACACAAATAAACTATATTTCATTAAACGCTTAAATATCGTGAACATGTAAAGCACATTAGTAACTAACTCATTTACAACTGTGTTTGACCCACATTAATAGAGGTCGATGATAAACAATAGTCAAATGCTTTCCAAATTGGAAAATAGCTTTCCGTTAGACCCGTATAATTGAAAAATAGCATGACATGTAGAACATAAACATTATTGATAATGTCAGTACTGCATGGCACTGGATCCAAGTTTAAACCTAAATCTGATCTAATCTTCATGTCACATTTAATGGAATAGCTATTTAATCAACATCCTCTGCTAGATTAAAGTTCCTGTACAGAAAAAAAGAATTTCTTACTCAGCATACAAAAAAATACTGATTATGTCTTTAATACAATGTCATTTTAATTATTCATGTTCTATATGGTACCATGGATTGACTCAATCTTTAAAAAATAAATTTCAAACAACTCAGAATAAATTGATAAGATTTGTATTTAATATGAATTTTAGAGCTCATGTAAGAGCCGAACATTTCAGGCTTCTTAATTGGTTACCAGTTAAACAAAGAGTTAATCAAATCATTCTGAGTCATGTATTTAAAATAAAACTTGGTATATCTCCTGCTTACATGTCTAATAACTTTATTTCTCAAGACACAATACACAACTATAATACAAGACTAAGTAATAAAGGTTCTTTTTCCTTACTAAAAGTCAAAAGTTTTGGATTAAAATCTTTTTGCTACTTAAGCTGTTCATTATGGAACTCTTTACCATCTAATATCACACAAATAAAATAACTTCAAATTTAAGGTGGGTCGGTACCTTACCCGGAGGGAAAAACGAAAAAAATATTATGTTCACCTATTATGATAAAAGTGGACAAGCAGTTGCCTTCATGCTTCTTGTTTGTTTTTCTGGAAACCTTAGCGACGTGTCGTTTTTTTTTCACGACGTCACGGACGTCACAATGGTTCGCGCTAAAACCAGGCATGCAAGTACATTAAACCCATATATTTAAAGTATTGAATGTCCGAGGACAAAGATAATTATACCAAAATGTTTCTGAAATGTTGTTGCATACAAAAATTTTGTTCCGATTATCTATATATCACGTCAGTTATAAAGATTGTACATTGCATCACCAAATTTACGGTTTTCACGTCTAAAAGGTTTCACCAATTGCCGAGTTATAACGTTTATTTTCAAATTAAAGCAGAACGGTGGTCAAATTCTTATCGCGATTTTTGAAAAGTACACACTTTTGTGTCATTTTAATGAAATAAAAAAGGAAAGTGAACGTTCTCACTTTTTCACAATATCGCGTTCAAAGTAAAATAAGCTTCAAAACAACGACGTTAATATTACGTGGCGCTGACGTTGTGATTTTGGGTAATGTATGTAATTTTCTCGTAAATTGAATTTTGTAGTTTTTTCCAGTTCTTAATTAATTTCTTGTGACACTCAGAATCTGATATGTTCAAAATTAATTTAACATAAGTCAATCAAAATGCACTTAGACTACTTATTTTTACAACAAATGCTTTAATCACAACGTCAGCGTAACGTTATATTAACGTCGTTGTAATGAAGGTAATTTTACCTTTTGCCTGCGAGTTTCTTTTTTATTTTGGCATGGTCCACTTAAACTTTTTTTATTTTGTTTAACCTTCTTAAGTTATAACTTACCAAAATTCTTTTTATATAATATTCATGTTTGTTATTTGCCTGACCACCTTAGATGTATTTTACCATTAAGCAGAATACCTAGACAATCTGTGATAGATGAATTATGTCCAATTTAAATCACATGATTATCAACTTGACTGTGATACTTAGATATTTCAGTGATTAATTTTGTGATTATTTACAAAAAATAAATGAAAAAAATACCTCAATATATTATGAGATTAAATTTGTAATTACCTACGTAACTGTGATACTTAAATATTTTATGTGATTAATTTTATGATTGTAAACTAAACTGTGATCTTGAATATTTTTTCAGTCATTAATTTTTGTGATATAGTATTACATCTTTCTGGTGCTTATTATATAATATACATGTTATATCAATGTTTCAATTATCTGCTATGTCTATGATAAATCTTATTATGTTTTAATTCTATGCAATAGTCTTACTATTTCAATAATGCCTCTCTTTGTCACGCCACTGACACATAGGGACCGCAGTGGACATAGTTACTACATCATGATGTCTGTGATATTTGTGTTTGTATGTTTTTAATATGTGTACACTATGCCAAAAAATTATTATTATTATTATCACTGTTTTGTATTGGTATAAAACCATTCGATAGTCATGTTTTAGTCCTCACAATCTACGTTGAAATTTTAAAACACGCAAATTGGTCATTTATTTCAGAGATTACATAGAAGTCATATCAGAATACAACATATTGTTTATTTGTTTATTCTAATGTTATGCTAACAATATATTATATGTAGATTTGATATTTGCGCAGATAAACAACTGATGTTTTTACCCTTAATGCTTTAGAAATATTCGGGCTAATATATTTCGTAAAGTAAAGATAAATGCATTTTAATATTTAAAAAAAACAACATTAATGGTACATTTTAAACGTATGTGCTTATTCACTTAGTTAATTGCAAATGTCACAGCTATATAAAGTACGACATCAATAGCTTCTTGTGTAACACTATCAAATGGGCAAAAAGTTCTGTAATTGTGGCAACAGTTAAGCATAAAAACGTTTCATTTCGGAATACAATCCGGTATTAGCATCCGTGCACTTGTTTACTGCTCTCCGGAGTGATATAGTTTGTGAATTGTTCTTTGAAATATCATTCGATATTTCTTTCTCTAGAAGTAATTAAACAGTTTTTAAGTTCTAATTGTTCACTTGCTGGAAATGAAACAAACGATATTCTTTATAGTAGTGTTGCTTTTTTCTACGAGATGTTCGTTAATTTTTGAATTCGTATGTAAACTCAATTCACAAATAAACCACACATCATCATTTTTGCAAGTATAATATTTAATGGACGTTATAGAAGTCAAATGAATCCATATGCAGTTCGTCCTTTTGTCTCTATTTACATAATAGTTTTTTATTATACTGTGATTTATTTTTAAAAAGGCGACTTCGAGGCTATATATATAAATGTATAACACATTTACTAGACAAACCAAAAAGCACTATACTGTCATGATTATGTGGTCTTATATCATAAAGGGATGTACGATGAACGTTCATAGGACAATCGTTGGCATTCCCTATTGACATTTCCTGTTCCTATTTCATTTTTCGCATCAATGCTTTATTTCAATGGAACATATGTCAATAATCAGAAAATCGAAAAAAGGTCCTTGTAAAATCACATGTAGTAACTTTTCAGGATGAAAAGTTATCATCTTTATTTTTATTTTTTTTTTGTAATAAATGACATTTAACGAACATCCAGGAATTAAACTACGCAATTTATTCCATTCTTACATAAATTTCCCGCCAGTATATTATTTAATTGGTTTCATTGTCATTTTGTATCGACTTTGAAGCCTTATGAAATCCGTATGGAGTTTTTCTTATGTCTTTATTTGCATATATTAGGATTTGTTTATTACACGAGGCGACTTAGAGGCTATAGATATGGCGCGTCGATGACACATAAACTTAATAAACTACGGCATATAAACAATAAATGTGGGAAACGTTTAATACCATTGCGCCAAGGGAGTCGATAAGGTTGACCACGTAGTTTGTAAAGAGCGTATGTGCTAACAGTACATTTTAGGAAAATATAGAATGCCTGCAATAGAGAAAATAACGTTGGAAACGTATAAAATTATTGAGACAAAATGTTTGTTTGTTTTTTTTTTGTTTGTTTGGGTTTTACGGCGCACCAACACAGAAAGGTCATATCGCACCGAAAGAGACAAAATGATTAAGGTACTTGACGAGACAATGTCAATCATTGACAATCATAAGAAAATCTTTTAGTTGCAAATGGTAATCTTGAATAATCAAAAATTGAACATTTGTTCAAGCATAATTGTACCTTTTGTTTTGAATTCGGACTGTTTAACAATTTCTTCTGAAAGATGATTCGAACTACACAATTTTAATAGTAGCTTTAATCAAAACCGATTAAAACTTGCACCATCAAAACAGAACAGTGACGTATTTATATTCAGTCAAATTCAAGCATGTTATGATGTGATACTAAAATTGCATTCCGGCTTAACGGCAGAAATCGTTTCATATAATTATATTTGCCTTGTAAAATCTTCCAACAAAATGAAGATGCAAGACGTTAATAAGGCTATGGCATTTTTATACCAAAAAATATAAATCAGTATTTCCTGAAGTTTCCATCTTCCACATCTATCACATGGGATTAAATAAAATCAGTGCCAATCTCTTAACTACCATCATGATACATTGTTTACGACGTAACTTACCACAGAATGGGAAAGGTTCCTAGCAATCACACTAGATGTGAACTTAATTACCGTCTGGTTAGAAAGGGGGGAGACCTGTTGTAGTAGATTATGTGGTTCTAACATACTTGTTCTGTAGATGTGTGTCAATGTTTTTCAAGCTGTCAATAGAATTAACAGCTAAGATTTTTGGCGGTTCATTTTTGTTAATGACTATTTTATATTCATATACTTTGCTATTTAAACGGTTCAATCTTGTTAACTTGGAATCCCATTTGCTATTTTACACAAGCATGTCTGAATTTACATTTATAACAGTTTTCCTGACACCGCTAATGAAGTATTCCTCTCGTGAAATCATACTAATGCCTAGTATTTAATATATGTATAGAAGCACCACTCTTATTGGTTCTCGGAAATTATATATCATATACTGTATAAAACAAAATACAGATTTGTAACTAATGGAATCTGTATATGTTGACCGCAACATAAAAAAAGGAGGAAGCATATCCTTTGTTATACACTCAGGTATTCTGTACAGCATTCGTATAAAATTTTAAAAAAAAATATACTTTCGATGAATGGAAAAGATTTAAAATTGAAGTTTACTACAATAGCTATATTTGAGCGATTTTGTTTAATATTGTCTTAGAGTTAATTACAACATGCCTATTCCATTCTATATCATGTTATTGTCATTTATAATTATTTTTTCATCTCAAACTTTTATCAAAATATGAAACTTTAGAATATAATCTTATGATATCACTATTAAAGATTTGAAAACGCTTATCTCTAAACCAGACTCAAAAATATGTATAGATATAACAATTTAGTGATTTTATGTCCTAATATCTTTCTTGATTATCTTTTATAGACAATTTTCTTTAAGTTTAGGATTCTTGATAGTTTAACAATCAGATATTAGTTATGAGAAGCAGTACTGTAATCATAACTAAAAGAACAAAAATGTTTGAGTCTTTAATCTATTTTGGGGATACTAACTGCACTACACGATTGAGTATCAGTAGCAAGGTGTAGAATGGCAGTAGAAATCATTCCATGGCAAAACTCCACGAAAGTATGCTCCGCCCGGAAATCGAGCCCATAACCTTTCTATATTGCGTGCTATCAAGTGAGACAGCCCGGTAGCTCTAATAACTGTTTCGATACATAAATGTTCTACAGATTTGCAGATATGAAACGTTTGACCATACAAAATTACCAACTAGGCTGAAAATAAGTCTTTTCATACTAAGTTGCATGCGAATTAGGCATTTAAACTCAAAATCATGAAACCTGTGAACTCAAAACAGTATAATTAACCAAAAAAAAATTCTTTAAACCTGATAAAAAATTAATCGTTATAATTACAATTGTACATCTGGTTTGCAACGCATGACAAAACTGAATACAGTAAAACTCGGATATAACATCCTCGGTTATAACATACACTCGGTTACAACATACCAATTTTTCTGGCCCGATTTTCATCCTTATATATATAACATACTTAGTATTCTATATGGATATAACATACCTCGGTTATAACATACCTTATTTCTATGGCCCAGCGGGTATGTTATATCCGAGTTTTACTGTAGTTGGTTTGTTTCCTTTAGCCAACTCCTCCAGAAAGAACAACACATAGAACTTGTAAACTGGGTTAAAATGAAAGCATTTATGTTATATAGGTCTATGTTGAATATTTCCAAGAATGTTGCATTGTGTTAGGTAAATAATAGTACGACATTGGAAAAGATATTAACAATGACAAAAAATCTGGTTTGTATAGATCTACGAGGAAACAAAAAATACTTGCCATTTAGGACTCGACACTCAACAATTTTAAAACGTTACAATATCAATGGTCCTTGTTATGTTATGAATGGTTTAGAAAATAAAACTAAAAATTCTAAAAACAAACATATAGTTATCTTTGGCAAATCAATCAGTTGTTCATTAAAAATATGCAAAACACTAAAATCAGTGTATAATGACTTGTCTAACCCTTGACCCGGTTATTATGCTATCTTTCAGGAAAAAGCCAATGTCTGATTAACAAGCACGTCTTGTGTCACCCTAAGTAATGTCGTCAAATTAACTGTATGATAATTACTTTATCAGTGAACCCGTATGCCCATACATTCTACGTGTTGCAAAACATTGTCTCATATAAATAATGAATTACAGCAACACTCAAGGGAAACAAACAAACATTTATCTAATATGCCTGTATTTGCATTTTTGTCGCTAGAAGTATCTGTCAGACTTCCCAGACGGAATCGAATGATCTTACATGTAACCAACATAACCAGACTTAACGCAGGTACAACTGAAATTAAACTAAATCTCAATACATATATACAAAGCAAATAAGATTATGAAAAAGGCAATACTATCTTAATTCAGTCGTTTTTATTTGCCCTAGGCTTAAAACAGAAACTTTAGAACGTACATTATACAACCTAGAAGAAAAATGTATATACTGTAGTTAATCAGCTTGTTAATTGCTATTGTAACAGCACAGCAATTGTTTAAACAAGACTCCAATAATGTGCTTTTGGTTTGATTAGCAAAACCTGTAGTCACAAGAATTCATTATAAAACTATTCTATACCGGAAACTATACCGGAAAAGCTACCATTCAAGATCTTGTTTACGAATTATATGTGTTGCACTAACTGTTAATTCAACTATTGGAATATCACGTGTTGTCACTTTCTATGGTCTATTTGTTAACATATTTGTCAGACGGAAGAAAGTGCAGCTTTAATTATGTCTTCATTTTTACTTTCAATCTGAGTGTTTTTATGATGAAACGATTTTGTAAGGAGATTGCGATGTAAAGCCATCGTCGGCAACCACCGTACTTTCTTCCGTTACACTCCATACGTACTGTGGGCAATTTGACTGGCAAAAACTCGTTTTCATGAATATGCATGAGGCAGGGCAGACCACTCTTCTTCCAATGAAATCGCATTTTACATTTCAATGTTCTTCAATATCAATGACGCCGTACATCAACGTCATACTTAACTACTTAACCCGCTTTAGAAAAAAAAAAAATTTTGAATGGTAAACCAAACCTTACATATAGATTTTTTCTAACAAAATGGCCCACGGTACATAATGCAGCATTAGCGGATAAATGTATCGTGGGATAACCGACAATGTGTAAGCAGGTAAATTAAAAAGGGGTAAATAAAAAAGTTTAACTAAGAGAATAAACGTATTGATTTTTAGAAGCATTTATACGTAGCTACGACACATTTGTCACCTATTTTTATTTTGACATTGTCTTAAGTTCACTGTATCCTTGGTGTACCATCCTATAGCATATCATTGACAGTTTACTATATATGTTTATTTAATTTGTCTCAAACTTATAGACAGTATGGATGGAACTTTAATTTTATCACATCGATGTCATATCTGAGACCTCATGAATTTATCTTTAAACCAATCTCTAAAGTAAGCAAAGGTGTAACATAGGTGTAAAGAGTGACTTTATGTCACCTTATCCGTCTTGATTATCAACAAAAATACACCAATCTCTTAAGTTATAGGCTTCTGGGCGGTATCACAATCCGACATTAGTTTTGGAAAGCCATAATAATATAATAATACATGGTTTTAAATTAGAATCTAAATGAATTAGGAGGGATGTAGCTAGACAAACATTGTTTTTTAAAATGTTCAGAGCTGTAAAGGAATTCAGAAATTGACTTTTGTTTGATTTTTTGTTATGTATGTTTGCAGTCAAGAGTAATTTAATGAATTAGTTCAGGACTTTTGATAATGATTTCTTCAATATACTTGGAATAAAAAGGCTGTATGATAAATGAAAATGTTGTTAATTGTTACAAATACATGTATGTTAAAAATGATATTTTAAGCCTCCAGGTCGCCTCTGAAAAAGTCACTTATCAGAAGTTCAGGTAAAAAGCTTACGTCACCCGAGTTTGTATTGTCTGAATGCTTATACAAAGACATCAATTTTTGATGTTAAACATATCATCGAATTTTGCTGTATTTCAAAATATTCATTTTATTGTTGTTGTCTACATTGTTATTCATGATTTGATACAATAACTGTCAATTATTCATTTCTTTGTAACTTTTGCTGTTTGAGTACTACATATAATAGCATCAAAATTAATGTCTAGTGTCTGATCTTGAATAGTTTGTGAAAGATATTGCACCGTCTGCAGAAAAGAATGGATATAATAAATTTATGTGAATACTGATTAAAATGTGATGCCATCTTCTTTAATAAATTCAATCATATTCATAATGAAGTAAACCATTTATAGTATAATAAAATATATGAAAACGTGGCACTGATTACAATGCATATAATAAAAGTGCTTTTTTCAAGAAGGAATAATAGGGGTTTAGACCATGCCATCTAAATTAACCAGCTAATTGAGTATTTGTAATAGACTACAATATATGTTGTTAGAATGTGTTATCATCTGTCTATATCCATGGCAAAATAATATACTTTACTTTTGAAAATAACATTTGTTAATTGCTAAAATGAATGTACTTTACTTTTGAAAGTTATTTAATTCTAAAGTGATAGAACTGTTGTTTTTTAAATGTTTATTGCCAAAGAAATGTGCTGTACTTTTTAAAGTTGGTTTTAATGGTGAACGATTGTACTGTATTTTACATGATATTTAATGTTAATGTACTATAACTTTTTTAATATAGAATTCGTAAAATGCTAAAATTATGGAATTCATCAAATGCTAAAATGAATGTACATGTAATTTACTTTTTAAAATAAAAATTGTTTAATGCTAGAATGAATGTACAGTATTTTAAATGAAAATTGTTTAACGCTAAACAATACCATTGTAGTAGAATTTAACCACGCTAAGATTATGTGTTTTGAATTTGTTTAATACAGAGACTTCACTTTTTTAATGGAATTTGTTTAATGCTAAAATGAAAGTACATTGAACATGATAAAAGGAAGTACTTTACTCTCTTAAATGAAATATGGTCAATTTTGAAAGATCAACGTGCTGTCAATGAGGGATTTCTTCAACCACGAAGTTAGTTTATACCGGCTATATAATGTAGTAGACACTCGTCTAAATTTGATATGTGCGAAAATTAAAGTTTTGTACATTTTGAATAATCAAAACACGTAGTAACAGACATCGCTTCAAGCCCACATTTCATATTAGGTGTTTTTAATTTGTTTAATTTAGAGACGAATGAGATTGAAAAAAGAAAAAGGAAACGTAGCTAAAACAGCAACGTTACTATTCCTAGCATACATTGTTTTGCAACTTTAGTTCTGGACGCTGTGGTTTCCATTCGTGTGAAAAAAAGTGACAATTTGACTCGTGGCGTTCACACTATTAAACATATGTTTTCTGAGCTCACTCGGGAAAATTGAAATGACTTTACACCAAAGTCAACAATATACTCCAGATCTCTCTCTATTCCTAACTTTTCAACTGTTTTGTGACAAAGTAAACCATATATTATCATATGAGATAATAAATATCTGGGATGTTGTACCAATGATAAAATTATCTGAAGAGATATTGTTTTAAAATTGTTATATTTCCCAGTGTTCTCAATGTTATATGTTTAAAATATGATGTTTATTATGTTTATAAGTCTATCAAATCTTAAATATAAATTTATAACATGAAAACTAAAACTTTAACAAAGGGACCTGTATGTTTAGTTTGAAAAAGTATGCATATACGAATAATGCTGCTTGCGTGCGTTTTATAGAATATTTCACCAAACTTATAAAATTGATTTTTAACGCACGTTGCTTGCGTGCTCAATTTGTTTTACATTGAAGAAAACCCGGCCGTTCTTGCATTCATACATCTACAGTGAAACTTAAACCACGAAATTGGTTAATATGATGATATCAATTCATCAGAGGCGACGAATTATGTTTTGTAATCATTTATCATAGTTTTCAAATATAGCAATGAGTTTAAAATTGCCATTTAATTGAACATTTGCCATGATACACTTAGCAACTAAAGTAGAGAGTTTACACTCGTAGTAAAAGCATATCCTGTAAAATATAACAAGTGTTACTAGGCCAACAGATATATCACATTAACATCATGCATGTCACAACACTCCAGATATTGCCAATATTCATCAACACCCGACTGTCACGATTGTACAGAATCAATTAGACAATGGTTCAGTTCTATTCTGTTCTGGTAATTAAGTATTAATGTGGAATGTACGCTAACGTTTGTATTGTTTTGTTTTTATATAACACTTCGTCCTACAGAAGGTTAATTAATTAAAACCAGATATTGATATTTATAAATGAAAACGTGTAGAAATGTCGCACAAACAAGAACAAAACAGATACTTTATTTCTGGGCTTGAGCAATACTCATCACTGAAATAAATACAATAAACATACATGAATACAATTACATGCGACACGAAAACAACAAACAATGTGGTGTTACTTTCATGTTTACTCTGATTTCCATGTATGTGTTTTAGATGTATCACGATGACATGACGATCAGTAAAATGATCAGTTTTTACTACCTACTTCTAACAAGTACTATGGTTACTGTCTAGATTTGTCCTTATAGATGTTAGTAACTCTGCAAGTGGAAAATATCTTGTAACATAGTCGACAAAGTATACTTGGCTTAATCAAGTTTATTTATGATGTAAATTAAATATGTTACATATACAGCCAGATTGCTCCCCACTGAGTATTATACAGTACTGTGTGTACCTGGTCAAATTGTAGGTCTGGCTGACAAACTGTAGATCCACTTTACAAACGTATTGTAGTGCTCCGGAGATACCGGGACGAATTTCTCTCTAAATCGCTCTCAAAGTAATAAATCACAACGGACAGGCGGACGGACAGAGTACTAAGTGCAACAGACAAGAGCGGTCACAATATAAAATTACCTGTGGACTCCGGTAACTAAATATAAGTACTAAGTAATATAAATAAACAACCAAAAGAACAAGCAAAATTTTGTTAAGTTTTAACGGTTAAGTTTATTGTATGAAGTAACCCTAACAAAGTTCAACGATCAAATCCAAAGTTTAAATATATGCAATAAAAATCAAGCAATTTGAATGAAATAAATACAAGTGCTTTAAAATACAAATACAATACAATAAAATAAGTTTTTAAGGTTTCCTATGAATTTCCAGGCGGCACAAAACTATGTTTTAATTCAATGTTCAAGTTACCCTTTAAAATTATTTCTGAAAATCAAAAAATAACAATAATGCTCCTTTAAAGTCAAAAATTTACTAAAAAATACCTAAAAGTGTATTTACGATCAAAATAAATTAAATAGTCCAACCTGTTCAAAGTAAAAAAAATGCCGGAGTCCCTGAAATTCTGTGACGGAAACCTTTTATACTCTCCAAAATCCGTCACAAAATCGTGCGGGAATCCGTCAAAAAATATTGACGGAATCCCGCAATCCGTCAAAGAAACATGCCGGATCCGTCAAAAAAAGTTGACGGATAATGATTACGTCACATGAACGTGCCGGTTTTCTATGTCAACAAACAGCAAGAAAAATAGATTTTAACACAAAAATGTATTAAAGTCGTTTAAATTATTACATAAATCAATTAAATAAAGTCTAAAGTTATAAATTTGAACATGGAGACAACTTTTCCGGGCTTTAAAACATTATTTTTATCACTTCCAAAACCCGTCGTTGATTAAATCAACCCAAAGTTTCAACCCTGACCTCTATGACGTATGACAACAAAAATGGCGGCCATCATGTTTACACACAAATATACAGCAAAGTTAACAAGGATTTACGAGTTAAAACTGGACTGATACAAAGTGAGTGGGTTTTTAATAGCATGTCAATACAAAATAGAAACTGCATGGACCGATAATATAGTTTGCAAAAGCTTAAACAATAAGAAAATCACACCGTATAAATGAGAATAGATTCGTACTCAAAGCAGTTCGTACCCGAACAAAAATATAAAACTAGGTCCTGAACGGGGCACTACAGTATGTACCACTTAGCCGTAATGATTCACTAATTATTTAGAAGTTAAGGTGGTATGGTACATCTGACTTTTTTAGATTTGCATATAATTGTTGGTACCGTTGTAAACTTGACGATATTTCCGATTCGGATTCACATTTTATTTGACGTCATTATTGCTAATAACGTTACCATGAAGTCGTAAACATGACGACCGCGTGCACTTTTTACGTCAGTCGACAATGGTAAGAAAACGTCTATAATGTGTTGCTAAATCTTTATTTTCCGCGCCACAGCAACAAATTATACATCAATTTAAAGCTTACATCATTATCTACCACAGTGAACAGTGTAAATATACGTTTAATATTAAAATATTCGAAAGAGACAAAAACTTTCGAATTGACAACATTAGAAAAAATCCAGAAAAATTGCCTTCAAACCGGTTTTATGAAAAATCTGCCCGATAAATTTTTGCCAAGTTTTGATATGACTTAAAGCATGGTATAGACTTTCATACAGCAGAATTTGATAAAAGTTGTCTGTACGATTTTTCCGCTATATGCGTTCAAGCATTATCGGTATGACGTCAAACACTGCATTCTGACGTCAATATAAAGGATGACTATTAGAATATTGTAATGAGTGTGCGTTGTGCTATATATTTAACATTGTATTCGTGGCACTAACTGCGTTACGTGTACAAAACGGAATATCAACTATAATGTGTGAAATGGTTTTTGCATATTCGTGAGAATGCAAACAGAGAATCTGTTTTATAAAATATAGTGAAAAGCTGGTTGTCAGTTAAAAGGTTTCAAGACAAAACCTATATCTCAAATAACGGGTCTATACACCCGCATTTTCGAAAACCGTTCCGAAAAAACCAAAAATGTTGTTGCTTTTTTAGTTTTTCATTGCGTTAGCATAATTTATACTTAAGGCTCTTCTATGAAGAAACAGCATTCCTTCCTCGCGTAAGTAAGTTTAGATAATTATAATATACATTGTATCTGTAATTCATCGCTATAATGATTTCATGTAGTTTTAATAATCTGTGCATATTTACTGAAAAATTATATGAAAATGTCATTTACGCATATTAATGCCACTATATGAAAATATATTGAGTTTTATCAGATGTAAAAAAACGGTCTTAAAACTGAGTAGTCATCAAAAAATAGCATGCATAAGAGTCACAAAACAAACGTTAAACCTTAGATAGTTCAATATAGTATTAAGAACTTAATTACATAATGTTGACGAAGTTCACTTTATTTATAAAACACTTTATCTCAAACAATACTTATCAAAACAATTGTTTAAGTATTAACATTCAAATTGTACTTTCGGTTTCGGTCTACTTTCACTTTGAAATGCTCAAAGAAAACGGAATGGAAAATGCATTTGATATAAAACACATTCGTAACAGATTAATGCTAGATTTAATTTTCCAGTCGTCCATAAACAGTGTTATCCTTGAAAAAGTGATTATAAATCGTGTTATACCATAGAACTGTTGTAATTTATTCAAGTACAAATACTGCTGAACAAATCCAGCAGACAAACAAAACAACAAAAACAACACAAACTGATTTGTCCATTGTCTGTTTGTTGTCTTTGAAAAAAATATTGATCCAACTTTTGAATTTCGCTGCCAGAGGTCGAGGACTTAAAAACAGTGTTTTTGTCGATCGTATCATTTCATAAAATTTAGCTAAGATTGAAAATCCAAAATTCTGCTAGTTTTACTCTTTTTCTGCATAAAGATTTAATGTTTACGACCTGATATCCATGATTTGAACCGTTATGAATCTAATTGCATGGGCGGCTTGTTTATAAGTACATATATATTTAGGATATTTAGGATTAGGGATGCGCGATAATACCGATATACCGGTATATTGCAATACGTCTCTAACACAATACGTACCGGTACGGTCCCGCAATATATCGCGATATTTTTATCTTAATATAATAGACTTAAAATGCATACTCGAACCTGTTTTGCATTATTTGTGGCCGAATTTGACCGGAATCTATTTCATTTTTGGTTTTCCTTTAATCTATTTTAGCATAAAGATCTAGAATAAAGTATTGACATATGTACCTGTGACGACTTTAACATTAAGTAGAGATGTTGGAACTGATGAATATTTTTTTATAATTTGACATTGAGAAAGATACGAAAAGAATATATGTTTTCGTAAAATTTAGTTGGCATCATTAATATTTTATTTCAATCTTCACCTTTTCTTATTTTGTACGCGTCCGCATTTTTACTCTTATTCTTTGTTGACCAGCGCATTGTCCCTCTATATCTATATCGTCTGCCTAACGCGTCCGCCTTTTGGACTTATCAGTGATGTCCATCTTTATAAACATGTATAAGAGCTTTACTTTATAATATGACAATAAATGAAAATGGTGGCACTTAAAGTCTTTAAACTAATGCCAGCTTTTAGAATCTATGAAATTCTTCTGCAATGTTTTTAACACACCCTTTGAAATGTTTAAATTGTTTCAATAAGTTGTATAAAAAAAATATATGACTAAACAGAAAATTTTGTTTCCTACATCTTTTGTCCTTATTGTATTATAAATAAATAGCTACAAATCATTCTAACCCCTATGAAACTAGGGTATCAATAGGTATCAAGTTTGTTGTAAAACGTGCACACTTCCCAGTACACCTCCATGCATACAGTGTACTACAGTGGATGCTTTACCTATTATTTGACAGTAGGCTAAACAGAGGAAGCTCTATATGACAATGGGTTAATGCTTAATATGTTATTCACAATTGGCATGCTGACACTATCAGTCTATCGGCATAGTGTCGCAAAGGAACTTTCGATTTAAAGTAAGATTTGTAATAATGCTTATTTTACTGGATAAAAGTTGAGTATTCAATGTTGCATTGTCTTAAATAAAGCTTTCACAATGTATAATTGTGTTGAATCTTTATATTGTCAGTCAAATACAAGCATAGGTGCTGAAAAAAAGCTTATGTCATAAACTCCCAATATATTGCAATACGTATTGCAGTACGCTGTTTGATATCGCAATATATCGCAATACGAAATTTCCGGCAATACTCATCCCTATTTAGGATACATATGTATAAAGGAATGGTCTTAATATAGGTTCATTTTTCTAATCAAATTAAAACCACACATACAAAAAGCCCCAAAGAATCGCATAATTTAGCAATTACCAATGTAGCCTTTATAACAAAACTTTACGTTGGATTTATTTTCCAAAAATACGACAAAATCACAATGAGTTCAATAAATGCATATTTTCGCAGACTTATGAAAAACAAACGATCATCATATAATGGGTAATTCTATACAAACCGGTACATACACACTGTATAATTTGTAAATTTAATTTCCTCAATGACTATAAAAACAATGGTTTATTTCCTTGCACTCTAGTAGATTAAAAGGATATTGTACGTATTAAAGATTTGGATATACATATTGAAAATTAAATCTAGAAAAAGTATGGTTATATTATTTTCGTTTATTTCCTTTTTTCATGACAATTCTTGAAACATTTGCTTGGGCAAAGCAAGAAACTGTTTCCTGTGAGAGATAGACCAAGTAATTATTTTCTGAAGGGATCAGACCACAGGAACTATTGTAGCTACATGTATTTATTTTAATTGTTTGGTCTATCAGACCAACACTCTCATATCCAAAGGTTATCAAGATTCTCGATCTAAAGCTAGTTTCGAGAATCCTATTAGCCTCTGGGTACGAGAATGTCAGTTGCAGCCTCTGGGTACGAGAATGTCAGGCAACTGACATTTGAATATCAAAGCGGTAATAATGCTGTCGGACATGGGTTTTCGGTGGAATATATGGCTGTATAAAAACAAACGGAAGCAATTCAAGGGACTTTTACCTTACATTAGCCAGATTAGATATATGTATACTTCTTATCGTCTGCATGTTAACGAGTAATGCGGACTACATTAATTGCAGTAGTAATGATCCTTTTAATTCCGCACGCACAAATTTGAATGAAGATTTGCCACAGTACACTACTAAACATGTGAAACCCCATGTAAAATCTTAACGGTGTATCTAAGTTGAAAATAGACTTGTACCAAGAACAAATATCGTTGAATAAATGAAATCAGTTAATTCATAAATCAATGTATGTTTTTTTACATTGATTTAGTTTTATGGCCTCGAATCTAATGAAGTGTTCAAGTTGTTACCTAATTAAAGTTAATTGTTGATTTCCAATAATGAAGACTGATGAGACATTAGCCTTGATGTTGTTGATATAAACTTAAATTGTTCTGACACATTGAACACTTTAGTGACGTAGATAATTCTATTCATTTGTTATGATAGAAAATGACACTTTGTGCCAATTTTACCTATAGAGTATTACTTTTCGACAAGTCGTTTTTTACTTCAATGACTTAACCAACATTGCCGCGCGGTGGTTATTTCCCTTAATTAAAAAAAAAAAAAACAAGCGAATCGTGACGTAATCACTGTGAGGAGATTGTAACATTGCTTCCAAACCGATTTAATAGCGCTCTCAATTGCATGTGACTGTTTTGTACATTGCACATGTAAAAACAAACAACGCCTTAGAATTGGATCTTTTTTTTAGAGTTGCAATTTCTCAATGTTACTTCTAGTAATATATGCATACACTGTAGCCTAAGGCTGTCAAAGTAAGGACCTTGTAGCATATCAATATAGTCTTGATCATGTGCGTATTAAGATTTGAGTTAATAAAGTTTTGTTAAGTTCTGTTCTATTCTAGTGCTCGAGTGTTGGGGAATAGATTATCATAATGACCAGTTTGCTTCATTGCACTTTTTTCTCGTATCACATGCCTATTAATCATAGTTGTTAGAATTTGGGTCATAATCGAGCTAGATAGTAGATACTTGAGACTAAGGACAGCAGCTATTTGAAGAAAGTATATTGAGTCACTTTTATCCTAAACACAAATAAACTATATTTCATTAAACGCTTAAATATCGTGAACATGTAAAGCACATTAGTAACTAACTCATTTACAACTGTTTTTGACCCACATTAATAGAGGTCGATGATAAACAATAGTCAAATGCTTTCCAAATTGGAAAATAGCTTTCCGTTAGACCCGTTTAATTGAAAAATAGCATGACTTGTATAACATAAACATTATTGATAATGTCAGTACTGTATGGCACTGGATCTAAGTTTAAACTTAAATCTGATCCTAATCTTCATGTCACATTAAATGGAATAGCTATTCAATCAACATCCTCTGCTAGATTAAAGTTCCTGTACAGAAAAAAAAGAATTTCTCACTCAGCATACAAAAAAATACTAATTATGTCTTTAATACAATGTCATTTTAATTATTCATGTTCTATATGGTACCATGGATTGACTCAATCTTTAAAAATAAATTTCAAACAACTCAGAATAAATTTATAAGATTTGTATTTAATATGGATTTTAGAGCTCATGTAGGAGCCGAACATTTCAGACTTCTTAATTGGTTACCAGTTAAACAGAGAGTTAATCAAATCATTCTGAGTCATGTATTTAAAATAAAACCTGGTATATCTCCTGCTTATATGTCTAATAACTTTATTTCTCAAGACACACTCCACAACTATATTACAAGACTAAGTAATAAAGGTTCTTTTTCCTTACTAAAAGTCAAAAGTTTTTGATTAAAATCTTTTTGCTACTTGAGCTGTTCATTATGGAACTCTTTACCATCTAATATCACACAAATAAAAAACTTTAAATTTAAACAAACTGTGAAACAGTATTTTTTAGATAATTTGTCTTAGATATTTGTATATTTTTTTATTTCTTTATATTTTGGCATGGTCCACATAAACTTTTTTTATTTTGTTTAACCTTCTTAAGTTATAACTGACCAAAATTATTGTTATATAATATTCATGTTTGTTATTTGCTTGACCACCTTCGATGTATTTTACCATTAAGCACAATACCTAGACAATCTGTGATAGATGAATTATGTCCAATTTAAATCACATGATTAACAACTTGACTGTGATACGTATAGTCCAGTCAATACAGCTAAAAAAATAGGCTAACCTAGACAAAATTGCAACAGAATTTATTTTTGTACCATGTGAAAGTTCGTATTCATAGTAATATCCAAAAAAAAGTTGCACTCAAAAATTCGAGGGGAAAGTCCTTTTTTGGACAAAAACGTTAAACATGAACAAAAATGTGGATTAGCTCCCTTTACAACTATCTTTTATCATATACAAATGAAAAATCATTTTGGATTAGCTCCCTTTATAACTATCTATTATCATTTACAAATGAAAACAATTGTAAAAATACAACTTATTATTCGAATTCTTTTTAAATACAAACTTCAAAAAGGTCATTTTTGATTTTTTTTATAAATGTGTCAAAAAAGATTTTAAAACGAGTCATTTATCTGGAATCTGCTTTACATGTATCTTTCATGCGTTTGTACTATAACTAGCAGTGGCGTAGCAAGGTCTTTTTGATGTGTACGCAAAATCCTAGGGGTCAAGGGCATGCCCCGCCCCGAATTTGTTTTTCTGTAGATCATTTCAGGAGCATTTTTGGCAACTATTCAAAATGGGTCTGTATAATTCAATCTGGACACAAATATAGGAAGACAACATTCATACAAATTATCATTCAATTTTAACCAGCGTTTAAAGAATTATATAGACTGGATTCAAAGACAAACATCGAATTTTAAAACCGTAAATTCAACTCCCAAAAGGCATCGCAAGTCCCATTGAAATATAACTTGACATAAGGTTAGTAAAATAACGATCAAGCAGTTTTGTTTTACACACCCCTACCCCCCTCAGGCGAAAGATTTTATTACATTTTTGGCGTTTGTATTTTTACAATTTTCTGGACCAGTGTGTACGCAGCTGCGTACTCTGCGTACTGGTAGCTACGCGCCTGATGGCTATTGATGATGAAATTTATGCTGGAAAACACTCAATATTATAATATTTTACGTCCTCTAACGTCATGACGTCAAAAAACGTCACAGTTACATATGACGTGATAACGTAACGTATACAACGTCAGAATCACTATAACGACATATAAAGCGCACAAAGCAGCATCATATAAGAGATACAGATTTATATTACAAGAAGAAATAATGAGAGACATGACAAAATTGACTGGAAATGTTTGTGAAGAGTTAGCAAGGAATAGGTAAATGTTTATTTAAAATTAAATTTCGTCAAACGTTGAGCTTTAAATACAGAATGTTACTTATTATAAGCATTTCGTCTGTTTATTGCAACCTTCCTCTAAGTCAGATCTTCAAAAGATTTCCTGAGGTCTATGAAATATTTTCAATTCTATTATATTTCGATACAGAAAATGGTAATGAAATAATGTCTATTTTTTAATTTAAAAAACGACGCTACAGGTTGTTATTGTTTTAAATAATTTTTAAAGCGAAATTAAAATAAACATAAAAATAACGACAAGCTCAGTGTAGGTTAGCATATATGTTTTAATTTTTAGCACTTTTGTCCCAATTAGATATATATAAATTTATTTGATTTCAGTGATCAAAGTGTCAAGAGTGTCACCATAACAACTGAAAAAAATGGAAACCAAACAAGTACAAAGTGTTTAATGATAATGAAAGTTCTAAATCTAGTTTTTCTTCGAGACAAACCATCACTGGTGAGTTTATTTATACTAATTTATTTCGCTAGACTGTGAAGCAAGTTCATACAACTTATATTAATCACTCTCGAGTCCACTTCCAGGTATATTTAAATTAGTCGTAATTTTGGCAGGCAGCTGCAAGAAATTAACGAACATAATAAATATATTATTGCATTCCGGAGATCATGTCACTTTATACCCCGAATAAGGGTATCAGCTCGCTAGCAACGTGTGTTATTGTCTTTGCTATTGAACCAAAATACATTTCAAGTTTCTACAAATCGTAAAATTTATCAATTTATATATTGTTTTAATCAACACTTACTTGTAAGCAAACATTTGACAACTGTTATTAACGTCAAACATCTATTGCAGATTCCAACAAAATCTCAGAATGGACAAGAAAAGATAACTCTCCTCAAAGATCAGCCTATGAATACACAGAAAGATATAAGAAAATTAGACAACGTGAATCTGAAATTAGACAAGATATTATGGATGTAATTCAACAGAAAATTAGCCATCTTCAAGGTAATTTTAATATAGATTTCTATTTAAAAACTACAGTGCAACCTCTCTTAAGCAACACCAACTGGGAGGGCCTAAAATGTGTTGTTGTTCAGAGGTTGCATTCTCGTTCCCAGAGTCTAGTAGGATTCTAAATACTAGCTAGTATTGAGAATCCTAATAGATTCTGGGAACGAGAATGAGAGGTTGTTGTTCTGCAGAGGTTTAATTTAATGAAAATTATAACTTAGGGAAATGTCAAAAGTTGTTATTGTGCAGAGGATTTGTTCTGTAGAGGACAGCTCTGCAAAGGCTATACTGTACTAAGTACTTGGGATTTTCTCGTACTTTTTATGTACTAGCTTGTGAAACCAACAAGCTAACAATTCTGTTTTTTGTAAGTTATGCACAGATAGCGCACGACTTTTATGTGAACATGTAGACCTTTTGTTTATTATGGATAGCAGAATATGGCCACTGTTAATCGAACATGTCCCTAAAGGCATAAACACATACATTTCTACCCTTAAAGCTGATGTACTTACATGCAACTAAATGCAATTTTAAACAAGACCCTAATTAAGATGAAGGCTGATCCTAATAATAAAAACAACGATCCCACAAAAGGAGGGTCTTTTGCTGATGTTGCTTCAACTTGTGACCCAGCCTTATTGCTTTTGTTATCTGCAATGTGAAATTGTTTATGCTCTACTATGGCTTTAAAGATTTACTTTTTATTAATTTGTATGTACATTACCTGGGGTGTGGAATTCCTATGCCCGACTTGTCAGACTCGTACCTATATGGCTGCGGACGAGTAAATATGTCCAACCCACTCGTCCGAGGACAAGTTATATTTTTAGCTGTAAAATAATTCTAACATAGCTATACAATGTACTTAAAATATAGATATTTCAATGCTTCTATCACATTAAACAGTGAACTATTTTTATTATCAATCATTTATCATTACTTACAGTATTTACTTAACATCATAGTTCTATAAATTTTTTTCGAGTATTGAACTTCTGGGCAAGTAAGTTTTGATTCTGGACAAGTTGATTTTTTAGGTTGCAATTGTACGTGGGCAAGTTGAAAAAACTTGAAATTACACATATCTGATTACTGTTACATGTATATGAAAACAGTAAAATATCATTAAGCTAAAGATTTTCACTTAAAAAACTATTGTGTTCTATTTTTATTTTCCAGACCATACAACAAAGGCAAGAGGTTCCAAAAGACGCTTGGAAGAAAACACTGGTGATTGTAATGATGATTGCAAAGTTAAGAAAATGGTGGCAAATGATGAAAACAAAGTCAAAGTGAATAGTAATGCACACAAAAACATCGCGATTAAAAACCAACCACATACAGATGAGAATAATAAAAAGAGAAAGTCTGATGAAGACGCTGATACTGTAAGCGAAATGAAAAGACCAAAGATCAAGTTTCGACTGGGCACAGAAAACCCACCCACAAGTATCCCTGAAGTGCCGAAAAAAAACTTAAATGATGTTCAAGAGTGCTCCAACTCATGTGTATGTAAAGCAGGACCTAGTGTCAAACCAAAGCCGATTTCACGACGAGGTGAACAACCAGAAAAGCCATTGTACCAAAGGTTACTACAAAGGCGACTTCTTAACACAGTTAACATGGTGTTCCATGAATGTTGTTCACTGAAATGTTGTGAGAAATGGTGTGAAAAGAGAATATCCGCTGATATGTTAGAAAATGGTTTTGATAAGTCTAACTTGAGAGTGGATTACTTCAGCTGGGGACAATATGAAAAAAAACAAGATGACGAAAGCAATGATGACGTAGGCAACAACGATGATTGGTTCTGGTGAACTATTAATCATCTTACTACATTTTATTTATTTATAGTCCATTAATTGATGAAATGCAAATGACAATTTATCAACTTAATATTTGGTTTGTCTAGTACACACGTTTATTTTTTTTAAACTATTAAAATAATGTATACGTACGTATACCGGCATGTAAAAACCAAATGTTTTTGTTTTAATTATTGTTTAAAGTAAAATATGTGTTCTGTTTCGGTGTCTTACAAAGGCCAAGCTCAGGATTTCGAATCAAGTGTCCCTAAGAGGTTGCTAGTTAGAGTCTCACCCGGACTGGTTATACTCTTCCATGGATATTCGACAATAATGTTGATTTTCCTCCATTGATTAGGTATAACAACAACAACAACCTTTATTGCTCTAAACATACAACATGTTTATAGCAAACAGAATGAAATTTACAAACACATATAGTGAACATGGCATTATCATAAACAGACATACGAAAAAAAAGAAATTTAAATGAATCCCATGGTGATCACACGCATATATTATATATATAACCCATAGTAAAAACACGTAATTATGATAAAATAAAATGAAGAAACACGCCCTTCATACAAGTATAGGGCTAAATATTTTGTTTGTATTGTATAAAGATATTATATTCAGCCTAGTCTGGTAAGAAATATAACATTTACATGGTCAATTTAAATCTGAAGGCACACCTTTGCAGGATCTGTACTAAACATTTTGACCAAATCAAAAATGCTTAGTCCGATCTAAAAAAGGAAAAATCGTGTACATAATATTATGCATAATATAATGGAAAAGATATCGAACGTTTGGAAGGGTTGATTAGTCTTGGTTATAGACAAGGTCCAGGAAACCTAGGTAAGGTGAGCTTGCCTCAGTAAAATGACAATAATGTTTGTCGACACGGCGTTAAACCCACTTGCACCAGAGTCCTCACACTCGTTAATACGCACACATATAATAATAAGTACACATTAACATAGATCCCATGCTACTCAAAAATGACGTACAGTCAAGAAATACACTAATGGACAGGTACATTTTCCCAATTCTAGGTGGGGGGTCCGGACCCCCCTGACCCCCTTTGGATCCGCCTTTGTGGACCCTACGTTTTAAGCAACTCTTGTAAAAATTGGACTGATATGAAAATCACTAATTTGAGAATGGTGATTTTATTATCAGTAAATATAATTTGTATTATAATTGTTATTTTAAGAAGGGTTTTACTAACAATTAAATCTCCGTTTTGCCATTATATGCTCCTTTTCGCCTAAAAGTCTCCATTTCGTATCTTATCCATGCCAGTTTTAAATGACGTAAATAGGCACATGGATTTCGTGCATAATTACTTGTGTAATCCGTGTGGTTCAGACGACCAAAATATTTAGAATTTACTTTTTAGAGAGCAACTTCTATGAAATAGGATAACTTGAAAGTTAAAGGTGCAATGATGAAGGATAAAATTCTAGAATTTATTCAATGTCGATTCTGGGTATTACGAAGTGTTTGGATATTTCAGGTAAGAGGTTTAATTAACAATTGAGAGCCGTCAATGGACAGCGCGCTCTACTATTAGGAGTGGTCTTGTAAACGGAATCAATTATGAAATTCAATTGAGATGAGAAAAATTTAACAAGAAAACTTTCATTGACTGCAGCTTTTTTATTTTTTGCAGATCTTCTTACTAAAACATTTTCAATATCAAAGGCTTACAATTTAAAATAGTAAAAATTCAAGCTAGAGTGATGCAACTTTAAAATTGACTTCCGATGGTAATACCGTAGTCATGTGTGAATATTCAAATCAATCCCTTCAGTAGTTGCCTAGATAAAATGTTGCATTAAAACCTAACTTAGAATTTGTGTTTGTATGTAAGGGCCATAATTTAGTATAAATTATTGTTAGTTTAATGAAATATAGTATTTGATATCTAATGGTAAATTTTATCCTACATGATAGAAGTTTCAAATGAAACCCTTTAGAAGTTGCAATGATAAAATGTTGCGCAAAAAATCTTAATCAAGAAACAGTACTCGATTATAGTGATTGTTTCAAGAAAAAATCAATGTGTGTACAATAGCATCATTGTTATTAGTATACACTGCTCATGTAGACCCAAAAGGTATTAGTTATCCAAAGTAATTGGTTATATAGATTTTTATACATAAAAATCAATATAAGGTTTCTCTTTTGCAAGAGCCATTTTGACAAAAAAATGACATAAAAACAAAACATTAATAAAAAGGTCTTACAACACAGAAAATTAAGTTTAATAGTAAAAAACACAGATGTACAAAAAAAATATTTGAGCTCTGTGTCGAAAAATTCCAAGTACGAGAAATGATACGTAGCAAAAATACCGACGCACATAGAATTCAACAGAAACTAATTTACGAAAGTTTTTAGGTCGAAGAGTCCAGGGGGCGAAAACAAAAATAGTTCCGTTTTAAAAAGTACCGAAATGCGTGGCTTTTATCATCGATTTATTCATTCGAACGCTCTTGGTTTTATCAAAACGAACTTTTTTGCCGGCGATATTGTCCGAACTTTTCGATTGAGCATAAAAAACCTATACCATACCCCAGAAAAAATGTTTCGTCCCTCGTTTCGTAACTCAATTCCTGTTATAGGCCCTACCGGCATGTATATGTACGTATCTCGGAACTGTGTTTGTTTTACTTGTGTGAATTTCTATATTTGTTTGAGGCGAAAGTTTATTACTGCACTTTAATAGTTGCACAAGCATTTAATTGTGTCAGTACTTCACATTACTTTATTGATTGATTTAAAATATGTTTAACTGTTTTACTACTACTGCATTTCATGCTATTCTATATTGCGTATGGGATAAAATATTGCACATTGAACCGCATATTACATACATTAGATTTACTGTATATAAAGTTGTATATTGAATATAAAATTGTAAATTGTATAAAAATGTATAGATCTATATGTATAAATAAAACAATAATGTATATATAGTTAATTATTGTTATAATTTTTTATGTTATTGTATTTTTACCACTTTTTTATTTGGTTTACATTCACAAAGGTATAATTTCTATAATCTAAAGTATGTGCTTTGTAGTTGGTTAACAGCTAAATCCAGAGATTTAGTCTTTCCAGGACAGTGACTAAGTTGACTGACCGCCGTTATATGACATATACAATGTGTTGCTATGACGGTAAACCCAACAAAACAAAAATAAAATAAGCATCATTAAATATAAGTATATAATATACAGTCACATATAAGTAATTCGTTTTCTCCAGACTAGTTATTTTGGTGATTTATAAGCAAGGAAAATATATAAGGGAGACAATGTCAAATTAAATACGTTTGAAACTGAACTGAATTTATTTGACTCTCTCGTCTACAAATACATGTTGTACTCGTAACATGTTAATTAGCGATATTTTTCATTGGTTAAACTGTTACATAGACACAGAGTCATACAAAAGCCAAGTAATCACTTCTTTTGGTATAACATTTTATGTGTTCCGTCGTTCTCATATACCACGACACTTTTTTCATTAACACGACCATCAGAACTGCTTAGTAAATTGTATGACAAATTAAGCAATAGGAACAATCTTAAAGATCGCCGAGGTTGTTCCGAATGCAAAATTAGACACAATAAATAATTCACCTCATTATTAAATTATTTTTTAATTTAAAATTGGTCATGGCCAGTTGATGTGTACGCAAAATCCTAGGGGTCAAGGGCATGCCCCGCCCCGAATTTGTTTTTCTGTAGATCATTTCAGGAGCATTTTTGGCAACTATTCAAAATGGGTCTGTATAATTCAATCTGGACACAAATATAGGAAGACAACATTCATACAAATTATCATTCAATTTTAACCAGCGTTTAAAGAATTATATAGACTGGATTCAAAGACAAACATCGAATTTTAAAACCGTAAATTCAACTCCCAAAAGGCATCGCAAGTCCCATTGAAATATAACTTGACATAAGGTTAGTAAAATAACGATCAAGCAGTTTTGTTTTACACACCCCTACCCCCCTCAGGCGAAATATTTTATTACATTTTTTGGCGTTTGTATTTTTACAATTTTCTGGACCAGTGTGTACGCAGCTGCGTACTCTGCGTACTGGTAGCTACGCTCCTGGGGACAGAAGTACGGAAGCGTTGCAGCGCCTTGTAATATATGTAGAAAATGCATTATTTAAAATTCATTTTTCATCACTTTCCCCTCTTTATTTGGAGTGCAACTTTTTGGTGTGTGTTATTGTATTGATGGTCTTTCGCATAGTATAATTATATATTCTGTTGCAATTTTGTCTAGGTCAAAAGCTGTATTGACTGGACTATTAGATATCTCTGTGATTAATATTGTGATTATTAACCAAAAAAAAAAAAAATACCTCAATATATTATGAGATTAAATTTGTAATTATCTACGTAACTGTGATACTTAAATATTTTATGTGGTTAATTTTATGATTATAAACTAAACTGTGATCTTGAATATTGTTTCAGTCATTAATTTTTGTGATATAGTATTACATCTATCTGGTGCTTATTATATAATATACATCTTATATCAATGTTTCAATTATCTGCTATGTCTATGATAAATCTTATTATGTTTCAATTCTATGCAATAGTCTTACTATTTTAATAATGCCTCTCTTTGTCACGCCACTGACACATAGGGAGCGCAGTGGAAATAAGGGCTTGCCCTTTTTTGTGTTATCCCTGATCTTGGTGTGCAAGACATAGTTACTACATCATGATGTCTGTGATATTTGTGTTTGTATGTTTTTACTATGTGTACACTATGCCAAAAAATTATTTTTATTATTATTACTGTTTTGTATTGGTATAAAACCATTCGATAGTCATGTGTTAGTCCTCACAATCTACGTTGAAATTTTAAAACACGCAAATTGTTAATTTATTTCATAGATTACATAGAAGTCATATCAGAATACAACATATTGTTTATTTGTTTATTCTAATGTTATGCTAACAATATATTATATGTATATTTGATATTTGCGCAGATAAACAACTGATGTTTTTACCCTTAATGCTTTAGAAATATTCGGGCTAATATATTTCGTAAAGTAAAGATAAATGCATTTTAATATTTTAAAAAAACATTAATGGTACATTTTAAACGTATGTGCTTATTCACTTAGTTAATGTCACAGCTACATAAAGTACGACATCAATAACTTCTCGTGTAACACTATTAAATGGGCAAAAAGTTCTGTAATTGTGGCAACAGTTAAGCATAAAAACGTTTCATTCCGGATACAATCCGGTATTAGCATCCGTGCACTTGTTTACGACTCTCCGGAGTGATATACATGTAGTTTGTGAATTGTTCCTTGAAATATCATTCAATATTTCTTTCTCTACAAGTAATTAAACAGTTTTTAAGTTCTAATTGTTCACTTGCTGGAAATGAAACAAACTATATTCTTTAAAGTAGTGTTGCTTTTTTCTACTAGATATTCGTTAATTTTTGAATTCGTATGTAAACTCAATTAACAAATAAACCACACATCATCGTTTTTGCAAGTATAATATTTAATGGGCGTTAAAGAAGTCAAATGAATCCATATGCATTTCGTCCTTTTGTCTCTATTTACATAATAGTTTTATATTATACTGTGATTTATTTTAAAAAAGGCGACTTTGAGGCTATATATATAAATGTATAACACATCTACTAGACAAACCAAAAAGCACTACACTGTCATGATTATGTAGTCCTATATAATAAAGGATGTACGATTAACGTTCAGAGGACACACGTTGACATTCCTATTTGACATTTCCTATTCCTATTTCATTTTTCGTATCAATGCTTTATTTCAATGGAACATATGTCAATTATTAGATAATCGGAAAACAGGTCAAGGCAAAATCACATGTAGTAACTTTTCAGAATGAAAAGTTATCATCTTTAGTTTTTGCTTTTTATTTGATATTTTTGTAGTAAATGACCTTTAAAGAACATCCATGAATTAAACTACGCAATTCATTCCATTCTTACATCATGTTTCCACCAGTATATTATTTAATTGGTTTCATTGTCATTTTATATCGACTTTGAAGCCAAATGAAATCCGGATGGAGTTTTTTATGTCTTTATTTGCATATATTGGGATTTGTTTATTACACGGGGCGACTTGGAGGCTATAGATATGTCAAGTCGATGACACATAACTTTGATAAATAACGGCATATATACAATAAACATGGGAAACGTTTAATACCATTGCGCCTAGGGAGTTGATAAGGTTGACCACATAGTTTGTAAAGAGCGTATGTGCTAACAGTATAATTTAGGAAAATAAAGAATGCCTGCAATAGAGAAAAAAAACCGTAGAAAACGTAAATAATTATTGAGACAAAATGTTTGTTCGTTGTTTGTTTGTTTGTTTGTTTGTTTGGGTGTTACGGCGCACCAACACAGAAAGGCCATATCACACCGAAAGAGACAAAATGATAAAGGTACTTGATGAGACAATCTCAAGCATTGACAATCATAAGCAAATCATTTAGTTGCAAATGGTAATCTTGAATAATCAAGAATTGAACATTTGTCGAGACGTAAGTATGAGATTTTTATGCACATTATTGTACCTTTTAATTTTAATAAATTTTAATGGTAGCTTTAATCAAAACCGATTAAAACATGCACCACCAAAACAGAACAGTGACGTATTCATATTCAGTCAAATTCAAGCATGTTATGATGTGGTTCTAAAATTGCATTCCGGCTTAACGGCAGAAATCGTTTCATTTAATTATATTTGCCATGTAAAATCTTCCAACAAAATGAAGATGCAAGACGTTAAAAAGGCTATGGCATTTTATACCAAAATTATAATTCAGTATATCTTGAAGTTTCCATCTTCCTCATCTATCTCATGGGATTAAATAAAATCAGTGCCAATCTCTTAACTACCACCATGATACATTGTTTACGACGTTACTTACCACAGAATGGAAAAGGTTTCCAGCAATCACACTAGATGTGAACTTATTTACTGTCTGGTAAAAAGGGAAGACCTGTTGTAGTAAATAATGAGGTACTTACATACATGTTTTGTGGACGTATGTCAATGATTTTCAAGCTCTATCAATAGAATTAGTATCTTAAAATTTTAGCGATTTATATTGTACATCTGATTCGCAAATTTGACAAAATTAAGTAGTTGGTGTTTTTCCATTTGCCAACTTCTCTCCAAAAAGAATAACAAATAAACCTTGTAAACTAGGTTAAAGTGAAAGCAATTATGTTATATAGGTCCATGTTGAATATTTCTATCGATGTTGGAGAAAAATATTAATAATGACAAAACAAATCTGGTTTGTATTGATAAGAAACGAAAAACTTGGCATTTTGGAATCTACAAAACGTTACAATATCAATAGTCCTTTATCTGTTATTAATGGCTTGGAAATCAACCCTAAAATTCTAACAAGAAATGTAACGCGGAAACCACATTAAAGCCGGATTTTAAAACTTTAACGCAAAAATTACAAAGGTAAATAATCAATTATAAAGCCAGATAGAGTTGTGGTTACTTTGTAATTCTGTTCATCACATGGTATGTTATAATTGTATGAAGTTTCATAAAGATCTGACAATAAATAGCAGAAATATATGGAAAACAAATTAACGCAATTGTTTACGACACCGGACAACCACCCGCCCAACCACACGCCCACCCACCCACTAGACCGTGTTTTGCTAAACAATTAGCCGATTTTTTTCGTTGAAAAATCCGGCTAAAATCAAACATATAATTATCTGTGACAAAAAAATTATACAGTTGATTATTATGAATAGTTATAAATAGGAAAAACACTAAATTCAGTGGATAATAACTTATCTAAGCCTTGTCCCGGTTATTGTGCTTTCAGGAAAAGCCAATGTCTGATTGACAAACAACCTTGTGTGTCACCCAAAGTAATGTCAAATTAACTGTATGATAATTACTTTATCAGTGAACCCGTATGCCCATACATTCTACGTGTGCAAAACATTGTCTTATATAAATAATGAGTTACAGCAACACTCAAGGTAAACAGACTAAACATTTATCTAATATGCCTGTATACGTTTATGTAATATTTGCATTTTTGTCGCAAGAATTATTTGTCAGACTTCCCGGACTGGATCAAATGAAATTACAAGTTACAAACATAACCAGAAAAAAAGCGGTTACAAGTGAAATTAAACTAAGTCTCAATACATGTATAGTAAGCCAAGTCGAGTTCGAACAAAGCAACATTTTTTCTATTTAAACGTTTTCATTTGCCCTAGGCTTAAACCAGAAGTATTTAAACGTGCATTACGTAACGTTGAAAATGATGTATGTACTGTTTTAATTACCATGTTAATTGCCATTCTAAAAGCGATTGTTTAAATACGACATCAATTGTCTGCTTTTGGTTTAATTAGCAAAAACTGTAGTCACAATAATTCAGTATAAAAACTATTCTGTATCGGAAACCAAACCGGACTAATTAGTATTCAAGAACTTGTTTACGACTTTTTTGCGTTGCACTAACTGTAAATTCAACTATTGAAATATCATTTGTTGTCTTCATATGTATAAGTAATTTCATATCACTATCTTAGGGCCTAACCGTTTAACATCTTTGTCAAAAGGAAGAAGCTGTAGTTTTAATTTACATCCGTTTTTACTTTCAGTTTGAGTTTAGTCGTGATGAAACGATTTGTAAGGAGATTGCGATGTAAAACAGGTAAACTTATGAGGGATTAATAAAAAAGTTCACAAAGAGAATAAACGTATTAATTTAAAAAGCAGAAAAATATTTTTGAAATCGAGTTTTATTTAGACATTGTCATAAGTTCAAGGTAACCTTGGTGTATCATCCTATATCATATAATTGTCAGTTTACTTTACTTAAATATATATTTTATTTTATTTGTCTCAAACTGATAGACAGTCAGGAATTTTAATATTATCACATGATACCAATATCTGAGACTTCAAAACGTTTATCTTCAAATCAATCTCTAAAGTAAGCAAAGGTGTAACATAAGAGTAGCTTTATGTCACTTTATCCGTCTTGATTATCAACTAAAATACACCAATCTCTTAAGTTATAGGCTTCTGGACGGTATTACAATCCGACATTAGTTTTGTAAAGCCATAATGATATAATAATACATGGTTTTAAATTAGAATCTAAATGAATTAGGAGGGAAGTAGCTAGACAAACATTGGTTTTTAAAATATTCAGAGCTGTAAAGGAATTCAGAAATTAATTTTTGTTTGTTTTTTGTTATGTATGTTTGCAGTCATGAGTTATTTAATGAATTAGTTTGGAACTTTTGATAATGTTTATCTCAATATGATTGGAGTACAAAAGCTTCATGATAAATGAAAATGCTACAAGTGTTAAAATACATGTATATATGTTAAAACTGATATTTTCACCCCCTCACCCTGGTCGTCTCTGAAAACGTTACTTATCAACAGTTTAGATAAAAAGCTTACTTCACCCGAACTCATATTGTCTTAATGATAATACATAGACATTGTTAATGGTAAACATATCGTAAAATCTTGCTGTATTTCACAATTTACATTTTACTGTTGTTGTCTACATTGTTATTCATGATTTGATACAATAACGGTCAATTATTCATTTCTTTGTCACTTTTGCTGTTTGAGTACCACATATAATAGCATCAAATTTAATGTCTGATTCTGAATAGTTTGTGAAAGATATTGCGCCGTCTGCAGACAAGAATGCATTATAATAAATTTATGTAAATATTGATTAAAATGTGACGCCGTCTTCTTTTATTATAAAATAATATAAATGATTTACTCCATTATGAATATGATTGAGTTTATCAAATTAATAAACTCAATCATATTCATAATGGAGTAAATCATTTATATTATAATAAATGTATGAAAATGTGACACTGATTTACAATTTATATAATTTTCTATTAAGAAGGAATAATGGAGTTTCGGAGCATGCAATTTATTAACCAGCTAATTGAGTATTTGTTATAGACTACAATATATGTTGTTAGAATGTGTTCTCCTCTGTTTATATATCCATGGCAATATAATATACTTTGTTTTCTAAAATGAAATTTGTTAAATGCTAAAATGAATGTACTTTACTTTTTAAAATGAAAATTGTTTAATTCTATAATGACTGTACTGTATTTTTTTAAAAATGGAATTCGTTTAATGCTCAAAAGAATGTACTTTTCTTTTTACAATGAAACTTCATTAGCTAGCGCTAAAATGAATGTATTTTTAACAATATTTTTTTTAATGAAAATTGTTTTAAATGGAATTTGTTAAATGCTACAATTAAAGTAAATTGAAATTTGCTTTTTAACATAAAAATCATTCAATGATTAAACGATGTACTTTTCTTTATTCAATGAAATATATCCAATCTTTAAAGTTCAACGTGCTTTCAATGAATGATTTCTTAAACAACGAAGTTAGTATATACGGGCTACATAATGTAGAAGACTCTATTCTAAATTTAATATGCGGAAAATTAAAGTTTGTAAAGATAGCAAGTAGTAACAGACATCACTTCAAGCCAACATTTCATATTAGGTGTTTTTATTTTGTTTACAAGAGACGAATGAGGCTAAAAACAAAACAAACAAAACATAGCTAGAGCAGTAACATTAGATTTACTATACCTAGCATACACTTTTTACAATTTTAGGGTTTGGACTTAGTGGTTTTCATTCGTGAGCTCAGAAAATGACAATTTGTCTTGTGGCGTTCACACTCTTGAAACGTGTTTTCTGAGCTCACTCTTTGAATTTATATTGACTTTACACCAAAGTCAACGAATACGCTCCTTATCTCTAGAGGCACGATACCTAGCATTTCAATTGTACTTGTGACAAAGTAAACCATATATTATCATATGAGATAATAAATATCTGGAATGTTGTACCAATGATAAAATTATCTGAAGAGATATTGCTTTAAAATTGTTATATTTCCCAGTGTTCTCAATGTTATACATGTATGTTTAAAATATGATGTTTTATCATGTTTATAAGTATATCAAATCTAAAATATGACCCGTATGTGTATTTCGAAAAAATATACATAATGTATAATGAATAATGTTGCTTGTGTGCGGTTTATATATAGAATGTTTCACCAAACTTATAAAATTGATTTAAAGCATACGCTGCTCATGTGCTCGTTTTTTTTAACATTGAAAAACACCAAGACAAAATTTACTCATTATATATCTATAGCGAAACTATAATTTAATGTATTATAAATTGAATATACATGTTTATTGGACTTAAATAGTATTTTTTTATTTATCTGAATCGACGTAGTAGAGTACCAACATGTGGCTAACGGCAAAGACAATTTTTACCTTATATGAACTATAAGATGAGTCGATTACGATTGTTATCGGTCATGTGTTGTTATTGTTTATTATGGAAATGCATCATACGGGTCAGATGTTGAAGATATTTTTTATGATGGGGGAAGTTCATGGGAATATGTATAGTAACCCTTTATACGATAGAATAGAGAGCCTACACTCGTAGTAAAACATATCCTGTAAAATATAACAAGTGTAACTAAGCCAACAGATATATCACACTTAACATCATGCATGTCAAAGCATTACAGCTAGTATCAATATTCATCAACACCCAACTGTCACGATTGTACAGAATCAATTAGACAATGGTTCTGTTCTATTCTGTTCTGGTAATTAAGTAGTAATGTGGAATGTACGCTAACGTTTGTATTGTTTTGTTTATATTTAACACTTCGTCCTACTCTAGGTAATTAATTATTAAAACCAGATATTGCTATTTATAAATGAAAACGTGTAGAAATGTCGCACAAACAAGAACAGAACAGATACTTCATTTCTGGGCTTGAGCAATACTCATCACTGAAATAAATACAATAAACATACATCAATACAATTACATGCGACACGTAAACATCAAACAAGGTTGTGTTACTTTCATGTTTACTCTGCTTTCCATGTATTTGTTTTAGATATATCATGATGACATGACGATGAGTAATATGATCAGTTTTATATTACCTACTTCTAACCAGTACTATGGTTACTATCTAGATTTGTCATAATAGATGTTAGTAACTCTGCAAGTTATGGAAACTATCTTGTAACTTAGTCGACAGAGTATACTTGGCTTAATTAAGTTTATTAATGATATAAATTAAATATGTTACATATACAGCCAGATTGCTCTCCACTCAGTGTTATACAGTTCTGTGTGTACCTGGTCAAATTGTAGGTCTGGTTGACAAACTGTAGCTCCATCCTACTAACTTTCGTACCTCTTAGCCGTAGTTGTTTAATTATTATTTAGAGGTTAATTCACGGCATAGGAGACTCTGATGGCAATTATCGGTCCGCTTGAATGAGTATTGCCGAGAAAGCTTCAGCTCAAAATGTGTTACTACATGTATATCCAGTAACAAGTGTATTAATGCCAAGTTATGCTCGGGTTAGACATTGTCCGATCATCATAGACTAACGATGCGATTATCAGGTATTAAAACAGAAAAGCACTATTAAACATCACCGGCCTTTTCGTCTAGACTATACTTACATGAAATAATTGTTCATCGCATCCATCAAAATGGCCCTTCCATCACAATTCAATTGTCCAGACCAAAGAAAAAACATCACCCGCTTTGTAGATTATGCGGGTGTTGGAATAATCAACCTATACCAAATATAATACTGACAAAATTCGCATCATCCTTCACATTGATAAATATATATCAGACTTGAGTGATAAGCCTGGTGTTAACATAACATTTGATCGGAGAGATATTTGCTAAACTGCTTGCATATTCTAGCATAATGTAATACTCAAAGAGTAGGTTAGATCATAGATTGACTTAGAGTCTGCCGATTTGGGCTTCCTCGACCATTTTTTGAATGAATAATCTCGGAAAGATTCGTAGAAGTCCGCCAAGACTATTTGGTTTTGGCTACAAAGCCCGGCGATGCAGGTAACGGTTATGCAAAACAGTTCTTGTCGATTCACACAAAACTTAATAAATATATTTTTGTTATATTTGTGACAAAATCTTGTCCAGAGATAATATGATTAAATTATGAATTTTAAATTTTTGGACTAAAACGAGAGATTAAACATCGCCTCGACAATCTTGGATTTGTAAACTTCAAAACCGGTTAACGCATTTTGATTGGGCATGTTCCAAAATGGCATCTTAATATATTCGAGGATGTTCAAAGTAAACGCCTGAGGAGTTCCGAATAATTGTCAATCATTAGCTTAACATTAGCTTAGAATGGTAGTGTTTGTAGGCATTTAAGAGTATTCTTTCGTGTACAAAAAATGTTAAATATTTAGTATTATTTAAGAAATTGTTAAGAGAATAACAATGACATGATTACAGTACAACATCAGAAACAGTTGACTATGAATAAGAAATGGAAGGTGACAAAACATATTTAACTGTAATTATGTGTTAGGAACAGAGCCGTGGACAAACAAATGTAGAAAAATGATACGTGAGTGGATTTTCACAATTATTACATCGTTTAACTATATTTCAGCTGTGAGAAAAACGCTGGACCATCAATATCTGTCTTAGAAAACAGATTTTGACATACATTGTAAATTATCAAACCAGCAGTTTACTAGAAATCATTGTTTTAAGTGTCATGTTATGCGTTTAACATTGTATATGAGGTACTTATCGCATAGCGAATATAAAGCGGAATATTAACCACGACAAGTGAAACGGTTTTGCATATTCGCGAGAATGCAAACAGAAAATCTGTTTTATGAAATGTAGTGAAAAGCTGGTTGTAAGTTAAAAAGTATCAAGACAAATCCTGTATCTCAAAAGACGGGTCTCTACACCCGCATCTTCGTAAACAGTTCCTAACAATAAAGATGTTGTTGCTTTTTTAGTTTTTCGATGGTTTACATAAATTATACTTTAAGACTATCTATGAAGAAACAGCGTTCCTTCATCGTGTTAGTAAGTTTAGATAATTATAATATACATTGTATCTGTAATTCATCGCTATTCGTGATTTCATATTCTTTTAATAATTTGTGCATTTTTACGGGAAAGTTATATGTAAATTTCATTTATGTATACTAAAGCCACTATATGAAAGTATAATGATTTTTCAACAGATTTAAAAACTGCCTTAAAACTGTGTAGTCCTTAAAAAAATTATACATAAGAGACACAACACACACCAAACCTTAAATATACATTGTTCGGAATAGTTTTAAGAGCTTTATTACATATTGTTGAGAAGTTCCCTTTAATGCAAAACAGTATCTTATACAGAGTTCTATCAAAATAATTTTTAAAGTATAGTCAATTAAGTTATACTTTCGGTTTAGTATAATTTCACTTTGAAATGCTCTAAGAAAACGGAATGGAAAATGCATTTGATATAAAACACATTCGTTACAGAATAATGCTAGATTTAATTTTCCAGTCGTTCATAGACAGTGTTGTCCTAAAAATGAGATTATAAATCATATCATAGCATAGAACTGTTGTCATTTATTCAAGTACAAATAATGCTGAACAAATCCAGCAGACAAACAAAACAACAAAAACAACACAAACTGATTCGTCCATTGTCTGTTTGTTGTCTTTGAAAAGATATTGATCCAACTTTTAAATTTCGCTGCCAGAGGTCGAGGACTTAAAAACACTGTTTTTGTCGATCGTATAATTTCATAAAATTTAGCGAAGATTAAAAATCCAAAATTCTGCTAGTTTCACTCTTTTTCTGCATAAAGATTTAATGTTAAGACCCGATATCCATGATTTGGAACCCTAATGCATTTAATTGTATGGGTGGCTAGTTTATAAGTAAGTAAAATTATAAAGGTAACAAATCAGCACCGAAGATTAAAACTCTCATAAAGTTGTGATAAGCAGCCTAAATCAACTGTACAACAAAATTCCATCATAAAGACTATCAAAATTGATGGTCTTAAGGTGGGTCGGTACCTTACTCGGAGGGAAAAACGAAAAAAACGTCCATGACGTCGTGAAAAAAACGACAACGTCGCTAAGGTTACCAGAAAAACAAACAAGAAGCATGAAGCTATCTGCCTGCCAACTTTTATCATAATCGGTGAACAAAATATTTTTTTCGTTTTTCCCTCCGAGTAAGGTACAGACCCACCTTAAGAAAGGAATGGTCTTTATACATTGGTACAATTTTCTCCTCAAATTAAAACCATTTTGGACATAAAAAATGCCAAAAAAAACCCGCTTAATTTAGCAATAACCAATGTAGTCTTTATAGCGTATCTAACTTTACGTTGATTTTTTTTGCCCAAAATACGAGTCCAATAAATATATATTTTTCGCAGACTTATTGAAAAACAAACGATCATCATATTATGAGGAAAATCAGGTTTCAACTACTCATCATATTTTAAGAATATCTGATATTGGTATACTACACAGTACTAAACAGTTTAATCGGTTTTTTCTACAACTGATAGTACGATCGGTTTTGTCGTGAGATAGTTTTTTCTCCATAAATCTCCAATTTCTTCCCGAATTTCTCAAGGGGAGATTTATAAGTCTACTTCAAACCTAATTAACTACAGATATAAAACAATTAAAGTAATTATCATTTTATATACTGGGTAATTCTATACAAACCGGTACATATAATTTGTAAATTTAATTTCCTCAACGACTATAAAAACAATGGTTTATTTCCTTGCACTCTAATAGATTAAAAAGATATTGTACGAATTAAAGATTTGGAGATATATATTGAAAATTAAATCTAGAAAAAGTATGGTTATATTGTTTTCGTTTATTTCCTCTATTCATGACAATTATTGAAATATGTGCTTGGGCAAAGGCAGAAACGTTTCCTGTGAGAGATCTACCAAATAATACTTTTCTGAAGGGGACGGGACACAGGAGCTATTGTGGCTATTTTGTGACTTTCGGCGATTTCAAAAACTATCGAAGATTCAAATGCCTGACCGGTTTTACCTGCAGAGTGATACACGTGTCTCTGATATACTACGCAGTCAATTTAAACGATAAAAGTAGTCTGTAGTATAGTCTGACAGTATATTTGTACCTTGTGATCAATGTAGTGTTAATATTAATCACAGCAAATCAAATGTTTACATTCCATGTTGAGAAGTTCATGTAGTAAGCGCAAAAAATGATTTGTATATTGATGGTGTCTGTAGCTGTTTAATGTAATGATATTGCGGTCATTCATTGTATTACTTGAAGTTTAAGTTGTTTTTCAGTAATGTACCATAATTATAATACCTACAGAATTTGTATGCTAAGTGACAAAGTGTACAGTGAAAACTGTACTTCAAGATTTGTATGGGAAGAAGAGGAAAATAAAATCTTTGTATTTTAAACTGATAGTATGTGCCAGTAATATAGGGTAGAATTAACATTTTGCACTGCTCGATTCGTACTTGAATCTTGTGTTTAAGGAGAAATATTTAGTATAGGTTTGTTAGATTTCAATGTGCACGAAAGTCTTTCTGTATTTCAATACTTTGATTTTATTTGCTTGGGTCTATCAGACCACTGACATTTCAATAAAATATATCAAAGTTGAAAATAGTAAGTTTTGTATCAAGAACAAATATAGCTGAATGAACGAAAAACAGTTACTTTATAGACCAATGTATGTCTTTACATTGATTTAGTTTAATAGCCTCGAATCTAATGAAGTTTTCAAGTTGTTACCTAATTAAAGTTAATTGTTGATTTCCGATAATGAAGACTGATGGGACATTAGCCTTGATGTTGTTGATATAAACTTAAATTGTTCTGTCACCTTGAACACTTTAGTGACGTAGATATTTATATTTCTTTTTTTACAATATAATGACACATCGTACCTGTTTTACCTGTTCGTACCCTCCTCCCAGCCACAACCACCTCCCCGGCCCGGGGCGAACCCCTCCCAGGTCAACCCCTCCCAGGCCCAGGTCCAACCCCTCCTAAGCCATGGTCCAACACCCTCCCAGGGCCAACCCTCTTCCAGGTCCAACCACAACCCCTTCCAGGGCCGAACCCTCAAAATCAACTCAAGGAACCACCCCCTCCCAAGGAGTAGTAATTTTCAACTAGCAATAGGGGAAAACTACTTTTCCAACGTTGCCCCACACAGAACACCAGAGATCCTCAATCCTGTGTGCAATAGAGCTGAAAAGCTAAGGGGAGTGGAACTCCCCCAGCAAGGTGGGTGAACTACTCGACTCTTCTTTTCCCACCCAGGGGAACGGGTATTCAACTCGTGAGAGTCGAACACAAAAATCGCTTCAACTCAGTAGAAAACAGAGTTCGGCTAGAAAAGCAGATCTCTGATAGAAGGGAGACTACTCTTCCAAAATTGTCCCTAAAAGGGACTGGGTATTCAACTCTAAAGAGTCAAACACAAAAAAGTGCCTCAATACCGTAAAAACGGAATCTAAGCACTTGGGTTTACACCGAACTACAGCATGAAATTCTTGAACCTTTGTACACAATATTAATGACAATAAACTGGTTTGTTGCAAAAGCACTCGTCTAAAGTTTTAAACATGTCTAGTAAATAAAAACGGACATTTCATATATCTAAAACTTCTCTGGAAACATGAATATGTTTAATACTGTATAAAATATATTTTTACATTTAAATACTTATTATCATAACAAAGATATAAGTATCAATCACAAAAGATAAAGAAATATGTGTAGACATTATCCCCTCATGACTATATAATTTGCGTACAATAGAATGATAAATATTAATATGGCCCCTAAGGGCTTTTACAGGTATAACAATACTTATTTTTCAACATTTTCTCACTAAATAATATGAACAATAAATATACGAGTTAGTTTTATTAGTTTTGTTGCATTAAATTTTATACATTTTATAAACACAAAAAATACTGTTACCCATTTGAATAAGTTTAACTAGGGGCCAGAAGTTAGTAAATATAGAGGGACTCTTATCATTATGTATATTAAAAATGTAGTTAACTTGTATAATATTAGGACCCATAATAGCGCAGTTGGTTAAGAAGATGGAAAAAGGAAATCCTAATACAGTTCAAAACCAAACATTGATGGTTCAAAACCCGTCACAGCCATAATATTTTTTATTATTTCTTTTAATCATAATAGTATGTAATTCTATATTATAAAGTTGTATGCATTAGCTAAAAATTAACATAAGCAATTTCATTTGACATTGGTTTTTGAATACCTTTTCTGCTGATGTGCTGAATAATATTTTAAAACAAAAATTACTTATTTCATTAAAATACTTGAAGTTGCCGAGTCACGTGGCAAACATTTTGCTAGTGAACACTTTAATGTTGACCGGGAACGCGGGCGCGAGTGGTGTTATGTCCGTTATTTCGTCAGCACTGGATGTGTCTAAAAACCATTTGTTTGGACACGAAAGTAACTACGGAGGGTCAAACGTTGATGGGTTCACTGCCGAGGACCATGTAGAAACATGAATGTGCCTGAAACGTTAAGATAACTGACGAATTTAGCGTGGAAAGTGATGCAATACATTGTGAGTCGGTATCGAATTACGACGGTCCTGGACATTGAGACTTTTGTGAGGTAATTTCTTGAGTACCACCACTTTCTGAAAAACAATAATAAATGACATTAAGCCAGACATTTTTGTAATATAATCGTTTCCACCATATAACAGACCGATTTAAAATAACATTACAACATATGACCGGACTTAATTTAGTTTTCGTTAACTAATACTAACAAATACGGCTTCTTTTCTAGACTGTATAGCCTCCCACGTATTTACATCGAAAACTTCCCACCTGGTCAGAAATGTCCTTAGCGGGGCAATCGTAGCGCATTCTTGTACACTAGAGGTCATGCAATTTCTGATTGTAACTTCTTTTACTATTTTCATACACCGTAGCCTAAGGCTGTCAAAGTTAGGACCTTGTAGTATATCAATATAACCTTGATCATCTCTATGTGCGTATAATAATTTGAGATAATTAAGTTTTGTTCTGTTCTGTTCAGTTCTGTTCTTGTGCTCGGGTGTGCGGGAATAGATTATTATAATGACCAGTTTGCTTCACTGCACTTTTTACCGCGTATCACTAAACAACTAATTGAGTTATCCATGCTAGAACGTAGTTATAAAACCAATATCTCCAATGCATCATATTCTTTAACAATATTGTCCTGTGAAGGCATCGGTGGTTATTTTTTCTACCTTTGGGTCGAACATCGGATATTGCCATTTATCAAATTAGTCTTAGTTCGTCGATTCCTTAACTGATTTCACTAATTTCTTTTTTTCCTTTCTTTTGTAATGATCTGTATTGGTATTTAGATTAGCAACTCCGAAGCCTCGTGCGATCAACATAGAGACAGTGTACCAGTCACGTGGTACCCTCTGACGTCACGTCACATGACCGTTGTATAGAATAAGAAGCGCGAAACAGCTAAGAAAATGGCATAATCAAACGTACCAGGAAACTGAACACACTCGACTTTTACACATAATAGGAAACTACGATCACACTTATACAAGACAGGACAGGATATTTGACCAGAAATTGACTAGCACTTAAACGGTATGTTATTTTTCGTATTAAATAGTGAATAGTTCGTTTTTGTATAACTTTGTATTTTGCGGAGCTTTTTAAGTTTTGATTACTATTGCGCGGTATTGGTAATAATTAAAAGGTAATACTTCTTGTTATATTTTGAGTACCTGTTTTAACGAAACGGATAAATGTTTTTGCAGTACATGCGTTACATAATTCATATTTTGCTCATTTTATGTTTTTTGCTAGTGAATATAATCTCTAATTATATGTTATCTAAATTATATGTTTATGTAAATGGTGATGAACTGTCAAGTTTATGCTAATAAAATACATTGTATTGCATCGTAAAATATTAAAACAAACTTTGTTTTCAAATAAACGTGCATGGACTTTTTAAAAGTAATATTGTAGCTAACAGTATAACTGTACTCGTTCAAACAAAATGAGAACAAGAGATTTGTAACAATTTTAAACGTGACAAAACATTTTAGAACTTCAAAAATTGTTATGCCTTTTTTAATTGTATTGGCTTTTTTAACCAAAATTAAAAATGAAACTATAAGTTCTGAGACTAAAGATATTATTTTAAATCTGACGGTTTCGTAAAATAACATTATTTGGAATTTTATGTATTGTGAATTCGAGTAAACAATATAAAGCTACAAGATTTCATTTTAAGATTTTCATGAATAATGACAATAACCAGTAACATTACCAATAATTAGCTATTGTATAAATAAAGCAAACTCTGTTTTATTGCTTCCAAATGTTTCCACACAAAAACTGTAAACGAGTATTTTTGAAACAAGTATTTTTTACAAACTAGTTTGTATACAGTTTGTGAGTCATTAATGTATAACCTCTCTTGAACAACACCCATAGGGAAAGACTAAAATGTTGCTGTTCAGAGGTTGTTGCTTTGCAGAGGTAAAATTCAATTAAAATGACACCGAAGGAAAATATCAAAAGCTGTTGTTCTGCGTAAGATTTGTTCTGTAGAGGGCCGCTCTGCAGAGGCTCTGCACTCGTTTGAATACTACGGACTATTCAATACTATTATCAAACTATTGTGTGCCAAGACAGTGCTGAAGTATAAAAAAAATACATATAATTCTATGTAATGGACTGGACTATGAATTCAGTCAATTCTAATTAAGCGTTTCTAAATTTCAACCAAACTTTCTTAGACTGGTGAAATATCAATTAACGATAAAAACTTCTTCAAGCTTAACCTCGCTGTAAATCTACTGAACTGAATATTCTAGTGTCATTAAACATTAGCTAGATTAGTAGACCTAGTTTATTGACCTTATATAACAAGTTTTAATTCTAAAAACTGTCACCATGTTTTTGTCTCAATTTTACTTAATCTATTCCCAACAGAATTGACAATATCCCCTCTGTTTCATGAAATCTTTGCCAACAAACTACAACGTTTCATTCATGAAAATAAATGTAAATTGTGTTTGGAAGGCGTCAGGGACTGATAGTAAGTGGACTAATTATTTAATTAAGCACTGCTAGTCCAAGATTACTATGTTATACTTACAAAACAAAACAGAACAGAACATGTACTTTATAAGCTCACACCAAGATACATGGTACATGAGAAATATAAATGAATACATATACTGTAGGCCCTACCCACCAAAAGTTTGGAGACATATTTACCTTGTAGGTCTACTGAATGGTTAAATAAATTTAACTGTTTATTTTGAAATGTTTTTTTGTTTTGCTTTACATTTTGGTTATCATTATACTTATTACTGGGACAACAAAAGTAGCATGAAAACTAATTAATGGGAAGTAATTACAATAAACATGGTTTCGGAGGCTTAAGGATGTCAGATGCTGAATATTATAAATATGCTGCATTCATAATTTTTTTCCCTTTTTTCACAAACCAAACTTAAATTTATAATAAATAATGATTCTACAAAAAAAATCATCAAAGTTCGAGAATTGTGGTAATTTTCTTTTTCTCTAAACTTCAAATTTCACACATGATTAAATCACTGTATAAGATAATTTAAGTACGTCATTATCATTACGATTAATACAAAATTCCTGTACCACTACCATATTCATAAAGTTATAGAATAATGAAGTGGAAAGAGTGTTTTATGAACCAAGGAATAAACAAAAACCATCCTCAAAATTTATGTCATTATTTTGGAGGCCATCTTGGATTTAGCCGCAAAACCGGAAGTGAGGTAATTGAGAATGACACTTTCCTCGCTAAGAAAATAACATACACTGTACGCACGAAGGTTTGTGATCTTAAAAACGGCGAAAATTAATCAATTATAAATACGATTGGAAAAATACCTTTGGTACTTATAGTCTTTAGCATTGTCATCATAATTATTTCTTATTTCTGGTTTAATGGCATCAATGATTCATAGTCAAAATCTATTATTTAATTGGTATATACAATGCACTTTTTATAGTTCAACGGATAAATCATATGAGATTATCATAAATATCTAAAGTGTGTTGCTATTGGCAACAAGATTAATATCATTTACATAGAACCATCAACAAACCATCTCTTAATTTCGAATCTAATTCATTGCCTTTTTATTACTCTATATTTATATAAGTATAAATTAGATCTTTTCATTCAATCATTCTTAGGTCATCAAATCATTAATTGGTCGTATTTATATCGTTGTGAACCCAGTGAGACCACTCCATGTATTATAAGTTTAGACGTATATGAACCTCAACACCGCGTTTTTTGAATGATTTATTTGTTAGTTTCAATGGTAGAACTAGCATGAAAACAGTCATTTTTAAGCTTGAACATTTCTATACATTTGTTTGTCATTGCTTAATTCGACGGCTGTTTTCACGGCAACAATACTAGATTAAAATCTGTTTGTATGTTACATTTTTTGCAAATCCAGAAGTATCCCATTTCTGCGAAGTTGTGAAATTGCAAATCAGTTAGCAGCTTGTATTTCATCGCTTATGAGTACATTGCAACAAATTGCACTACGTGTTTTTATTCGAAACAAATTCATGCATGCTTTTGCTTCAAATGTCAAGTTTCGAAATGGAAGCTAGTTTTATATTCAACTAACCTAAAAAAAGTCAAAGCGGAACCTAGAAACTGATAGATTCACGTACGTTATTTTCATAGAATATATAATATAGCTAATTTATAAGTAAAAGTGCAACATGTTATGCTTTACGCAATTTTTCAACATTTATATTCACCTCACGGCGACCAATCGCTTTTCTCAGTACTCACAGACCTCGGATAAGCCTAAATCTCTGGACTTAAACTGTTCACCTAGTACGTAGCACATACCCTAGCCAGAGCATTTTCGTTCTTGAAGATCGCGAATCTTGATTACCTCTGAGTACGAGAACGTAGCCAGAGTAGGTACCACAATTTTGGAATATCAAATGTTGAAAACGCTAAAGAACAATTTATGGTTTTAAGAAACGGAGACTAGTAAATTTATATTATTCTCTAAATATGTCTGTCTTTAAGACTGATGATTGTTCGGTTTTAATTTTGTGCCAGTATTTACTACACTCGTAAAGATGGCGTCTGCCAGTATAATAGTCTTCAAAATTTTCAGGATTTGTTATCTAGTATCTGTTGATTGTATTACTAGACAAATTTTGACGTATTTTAAAATTATTTGTATCCGAGACGTTTGAAAGATTAATGTTTAAAATAAAAAAATGCAAGCTTGCTGTTTCATATTCGATAGTTTTAAATTGGCTTTAAAGTAATTTGTTTTGTTTTAAGTGTCTTGTTTTCGTTATTTGTTTATCTCAGACTCAGACACAAACTAGCTTTAGATACTCGTATGCTTTAATGGAAATAAACCCTTATTAAGATATATAAAATATACCAGGTAAATACATATCTCGCGTGTCAAAGATCATTTGTCATTTCTTACGACAAAACACACTTACTCTACAGATATCAGTGAAGACAAAATAGTCTCAGCGTTCCTCAATGCACTAAAAGGAATCCAATCAGAATCTGCGCATGTTTTGCTTAATTAGCACTAAAACGCTTGCATATCATTCAAAATTCCGGAAAGTCCCGAAGATTAACGATTTCACGCCAAATTACGAAAACATCTACACTGCATTATACAGATTATTAATCAAAATAAATCGATGATAAAAAACATAAATAACTTTTAATCAGTGTTATTGCAATGTTTACTTGTCTGAGAAGATTCAAGCGTTTAAAGGACCGAGATTGATTGCCGCGTGTAAACGACCGGAAATAGTTGAAATATTACGAAAGTCAGAACCATAAAGCACTGAATCATGTGGAATAATGAAACAACTAGTTTCCGGTTTGTGAAAGTTGTGTTAAAATGATGCATCAAAGCTGTCATAAAACGGATAGTGTAGTTCAGTTTAGTGCGTTTGTACAAGTACGGTTCTGTGAGTTCGGGATAACGTTGTTTACAAACAGTATGCATTACTTTAAAACTTCTCTGCACTAGCTAGTATACATGTAGTTCTGTTTTATTAACCTGCCACAACTTGAATACTTACATGGTCACTGAATCTGTTATTTTAACGCCTTTCGAACTTGTTATTTCCCCGATATTAAAAACCATCGCATGTTTATGAATAATTAACATGGACTGGTGGCTCAATGGTTAGAAAGAAGTTGAATAATAACACATTCAGTGACTGTAATTATTGTGAAAAATTATTGTGTAAAGTTGTGAAAATTTATAAAACACGACTATAGACTGTACACCTTTCACTTATTTTACAGCTTTTTGCTTATTATTACTGAATGTCTTGTATTGCATTGTTCTTTGTCTATTTATTATCTTTGTACATGAAAAAGTGAGCAATAAAAAATTACATAAAAAACAAGACTATAGCTGAGACTAATCGTTTAATATAAGATATATGGCAGTTATCAAAGCATTGCTGACACATGGGGAGTCTTTGCCTTTGGTAAATGCATGAACATTGCAAATTTTAAATCGTTCTCAGATGACTGTAAGGTGAAGAGATATTTTGCTTTATTTAATGCATGACAATGAAAAGGAGGGTTATGTAAACACACGTTTCAGGAAAAGCAATAGTAAAAACAGAGACATGTTACAAAGGCAAAAACCAAAGAAGGAAATGTTCTTAGAATTGTTTGTAAAAAGTTTTAGGATTGATATCAGGTTGTTCCTACAAGATGGTAGTTGTATGGACTATGGAGATTATTTGTTTAATCTAGAAAATCGTGATCAAGGTGAATTTTAAACTTCTTGTTGAAATGTGGCTGTTATTTGAATACTATCGTTAAATGCAGCTACATTGTATTTTGTGAACACTTCCCTCCCCGATTGGTCCACTGGGAATAAAAGCTCTTTGCTGATTGTTTGTTTCTTATTGAAATAACAATCAAGATTTGGATACAATATAAAGTAGTATTCAGATAAGATCGACAAAACGGCGCGTTTAATTCGTTGTCTTGTAACATTTGGCTTGAAATTGATGTCAAATTGGTTTTAACTAAAAAACTAAGTCCTAGACCTTGTCTGTTTCTCCTTTTGTTCGTCAATAAGAGGAATCTTTTAGTTCGTCTTTCAATTTTATTAACTCAGTTTCGTCTTTAATATCAAAATTTCACATTAAGTTTTTTTTTTGCATGTTTTAAATTGTGTTTATAGCTCTTTCTTTAAACAAAGAAAACTAACATGTTTATAAAAAAGGGACTTGTTAATAAAAACGTCACTGTTGCCATGGTATTTTCCACAGTTTGCCGTTAAATCGGCGACTTTTCATTAGCGACATGCCATAAATGCGACAATTCCAATGACTAAAAGACGTCTAGTACCGTTCAATGATCAGTGTTTCGTGTCTTTCCCTAAATCTAAACAATTTGTTTAAAGTGCCTTATATCATCACTATGGAAACATGTCTGTGGTTGCTAATAGATTTACATTACCCTGTGTTGATATACATGTACAAGTATACCGGACAAACCAAATTTCTTATACAAAAAATGTTTCAATATTAGGGCCATCAAAATCAATATGTTTAGTAGGAACGGTCTTGATATAGGGAACTTTTGGGAACACAATTTTAGCATATGACATGGTTCTGTAATAAACAAGGAACACGTATAATAAAGTGCTCTTTATAGAGGAATATTTACTACCGTTTGCAAAAGACCCGAACCACTTCGCTGTCATGCTCTTTGTTAATTAGTTAACCATACATTGGCTATACATTGTATCTATACTTACTTGAGAAGAACGTGTGCATTTTGTTAGAGACAAAGGTGGTCGGCACGATCAGGAACCAAAGACACTATATGAAGGCTAAATATGAACGAATTTGGTATAAAACGTTCAAGTAATAATAGGTTACATGATGTTGTCGAAGAAGCGTGCTTAAGGCATCCCTTTATATAGTTTGCGCAAATTGGCCAATGACAGATTAATGCATTACTTGTTTTGATTACGTCACTGTTTTTGTACTGACTTGTTTTGACTCGGGTCAATTTTTACAGTCTATACAATTAATGTGACCTCATACTTATGTAATAGCTTCCCGACACACTGCAGTATTTATTTCATCATAGAATGATACTCTTATATATTAAGTAAGTGAAGTTCAACATAAAAATAGGGACACTGAACTTGGAGAAATGGTCCCGTAGGAGACATTTGTTTCTTTCCTTATTTGTACAATGTATTCTGTTATTTTATTATGTAAGAAAACAATTCAGAGTTTCTTTAAAATCATTAAGGTCAGTGGAAAAAAGAGAATATTAAGGGACAATCTAAAGCTTGGTTTTATTACGTAACTAACCAAGAATAAACTGTAATAAAGACCACGAGTTTTACTTCCAGTGATGATTTAAATATCATCATGGAGACGTGTAGGTAAACACAAGTAATCGAAAGTAAGTGACGTTACGAGTATATTCTAAATTAATTACACCGTGTAGCCTAAGCCTATAAATTCTTACAACTTCTTCGATAGTTTGTTTGGTAAGAAAAAACAAATATTGGATTTGGTGAAAATTATCTAGGCATGGATAATTCTTAACTCCTATATTACAAATACTACAACAGTGGCAGTTTGTACCAATTATATAACTTTGTTATTCTTTTTTTTTCTTTTTTTAACGTCTCATTCAACACATATATAGGTCATATACACGACGGCCAGTTCTTTCTACTATAGGTTTCCTGGACACTTATCTATCACCAGTATTAACTTACCCTACCACGAGGCCGACAACTCATGTATAGGGTATAACCTGCCGTGACCAGGTTTCGAACCCGCGATCTCCGGATTCGAAGTCAGACATGCTAACCACTACGCCACGACCGCGGCTATATAGGGTATGACCTACCGCGACCGGGCTCGAATCCGCGATCTACGGATCGAAGTCAAACATGCTAACCACTACGCCACGGCCGCGGCTACTTTGTTATTCGGAACACCCCGACTATTCATTGAATGAATAATTAATTATTCGTAGAAGCTGACCGATGAGTACCGAGTAGTAACTTTGTCAATTTTTACGTTATCTATGTTATTTCGACACTTATCGGGAATCTCTTCGGCAATCTTCGGCTATGTAGATATTTTAATCACAGGAATTAATTAACAGTTTTTACGGAAAATGTAGGACAGATGAGTGTCTTAAATTTACAAGATTTCATTTTGGGTAGAGTTGTTGTTTTTAAAATGTGACATCTTCAGTATTTTCAAAAACATGTAGCTACGCATTTAAATGCCCGTATAAGACAATTGATCACTGTTGTACTTTTCTTGATGTGTCTTTTTATTTTGATAACTCATCATCGAAATCAAATAGTTTAAAATTCAAGCTATATTCAAATAATATGCAACTATGTTCATGTAAAAGCAATATCTAATTTCTTCATGTGGAACAAACAGCCATGAAACATAGGAAGGCAACTTATTACAAAAAAATATATCGTTTGAACATTTTCCTTATTATAGTTTCAAACAATTCAGTAAATTTATAAATTTATGAAACAATAACTTCCAATATTTACTAATTACCCTCCAAATGTTTCGTCTTATTGTTGTATTCCAAAATTTTATACGATTGCAAGTGCGTGTTTCATAATAAATATTTTTGTAATCTTATATGCCTTTCTCTTAATTAGAAATTGATTGGATTTCAATACAATTAAATCTAAAACTGTTGTTTCGTCTTGATAATTAACAGAAATGTTGCTATGTTATGCGAACATTGGCTGTATCTAGTTACCCTAAAATTCTCTTTAATAAAAACGCACTATTACTAAAAATAGAAACGTTGATTACCATTACAGATTTGAAATAAAACATTTTCTGTGTTAAGCTAAAAATTTATAAAATTATCTAATTTTTAAAGTTTTTAGAGTCGATGAAAGGTTTTCGAAATAATGATTACTTTTTGAAAATTGTATTTCTTAATTTTTCATTGTGATAGATTTTATGTCTTTCCAACACTGGCTTTTTATGAACGCATTGCAAAATTGCTTACGTTGTCAAATAAAAAATGAAAATGAAAGGAAGGTAATAACTATGTTGAAATTAGAAATATTGCAATTGCAAGTTAGAAAACGAACATTACAAATACAAACTGATAAACGCAATGTAATGAATAATATAGAATATATCATACTTTTCAGATTATTTCAATTATCAATGACACTGTGGTTCACAATGTACCTTGAGTTTATTAGTACTTGTAGACGGAACAGAACAGAACAGAACAGAACAGAACAGAACTGAACAGAACAGAACAGAACAGAACAGAACAGAACAGAACAGAACATACATTTATTCACAAAATACTGTACAGTTTCTAGTGTTTACCAATAAAAACATCAAAATCAATAGGATCACAACATGAAAAAACGCTTTTACTACATTATCATGACACGGGTGAATACAATTATGTATTGACAAAATACTAACATAAAACCAGAGATTATGTCTCTGATAAAACTACAGACAAGTCAGAAAGAAAACAAAAACATAACGATAATGACAATAAGTTGATAAATACAAGGTATACACTTTGTAATATCATTGTGGCATCACTATTGAGGCAAATAACCCAGACGTAAGCATTCAAGGAATTAAAGACAAAATAACACTTTTCTTGAAAAATACGTTTCTTTCTAACGGGATCGATTAGAGTTATTTTTACTAGAAAACAAATATTTGCCTAACACTTCAGGTGCTGAATTAAAGTCAAACAAGAAACAATCAACAAAACCCTTTCTATGATTAGTTTCTGCAAGTATCATTTTATCGTCTGCTTTAAAATTAAAACAATACACATTAAATATATTGTGTTATTAGAATTTTAAATTAACAACGTGTCAACGGAACAGTTATAAGAAAATTGAAAATATTGTGTTTCCTTTTTTGTCTCGTAAGCTCATATATTTTATTGAGCGTCAATGAAACTCACAAATGAGAAAACACTATAAGTTAACATGGCCGTTACAGAATAAATGTAGTAGACAAAAATGTAATAATGAAAATTTTTCAAAATTGCAAAAAAAACCTATAACTTATAATAGTTTACGTGTGTGTTATAAGTCTGAAGCGAAATAAACGAAATTATCGAACTTTTAAGAAAAATGCTACAATTTGTAAAAGTTTCAAATGAGAGTTTCAAAAATCAAATTCTTTTTGCACGTTGAATTACCGAAAGGAGCGCCCATGTTCAGTTGGGACGTTAAAAACCGCGTTCGTTACGCAGAGAGGAGCTCACCGGGAGCAGGAATCTAGATTTCCAATGTCAAATTTCCTCCATAAACAGGTATATGGAGAAGTTGTCGGCCCTGTGGAAGAGTAAGCGAGTACTGCAGCGTGTTCAGTTACCTTGAACGTTCTAAAACGTTCTGTAACGAAAGTGTCGAAACAACTCAACCCATAGACAACTCAACCCGAGACAACTCAATCTCCTACTAACGGATTGAGTTGTCCCAACTTTGAGTTGAGTATTGCACGGATTGAGTTGTCTTCGGGATGAGTTCTCCCGTACCCGTAACGTTAGCTAACAGTAGTTACTGAACAAAGGGCTGGTTACTGGAAAGGGTACAAGGAAGCTAGGCTAAATGCGCTGATCTCCGTAAAATGTCCACAATTGTATTGACAAGGCGTTAAAACTTTTATAAACTAGACGTTGTATAATTGTGAACAAATATTGTCAGTTGAACTATTCTTTCAGTATGGACTCTATTTTGGGTCATGATAGATCATACCCTAAATTCAAATATGTTTATGGAGAGGTTATATATAAAGGGATAATGAGTGTTAAGAAAATACCATGGATACCATAGTAAGCAAGATACTTGACAAAGACTGATTTACGGAGTGAAAGCCAAACAAACGAACATGGATGATTCCGAAACCAATGAATTTTATTTCTAGAGAACATGCCATTGTTTCTTCCATTAGTCTTAAAATCGCACATTCATGTGTGCTCGCATAAAATCAAGGGTCAGGTCATAACACACAGGAATAAATATTCTAGTATGACCACAACGATGTTAGGTCAACAACATTTTATGTCCCTTGCAGCACGTTCTTAACATTCAACAGAAACAAAGAAATTAATACTTAGTGTTTGCAATGTTTATCTCGCAAACCATGGTTACTGCTTCCTCATTCAGACCAACGCATAGATCAGACCCTAGCAATGATGTTTGTTATAGTTTACCACAAAACTGACATTTACATTCTTATTGACGTTAATTGTTACCATGGCAACTGTTACTGACTTTTCAAATTCAAATCATTTTAGTGAGAAACTGTAATGTTATATCAGTCATTGAGTTCTTTTCACTAAATTTAGAAAGTTCTAAATAAGTGTTAACTAATTTCGTCGATTGGAAAGGGGTTCGGTATCAAGTTGCTGTAGATTCATAACTTGAAGACAAAGGAAATCCCTTTCAAAGTTAACTCATATAAGACGCATGAAAGTTCACAGTTTTTGCGCTTATTAGGTAGGTGATTTGTAATAAATCAGGTTGTTTAAACACAGCTGTCATGTATAATGAAATTCATATCAACGCACGTGTTACTATATATTGCATACCTCTTGGATAGCATAAGGTCTTCAGTAAACCCCTGTCTATACTGTTAATGAACGTGTCCATAAAAGAACAAAATTAAAAAAAGGCTTATAAAGTTTTGGAAGCCAGAACTATATCTTGGTATTTATGTACTTATAAAATGTTACAAGAAACAATATGTTTGATATTTTTGGGGTATGTATTTAATGAGTTGAATCCAATTATTTTGAGAAACTATTTATGAACAGCGGTTCAGTGACATGACGCGCGATTAGTGAACGCGAGGTAAAAGGTTCGAAGGCCACGAGGCACTTAGCCAATTTTCTAAAGCATATCCATTTACTTATGTTTGCTTTTCTTCACCTGAGTGGGTCCGGTAGAAGTTATCTGCTTATCGGACAATAATACAAAGTCAACTGACCATGTATATAGAAGTAGACTTACAACAGACATTCCAGTTCTTACTTTTCCTAGACAAAACTAAAACACCCATTTCTATATTTCACTGTTACTGTTTTCATCTAATACAAATAAACGTCAATTCCAATTAACACTAATTGACATTTGATCAATGTAAAATAATGTAATTAAAACCCAACTATTTCTGTAAACTCTTTGTGTGTGATTATTATGTTATGGAATCAGCACGGATTGTTCGTGCTGTTTTAAGTATTAACAACGCAACTATGCATCCTATGCGCGTGCTGTTTTACACTGACGAAGTACAATCGTAATCCCAGCACCCCACGCGCGAGCTGTTGTTCGCAGAACGAGTACTATTGTACTAGGGTGACTAGGGTAAATTGAATTTTGACAGAGTTCAAGTGGTCGCATGTCGTATATTGATGATTCTCTCATTTCTAGTCCAGATATGGCATTGTTTAAAGAGACAATGTTATATATAATATTGTCAACATAATAGGATACAATTGAATAAACAACTTTCACCTTGTAAAAACGTCGGAAATGTTATTACATTGGAGTATTAGTATTGTAATGCTAGGTTTTACTTTTATGTTTGTATGTTCGCCTATTATTGAATAGTTACATTTTGTCGAAAAATAGCTTCAAGCTACGACACATGATTATTATAAACGACTGTAAATAAAGGTTTTCTTATTATCGTATCTTAAAGGTTTGTAAAGGTCATGGCATGACCGTACCCAGAGTTTGCTAGTAAATCTATAAAAAATCCCAATGTAACTCACTTTTCACATTGTTGTTTGTTATGACTTTATTAAAAAGCCCAACTCTTAATTATATAATTGAGCTGTCATTTCTAACCCAACATAGTATACATAGTACATTTGCCAGTCTCCATTACAATTTGTTTATTTTCGTGTTTAATTTGTAAAAAAAATCGTTGAAAGATATCCTGTACTATAAACACTCATTTTCTGTTTTCAAAATTAACACTTCCAGCATCGCCGCTTATATCAAAGTTGTTACACCCTTTAAAAAGATCAAGCTACGCAACTGATGTTTACATTAAAAAATGAAAACATACGTGTTCTTTGATGTCTCTTTGAAGTTTCATTCACTGGTAGTATTGTCTACAAAATAGATATAGATAATAAATATACTAGAGAAAAAAAGTAATTTAATTCTGGGATCAATGGTTTTAAAATTCACCATCAATCTCTCGGGAGAAGGTTAAGGTTAACGTCCATAAAGTTTGATGATATTGTTGCGGTAACAGACCTTCTAACATTCCAGACGATTAAAAGTGCCAAAGATTGCTTTCAAAGAGAGAAATAAAAGTATAAATCAAGGATTATTTGTAAACTAAGAGAAACTATTTCTGTTGCAATTTGGCATACGTTCAGTGTTTTATTGGACTGTACTAAGTATATGTATTCAGACAAAAACAAATGGATTTGAACACATCAGTTGTCACTGCATCAGTTTCTTTTTTATGGAAATAGCATGAGAAATTTTGTTTCACTTAACTAAAAAATAATATTTGAGTTTTATATAATATTTGTTCCATATAAATGTATAATTGCTTTCAGTCCATGAACGATGTTAGTCAAGATAAATAGGCTTTAAGTTCTCGATTCTATGTAAATTTAACCATCCAATGTCAAAATGTTAAGCATATTTTCTTTCTTCGGCATCATCGTCGCACTTTCAGCATTTGTGTCGGTTCGTACTCCCGACGGACACCATACACATAATAATCAATTAAGAGTTGATTACGTCGTGGTCATTAAAGAATTTCGCCAGCCCAGCACTGTCCAATTTTCTCTCCTTAACAATAATACAATTTACTACAATTAGAACAAGTTTGTTGACATAACAATTGTCTCTTGATATATTAGCCTGTAAAACTCATCTAGGCTTAAAGTACGACAAGTAAGAAGGTGCAAAACCTAATGTATTTAAGGAAACAATGGAATGAGTTCAATATAATTTTTTTATGTTCTGTCTAGTACATTCAAGGGTGAGGAAACATGACCAAAATATTACGATAGTGAGATTCGACTTGGCAGAAGTTACGTCTGTTAGTTGTTTCGCACATTCTGTCCTATATTGTTGCGAAACTTTCTTTATAAAGTTACTAGGTACTACTGTACTCATGTATGGTGTTGCATTTTTATGTGTACTTTTTTGCATTATATTTAAAGCATATATTATATGCCGTTTTTTGTTCTGATAGGTACCCTGATTTAATGTATGATAAAAAGGATAAGTAACTTATTATTTTTTACAATTTCTATATTCGATATAAAAGAATTTTTTGTTGACCTACAATACAAAAACTTTAGTTAAAATAATAATACAATTCTTGAATGTCAGACATCTCTATGGCTACAAACGGTACTTCGAGATTCATACTCTGGATTCAAAGCCAAGGTTATTAAGAGCGGGGGGCCTAGAAAGTGGATTCGATCATGATAAAGAAAATGTTGAACTTTGAATTACTATCGAGAAAAAGTATATTTTTCCTAACAAAACAACTTAAAAATTGAAAATCAATACGTATAAACATACATTAATGTTTCCTTTATAATGAAAATCTTAAAAGAAAACATTCATAAATAACAGACATAAGGGATTTTATAAAATCTAAACTGGAAGTCTTAAACATTGTATCCTTTAAAAGTATCGTCGTCTTTTGTCATTATGCAAAGTTAAAAAAGGAACATAAACACAATTCATTTTCATCCGTTAACTACTTGAAAGATATTTAGATAAAGTTGCGTGGGGATCAAACGAAGAGTATAAGTGAGCAAAAACTACAAGGAAACGCTTTGATATTTCCCACTAAAGAAGCTGGAATGACTTTATCGGTCGTTAATACTCCTTCATAACTGACTATAGCAGAAAATTCTGTCCTCTCCTAGGATTTTGTGTTTCTGTTTTATACTGTATATTTAATTCTTTAAATGATAAGGTATTCCATGGAGAGCACTTCTTTTCTTCTTGTTTGTGTTACTTTTACTTTCAAACAACTACGCGTATCTTATTAATGGTTTGTGTGATATAAATTTTCTCTCTCGTGGATAAGGACAACTTAGATGGTTGGACTTTAAAAGCTACAAAAAAGTAACCTTATTTAAACTTTTAATTTAATATTATATGTAGTTACGAAGATGTTACTGAAGACTGTATAAATGACTTTAATTTCGGAGTTGCGATTGCTTTGTGGTCACGTCTGGTCATACCCTTCAATGACCATTCGGCGATAAAGAAAACTTAGTCGATTTAGGTAGACTTTTATAGGTCATTGTGATATAATTGCATGACTACTGGAAAAATTGGTCAATGGAAGCTAATCAGTTGATCATGTGACATTAAACTACTTGCTTCGTATACGAAGAAGTGTACGGTTCCTTGTAAAAGAATATATGATAACTTTTAAAAGAAGGAATTCAAGGCATTTTGTAAGTCAAAACAGCCAACTTGAATTACAGAATAAATGACAAAACTTTCATCACGGTATAGGTATTTTTTCCCTTTTTTTAACGTCATATTCAACACATATTTACGTCATATATACGACGGACAGCTCTTCCTACTATAGGTTTGCTGGACACTTTTCTATCACCAGTACTAACTTACCCTACCACGAGGCCGACAACTCATGTATAGGGTACGACCTACCGCGACCGGGCTCGAACCCGCGATCTCCGGATTCGAAGTCAGACATGCTAATCACGACGCCACGGCCGCGCCTATCGGTATAAGTACACGAATACCTTAACTCTTGATTGTATTTCTTAGAAAGGTAATAAATATACGGACAGACAATAGAAAGCTCTAAGATGTCAAGTGTTTATTACATTCATTCACAGACCGCTCAAACTACTTAAAACACCTCATAAAGTCATCGTCCACGAACATCGCGAAATTATATGACATTGTCAGTGGAACAGACGTTTACGTCGATATGTTTATATTACTTAACCCTGGCTATCAGACTTTTAACACGTTACCAGCCTTTTGTCGTTATAATATTGTCATAAAATGCTAAAGAAAACAAATTGAATTAATCTTAAAGACAGTAGGCACGCTTCCGAAACATTGCAATCAATCTAGTATACGGTATGGCGACTTCTGATGCATATCATCAACATGTTATTGGATATCTCAGAAGGCTCTTGCAATGCTGACTCTACACGTCAAAAACAGTCTTTAAATTTCCATCGGGCACGATATGGAATGAGGATGTAACTTGAGTAAATAGTTTTTGTCATTGTATTATTACCTCTATTATTTCTTTTCCTTTCTGTTTCTTTGAATTATATTAAATAATTATATAAGTAAGACGTCAAACGCTAGACAATACAATATTTCACTAAACATTATATTGAAAAGAAAACAGACAATACTTAATTTTCAGAAAATGGATGAACAGTTTAACAATAAATATGGAGTATTATATAACAAATGAAAACCAATACTTCTCTAGACAGTTTCAAGACAATGTTATTAAAACTGTTAAATTAAATGTATTTACTAACATAACTATTATATAACAAAATGTTGCTTTTATGTAACAAACGAAATTCAATTATTCATCAAGACTCTTTAAAGACATTATAGACCATTCTAACATAGGCACGTGCGTTTACACTCTTTATTTAATGTGACGTCATCTATGCTTTATTATTCAACAAAATATAGCTCGTGACGGCTGTTGAAATTTTACTCTCTACGTTAAATGCGCAAAGCCGAAAATGGCGCCCGATTTTATTAGGGTTGACTTTTACAATTTGGTTTCTATTCTATAATTAAGATTTTAATATTTTTTGTTCGGAATAAGAAACACCTATCTGTGAGAATTGTGTAAATAAATGCTATTTTCGGTCTTTGCACTGGGGTGGATTTCAACTGCATGACGTTTCTGACAGTTAAAAATAGTTCTATAAATATATCGTTTTTACGGATGTATTTTACAATGTTAGAATCGAAATAACTTACAGTTGTCTATATTTTGTTGTCTAATAAAATATAGGCATTCGTTTGATGCGCTTATTAAATCACTCGTGCTAAAGCACTCGTGATTTAATCATACGCGCATCACAACTCGTGCCTATATTTTATTAGACAACAAAATATAGACAACTGTAAGTTATTTCTTAAATATTACTCATATTCATAACTATACATGTATTTCGTATATTTGTAACTTTATATTGTTTACATGTATATACACCCAATCATAAGTTTTATGTAAGATTCCAATGCCGATCCTTTACTTATAAAAGGTTACAATATTCCTTGCAAAACAAATGGAGATTTTTATCACACATAATATACATGTATGTTTATGACAAAATACAGCATTTATGTAAGGTATATTGGCTCATTCTTGATTTACCAAAGGAAACAGTTTTCTAGACGATGAAAATGTGCAAATTTGTCAAACTTATCATATCACATTTACGTATTCATTCATAGTGAAGAAGTCATCCCTTATTCTATGTACAGGAAAATAATGCAACTTAATGAATATATCCGACTGCAACAATGTGTAAGTAACATATCAGAGGACGAACTAATTTAAATTAATGATAAGGAAGTGATTTTTCCAATAGTTTCATTGGACTCTTAAAATCCTACAATATGTCCTGAAAATAGGAATTAGTCTTAAACGAAAAAAACCTTCCATAGTCGTTTTGTGACAATTTCTGTGATGATTTACCTGTGAAAATACATCTTTGGTTTGAATGAAAATTAAGTGGTTTCAAACATGAGGATATAATAGATGGTTCTTTAAATTGAGCCACTTTCTTATGTCAAAGTAATAAAACAATATTGTCCACAACTATACTTAAATACACTTTGTAGAAATAATATGACATGACTTAACTAAATAATGTTTGCTGGGAAAATTGTTTCTTTGACATCTCCCCAGCAGTTTTCTGTGTAAATTCAGTTCTTTTATTATCTCTTGTATACATAATTACATTGGCATAATAAACCATTGAATGTGATGTTATTTTCCATTATAAAAAAGACACAATAATGTCTGACCAATCAGCAGGATGAATACAAGGACACTGTTTCTGAAAAATAAGGTTACAAAATTCTATTATGCCATTGTCACACATTTACCAATCATCATCCCGGACTGCCACGAAGTCCTCAAACAATCAGTGTTCGTAGAAAAACGAAGTTAAATTGGATATCATGTGATTGCGGTTTCTTCTCGCATTGTCATTTAGACCATGCCACAAAAATCACCACGGAAGGCCACACGTCAAACACTTATTGTTCCGTTCTTATCCATTTCATGCACGGTACCACTCATCTGTGAATGTGTGACAAAAGCTCTAAATGGTCATATCCTGTTAGCTTACTTTGCTTTAAACATTTAGGGATAATATCTCTCTCGCTATCAATTCTTGTTCATTTCTTGGTTAATTCATTTGAATTAACAACTTAGAATCAACATTTTGCATTTATAAATGGCAACAGGCCCACTTAACTTCCACCTCTCTGGACTTCAAAGTAAGATACCGAATCTTCTTATCAAGAAAATTGTCATTGTCACAATTTTATGAAAGACTTTAACCTGTGGCAAAAATTCCAAATTAGGTCGCGGTTCGCAGCAAATTTAAAACGCATAAATGCTGACATCATTTGTTTTAAAATTTTCAACCAAAAAGGAACACTAGGTCAATGTCAAGTTAAGCCCTACTTGTTTAAGCCAGTATGAACGGACAATCTGGTAGACGGGATTCTATCTACTCATCACATTACCAGACAAAGAGTTCACAAATCAAATGTCAATTAGACTTGACAGGTTGGATTCCTATCTCAACACAGGGTCGTATCATTTTAGAAAAAAGAGAAACCCGCATTTCTTTTTATTACATAGTTCAGTTTTAACTTGTTTTATAAGAGTGCTTGGATGACGTACATGTAACGGTGATTGGCTTATACGTATGTTACACTGGTCGCGAAATTAGGTTGAAAAGTCAATTTTACTAAACTTTTCTTTAGAGAAATTAGTACAAATAAGTCAGGCAATATCTCAAGATTGCCGACTTTTTTAAAGAAAGCAACGCAAATCGTCAACTTTTGCTACTCTTTAAATATACATAATTAAAGGACAAAAATATTACGCTTAAATGTGGAGCAATTTACAAAGAGCGATTATAGAAAAGTGATTTTCTGAACTCTTAATCGTAATTAAAGGTACTGGTTCGCAGATTTGGTTAAGATTTTTTTGAAATTTTATTCAGTGTCTGTAATTGTGTCAAAAAATTAATTCTTCATTATTTTAAGACCAACTGATCTATATATTGCAAGATGTGTTCAATAAAAGTCACAAAAATGCACTAAATTTGTCCATACCGTGACATACGGGGTGGATTTTTACTACTTAAATCACCATCTCAAATCACTTATTTCCTGCTTCAAAATATGTTTCCAAACAATTTTGATAGTTTCAGACAAAGTTGATGTTTAAGTAGGAATCTGTGAATGAATACCTTTAATTCTAAGTTTGCATGACATCCTTTTTTCAAAAAGTGGTTAACGATTTTACAAACAACAAAACACAAAAATGTGTTTATTCTGTATTCTAACCGTGATTTTATTCTAAGACTGTGTATGACATCCTTATTATTCCAACCAGTATAAAACGTCCAAGTATGAATGATAAGAAGGTCATTATCACGACCAGAACTTTTCAATGCTGTAATGTATTCATAGATTTAGAAAATGCTCCTTCCTTGTTCATTTTCAGACAATCGCTTTATCAAATAAATTGTACAGTAATCATGTTTTTATTAAGTCAAGAACCTCTTGTGTTAAAGTTCTTAAACTCGTTATACTAACTCTAGTTATATACCGGTAGCTGTTATAACATCTATGTTACAGGAAATGTAAAAGAAATATGCAAGTTTTAAGATGCATAAAGCTTCAATCATTTTGTAAATTGCCTTCGTGTCTCGTGCATTTTGTATTATGCCTAAAATTCTCTATGTATTTTAAACATGACTGAAAAAATCGAGACCTTTTATACTTATTGCTCGGTTGTGTCGGTTGCTTTACGCAAAATATATATCAGATATCGGTTTATACAATTCGGCATTTTTGTATTCAAATTTTAACACATTTTAAAACGATCATCAGGAGTTGTCAACCTTTAAACTTAGACCAAGCCTTTACTAAACTTTAAAGGAAGCCTATACAACTATAAGTTTAGAACACAGACACTTGTGGTTATTATTAGTGTTTGACACATGATTAAAAATGACATTTCCTTGAAATATTGACGTAGTTCCCTGTGACAGACTTTGACTTTAAAGAAGATTCATGGCTACACATATTTGGCTTAGTGTTCAGATTTACGACGGTTAAGAAAGATTTTACTCAGGAGAATCTAATACGTGGTGATAGGTAGACAGTAAAAATCAAGCCGTGTTTTACTAGAAGTTATCCTTGATCTGTGATTGTTTTTTATTTGGGGTTAAGGCTGTGCAAACACAAATTATGGTTATTTACAAAGTCCACCTTATCTAACCTGGCTTTGCCAATAGCCAGTACATAATTATATCTTATAAATAAATGATGACATCGGCATAATTGTCGAATTTTAAAATGAATGGTATAAACAGCTCAGTTGAAGTTCAAACGAACCAGCAACCGATTTAGGGCTTTAGATTTGAAATAATGTGCGTAATTAATTGTGCCGTGAGCGTGGGTGATTCTTCTTCAAAAATGTACCAATTAAATAAGGAACTTTAACAGATACAACGGTATGAAAATATAGAATTTGTATTCGAGATATCTAGCTTTAAACATTTCAACCCCAAACAAAACATGATACAACTTTTTAAGTAAATGATATATTTAAAGATGCCAATAACGTATTGCTCAAATTCCCTATCAAATTAGATAACCGAAACAGTGACAATGACAATCGAATATCATACCAAACAGTATTGATAAAACATATTAATCAAATAGATAAAAGACGATTTATCAATATTTGTCTCCGTATTCTAGTATAATAAATAGTTTATCAGTTCTTTCCATACTAGACGAAAACACTTTTTGTAATGATAGTTTTTGGACATCCTCGTACTATTAGTCTGTTCTAATCAGCTTTTTTAAACCGGTCAAATTTAGTTTTAAAATGTGTTCCTAAAATACTTTATTATAAGATTCACAATTTTACTTTTTACATTAACATTGTCCCACGAGACTGCAGCGACCAAAAATAAACAGACATAAAAGAAATATTTTTTCCTGTTCCATTTTAAGATAGCAATCTGTATCAATAGAACGCTAGGGATTTGGGACCACCCATGAAACTCTAAGAACTCTAAAATTACATTGATCATTTTTTCACAAAATCTTTTACTGGTCGTTTGTTTGCCCTTAGTAAATGCTATTTCAAAGTGAGTAGAGTAATTTGGCAATTAAAGGACCAAAAGATTAGAACTTTTTTCTGTTCCATTTTAAGACAAAAATCTGTATCAATTGTACGTTAGAGATTTGGGGTCACCTTTTCAAAAATTAGCAAAACCTAATAGTACATTCAAATTGATGATATTAACACACACGGGCTAACTGATAGTATGCTTCACTATTGTGAGTGATATTACAAACTACATTGTACTAATTGGCAATTAATAGGCCGGAAGTTAAAAATTGCCGGGCTTTTTTAGGAGAACAGTTCTAATCAAACTAATTTCATGGAAGATTAATTTCACATCATGCATAGTAATAATGTCAACGAGGTTCTATTAAGACAATGAACTAAGTTTTTTATGTTGCGTGCGACAGCCACATTCGTTGATCAAATTCACCATTATTCGTTTCCGTCATGACAACTGATTGGATTTGATGAGGGAGTCAATGTGCACTGATTCAATTAAGTGTCAATCTCATCTTGTTTGCTTTAGGGAAAACGTGTAAAATCCTTGTATTAATTCAATAAACGCAAATTAGTGTTATAACATCTGAATGGTCATTGTTTAACGCATGTTGTACTTCGTGTGCTCTTTCTATGTATGGTCCTCAGGATAAAAACATAGTCCGATTTGTCAGAGGAGGTAATGGTAATATAATGATATAATAATTGAGTTAATAATTTAAATCGGGGCCACAGTTGAAACCGAATGGTAATTCGTCCAAATCGCGAGCCTTTATAGCCATATAAGATGTCTAGATTGCCACGATGTTTTTTTATCATCATGTAGTAATCTTAGAGCATAAATATTCAACGAACACTTAGTAATCACATGTCAGATTTGAAAACCGTATTACTATCGATGTTGAATACAAAATTGCATATAATATTAGAAATATGTAATAAATACGGTGGATAACCGTTTTTATGCAGTTTTTTTAAATCAGCTTTTTTCTAAATAATAAAATATCTTGTGGTAGTGCTTAGGTCACTTTTTGTCGAGTTTGGTCTTTATTTTATGACTGACTGAACTTTCGTCTGTTATTTGACATTTCGCCATTGCGTTCATTGGTATTGATGAAAGGTATAGTTTGTCAAATAGTCTGTTTGAGCTGACATTTTTCATACCTCTGTATATGTGTTGTTCTAATAATTATTTATAATTAGCAATTCTTTGTAAACCACAACAACTCGTACACTTAGTTATCATGTTAGATATTCAGATGTAAATGCCTCCGGTCAAAAATTGTCCATGCATTTTCATTTACATTCGTGATAATAGAGCCTAACATTTTTAAATTTAGATACCCCATTTATTGCAAAGGCATGATATGTAGATACCCCATTTGATGCAAATGGCAATTATCTTCTACATACAAAGCTTTAAAATAAGAAAAGGCTGAAGGCTAAGATATCTCCAAACAACATTTTTTTAAACTGTCTCACATGCTTATGTAACAGGCTACAAAATTAAAAGTTTATCAAATTATTTCGACTACTGGTTATCATGTAAATTTACTTAGAATAAATTTCCCTATAAACAACAGACTGATAACTCTTGACGAAATTGCTTCAATGAAGTCTTTACAATTCTCTACTAAACTAGATTTTCCTCCCCAGTGACATTTACTCTAGATATTATTGAAGCCGTATCAGTTTACTTTGTACAATAAAAAAGGAATCTTCACGTCTTGTTAGGTTTGGTTGTGAAAATAAAAGGACGCTTCATCATTATCTTAGACTACTCAACACAGTACAAACACTATTTATTATACATAATCCGTTTAGGGATGCCTCAATGCTTCTTGGAGATATGTCTGCGGACATAAAGACGGTGGTAATCTTCTTGGATACGTTTTAGATCTAGTCGTATTTATTGTTCAATGTATTTATAAACACTACTTGTATATATATCTCGCAGTGAATTCCTAGAAATTTATGATGACAAAATCTAAAATGCAGTTATTTATTCTTTATTCATCTGCTTTTATTATCTGTATTCACGCAATGGTATCGATTTAATTGTATATATCATTTCTTTTTTATTAACTTAGATTCCACCCACGCTTATTCCAGCATTAATTAACTAGTTTTAAATATCGGCTTTGTCATAAACAAGTGCTAGTTTTACTTAAAAGTCTGCCATAAATTGCCTCTTAACACAATTTAATATTTTAATATATCGGTTTGTACATTTTAACCATCAATTCCTAAATTGACAAATACGACCAGTGTTATGGGAGAGTCCAAAGTGCCTAGACTATTCCATATTCTTTTCGATTTCCGAAATTGCGAATAAAAGTGTCATACGGCAGTCTGACACCAAAATGGTGCAATTAACTAACAATGCCAACGCTACGAAAGCAGGACAATGGGGGACAATGGAGGACAAAGAGTTCTTTAGAAACGGAAAGACACACTGATGAGACAGAGACCATAGAACTTTGTCATTAGGAAGAATGAGGTTATTTCTGCTAATGACGTATATTAACAATAATCACAAAGGTGACAGAACAATAAATAATCTAAATCTCTTCTCTGGTCAACATTGATCGATAACCACCAATTGATGGTACACAAATCTCAAGTGTTCTTTGAAGATGTTCGTCCGTGGCCATTCAGAATAATTAGGTTAGTTCATTGACTTCGCCCATTCTCTCTCTATTTTTGTGAGTTTTGTAAACTTCCAGTCTTGTACTATTTTCTTGCTCACGTGTGCAAGTCGATGTCTTCACCGATGATTGCATTTCATTTTTTTGTCTTTTGTTTCTGGTTCAGTCGTACCAAAACGTATAAAGTTTCCTCGAATGCGCAAAAAAAATTGGTAACTTTATCAATCCTTTAATTGAATCCCTTTAACACCTAAATCAGATGTGATTTACGCGTGATTATTAACTGTATTAATTAAATATGTGATACATTATGTCAATATATTTTGGTTGGTCTTCAATAAAAACTATTCATTAAATCATTGAGGCTATAAACAATGACCGTCACAGTAACTAAAGCAATATTTGAAGTGATACACTAAACCAATTCAATGATTTAGTTAGTTTAAATAAATTTTATTGATACAAGTAGTTTAGCATGTATCATTTTTCTTACATAATGCACTATTTACGTTAAAAGTCAATCAGTAAAATGATGCACGCACAGCACCTTATTTACCTATTGTGCGGACAAGTTTATTGTTTAAAGTACGTAGATATGCATGTCTTATATACGGACTGTATCTTATTTATCATTCCCTGTCGAAAATGTTAATCAAACCGGTGTACAAGCATATGCATGTGTCACAAAATACGGGAACAGTTTCACTGTAATGACAGAATAAATGTCAACCTAAATGTTAGCCATTCTGGTCACGTGGTTATGTTCTAATTGTGAAATAGTCGGTCTCTAATGAGTTGATCTTCAGCGCAGTAAATTGATGAATTCTTAATATATATGTTTACGTATTCTGAATGTTCATCACCAAATTTACATGGCCGTCATGGTAATTTTATTCAATTAATTGCGATCATGACCACTTTCATTCCAGAAGTCTGTAAGAGAGGCAAAGGAATAATTTGATTAAGGCTGTGTGTATTGTCCAATTTATACATTGTTATATAAACTGCCTGACAATGATTTTGATACATGTGTATTAAGTTGTGTATATTATTTAATGTAATAAGCCAAGACGCCTGATGCGCATGGTATCTAGAATAACGAATAAACTGCATTAGAGGATCATAAACACAACATGATTTCTGTCACTTTTTCTTATAATTGTATAAACTTGACGTATGGGTGTATAGATTATAACTCAGCTATTACATCAATTAAATGTATAGGCATTGTATTCACTTGGACAATAATTATTATACGTAAATACATAAAATAACTCCATTTTTGGTACCTACTATCTTTATAAGTCTTTGCTCCAAGTTGTAGGTTTTTAAGTGTAGAAATAAATTTTCGATAGTCGTTACACTAAATGCTAGGCCAAAGGAGAGAGGAAGAGAACTTCAAATAACACAGAAGAAATTGAGTATGAAAATCTTTTTAGATCTGTAGTTGCTAAACATTTATCGTGTGAATAAAAAGTTAAATGAAATGTGACCTGCTTTTAATGAAAACGCCATTGGGGTCGCCATTTTATAAATTCCTTTTGTCGTAAAACGGTTCTAATGACTGTCATTTATTTACAACACATATTTGGTGCACATTCAGATACAATATTAAATATTTTAAAAGCAACGTCTTCAGAAATGCGAAATAACAAAATATTGCTGAATGACCTACTTTTCTAATTGATTAGAAGTGTGACAGGACGAGTTACAAGAGCGCCAGTGTTACTTACAATTGGAAACAGTGCGGACGTCGTACAATCTATACAATTGCTCTCATAAAAGTCATTTTTCATTTCAAAACTAATCATATTTAGCATTTTGTATAAAGAGACTTGCACTAACTTAATACATTTAGAGTTGTCGGTGCAGATGATGCTAATGCTTCATTGTACCATGCATGTTTAATTTTTCCACAGCTTACCCTATATACGTGCGTGTTTATTCCGTAGGAAACAAAACTCATTAACGCGCGATAATCATTCGTAGATGTTAACAAGACAAATTGTGATATGAATCAACGAGTGGGAGTAGTTTTGATAATTAGATCTCTGTTAAAAAAACATCGAAGAATATACAATCTAAATTTACTTATCTGGCAACATGCGATTAAAGCCTCGTTTTGACATTGATGAATAGTCACGTGGTATTTTCTCGTATATTAAACATTATTCATTGTTGCAATGTTAATCTTAAGTTTTACTTAAGATCTTATTTTACAATCTTAATTGTCTGACAATCGGAAACCTTCATTAATCTTCCATTAGTATTCCTAAATGATGTTTAAATTCCAAAACTTTCTCAATAATTGATCGAAACGCGTCTTATGAAAATTTCCCGATAGACAATTTGATTAAGAGTGGTGTTTTAGCTATCCTGTGTGTCTAACAATGTCTAATGTTTCCCTTAGACATAGGGTAAACCAATACACGCGGGACAGTGTTTCTAGATGTTCTATAAAAGAATATAATCAAATATATCATGGGGCGATTGTCTAACTTATGAAAATTGAGCAGATAATTTGATTAGAAATTGAGTTTAAGTATTAGAAGAACACATTTACCAACATTCAGGTATGGTTCGTTTGTTTTATTCAGCTTATTCAAAAGTGATGATCGAGTAATCTTAGTTACATTAACAAATAAAAGACTGTCAAATATTGGTTTTATTTTTTTTTGTTACAAATACGAGTACATTTATATAGCACATTAATTATTCCAGCATAACTCAGTCCATAAGAAACTTGTAAAATACCTTTATATCCATATATACATAATGCCACTAGCAGTTGTAAGAGGAACTTTGAAAATAAGAATGCCAAAAAATGCATTCCATTTGAAGCATATTTCAACTCAATGTGGAGAGGACAGCGTTTGACCACTTTTGTGTTTGACTGTACATGTAATGTGTTTGCGAGCATCAAACTTAGAGCTTTTATGAAGATCTAAAGTGGTATATTGCAATAACTTTAGCATACTGGTGCTGATTTTGTAAAACTCAGTTTCTGTGATCGTTGTATTAACTGAAGAGAAAGTAACGTGTCGAAACGTTGACAGAAGCTAAACTTCATTCAATATTCAAACTTGTGTTGTTGTAGATATTTTTAATAACCTGATGATTTTATTTTTTATTTTTGAAAAGTTTTATTGTCAATATGTATAATTATAGCCATTCCTTTTAAATACCCCCGTACGAGAGTATTGATCATAAACTAAACATGTTTTATTATGTTGATAATCGAAAATAATGTTACTTAGCAACTGTTTCACACATAGGTGTGAGTCAATTACCAATTGTATCAGTTTGTACCACGTTGTTAGTTAGAAGATCTGCCAAACCCGTGGTGTATATCACGTAGCTTTCAAACCCGTGGTGTATATCACATAGCTTTCAAACCCGTGGTGTATAACACGTAGCTTTCTTTTACGAAAACTTGCCAAATTCAGCCAGCAGTCGTTCTAGTCTAGACTAGTTAGGGACTTTAGACAGTTATCTTTCCCTGAAAAGATCTGAAGCAATCCTATTGGTTAGTAGTTCTTTACAGTTGGAATCATGAAGGATAACAAAATATTTCATCTAATATATTTCTTGTTAATTAAGCTATAAACGAAAGTGATGAACTTTAGGTAGTTTTTTACCCTAAAAATACTTAGCTAGGATTTAAATAAATTAAATGATTTACAAAAAGTTATTTAAGATTAATTTTGGCATTTGACATTGAAAAGTAAGGGTAAAATTTGACCTACCTATTTGAAGAGTATACAAGGGGAAATAACTGACTAAGGTCCCTTATTCTAATTATTATTGTCGCATCCCGACCACAGGGTATCTTCACTAAAAAGGGGTAAACATGTCAGGAAAAGCAATACTCATTACAACACAGAACAAAAAGAGAAGTGAAAATGTGTCTTTTACAATATATATTTGTTTAGAGTCGTTGTTAAGGTTTCCATATTAGCAGACCATCGTTGGAGAGAACATGCTAACTTGCTTTAAATTGAAAGGCTAGGCACCATTTAGATCAACAATTACTTTTAGAATTTTCATACAGGCAGCTCGTCACGTACTCGTTGTTAGAGATATGAAAACACCATTAATTGTTGTTGTTTTGTTTCATAAAATAGGATGGAGAAGAGTGTTGTAGGTATATTTATACGCACAGACAAAATCAAAGCAACAACAATACATGCTAGCTTCTTTTCAACCCATCCTTCAACAGTTCAGTGTGTTTTTTCATTGGGGGTTTACAGGCAATCCTTTAGATAATGATAAAGCAATATTCTTATTATTCAATATTTCTCTGATGATATTGAGACCGAATACCAACAGCAATAAAATACTGATACAGCAACAGACAAATAGATTTTCAAACTACTAATTACGTTGACATCAAGTTGTTACATTAAAGATTACCAATTGGTTTTGATTCGTATATCTGTCTCAAACCTAAAACAATGTTAAAACGTTATATTTAAAGGCTGTTTTCGTACACAAAAAGCTGTGTGTGAGTACTTTATTTAGCTGGCTTCACAACTTTGTTACTGCAGAGTGGAATGAAACAGAAGAAAGTAAATTTCTTGATCATTAGACTAAACAATTCTCCACGCTGCTCCGTAAATGCGTTCTTTTTCGGTAAATTTACTACCGTAAAACACAAACGGTTTTCCTTATTTAGACAGTCAATTTGAAGCTCAGTATAATGTATGAACACTGACTTCATTATCGTTGGTCCTGCAACACGTTGTCAAATATATATCATAAAGAAATAACTATCATATACATTCACCAATGTATGTATGGCATGACAGGTTCTAGTTGACCAACACTACCATTTGAAATGAAGTCACTATCGCTAGCGGCTAAAAAACTCAAACGATTTATTATTTTTTCAAGTTCTCTTGTTTAATTAAGATTAGTGACAAAACGATCAGGAAGCATGGTCCTATGTTTTTGTACAAAATTATCAGCTCTTGGCATTAATTCAATGTTTCACACTAAAATATCGTTACTAATGAGTTGCTCACTTTTTTGTCTAAATTAATCGATGTGTTCACTGTGACAATTTTAGGCAATCATATTATTTCTTTAACAATTGGTCCTCTGTTCATAGGCTAAACTTGGTTAAACGTTACGCACACAATAAAAATCCTCAATGCACATTATCTTAGAATGAATCATAGCCCTTTAAGCAGATATTTCAAATTGATTTTAATACTAAAATCAATTAAGGGCATCAAGAACAAAACACAAATGATTGGACAGAAAAATATCCAAGCATTAACAAAGCAAATGTAATTGAATTAGGTAAAAAACAACTCATTGAAGTTTTAAAAATGAAGCTCCTTGATGAAATTACATTAAACCAAGGTCAGAGTTTTCTGTGTTCCCTGTGGCATAGTTTTATGACTTGACAGTTTCATAAGCGTGATAACTTCAGCTACAATACTTGGACGTAGTAGCATATTAATAGAGGATGCAAAGATGTCCGAGATAGAAAACAACCTAGCCTTAATAAATGAAGGCGACAGAATTAATTGTGTTACATGTATATGTTAAGAATGTTCATTGTATTATCTTTTTTGACGTTGCGCTCAATACTGGCGTTAACTTGAAAATACTAAGCCCTAAGACTCAAAATATTTGACTACTTTCACAATTTTATCGCATTTTGAAAAATCTTACATCAGTAAATTTTAACTATCCATACTTTCAGAAAATTATATTATGTACTATATTTTACATACATATGTCAAAATATTCGATTGTAACCCCGACTGAATGTCCGAAAATATGCCAGTAAGAAGTAACAGAAACAAGTAAATTTCGTTATAATAACCCGGATGTCTGCCGTATGAAGAAACGTTTTTACCAGAAAAGCTTACAATGTTTGTGTTACTGAACTACCTTATACATAAATAAAGTTTTATCAAAATATAAACATTGCTATACGCAAAATTATCAGAAAATATATGTTATGCAAAGGTAAGATTTTAATTTTACAAATTATCTTGTTTACAACTTCGATATTTTTGGTGCAATAATTAAATTGACTTAATGATTTTTTAGTATTTTTTAAAAGTTCATTTTTTTACTCGTAGATATATTTTAAAATGAAAAATTAAGCAAACGGAAAGCGGCGTTATCCAGGTTTCAAAATGTCTAGCAACAATGTAACGCATCCACAAAATTCCGAAAATAGACTCGACTCAGATATTTTAAAGATCATTGTTCACAGAATTAAACAAAATAGCGAAATGTCATATCAATCATCAAAATAATCAAACTAAAACGTATAACATAATACAATATCAATATGATATTGGTGAAATAACTTATTTGTAATAGTAATAATTAACTATTTAGAATGCCTAGCCATAATGTAACGCTGCCTATTTTAGACGTTTTTAACGTCAATGTTGTTTGACTATTTTTTCCTGTTAGAATACATAAACATGTGCATTTCAAATCGGCAAAAGATAAGATGACAAAGAAAAGGCAAACAAAGACTAAAACAAATAAAAAATGCAATTAAAATATTGCCAAACATAATAACTAGCATAAAGACTGGAGAACACCTAAATTCACATTGATATTTGGTAAAAAAACTTATAGGTATGTATCTGAGAAATATGGGAAAATGGCATATTAGGTTTCTATGTATTTGAAATTAATATGTTATTAGATTCACGAAACAATAAAAGATTATTTTGTATCACTGTAGCCCATAATAAAAGGTATAACTATGATATTGAATGCTGACTATGGCGTATTAAATACAAAATATTTTTTATAAAACGTTACTTTTGACGTTACGCAAATTGACGCCAGTATTGGACGCAACGTCTTTTATCCATTTTATATACAGCCATATTAAGACAAGCCCGTACTTTTTATTAATTTTCAATTATTGCTTGTTTAATTCTTTCTGTACAAATTTGCTTAATGTGAAAAATGTCACAATAAATATATGACAAAGGTGAATACATGACTTTAAATTCAAGTGTTGCTTTACTCGCAAAATTTGACCTTATTAGAGATTTTTAGAGATTATTATTATTATTATTATTATTATTATTATTATTATTATTATTATTATTATTATTATTATTATACCGAAATCTAATTTAGAAATAAGGCTATGGGAATCGTATTTCTAAAAGCACTTTTACGTAATATGTATATTGTAGAAGGACTCTAGGTAGTTTATCGTCGGAAACCAGTATTCAGTAAAGTAATATGGAAAAGAAAAAAAAGAACATCAAAATATTTTCAATATCTAAGTGTCCTAAATCATAAATATTCATGTGGCAGATTATTGCATATAGAATGAATTTGATAAACTGAGATTTAAATCACACAAAATGATTATAAAGTTCAGGAGTCAATGAATAAATTATTCAACTTGAACTAATTTCTTGTGTTGTATCTTCCAACGACTTCACATCGTTGTCAGAATCGTCAATGACGTTATCTAGTTCATTAATGATGCATGTGTCCTGACGATTATATCGAAGGAGAATATTATTCACGTACGCTTGGTTACCCTTACCGACCGCAAGGCTATTGTTGGCAATTATCGCTGCGAGACAGTGCTCTATTAATTATTAATATAGAAACCTATGATTACTCAACGAGTAGAGTGACATTACCAGGTTCTCATTAGTTAATCTTATAACTTAATCAAGCGAGAAGTGATGGCTACAACACCGATTTACACATTTCTCTTTTATTCCCTAGTTAATGTCTTCGCATCCCCTAGGGAACAGTAGGAATGTATCTTAGATTGAGGCGTAAATATCAAATTAACAATTACTTTTCTACTAATTTCTTTATCTGTCCTAATACATTTTATCATCATGTTTAATGAGTATTAGGTGAAGAAATTGCTGGTATGTTTCACGATGACTTGTTGTACGGACAGAGAAGAACATTCCCAAGATAAAACCTAGCTACATATGCGGTTATGGTAAATATTTTAGAATAACCAATTGGGCGTTTGTTCCTAAACTATACAAATTACCATCAATCTTTGCTTCCTGAACAAGAATATTATGCTCATTCATACTTGGATATTTTGGATATGTTAATAGCCGACTGCGAGTGGCGGTATTCAGATTAATATTAAAATAAGGAACAAAGAGACTTACTCAAAGGAGTTAAAATTTGATTCAAGATTGAGTTTAACCTAAGTTTAATATTATTTCAGAGTAACAAATTATGTTCTAAGAGACAGAAGTTTTTCACTGAGCCCTATTTTCTACAAAAAAATATTTTAGAACGGAAATAAAAAGACCGTCTGTTTCAAGATAAGAACTTCAAGCGTTTGCTTTTAAGTTGTCCTTGATAATATTAATAATGGTTTGTGGACGTCAGAGACTTCAATGTCAGTTGCAAGCTATTATACCAAATAATCTATGACACAGCTTTGTTTACGAAAACAAAATGTCTGTGAAAGATAGATAAAACAAAAACAAACATTAAATACTTTATGGAAGTGTTTACTGCTAACACTGTTTACATATTGGATTAAGTGAATCAAGCTTTGTTTAACTTCAGATTCCATCACTATCGAAACGGCACCAATCTTGCTATCAACATCTTGCAAGTATTTGCTGAAAATATTTCATTGGCATTATTTTCGGAAATTGTTTTCAAGTACTTGAGTCTAACGTTGTCATATTATAAAGAAAGCTAGTCGATGAACACCACAGAACTGACTGACGGTGATAGAAAATGGAGTTGCTATTACTTGCGGTCTAAAGTTTGCAAAATCTGTAGCAAAACGCAATGAAAATAGTATTGAAATATATATCATGTCCGAATATCATTGAAAATATTTTATATGGACCCCTAAAATATACTCTGAACCCTTTTGATATAATCTGGACCCCCTCGATTTGCTGCAATGTTAAAGCTATTGTCTGTTTTATCTAAAGTGAATTCGTGACTTATTGCCTTTGGCAGTTCAAGATGTAATCAACATTTTCATGAATGGAATCAACTTCACTCTTTTCTTTCTTGTGTTTCTAATCTATTTTTATACAATTCCAAGCGTTCTAACTCTAAAGTCAAAATGTGATATAACTCGAAGTAACACTGCCGTGAGTATTAATTATTCACGTAAAAAGTGTTTGGTTAATCTCTGAAGACTAGTCAACCAATATTAAATTACAAAAGACTTTAAAACTGTCACATCTCTAAACCAGTCTCGACGTTTTGTTTGGAAGCTATTGTCTCAGATTATTCTCACAAGTTTCTGTTTTAATTTTGGCTACATATTACGTTTGAACTTACTGCGAAATACACCCAGCTTATTGAAATAAGTGTATTTTCTTTTTAAATCTACAGAAGAACACAAGTGGTTTTTTTTCTTTTCTCTTTAAACTGTTCCTATCATAAAGTTTAACAATGAACAAAATAAAACAGCATAACAAATTGAGGATACAGATCCTTATTTCTGAATTGAAATGTGTGCGGCTCCATTCCAGGGTCAATAAACTAGACTATGTTAGGTTTTGACAAGTACTTCTATGTTTTATAATTAAAAAGAATAACAATTTCTCCACAAAAAGGGAATTTTGTAAATCGAACTTAATTTAGTACACGTACTAAACATTTTTTCAGTGACTAAGTTCGAATGAAATAAATGCAAGGTACAAACATTTAATTTTACCCTAAACCATACTTTCGTATATTTTAATTTGATTTAAATTTCAAAGCAAGTTGTACCATCGAGTACAAGTAATCTGCTATCGTAATGTTTTATTTCCAAAAAGGAAGTGATATTGTCACAAACGGCGCATAAAAGCAATAACAGTATACACAGCATGTGCGTTTGTTGTATTTTTATTGCGAACAGCATGTCCTCCGTCAGTGCAGATAATATCATTAAAGGAACTCTTTTTATATACAATGTAGTTTCAAGACAGAGAACCGATTCCAAGTACCTTTTCAAACTTTTGTTTATCTGGACAATTTCATTTTTTAGATTAGTAAAAAGTAAAATAACATTCTTTGTAAATTATCCCGATTTCAACAGCTGTGATGAGGCAAAAAGGGAGCATACGCGAGAAATTCGGAAATTGCAATCATTATAAATCCTTTTACCCTGTTTAGTTATTTATCAAGACAAGCATCCAAACAGATTTATAACATGCAAATTCTTACAAAGAATTAAATTCAAATGAATATTTAAATCTAAGACTTTTTTCACCAAAGTAATATTTATAAACTGTCGGGAAGCACATGCATCGCTTGCAATGTCAATCAACGAATTTATCCTTCTTTCCAAAGATCCGTTGGCCACCCGTTGATCTTTATCTTCATGTTTCAGAAAATGAGTTTGAACATTCTTTTAAGATTTGCAAAGAACTAAATTTGTATTTTTGCATTTGTTAACATGTTTTGTTTGTGTTTCAAAATATTAATTCCATAGATCAGACTGAACTTGCCAATCATAAAACAAAAAGATTCAACGAAATACCGTCAGCAAAATGCATTTGATTGATGTATATTGTAAGCCCGCTACAACAAATGGACAAAAACAAAATTTTACAATTTACTACAATGAAAACTTTGGTTTTGCAATTCATTCATTTTGTTGAATGTGTTGTAATAATTAAGTGAATGTAAATGCTTGTGTTTAAGTGAGTCTGTGCAAGTTATATTCCAAAAACATTGAAACAATATTTTTTTTTTTTCTTAAAGTATGGCTTCAGGTGAGACAACATGTAGTCAATCGTCTTAATTAAACGTAACGAGACTTTCTTTCAATTGATAAAACCTGTAACGATACTAAATGTGTTCACTTACATAATTAAGGTTTAAATTTAATTAGAACAGTGTTAAAAACGTAAAAGATCCCAATCAGATTTAGCTTAATTTTTATATTACCATTCTGTTGAGATAAAACCAAGTAAAATGCAGAAAATCTTTATAAACACTTCGAGTAAAGATGTTGACATAAGAATACAGAAATATATATTTTTAAGCCATGAGCTAAGATTGCAATAAAGAATTCAACCTTGATTAGTATACATTCTACTAGTGGCATTGCAATAATTCCATGCGTCTGTGCATTTAAAAATGACTAGGTTAAAAACCTGTTCCGCACAATTATGATGAAGTGACAAGAGCCCTTTGCAAATGGCATAGTCATGTCTGCCAGTGTTGATTATTTCAACTGTCGTATTTGTTTGGACAAAGTTGTATTATACGATTTAAAACGTGTGTGAAAATTATATGACAATGTCAATCATAAAAATAATTCTTATTTTACTAAAATATCACTTGACAGGTCATTTAAAAGCGTGTTTTCAAAACATTAATTATTCAGAAAAGTTGTTGACAAACATTTTAAATGATAACAGTTCTACCGATTTGAAGATCTGCTAAATCAGGATTATTCTTTATGTAGTACTTTACATTATTTTGTTGGTTGAGGTTTACGACAAGTTCTAGCAGAAAAAAAACTTTTTTTGTGAAAACAAAAAAATAAACTCTTACAATTTCAAGACGAAGCCATAAACTTGACTTGTATTTATTTTAGTTTGGTTTTACTATAAAGTAAGTTGTTTCATTAAGTAACAAAAATCAGATATTGTCTTGTTCAATTTCCAAAAATAAATGATATTGTCACAAACGAAGAAAAAACAATAATAGTCTACACAGTTTATGATTTAAGGTAATGCATTCAAAAAGACTTATAGTTTTATTTTACTTGTCCCCCTTTTATAAGTAATTGGGGAGGAATAATTTGGCATTACATTACATTATTTAGTAATCGTGACAAGTGTCCACACAAATTTTGCATAATCAGAAATCTTATTAGCTTTGTAACTTTGTTAGTAATAACCCGTTTTAAATTTTAGACTAAGATATTTGAATTGTTCAAATTTGCATTTGAGCATAACACCACACCAGTGTCAAAAATTTCAACACTGGCATTAGACGCAATAGAATCAAGAAAAAATGAACAATGGACAAAAGGGTAGCGTCAGTGCATCTTAACATATCAATCAAAACATTGTATAGTCAGTGCAGTGCGAAGTTGTATTATGCAATTCAATTTAGATTTTCCCTGCAGTTATAATCACATCGATTACCTGAGCCAATGAAAAAGTGTAAAAAATGTATTCCGAAAAGCTTAAAAACAATTAGCCTTTAGTTTTTGGTTCTCAAAATACTATTTCAAGTTCTATAGCAGTTAGTAATCGTCATCATTGAATGTAATGCAACTTTCTCCCAATTGAAAAACATGTAATGATATCAAATTTGATATATTTTTTACATAATTGAATCTAATTAGATTTGTGTAGTTTTAATTAGAACTAAATTAAAAACCTGAAAGTCGTGTTTTGCTGAATTCTGTACATTCATGTTGAAACTAGATAAAATTGAGTAACTACAAGAAAGAAACTGTTTTTAACCATACAGGTTTAGGATTTTAATCAACGCTTGCAATAAAATGTTTCTGTTAAGTAATTAAATTTTTTCTTTGTGACTAAATCGCAGTTTTATAAGCAGGTCTTTATTAAGCAGAATCGACGATAGATTGTCTGTCGAATTTTATTGCAATGTAATTACTAAAACGCTTTCTGTATACATATATGTATATCAAGAGGCATTGAACCAACTTTCTAGTTGTAAAAAATGCCAATTATAACCTTTAAATCACAAATTTTGTAAAGTACCGTGTAAAAACATGTAATCGCTATATCAAATTTTCAAAACGCGTTGTATCAATTTTACATACTCATAAAAGCAATACTAGTAACTGTTTATATTTAGTGTTCTTCTTGTCCATTATTACAAACATGCTCTTCTCCCTCAGTACAGGTACTTTTAAACGATATCTAATTTTGAATATAAATACTAATTGGCACATATCGTTGTAGTTTTTCAAATGTATATTTAACTTAACCTCCTTTAAACTGAGATAAAAACTAAAAGATATTCTAAAGTAGTCTAATACCTCATTCAACAGCTATGGTGGCACAGATATAGAACGTTTGTATGGCACTAACAATTTTGTCGTTTCTAATATATCCTGTGGACAAACATGGATACATTTTTCGTCTCATTTTTTATATTTTCATGCACACATAATCTTTTAAGCGAAAATTCATTCAGCGATCAGTTTCAGATATTGCAAAAAGAAGTCTGAATACATATCAAGTACAGCAAAATTAAATAATACAGAACTTCAACTCAGCAAAAGCAAAGAGGGATAGTTTTTGGACTTTTAAACTTTTATTTTGTAAAGGACGCCACAAACAAATAATGGAAAAAAAACAAAATAGTCAATATAGCCAAGAGTCAAAATACCTTTTGGAAAACCACTTTGCATCGATGTGGTTTTGTCAGCGCATTGTCATTGCTTACATATTTATTCTAATAATATCATTTCAATTACAAAGTCCAATTAGTTATACATTAATCTAAATCGGCAGAAAGCTAGCTCGGTTGATAATGCCAGTGACTGCCAGTTCAGATGGCATACGTCAATTCTCGGGTAGGGCTTTCATGTCAAGGTTTGGGTTTGTCTACTGCCATTGTGTCCTCAAAAGCTGTATCAATATAGGTGTTGTTTTCAGCCTCTAACGCAAATAGAAGCTTACTAAATACCTTATCATTTTAATCTTGATATCAAAGAATTCACAGGGATAGTCAGTTGGTCGATTTACTGGCATAACATTTCAGATAAAACTGTTGAAAAAAAAACCTGAAGCACATCAACCCGAATCTTAAGATTAAATATCTGCATTTAGTATGCCCCTCTAGGGTAGGCATACTAGTGAATTGTTTTAGCATAATATGGTTACTGTATTGGTGACAAATCGTTTTAAATTCTTGTGCACTCATAGTTCAATTTAATTTCCATTGTAATTTACAAGTATGATTATAACAATAACATTAAAAGCATAGCCGTCAGGACAAAATGTACCACAACAAATCAACCAGAAAGGATTGTACAATTTACTTTAATGCAAACCTTATGGGATTCCACAATTCAATTTAAATTTTCTCTTGAGAAACAATTATGTAGATTCTTGGCGTCAAGGGAGTCTGAAACAATTGTATTCCGTCGTGCAAACACTAATTAAGTCGACGTATGTTTTATATCGGTCCTCTGTATCACATTTCAGGTTTGACAAACTTTTGACGCTTTTTGGTTTCCAGATCGGGCAGTGCTATAGTTAATTTGTTCATTTTGGAACATAATCGAGGTTTGCATCTAGTAACAACTAGAAATTGTGTACTTGTAATTTTAATCAAATGTAATTATGCAAAGTCATGTTTAAGCTTAAGTCTGAATATTTCTGTTCTGTATGCATTAAACTTAGAAAATTTGTCAATGCAAAAAGTTTAAATTTTCATTAAACCCTTTGCTGTGTTCAATTGGATACGTTAGTACTTTAGTCTTAGTGACTGTACAAAACATTGGATAGATTAAATTATCGAATCTTTGGAAATGCATTTGGTCTTTCATAATTACAAGTAAATTGTATGCGTATTCTTAATTTAGATTTTGTCCTTATTTGGAAAAGTTTAAAACGACTGTTTAAAGTAAACAACGAGCTTATACATGTATATGTTCTACTCAATACAATGCTTGAAATGTAACATCGCGACTTGTCTAACTCGCCAACAAAATTCCGTCAAATTCAGTCTTAACAACGCCCGAATTCGGCCCTCCATTTGTATCAGTACTGAGCTTTTATAATTTCGGCATGATCAAGTATTATCTCATGGAGCATGCCAGTATCATTATGACCTGGAGTACTTCTATTTGTAAAACAAGTTGTGCGATGATAATGTGGTAGTTTTCTATTGCATGGTATTAGAAGATGTACTCTCCAATGCATCGGTTCGAAAAATTCACTCGTTCACTATGATCGCTAAAATACTACGTGCAAACGGATATTTCTATTTTTTAGACAGACACATAAACGTTTAAACCGCATGACTGTCACGTGGTTTTTAAAAAAAGATGCAAAAAAATCTCAACCTGTGATTTAAAAATGTCGAGATGCAAAGGGCAGTTTCGCATTAGTTATATGATGGAAAATTAACAAAAATGAAAGTAAACTTTGATCTTTTTACGTGTATCTCTGATCTTTCAACTGTAAACATAGAGCAACTTAATGAACTTAAATACAAAGTGTAGACACGCTTTAAATGACGTTATTCGAGGTTGCATTCGTCAATATGATTATACCATATAAGGCGATGTTTACCCGTTCAACCAATGAAAATGCGTATAAAGGTTTTCAGCTAAATTTGAATTCATTGGTCGTTCAAAGGTTCATAGTAAAGGTCAACATCATAAATCGACCAGTTTTAAGGCAACAGGTGAACGTAATGTATTCACTGAGCTGCGAGGAGAGTGTAGAGAATAAGGGGGTATATCAAATTAACATATTGTTCTAATTGTGGCAGCATTTCACAAAATTTTGAAAAACATGGATTAACATGCACGTTAGGACTAGATCTATAGTCGTCTATAAAAACATGTTTTTAACGAACGTCTTAGAAATTAAAATGCATTTTATAATGGGCTCTATATTGTACGGATAAAGCAATCATTTTGAATAAAATCAAATGGACAATGATTTTCATAAATTAATTGAGAATAAACGTTTTCCGGTTTTTGTATCCACAACTAAAATGACATCACATGCAAATGTATCATCGTGCAATTCAATTATGCTTTTACCAAATAAACATCTGAATCAATCTGATAACATTGTTTTAGCTTCACAGTAGAAAACAATCAAACATTTTGTCATGTTAAAATGCTACCAAATTATATGGTTTAAAACTCTGGTGGATAATATAATCGTGAATTTTCTTTGTAATTCAGTTGTCACTCAACTAAGATGAGCTTTTGCATTTCTAAATTTCTTTTAACTTGATTGTGGAACATGTTTATGCGACTTACAATTGTTCACATTCGCTTCTAAGTATCACAGGTCCAAACAATTGGTATTAGTAAAAGTATTATGCTTAATATAGGCTGTTCGGTAGGATTTATACCAACGCGAGTATAGCAATTTAAAGATAAGTTAGACAACCAGTTCAGCGATGTAACAGCACAAACAAAAGAACGTAAAAAAGAACAGCTTCACCACGCCCAGTTCTTTGTGTATGCATGCATCACTGTAATTGATGTGCAAGACGATTCATTCATTCATAGTCTGGGGAATTGGAACCACTAATATAAACAAATCGGGTTGGAAAAGGTGGAATTTACAATTTGATATTTATTGCCTTGAACAACATTTTCATTCACATTTCTGTTTTCATGTAGTCTAAGAGTGTCTCTAGTTGACAATCGATCAGAGAAATGTTAATCATTGAGAACCTGTATACGGTCTAGATTGCTTCATAACATTCAATTTCTAGAATGACAATTCAATATATTACTGAAAGGAGAATGTGTTTCGTGAGGAATAATCAAATTTTAAACTAACGTCTCTACTGATTTGATTGTGAGATACAATATACCTTGTCTTGTTCTTTTCTTTTCTGTTTGTTTTGTTTTCTCAAGGTCTAAGACAAACATTTTAACATAAAATGTACCAAACATGCATTTTACTTATTGACTGATTAAATAGTTCATAACTTGTAGTGACTTGAAGACAGATTTATCATTTAATTAATTTAATTATATGTACATATTATGTTGAGAATTAAGCACATTGTGAAAAGCGGAAAGTATAGAAAACTGCACAAAATATTTAGTCTGGAAAGTATATCTAAGTTATATGGGGCATTGAGAAAACTGGACAGTTGAGAAAATGGACAGGTTTGTCAGTCTTAGCCCTGTACGGTATTCTAAGCTTCTACTTCTACAATATGCTTTATTTATTGGACGAGTTTCAAGGTTCTGAAAAGACAGTTTAATAACTATTGTGGAAGCATGGCGCATATTAATCAACACTCCTACCTCCTTGCCATTATTTGAAAAATTTTCTTATCCGTATTAATATGCATACATGTTAAAATTGTAATAAAATCTGTTTTCTGTACGATATTTTACTCGATGGAAAAAACGTCTTTGTGGCATTAGCATCATTTAAAACATCATTAAATGCGATTTGTATTCAATGTTGCTCATATCTGTATAATAAAAGACAGGTTGAAATCGTTAAAACATGAAGATTAATACATGATTAACATAAAACTGTAACCTGACGTAATTTTGATATCTCTCATGAAATTCTAAACGTCTTAATTTGAATATTTAATAAAGGCTTATTTCATTTTACCAGAGTTTGTTTCAATATAAAGTCACTATTGAGAAAAGAGAAAATGTGTTATAAGAAAACAAAATTCTAAATGATAACATTAAATGGCTAGGTTTTTCTTTGGGAGCACATTATACTTTATACTAGGGTTTTTATGGCTCACAGGCATTGTGTTAGGCTTACAATACGATTATCATACAAAATATTCATCTGAGTTGGCCTAGAATCCATTTTCTCACAATTTCATGTTTTAAAAACACCAAACTCATTTGCGTTGCATTGTAACAAGGAAATAACGTAAAGTTAGTTAAAGAAAGAAGCATATTTGGGATACTTGATAGAGAAATCCATGATGAACATCATTGCATAACGCCATTTTATGTATTTTGTATCTATAAACATATAAACATATATTAATACTAAAACTGACCTACAGTAGTGTTTTAATCTATCGTTGTCTTTGGTACGTCATTGTTCATCATATTAAAGTTTCGAAACCTGTGCAGTTTTAAATAATGGCGCACGACTTATGTACATACGTGTTCATAGACGTGCATATGTATGCCATTAAAGCCATTTAGGTTAGGAAAGCGCATCAAAAATCAAAATAAATATACAACTAAAGTAGCCAAAGCTATGGCGAGAATAAGCATTTCTTTGTAATGTCATCTAACTATTGTATATTTATATTTGCAGGGTGCTACCCAGGAACTTTAGGAGGAAACAACTCAGAGCTTTTTATCATCATGGTACCATCAATCCAGAAATTGTTGGCAGGCATTCTGTTATTATGTCTTCATTATTCATTGGCAGAGGATGCCGTAAGTTACATTTTATACCTTTCTTAATTTCAACCATTAAGGAGATCTGCTTTACTGCAGAGTACCACAATGCTTACTCTCGTAAACGCTGCATTGTCTGTAAGTGTTGGTGTGTCTAACCATTTCCTAGATATCCGTAGCTTCGCAACGTATCAATGTATTGACATTGTAAACTTTAGCAGAAATTTTCACCATCTCTAGATTATATAACTAAAGCAACAAGCATGTGTCCTAGCTGTATGTGTGGTTACTTTTCTCTAAATAAATCTTTAAAACGTATGACACTGCGCGCTACACGCTCACAATATTTTGCACAACACGTAAACTGAATGTCCAAAGAGTCCTACTTACATAAATAAGCTATGCGATGCACTTTGATTTTTTAAGCTTTTCATTTTCTTGATCTTCATCGTAGACAACAAAAGTACTACTTATATAAAATGATGAGCACTTTTAAAATTACTATTTGTCAAATGCAGTTTGAAATAAAACTTTTAAGTGGATGCAGGTATATGGGATTGTAGTGCATTTCTAAGTTTCTTTTCCTTAGGGCATGCAATTGTAGAGTAATGATAATCAGTTCAATTTAAAGCTTTAAAGAAACATCCTAATTTGTTCCTTAAGGGACAAAAGAAACAAAACAAGTACAATTGTCATTGTTTTGTTGCCGAAGGTATTGTTCATTTTCGTAGTAGAAGCCTTTTGAGTTTTATGTTCCAGCGCTAATAAAAAAGGCTTATCTAATTTCTTGTTTTACAATCTTAGTTTTATTTGTTTTCTTCGAGTAATGATAGTAGGAAAATAAAGTCAGTAGAGACTCTTTCAGCTTATTGTGCTAGCTCATTGAGTACATTGCCTCCATCTGTAATGAATGAAAAATGCAACCAATTTATATATGTATGTACACTCTTTTGCTTCCCTCAAAAAGTTCACACGTTTACTTTCAGCGAATGTAGTATATTCACTGAGATGCGAAGAGAGCGTAGCTACTAGTTGGTATCAGTTTTGTTTGAATTTAGTGGTTGATGAGAAATATATATTCTTTATATAGCCTTAATGTAAAGTATATACCAAGTAAATCTAATAGCTGTGACCTGCGCACTTGACAGAAACACGTATTGGTTAACAGTCACAGTCAATTAAGTTTGAGACGAAATGACACACACAACAGAACATGATTATGGCAAAGGTCTAGAAAATAAAATTTTAGCTAACTCAGATAACTAGAAGATGTATTTGCCTGATAAGATAAGATTATTAAATTTCAAGAACTGACTAATAATCTAATATACTCCCAATAACCGTAAATTGTTAACAGTGAAGTACCTGAAGCCATATATGTGACTAAGTCAATACAAAGCTTTCAAGAATACTGAGTTACGAGGAATGAAGGTAAACTTGAAGAATGAGACCTATTTCTCCCAATAGTTGCTCGTTCAATATGATTAACTCCCAATCTGCCTATCCACCTAGGTTATATCCTCACCTTATGATATATTCCAGGTTTCTGAAACAGCTATGCAAGATGAGGAGGTTGACAAACGTAGATTAGATTCAATCAGTGGACTAAGTGGTTTTGATGGATTCTCTAAACGACGACTTGACAGCATTGCAGACTATGGCGGCTTTACAGGTGGTTATTTGTGATATTTGCTCTGATGTTTTGTGTTGCTTCTCTTGGTGTTTTTTTTTTCTTAATGCAATTACAAACGACAATTTTGTATTTAATTTGCCATTATCACGCGTTATACCGTCTCTATGTCAATGACAGGGTTATATATCTTTTGTCAGATGTTAAAAAAGGACTAAGGTGCCAAACCTTTGACAACCTGTCGTTCATTGAGCATTTGAGACAGAGTTAGTTGGTAACTAGTTGACAATTTTAGTTGATGAATATGACGACAGTACAACATTAATTTGATACAATAAATAAAAAAATTGTAGAGAAAATTTTAACTGTATATTAACAAGAAGATATTTTTTATGACGAATATAAATATTGATTTGCAAATCGGCGTGCACCGGTATTAAACATGGCGCCGAAGCTTCGTATTATTAATCTTCTGTGTGAAACTTTGCAATTAATTTTATGACCAATAACGCATACAATAAGATTAACAACCGAAACCTTAATGTTTAAATATTGGAGTTTAATGACATTTTGATCAGCCGAATTACTTGTTTCATACATATGTCGCCGTTTGCAGCTCACACGACCAGCGCACACCGGAACAAAATCGGCATATACAAATCAAGCAAACCCATACTGATTTTAAAATTTGTATATTTCAGGATTTGCAAAGCGTCCCTTTGACTCGATTCAAGATGGCGACCTCCGAGGATTTATCAAACGCCGGCTTGACAGTATTGGTGACGTTTACGGAGGTATGTCTGGATTCAACAAAAGAGCTTTCGATTCTATTAATAGCGGGGGTTTGTCTGGTTTCAACAAAAAGTCATTTGATTCTATTAATAGAGGGGGTTTGTCTGGATTCAACAAAAAGTCATTTGATTCTATAAATAGAGGGGGTTTGTCTGGATTCAACAAAAAGTCTTTCGATTCAATCAACAGAGGGGGCTTATCAGGATTTAACAAAAAGTCTTTCGATTCAATCAATAGAGGAGGGGGTTTCAGTGGATTTGTAAAACGCCCAATGGACTCAATTGGACATGGGGCATTTAGTGGTTTCGTCAAGCGCCCCTTTGATTCAATTCACGGCGGAGGATTGAGTGGATTTACAAAACGAAGAATGGATTCAATTGGCGATAGTAGCTTTAGCGGATTTGTTAAACGAGATGCTGACGTCACAGACGAAGAAATGCTTGAGTAAACGTTTAACAAGAAACTTTAGAAAAAAAAGAAAATTAACATCAAAATTAAGTTTTGTTAAACTTTTGGTTCATTTTGTCTCTCAAACTAAAATAGAAATCGCATTTTTGTTTGGCATTATAAATTATGGTTTGTAAGAACATTGTTATTCTAATGTGCCGTGTTTTGTCCGTGATAAATTGTATTGTAGTTCTCTTGTTTCGCCTCCTTTGTGTGTATGACCCTTGTGATTAAAACATCTCCGATCTCTTGATACAACTAATGGCATTTTATTTTTTTATATTAAGTACATTGTTAAATTTACTGGTTTTTGATTCCACACATAGTTACAAACATATTGAACTGTTCAGATGATCTAATTAAATCAATCATCATTTTTAACTGCAACAGAGAGTTTTAAGAATGAAGCATATAGTTTTATATAAAAGTAAGAAAAGCTAAAAAAGAAAAAAAGTGATTACTATTCAATTACCCAAATTAAAGAAATGAAAATGATATTGAAACTCTTTATTTCTCCTTATTGTAATATATTAGGACCTTCTTTTAAATGTCTTAACTACAGCAGAAAGATTGAAAAATGAAGTGTATGTATAGTTTTCTATAAAAGTAAGAAAAGCAGAAAATGAAAAGTAAACAGTATGTATTAACCCAAATTAAACAAATGGAAATGTTAATGAAAATATTTACCATTCCCTTTCCAGTTTCAGTTAAAATATGACCATAATGTTTGATAATTTTGTTAAGTGTTTGTCTAAAATTTTCAAAACCTTGTATCCTCATCCAAACGGCACAGTCAATCAATTCGAGAGAATGTGCTTTAAGTTTGTTTATCTAACTTCCATAGTAGCCGAATTCTGTTTTTAAGTTTAGAACTAAGTCTGCAATGCTATATTGAACAGTTATTTTTCGTCACACGATAAGGTTACTCTAAGAATTTTCAATGATTATGGTAATATTAAAATCATCTATGCAAACGTTTGGCTTGAAATATGTTTATGACTTTTGTATTAGAAAGAGTCAGTAATCTAACAAGTACATCACTTTCACAACAAAGTGGGTTTTTATTTTATTTCCTTAGCGAGTTCAAATCTATGCACATGCAAACACTTAACAAAATTATTAAATATATTGGCATCTTCTTTCAAATGTCTTGTTAAAATATCAATGTTAACATTTAAGTGATATACTTCTATGAAGGACTTTATCTCCATAGCGTTTTACATCAACGAATTTTTGTTTCACGTCTTCATAACATCATTTAAGGGTATAGCTAGCGATTAATATATTTTGGCGCATATGTATTACATTGAATGAAAAAAGAAGAAAAAACTTTAATGAAGTCCCACTTAATTACCACCACTCTACAACAATTACCTGTCATAGAAGTAATTTAGTATAGATCTATCGATGGTTGTTGCAGAGAAGCTGTACAAAATAAAAACAGCTAATAGGTGGAAAGTTCCGTTCGTTTGACATTGGCTTCATTGAAAGCAATATGTAATACACGTGTGCAGTTTTCGAAAATCTAATTCAACTAGCTGTGCCCTCACATTTTTTTCGTTATCGTTGCAATTCTTCTATCTTTGCAAATACCAACTATTTCTCCTTTTGCTTCAATTATTCTTTATATAAATAAACAAATACTTATCTTTGGAACAAAAATTGAATAAATATCTTTTGGAAACTATGACTTCTTTGTCGTTATTTTACAACTATTCCCTTGTGAAACTGTCCACACTTTCTTCGATTTGTTTATGCCATTTCCAACGCTGAAGGAACAATTCACCTAGCTAGCAATTTGAATTGTTTCTGGATGCACATGCACCAGACTATCCTCCTCCTGTACATAATTGCCTTTAACGTTTCACATAAAGAACCATGATCGGTAGCAGAGCTCTGACCAACAATACTCTATTTTGTCGTCAGTGTGTGATGGGTGACTTTGTTGGTGTCAACAACCTTTTAGAAATCGACCACAGATGTTTCGTGGTATCAAAGATGCACCTTATCTATTTCCCGGATTTCTTACATAACTGTGGCACTTTTCACAAAAATCTTACGATAAAAATCATCGTAAGTCAAAAGCAAGAAACATTAACAATACGGTCATTTGTTTTGGCTTATTAATTCGAAATATCATAGAATTATGTAGAATATTGTTTACCTATGAATATCATATCACATCATAGTTATGTTTATTATCCTAATTACTTTTAACTGCAAAATATATGGAATTGACTTACAACAACCTTTTCGTAAGTTTTTTGTGAAAAGGTAAACATGATCTTATCCAAAAACGACTATCAATTAGGATTGGTCTCAAATGAAAATGTTCGTCCATGATTTTGTGTTCGATACAAAATCCATTTTGGTTTTAACCGACTTTACCTAATAAAGTAACTGTTGTTGACTTTAAAGCTCCTTTGGCAATATTTAGATTGATTGGTATTTACAGAATGTATGTGAAGATAGCAGTAATGCAGTAAATTCCAGTGAATTTTTGTATTCATTGTGTTAACAATGAATACTCTGTTACCAATAGATTAATAGTGGTATTCCGATAGGAGTCCTATATTTAATCAACGAGACCTAACAGCATCCATATCCGGATAATTCCGCTACAATAAAATAGTTCATACTGAAACTGGTACTTTATGTATTTCTGCGCGAGAAAATGACCAGACGCTCAATATGACGTTACAGAATATACTTGAAGCGATTAACTTGTAACAGAGATAAGACTGTCCATAATACTTGTGAGAGGTGTGTGGCAGTACTATTAGATAGATGTACACTCGACGGCCTTCGCGGTCTATTTATAGAAAGTCACAGTCTAAACCACTGACGAAGACACTGTGGTTGACACCATAAATAGAGAAGAATTATCAGACCATCACTGATAATGATCGTTTTATATATTGTACATTTATATATTAAATTATCAAACATGGTTGGTTTAATTAACGGTTAATAAACATTTTTTAAAGAATTTTAATGCCTCACTTATAGAGATCACAGACGTAAGCAGTACTTTCGTGCTATTAATTGTTTGGGGACCTTTGATGCTTTGCCTCAATATTTTCTTGTAAAGAAATACAATGTATAATCTTCGTTCGATTAGCCGTCGAAATATGGGACAGAACATGTTCTTGAATCGAATAATCTGGATTGGTTATCAATAAATATAATTTCTTGTCAAATGGACAGGTGAATTATAAAGTATACCATAAAATGAGTTTGTATGTGCTCGGTCGGAACATGACAAAATTGTTAAACTCTGACACATATATTGCTTGAATGCTTTACTAAAGGAGATGTCATACATGGCTAATCGACGATTCAAGCATTTTTGGAATGCTAATACTTGTACTGTATACATTACTATAAGTGCTGATTCCCGCGTATTGGGTTTGTTTTAAAGATAATTATTTCCAGACTGTAACTGTTCGGGTCGTATGCAATTAAACCCGAGGTGTGTTCAACAATGCGAGCGCTCGAGCGAGCGCCCGCCTCGCGAATTGTTAGGCTATTGAACGACTGCGCTCATTCCATAAATAGGTGAAGATATCGGTCAGTCAGACCGTTTTTGTACAGAATGTCGAGCGCTCGCTATAAAATCCAAGATGACGTCAAACAGCACATCATTGAAAAAGCGGGTGGGGGAAACAATTATTTCTGTTGATACACGAGATCTTTCATATTTTTTACCATACATAAATCATAGAGACAATTTACTGTACCAAATAAAGGGTACATTTAGTATACTTTATGCATATATGCGTGGATATTTTATGTGGAACAAGTAACACACAAGTTTGCGTCCCACTTTTCAGAAAAATTCTTTGATATAAAAAAAATAGTTTTTCCTGCCACCATCTTTGGTACCTGTTATAATATATATTTCCAATGATATATTAATACAGTACCCACAAAAAAAACCTAAAAAAATAACAACCAAACAACGTCGTCTCAATGAAATTATGAGTCGCCGGGTGAAGTGAGCAGGTGTCTGTGCCCATTCCTCGTGCAATGCACACTCCAAATCACGTACGCTATTGACGTCATTCAAGCTAGAGGTGGACATACCAGATACTGATTAGTTTGTGATTTTTTATTCTGACCCTTATGCTGTTATCATGACTGGAATTCTCAATAATCTCATCAAACTTTTTTGTAAAAATGTTCAATATTCTGTCGATTGATTAAATTTTGTTTCAAATCAATTTTTTGTCAATAGAATGGGGTTTATTATAAAATATTAAATAAAACATTCTTACTGACTAAACTTTTTCCTCTCAGCATAATTCTCAATATGTCAATGTTACCTCTTAATACGTAACTATCATGATATCCGAGATTTATCTGCATAGAAGATCGCCGAGGTAAGTCCGGTGGTAAAGTTATAACTTCCTCGATCGACCTCTCTCAAAATGCCAATATTTTTCCAACAAAACTATTTTAATGGTTTCATATCGTTTGCATATTTTTGAATATGAGAGGCAATGCATTAAACTGACGTGACCCGGGTGCGTAGAAATTCATTTTATGTTTTATTTTAATATATTTTAGTTTATCATAATACATGTACTGCATTTTGACCATGGCACTCTTCCTGTCTTCGATTATAGGAGGTTGGATTTAAAACAATATGAATTTAACGAAGGGGTAGTAAGTACAGAAATGTATGAAATGGACATAGCAAATTTTCCACTTAATCCATTTTAAAGTGTACATGTATTCATTAATATTTTTTTCAAATTTATCTCAAGATGAAAGAAATATTAAATCATTTTCAATATAATTATTTAATTAAATATAGGGAGGCGAGACAGGATAGAGCGCCATGATCGTGCGACCACATGCGCGACTCATGCAGGTTGTTTCGTCATCTCACGATGACGAACGCAGAAAACAAAGCGTTTGACCAAGTCCTACCAAAACATCAACAGCTCTGGTAACCATCCCATATTTCCCTTCTCTAAGAAAAAGGAATGACTTGGTATTTGGGAACGACCAGAGCCAGAAAAATGCTTCGTCAGAAAAAGGTAAACGCTTGACTAAGTGAACAGACGCAGCTTGTCTGTTTGTTACAAGAACGTCTATAGATCTATATACAATATATTAATTACAAGGTTTTTAGTTAAATCATACCGCTGTACATAATTTATTAGTATGTCAAATAAATCGTACATGGGATTATTTTACTTGAAATTTCATAACTATCATTAATACGTTTAATTACAAATCAGAATTTAATTGCTTTTTTAATTTGATAGTGCAGTTTATTTGTATTTGATAACAACTCACAAAATTTAGGATTCATCTTCCAAAATTATCTTCCCCATATTTAATGTCCTTTTTACTGTATTTAACTATTGTTACATACTCTGCTCTTTAGGACCCGAATAGCTCAGTCGGCTAAAGAGAAGGAAGGGAAATATCCATTGAAATGAAAAGTTCAAGAGGTCGCTGGTTCGAAACCTAGCAAAAGCATACATTTTTATTTTTATATTTTATTTATATTTTTATTATATTTCTATATTTTATATTATACATATTTACGTATTAAGAGGTAACATTGACATATTGAGATATATAATCTTATGAATATTTTAAAACGACTAGTGTTGTGTTTACGTTTTATTATAGTTTCTTTAAGCTGTACATGTATTAGACTTATACAATTACACAATCATGTATCTTTATTTGAATTATTGAAATACAAAATATATATTTCAAAATTTATAATATTAGTCCAGTACCATGATATGTGTGTCTTAGTGTCATCATTACATCAGTAGATGTATTCCAAAACAATGCTTTACCATAATGATTACGCTGTTAGACATTGTAAATTATAACATTTCAAACTGACGCCGACGTAAGAAAAAATCAATCACTTGATTTTCAACTTAAATCTTTGAATCAGAATTTTATGAAACTATTGAACCATACCTAAAAAATGATCATAACTTAGCCTCATATGAAACTGTATGATATTAATTATTGAACAGACCCTTCAGGGACTCAAAATATTGATTACTGAAAACAAAACACCCTTAAGGGACCTAGATTATTGATTTTAACTCATTATCCTCAATAAATTGAGGCTATCTTGATTATTTTTATCCTACTTCTATTCAATAAAGAATAAAGGCTTATGATGGAAAAGTTTCATTTCACCAAAGTGTAATCTGACAAGATCTGGAGAGATTAAGGAAAATTTCCTGAATAAAAAATGTTAATAAAACATACTCATTTAAAAATACAATTACTGCATTTAACTTAAATATATTAATAATATGAATGATAATTATTATACTATCAATTAATGTATTGAATATATTATTTGTACTTGTTAAAGTCATCAACATAATTAATGTTTGGAACATATATCACTTTTTCTTCAAAATAGCTAGTTTGTGTGTAATAATGAACTCGGGTATTAAATCTTAGTATAACACTTTGAATCTTAACATTTGTTTATTTTCTTACAAGATATAGATAATTTGTGCATATAAAACACTTTCAACTATTTTCCAAAAAATAATCCCATTCACTTGACTACATTAACCTCTTTGTTAAATCAGGTAACCGAATGAAAAAAAGAAATATAATTTATCAAACAATCAATTCTTAATTATATCTGTAAATTTTAACCTTCGTCATTAAACACCATCAGTGCAGGTAAAATTAATTTCTAAGACATTTATGATAAGCAGAAATGGGGTTTAAATACATTATTTCTGTTCAGTTACTACATAAATCATAGAATAGCAGCAGGGTGTTAGTCCAACTTTACTCAAAAATGTGTACTATAGTGCGTACAAAAAAACAAAACGTGTTTTGGTAAACATTAAAAATGAGACAATTCATTTTAGGGGTAGGCAGTAATGAAAATAAAATATGTGTAATTCTAATTAATTTTAACAAAATTAGCATGGTTAATAAACCACTACCACTTGGTAAATCATGCTTGTTATGGTAGAACGCTTTCCATTACACAAACAACTAAGACACAAGTAAAACATATCACAATTGTTTATTTTAAAGTCATCCTGGGCATCCCTCGTCGTGGGTTAGTTCATTGTATTGTTATTATAAACAGTGTTTTTTTTTTTTTGTACGCACTATACGTAGCACACATAACAGATAACAATGACATAGTTTTAAATCTCTCCTATATTAGAGATTTTTTTTACACACAGACTAATTAAACAATGTGATAGTCATATTGTAACAGTTATAGCTTTGACTAATTACAGCAGTAGTCATAGTCAACAGCTAAATCCAGAGATAAAGCCTCTTCAGGAACAGTGAGTAGGTGGACTGACCGCTGTGATATAACCTTTATAAGGTGTTTCTACAGCATAAAACCCAACAAAAATTGAATAAATCTAAACACAATGAATACCCCAGTACTTTCAGTGCTTTGATTACTGGTGTACTACGCTTCTGTCAAAATTTCTAGCAATGAAGGTTTACCGCTGTAGGCCTACTGCGCTACTGCCAAAATTTCTAACAGTGAAGGTTTACTGCTGTACTGTGCTACTGCCAAAATTTCTAACAGGAAAGGTTTACCGCTGTACTGCGCTACTACCGAAATTTCTAGCAATGAAGGTTTACTGCTGTACTGCGCTACTGTCGAAATTTCTAGCAGTGAACGTTTACTGCTCACTGCCGAATTTACTACGTTACTGCTGTCTCCACATACATTTCCACTGATTCGTTTCAATCTTTAAGGTTTTTCTCGACATTAAGATCTTTCCTTCTTGAAGTGGAAAATTGCTTTCCTACATCACTAAGCTTATCAGCGACGTTGAAATTAAGCTTACAGACGGTAGCAGAATCAACAGCAATGCTTGGAACAATGTGGTAGTCAGATTGTTTTTGGCACATACAACCATACTTAAATGGATGAAGATCAACGACATTAGGATTGCTAAATAAAAGTAGAGCAACCAATCTCAAAACAAGCTGTGATAACCTGTGGTTCTTAAAATTTTCGTAGATATACGTAATATCCACTAGCATCAGAGCCCATAACTTATGATCATAAAATATTGCGTACGTCCCTATATATAGTCCATCGTATATACATGTACACTACCATATTTTATAATGTACTATATAATGAAAGTATAGTTATAACTTGTATACGATAATGTATACGGGACTGATTTTAATTGCATTCGTTGATAAATATTATTATACCCCCGCTTCGAAGAAGAGGGAGGTATACTGTTTTACCCTTGTCCGTCCGTGCGTCCGTCCGTCCGTTACAAAATTTCCGTCGCAGTTTTCTCAGCAACTATAACATGCAGCAGCCTAATACTTTGCATATTGCTTCATCCCATAGTCCCATGTGATGTAAAGCGATTTCATGCTCCTTGCACATCTACTTCCTGTTTGTCGCATATTTTTAAATTTTTGCGGGGGTATCACTTGTGAGCATTAGCTCACAGATTTACTTGTTATTAAAGTATATGTGTGCGTATTTAACAAGTATTAGACTCTGGTACCAGTGGTAATACCATTTGTGATAAATAATAACACTTGTCCGATTGCTTAATGAAGAACAATTGAGTTGCATCAAAAGAAAGATGGGATAACTTGTGTTATAGGTATGCACGGAGGCGAATCAATCCATCGAAAGAAGTCTGATAGACAATATTACATTACGGAAAAATGCTCAGAAGTTTCTTCAGTACAGTAGTATTGATACTTAACGACTAAATCCATTTTACGGTCGCTGTATATTCAGTATTAAACACATCAATACAAATATTTAATAGGCAATCAAGTGGAAACATTGATCTATATACATATGTACTTATTAACCAGCAGTAGGTTTGTGATCAATTTCTACACAAATTTTGTAACAGAACTTGATACCTATAAAGTCTACTTGCACATTTAAGCAATCAGTTTTTAATTCCATCTATTGCAAACTAATTTCCGGTTCTTGCGCAAACTGACTTACTGGTTTTCAAAGCGATATACAACTTCCGTTTCTATAAATAGCATTTGCAACTATATTGTATACAACAGGGAAATCATTGAAGTTATTGGGTTTGTTAATTCGTTTAGAAAGATCATATAATTTAAAAGTTATATTACCTACTGACATATGTAATTCGCAAAAGAGAAAATTAAATTTTATAAAAGACCTTGCATCGTAATTGAATTTTCATCTCCACTGTAAATTACACGACATATATTTTTAATATTAGATTACATGTCTTATGATCTTGCATACATAAATCAGCTTTTATAGATTTAACCATTTTCAGTTTATCATATAGATATTCATTTATATACAAGTGACTGTTAAGAATATCATTGGGGAATCAAGAATTTATTCAACGTGTGTGATAAGGTTAAGAAACTTTAATACAGTAACGTCTCCTCTACCCAGTAGTTTACGGCCTGCCTTATAACCAACTAATCAAAAAATTACATGCATTGCAATAGGTGTTATGCCACAGTCCCATAAAATCGTGGCTTGTTGCGGACCCGTGCGTGCAGACAGCCGTAGGCCGTGAGAAGCCTTACGGTACGCACGTGGCACAAAACAACACACCCGTAACTGGAAGTTAAGCAAGTTTAATCCATACTCGGCCGCGATTTTGTTCACGATTTGACTTTGAAACTGATACATGTATCCTCGGCTCATCTCACGGACACTGGTAAAACGTAACAGTCCGTACGGGTGTGCAAGAGTTCGTACGAGTCCTTGCGGAGCTTGATGGCACGACGCCCGTACGGTGCCCTCACGGCTATTTTTATGTTTATGGGACTGTAGCATTACTCAAATGTCAATGACTTGGTGTAGCTTGGACATCATGTCACAATACATGTCTAAGTCAACACATAATGAAGTTTATAAAACTAGCAGAGCAAGTGAAGAAAAGATATTTAAAATAACCAAGAGGCAACTTTAGAAAAAGACTTTATTTCAGTTAAAGTTTTAACAAATACTTGAAGACATCATAAATAATAATGATAACAAACAATTATTATAGAAACTATCAACATATCCTAGCAATAAAGGCCAAGATTATTTTGATCATGGCTTATTAATGTCCCAATATACACAAAATTTCATCATTCTCTACAATCCGTGTACAAATCTGAAATAAAAGGATGGATGGTTATTTAAACTATATAAGACATGTCATTGTTGTGTAAGGAAACTGCAGCTCGAAATGCCCAGTAAGAGAAGTATAATTAACAAAAGAAATGTAGACAGAGACAGATACCTCTGATGAAGCTTAAAAAGAGTACATGCACGATTAATTATCAGGCAATCAAAAACTTATTAAAAAGAGGGTACATAAAGTTTATTTTATTTATTTATTAGAGTTAACGCCGTGTGAACACAATTTTAGGTCATTTTACGGCGTCCAGCGCACCTAACCTAGCTTTCCTAGACCATTGTCTATAACCAGTACTCACCTACCCTTCCACAAGGCCGGAAACTTTTCCATATTATCTAATCAATGGAGGAAAATCGACATTATTGTCAAATTTTCATGGAAGGGTATAACCTCCCTGGGTGGAATTAAAACCCGCACCCTCTCGGGCACGAGAATCCAAATCCCAGCGCGCTACCAACTGCGCTATCGACCCGGGTCTTACATAAAGTAGACGCAGCCAATAAAATGTGGCTTTATAAAGAGAGTATGTATTAAAAAATCTGTCAATCACAATGAGGCTTAACATGAGTCAGTAAAAAGCACTGGCACCAGAGTCCTCACACTAGTTAAATACGCACACATAAAATATTTGTCAACAAACGAAATTAAAAATCGGTCCCGTATACATTATCGTGTACGAGCTATAACTATACTTCATTGTAATATTATATGTATGCACAGGTAACTATATATAGGGACGTACGCATAATTATTTTATGATCATAAGATATGGACTCTGGTGCCAGTGGTAAAAAGAATCGGCAAATCAAAATGTGGCTTTAAAGTGAGTACATAAAGTAAAATCAGCGAGTTTACACACTTTCAGAACAAATCTAGATCTAAGAAAGGAAAACCTCCATCAATGATATAATGGGACATAAAGGAGATATTAAATTTAAGAAGATTAACATTTTTAGGTTTTATAATTTTCCCTGTAGAAATTTGTATTAACTTAATAGTAAAATTTGTACATGTTTTATGACCACATTTTTAAGCTCAGGAACATGGTTTGCAATATTATATTGTAAACATTACATAAAATTTACAAAAAATGTGGGAAGTTTTCTAGTTTATTCAAATAAACAGCTAAAGTTAAGATGTGTCAAAAGTGTATTTGCAAAAGATAGTAATGATAAAAAATTGCTTTTTGTAATATCAGAAAATATTCAATTATCAGGTCAACGTGCTGGTAATATTTTGACAAATCATATTATTGCTAATATTTAGTACAATATAATATAATTATTGTACTGAAGTAAAAATGTTAAAAAACAAGTAAATCTGTGAGCTAATGCTCACTAGTGATACCCCCGCAAAAATCTAAAAATATGCGACAAACAGGAAGTAGATGAGCAAGGAGCATGAAATCGCTTTACACCATATGGGACTATGGGATGAAGCAATATGCAAAGTATTAGGCTGCTGCATGATATAGTTGCTGAGAAAACTGTGACGGAAATTTTGTAACAGACGGACGGACGGACGGATGGACGGACGCACGGACAAGGGTAAAACAGTATACCCCCCTCTTCTTCGAAGCGGGGGTATAAAAATGCTTCAGCAAATAGGTTAAATCATACAACTTAAAAATTATTTGCTGTTAAGTTAGTCTTATATCATTCTCCTACCCTACATGTTAGATGGAGAATCTTGATAACCTCTTGGTACGAGACACATGGTCTAAAATGAACTCATATGTTGCGTACAATGGCTGGATCATCAGTTAGTTTGACCACCTCTAATGTCTGATATTTCAACAGTATCCATGAAAGAAATAATATACCCATGACTGGAATACATGGAAAACTACATTTCTAAAATGCAGTACAACAAAGCTTAATACAAAATCAAACAGACCATAATGTACAAAACATATATTTTTATTACACATTAACTAAGCCAATATTACTGTTATGCAGTGCGAACTGTAATTTCCCCATGTTTTTGAAGAAACACTATCAGCAAAACATGTACTATGAAATTGTTTGTGATAATATATAAAGTTTATCTATTTTAAAACATACTTTGTCTTGTGTCTATTTGCTTTTCAGAGATACCAATATCAAGACAAGTGATTTACACATTTTCAAATTACAAGTCTCTGTTTATTTAGATTTTATAATGATTTAGTTTCTGCAATAAAATTGAAAGGGAAACCAAGTGTACTAAGCAGATTTTTAGTATTTAAAAATTTACCAAAGTAAGTTCTAAGATTTCAATTACAAATCATGAGCAATCTGATAAATCCAATTAACAAGTTTAGCACATATATTGTAATTGAATCAAAATAATTAAGCATTCTAAGTACATTATTAGTAATTTGAGTACACTATTGAGTATTTGAGCACATCATTAAATGATATAAACATAAGTTTATCTAAAACATCTCGGATTTACAATAGTCATTAGAAAAACATAGAGTAATATAGAAACACAAATGCCAAATATAGTTTTAGAATATATTTTGGTTTTTCTTGCTTCCTTTTTTATTTTCATACACTGTTGTGATATTTCACAACATCAGTGTTATTTGAGTACACTATTGTGTTATTTTAATACACAAGTGTGATATGTCAGTACACCAGTTATTTTAGTGCACTAATAATATCTTAGTACACCACTGGGTTATTTGAGTACACCAATATCATTTTAGTGCACCATTAAGTTTAGTACATCTTCATGTTATTTTAGTACACAAATGTGGTATGTCAGTACATCAATGAGTAGAGTGCACTAGTGCATTAGGAATCTTTTTTTAGGACTCAGTACCCCAGTGTTATTATAGTATACTTCTGTATTATTTGAGTGCACCATTGTATTTATCAGTACATCATTGATTTATTTGATTTTTCTCATAATTTTGAGTCCAAAGTAATCAAGAAGAATTCTATGCCCTTCAACATATCAAGTTTTATCTAGCAAATACATGTACTCTTCTTCACATAAAGTAAGATAATGTTGCTTCAGATTACATAAAATAACCTGAAGGAACAATGTCAGACAGTTTAATGAGATATTGGTCAAAATTATAAGGTGAAATGTAGAAACTGTGAACAGTGCAAATCAAACATGGATCGCACTAACATTACCATGGTTTATCTAGTCTGAGAGTGACAAATAATAACCAAAGGACCATGGTGACCTAATATAGCTTGTCCGAGTGACACTGCAGTTACTACAGTGCTAGAATTTATAAATTGCTTGTTTTGTTTTTGTTGGGTTTAACACTGTAGCAACACATTTTATAGGTCATAACGGCGGTCAGTCAACCTACTCACTCCTCCAGGAAAGGCTAAATCTCTAGATTTAGCTGTTAACCAACTACTAAGCGCATACTTTCGTCAGTGACTGACAACTGCCCTACATAATTAAAAATGGTTGGTAGGAGGGAGAATGGTCTTAGAAATAATTTCATGACCAAGCTCCACAAAAGTATGCTTCGCCCGGAAATTAAACCCAGGACCCCTCGATCAGTAGACTTGCGTGCTACCAACTGAGCTAGCCGGGCGGCTTTATAAATTGTTGGTGAGTTACAATAATAACAAACAAACATTTTCTTAACCAAATTTATAAAACAAATAATAGAGAGTAAAAAACACATGATTATGAGTATTTTCAATTGATAACAGATGATCAAAAAGTAATATCAGTCAAGAATTTTTCTAAAAGAAATACAAATACTGAATGTTCTCTATTTTACATCCCCCCCCCAAAAAGGACATAAACAGCTTAACATTTCCCTACAGAGGGTGGGATTTACATTTTCCTACAGGGGAGAGCATTATATTTCCTAAATGAATGCATGTACAAATGTATAACTGTATCAGAACATGGCAAAATTACAACATGAAATGTGTTAAGTCAAAACTTGTTTATTTTCAAAAAAGGACTTTTAGAGAAGGGGCATTAAATAGAGAAAGTAATGTAAGATATAAACAAGTAAATCTGTGAGCTAATGCTCACTAGTGATACCCCCGCCAAAATGTAAAAATATGCGACAAACAGGAAGTAGATGAGCAAGGAGCATGAGATCGCTTTACACCACATGGGACAATGGGATGAAGCAATATGCAAAGTATTAGGCTGCTGCATGTTATAGTTGCTGAGAAAACTGCGACGGAAATTTTGTAACGGACGGACGCACGCACGAACACACGCATGGACAAGGGTAAAACAGTATACCCCCCTCTTCTTCGAAGCGGGGGTATAAAAAGTTCAAGCAAAAACAATTTCAATCATAATAAAGAGATAAAGAAATAAGAAATCATTAACAAGTATTGTCTATAAACAAAATGTAATCTCAACAAATATGTTCAAAAACTCCATTCAATAGTATTATCAGACTTTAGCTTAACTTGTTCACTAGCAACCATTTCTAAAGCTTTTGGGAATGCTTTGTGCTCCTTTTCTTTAATTCTTTCACTTAGAGTTTGTTCTGTATCGTCATGGTAAACAGGAACAGATTCTTGAACCAGAATAGCCCCACCATCAACTTCCTCCTAGAGAAAAAGATACACAATATTTGTTAATCAAAATTACAACAACAGACACAGTTACATTGTATGATAAACAAGATGCTTTTGCCATCTTCACTGCTGCTTAATACCATTGTATAATCATAGAAGGGTAATCACCTATAGGTCAAAATGACAATTCTTTTATACTCACATATGGATATACATAAGAAAAGGATTCATACCTCATTATCTGCATGATATTAACTTTCTTTTCTGAAGTGTATTTTCAATAGGTTTTTAGCACTATTGACTGAAAATGCCAAATACAAGGCTACATAACATAAGTGGTATTTGGTGAATTCAAGTACAATTTAAGCAATTTTTCAATGCTGCACCCAATTCATGTACTTTTCAAGGATAAGCTTTCAAATACATTTTGAGACCAATGAAAGCCCTGTAACCTCAAGTTAGGGCTTGACATTAATTTATAAAGTATGTTGCCTGTTTAGACAACAAACTATATGTTTTACTAGCCAGAACCAATTGTGTACTAGCATTAACAGGTTGCCAAAACCAAAATATAGGTCTTTAGGGGCAATTGGGCGACCTTTAAGCCCTGCAAGTGTCAAAATGAAGTACAATAATAAACTTACAGCCACAAAATGTACTGAACAACCAGATATTCTTACACCAGACTTTAATACTTGTTGATGTGCATCATGACCTTTAAATGATGGCAATAAGGATGGATGAACGTTAATCATTCTACCTGACCATTTTTGTACAAATTTACCTGAAAAACATGGAGAGGGTAAATAACAATAAAATATGGCAAAGACAAATTTACATTGAAAGAAAATGAACAAATCAGAATGACAAAATTACTTGAAATACAGTAAGAACAGATTAAATTAATACTATATGTACATGTAAAAACCAAGTAAAAAATATAGACTGAAGACATTTCACAGGTTTAGCGCAATGAACGTAACTCACTCTTTTCTTATATTGAGTTACAGCCATTTTGCGCAAAACCTGCAATTTGTTGACCTTGGTGAAAGATCATTTTTTATTTATCAAATGTGCTTAGAAACATATTTTAAAATGTCACTTTCTTAGCTTACAAATTGTAAAAGAAGATCTCATTACAAAATTGACAAATATTCTGTTTCTTTCATATTTATTTCTGTGTCCAGTTAGAGATTTTTTACCTAAATATAACATGTTACAGTGTTTCCTCTCAGATGCTTTCCAAGATGTTGTCATTCTGGTGTTACATATTCATATACTACACTGGGGTCCAAAAGTTTGTTTACACATGTATTGTTTTATTTGCTCATATGTTTTATTGAAAAATTATAGCAGACACATTTTGCTAGGTATTTTTAATGTATATTCATAATACATAAAGAACATAACTGATGGTTCATGATAAACTGTAAATCAGTTGCGATACATGTAATAACATGGACATTATTTCTATGTATACTACAAATTATTAATGAAACTTTTGGACCCCAGCATACATTTTCATCAAATAGCACCAAATTTCACAATAAAGCATAAAAGAAAGATTTTTACACAGGTTTTATTAAACAGATTTAACTCTAACTTTAAAATACAAATCTTAGAGCTAGAGACTATCTTCAGTATTTAATATATTGTAAATCATAAAAGAATCACAACAAACATTTATATACATATAAACTTACCAACATAAATCATTACTACATAAAACCTGCCCCAATTATCCAAAACAGAAGCCATGCAAGTGTTCAAACATAAATAACAGATTGACTTTTACCATACAGTTAAAACCTTTCAATCAAGTCAAAGTATATACATTTAAGTTTTATATAACAAGATTATTAAGTATAAAACCATTTCAGAATACCAGAAAGAATCCTCATAAATCCAGCTAAGCAGACAATTTCAACACCAGCGGCTATTAGGCTGACATTTAATGCCTCGTCAAACTCTTCACGAGTTCCATAGTTCTTGTGATTGATAACCTGAGGAAATAAAACAATAATACAAATATACAGACTATTTGATAATATAATTTAATATAATCATATAGTTTATTTTATTCCACTTTAAATGGCACATAGGCCTACAATCACTCTGTGGATTTAAATACTCCATATCTGTTTCATAATCTCCATACATAAATACAGATAACTAATTTTCTAAATAGAAGTACCCTGGTGATTTAAATACTTATTTTTTTATTATCCCATACATAGATAAATATATAACATTTTTTTATGAACCGAGAGTACAGAAATACTATAGTGAGTATTCAAATCAGCTGGGTTAATATATGTGCTACTGACAGTTAGACAAAATTCAACCATACTAGATTACCTGTAAATCTAAACAGTTTTTATGGACAATATAAAGGAATCAAATCAACAAAAAACTGTCTTCATCTTTGCTTACAAAACAACAAAAGAACATGCGGCCATGGTGCAGTGGTATAGAACAGGATTTTAATTTAGAGGTTTTACTATCATTGTTATAGCAAATAATGTGATTTTTAAGTCCCAAATACTAAAAATAAGAAAAAAAATTTAAGACTATTTCTCTTTTAAAACCATCTAACAGTCCTAAAAAGGAATATTACTGTATTAGTGTAAATGCCAGAAATTTGGTCATTAAATAGTATGACACACGGAGAAAAAAGGTCGCTACTTGACTTCAACCTAACATTCAAAGTCAATTAAAAAAATAAGTTCCAAAACAAACAATAAAATAACTAAATCCTTGTTTACCTTTGTAGCTATCCCAGCATTCTCTGCTCTTACAATACCTTGTACATCAGGTTTATTAGATATAACTAAAACTATTTCTGCAGCACTAAAATTCATAGGATCTCGGGTAAAGTCAATTAAAGCTTGTAAATTGGTACCTAGAATAAACAACAATAAGGGACTTGAGTTAGTTATTTCCCCTTGTATACTCTTCAAATAGGTAGGTCCTATTAGTTGGATTACTCAGATTTTACCCTTACTTTTTAATGTCAATTTGCCATAATTAATCTTGAATAACTTTTTTGTAAATCATTTAATTCGATTGAAATTCAAGCTTCGTATTTTTAGGGTAAAGAACTATCTAAATTTCATCACTTCTGGTAATATCTTAATTAACAAGAAAAAAAATTAGATGAAATATTTTGTTATCCTTATATAGAAATTCAATGATAAAATCCGAGGATTTCAACTATAAGGACCTACTTACCAATTGGATTGCTTCAGATTTTATCAGGGAAAGATAACTGACTAAAGTCCCTAACTAATATGTTAAGGACCACAATGGAAATGAGAAATTTCTCATCCTAGTCATTGGTGTATATATATCATGGACATACATTTAAGAATTTCACAAATTTGTTTTAATTTTTCAACAACTGTTTGTATACCTAGCCAAAAAATAATACAATAAAAAGAATACACAATATGCACTGTCAATAATTGATCATAAAGAAGTAATGTTATTGACCTGATAGACCTCATTTTCATTACAATTCAGCACCAACTGCACAACTGTTTTGTAAAACAATTAAACTTTATGTCAAAGCAGCAATAGTTACAGAAACACTGACATAAAAAAGTAGTTCCTACAATAGCAAACATAAATCTAGCCGTAGTGGTTCCAAGCCCTTTAGGAAATAAGGTCACACTGTCGGGAAACTTCACAATGAAATGTCTTTCTGGAGCTATAATTTCAAGTAAGTTCTGTCCAGTTTCTGCACATAATGCATCTTCAGGAGAAGATGGACCCTGGTTAAGATATAAACAACTACTACAAAAACAGCGCAGACGTGACCTACCTGATCCAGATTTTAATACATTTGTTGAGATGAGATAAAAAGTAGTTCCTACAATATCAGACATAACCTACCTGATCCAGATATTAATACACCAACTCTCTTCTTTCTACTTATACCAGGTATATGTCTCCAACATTGTATTAAAGCTGATTGTAAATTATCTATAACTACTTTCTTTTCACCTGTAATATATATATAGAATATGTTAGGGATTAAACGATGATCGATTATAATCGATCGTTTCATTAGAAGTGGGAGACTATCGATTATGAAGTTTTATAATCGATTATCGTTAATGTCAGTTAGTCATTTTTATTGTGTGTATTGTCATATATTTTTGAAAAGCACTAATGAAAACCCTGAGTAAATGTTCTGATTATATAATCGATAATTGATCGAAAAAAGGGTCCTCCGATTATTTCCGATGATCGATTATGATTTTTTTCCGATTTTGAAACCCTAGAATATGTTCATCAATCGGGGTTTAACACTTATTGTTTTACCAAGGATCCAGAAGGAATCTTCAGTCAGTTATTCAAAGACTCCTCCAAAACATTAGGGATTCCTCTAATAATAGATAAAAAATAGACATGGATTTGCAGTCATAAATATGGATGAACAATTAGAAGGAACTGAAATTCATGAAATAATGACAATTAAATGGTATCTAGACAGAATACCCAGCTAAGCATAACTGGAATTCCACTCCAAGTTTTTTTTTACCCTCTGAATCCCTGGACATTGTTAGTGTCAAACCCTGTCAATATGATGCTCTGTGATATAAAAACAGATTTGACAGATAAGTAAGACCTCAGGGTACAACACTAACAGTGTCCCAGGATACTACATATATATATATTGAAGGAATCCTAGCGATTCTTTACAGAGGATTTTCATCAGGATCACTGAAAATTGCTCTGTTCTTACTTGAATTTATGTTTTAATAAATATTTCACAAAGTGGCAAATGAAGATGGAGCATCATTGGTAAACCTAGGGCATAAAATGTATATTGCATGCTCAAAGCTTGCTTTTATGGCTATATAGAAGATTGGTAACTAATGGTTTAGAAGGTCATACATTTAACCGAGTTAATATTGGAGTCAATCATGTATACAATAACCGACAAATTACAAATAAAAGTTGTAAAATTATCACTTCACATTCATAAATCTCAGGCACTGGAGGCAAAGTAACAACTGATTTTTACCATGCTTGTGAAAACTAGCAATTCATATCTCTGTGCATATGGTTGCATTGACCTCCAGCATAAGCAGTTGTCAAATTGTCTGAGACAAGAGGGGTTCAGTTCAACCAATCAAACTTGAGCTGTTGTTTCTTTTACATAAAAAATAATTACTGTAGCCAGGATATGGAAAGTGTCATGTCTTAAAGGCTTCTAATCAACAAAAATGTGAAGACTTTGGTCCAGGTTTCATGAAATAAAAGTTATGTGGAAAATGATTTTTTGTATTGGATACATTTATAACGCCATGTCAACAAAAAAATATGATTCTCTTACAGTGAATAGATCACCTAACAATGCTTTGTTTGACCTTGAATACATACTTGTCCACAAGGACTACAAACTATTTAAATACCTTAACAATGGAGGATAATTGACAAGTAAAATCAAAATTTTCATGGAACGGTATAACCAGCTAGGTCAGACTCAAACCACCAACCCTTTGGGACACTAGATTTGACACCCTGTGTAAAGCCTTCAATGCCACCTACCCAGGGGGCACCAGAAGAGTTAAAGTTTATTTACGAAAGTCTTCATTTATTTTCATACAAATAAAGACAAAATCTATACAAACCAATTTGTTTTTCCACATGTCCTATAACAGAAGCTGTTTCACCTTGACTTGTTAATTGGTTTATAATTTGTTTACTTAATGATTTATCTACAACAAGAACAGCACCTATACCACAGTTAAATGTCTTACACATCTCATTCTCTGGTATGTTACCCTGGAAATAATAAAATATAATTCACAGTAAAACCTACATTCACCATGGGTGAGTTTGCCAAGCATATCGCTAGTTAGCACTTTGCCTTCTGGTACACTTAATTTGATATCACATACTTATTCCTTTTAGTGTAAAAGGGGTAACAGGGCACAATGCACTAGCTAGCAATATACTAAGGGAAACTCCCCCCATCACATCAATGTTAAGTCCATTCTATGGACCATTCTATATTTAGAGGTCAATACAGAGCTAAGGAGAATCTGATGGCAATTATGAGCCAGCTTGTATGAATAATGACACAAAAGTTTAAGTTCATGAAATATACATACATTTTCTTTAGTTCAAATGCTTTCTGAAAATAATCTTCAATAAATTCAGTTCAAATTCTCTTTCCTAAGTATAATGTAATCATCATTGGAGAAGTTTCAGGCCTTGTGGAAAGGTAGATGAGTACTGGTTATAGACAAGGGTCCAGAAAAACTAGGTTAGGTACCCTGGGCGCTGTAAAATAATCTAAAAAATTGTGATTATGCGGCATTAAACCCTGTATAAATAAGTATTTTGACACTAACCTTTTCAGAGAGCCAACCAAACACAGATGGTATTTGCCATTTTTTAGCATCCAGTTTTACTCTCATACCATCAGGTAATATTCTAGGTATATTTTCAACCAGACCACCTCCAGTTATATGAGCAAAGGCTTTAATATCACCAGTTCTCATAAGAGGTAACACAGAGTTAACATATATCTTTGTAGGTATCAGTAGATCAGCACCTGCAAGGTACAGTACACAGAGTAAAAATACAGCCTCTTCTTCAGTCATCACGAAATTCAACAGTTTATAACTGGACAGTAGGTCCTGTGAAGATCAAAATTTTACTGGACCAAACCAAGTCTTACAGAACCGAAGACATTTTACATTTTTTGATGAATTGAAAACTGTGTGGATAAGATCAAAATTTTTGTTGGACAGTCAGTCCTGTAAACCTGCAGATCTAGACAGACCTATTTTCCACAGGATTTGTCCATCGGTCTGCCATGTTTTGCAGTGACTGCTCTTGTATCAATAATATGACGATACTATTGATACATGTAGCTTGTTACTGGGCCAATGAAAGGGTGCCTGATCAACACAAAATTATGGTCTGGTCTAGTAACCCACAGGAGAATGATCAGAAAGGGAGCTGAATGCCTAAATTCTTATATAACTAACATGTTAAAATCTAAACTTATTTTTACACCTTTCTAATAACATCATGAACAGCCATAAAATATCAGGTGGGTCTTTTACTCCTTGTCCATATTTCTAACATGAGCAAAAAATTATGGTAATAAAATTATACATTGGGTAGATCTGATGCAAAAATCTGTAACAACTAATGCCTGAGATTGTACTTATTAAAATCACAGACCAATCACGCAAGTCCAAATTAATTCACAATAAGATAAGATAGATATAAGATAAGATAATCTTTATTTAGAGTCGGTTATAGTCAACTACATACATGTATAAGACTAGCTTAAAGCTATTGTCCGACAAAACAAGACTATCCAATAAAAATCAAACAAACTAACTAAAAATGAGAAAACATGACATTAAAAATTACAATCAATACATTACATATATATATCAAGAAACAAATATAAATAAAAGTTAAATTATCACATTGATTTAAGAAAAAGACAATTGATTAAAACTAAAGAAGAGAATAGCATATGTTTTATGAACAAGTATACAATATAAAACATTGTTAAACATTTATGAGGTAACTGTTGATCTTGGCCAAGGCCTAAAAACTGCCATAAGATCAAAAATAAATAAAATAATGATGATGTATAGATAACACAAGAGTGTGACAGATAAGAAATATTTTAAATGAGAACAATGGCTTATTCATTAGTAAAACTTGGTTACAAATGGGGTTTGCACACAACAATTACTGTCTAGCATCAAGTTCATTGGTCAGAAAAAGGTCATGTGATCACAGCTCTCCAGACGGAAGGTTAATAAGTTATCAAAGATGGCTACATGTATCAGAAGAGCAGTAAATTCAGCAAATTATATTAGTTAAGCTGGTCACGAATTCATTTGTAATAATGCCTCCAGAATATTTATACAAGAAACTCCAGACAACCATGACACTAGAAATTTTGAGAAGTTGAGAACTGTCCTAAAGCTAGAGTTGTTCTGAGCCTTGTCAGTGATCTAATTTCAGCAAACTTGCAAGTTACTACACAGCAATTGTGTCAAATTTAACTCTCACAAAAACTTTGCCCTTTCGTTCCATGTTACTTTTTTCTCATCAGATTTTTTTTCATTTAAATAAACAAGACAGAGTACAGATATAACCCAAGAAATTAGGCAAGTGATGACAATAACCAAAGTAAGCTACAGTAAGTATAGGTAGCCATTGCTCCACAGAGTCCAATCTGATTAAAACCCGATCTTAAATACTCTGCTCGCCTTCTAGCTAATTTAGATCTTGCAGTTCCATTATGAGGGTCACGTTCAGGTGACCTTTTTGCATTAAAATAATCATGACGCAGTTGTTACGTTTAGTAACTTGTTTACATTGTTTGCGTCATGCATTTTGAAAAGAGCAGTTCAATGACAGAGTGTCAATAACACAACCTTCATGTTATAGCTAGCGAACTTCAGCCTAAATAGAAACAAGTAAATCTGTGAGATAATGCTCACTAGTGATACCCCCGCTGTGAGAAATATGACTATCATAATGTAACTTTCATTTAACAAAATCTAAAAATATGCGACAAACAGGAAGTAGATGAGCAAGGAGCATGAAATCGCTTTACACCACATGGGACTATGGGATGAAGCAATATGCAAAGTATTAGGCTGCTGCATGTTATAGTTGCTGAGAAAACTGTGACGGAAATTTTGTAACGGACAGACGCACGCATGCACGGACAAGGGTAAAACAGTATATCCCCCTCTTCTTCGAAGCGGGGGTATAATTACAAAATCAAGATGCTATTTATAGTGTTTCATCTAGACGAAAGCTAGGCATTGATGGGTTGACACAAAAGTCATCTCAAAGTGACCCTCTGAGTGACCTACATATATCCTATAAAACAGTGGTCTATAGGATATCTGTTTACAGAGATTGCACTGATTCCAGGTTTGATACTTACCAAAACATCTTCCAGATTTAAAAGGAGAAGGTCTATCATATCTTAATTCAAGTTTTTCAACTAATTTTCTGACAAGACTAAAACCGTTGCTATGGAGACCACTTGATCCAAGACCAATGACAGCATCCCCTGGTTTAATATTGTTAATCCTTGGTAGGACCTTGTCCCTTTCTACAGCCCCTACAGCAAAGCCAGCAATATCATAATCTCCTTTATTGTACATTCCTGGCATCTCTGCAGTCTCCCCTCCTAAAATATTAAAAGATAACATGAAAATGTGAAAGTATAAAAATGATTATTTCAGACAGTAAAAGAGTCTTACTACTGTACTATAGTTGTAACAGTTGTAAGTTGCCAAACTTAATTCTTTAATATTATGTCCAATATAATTCCAAATGGAATATACAAGTATTGTGTATAAAATAAAATAAAAACTCTGTATCGGCCAAAGCCTTTATCAAGAAATTATTTTCATGAACTAATTACATTTTAAGCATTGACCCATTGCAGAGTCTTTTATTTAAAATATTCTTTAAAGCTGTAAAACTGTGAAGTTATCAAAATACAACAGGCATTAGAGCCAAAAAAAAACACTTCAAACCATTTTGCTTTATAAGTTTAAGTTTAACTAAGTGTCCATTTCTTAAAAAGGGGGTCCTTATACAATAACACACTACAGTAAAACTCGGATATAACATACTCGGTTATAACATACACTCGGTTAAAACATACCATTTTTTCTGGCCCGTTTTTCATCCTTATATATAACATATTTAGTATGTTATATGGATATAACATACCTCGGTTTTAACATACCTTTTTTCTATGGCCCAGCGAGTATGTTATATCCGAGTTTTACTGTATATGCATATTTTTTTCAACAATGACTGTATAATTATGATCTAAAATCATTTTATAGCTTAATCAAAAATTTAGAGAAAGGTAATTTTCCACACAGGACTTTATCTTAAACATACTGTGATCAAACAATGCTTAAGCGCGTGTGTATTAACAATTAAATTCTATTTTCAGTTACTAATAAGAGACCATCACAAAAGTCTGTAACTAACAAGAACCCTTCCCCTTAAATTAAGTTAGAGACCAGACATGTGTATCAATTAACATATACATACCAACAAGGGCACATCCAGCAAGTCTACATCCTTCAGCAATACCTTCTATCACATCTTTAGCTACATTGATATTTAATTTACCAGTAGCATAATAATCTAGGAAATACAGAGGTTCAGCACCATGAGCTAGTATGTCATTAACACACATAGCTACAAGATCTATACCTATAGATGTATGTAGACCAATAGACTGGGCAATCTGTAAGTATACAAAACATGACTGTTAAAAATTGAATTGTGAACTCAAGTTGATGGTTTTTTTCTAGCAGAAACACTTTGTAGCAGATGTACCTGAGTGGAAATAAGTTGAAACAAAAAATAACAGAATGATACAATTTAATCTGGGTTGCATACTTCTCAGCAATAATATATAGAATAACAACATTCCTTTCATGCTTAATGGTGAAACGTCACGTTATTCGATGAAAATAAACGTTGAAAATATTATATTTTCATCGTAGTGAAAATATAACCTTATATTTTCATCGTTCATGATGTCATATTAGGAGATAAATGACGTCAACTTGGAGTAGAAATGATGTCACGTTATAATTTGTGTAAAATACATCAAATTAAACACAAAACTAAGCATGAAAGAAACAGAAAATTCACCGATTTCGGTGTAAGATCTATTTATATTTCACCTTGTGAGCTCAGAAAATGACATTTTCTAAGCTCACTTGGTGAAATATAAATCGATCTTACACCGCAGTTGGCGAATATCCTCTATTTCTGCTCAGATGCCTCAGGTAAAAATACACCTCGTTCAGCTGGAAAAAGATATAAATTTGAGTTTTGAATTTGAACTATTATATACAAGGAAATATCTATAGGGTCATATTGTATATGTCACAGTTTACAATGCAACAGTTTACAATTAGCCATGAAAATTTTACTTACTGCTCTTGCAAGTATTTTCTAATGGTTAATGTTTAATTGTATGTGCCACAAATACATTAATCCTAGCTGATTTAAATACTCAATATTTGTTTGATAATTCCCATACATAAATATGGATATTTATTTTTATCAAAAGTGAGTACAGAAGTAATGTAGTGAGTAAAAATACTGATTATCCTTAGCAATAATTAACTTCTCAGGCTGCCAGTAAGACATGATCCACCAGGTGATGATGGCTATTGTCAGGGATCGCCTGCCTGAAGGCGATTTCAATGATCAGGGGATATCATACAAATTTGTAAAGTCGCTTGAACATGTATATGAACGCAGACTTTAAACTACCCTTTAACTTCTTTAAAACGTTTTTTAAGGACTTAGGTCAAAGCTTAAGATCTATGTTTATGAAGTGTAAAGTTTTTACCTTCAGTTTTGTACCCACACCATCTGTACCAGATACCAATATAGGATCATTAAATCCTGCAGCTTTAAGATCAAACAGTGCTCCAAATGATCCAAGTGATGCCATACAACCTGATCTGTAATATACAATCAATGTATATATTATACAGTAAAAGTCTGCACAAGAAAATTCCATGCTCTATGGGTGTGGAATTCAATACCTTTAGAAGGTTGACAATCTGAATCTCACAAGAATTTTTTTTACTTTCATGTATTTCTTGACCGTTTTACTCAATCCTGTTGTTTCATGATTTTATGTAATTATTAATGCTTTTATACTGTTTGTACATAGTATAATTTATGTGAGGATCATATTGAAAATTGGTTTCAGCCAAATATATCATTCACATTAAATCAAGTCATTATAATAAAATGCAACAAGCAAATTTGTTGAATTTATATCCCCCGCCGAGTACTTGTTTTTACTAACACAACAACTGGAGACATAAGGCTTTATAAATAAATATAAAAATCCATAAAACCATAATAGGGAACATACATAACTCCATGTTAAATAAAATTATCAGGACATGCCAATGAGATGCAAATTTGTTTTCTGTATTGAAATCAATCCAGCTGTTGCAAAGAAATAGCAATTTTTACTCCATATGCATACTGCATAACTAAACAAGGGCCATAACTCTGAGTTAAAGTGTCTGACTAGAACAAGCTGATGATATGCGCATCTCCTCTTGGTATTGAAAATTCCCATAAAGTTTCGTTGAATTCCAGCAAGTAGTTGCAGAGAAGTAGCGCTGAAACGATTTTTACTACATATGCATACTGCATAACTAATCAAGGGCCATAACTCTGAGGTTAAATGTCTGACCGGAACAAGCTACCGGATTCCCATAAAGTTTCGTTGAATTCCAGCCATAAGTTGCAGAGAAGTAGAGCGGAAACGACTTTAACTCTATATGCATACTACATAACTAATCAAGGGCCATAACTCTGAGTTAAAGGGTCTGATCCAAAAAAAGCTGACGATATGCGCATCTCCTCTTGATATTGATGATTCCCATAAAGTTTCGTTGAATTCCAGCCAGTAGTTGCAGAGAACTACTCCGGAAACGAAATTCGGACCGACGGACAACGCCAAAACTATATCCCCCTCCTGATTCCATCGGCGGGGGATAACAAAGGGCAACAACTCCAAAATTATGAAGCAAAGTGTTATTGATTCTAGTGCACTGCACTTCTCCACTAAGAAACCTATCAACATGTGAAGTTTCAAGTTGTTTATTTATTTATTTATTAGAGTTAACGCCGTGTCAACACAATTTAGGTCATTTTTCGGCATCCAGCGCACCTAACCTAGCTTTCCTGGACCATTGTCTATAACCAGTACTCACCTACCCTTCCACAAGGCCGAAAACTTCTCCATATTATCTAATCAATGAAGGAAAATCGACATTATTGTCAAATTTTCATGGAAGGGTATAACCTCCCCAGGTGGGATTCGAACCTGCACCCCCTTGAGATTCCAAATCCCCACGCGCTACCAACTGCGCTATCGACCTGGGTTTTCAAGTGAGTAGGTTGAAAAGTATTGAACTTATGCTTCAGACACACAATAGGGGAGGTTGCTGCTGCAACTGCCATGGAAAGTAATTGAATTAACAATCCTAGTGTTTGCAGTACACAGCACATTTTCATCTCTTACTAATGATTAGACCTAATCTGGAATTCAAATTTATGGGTTTTTCAGTCCAGGCAGAGGCGGTACAAAAAGTTTGCTACACATTATTGCTACATAGCACAAACTATGGATAAAATCCTATTGTTCTTTGTACACACGTTTTCATTGTAACGGTGAAAGTTTGTTCGTACCGGAGGGGAAAACCCAAATATTTGAATACCGGATATAGTCTGTAATACAAAGTTACAAACCTATTAGATGAAGCAGCTAGTGGTTTAATAGCTTTAACTAAATCATTACCAGCTATGATATCCACACCAGCATCTCTATAACATAATGGTGGAGTATGTAGTGATCTGAAATATACAAAATATTATCAGTTTATAGTTTATACTAATTTATTTTAGCTTGATTGTGAAACAAGTTATTACAACTAAGATTAATAACTTTCAAGGTCCACTTCCTAGTCCCCCAGTACTGAGCGAGTAGGATAAAGTTTCTTGCTCATGGAACCACTGGGATAGGTTTTGGATGGGATTCAAACCAACGAGGAGCAGGCTATCCAATGATTACTCAGCCAACCTATTAAAACAGAATATACCCATTCTCAAATACAATATATTTCTAGTTCCTGCAAAAAGGCATGCAGCATGGATTAAATCCTATAGTTCTGTGTACACATTTTTATTTTAACTTTGTTTTACACTAGAGTTCTGAGTTGAATCTATGAATAGAATTCATAAATATATTACCGACTAACAACTCTAAATCCAATATCACGTCTATGGAAAGCCCCATCAAATTTAATTATCTCAGCCCCTTTCTGTGCAACAGATGCAGCTGTCTCAAAGGTTGTTTCCATAGCCATGACAGCAAGTACTCTTCCACCATTAGTAACAACACTATCATCTTTGACTATAGTACCAGCATGGAATATAGTCAGTCCTAAATTCTCTGCTTCTTCTATACCTGTACAAATATAATACAACTAGACCTGTCACTGAATATGATAAAATAACCCCCAAGGGGTGTTAGTCAAGAAATAGGTGCTGAGAAAATATGCAGACTCGATTTTTCACCAAAGGACCATAACTTGGCAAACAATCAATGGACTGTAACCAAAATAGGATGTCCACATGTCAGCCTGATATTTGGTATATGCGTGAAGTTTGAATCGAATTCGTACAACAGATGCTGAGAAATAGAGCAGGAAAGAAAAAGCTACAGACTGACCAACCATCCAACCAACAAGTTGACTCCTATATACCCAAAGATATTTTTTGGGGTATAACTATGTTTATATATCTGAAAGACATAACGAACTAACCAAGTTAGTACAGCTAGCAATATGGCTGACTAGGAGTCCAAGCATCCTAGCGTCACAATACACACTAGTGTGGTGGGATAGGTCAGTAGGCCAGACCTACAGACCTTTGAGATTGGTCATGAAATATTTTCTACCACTAAAATTCTGATACTTCAAGACCCAGTAGTAACCATTCCTAATATTTATTTCATTGGTTAGTTATCAAGTCATTGATTAAAACAAAACAAAATCATTTTAAAAAAGTTCATGACTGTTCAAATAGATAATTTATGCAAAATAGAGGATACCTTCAATTCATATTATTAAGAATGTGTATTCGTTCCTAGGACAATCTTACAATGATTTTGTCAGAGATCTTTGTGATCTACATTAAATATACAGGCTTTCAAAAAGTATTGTTAAATTCATCCCCTTCTGCCACTGTCAGGGGTGCATATACGAGGGGTGTCCCAGTAAATCGTGTACTTTGTCCATAACTTTTTTTCCTTACGTCTCATGATGATCATAATTTACAAGACTGTTTGTTAGCCTTATTTTTATACAAATTAAGCATTTGACCTATAAGTATTTGCATTAAAGGCGTCATTTTAATGTTCAGCTAATACAAGGTATGTGCATGCGGCGCAACCACTTTCACTTGTATATTCGTTTATACGGAGTTCAAGTGTGCAGCAAAATTTAAACTTAAACTTTTTAATTGCATTTTATTTTTACATAGACATTCGCAGAAATTATCCATATATTATCACACCAAATCTCAAATAATAAAATACGTATACATGAGTGCCATATGCGTTTGCACCGAAACACAAAAATTGTGACATCATTGAGATAAGGTGACGTCAGGACAAGATTGAGTCTATGTAATTGCAACTCAGTTTCATAATCAGTCTCGCACAACATGGTTGGGTATAAATTTGGATTTAAACACATAGACAGACAAAATGAATCATTAAGTATACATTGTGCATACTACATATGGTAGAGTAGTTATTCATTGTGTAATATATCCACTGAATTTATCGTATCAAAAACTGCTGAAAGTGTTATTCAAAATTAAGTTGGGTACTTAACCCGTGGACCATTATATCATTGACCATACTAATATTTTGAGACTGATGTGGAGTGATGTCACAAATTTGTAACGAAAGTAAGATAAAAACAAATTTGTTAATGTAAATATGAAGAAAATACATTGTCTGTATATGTCACTGTTCACAACAAGGCGAACATGGAGAATGAATAAAAATGATTTCATAGACCTGACGTCTTAATATGACGTTGGCTTGCGCCGCGTTGTCATACCTAGTGTCTTATAAATTGAAGCAAAACTTTTATTTTTTAATTAACCGTCTTAGAATTTAGCATACTTACTCACAACACATGAATTTAATGGCAGTTAAAAGTTGGTGCTAAAGTTGCGCATAATTTTTCCGCCATAAACAGAGTCCACGATTTACTGGGACACCCCTCGTATTATTCCCATAGATTTAAATACTCACAATAGCACTTCTATACTGACAATCAATGTAAATCAGCTGAGTTAATGTATGCCCCACTCACAGTTAAAATAGAATATAACAATACCATGGAAACAAGTCACTACAATACCTGATATAACATTTCCTTTCTTATAAGAACCAGGATATCCTCCACTGACAACAACAACACCTAATACTTTCTTATTGACTTCAAATTCTGGTAGATTATCACATAGGGTACCATTTACACAAGATAAACATGTTTTATAAAGATCTGTTTTCATTAATGGTAATATACACTAAAATATAAGATCATGAATGTAAAGATTTGGGCAGCATATTTTATAAAAAATCTTACCATAATTTAGCAATACAATAAATAGAGGATATTCGTCAACTTTGGTGTAAGATCTAATTTTATTTCACCAAGTGAGCTCATAAAACATATTTTCACGAGTGGCATAGTCACGAGTGAAAATGTAATTTTCTGAGTTCACGAGTTGAAATAAAACAGATCTTACACCAAAGTTGATGAATATTCTGTTTCTTTCATGTATTGTTTTGTGTTTCGTTAGATGAATATTACACAAATAATAACACAACATCGATTCTTCTCAAATTTGACGTCATTTACCTTCTAATATGACGTCATGAACGATGAAAATATAAGGTTATATTTTCACTGCGATGAAAATATAAAACTCATATTTTCATCATATATTTTCATTGTATATTTTCATTGAGTAATGCAACGTTTCACCATAAAACATGTAAGAAATAGCAGTTTACAATAGAAATGGGTCATAAAAGCTTTGATAATACGGGCCCTTGAAGTTTAAATGACCCATCAACACATTCTTGGTAAATATATCAAATAAAGGAAATTTGAAAAAACGTTACCTTAAGTTAAAGCAAGCTTTTTTCAAAGTAAATAAAAGAAAAATAGTATTTTTGAAGCAAAAGACAAAAGCCTTTAGTCGTCGATCAATAGAAATATCTATCAATTGAAAGTCTGCTAAGATTACTAAATTAAGCATAGTAATTATAGGGCAAGTCAGTGTTAAGGTTTTTAGTCTATCATATCTAAGATTTCCACATTGATATACTCTAAACTTAAATCCCTTGGAATTCACAACAGTTTATTATCTAAATAATTTATTGATTAATACAGGGAAAATTCAAGAGCAAGTATTAAAGTTTTGCATCAGACAGAAGTGAAAAACCATATACAAAATGTTATAAAACGGAGGGTATAATATAGAATCTTTGAACACAAAGTATAATAAAAGAACAAACACCATCATCCAAAACCCCATGCTATAAGATTATAATTATTCTAGCACTAGGATAAGATAAAACAAGCAATTCACAGCAAATATACAAATAGATAATACTTAAGGTATACTAGGGTAAAATGTATACATGTAAAGAAAAAAATGTTCTTTTTGTTTTTGCTTCCTATGCTTTTTACATGTTAATTATAGACGCTAACAATCCAGCTAACCATCAGTACAAGGGTTCAACACTTAGTTTTATATCAGAGATCCCAAAAGAATCTCTAGTAAGTTGTTCAGACATTTCTCCTAAACATTAGGAATTCCTCTGGACTCAGATTTTGCAGCCACAAATTATGGAAGCTAAAACTCAAACAAGAATACCATTAGCATTTTTTTCTTGGATTGTGATGTCATCCTGAGCAAAGAATCACAAGGATTTCCTTCCAATGTTTTGGGGTACCATGTAATCCTAGGATACTGTTAGTGTTAGACCTTGAGTACTAGATACCCTTTCATGGTAAGAATCTTCCTTTATTCTAAAATGAAGTATCACGAATAGTTGCCAGTTTCAAACCCAAAAAAACGCACTTTTCAAATAAAAATTTTAAGTCAGCAGTGTGAATCACACAACTACACTGGCAGGTAATAAAACCAATAGATCACAGATGGAATAGAAATTGGTAGTATCTTAGTAAGGCAGGGCTTTTTTGAGTATGTGGGGAAGGGACCTGGAGCCTTACTTTGAATAGGACAATGGGGCAAATTTTATCACAATTCCATTGATAGGGGAATGAAAAATCCAAGGTAACCTCCAAATTTGGGGAAAACTGCATGATTTCAAAGAAAATTCAGAAGGGGAAGGCACCTGTAAACGGTCCCTGTTATATAAGGGAAAAAAGCACAGTAAGGTGTATGTGTATTCAGAGAGGAAAAATATACACACCAGCTTGGGGAAAGAACAGAGGATGAATACAAATTCTTGGTTATAAATAAATATAACTTACCTAATTACAGACCTATATCTTATTGTCTAATCATAAAGAAGTAAAACATTGCAGATAAATAAATAGTGTGACTGTAGTTTTAACATTAACTCTAATTATTCATAAATATTTTTTTTTAAATCTACAACAATCTCTATCTGTTAGTAGTTTTTTTTCATCCGCATTCATAATAATATTATAGTATGTTTTTGTTGAATATGCATTATTGTTTTCATTGTTTGTATTTATACTCATATTATTTGATTGAAGGGTATTTGTGTCAAATGTATATACAATGTATTTGTACCTGTTGTAATGATGTACATGTTGTGTAAGTTAAATAAATGCATGTTCTGTTCTTTTGCTTTTTGATAGGTCTCCCTATTTATAGTGTCTGTTCCAGATATGTTGGCTTACACCTTTTAACCTTGCAAATCAAATGAAATCATTGCATCACTGCAAGTATACCAGTATAGACTGATTTATATTACAAAATTTAGGTATTTTTTATTTACATTGATTTTATGTATTTTATCAACAGTGTATCACATGAATGATAAATACTACTGTCCACTCATCTTACCACCTTTCCTGAACATAATTATTTTACCAGTATTTGTTTATTCACCTACAATAAGCTATGATTATATAAAGTAGGTACAGTTAAGTTTGAGGGTAAGGACCATCATATTTATTGCACTATCATGTGATTTTAGACAGTTTTTACGACCCAAATGCTTAATTTGAGAAGAAAATGGTCGGTTTATTAAGACTATGATGTCCTAATGGTAGAACTTACACATGTGTAGAGTAACACTAGAATTACCTGTGTCTCAGGATCACCAAATCTACAATTATATTCTAATACTTTAGGACCATCATCTGTTAACATTAAACCTACATACAAAACACCTGTAAATATCATATATACAACATAACTAATATGTACAGTCTACTAAATTAGGATATGAAAGTGGTTGCCCGAACAGGTCATTTAAACAGCTTGGTTGCCCAAAAGAAATGTTTGGTTGCCCGAACTAGAAATTGGTTGTCCCAGGCACGAGACACCCACTAATTTTGTAGACTGCATGTAACATAAAAAATTATGTAATTAAAGAATATGTAACATAACCAGTTTACTAAAAGAGAAAAGGTGAACAAAATACTACAAACCAAGAAATCAGTTTGCTATTTTTAATTAAGGATTATTCCACAGTTGTAGGAAGGTATAATTCTGTTAGGTCAATGTGAGGACTGCACATCAGTTGAGTAAAAGACTCAGGGAGATTAATAAATGCCAGTAGCATACACACCAGGAGTAATAGCTGTAAAGGATATATATATGTCAATTACAGGGTTCGAAATTAATTTTTAAACTGGTTCGACAACTGACAATATGTTTTTCATTGCTCATACCCAAATGTTACCTAACAGTTAACAAGTTGCCTAAACCAAAATATAAGTAGTCAGGGGCAATGAGACGCCCCTAATTGTTGAGCCCAGTTCAGTTATTCTATTTACATTTACATACCAACCTGAATATTTGATTCCATCAGTTTTTAAACAATCTATTGTTTTCTGTACAATCTCTTCTTTAATTCTTTTAAGATCAGAAAATCCAACCTATGATAAATACAAAACATTAACAATTTTGTAATTTCTAATTCATAGAATCAGTGGTATGAGGGAAAATGGCTGTAGAAATTATTTTATGACCAAGCTCTACTTAGTGCACCCTGCCTGGAAATCAAACCAAAGTCAAACATGTGTGCTACAATCTGAGCTAGCCAGGCTGCATTCTGTCTGGGAAGCTTATTGTAAAGGTGATAACACATGGTTTGATCAGAACTAGCATTCACTGTCGGGAAGAAATGGTATTATTTACTGAATAATCCCTTTATCTTTAAAACCTTACGCCAATTGTAGGCTAATGGTTTTGACAATCAAACATTAATAAAGAACTGTTTTTCAAATGTTTGTTGACAAATCAAAATATTGAACACTTGACATGTACTCACCTTAGGATAAGGACAGATAACTCCCATTCCCCCTGTATTAGGACCTTCATCTCTATCTAACAATCTCTTATGGTCTTGTACAGCTGGCATTAATGATACAGTTGTACCATCAGTAAATGCAAGTACCTACAATAATATAGAAACAAATCTATAAATAACAACAGTTGATCGGGGGAATAATTTATAGCACAAAATAGTTGATTAAGGGGAGTCACTCACAATAAGTCAAATTTTATGGAGCTTCAAGAACAAAAATCAAAACTAACAGAAATTTGAATCTTCAGAGGTTGATTTTCCTTAGAGCTCCAAATATTTCTGTTCTATATCACTGAAGAGCTCTCAAAATATTAGGAGGGAGCATGGCCATTGTAATTATTATGTGACCAAGCTTTAAGAAAGTCTCTACCTATGACCCCTTAAACAGTAGACTTGTGCGCTACTTACTGAGCTAGTCGGGCAAGAAAATAGAAATGTGAATACCTTGACCATTATCAAGCATTAAATGTCCATAGAAACCTTTGTGAGATTAATTTGTTTGTTTGTTTGTTGTGTTTAACGCCGTAGCAACACATTATATAGGTCATATAACAGAGGTCAGTCAACCTACTCACTCTTCCTAAAAAGGCTAAATCTCTGGATTTATCTGTTAACCAACTACTAAGCGCATACTTTCGTCAGTGACTGACAACTGCCCTATATAATTAAAAATCATTGGAAGGAGGGAGAGTGGCCGTAGAAATAATTTCATGACCAAGCTCCACGAAAGTGTGCCCGCCCGGGAATCTAACCCACTACCCCTCGATCAGAAGACTTGGGTGCTACCAACTGAGCTAGCGGCTTGTTCTCCTTAACATTGTAGGTGTACATTTACTTGAAACTTACAAACAAAACTAGTACTTACAGAGACTTCTTCCCCTTGTAACAATTCTTCTACCACAACCGTTTCCCCAGCAACCCCAAACTTCTTATCCTGTATAAAAGTTAATAATTTCATTTTGCAAATTAAAAGAGAACTCATACAGGTAAATGCCTGCTATCAATATCCAAGACTCAATGTTATAACTAAGTATTCTTTAACAAGGAAAGATTAACTTGAATTTAACTACACAAAATCATGATGTTCTTCAACCATGTTGCATGTGTTTTATGTTGGTTAGTGTCAGTAATTAATTTAAACCAGTCAGCATCTATAAAATAACCACACTACATGTACTTGGGTAAGTTAGGTAAAACACTTGTAGAGCATGAATATTAATTCAAACTTTAATTCCTATTTCTGATCAACTTTTTGTACAATGATTAAAAATATTTAATTTGTTTAGTAATACTTGTCACACTGGTACATGAATGTCTGTGGACAAGTAATTTATACTTTTAGCAGTAAATAAACTAACAAACCAATACGTAATTAAGTAGATGTCTCAATGTTTCAATCATATTCAGTAGTGAACTTTTTTATCATCAAATATTCATGTTACATATAGAATGTTTTTTAATATCATTGTCTCAACATATTTTTGCATATTGAACTTCTGGACAAATAAATTTTGAATCCAGACAGGTCAATTTTTAGATTTCACTTGTCTGTGGACATGCAGGAAAAAACCTTATAAGTCCACATCCCTAGCACACCTATACAACAATATTAGCAATTTATATACTTACCTGTAGACAATCTTTTACAGCTTGAATTGCTTCCTGTTTATTAGTTGCTATGACAACACCCTTCCCAGCAGCTAATCCTGATGCCTTTACTACCAGAGCTGGGAAATCTGCACTGTAACATTAGTAATATTTTTTTTAATTAGATAAAATAAAGTGCAAAAAACAATATTTATGCTGTACGATTAAAGGGTCATAACTTAGGTACTTTTTAACTTATTTTTATACAGGGTTTAACAGAATTTAGGTTATTTTCCAGCAACCAGCACACCTAACGTAACTTTCCTTGACAATAACCAGTACTCATTAACCCTTTCACAAGGCCTGCAACTTCTCTATATACTTTAATAAGGACAGAAAATTGACATTATTGTCAAACTTTCATGGAAGGGTAGTATAATGGCACTGGATGGGATTCCATACCCCTTAGAAATGCAGGCAACTAACAACTGCACAACAGGCCCAGATATTTTAATCAAATACAATAAGATACAAATTATAAATATATAAAAAAATATTTCTGTTGTACAACTCAAAGATCATAACGGAGATATCCTTATGTGAAATGGTCTGAACCTCAAACTTTGTATCAATGAGTCAGAGCAAAACTAAACTAAATCCTTCTTTATTTACTAGTAGTTAGACTAGCTTTTTACAGACCCATCATAATAGTTCTTATTATAAAGACAGTTTGTTAAAAACTTCCAGCCTACTGATTTCAAAACATTATATACTTTACCAAGAAGACAAACTCTTACTTTTCAATATAACTACATGCTTCTTCAGGGTTCACAAAACTCTCATATCTTGCTGTTGGTATTCCATTCTTAGACATAAAATCTTTAGCAAACACTTTACTAGCTTCTACCTGTGACCCTTCTTTACTAGGACCAAAACACTTGATACCTAAACACAAAGACAAGACATGTTGATCTACCACACAAAAATGTGCAGTTAGTACTGAGTGACAGAGTGAAATGACAATAGCAAGCAGGACGTCACAGATTCATTTCCCACACTGTGAATTTCATTTTCCCTTTTAATGAAACAATTTAATTGTAAGCCTGCATTCTATTACACCAATGTAAGGGGAATATGAAGCTAAGTTAATATATATTATCCAGTGAAATTTGAATGAAATTTAATCAAACAAGAGTTATCTCTCTTGCTTTAAATAATTTTATACTTATGAAAGTCAAGAGTTTCCTCCCTTTAAATGTGGAGTTCCTGTCAAAGTTACTCAAAGTGGAAACTTATAATTTTGTTTATGATTTAATTATAGATTCAAAGGGGAGATTTTTGCCCGTTTAAGCAAAAAAGTGGGCAATCTTAAAATATTATCATAAATCTTGTTTTAAAAATCATATATTGTGCTCTTTAATGAAATTAAAAATTAGTTCGCGTTTCGCTACGTCAACCTATATGGAAGCTGATAAGACCCTTCCATGACAGAAAAAATGTCCCAATGTGAACGAGTTAAGGCGGGTCTTATAAACAGGACATCAATATGCATATAATTATAGTTTACTTTACTTCTACTATACATACCTGCATTATCAAGATGATCAGAGAGACCGGCAGCTAAAGGATCTTCAGGACCAACAACAACTAAATCAACATTGTTACTTTCACACCATTTAGTTATCTCATCAAAATCCTTTATATTTATATCTGTAAAAATACACATTCAAAACTCAATTATATTATATGAAATGCTAGCTTTTTAATGAAGCATTGATTCATCTTTTTCATAGAAAAAAAATAATTCTTTATCAGTAAAGCAAAAAAATGCTTTAATTAATTCATTTATTGGTTTAATGGATGTAAAGTGATCCAAATTGTAGAGATTTTCTACAGTAAAGGGGAACAAGCTAATAGGGCTCGACATAAGTCAACAAGAAATTATTATGGGTAAGTTTCCTATGCATTTCACTAGCAAGTGCTTTGCTCCCTGGTACCCTTAATTTGATGTAACATAGGTTTTCCTTTTGGTGTAAGAAGGGTACCAGGGCACAAAGCGCTAGCTAGTGATATGTTTAGGAAACTGGCCCTATATATAACTGAAGCCTTACCAACATTATCAATCTTCAAACAGTTCGATGTACCAGCATTACCAGGGGCAACATACACTGATGCTACTTCTGTTGACTGAGCTAGTTTCCATGACAACGCATGTTCACGACCTCCACCTCCAATTACAAGAACTTTTGCAGACATCTAGCAACTAATAAAAGAATTTAATACATAACAAATAATGAAAGAACTAAATAACACTAATAAATTAGTAATGCAAGATGTGATTAAAAAACATTTAATATTGCCATGGTAACCACTTATTAAAGTTATTTAATTGGCTAAATTTATCATTAGTTATATGTATAATAAACTACTAATGTTGGTAAAATGTTTCCTTTCATCAAAATAATGCATAATGGCAGTTGGGATATTATCAAATTATGTAAAACAAAAACAGTACTAAACTTCCCTTGATCATAAATGTGTATGAGCTCACTACCTTATTACATTTGTGAATTTTATCATGCTTGTACAAATACAAATACAAATTTTATTTACTGTCGGTTTGTATACAAAAATAAACATAACCTATGGCTATGTTTATGCTTGCGCAATTTAAAGTAATAAATTTGACAAAGTTTGAGCATTTTAAAATGTCTGAATTATAATGAACTTGATATTTTCACTTAATGAAAAATGAAATAGAAAAGGAATGAAAAATGAAATAGAAAAGGATATAGTTCAAAGATAATCAAATAATCTGAATAGAAAAACAATATTATCACCTCTATTTTCTGCAGTTTCAGTGCTTTGATTTAGAGCGCTGTCACTTATGACCAGTTTTACAAGCCATTAAAACAAATACTACAGAGGGTCAACTCACTCCTACTAGATATTATATTTTCTTAAAACATAAATTAACAAATAAAAAGCATATAAATAGCAGAAAATCTCACCTTAATCTCTATTAACAAAAATAAAAGAAAGTTTCGCACGTGCGACAACACAATTGAAAGAAGTAATTCTCACGCAGTAGCGGTTACACTGAACACCGTACAAAAAGTTTTCAACAACACGTTTAGCCAATCATTGCAGAGGATTTACGTGACGTCTATGACAACAAATCTAGCGTCAAAATGGAGGACATTTATAATTGTTGACAACAGGTGCTGTGATTTAAATAATTGATACAAGATGCCGAAGAAAAAGGGGAAGACGAAGGGGAAGAAGGGCAAAAAGGGAAAGAAATCTGGGAAGAAGTCATCGTCTCCTGCTCCTGTAGATCCTATGGCCCCTGCTTATGTCCCTCCCCCACCAAAACCGGGTGAACAGGTAAGACTTCGATGATTTTTATTGCAGTGCAAAGTTACAACTTACATGTAATGAAATTAATGTCTAAATAATTCACATAGTTAATTTAAATTATTCAGTTGAATTCAAGTATTGAATGCAATGAATGTCTCCTTTAATCGATATTAGACAATCCGTCCCAAGACTATTCTCTCTCTAGACCGATACCAGACGATCCATCCCCAAGACTTTTCTCCCTCTAGATGATCGATCTGTCCCCAGTAACATTCGTCCTTGGACGATCCGTTCCCAAAATTTCAGGATTTAGATGATTCATCCCCATTTCATAATTGTGTATACAGGAATTGATTTTATACGAAGATTTATGTACAGATATTCTTCTTTTGTCACGTTATCATTCGTTTTGAATTATATAATGTACTTCTATCCTTATTATATGTGCCTCATAAAAATATATATTTCTATTTATGTACGTCATTTATTCATGTCTATACGAAATGAGAGAATAAAAGAATTTGTATTGTATTGTACAATAAATCAAACACCTTCTTTATAATATTATTAATACTTTACAAACATCTTTAATTCTTATATTAAATATCATCTAATAAAAATAATAGATGAAGTTTGGTAATACTTTATTAAAGGTCTCTGTTAATTATTGTCCGGTTAAGACAATTAACTTATTTTAACATATAATTGCTATAATTAAGTTGCTAAAAATAAAACATGAAACGTAATAAAACAGAATATTTTACATTTGTGTAAATGCATATTGTTTTTCACATACAAATCTTTTTATTTGGGTTGAAAACACTAAAAAATATATAATTGAACAGAACAGAGCATGTGGCAGGAATGCCTTTAATACATTCATTTGATTGCACCTGTAAAATTACTCAACATGTGGCTTGAAGCCCAGGGTAGTAAATTAATTGAGACTAGTGAAAATTACTCACTCCATATAGTCGGGCTTCCCCTTTACTTCTTAATAAATCAGACGAGTGCTTAAGAAAGCTTCAGGCGATGACTGGCATATTTCTCCTTTCATATTTGGGTAGCACATGTATAGTTCACCATTTCGAGAATAATTAGTAGGCCTAATGAGGGATGAATGATGAAAGAGTGAAAATGTACTATTTATTAGTGCTGCAACGATTCACCGGAAAGTCGATTCGATGCGATTCGATTATTTTTTTTTTCGATTCGATTTTTTTCGATTCGATTCTTTTAATAATACAGTTTACTACAAATATGCATTTATACATATATTTGAGCTTAAAACTAAATAATATTAATCAAATAAAATTGTTACTAAAATTGGATAACACGAAACTCGAAAATCTGATAATTTATATTTGCTTTATTCAAGTACGAAATGGATTGGGTACGTATGTAAAGGTCGCGAAAATGTATTATTAATGTAATATCGACTTAAAACGTAAAGACAGCATGGATCATAAATTGTAGAAAGATGCAGTTTTTGGTATACTATCGTACATTTTAGTTAAACATACACTGTACATGCAAAACTATTTAAATTTGAATAAACTAACAACAAAACTTGGCTTGCCCAGTTTGTCATAACAGGTAAAATTCAATCACAGGATTGGGGCATATACTATAGAATGCACATTTGGAACAGAGTTTCCAATCATGCTACATAAAATCGTAATGGAAATTTAACAGAAATGTAACAAAGTGAAACCCAGTTTCACTGTCAACGTATACTTTGACTTTTAGGCGCGCCTTTGCTTTTATAGTTATAACTTATGTAGACACTTTTTAAAGTCAGTATCGAATCGAAACTCGCGGGTCCCGAATCGAAATCGAATCGGCACCCTTGCAATCGAGTTTCGATGTATCGAATCGAATCGTTGCAGCCCTACTATTTATCCTATCAATCATTATGTTAAAATTTCTAGAGCACTAGCTCAATTTATTATATTATAAAATAAAGGACAAAAAATATTGATTAGCCCTACTATATAAAATAAGTATTTTTCACTAGTCCAAATCATTTTTCATTGGCCCCAGGCTTTGGGCTTGAGGATTAAGGCGATAACTTCCTATGTTTTCACTGTTGAATGACAATCATTCTTTAATTTCAGCTTATCAAACTTCTCACATCTCATCCAGTTAATGAAAAAGAGATTCATGGTGTAAAAGTTTCTACAAGAATTCTTGATAATCTCACACCACAAGAAATAAGAGATCTCAGAGTTGTGTTTGAATTGTTTGATACCAATAGTGATGGGTAAGCTTACTGTGTTGTTATGTGAAGATAATTAATTCTGGTTTACACTCAGCCTGCCTGGCTAGCTCAGTCTGTTGCACACTTGTCTATTAATTGAGGGGTCTGAAGGTTCAATTTCCAGGCAGGAAATACTTTTGAAGAGTTTGGTCATAAAATGATTTCAACTGCTATTTCCCTCCTACCACTGATTCTAAATCATGTAGGGTCTGTCCGTCACTGACAGAAGTATACATCTAAATGGTTAACAGTCTAACATCTTAATCCAGAGATTTAGCCTTTCCAAGAACAGTGGGTACCAATTTGATATGACCTATCAAGTGTGTTGCTATAGTGTTGCTATTTCAAACATCATGGAAAGTGCTAATTGTTGAAATCTAGATTTGATCTAACACTTAAAAAACATTATTTCTTTCTTTGCCATAGTGCAGTAGTACCTCATTCTGTATCCACATTGTGAGGGAAAGGAAAATAAATATGACTGAATTTCTTCACCTTCCAATTGCTATACAGTCAGATCTCGATACAACAACATCGTTTGTTTCCAAGAAATGTGTTGTTATAACGCATATGTCAGTGTAATGAATTCTTCCTACCATGTACATGTTGGTATTGGTTCCCATAAAATATGTCAGTATAACAAAATGTCGTTGTAACGGATGTCGCTGTATCGAGATCTGACTGTACTTGTATATATAGGCTGCCAGCTTCCTTGCAATTTTTTCTTAAAAGATATCCCATTGTTTTGTGTCTTTAACTTTGATGTTCTCTAGTTACTTGTGATTAGTTTATAAATGTATTGCTTATATACTTATTGCATCATTTATTTCAGGCTACTCTGCCCACCAGAATTAAGACGTGCAATGAAATCTCTAGGTTTTAAAGTATCAAAAGAAGAAGCCAAACAGCTTACAAATGATGGCAGTTTAAAAGGAATAGGGTATGTGATACTTTACATATAAGCTAGCTCTAGTGCCGCGAAAAAAGTCTTATTGAAACAAAACAATCTGTTGCAAACTAGCAGAAAAACTAGGAAGAAACCTTGGATTGAATGTGTGGTGGAAAAGTAAAGTGCCCGATGTGGGTATCGAACCAATGACCTCCTGCTTTCAAGTCAGACTATCTGTGATACACCTGTTTATCACCAGTAATCAATGGTACCATATCTTTTATCCAATTCTCTATTCTGGAAGAACATTTCATCAGACTAACAAGTATGGTAGATCAGATTATATTGGTTGAAAATATAGGTCAAAAGTTGGCTTGGACAGCTACCCTGAAGAAAATGTAAAAAATTGTAATACATGTATGCATTTTAATAAATGTACATGATTATTTTATATTGTAGAATGTTAGACTTTAATGAATTTCTGGAGACAGTTATTGATAGGCAGGCAGACTCTAGAGATATGTATGATGAAATATTAAAGGGATTTTCCATGTTTGATCACAGTAAGTAATGCTCACATACTACCATTATATTCTCTGTTAACCCCCCCCCCCAGGGGTGTAACGTTTTCAAAACAAAGTGGGTATTAATAGTAAATTGGTGAAATTACAACTTGAAATATGCAAGTGGTAAGTCATACTTTTTTAACAAAAAAAGGGAGTGAGTATTTATTCAAGGAGGGACATTTGATATATACGTTATATTTTATATACTCATTCGCTAGAACCTACTTTTTTTTAAAAAGCACGAGTATTTTAAGTAGATTGTTCATGTAGAGTCCTGGCTCTATATATAAAATGGTCTTTTAATAGAAACGACAATGTTTACTAATATAAGTCACGAACGCTTGTATGGAGATGAACATTGTTTAACACCGGTGTTCACTAACTCGGGTTTTACTGTTTACATTGTTTTTAGGAAAATGCAACAATTTGACTTATATCAGTTACTGTTTGTAATGTACATACACGGTTTTTATACACATTATTGCTGAAAAGCACAAAACATAGATTAAATCCTATTACCTGTAATCTTTGCACACATATTTTCATTGTACAGTGAAAGTTTGTTTGTACCTCCGAGAAAAACCCAAATGCATGTATTTGAATTCCCGATATACCCATATAATCTATTCTTTGGTTCACCTTAGTCCATGAGTTTAAAATGCAATATGCAAAAAATACTTTATTTTATTTAAGTGTATTTATTTTTGTAGCTAAAAAAGGTTCCATAACTCTTGATGACTTACAGAAGTCATGTGAGGAATCAGGGATACGTTTTACTGAGAGAGAACTAGAAGAGATGATGGAAGAAGCAGATATAAATGGTGATGGACACGTTGACCAATCTGAGTTCATCAGAATAATGTTACAAACAAATCTGTTCTAATATGTTGTCACTTCTTATTTATAATTATTTTTTATTTAATACTCTTTATGATATTGAAACAACTTAATACGTCCAGACTGTGCGTAACTGGTGGTTTTTGAACAACAAATTATGAACTGTTGTTTGCTGGTCCAATAGCAACCATAATATCAAATTTTGACTTTTGGGTCACTACATAACTTCTGACTAAAACTTATTGTAACTGTTAAAAAAAATCTACATCGTTTTTATATTGTACAATGTAAGCTCTCCTTGTTTTCATTAAAGTGATCCTGATGTTGCAATAAAACATGAGAACTTATACTTTTTAAGCCACATCACAAAATGTAATCTTATGTTAATTAAATATTTTAAACATATTGCAAGGTAAACTCAATATGTATAGCATACTTTTTCTCATTATAAATAAATTCTGTATTTGTTCTTTTTCAAAGGGGGCTTACTCTGTATAAAATATACAAAGTTTGAGTTAGCTCCCTTTGAATCAATGTTCAGTACACATGTGAAGTTGTGATAGTTAAAGAGTTTATTCTATCTATATGTGCATTATGTCTTTCATGCATGTATCATTATATATGTTCACATTTTGTAGTCTTTTGTTCATGAATATTTTTCATTAAACCTGTTGCCCTTTTATAAAACTGTTTATTTTATTATTTTGAAGCCAAATGGAGTTAACTCCCTTATTTTATACATGCAATATGATATGCAATCAGCCACATAAATATGATCAGCCATAGTGTGTGTTATTGTTAATCTGCTCAACATAACTGAGTTACACTGATATGGAGCTAATCCAAAGCACAAATAGAAAACCAAGACTCAACATATACATTGTAGATGGATATTTCCTCGATTTTTACCAACTATGTTTTGTGAATGGTAAACAGTGATGACCATTGAAGTAAGTTGAAGTCAAAACATATGGCATATATGTATGAATACATGAATACAAATTGCCAAATGTATGGGGGCAAAAATGGTATTTTAATTGGATTTTCTGAGCTTAATCTAACACAGTAAAATGTCTGAACATCTTTTCCAGCACGTTAATTACCTCTATCAAGCTAAAATGTATAGTTTGTTTTTTCTCAACTGTCAAAACATGAATAATTTCATGGTGAATGGGTATGTTAAATTATCGTCATGATACATTCATGAGTTTCCGAAAGTGGGTGTTAATATCGAGTAAAGCTGCTTATGCCGTATGACATGTTTTAGTCAAGATATATCTATCAACAATAAGGCCGCCAGTACAAAAACAATGCATTCAGTCACTGTGAAATTATTCAAGTTTTGACAGTTTAAAAAAAACGGACTAAATAGTATCTGTATTTAGTACTCCCAAGAATTTCAATAAGTTATAAAAATAGAAGATACACTCCTTAAATAAACAAAGGCTGTACATTCGTATCAGCAGCATTGTGTATGCCTGAAAAAGTTGTATAATATAGGCACCTCACTATTGCACCGCTAGTATATTGTATGTAGAGTACATTTAAATCAAAAGGAATTGCAATTCTAAAAGTCCACATGAACTTGACATTTTATATCCTTCAATAAAAATAGTCAAATACCCCTTAATTGTGTCTGAAATAAAAATGCTGTTAGAAGGAAACTACTTCCTTAAAATGAAAAAAAAATCAATCTTCGTGGTAGTGGTCAGTATTTCAGATCAGTATCTACAGTACTTTGATTCGTCACTTTAGAAATAGCAGACGGCATTAGAAGATTGGTCAGTGTCTTAAATTGAACCTGCTGGTCATTTGTTCTGTCAAGGGTTCAGTGCAACTCACGTTTTGACTAAATGCATTTACTTCTAGATATATTTCCGTTAAATATAAAGACTATATGGCTCCTTTGCCATGGTCTATTATGGACGAGTTTGACAACTCTTTCTGTTAGTAGAGACAATTCAAGCCATGGACAACTCAACCTGTACGATACATTAAAGGGATTATACAGGCAAAAGTTCAACTTCATATTTCCTGATTTTGAATTATATTTTTATAACTGTGAATGCAACAGACACAATGTTATATTACTTGGCAAAATATTTCTTTATTTTCTCGTAATATTTGGGGTGTTTCCAATCTAGACCCATGTGGGTCAGGTTAGCTAAAAATAGATTAGTGTTAAAATATGCATTTACTGATGACAAGATACTAGAGCTTGTTATTGTGCAACATTAGTATAATTCTATTAAAAAGATATCATAACCGCCTAAGAATGTTGAAAAGACAAGAAGCGACCAATGAAAATGTTTAATTTCAGCAAGTACGACTTATAACAAATCTATAAATAGCTTGGTGATTCCCTCAGTATCCTACTTCCGTTTTCAACAATGTGTATGCCACATGTTTTAATTCGTTCAGTTGAATGTTATAAGTGACAAATGTTATTAGTAAGTGATTTCTTACGTTCTTAATACTGTTTTAAAAAAGACTAAACTTGGTTCTAAACTTTTGGCACAGTCATTTGCCTGTATATCCCTTTAATAGTTGTAAAGTATACTTATTCAAATATTTACGGGTTATAATATATTTTTGAAAACCGCATTTATCAAACAGTTTTTAGTGGTTAAATTACTGACTAAATGTAATTTTGTCCGACGATCAGTGACTTGTCCAATTAAATTGTAATTATTATTGATTATTGGTAAGTGTAATTACATTCTGTAATGTCAAGTATGCCGAACCGTCAATATAGGCCAAAAATAAAAAATCTTTAAGTTCTTGTGAAAATAAACAACAATTTATATGCTTGGCCAAACAAGTTGGGGTTTTTTCATAAATATCTCCACAATATGAAGGAAAACTTCATTTGAAATACAAATTATAAGTTAAATGATTTTTTTAAACTTGTATAACCTATAACATACATGTATGATACGGTTTGAGATGTTTGAGGATAGAGTTGTCCACGTATTAATTGGTATGAGTTGTCACTCACTGTCACTATACTTTAGGGCTATAAATTTCTCGGGTGGAGCTGTTTTCGAGTTTGTAGTAAAGTGTAGTCATCTTTTAGGTCGACTTTTCTGTAAATTGGTGGACAAAAGTGTATTACTGCACCCTTGAAACGATTTGTAATAGCTTTCTATACGTAAGGACTATATATTTATTTATTTAAGCGTTGATTCATTACGTATCAATATTCATTCGAGCCGATTTAGTCTAATCAGACGTGACAATGTTGACTTTTGTTGTTATGTTGTGTTTATACTTTTTGGACGATTTCAAGAGTTAAATGTTACTGTTTTTAAAATACACTCTCCTTACTATTCTTATACTTTTGGAAATCCTCGGCTCTGTTTTCTAAACTAATGTTTAATGATATGTTTGGTCATTTTCCATTTTGTTTCTCTGATTACGGTAGAATTCCGATATTTAGATCACTCACGGCATCAATTACATCTGACTGTTACCAGTGTAATTTAGAAAACACGTAAAACGTTATATTCATAATGATCAGAAACTAGAACGTACAGCTTGAAAAAATCAACGTCCTATTTTAATTAATAATGTAATTATAAGGCACTTCCAATTAAGTATACGTCGAGGGCTGAAAGAAACGCTATTGTAACTCCATTTAAAAAAAGGGAGTTTTAATAGTGTTTCGTTCAACTCTCGAAGTAGTCTTCTCAGATTCTCTAAGGTCGCAAGTGCATAGTACTCACGAACTAGTGACATTTTCACCGTTAATGTATAAAACGGTCGTAAGTGCAACTACGGCCAAAAAATTACGTTCTTAAAGAACTTGAGCTTCGAATACTGTCATAGTATAGTGATCTAAACCCATTGCTTTTATCTACTCGATACTATGGTACTTATAATGATCTTGCTAGCGATATTTCACTATACTATTGAATTAAATACTACTTGTCATATTAACCAGTCTTTTTTCACTTGAGCTATTATTAAAATAGGTAATAAAAGCCTCTGAAAAGATTAAGTACGGATTAATAGCAACAAGGAATCTTATATTTAGGCCAATGTTACGTATTTTATATACGTCTTTGTTTATCATAAACCAGATCAACGTTGGCATTTGTTTTTTTTAACTTTCGAGCTGCCATGAAAGTAATTAAGTGAGCATGCAAAACATGGTAGCTTTTTAGAATACAAGGATCCAACTCGGTCATCATTAGGAACACTTTTGTCAACATGGTCGGTGAAGGCTACCTTTAAAATACCAATGCGAAGAGACTTACCAACCCAAATTATTGCTATACGTCCTAAGACGTAAATACTAGTGACCAATAATAGCAAAACATATCTTTGATTTTTACAGCTATTTTTTTGTGTTTACAATTTTAATGGCTGAAATTCTTACTTTGACATATAAAGAAGTTATATTTTAGTTAATTGAGACTTAAGTTTTATGACAAATATGGAATATGTGAGTTCATAGATTAATTGAATTATTTGACTAATCTGAATATCTGGATTAAAGTTTTCTTGTGCATTTTTTGTTTTCTTTGTGTCCCACTTCATATGGATATACGGTGATATTACATACATGTATGTGACTGAACGGTAGTATTTATAAGATAGATCGTTGATGATAGCCATAAATGCATTAATGCAAGTTTTCTTTTCCGTAAGTCTTCTTTAAGGCATCGTACAATTTCTTTCTCTAACTAAAATTGAAATTTTCATTCCACATATAAATTTTGTCGGGTTGTACAATTAAAACACTAATCTGAAGCGATTAACCGACATATTTGTATAGTAATAATTTGCGTGTATTCTTAACTGAAGAGAATTTACTTTATTTATGCAGAAAGTAGAGGGCGTACAAGTACATCAATTTATGATTTCAAACTTGGGACATTGTTTACAAGTGTTAGACATCTGAACAAATGATCATTCCTAGTTACCTAGTTTATAATAATTTATTTTAGCTCGATTGTGAAACAAGTTCTTACAATTTAGATTAATCACCTTTGAGTCCGCTTCTTGGTCCCCAAATACTGAGCTAGTAGAATAAATTTAGTTGCTCTATGTTTTGGATGGGATTCGAACCAGCGCGGAGCTGGCTATCCAATGATTACCATTCCAACGTCGTAACCACCCGCTCCTCGAGTGCTAGCTTGTTAAATTCCCTCTGAACTAGTTTAAACTCTTTATAAAAAACGTTCATAAGGACAAGCGAAGTTTGAAAGCAGCACTAAATAATACCTGCATTCCTTGTTAGATCGTGTTAATTATTTCAATAGGGTAGTTAAAATAAAATTACAGTACACATAATGTACATACTACATGTAATAGCTTAGCTTAAAAATTTTAAAACACAAGTTTTATCCAATATATGCCAAAACTTAGCAAATAACATCATGCAGAATTGATAATAAAACGTCATCTTTGTTTTAATATAGTTTACCAGTCAACGATGGCTTATAATAAATTAAATCATTTGCTCATTTCCTATAAAACTGATACATATACAATACCCACCAAAAGTTTGGAGACAAAAGAAATTTACTACAATTCTTGAATTTTGATAAATTTCTATGTAGAATCATTATTTTTAATATATTCAATTATGGTTTGTTAAATATGAAAACAAATTTCATTAATGCAATGTATAATTTACAAGAAGGAACGTTCATCGATGGTGGAATGCATCAAACATATCATGTCAATTCAAAGAGGCTACAAGTAACAACTATGACATCGATGTCTCAAGATATCAAGTTTGTGCCAATGTCTACGCTTGCAGAATTATATGATCGTTCGTGTGTTGATACAACTCAAATCTCTTAAATTTAAGCTGCTGTTTCGTAGTACACGTATTTCATCCTAAGTTGCTAAGTAGTAACTGACAGTCATGTCCCTTAAAGAAATATACGCTCATCTTGCTGATGAAAATGGTCGAGTTACGTCGTCAAGACTACGAAGATTTTCTAAGAGTATAGATGTCGAGTTATCACCCGAAGAAATAAAAGAAATGGTGCAGATGGTGGCGCCAGATGAAAAAGGGGAGGGTGGAGGATTCAAAGGTTTCTTTTTATTTAACTTAATGCCTTAACAACACATTGTACAGGTCACAAGGTATTTTTCAGTATTAGGGGAAGGGACTTTGGTCTTTTTGTATAATGAACATTTGGGAATTTTCGTAGCTAGGAGAATAAAAAATCCGAGGGAAAACTGCAAGATTTTAAAGAAATTTCAAGAGAGGAAGCCGCCTGTAAAGTATGTAAACGGTCAGTTATATAAGGAAAACAATGTCTAGGTCATATATCATGGTGGTCATTCAACCTACTCATCGTTCATGGAAAGGCTAAATCTTTCGATTTAGCTGTTAACCAGTAATTATGCGCATACAAGTCTCCATCAGTCACTGACAACTGTTCTGCATTATTAAGAATCCGGGGTAGCAGTGAGAATGGCCGTAGAAATTATTTCATGACCAAACTCCACGAAAGTATTCCCCGCATGAGAATCGAAAGTGTTTAAATTATTGTCTCATTGGTAAATGATTTAATTACCCTTAGTTGGCATTTGTTATCGATATTTATTTAAATTCTCACAATAAATTCTCAAGACCCCACCAATCATTAGTAGCATTGGATGCAAGTAAACTGCTGGTCATTACTTTTCCTGTGTGCTCACTGAACAATGACGTGCTGTGTAACATCTACCAAGCCAGCAAAACTACATGGGTCCCATATGCATGGGTTTTGCAACCGGGCTCCATACATGTATGGACCGATATGGATCCTATCTGGGCTATATATGGATCCCATCTAGATAAAACTATATGTACCCGCTTAGCATTTTTAAATGACATACATGACAGACTAAGAAGTCAATTTCATTAAATTGCATTTCATACTGAGATGGATAATGAACATATGTATGATACTCAGTATATGATATTCAAAAGTTATTCAATATTTTACATAATTCAATAATATTTGGAATTGATTGGTAAAAAATGGTCGTATTATTAATGGTTCCCGCTTTTAACTTACGATCATTTTTATCGTAGGATTTTTTGTGAAAAGCACCACTGGTCTACAGCAAGATCTTTAATTAACTTGTACAACGCTTAATTTTGCTTTCATATGAACATGCATACGTTCAATGTAATTATATACATGTTGCAATGTATACGTAAAGTTATATATGTTCAATTTTAGGTCTCGTTGGAATGGTTCAACAGTACGGCACAAATTTCCCTAGTTTTGAGGTAGGTTTATTGTTTTTATCATTTATTCTTTTTATGCTTTGTAAAACACATTAAAAAATACAAACGAATGCATATAATAAGACCTAATTAAAATGCATTAAGACCGACTAATTATTTTGAGTACATGTATGTCCCATTTTCTATTTAGATACGCATAAGCTATTTTAGAAGAGGTAAAAATGATTACTTAAACTGTATGTGAAAGTGAAATTATTACAAATTAATAATTAATTAATAAGAATAAAGTTTTAGGATAAAAAATAAACTAACAATAAATTTTCTCTCGTGTAATATCCGTACATTCCTTAATTTAAGTAAAGTGCTGTGTGAATGTAAAATTTTAACATTTCAGTTTGAAAGCTGCAGGGTCTTGCTGATTTTGTATATAAAGCACTATATTTAATTTCAAATCTGAACCGAAACAATACGGGGATATATAATTTTAATTTTGAACTGGAGGCCACTACAATTTATCATCGGTTATAATCGATGAAACACATTTCGTTTCTATACCCATTTCGCTAAAATCTCCAGTTCGCTTTCTGTTATATCTCGCACTGTCACGTGAGACGTCACAAAAATGTACACAAACTTCTTGGTTGTCAAGATAATCAATTCGAATTCATGTGAGTTTATCATCGTTAAACGTTAACATTTTGGTTTAAGTGTGAGTTAAAACCAAACAAGACATTGTCTTATGTATTCTGCTCAAGAATTTAATTGAATGTCTTGATTGCCACTCATTATTGTGAAATAATTCAGCTATTTTTGTTCTTTCTTTTATTGATATTTACATCACCCCACCCACCAGTGAATTCTTTGGATGACAGGAATAGTTTAAATTCTCTGATCTACAGGGTCTAAAGCTCCTAATTAAAATGCCAAGATTTAGGCAATATGAAAATCTGGCGGAAACCATTTTACTGTGATGACTTTATTTTTTAGTTAGTTTCTGTATAAAAGCACTGAGCGAAATTAAATGGAACATTGTCATTTCTTAAAATCAGTCCGTTGATAATTGTTGTTTAGTATAGATAAAGTTCATATCATTATTGATAAAGTTGTATTATATACTCCAGTGTCCATATTTCATCACCCTTAGGATTTAAAAGGAAATAAGTGAAAACACGAGGAATGGATAATTGCAACTGCTTAATTGCACTTGAAATCACGCGGGCGTTAAATACTAAGCATAGTAACATTTTTCCCATGGCAACTCACGTGCCTCTGTTGAAATCTTGTGGTATCTCGACAAAAACAAGAAAAGTGACGAAATTAGGACAGGTATGAAAATAGGACCTCGGAGGATACATGTAGTAAACTTGATAGCTAAATGAACTACGTACATTCCCATTATGGCCACATACAGCATTAGGCATCTCATGGTCTGACTCTGAGTCAGACATACCTCATTATTATTAACTTCTCTTTGGCTGTTATAATTATAATTTACCCAACTGTTGGTAGTGCTTACATTATTCCCAGTGATTTGAAAACTTGATGTATATCCTTTATTACTTGCACAAGGATAACTGTTTCTATTTATAGCAAGTACAAAGGTACTGTCTTGTGTATTTAAATCTGCAGGTTATTCATGATGACAGTTCAACAGAATTCAATGGGATAATATATTTGACACATCCCAATTAATAATTGATTTTATTTATGCCGTGTTGCTCTGATTCCTTCAGACTGCCAACTGCTATCCAGTGTACTTGCATTAGGTCAAGGATTTACCGAACTTTTGCTAATTAGGGAAGTCACAACTTTCAAGCTCGAAGTTGATGTAGAAAGGCAATTGTTCATAACTTCATACAAATAAATCTTATGTTTTTCTTTTTCAGCTTTCTAATGAGAAAATAATTTCTATCACAGTAAGTTCTTTTTACTTGTCTTGGCCCAGTCCTTGTTATAATATTTTAAAATCTTACCTTTTTAAGTTAGATATTTTTCATCAGGTTAAGGTTCTGATATGTCTATTTTGCTCTATACATAAGTGTTGCGGTCCACAAAGTTATGACTGCCTGATTTTGGTTTTAGACCCAAATAAACTTTCAAAGTTTCTATTTGAAGCTTTACTCACTGATTTTATGTTGAATTCTCTCTTTAAGAGTGGTTTGTCTTACATGAGTGAGTAATGTATGGTTGAGATACAAGGTATGTAGAAAATGGTGTAAACCCATGGGCAGAAAAAAAGTGCTTCTTATAAAAGTTAGTTAATTATTAAGACTCGTCCATCACAATTGTCATCATATTGAAATGTCTGTAAAGTGCCTAACCATAGGGTTCCACAGTAACAGTAAATGGGGTTCCGAGGATCCCAAAAACTTAGGGAAAATCCCAGTGATGCTTAGCAACTGATTCCATCAGGATGCGGTAAAATTTCCCCGTTCTTAGATGAAATTTGAGTTCTATGAATTTTTTATCACTATATGTGACCAAATTTATTACTAAATGTTTTGTCTTTTATTGGAGGCATCCCTGACGTTAAGGAGGAATATCTGAGACTGACTTACTGATTGGGGATTCCTTCTGTATCCTTGGTAAAAAAGAAAGTGTGGAATGCTAACCAATTATAAATAATTTCTTTCAGATGCCACACAAGTTATCCTTCAAGGTAAAACATGCTTCAGGTCAAGATGATGTTTGCCATGCATCAGATCTTAACTATCACAGTCCATTAACTAAAGGATGGCAATCAGCAAGGTAATTAATTAGCATATACAGATTGGATTCGGAACCCAAGTTGATGAGTTTTTCTAGCTCAAAACTTTGCTTTTATTGTATTTACCTGTAAAACTAAGTAGAAATAAAAATGTATGTATGCAGAATGTAGGATTTAATCTGTGTTGCATACTTATCAGTAATTACAATAATATAAAAATGTAAATTAACTTTGCTCTGTACAGATGCATTGAATTCAGACAAACCTTATTCTGCTGGAAAAAACATAATTCAAGTTTCCAATATGAACCTTTGTCTCTTCACTAAAATAGAATGTTAGTGCACTCCAAGCTGCTCTTCCTGCCTCCCCCTGTATGATTCTGAAATAAAAGCCTTTAGTTTTGTTAAATCAAGTGTTGCAGCAAATAATATTTTTTAGTAAACCCTGAAATAATAAATACATGTATTCTTTTGTATGTTAAGCCTGTTCTTATAATTTACTGCCTGGCCTGTAAATATTAATGAATCCAATTAGTATCATCATATTAAACCTCTGCTACAATTATCTATAATGCATGTCTATATTACAGATATTGTCTTTATCCTCAAGATATTGTCATACAATTAGATAGAAGATCTCGTCTTAGAAAAATACAAGTTCTTTCACATCAGTTTAATATAGGTTTGTATAATGATTTCTTATGTCTTGTTTTGTTTGTTCACAATAAGAAATGTTTTTTTTAAGATATCATACACACCACTGAGGGCCTCCTGGTCAAATAGTGACCGACCAGTCAGCCCTATAACATATTGTGGACCAAAGCAGAATGCTGACTTGTGAGTAATGTTCACACTCATATACACTGAGCCTCACATTATGAACGGATGTTTTCATATAAAATAATAATTTGAAACTGTACCACAAATTTGCAGATTAACATGACCCCACCCTATAAAAAATGAGTCCAAAAAGGAAAGTACAAAAACATGCCATGTTTACACAATTGAAATAAAGATGTTTTTATTTACAGCAACAAGAATAGAGTTTTTTGTTGGTGATGTACCAGATGGTCTACCTCTAGTTCTTGACAATGCTAGATATACTAGACTTGGGTAGGTACAATTTATCTATACAATGTATACAATCTTTCTTATTGTTTTGTTCTCAGCCAACTTTAGTATACTTGTTTATACTAATTTACTTTAAGCTTGATTGTGAAAAAATTCTTAGAACTTAGATTCATCATTTTAAGTCTACTTCTTGGTCTCCCAGTATTGAGATGGAAGGATAAAGTTTCTTGCTCAATGAAATAAAGGAGTAGGTTTTGCTGTCACTCCTTCTCCTTATACTTATCTGAAAGGAGCACCATGAACGACAGTCAGTGTAGCTGAAAGGTTCCGATGATCAACTGGTTATATTTTGATAGTGTTCTCTTTGTAAGTTTTAAAAAAGACACATAGAGCCCACCTTGTTGTTTCCTCAAAACTGATAAAAAAAATGTGGTAAATATTCTAACAGCATAAAGTAAAACAAAATCAAGAAAACAAACATTTTGCCAAATTTTAAAATTTATTCTGTAAAATATTTTGTTTTTCTATTTTAGTTATGTATCACTATCAGACAATGAGAAGACAGGTTTTAAAGCTAGAGAGTTGAAATCAGTACAAGTAGATGCTGTTGGTGTGTTCCTAAAGTTAAATGTTCATAAAAATCATATAAATAAATACAATTTGTATAATCAAGTTGGTATTGTTGCCATTAATGTAATAGGCGAAGAGATCAAGAAAGGATTTGAGGATATAGATGACTTGGTAAGGGTATTTTATTCATGTTAACTCAAAGGGCCTTTCTACTTAATGTTTTATCTTTATTTCATTTTTGAACTGGTTTTTTACCATGTTAGGGACATAACATACACTTAAATAACATATTCTTTAATTGGCCTTATAGTATGATATATTATTGGGATGACCGTGTTAAGCGTGGTTGGCTGGTACTTAAAATAGATGGCACCAACCCTCAGGACAGCCAGACAAGGAAAGGAAGACTTAAGGCAGACAGGCCTCATCCTTGCCCAAAGAATAATAAATGGTCTGTTTTAAACTAAACCAGATGATGATGACGATATCTTTCCTCCTTTATGATTTTATCTTTATTTCATCTTGAAAACTAACTTTTATAGCCAAACATTATTTTGTTCTCAGAACCATCTTGCATTAAAATATTTGCAATATTTTATTATGATACTTTCCTTGAAAGTACCTTTCCTGTATGTCAGCATATATTTTTGTGTAATAATTTTTTTTATCATTTTGTTTTCAGGATATTTTTAATGAACAGAAGAAAATGCTTGATCCAGATGGGCTATATAACAGGTAATTTATTTACATTTATTTGCCATTCTCCTTCCTACTACTGATTCAAAATAATGTAGGGCAGTTGTCAGTCACTGACTGTAGTATTTAAAAACTGTGAAGTTGAGTGGCGGTATGTTGACAAAAAAGAATAATGTAAGTTAATTTAACCCTTATCATGCTAGTCGAGACCACAGGTCATGTGATCTTGTTGTTTTCCCATTGCTAAGCATGACCTAGAGTCGGGATACATGTTTTTCCCGATTTGCATCCTCTTATTATTCTCAAAACTGATTGGCATCTGTGCAAAATTTATTTCATCGAAGACCAAAATCTAGTTGATTTCCTTATTAAAATAAATAACCCTCTGCTTTTAGTAACTCGCTGTATTGTATATTAATGGTCTGAAGTCTGGTTTCTATGGTAACTAACCTCTACAAAATTGTTATATTTACTTTCAGACCAGATTATATATCCCCATTAGATGATTTAGCCTTTGATATGTATCAAGATCCAGAGATAGCACAGATTATAAGAAAATTAGAGAAGAAAAAACAAGATGCTGTATTACGTAAGTTACATTTCCATCATTCTTAATTTGAACTTAAAATGTGGTTAAAAGTCTGCTGCCATTTACATGCTCAGCTGACTTTGCACTTTTGTATGATAATTGCTGATTATTGAAGTCACCTTCAGACAGGTGACTCCTTGCAGTACCCATTTACACATAGGTTGAGTGGAACAACTGTAAGTTTCTTTCTCTATGGAATTAGCAGTGCCCCCCCCCCTGGGGTTCTAACCCAAGACCTCTCAATCCCTAAGCTAGCGTCCTGCTACTGGACCACTGTTCCTGCATTGCATAGGATTGTACATTACAGCTATGAAATACAGATAGTTTAAAATATCTTGCTGGCAAAAATTTATATACTAGAAATATACCTACTGAATGTTATAATTTAGGACCAACTATAGTACAATTGATGATTTGAATTGAGTAGATTTTCTCTGAATGTGCTAGTAGTGTAGCTCCATTCAACCTTTATTAAAGTTAAATAGTTAAATAAAGTTAAAGTTAAATATAAAACCATATACCTTCTGTATGCTAAGCGAGTAAAAAATCATATGAAAACTTTTTTATTGCAGAAGAAAAATATGAATATGCGAAGAAATTAAAGGCTGCTGTCACAGATCTACAGAAGGTTAGTACATGTAACATACGTATGTTGAACTCAAGTTTTTGTTTTTAGCCAGGTTTTTCTATAACTCGGCTTATAGTTTGGCGAAATCCGGGCAGGTGGGTGGGTGGCTGGGCAGTCATCTGGTGTTGTTAACAATTGTGTTAAAGTTTTTTTTTACCATATATTTCAGTCATTTATTGTCTGATCTTTATGAGACTTCATACAATGATAACATACCATGTGATGAAATTAACCACAACTCTACCTGGCTTTATTATGGATTATTGTATTTTTTGTGTTGATGTTTCTTTTGTAACAAAAAGAAAAATCCAGCTTTAATGTGGTTTCCACATTATATTTCTTTATTTTAATTTTATTTTTGTTTCACAAATTTTATTGTAACTATAAAGGTTTGTTTCTACCTATATGATGAAATCTGTTCACATGAAATATTTACTAAGCTTTTCTTTAAACTTAATTTTATTATGGTTTATTGTATATTCTTATGCCAAAGTCTTAAATGAAAAGAGAGCCGTCAGAATATTTAGAGGAACTCAAGGGGACAAAAATTTGCTGTAGCCTGAAATAACTGATTCATTTCTATACTGTGAATATATACATAAATATCAGTTTGAACAATTAATTATAATCCATCATATAATAAGAAGCAGTAGTACAGTTGTAGGATGTGCCCTTAGTGATGTAGATAATCCTGGGTTAGAACCCCACCAAGGGCACTGCTAATTTTCTTGAGCAAGAAATTTACCTATATAGATAGTTGTTTCACTCCACCCAGGTGTAAATGGGAACTGTGAGAGATTACCTGCCTGCATGTGTTTTCAATGATCAGGGGTTATTGTACAAAATTGGAAAGTCAACTGAACATGTATGTGGAAGCAGACTTTAAATAAGCATTATCTTACACATAGAACTGATACCAATAAATCTTATTTAACTGACGGTGGCACATACTCTAACCCTGCTGATTTAAATACTCGCTGCAATATATGTAACTGCACTTTAACTTGTTATAATTTAGGTTGGTGAGAAACTAGGTAAATATGAAGTAGAGAAGAGACAAGCAGTGGAGAATGAAGATTATGATAAGGCTAAATTAAAGAAAGTACAAATGGATGAATACAGATTACAGATATATAAAGATTTAAATGTTAAAGAATTATTAGATTCCGTAAGTTGGTGTCACAGTACTCTTATAGCAATTTTTTTCAATTTTTACCATTTTGAACTTTTGTGGAAGTTGCCATTTTGAAATTTCCAGCTTGAAGCAAAATTGTTCCGTAGAACTTGTATACTATAAAGAAATGCTTTCAAAAACTGTTGCAGAATAGGCCTCACTTACATTGTTTTGTCAGTAAATGTCTGATAATAATATAACCAGTGATGCTTTTGTTATTAATGATCAATTCTGAAGCAAAGAAGTTGTACCATTGAAAGGAAGATGGGTTGCACCATTAAAGGAAAGGTTCTTTAGCCTATTTTACCCATGTAAGTAAACAAAAAATTATATTATTGTTTGAATTTATCTTTGTTATAAAACCTTTCTAAATCAATATTTGAAAAGTAGTTACTTTCATTGATATACACTAGAGTAGTATTGTTTATTTATGATTGTTTTTATTTATTTATTTTACAGGCAAGAGGTCCTCCAAAAATTGATCTAGGTTAGTAAATTTTGCAATTGAAACAAAATTATTTTTATATCTAGTCTGTAGTCGTCTGATGTATAATGATTATAGGAGTAATTTTTCCTCTGTCAAGAATGTGTTATTTCATTTAGAATAAAAATAGACTAAAGCCCCTATATAATGTCTGTCCATGGACTGCAAACAAAATACTTATTTTCTGGAACAAATGTGTTTTATATTATTTCTTACACCTTATGAAAAAGAATAGTGAAATTTTCACTTAAAATATGTCATTTTTATTTATTGGATTTTAAAATGAAAGTAGGTTGAAACTGGAAGTATGCAGAAATAGTATCTTTTAAATATTAACCCTCTGATGTGCCATGTCCCTTTTTCTACCTCCCTTCACTTTCCTGAGTTCTAGAATAATGAATAGGTGAGGTAAATGTTATTTACTACTCAGTATATGTATTACAGAACCAACCAGACAACCAACTCCACCTCGTTTATTAGCACTGCCCAGATCTACACCAAGTCCACCTCCCAGAACACCATATGATGAAAGAGTAATACCTGCCATGAAAAGGTAAAATATTTAACACTGGCTTATCTAGGCTTTCTATATTATAACAAGTTTTTTGTCAGTATTTTCAAGGATATGTGAGAACAGATGTTTGTTTTATTTTAGCTTATGATTTTATATGAGCTTAATGTGTCCAATTATGGTATTTCTGTAGATAGCTGTTTTGTTAAAGTCTATTTACCATCTTAGATATATATTATTATAACATTTGGGCAAAATATTTCATTTTGAATAATTGTCACAGCTTTCGCATAAGAGCAAGCTTTGTGTAGACGATAGAACATTATATGCTGATTTTGGTACTAATTTATTTAAAAGGATAAAGAGTGTTGCTCATTTAAGCCATTGGCTCAGAAAGAAAACTTGATGTTAAATTTCACTAATTTAAATTTGATTGTTAATACACAAATATAAAATTACAAACTTTTATGGTTCTTTCTATTTAATATATTGAATATTTTTAAACATTTTGATTAGATGAGTGATTGTTTTTACAATGTGTTAGCTTATGTATTTGTGGTAGTATATAATCATTATTGAGTGCCAGTGTTATAGACTAGAAGCTTTCGGTGGCTTATGAATATTGCAGTTAAGTCATTGAGTGCGCTTTAGACTTCATAATGCAATTATATCATTATATTTAGTTAGAATTAGAACTGGTTTGCTGTGATATTTTCTGTGTGACTACAACAAGTTATTGTTAAAGTATTGAGCAGTTCTGTGTTGCTATAGGCAAGGGTGTGGAAGCCCAATTATATTCATTTGTCAATGGGAAAATGATCTTAAAAATCCATAAGTCTTGGGTGAAAATTTAGCCACAGTTTGATAGAAGTATTGATACATTGATGTCCATGATATGATCTGCATATGATAAAGTAAAGTAATAAGTACATTAGTGATTAAGATACACGTCTGTATCATTTACCAGTCATTGCCTTAATTTCTTGCACACTTGCTAAATTTAATATGTTTTTAGTAATGGGTAAAATTATTAACTAGCCCAACTAAATGATATATGTAAATGATTTTCGCTAGTTCCAAATTAATTATCACTAGTCCAAGACTTCTGGCTAGTGGATTAAGGAGACGGCTTACATGTAGCATGGTAGTTTTGATATTTCTACAAATATAATTATTGATATGTTGGGATTGACATTTTCTCATGTATTTGTGCAAGCAAAATTGGCTGATTCCATACCCCTGCCTGTAGTGCATTCTTATAGGCGTATGTTGTATTCTTGCTGTAAATAAAAGTATATTCTCTCAAAAGCATATAAAATATTTAGTACATCTTGTATAATGATGTTAGAATCCTATATTGTCTTTAGTGATATAATCATTTCTGCTATAATTATCATAATCATCAAGAAAACCCACAAATTGGTTCATGCAAGCAGACGGACATTCAAAATCATATACATGGGAAATTGGGTTGATCAGCATAAAAGTCTTATTATAATAAAAATAGCTTGCGCCAAACAACCGTGAAATAATAACTATTTCATGGCAAGTAAAACACAATTCTTTTAAAGTGTATGATATATGTCTTTAACTGTTTGATTGTCTACTTCCATATTATATCTTTGTTTTAGTTTTTTTCTCCATCATTTTACTATGTTTTGTATTATGTTTTTATTATCAGCCAAAGGAATCAATCACCTACAAGTCCCCGAGCAAGGACTCCATATGATGAGCGACCTTTACCAATTCATAAGTGAGTAAAAGTGTACCTTGTAGTCATGGGTAACTTTGCCAGTTTTTGATTGGCTGATAGAAAGTCACATGACTATATTAACCTGAGTACTATATTAAATCCTTTTATACTTTATGCATGTGTGCTGCTTTTTGATTGGCTAATCAGAAATCTTCATGTTTGTTAGTGTGTGATTTTTTATAACCAGATCTAACAGTTATCTTGCATGACTCCGCCCCCAGCATGAGTTCTATATTTTAATTGGCTACTGGCTAGTCTGAATCATGTGATATATAATCATTTTAATTAATGTATGTTTGGCATTGGATGTTGTTTACTGTATATTTGTGTATGTAAAAATTGTTCTATGTGTAAGCAGTGCTCGACACTAATTTGTAAAGCAGGTTGCCTAGTTCAACAATCAGCTTTAAAAATACTTGCCCGAACCAAAATGTTTACTAGCAGTAGCAAGTTGCTGTTATCCAAAAAAGGTCATCAGGGACAAAAGAACAACCTTTAATGTTGAGTCCTGTGTAAGATGTGACTATCCTTTATTATTCACAAACATACTGTCATGACCACTCTGAGGCAATCTTCCTATCAAGTCTTTGACTTCTTTTTTTTAACCAACATAAATTTTAACTGTTCTAAAGTGCACTTTAATCTAATACTTGTCTAACCATATTATTATGCACTGGAACAATCACATATTAAAACTACAGTTTATGTAGCACATGTTATGTATACCCTGTATGTTTTACTTATTTGATTTTGAGTGTTTCTTGTGTGTTGAATATCAATTAGTGTTTTGCTGAGGATTAAGAAGCAAATGCCCAAATGGCCCAATAGATCAAAATTGTTAAATCTTATTAAGGGCTAGACATTACAGATGCTTTTGCACCAGGTGCAATTGATATTCTTATTTATTGATACACATGTTTTCAAAATTTCATTCTTACTGAAGCATGCAGTAGTACCAGCTAACGTTAGAACCAATCAAAATAACTCATACACAATACAGGGTTATGTAGAACCAATCAAAATAACTCATACACAATACAGGGTTATGTAGAACCAATCAAAATAACTCATACACAATACAGGGTTATGTAGAACCAATCAAAATAACTCATACACAATACAGGGTTATGTAGAACCAATCAAAATAACTCATACACAATACAGGGTTATGTAGAACCAATCAAAATAACTCATACACATTACAGGGTTATGACTTAACTTCTGAGACTTACTCAAATTAAGCTGTGGAGTATGACTAAACCTGTATGCAACACATGGTGGATAAACCTGATATAACATGCTTGTTTTTGTTTTTTTGCATACACAAATGGGGCAATTGCATGTCTTAGCAAAACACTAATGTCAATGGACCTTTCCATGACCTTACCTATTAGCATATTTCACAAAGGTTTACAGTTACTTTTTGTCCCACAAACAAGGTGTTAACAAAAGAGCATGTGCTTATATTTGTGGGTAAAAGTATTGTTATTCAAATAAAAAGGTCGCTCTTGGAATGGTCCATTATTATGTGTTCTGTGAAAGCATTATATACTGTTACATGTTTGAATATCATTTTCTAAAGAGTAATATAACTTAAACCAAGTATAACAAAAAATACAATTAGTCTCTTAGGATCAAAGAATACCTTCATTATGGAGAATGCTTTTTAAAACTGTCAGTTTACTGGCAAAATTTTGTCTGAAGTTATGTAAGGAAGTTACATTTATAAATAGTAGAAGAGAAACACTTACATACATTGTCTGTATAACTTGATTAGATTTTTTCATGATTGTTACTTTCGTTTGTGACCACAAGAAATAAGATTTCAATTTGAGTATAACCTCAATCTTGAGATCACGTATTGGTCCATTTGGAAAGCATTATTTAATGTCATGGATTTGTTTTTGAGGTTTTTTGGTGCTTGATAAAAAATTGGTCTGTTAGTTGTTTTTGAACATGTTTTTTATGTATTTGACTAAAATGTAACCTGTGTATATTTGTGTTTTATTAGTGATCATGTCTAATATTTTACATATGTTAACAACTGTTACTGTTTTATTGTTAGTTATATAATGTTCATGTTATGTTTAACTATTTAGAATATTTTGTAATACATGTATGTTGGTTGTGGTGATGTCTTTTGCTAACTTTATGTTAAATTCACCTCGTCTCACCATTTTGATATCATTGTTGTATTCTGTATTTTTTGTATTCACTGTGTTAATGTCCTACCCAGGATTCAGCACTAACAGTGTCTCGGGATTCTGAGGATCCCAAAAACTTGGGAGGAATCTTAGGGATTCAGTTAGGATCCCTTTTAAATTGCCCTGTTCTTACATGAATTTGCATTCCCATGATTTGTCGTTTATTGCAATTTGTTACTGAAAATTTGTATCCAAAATATTTGTTGTTTTTATTGGAGGAGTCCCTAACTCTAAGAAGGTATTGTGCGTAAATATTGACCCTGATCTGACTTTTCACATTTGCACCTAATAATTATCTACACATATCCCGACGAAAATCAATACCACACCTATTTTACACTTTGGCACGTACGCTTTACTATATTTAAAAAATTAATCCCTGTGTAATAATTACATTCGAGCTTTGACGATATGTTCTGATCAATATCGAGCATTAATACTTCATTCGTATTCAATGTAATGAATATTCTTGCATAAAGGTCAGGTCAAGGTCAAACTTTACGCACAATATCTCTGAATAATTGACCAAGGATTAATTCAGGATCCCAAGTAAAAACTTTAAGTGTTGATCCCTGGTCTTACTTCAATGTTAATGAACATGTGTGTTTTAGTGCGTAATTGTGGTAAATGAAATAGGAACTATTATTTCTGAATTACTTAGAACTCATTATATTTTGAGCCATTAAATGTGGTTTACAAACAAGTGGTTGGTCTTATTATTGAATTGGTTTTTAAGCTAGGTTTTTATGGAGTAAAGCTTTTATATATAATATATTATATACAAATATTATTTGTACATGTATTATGTTGTATGAATGTATGTTTTATATGTTTCATTGTGAGATATTTTCTGGAATATTTGTGGCTACAACTTATGCATTCCCTTTGCATGTGTAATTTTACATTAGTACCGTTCATATAGTCACAAGATATGATTTGCATGTTTGATTTTGATTATAATTACAATGAAAGATTATCATAGATTTTAGAAATTATTTTACTTCATTAGAATATGCTTGTTTCTATAGACAATGATTATATGTTTTACTGATTTATCAATGTAGATTATAGAAGTATAAAATCACAGATTGATTCTATTCTTTTCACATTAATTTCTTTGTATAGATCTATATGTACTCATCTACAGGGATGATAGAGTTCTAGAACAATCCAGAATTTCCTGATGGTCACTTTTGAAATTTAAAGATTCATGTGTCACTAGGGTGAGGGGGTACCTTTTTAAAGTGAGATTAGAAGGTCCAAGGGATACATTTAAAGATTGAAGGTCTAGGGGCCAAGTTAAAAGATGTAGACATTCTGGGGTGATTTTGAGGATAAATCAAAATTTGTACATGTCTTTACAGAATATGGGGTGATTTAGGGTTATTGGTACAGTAAGCAACTGCTTAACTTTTACAAAAAATCATGGTTAAGTGCAAAACAGTTGTAACTCAATATAAGAAAAGAGTGAGTTACGTCTGTCTTGGACTAAACTCGCGAAATGCATTGAAATGGGAATGATTTGAAATTGAAAAGTAAGAAATGTATGGGGATATAGAATCAGCATCCAGTCAAATCTGAATTATTCCAAATGATATTTAAATCATTAGCAGCTGGCCTCATGTAGTGTTTTGATCTGGAACCATGCCAGCTGCCTATGACTAAAATTGTTTTCAAATTGAGGAAAGGGTTCATAAAAATGTTGTTAAGTAAGTGATTAGTCTGGTTTGACCCTTTCTTAATCTGTTATGTATTCTGGATTGGAAGTTTGGAACTGTTATCATCCTTGAATATATGTTTGATTCATGTATCATATCTATTCACAAGCAGTAAGGAAGCACCTGCTGACAATAATCTCAACTTATCTCCAAAAACTCCGTACGATGAACGACCCTTACCTGTAGCCAGAACAAAGTAAGTCGATACGCACTATTTGATATTTATTCTGCAACATTGTTTCATGTTGTTTTTTACTGCAAGGTGTATTTTTTTATTCTAACAAAATTTGTTAATGCACCACTTATGAATAAAGTAACATAGTCCTAATTTTTAACGCAAGTTGTATTTTTTTATTCTAACAAAATTTGTTAATGCACTACTTTGAATTAAGAAGTACAGTCCTTTGCACTAAGTATTTGCTGTAATATGGTAACATTATAATGCAAATTTTAAGTAAAATTAATCTGGCCTGAGTAAATTTTAACCTCCCATAGTTAATAACAATCAAAAAAATTTCATAACATCTGAATTCATGTATAAAAATTGTGTATTTTGCTCACTTGTTCCTTTCTTAAGCAAGTGTGTGGTTTGCACCCTAGAACCTGGTTTTAACACCCAGTGGGAATTATTTTGCCAATGTCTGGTCCAAGGTGAAAATCACTACTTTTATTCTATAATCCAGTAAAAATTCATGGGCCGAACAGAAATTTGAACCAACAAAATTGTAAGTGGACTCTCTACCAAGTCGCTATAATAGCTAGCTTGATGACAAGGGAGTATAAGTCCTGTTACACTTATAAAGTTATTGATGTGTTTTTTACCCTGTCTAACTGTGATACAACACTCTCTATATTTTCAGAAACTATACAAATATACCATTGTCCTAAAGTACTAGTATTAGGGTTTCAAAATCGGAAAAAAAATCATAATCGATCATCGGAAATAATCCGACAACCCTTTTCGATCAATCATCGATTATATAATCATCGATTGTATAATCGAAACATTTACTCAGGGTTTTCATTCAGGATTTCCGGAAATATATGACAATACATTGCATTGGTTTAAGTGATTTGTTTCATATAATAGAGTCTTAAATCGTGCATAATCAACCTAATGTAATAAGTAGTTTGGTGGCTGTTTATGTTTTATGATAAAATCAATTTTCTGACATTTACCGTACCCATACAGTATTGAAAGGGGGCTATACATTGTCCAATAATGGTGAATTTCATGTTGCCGACCAAAATTATCAACACGGATCTCAATGATTTACTATAACAAAGTAGTAGTAAAAAAAGTTCACATCAAGGTTTAATTGAGAAGAGTTTTATTCCCATGAAATGTTTTTTTTTTCTTTAGAAATGCTAATTAATTTAAACTAGAATGTCTCATTGTCAATAAAATAAATGACCTACATAAGTGATAATCGATTATTAAATTTCACTATTGATTGTCTCCCACTTTTACTGAAACGATCGATTATCGATTATAATCGATCATCGTTTAATCCCTAACTAGTATTGTCTGTTTTATAACATTTGAACTTGTCATGTTTGTTATTGAATGATAGCATTTCATGTTCATTTACTTGTATTTAAATATAGTTTATAATTTCACTGCATGAATTGATTAAGATGTAAGTTAATTACCTATATCTCAAATGTAGCATGAGATAGGAGTTATTTGAGAACAGAAGTTGGGCCAATATTAATAAAATGTTTGTTTAAAGTGCTCTGATTATAAAATGGTTATTTTAAAAAGTTAATTATAAAGTATGATTGGCTAAATGGTTAAGTTGATTAAATTGATTTGTATCCTCCTACCACTGATTCTAAATCGTGTAGGGCAGTTGTCAGTCACTGGCAGATGCACTAAGTAACTGGTAAACAGCTTAATCTAGAGATATAGCCTTTCCAGGAATGGTGAGTAGGTTGACTGACTGCAGTGACCAGGGACCAGGAAATCGCCGGTTTTTCGGTTTTCGGACCGATTTTTTCATTTTGGACCGATTGAGATTTCAAAATCCTTAAAAAAATCGGTCCGGAAAAACTCGCTAATTTTGACCCCAAACATTAATTTCAATAATTTTCAAGAAAACGTATCGATAAAATATTATAAAACAACTATCAGTTGCATAAACCCACTGTTTATTGGTGTAATATCCTGCTTAATTATCCACAGGTTACACATCAAGGACCCTGTATAACGTATCCATGGTTACTGGTATCATGCGGGGTTGAGGCAGTGATATTTTTTTTTGATCGAGCACAGCAAGGTACGCTTGATTTGCACTCGATTAAATTGAAGAACAGCAGAAGAATATGTTCTTACTTTATCATGTCCATCGAACCGATTACGTTTTTACAGTCGGTCTGTTTGAAACCTGTAAACTTGTGAAAAACAATAATATTTTATGAAGAATGTAATTACATTATTATAAAGAAAAAAATTAAATAGCTTTTGTTGTCAATTCGTATTGTATTCGTTTAATCTTTAATTTGTTTGACTTGATTCATGATTTATTTTTACGCCGTAAATTGAGGTGTGAATAATAATCTTAGGACATGTATCTACGCAATTAATCGAAGGTACAGTTTTTGATGATCAAAATTCAACCACACTTCTCCCTTCTTTGATGACATCGAAAATAATTTTCAAAACGAACAGTTTTGTCATTAATTTACTTATAGATAGGTGTACTATGCACAATTTGATATTCTTTTGTGTTTAACGAAACCTATTGAACCATTGTGATGAGATGCCATACATTTTCACGACCCACGCTAGATCGTCACTTCGTATGACAAACGTTTTAATCTACGAGTGTAACAAAAAAGCTGATAATAATTTTACGCTTTCGTGCTTTATTTAGCGAACGATACTTAAAGATGCGAGAGATTTACTTTGGACCCGTTTTGTGCATGCGCAGTTAAAATAATTTGCCTAAATGACGGAGTTTTCCAACAACATTAGAGCTAGATAAAACAGTCTTTTCTCAAGTTCTGTTTGTTGAACCGACCTACGATTTCGGGGAGTAATTTCGGAAACCACGTTTTCTTGCTAGATAGAAGTTAAGTTTTGTAAAAATTTAAACAAACAACGCCTATGTATCGTATGCCTTCTTAATAAAGGGGAGCAAAAAAAGTACTAATATGGTCGTGAATAAAGTACAGTAAACGGTCCGGTCCGTACGGTACACGTTAAAACCCGTATCCGGTACTCGGACGGCATTGGACCGATTGGCATCGGCGAATTTCCTGGTCCCTGGCAGTGACATAACCTATACAATGTGTTGCTTCAGCATTAAACCCACCAAAAAAACATCTACCCCCCCCCCCGAAAACAATAGTTTGGTTTTATTATGGTTACTTGAATGAAAAGGCTGATAGGGGTGAAAGTCTAGCAATAGACTGATACAGGTGCTGCAAACAAACAAATCTGTTAATATTGGTCTTGAATCTCACCATTTGTAGATAGATACAATCAATTGATATCACAGAAATAACAAGAATTTAATTATTATATTAGAATGCATGTTTTAATTTATGCTTGTAGCTTGTATGATTTATTTATTAATACATTAGTCATTTGTTATATTTTAGTACAGAAAACAGATGCTGAAATTTAGAATTTTCGTTATCTATGCTTCATAAACTAACTAGCCATCTGCTAAGAAAATAGCTTGAAATTAATATTGCATTTAATTAATTAAAACAATTTTGTATTTGTTTTCATTCAATACTGTAAAAAATATGTTTGTCAATTTCATACTTGCTAGAGCAATCTTGTTACTCGAAAAGATTGTTACTATTACACTGTATAGGCAAACACAACACATTTCCAGCTAAATGAGACTCATTTCCATATGATTTTATTGATGGAAATAACTAACATGACTAAAACCATTAAAAAAAATGTTGATAAATTCCCTTTAAAGATTTTATTTGAAAAAATTTAATTATTAAAGCATTTCATTTTTTGTTTCCAATTCAATCAAACTTGAAAATTCTCTTATTTAGTGATCAACTAAATTATCTCCCTTTTTCTGTGTGAAACCATGAGTTACCTCCCCTAAGAATCTTCAATAGATTTTCTTAATCTTTACTCCTATAGACCTGTAGTACAAGAAGAAGATGAGCCGGTACCCGACTCTGCTGGTGGTGGCATCACAGGGGAACCAGAACCAATGTCAGAAAAAGATATGAGAGAAGCGTCTGCTGCCATAGATGTATTTGGTGAACCTCTGGTAAGTAGAAAGGTTATTGTATTTCAATGATGAAAAGTTATATTGTACGTGGGATCCAGAGATACATGGTCTGAGTGTGTAATGGCTGATCTAAAAGCATGCAACCTTATTACACTGATCCTTTAAACAGCGTTTCTTGGTGCCAGAGGATCAAATATCAGGAGGTCTAGCTGCCTGCTGCTTACCCTAGTTTGTTGGATTCCCGCAACTGATGAAAAACATTATCAAGGTTTGATTGATTAATTATCAGGTCAGCTTTCTGGTGATAAGTCTGAATGTGTAGCTTTGTGAAATAAAGCCTTATGTATTTTTATAAGTTTTATGTATAATTATTATGGCCCTATATTTCAGGTATCCAAAGCTTATTCAAAGACTTGGTCGTACAGAGATGATGCTTTATTAGCGGTATATAAACAGATGCAAGAACAACCAGCTGGCAATAAAGATGATGCTAGATCTATGTTGCGTGCATCTATGTTCTTAATCAAAAAAGCAATAGAGGATAAAGTTTATGCTGTAAGTAACAATAGTCATTTTGAAATTTTCAAGTTTGCAGCTTGTTCATACTATGTGACTAAAAAGATTGTCTTTATTGTATATGGTATACTCATTTATTTTAGCTTGATTGTGAAACAAGTTCTTTCAACTTAGATTAAAGTTTTTAAAGTAATTAAAGTTTGCACGAGGTAACAAGGGGGTAGGTTTTAGATGGGATTTGAACCAACCTGGAGGTGGCAATCCAATGATTGCCTTTATAATTACAAACATATTAACAAGTGTCTCTCCATTAAATCAAACCCTGATTTTTATAGTTAATAAAGGGCGCATTGCCTAATGATTTCGCTACGTATCACTATGAAAAAGCGCTTTCTTGTAGCTCTTTTCTTGTAGCTCAAGGAAACGGCTTGTTATTTACGTCACAAACCAAGATGGTGGCCTGTGCCGAGTAACACTTTTGCAGTTATTGCAATTGCATGTTTTCGGGGCTATTTCCAACTAAATAAGTCTTTAACAAGTATAATATCATTGCAAAAACATGTTTATATGAATAATTACAAATATTTATTAATTTCAATTCATCTATAGTCAGTCAAACATAAAAACCAAATTGTCAGCAAACAGGAAGTCACACTACTGTGGAGACAGCCATTTTAATTTGTTAAAGCGCTCTCGGGTAGCAAAGATTTTTTTCGCTAGCTTTCGCTATGTATGGAAATGAAGGGATATCTTGTAGCAAGTCGTTTCCTATGATTTTGCTACGAAGTGATACCTAGCGAAATGCTTAGGCAACGTGCCCCAGGTTTGAATGTTTGGTATTCTGAGATTATTATATTCCATTTAAAATTACAGAACAGACTATATGCGGAATTCAAACATTTGGGTTTTCCCTGCAGTACAAACACAATTTCTCCGTTACTATGAACATATGTGTACAGAGGACAATAGGGTTTTATCTATGTTTCATGCTTTGCAGCAATAATGTGTAATTAATATTTTGTACTGCCCGACATGTATAGAACAACCCATAAATTGGAGTTCAGTATTAGGTCTATTAGCAACTTGTTTATACTTGTATCAACAGTATGTGACTGAGAAATTGTTTTTATAAGTATTAAATGTAAAAGCTGTTGAAATTCTGGCAACTTGTCCAGTCTAACCAAAGCTTTGGGTCTTCCTTACTTTAGGCAGATCTGTTATGTACCTATCATAAATTTTGATGTTAGATATTGTGGTTAAAATTTTTAAAAGTAACACTCCATCAAGGATCACATTTCAACAAGAAAGCTGTTGAATGGATTGATCATAGCGAATAACCACATTAAGTGTATAAATGGTTAAGAACAGAAAAGTACAGTAAACTTATTCTGAAAAGTGCAAAGTACATACTCAGATAACGCTAGATGTATGCATTTTTTACATTGTTGTTCTTAAGCATTCATAGTTCTGTTTGAACATTTATTCAAATGAAGTAATCATGAGGGTTAATTAATGGAGTTAGTATGAATATTAAAAAATGTCTCTTTGATGTTTAAATTTATTCATTCTTTTTATGATTACAGGTGTTCAAAGCTGGCCTAATGTTGTTAAAAATGATACTGACAGAATATATACCTAAACACAAGTAAGTAACTTGTATGATGTTGAAGAATTTTCTAGCGGTATTACATAATTATAAGGTTTATGTTTTAATCTATTTGATGATATTATGGTGCTTTATCATGGCTTGACATTAAGAGTTTTCTTATTGCCCCTGACAACCTATATTTGGGTCTCGGCAACTTTTTACAGCTTTTAAACTATAGGTTCATGCAATTAAAATACATATTATCCAACCAGGTAATTTGCTTTAAGAATCAATGTCAAGTCCTGCTTTATGTACTTAATGTACTGGTTTATAGAAAACAGGCTGTAAATGAGATTTGAAGAGTAGGTTGCACTTATTTGCTGTTTGATTTTGTTTCACAATTTTGTTGCTTCAGCAGGAAAAGTGTATGGTTTTTTATACTTTCAGACTTGGAAAATCTGACACTGTCACAACTGTTGAGAAAACATTACCAAATTTACTTCATAAAAGTGGAGACACTGTAAGTAATGTTTGTATTAGTTTGATTGAAGCCACCCAGCTAGCTTAATTGGTAGTGTACAAATCTACTGATTGAGGGGTCATAGGTTCAATTCCTTGGGGGCATATTTTTCGTGGAGCATTGTCATGAAATAATTTCTCCTTCCACTGATTCTAAGACATGTAGGTCTCTTGTCAGTCATTAAGTTCAGTGATTTAGCCTTTCCAAGAATGGTGAGTAGGTTGACTGACCACCATAAATTACCTATTCAATGTGTTGCTAGAGTGTTAAACCTACCCCCCAAAAAATTATTTGTTTTATTTGTTTTACTAAAAGATTATTCAAGTATGTATGAATGTACATGTATTATTTGTAAAGTGTTGAAATACATTTATAAAGTTTTAAGCCAACTTTCTAGTCACAGGCTTGGCTATTCCTTTGTGTTTAAGAACAGATCATTTAATTTCTATGTTCAATGAGACAGAAATTTCAGCAATAGAAATAGGCATGTATTGGAACATAAAAATGAAAATGATAGTCATCGTAGAGATTTGTAATAGTAGGAATAAAGGATTTTATTTAGTTTAGTTTAATTCAATAATTTAGTTTAAACCATTTTCGGACTAACCTTTCTGTGTCATCTATGAAATAAAGCATTATATGATAGGCAATTATAAAGTAGATGAAGTAGCTACCAACATGTCATGTAAATATTATTATTATATATTTTGTATCACTATATATTTCAGGCACTCAGAAACAGAGATGATGCTAAGAATTTTATTTTTGAAATGGCACAAATGAGTGATGTAAAGGTATGTTGAATATTTTGATGTATTTTTTGTTTACTGATCTTTGTATGCAATATTTTCTATCTAAAAATTGTAGACATGAACTGTGATGTGGAAATCATAAACTTAAATTCTGATTATAAAATTTCATAATTTTTGAATTCAAGATTTTCATTGTCCCTAAATCATATATCTGCATAGTTGCACAATACTTTTTGTATGAGCTTCTTTAATATGCAAATTTTCATAATCTGTAAGATGTTTAATTTGCACCCAGTCTTTAATCAGTATGTCTAATTTTAGGGATACAAATCCCACTGGTCCAGCCGCCCAATGATTGTAGAATTTTGTCTTGGCGACTAGAACTAACATTTGATAGGCTCAGGTTAAGAATGGCATTTATCTCAGTACTAAGATTATTAAGCTATATTTTGAGATCTATTTGTAAAATCAAAGCATTGACTTTGTGAATGGAAATGATTAATATAGAAGACTCAGATTATAATGTAAGATACTATTTCAGTCAACAAAATTAGGATATGAGGGGGGTTTATCCAAACAGATCCTTTTAAGAGCTAGCGCAATATCTCATTTGCAGAACTTTGGTTGCCGAAAAGAAATTGTTGGTTGCTCGAACTAAATATGGTTGTCACGGGCAACCAGTAACTTACTAATTTTGTGGACTGCTATTTTTGAAACAAAAAGTTTTCACTGTATGGTTGGATTCCTAAGTGTATGGCTGGGCCTCTGAAAACTACCAGTTTGCCGCCAAATAAGCCCCTGGACAAAAGTGATCAATCTGTGAATCCCTGAATCAAGCAGTTAAGACGTTAGACTAGTAATCATTGGATAACCAACACCATGTTGGTTTGAATCCCATTGAAAACCTACCCAGTTGTTTCCTTGAGCAAGAAACTTACTAGCTCAGTACTGGGGGACCAGGAAGTGGACGTGAAAAAGGTAAACCTAAATCTAATTTGTAAGAACTTGTTTCACAATCGAGCTATAATGAATTAGTATACCATATACCATGACCCCTGAATTACTATGAAATCTTATGTGTATATATTTCTATATATTCAGCCTACCATGGTTGTACCTCATGAGTGTGTCAAACCATGGAAAGGTAATCTCGCACCAAGATTAGCTCAAAGTAGAACAGAAATTATTGAAACATTATATGAACAACTTGGTATTAAAGATGCTAAAAGGTAAACATTTTAGTAAATAAACATATTGTTAATTAAAAACATTTTTTTTTTAATTTCTGTGAAATCAAACACTTCCTTATGTAATCACATTATTATATTTGATATCATACTTCTCTGTATGTCCTTTTGAATACTGAAATTATGGACAATTTTATTTTGACCTCAGACAAGTATTTTTTAAGATATCACTTGTCCGAGGATACGTAGAAAAACAAGGATTTCTGCACTCCCTGCTTCAACTATTTGACGTCACATGAAAGTTACAGACAGGCTATAGTCAGAATGTTATAAACAAGTGTATTCTCTCATATATTTGCTGCAGTCAAAAATAGGAAAAATAACGGCTACATTTCTTTGTCCAAAATGCCTATGTTAGCTAGTGAATTGTAATTGTTTATTCTAGATCCTCTTCATAATTTTGTTTTGCATATGACTAGGGCTGCTGCGAGTATCCAAGTACTTGGATATTCGCGATCCCAACAAGAAAACCGAGTACGAATATTCGGCACTTCCGAAATCGTCGGATTGTGATCTATTGTATGAAAACATTAATTAACGTGATTTGTGCACCGCGCATTTTCAGCACACGTGAAAACCCTCCTTGAACCTCTAATATGATGCTGCAGACGGTTATGTTGAAAATGCAATAAAAGCTTCTGTAATTCTTCACTTATTTTTGTTATATTTATATGTATATTCATACATATATGTGCTGTATATATGAATTCCTGTATGTTTTTTCATTAACCGGCAATTTGTGGTTCGTGGTTCTATTCATGAATCGTTCTACTTGAATCGTGGTTCAGATCGGATCGCCATATGCTCAATGAGCCCTACATATGACCTAGTTTACCACTAAACTCTAGTGCTCGAGTGCAGAGAATATAGAGTAAAAAAATGAATTCAAAGACAATTTTGAGATTTTTAGGTATTTGTATAGAAAGAGAAACTAGTGAAAAGCAGGTGTGTGTTTACTGTTTTAGTTGTCATTGTAGATCAAGTGGCTATATATCCTGATTAGAGTAATAGCTGTTGATTTGCTCAATGTCTCAGTAAAACTGATGGACAAAACATATGTGAGGCTTTGACACACTGTTAAAGTATCAAACTATGTTCAAGTTCATGACTTTCTGTAACAATTTCTATCAATGATAAAACTGAGAGTAACATGTGAGGCTTTGATGCACTGTTAAAGTTACTAACTATGTTCAACTTCATGTCTTTCTGCCAGTTTCTGGAACAATTTCTAATAATAATGTACATGTTGTATATTTCAGTGGTTTGAATGTTGATAATATAATGAACTTCTGTGTGGTAGCATTACAACATACCTCAGCTGATGTAAGACTAGTAGCTGAGAGAATTGTTAAAGGTAAGTGATAGTATTGAACATTTAGTCACTCCAAACGAATGAAAAACTGTGCTAGAAACTCCTAGGTTAAGTCATTTTCCTCAGAAATAGACAGTGCAAGTTTGTTTGTCCATATCACCTTTATAGAACAATATTCATGCAGATCTATAATTTATTGATTTTTATTTAATTAACAAGAGCCATAATACTTATAATTGCCTGTGATTGCTAATGCTGTTTTCCTTAAACTATAAAAATGCCTTATGATGTACATCTAATGGTTTTGTTGCAAAAAAGTCAGTTTTTAAGAATTCCAGGTACTAAGAACTACTAGGATGAAGTGTTTTGCTCAAGGAAACAAATGGGTTGATTTTTTAATGGTATTGGATCTAAAGCTCGCTATTCTTTGGCCACGTCCACTCCATTTCATTATTTAATTTACTTTTATATTCATTTTAGCTCTCTATAAAGAAGTAGGTCAACCTGTTAAAGATTATCTACCTCCTGATGATGAGAAAACACGTAAAAATACAATGTGGAGATTATTGTTTGAATATTTTGATAAAGTAGATGGTAAACCTAGTAAAAGTGATGTCAAGGTACTTGTTTATACATTTTCTTTCAACCCAGGTCAGTAGTGCAGTTGGTAGCATGCCTGAATTTCCTGAAAGGGTTATGGGTTTGAATCCTACATGGGAGGTTATATCTTTCCATGAAAATTTGACATAATATCAATTTTCCTCCATTAATAAGGTATATGGAGAAGTTTCCAGCCTTGTGGAAGGCTAGGTGAGTATTGGCTATAGCCAATGATCCAGGAAAGCTAGGTAAGGTGCCCTGGACCCCAGTGCACCTAAATGTGTTGCTATGGCGTTAAACTCAACATTTCCCTACTCTTTGTAGCTGCCTGGCTATCTTACTAGGTAGCACACAAGTCTACTGATCAAAGGGTCATAGGTTGGATGGCAGGGTGGAGCATATTTTATAGAGCTTGGTCATGATGTAATTCCTACAACCATTCTTCCTCCTACCTCTGATTCTAAACCATGTAGGGCAGTTGTCAATCATTCTCATGGAAGTATGCACTTTGTAACTGGTTAACAGGACTTGTTACATACACCCTTCCATGAAATTTTTCAATTATGTCAATTGTATAATTTCAATAGAAATAAAAAGACACTGTTTTATAATGTTGTTATAGATTATACATTTTGTAAATGTATGATATCTAGATGAAAGCTACGCATTGATTAGTCGACATGAAGGTCATCTAGACGTGACCTTCCATTGAGATAGTAGATATTCTGTATGACGATGCTCTACAGGATATCTGTTTACGGAAATTGTATTTTTGTATACCTTGTACCTGAAATAATATGCTGAAAATATCCATTGTACTTATAGAGACAAAAAGCAGAAGAAGAAAACAGAAAACAACAAGAAATTGAAGGTTTACAGAAACAATTACAACAACTTAAAGATATGGCATCTGGAAAAGCTGTATGTTATATTTTATTCATAAATAATGTACATGATTTCACAGAAAATGATTGTTACCTCACTTTTACACATAATTCATTGTAAACTTTAATTTTGTTGAGTTTCTTTTGTTATTAAAGAAATTATGAATATTTAATTTGTCAACATACATCTTGTGACATTGCAATACCTTCCTTGAAAAATTGTATTAGTATGTATAAAATGCAGCATTATCAGCACCATTTTTTTTCTGTATTTTTTACTGACTGTATTTTTCTGCATTTTTTATGCACTGTAAGTGTACAATTTATATGCTTAGTATTATTGTAGGTAAATTAATATAATTAGAATTACCTATCATGCATTACTGACCTAATCACTTAAAACTATGTAAAAATATTATTCCTTTGAAACTGAACATGAAGTGTCTTTCAATTTCCAAGAGACTTGTTTGAGATTTTGTTGTTGTTCATTGTATAACCCTTGATATCTATGATAAAATGTACGTCTTATTACTTGTTTATTGTTATTTCAGCCTGTTGATGAAAGTGTGCTGGACTCTAAGAAACCTAAGGTATGTTGTAGTCAGTTCTGATTTAAAACAATTTAGTTGATGTGGCAACTCAACAATTTATTACAATAGTTATTGTATTCTTAATAGTTACCAATCTCAAGTCTGCTCCTTGTCCCCCTTACATGTAGAAGGGGTTGAAGACTAGATTTCAGAAATGGTTCCGAGCTGTCTATGGAAAAATTGCTCGAAATAGTTCAGAGTCACCAGTGGAGAAATTGCTTGACTAAAGGTGTAACCACTTGGCCTTTGGGATGACATTTATTGTGGTTGTTATGAACTCCACCATTCTGAACTTGGCTGTACTATAAAGTCATATTGCATAACCATTGAGTCAATATGACTCTACCAATTACCTATAGTTATTGAATAAAAGTTATTCATAAAATAAAAGTTCCATTGAAAATGCTTTAAGCTATTGCTGTGAAATTTCTTACTAAAATATGTAAGGGTGACTGTGATCACCGCTGCTAATACTTCCTCTGTGATTATCAAAACACCTATGGCGATGATGATGGTGATATTGCTGATGATGATGATGTTGTTGTTGTTGATAAGGATGATGATGATGATGAAGGTGTTCATGATGATGGTAATTATGATGATAACTATGATAATGGTGATAATAAGGGTGATGGTGATAATGATAATAATAATAGTGATTACTTTGGTCATTATGATGATGCATTCAGAACACCTCGACCTTTCATGAATGAATAATCTCAGAAGTATTCATAGGGGGTCTACCCTGGTGGCTTGGTATTTTACTACCTACGCGAGGCGAAGCATTTAACGGTTATGCAAAATAGTTCTTGTAGTATACACACAGATCTTTGTCAAAACATATTTATATCTTATATATTGAACCAAATATATTGTTCAGCGATATCACTGAACTGTGTTATTTCAAATTTATGGACTAAAAGCAAGACTTCACTCACGATTGAGTATTTGTTTACTTCAACACTGGTAGTTTCAAAATGGCACTAAAATATGTCTGAGGTTATTTGTAGCGAATGACCGAGGAGTTCCGAATGTATGATGATTATAATGATTATGATAATGGTGATGATGATGAAGATGATAAAGGCAATTTTTATGATGATAATGATGGTAATGATGATGATGATAAGAGTCTTACTGTTTATTTCCTATATTACAGAGAAATGCACAGAAAGCAGCTGCTAAACCTAAACATAAACAAGAAGCAGATGATGATGTATCTGTATATAACATGGATAAGTAAGTTTTTTATGAAATATTCTAATTTTTCATCTATCTTTAAACTCCAGAGTTGTGGAATTTCCAGTTTTTCCACTTGTCCATGAGCTTTGTGAAATCTTAAATCAACCTGTACGAGATCAAATGCACTTGTTCAAACATTCAATATTCAAAAATAAATGTTGAGAACTATGATAAAAAATCATCATCATAATCTTCCTGGTAAGGGACTGGAATCCAATCTGGATTGTACTATGCCCTGTGACTTTAGTACAATAGAATAATTAAAGATTATTATATATGTGTAAAATCATGAAAATGTAAAACAATGTTATTTTGTATTGAACAATTTATTTTATATTATTTCTGATTAAGTTTATGCATGTTTGTTTTTCATTTACAATGTATTAATTTCAGTGATAAACCTAAAAAATTGATGAAAAGGGGTTCTGTGCCTTTAGGAAGGTTAATAAAATATTTTGTGACAAGTTTGATATTGTTTTATGACAGCATTGTGTTCACTTTGATTAGAAATTTACCAGGGCTGTATGTACAATGTCGCGGGTTTAGTGCAATATGGTGGTAACTCGCTAATTTCTTTTTTTGAGTTACAACTGATTTGTGCTAAACCCGTGATGTTTTATATGTATAAATAATGTGAGATACACATCTGCCCAAGTTGAGCATTTGGTAGAGCATCTTGCCTTAAAACATCGAGGCGCATGTTTATGCTCAGCAGAGATTACTGTTATGTTGACCATTTAAACAGGGCTTTTAAAGCTCAATTAAAATATTCTACTGAAAAGCATGTATATAACCATTGCACTCGATGTTCTTCCATATATATATTTTACCTACTAGATATTTTTCTGTAATGCTAACTTGTCACTTTCATGTACCTGAAAATATTATTACACAATACTATAGTTGACAATTTATTACCGTTGATTCATAGTAATTATCAATGGCAGCCCGCTACCACTGTTAACACTGTTAATACATATATAATGTGTAATTCCATGGGTCAATGCAAAACAGAAAATAAAGAAGCATGTAGACTAGTTTTGCGCTTGCCAACCAAATGCTTTATAGTAAATGTTTAAAGAATTACATCACAGTATATGCTTCATGTTTTTATGTTGTAATTATCTTTTGTACTAGTCATAGATAGGGACTTGGGGAATCGGGGACGGGCCATTATCCAAAAAAAAATTGTATTGATTCATTATTTTTATAAAAAATTGGACCTGTTATAATGTTGAACATTCTACTCAGTTTTTTTACTTTTACTCTTTCGTATTATTTTCATTTTTTGATGTTAAAGTCTGACTTGAAAATTTTGATAGAAAAAAAATCTGGAAAATATCAAACTAAACATGTGTGTATTTGTCAAAGTTGCCATATGAAATAGATATAGTTCAGCTATTTTAGGTTTTCATATATGAAGTCTATGAAAATTTTATGAAATAAAAAACTTACCTGACTGAGTTTTTGTAATAGTTGAAATATTTGATGACTGATATAAATGTTGTTATAAATGATCATAAGTCAAGTTAAGTTATAAGGTTTAGTAGTAGTTTACATTGACATTTTATCATTTCATTCATTTTATTACTTTTATTTTATTTTATTCATTAAGTGTAGCAATAACATGACCTACTTTCAATAGACTAAATTTCATACCAGTACATTAAACAGGGTCGTTTGATCATATGTTCTCTCTGTATTTCAGTATTTGTATATTTTGTGGGGAGAAGAACGCAAGTTTTACAGAAGAAGGTCTTGACTTACATTATTGGAAGAATTGTCCAATGTTAAAACGATGTGCCAACTGTAAACAGGTATGAGTTATAGAATTATTAATAAACAATACGCTGAAATAAGAATAATTGTTGATGCAATATTTATAATGATTATAATGAAATTAGTGTATATTGTATATCCATGGATGAAAGTAATCAGGCATTGTCCTGAAGTTCTGGTATTTTTGTAATATTGAATTCAGACTTATCAGGCTTTTAATGGTTTTGAAATTTTACCCATTGTGTGTTACTCTATAAAATTCCATGGTCTGAGCTGAGAATCAAACCAACAACCTCTACAGTCATAAGCAGAAACTCTACCACATCGCTATAAAAGCTAGCTTGAAGACAATGGAGTACAAGTTAAAGGTGTATTATGTATAATATAGATTATGGTGTAACAGATGCAATTAATAAGCCTTATTGAGTATATATGTATCTATAAAGTTATTTTTCAATAGGTTGTTGAGATAGCCAGTTATACAGATCATTTGTTAACAGAATGTGAAGCTAAATCTAACTACGCTAAATGTAATAGATGTACAGAAGCTATTACTAAACCTGAACATGAGCAACATGTGGCTGAGAAAGCTTGTAATGGTAGGTATACTTTGTACTGGTTTGCAGGCTCGGCAAAAGTTGAACTTTTACTGCAAAACTCTACACTTTATTACTGGACAGTTGGTCATGTGAAGTTCAAACTTTTTCAGGACCAAATCAAGTCTCACAGGGACAGAGACATTTTACATGGTTGAAAAATGTGTGGATGAGATAAAATCTTTTGCTGGACAGTCAGTCCTGTAAACCTGCAGGTCTAGACAGACCTTCTATTTATTACTGGATTTCTCTCTCTGTTTGCCATGTTTTGTGGTGACTGCTGGTTTGAATGTTCTGTAAGCTTGTAGAATGTAAATTAATTCTAATGATCAAATGATCAACCTGCAAATAATAGCAGGGTACACTTTAATATAAAATATCAGGAGCATGTAAAATGTTAAAGTGTTTCTAGACAGTTATTGACAAACTGCTGAAGGTGCTCACAAAAAGCAGCTTACAAAACTTGAAATAAATACTTGTAAATATGGCAGGACACAGTCCAGATGACCAAATTCACATTATAATATGTCAAAATACTATTATACAAGAATAACATGCCTACAAAACAGGACAGGGTATACTTTAGTAGAATTTAAGAGAAGAAAGTAAGAAGTCCTCACAGCTTTAAGTAATGACAAACTGGCAAATGCACTAAACTCATGAAAGGGATATCATACCTACACACATGTGCAAACAGGCAGTCTGCCCAGGAAAATAGATTAGTTTAGAAATATAATGTGTTAATACATTACAAGGATGTGGAATTCCATTTTTTCCGCTTGTCCACAGACATGTGGGATGGAATTATTGACTTGTCTGCAGACATAAATGTACGAGTTGGACAAGTCCGGCAAAGAAATTCCACACCCCTAGTTAATACATTCATGATTGTAAATAGTGTAAAATTTGAATGACTTGGTAACCTGCAAGAAAAATTAAATAGAATAGAGTATTTTATTCAACTTATGTCATTTTGACATCTTGTCAAGTACAATCACAATAATATGTAATGCATATCAAGTAATTAGCCGGATTTTTCAACGATAACAATTGCGGTTAAGTTTTTCTTTATCATATATTTCTGCCATTTATTGTCAGATCTTTATGAAACTTCATACAATGATAACATACCATGTTATGAACAGAACTAGAAAGTAACCACAACTCTACCTGCCTTTATTATGGATTATTTCCCTTTGTTATTTTTGCATTAAAGTTTTTTTTAATTCCGGCTTTAATGTGGTTTCCACATTACATTTCTTGTTTCATATAATGTATTAGTTCATGATAATTATAGAAAAATTAAATCTGTTATCATTGATATATTTTCAGCTGCTAAACCTAATATGAATCATTGTCCATTATGTCATCAAAACCACTTATCAGGTGAAGATGGATGGAAGAATCATTTAATGGCTAAAGATGGCTGTAAACAAAATCCTAGACGTTTACTTGCATTGAATAAACCTCAAGGTATTTTTATTTTGATATAATTTTATTATATCATTATGTTTTTCTCAATTATCATTTTGTTAATTATCAATAAATTCAATTTCAATTTATTTATGATAATTTCTTATTAAAAACCGAGCTAATTTTATGCCTGATGTAGATAGTTCATCGTTATTGAGATGCATCAGTTCTAAACGCCAAGGTATACCTACTTTGATATACAGTCAATTCTCATTATCTTTACTTTGTTGGGACTGTCAAATATTAGTCAAGATAATGAATTGTCCAGATAAACTAAATTTACCAAGGCGTTCAGGAGATAAATTGTATTTTCTTAATTATTAAAAATTTAATTATCTAATATTTTAATTATAATTTCTTAATAAAAATGAGCACATTTTATGCCTAGATTGTAACTGATGCAGATAGTTCACCTAGGTATCATTACTATGATGCTTGAGTTCAAAATGCTCATTTTTTATCAACAACTGCCTACATTCTTACACACAAAGCTAAAATTGATACAATGGCTTAAATTCTTAAGCCTTTTACCAATCAACTACTGAGGCAGTTTTAACAAAAACAGTTTTTGTGTGCAACTCTATTTTGATGTTGATTCAAACCTCATGTATGAATGATACCCACAGGTGCAATTCATAAAATGGCAGTAAAAACTTGATATATTGACTCTAACTACTAATTTCCTCCTGATAGCTTTTTAATTGTACTCATAACTCAATGGTGCCTGTCCAATGAGCAGAAATATCAGCCGCTTCTTTCCTATTGTCACATTCCCCGGAAAGACACTGGTTGATATTGCTCTTTTTGGAGACACAGATGCTGCTTGGCAGCAGTTTGTTATTTGTGACCAAGGCATTACCTTCGATATTATCGTGAATATTTACTAACTCTGCTTAGAATGTACAAGCATTTTCTTATCAACTTAAATACAACATATATGAATGTTTTGATGTTGTTGGCAATCATTGTTTCCTTGTAGAACACACACCAAAAAAATGAAGCCAAATTTGGAGGTAAAAAGTGTGTGTTTTACCCTTAAAAGTACAGTACAATAAATTAATTGTCAATTGTTCTCATTTCAGGAAAAACTGGAGGGGCTGCAACAAGGGGTAAACCAGGAGCAAAGGGGCCAATCAAGAAAACACCAAGATAAATTCTAAAATGACTAAAATTAATGATAATCATCAAAATTATAGTGCTAAAGATATTTGATATTTACTGAATATTTATATTAAATACACACAATAGATGAACTAGTTTTTGTAGCTACACTTGTTAAGATCTTTATTTAACTAGATATAAACCTAGTTTAATGTTTGATTTTTACTATGGTGGTGAAAAAGACAGCTTGATAGTCTTTTTAACAAATTAAAAGCTATTGGGCATTGTTTTTTCATATGAAATAGTTCAGACGAATCTTGAAACACATGGTCTGCTCTTGTTAATTGGTCCAAGACACATTCTTTCAAACATGTTCAATAGTCTAATGGCTTTTGTAAAGCCTGCCTGTTCCATGTACTGTTCATAAGATATAAAGTATTCATTAATTAACTTTAATTTTAATCTAAATGATGGGGTTGCCGTGTTACATAGTGTGATAATATATCATAGTTCAAAATTCACAGATTAGTTTGCCATTCAGAAAATTCAGATGACAGTTTGAACCATTGTCTAGGCCTGAGTTAAATTTTAGTAATGCCTAGGTATAATCACACATAAATTGGCTGTAAATGTGACAAATGACCCGAGATGTTATTGATTTGAACTGAAATATCAAGTCCACGAGTCACGGCAGCCCTTCTCTACAACCCTAGTTGTACTTTCTGTAGTTCAGCTCTTTTGAGTAATCACAGCGGCAGTAGTTATGTGCCAAACTCTGACATTCTGTAGTTCTTGTGTTCAGTGGTTTTTGTTTTTGTTATTTTTTAAGGTTGTTTGTGATTGGTTGAGGTGACGATATTTCATATTTTGTTGTAAATTTTAACCTTAGAACTACCCTGGAGCTACATTCTCCAATGTTTTTATGTTTATTATCTCTCCATTCAATTTTTAGACACAATTGCTACAATTTTTATAGAGTGTGGGTGTACTTTCGGACTGTTTACCCTTTAGAACATGGGCAAAAGTTGGTAATTTCTTCACCTTCAAGTGATTTGCCTATATCAAGATGCTCTGTTTTTACTATTAAGTAATAAACTAAAAGAAATCTCACTTGACCAAATTATTTTCTGGGCTAATTTCTTTTAAAAATGTCAGTTTAACCCTCATTCCAGTAACCATGGCAATGCTGGGACACTGCAAAAGTGGCAAACAATGCAATTTTGTGTAATAGTTTTTCTGGTTGCAGCGCTGAGTTACCTAGGTTAAGCATGGCTACATAAAGCTAATATTCAGTTTTTGCCCATGATAATAAGGGACTTTAGTCAGTTATTTCCCCTTGTATACTCTTAAAATAGGTAGGTCCAACTAGTTGGATTACTCAGATTTTACCCTTTTCAATGTCAATTCGCTAAAACTAATCTTAAATAACTTTTTTGTAAATCATTTAATTTGTTTGAAATTCAAGCTAAGTATTTTTAGGGTGAAGAACTATCTAAATTTCATCACCTCTGTAAATATCTAAATTAACAAGAAAGATATTAGATGAAATATTTTGTTATCCTTACATAGGAATTCAATGATAAAATCCAAGAATTCCAACTGTAAGGACCTACTTACCAATTGGATTGCTTCAGATTTTATCAGGAAAAGATTACTGACTAAAGTCCCTAATTGGTAAGAATGTTGTATGAAGGTGAATATAGCCAAAGGTTAGTTAAGAGGTTAAAATTTAAAGACAAATTTATGTTAAATGTACAATGTATCCATTAGATACCTGTACAATATTATGTTCATTATTTCTTCTTAATATTCCATCCAAGCTAAGTATATGACTTAGAATAGAGTAGAATATCAAACATTGTTTTCCCACATGATAAATTCATTGTCATTTTATCATTCTTGGAGATTGGGAACCTTGTACTTTTTATGTATGAGAATATAAGCAACTAGCCAGTGCAAAACTAGTCTACATGTACATCCTTCTTTATTTACATAAAGTAAGACTAGTGTTGCGCTGACCTTTCAAGTAGGTTATATCCATATTTTCACACCATTCCGATTCCTGTTCCCTAAGAATAAAAAATCAAATTTTCAGGAAAAGTTCATGAATTAAGGGGAGATTACTCTTATCATTTAGATTTATCATGTTTTCAACATATTTTGAAAATATTTGGATTCATTTCAAAGTACAACATCATCTTCCCTGGTTCTTCCTCACACACAGTCTAGATTGGCCATAGATATTAACCATTGTGAGGTACAGTTTACAAACTTGTATCTTAAGACAATATTTTATTATATATAAACTCTGTGATATTATTTTTTACTGTAGAATGATATTTCATATTTTTTGTATAGTATAGTGTATACATTGTTTTATTGTATTAGGTAGTATAATATTGTACTATTTATGTCTAACTTAGAAACCAATTTTATAATAAGACCAACCTACTTATACCGATCACCTCTGTTAATCTATTGTTCAATTACCTGTACTTGTATTGCGGGTTAGTGCAAAACAGTCGTAACTCAAGTTAAATAGTGAGTTACAACCATATTGCACTTAGCCTGCGGTATGTACGTTCATATATCTACCACAAAATTGAGAACACATCATTTTTGTATGTAAGAAAATAAAGTTCATCATGAAATCAAATTTATAGATTTGTACAATAGATACCAGCTAACATGTACTGTTACAATGAAAATATGTGTATTATTATTTTTTGTTATTTTTTTTTTGTCGTAGTTATTTCAGCAAAAATGTTGAAACATCATAAGTGAATAAAAGTTTGGAAGTTTAGGAAAAAATCAATAGTTTAAGTTCCAATTGAAATTTGTTAAAAGGGTATCTTGATTGAAAGAAATAACATAAAATACTTAAGAAAAGTCTTTATTTTTTTAGGTATATCTTGTTAAGCTTGTCATTTATCAATATACAATTTAAAATGTATCTGTCAGTAGTGTTAAACTGTTAACAATCAGATTATAACATGTAAAGTTTGTTCATTTTACACATAGAGCAGGACAGGTAAAGGTGTGTTATTTATTAATCTGTGTGAGGTCAATCTAAATGAGCAATTTATAATTATTTTCTGGTAGATCTGATCTGTGTGTCACACATTACATGTTTAGATGCTCAATCCATTATTTCCCCTATCAGCCCTAACAAATACATATGCCACCATTTCACACTCTGTCAATCCTGAGGTGAGGAATCGGCATATAGTTTGGGCTGTATATTAATAGCAGTTCAAGCAGATTATCTGCTATGACAGGCAAAATAATGTTTAGTATATTAAAAGTTATTTTTAACAAATATGATATCATGAGTTTAGCGGAAAACAGTCACAATTCAATATAAGAAAAGAGTGAGTTGTGACTTTTTTGTGCTAAACCCGCGTTATACTTTAGGTATTATGGGCATTATTAAAACGAGGGCAAATTTTCCATCCCACACTTTTCTGTGTTTTAAGTGTTCATAACTTCCTTAATAATAGAAACAAATTAAACATTATTTCAGCCCCTTTTTGATATCCTGACAGTTTAGCAAAAGCTGTCTTTAAGATTTTCTGTCAGTACTATCAGTACTTTGATTTTTGATATTTTTAATCATATATATTATAATAACAAGTAGAATAATACTTTCTTGCCATTTGTAGGTCATCATGTATATATGTCTGCACTTAGTGCTTTGATTACAATTATAGTTGTCACATGGGGCTCTTTGTCTAAGCCTACTGCTATGTATTGCTTCGCCTCCTGGTACCCTCCATTAGAGATCAAATACTTATTCCTTTTGGTGTAAGAAGGGTACCAGGAAACAAAGCGCTATGTAGTGATATCCTTAGTGAACTGGCCACTAGTCTTAACCTTTCTTACTTACTTCTCCTTGCATATATTTACATAGGTCACTCATTTACCAGTAGATTCTTGTTGTTATTTTATCAAATTATTTTCACCAACTATAAATCATGCTTTTCAGCCATTTCTGTTCTTTAGGTAGATTTTGGAATACTAGAATTTTCTTTTTTCAACATGTTTTAAATTCAAAGATTTATTCAATTTTCCATTTGCTATATGTGGGAATTAAATAAAAGTTAAATCAGGCACTGGGTCAGACCTAATAGTTAAGTTTAATGGACTTTTGTCAAATTTGATTGGCAAGTACAGGCCAACTGTAATCTTAAGCATAGACTGCTTATTCCTATATTGTTTAAAGGGGCTTACCCCTATATCATTTAGTGTCCCTGCAAATCAATCTTAAGTTATCATCAGAAGACAATAATTATGCAACGTTTTACAGTCTAACATGTATAGACATCAGTTCATTATTGCTTCACATTGTAATACATTTATTATGAATATTATATTTGATAGTATAAAATAAAAAAAATACAATATCAAATACTGTGTCAAGTTTTTTATTGTTTTCCTTGAGTCTTCAGCTATGGTTCTGTGTTTTACTGTTCTGTGAAGGTAGTAACATGAACAGGGCTGTTAGCCTTGTCCATAAAATACTATTGATGTACAAATTTTGGGTTTTATTCAACTGTTAGTGGCTCTTATATGGGGAAGAAAGTACCGTGGTTTTGGAAGATGCCAGTTAATTGACTCCAATTCAATTTAAATATGAAATTTTATTTCAATTCCTGGAATGTTAATCATTCTGTCAAAGGATATGACAAGGGGCACGTTTCGCAAGGCGATTGCTAGCTAGCGCTATTTGAAAGCGATTTTTGGTAGCATAAGTGGTCTACGGAATGGTTTGCTTCAAGCTAGCAAATCCAAAATGGCGACTTTCTCGAACAATAAGTTCAGAATTGTAACAAATGAAAGATAATCAAATCAATTATCCCCATGAATATTCAATTTTACCTTTTTGACAAAATATATGCATTAAATGAAATATATATCAGTATTACTGAAAATAAAAACACGTTCACACAGGGGGCAGCCATTTTGAAATAAGCAGAAGTGTTCCTAATGATACGGCTAGCAAGAAAAAAACTTGCTACATTTCGCTAGCTAGCGATTCAATTTGCTCGATCGTAGCAAACCATTCTGTAGGAAATCGCTACAAAGCGCTAGCTAACGATCGCCTTGTGGAAAGTGCCATAGATGATTTATAGTGGGAACAAAACAATATTACTTGCTTATGTATACAATAAGATAAACCAATCCATTCCGAACGTAGAGCTGTATTAAAAATAGAGTTTGTATAATTCACTTTTACAAAATTAGTGAAGCAAATAAACCACCATCCCTTTAGTCAATCATGCTTGTAATGGTAGAATGCTTTACCACTACACCAACAAGATACTTATAGGAACATTTTAAAATTAATACTGTACAATATTTTATTGTCATCCTGAGCATCTCGTGTCATAGATTAGTTCATTGTATCGTTACATATGCAGGGTTTTGTTTCTTTGTATGAATTATATAAACTATTCTTTGGCAAAGACTGACAAAACAAATATTGAAGACATGTAAGGTTATTTTATCTTTAAAAGTTGAAAATGCATTAGAAAAAAGATGTCTTGATTAATTAAACATGTTAGCTGGCTTAGACTTAACTGAATCAACTCCCAATACTAGTGAAATGGACTAAGGACAATGGCTAGGAACATTTCAATAGCCCTTTTACAATTCTCATACTCCTGTCATTTATCCCTTTACTCCTAAAAGTCCATCTTGTGTGCAGAAGTACAAATCATTGGGATTAAATTTGCATCACACTGCTGCACAAAGTTCTTTTGACTGTCTCTTTTTGGGCCTTAGGAGTTCTAGAACAATAACTATTCTGAGACTTTAGTTTTTTGGAAAAGTGAAATAGAACAAAGTACATACATAGTTCATCTACTTTTTTATTATTAATATCAAAATCTACAAGTAATTAATAAATATATCTATGTAAACAAATATGTACATTTAGTCTTAACTTAATCTATATACAATTTATACAAATATGAATATCATATATGAGTTTCTATAGCAACAAGAAAAGGAATGACATTTTCTAAGAAGAAAATGAAACTTACATTTGTTATCTTCTGTAACTAACTAATGAGCCACATTTGTTAGATAATTAATTACTATAAATTTCATTAATAACATCTGAAAAAAATAAGTGCAAAATACAAGCGTATGATTTTTTTCACTTTTAAACAAACATTTTTTCTCACAATGTTGATTTAAAATCCAAACTCATTGATTACAAATTGATATAGAAGTCATCAAAGGCACTACATGTAATTACTATTTCACACTTTGTGTCACAATTTTCACATTTCTAGATCCAAAATAAAGTCAGTTTAACATTTTCCACAATTCAGTTGTATTCTACTGTCAGTGGCATATTCATTAACCCGACTGAATTTTAATACTCCACGTTTGATAGCCCTCATACATAGATATAGATATCGGTTTTCAGTCGTGAGTACAGAAGCAGAGCAGTGAGTATTTAAATCAGCAGCATTAAAGTATGTGCCACTGACAGTTGAAATTTTTTAACAGTTTAACAGAAGCACACTTGTGAACTGTTTACCCAAACTTTCAAGATGATAATATTTCATCACAATTTTTAAAATAGCAATATAGTGATACAAAATGACTGTCTGATATTTGAGATGCCTGTCCACAAAACACAACCATATGATACTATGTATTACCCATTTCTTACAAATGATTTATACATTTAAGTTTGCCATTGATCACATTGTGCAAATAAGTCTTTTTTAGTCTGAAAATGCTTTATTACTTGAACAAATTTGATTCAAAAGTAAAAAATCAGGCTTTAATAGACAAAAGAATGACAGACATTGGCAAAAGTACATGAATCTAGTCTGTTAATAAGATCGTCTTAAAGATGATATGATTGAAAATATTTCAAAAACACCAGGGAAAGCACTGCAGAATCCAAATATGTACCAGTACCAATCACATGGCCATACCTCAAATATAAAGAAGGCCAAGGCAACAAATGCTCCTGCATGAGCAGTAATAGCTGAGATTTCTGTCAAGGATTATGTAATATGTAACACTAAAACTTGCTGTATGAAACTAGTTGAATTGTTCATTCCATTAATTTCAATTTCTACACATTAAAATGATGAATGTCCACAACAAAGCACTATACCCATAGTCAATAGTTCAGTAAATGCAGGGAAGGCATTAGTACAAGCAAATATATACCAAAATCTCTCACATGGCCATTCCCGCCATATATAGTAGGCTAGTGCTACTGAGGCTCCACTATGGGCAGATATAGCTAATTGAAGGTCAAGGATAAATTATTGAAACGCTGACACTTTGTCACATGTATACTACTTTTACTAATGGGAGTTAATTCTGTGTGAATACGGCACAAAGAATGGTATGATAATTGGACAATCTTCACAACACCTCTGCAGAGGTTGCACTGTATTCTTTTAAAAACCACGATCAATTTCATGAAAATTCATCGACTTATCACAAGACCAAATCAAAGCTGAGTCAATGATTAATCATGACAGCCAATTTTTCAACCATTCTATAATTAAGTGTTTAAACCCAGTACTTTATCCACAAATACTGTGTTAAGCCAAAGGTAAATCATTTATACTCTCAAAGGAAAGATTACTTAAATCTATGTCAATGTTTCAAAAGCTAATTCCAAAATCCAAATTGTGTGATAAAAGGTTCTGAAGAAAAGCGGATCTAATAAAAGTTTACACAGTAGTTATCAAATGCTTGCCTTGATCTTTCTGGCAATGTTCACTTGCATTTTTGATATGAGGTTTCAATGCAGTGTTTACCCATATTCATCCATATTCAGGTCATTGACAAAAGCAAGTGCACCTAGAGTAACTTAGTTTTCCTGGACCATTGTCTATAACCAGTACTCACCTACCCTTCCACAAGGCCGGCAATTTTTCCATATACCTTATTAATGGAGGAAAATAGACATTATAATTGACATTATCAAATTTTCGTAATTGATAGGACCCTAATGAGTATAAAAATTTCTTAAATCCAAGCTGCCTGGCATTTTTCTCCAAAACTTAACTTTACCTTGCATCTGTCTTTTCCCTACCAATGAAAATCTGAAAAGTTTTGCAAATATTTTGTACAAAGTAAGACCCCAAGACCCTAAATACAATATACTACCTGTATATTACTAGCATTGTATATTAACAAAAGGATACATAGAAGACATTGCATAGATGTAAACATAGTCAGTCCACCAAAAAATCCAATTAATTCAATGGCAAAAAATCCCAGGGCCACTGACAGGCCTATGATCATTCTGAAATAAAAAATAGAAATCATTATAAAGATGACGATTTCTCATTCTAACATAAAACATGCCTTTTTGCCATAATAGGAGCGTGTGCTACCCATTGTTTCACAGTGAACTACTGTGCTGTTATAATTTATCTTCAGATTAATTGAAAGAACTATACAAAAAATAATGTGGACTGTTAATAATTGTAATTACTTCTCATGATTTATTATTGATTTAACAGGGACTTGTAACCTGTTATGTATTCAATGTGTCAATAAGTACAAAATATGAACATTATCACATAAAAAATACCCTTATTCAGGAGTGTTTTAGAACTAATTCAGTTTAAAAATAGATTTTCGAGGGGAATTTCTATCCGAGATAGAAGGAAAAACATCTGATTTTGAGAGGGAATGGGTCCTACTGGTATATTTGGCCTAAAACAAGTACCTTGAATCACTATTAAGTTCATGGTTTGAATCTAGACTGCTCCACTATAAAGGATTTGCAGACATTTTGGATTTGTCAGAAACATACAGATTTTTGCAGGCAAGATAATAACATTGAAAGGTTTAATTCATGTCTAGACAATAATTTTATCCCAGGTAATACTTACTGTAAATCCTTTTCATCATACTGTGCTTGTGTATAAGTTCTAGGTAAACATGATTCAATATTAGGTTTCTGGAAATAAAAGATACCATTATTTAATAAATGTGAGTCAATAGACCTAATCCGGAATTCAAATTTATGGGTTTTTCCGTCCATGCACAGCAGGTACAAACAAAGTTTGTTACTCATTATTGCTAAATAGCATGAACTATGGATTAAATCCTATTGTTCTTTGTACACATGTTTTCATTGTAATGGTGAAAGTTTGTTTGTAGTTGTACCGGAGGGTAAAACCCAAATATTTGAATTCCGAATATAGTCTAGTGGTCTACATGAATGTTTTGTAGAGAAATTGTCAAAAAATGTTATGTCATAAGACTGACTAAAAACACCTACTTTACGACAGAAATTGTCAGTATGTAATTTTGCAAGTTGTTGATAGAATTGTTCAAACTTTATTACAAAACTCAATCGAACAGAGGGGAATTGGGGGCAATGAAGGTGAGTAGGCACAATGTATTGATTATGAAAGTTTTCTTTGACTTTGTCCTGGCACTAGTGATTAGTTGGGAGAGAAAACCAAATCCGAAACCAATGTATAGTTTTCCCTTTATATTGACAGAAATATCACCTGAACACACAAGCCAAAACTAAAGCCCTTTGGCTAGTGAGAATTTATTCAGGCTAGTGAAAATTACTTGGACCCTATATTGTCAGAACTGGAAACCCCTCGAATTTATTATTACTAGTAGCCATGATGTGTATTCAAAATAAATTACATGCAGGACATTTAAATATTCTTTATAAATGTTCATTATTCACATTTGTTCGATAAAAAGTTTGTAACAGTCAACATTGTTATTAATTAGCATACAAAAATGAAACCATTGTATACATGGTGATTGTTTGTGCGATTAAATATTTTTTTATAAATATTTATGCTAACGGATAGAAATTGATTAAATATCATTAATTAAGAAATAACTTACAGTTGTCTATATTTTATTGTCTAATAAAACATAGTCACGAGTTGTGATGCGCGTATGATTAAATCACGAGTGCTTTAGCACGAGTGATTTAATTAGTGCATCAAACGAGTGCCTATGTTTTATTAGACAATAAAATATAGACAACTGTAAGTTATTTCGATTCTAACATCGCAAAATACATCCTTAGAAAAGATATTTTTATAGAACTATTTTTTACTGTCAGAAACGCCATGCTGTTGAAATCCGCCCCCCAGTGCAAAGGCTGAAAATAGCCTTTATTTACACAGATCTCATTGATAATTGATTCTATTTTCAAACAAATAATATTCAAATCTTAATTTTAAAAAAATGAACCCAAAACTAAATACGAATTGTCATTGTTTTATTTGTGTGTAAAACATCATTCTTTAAAATAAGCGCCGTGAAATAAACATTCGACCTTGCCCTTAGTGAGTGTCATTTTATATACACACGATGATGAAGCATTTAAGTTCGATGTTTTCGGCGGAATATTGCAAATACTGCTTAAATAATTGGATGTTAACTGAATAGGAGTGTGTTATCAGACAGTTTGATGGAGATATTTGTAAAAGGTTGGATATAAATTGGATTTATGAACGTGTGTCAAGGAAGGTTAGATTTTCGGAAAATCAGCACTGCTCGTGTCAGCTTGGATGATTACGAGCTTGAAAGAATACACGTAGCCAGTTCCATTATATTATGCTATGCACAGTTTGGCTTTCATTAAATAGTCAATCTTTGTATTTTTCGTATAATGGCTGGCATGATCGTCGGATAAAGGACAGGATGAAATGAGACAACGGAACCGGGAAATGCTGGGACTTAAAAAAATTCTTGAACTTCAAGTTGAAGTAGGTCTTTTTATGCTAGAATCGTTTTAAATTCAGTTTATACCATTTTCGGTCAAGTAAGAAGGTTATTACATGTTTTACATTTACTGACATGTTCCAAGGTTCCGTTAAAGTCAACCCTTATAAACTCGGGCGCTATTTTCGGCTTTGCTCATTTAACGTGGGGAGTAAAATTTCAACAGCCGTCACGAGCTATATTTTGTTGAATAATAAAGCATAGATGACGTCACATTAAATAAAGAGTGAAAGCGCACGTGCCTATGTTAGAATATAAAATATTTTTAACAATTTACACATAAATTTTCTGTTTAAACATGATTTAATAACTCCATACAAATTTTAAAGGGTTTTCGGGTATTTCAAGGTTTTTTCGGATAAAATATGGACCACAAGACTAGGTCCTACCGTAGAAAAGTATAGAGTGATGGCCTCCCCGCCCTTTGATTGTCCCACAGATATTCAAGCACTAGATATTTGAAGTAGACCTCAGTTAAAATGGGGTGGTATGCAATAAGTACTAAGTAAAAACTTACACGAGACCAAAATATCACAATAACAAGAACCAAGTGTGAGACAATTGTCAGAAATCTTGCTGGTACAATCCCAGTGACTCTCATTTTTGCAGCGCTTCCTTGCCGACCGTCAAAATGTGGTGAGAAAACAGCTTTGTGTAAGGTAAAGAAACCTATTTCACCCTGATCAGAGTTGTTGGTGTTATTTTCTATGCATTAGATACCATAATATGTATTGACAGCTGCTGGGAACTTCACCTAAATAGATAAAACATTGTGTCTAAACTTGTTTTGGCGGCGATGGAAGGAATTTACCCTAACACCGGCTGTAAACACATTCGGGATATCTTGGACAAATAAGGCACAGGCTAAAAGGCCGACGCTAATGCAGACAAATCACAGACAATAATACAGCTTGTCAGATTTTTACATTATTCTTTATCCCATCAGCATTTTAAAATAAGACGTCTCATTTTGCAGAAAAAATGCAACATACTGATAATAAAAACTGCAATACCATTGAATCTATGTTAAGCACCGAAAAAAATTGCTTCATGCTACTTTAAAATGACTTACAGGCAAACTTATTTGTTTTTATGTATACATATTCAATAATTTAATGCAACCATTCTATCTATTCATAATCAATTGTTTTTTTCTTAAATCCATGTAACTTATTTAATCTCTATTGCTATGTGTTACTTTTAGTACATGACGTCTTTATTAATATATTTTAAGATATTTCCATCAGTTATACAAGTATAAATTGTATTTTATGTAATTGTAGTTTATAAGTCGGCTTTAAAAGCTCTTTAGAGCTTGTGTTTTGTATCATGTTATGTTCCCCGACTATATAAATAAGTATTACTTACTTACTAGGGACAGGTTTTTGATGTGTTGTATTATCTTGAGGTCTTCTACAAAGATTGTTCAAATTATGCCCCTGGTTGAATATTGGCCAAGCCCGGGGGACCATTGTTTTCATCAGCTGAAACTGTTTAATAATGTTTTGTCAGGTGCCCTAAGCAACTTTTTCTCCGGACAGCCGTGCAGAGTCCTCTTGTTTATATTTTTCAAACAGTCAAGAAATTAAAAACATGTTTTAAGATACTATTATAATCAACGTTGATTTTGCTTAGTCCAATTAACAATAGGGCCCTGGACTGCTCACCAAAGCAAAAAAACATTGATAGTTGAGAAAGTGTGTTTACAGGCTTTTGTAGTTTAGTCTGTCAAAATACTGTACTTCATTTAAAATTCTTGTTTGTTTTATTTCAGAATGTTGTGAACAGCAGTACTCATCAAGCATTTCAAACTGGCAAACTATCACTGCAGTAGAAATGTAGAAGAACCAACCCAATGAATTTCATGAACGTTTGGTCCGTTTTTCTTAACAAGTCGTCTCGGACATTTGTCCTTGAGATGCTTGTTGTCCAATTTCATGTACTTGATATAATTTTAACAAGTTAACAAGTCGTCTCAGACACTTTGTCCTTGAGATGTTTGTTGTCCAAGTAAATTCATTACATTGTATTGTTTTTGTAATTATTCAAAAGGATTTGTTTACATTTTGATTCATCACCAAACTTTTAGTATTCAACGTTTTTATTGATTCTGGGGACGAATCTTTGTTTTCATTTTGATTCGTCCACACACTTTGTACTAAAACAATTGGTTCTAGGAACAAATTTTTGTTTACATTTTGATTCGTTCCCAAACTTTTCGAACTCGGAAAAAGTTTGTTACGAAATTTCTTTGGGACGAACAAATTGTTATTTTTTACATTTTCATTCGTCTTTAAACTTTTTGAACTAAGAAGAAGTTGGTTACGAAAATTCTTGAAACGAACAATTGTTTACATTTCCAATAGTCCCTAAACTTTTCGAACTTGGAAAGTTGGTTACGGAAATTCTTTGGCACGAATCTTTGTTTACATTTTCATTCGTTCCCAAACTTTTCGTAACTTCATTCTGGTAAGGAAAATTAAGAGGACGATTTTTTGTTTACATTTATCCGTCCCTATTATTTTCTACTCGGAAAAAATTGGTTTCGAAAATTTTCGAGATGAAGCTTTGTTTACATTTTCATACGTCCCCAAACTTTTCTAATTCGGGAAAATTTAGTTACGAAAATTCTTTTGGACGAATTTGTGTATACATTTTCATTTGTCCCAAAACTTTTCGAACTCAAAAGAAGTTGGTTACGAAAATTCTTCGGACAAACAATTGTTTACATTTCCAATCGTCCCTAAACTATTCAAACTCAGAAAAGGTGGATACGAAAATTCTTGGGGACAAATTTTTGTTAACGAAAATTTTTTGGCACTAATCAATTTACATCTGTTCGTCCCAATTTTTTTTCAACTCAGGAAAAGTTGGTTACGAAAATTCTTGGGACGTATCTTTGTTTACAATTTCAACCGTCCCCAAACTTTTCGAACTCGGAAAGTTTGTAGCGAAAATTCTTTGGTACAAATCTGTTCACATTTTCATTCGTCACCAAACTGTTTGTATCCAACTTTATTTTAGTTACGAAAGTTAAGAGGACGAAACTTTTTTAAATTAATTCGTCTTTTTATTTTTTTCAGCTCAGGAAAAGTTGGTTACGAAAATTCTTGGGACAAATAATTGTTTACATGTTCATTCGTCCCCAAATTATTCGAACTCTGAAAGTTGGTTCTGTGTTTCCATTTTGATTCGTCCCTATAGTTTTCGTATTCAACTTTATTATTGTTGTGAAAATTAAAAGGATGAATCATTCTTCATATTGTTATTCGTCCTAAAACTTTTCGTATCCAACATTATTACTGTTACGAAAATTCCAAAGACGAATCTTTGTTTCATTTTTTATTCGTCCCCAAACTTTTCAAAATCAAAGAAGCTGGTTCAAATTTCTTGGGACAAATAATTGTTTACATTTCATTAGTCCCCAAACTTTTCGAACTCGGAAAGATGGTTACGAAAATTCTTTGGCACGAATATTTGTTTACATTTTCATTCATCTTTAAACTTTTCGTATCCAACTTCATTTTGGAAACGAAAATTAAGAGGACGAATCTTTGTTTACATTTATCTTCCCCATTTTTTTCATTTCAGAATAAAATGTTGGATTCGAAAATTCTTGGGTAGAATCTTAGTTTAGTTCGTTTTTCTTAACAAGTCGTCTCGGACATTTGTCCTCGAGATGCGTGTTGTCCAATTTCATGTACTTGATATAATTTTAACAAGTTAACAAGTCGTCTCAGACACTTTGTCCTTGAGATGTTTGTTGTCCAAGTAAATTCATTAGATTGTGTTGTTTTTGTTATTATTCAAAAGAATTTTTTTTGCATTTTGATTCATCAACGAACTTTTCGTATTCAACTTTATTATTGATTCTGGGGACGAATCTTTGTTTACATTTTTTTATTCTTCCCTAATCTTTTCGAAATCGGAAGAAGTTGGTTACGAAAAATCTTGTGACGAACAATTGTTTACATTTTGATTCATCACCAATTTTTCGAATCTAACTTAATTACTGTAACAAAATTCTGAAGACGAATATTTGTTTCATTTTATATTCGTCCCCATACTCCTCATACTCGGAAAAGGTTGGTTACAAAAATTCTGGGGACAAATCCTTATTTTTATTTGTCTCAAAACTTTTCAAAACCAGGAGTTGGTTACGAAAATTATTGGGATAAATAATTGTTTATATTTCCATTCGTCCCCAAACTTTTCGTATCCAACTTCTATTTGGTTACGAAAATTAAGAGAACGAATCTTTGTTTACATTTTGAAACGTCCCAAAACTTTTAGAACTCGAAAAAAAGTTGGTTACAAAAATCTTGGGAACGAATCTTTGTTTATATTTTCATTTGTCCCCAAGGTTAGATGTATTCTTCGTTATTTTTAGTGCATTAATAATTTTCTTGTAGGAAATGGACTAGCCTTTAATTTCTATTATTCCTGAATGGTTAATTACAATATATATATTATTTGAAAGCTATGACAATGCCATTTTCAAAAAAGTTAAGGTGTACGAAAATGGATGTAATAGGAATCCTGTACCTCATGTTTCTTAAGAGCGCATCCTACCACTGGACTTCTGCTCCAACTCATTGTAATGAGTCATAATTTTAGTGGTGCTTATCCAAATGTGAGTTCACATAGAAAGGACCCAAAAATCAGGTCATAAAAACACTGGACAAGGCAAAGGGTCATTTGAAGACATTTGATCTTTACAAAATATCACCAGTTCTCACCAGATGTAAAATAACATTTACTAACAATTGAGCAATATATCAAAAGATTAGCAGGACTGCTATAAATAGTCGTTAAATGGCTACTGCTTATAAAACAAGTGCAATCCACAGGTGCCACACCCAAATTTTCCTTATTATAGTATATACATAATATATTCTCTATTATATACTATAATAAGGAAAATTTGGGTCTGGCACCTGTGGTGCAATCCATGAACATCACACTCAACTATTCAGGTGCTCAAGTGAAGGAAACAATTATGCAAGTCAGATAACATGACTGAGATATCAAGTGTGTATACAGTATACTTTATGTAATTTAAGTATTGAATATGCATTCCAAACCTTCGGCAATCTGTGATTGATTGAACCTTCAGCAGACATTTTTTTAAGTCTGTAAGGGGCAAAATTCAGTCCAAATTCAAGTAAGAGTTATGAATTTTGTCCATTCATCTTCAACTGTTAGTTGTTGTCCTGTTGACATGTGTGCAGACTCAATCCTTTCATCAGTTTCAAAGATTTTATAATGATGGTGCACAACCAAGTAGGATAGTCTGACTTTTTCTCAGAAAGGTCAAGCCAAAAAAATATATAAAAAACTAACAACAATAAAATAATTAAGATATTTATTATTAACAAACTAACAGCCAGGAGTAAAAGAGCAAGTTGCATATTGACAAATAAGGGACACACTGAAGAACAGACTAACTTAATCCAGAGACAATGATAACCTTTTTAATTTGAAGAAAAGTCCATGCCACAAATGCATATCAAGAGAGTTCAACTCGTAAAATACAAAATATACACATCCATACATAGCACTACATGTTGTATTTTCACGTTAATTACTTTTTCCTAGGAAATGCTTTAAATCTCCAACCACACACTGTCCAATTAGTATCTTTCATATTTTCTCCATAGCGACGATGTAAACTAAAATATGCAAATCTGTAATCTTTTAAGGAAAGAACTTCACTTTCTGATACAGAATAGAAAACCTGAGCTGTAACTTTAAGATCCCTGAAATAAAAAATCAGTTACATACTTGAGTAGTTATAGTACTAATACCTTATCAACTCTCAGTGAGGGTGGTTAATTAAAACACATGGGTAGGCCCTACGTACATAACTAGACTACACCTTCTATTAGATACAAGTTGTTAGAGTCAGGAAAGTAGAAAAAGGAAAGATTTTCCCTGTGTTTTTATGTCTTTATATATGACTATCAGTTCACAACCATTTATTATCAAAGTGATTGTAGAAACAGGTTAATCTAACAGCAAGCACTTGAGTAATTTTTTGGTTTGGCGTAATAATGTGGTTGTCCGTAAAATTGACATCCACTAATATTTTAGACTTTTTTTTCTCTGGATCATATTGGGCAATGGCAAGGCAATGTGAATAAGACAACAATAGTTTGCCGTACACATCCAGGTTGCTTATTATCAATATCAGAAATTGCACTTGTAATGAAAATTTGGTAAGTCACAGCAGTAAATATATTTGTCTTTGAATATTAACGAAAACTAACATGAATTTTAATAATCGAAAGTTGAAAATATCCATATCTGGCAAGGCTTAACTGTATAATCCAAGACTCTGAGGCTAGGATAACAGTTAATCATAGCCATTGCCTTTTATGTATACTCCCGAGCCCAAATACATTGCTGTCATTAAATTCTCTGTAAATGCGGCGACAACTTTACATCTTTAAGTTCACTCGAACAGTAATCGGACAAGCGCTGCAAGTTTTTAAAACTTAATTCCTTACTTTTCTTTGGTAAAAGTGTTAAGTTGCCAGTCTATATCCGTCATCATAATGTGCTTCAATTTTGTAACCACCTCATAGTCCTTGTCTCCTTCTCTTTCAACTAATGTTTCATAGAGTTCAGGTGTAACAACATTTTCTAAGGCTTTGTAATTTTTATCAGCTAAACAGTCAGTCACATATATAAATGCCATCTTGATTCCCTCGGCAAATGATGGACCCAAGTGCCATTTAATGTCTTTATCAAAAAATAAAATGTAATACGACAGTTTGATACTAAAGAAAAGAGTTGTAAAGTATGGACAATTATCTTTTATAACAGATCTAGGTTTGCTAGGTTCCTCTGAATCATTGTCGTCTGGTCTCCTAATTGCATTTGATGTTCCAAAATTTCTCACAATCAGCTGGTGGGTGGGGTAAAAGCTTTGGTTTGCTACTTTCGTAATCCCACATATCTTGTCATCACATTTTGTCCATACGGACGGCTTCAAAACAGACGAACTTTGTAAAGAACGACTTGCAATGTTCACTGAACTGATAGATCTGAATCTACAGATATTCATTTTGATAATTCATTAATTGACCGAACTATCATTTTACATGAGAGTGATCTCCCTTATTACGAAGGTTGAGTTTAAAAATCAATAAACCGTATTGTTCCGGGCCACATTGTTTATGGAAGTGTTGCTTACGATCAGAAAATGGTATTTCTGACATTAGTAAGGCATGCATCAAAGTATGCCTTTCGAGGAGTGCAAAAGAAATATGTTGAAACAGCTGAGCCATCCAGATTAATGAAGAGACACCAGATGAAAAGAGTTGGAGCGGTAATGTCACATATTTTCGCGACCTACATGTCAAAGCTATTGTCACCTTGGCATTTTCTTCTTATATTCTTGTTTAATTACATATAGAAATGTCAAGTTCTCATATGTTTTGATGTTTTAAACAATAGCTGGAGCAAATTAGGACTAAATGGCGTTCAATCTGTTATGCAGTTGTCATTTCAATAGTCTACATAAGTTGTCATAAGCCTTAGGCCCGTCAGGTCTCGACCTGTAGGCTGTAGCATGTTGGTAGCTCAGCAGGATTTCCATTAGTGTCCTGAATGGGTATGGGTTTGAATGGTATGGGTATCACTTTCATGAAACCTGGCATCATTGTAAATAAATGTTAATAACATATATGGAGAAGTTTCCGGCCTTGTGGATGGGTGAGTACTGGTTATAGACAAGGGTTCAGGAAAACTAGGTTGGGCGTTCTGGCCAATCTGGGCCTTTATGTAGCAGATGTATAGTACGGCACTTGTACTCCCTTGCCTTCAAGGTAGCTTTTAAGGCGATGTGGTAGCGTGTCCGCTTACGACTCTGGAGGTTGTTGGTTCAAATCTACATTCGGACCATGTTTTTTTTATCTTCAAACTAAGTTACAGAATGTCAAGCTCCTGTTATGTATCTTAGTAATCCAGGCTGGCTAGCTCAGTTGATAGCGAGGGGTTGTAGGTTCGATTTCTGGGTTGGGCATACTTTCGTGGAGCTTGGTCATGAATTTATTTCTATGGCCATTCTCCCTCCTACGACTGATTCTAAATCATGTAGGGCAGTTGTCAGTCACTGAAAGAAGTATGTGCCTAGTAGTTGGTTAACAGTTAAAGAGACTTTGCCTTTCCAGGAACAGTGAGTAGGTCAACTGAATGCTGTTATATTACCTATACAATGTGTTGCTACTGCTTAAAACCCAACAAAACATACAAGCAAACAAACTATGTATCATTGTAGTCAAGCATGTCTTCAAAATATCATTATTATAGTAAGTATGGGTCTTTTTATACATTTGTACATTGTTTTGTTTTTTAATTTCAGAAATATTATGGTCGGTTAAGAAATGTTTATATAATTGGAGTAAAGGTAATGCAGAAAGCATTACAATATTCAACTAGAGATACATGGTCGGTTAAGAAATGTTTATATAATTGGAGTAAAGGTAATGCAGAAAGCATTACAATATTCAACTAGAGATACTACCAGAAAAGCTGAAACTTTAGATAAGGTTGGTTATACAAAATTATGTCTCCCTGTTTAATTATATATGTGCTGATGACTGATAAGGGGAATTAGAACTGTTTTCTGATCTTCACTAAACAAGGTCAAACAAGGTAAATTTATTGGTAGAGCTACGGTCTTTGAATTTTTTAACCAGGGCTTATCATTAAGTGTTGTCTAATTGCCTGTGATGACTTAACTAAGTGTTCGGTCAACATGCTTTTATCTAAAGTTTTTAATCCCACATCCTGAATATAATTATAACCCTCAGATTATACTTTAAGTACCATTTGGTTTTTGCAAGTTAAACTTTTTGTGGGTTGTTTTACCTGGTGAAATCAATTTGAGCTGCAGGCTAGTGGGTTAAAGTGATGACTGGATAGTTGATAAAAGCCCAGCTTCTGATCATGGGTTTTTTCTGTGAGAAAATAGACAATTGTTAACAGAGTATAGAATTCCAATGTTGGTGCTTCAAAGAATGGTGTTCTAATGAATTTTCTGTCTCAACATGTCACTTGACTCCTTGAAAAGAGGCTAAAATCTATTTCTACCTATCACTACTATATCTATGCTTTCCTATAAGAAATATTGTGTGTGTATATTTCAGCTGTATTCAACTAGAATAGAAGCAGCGTGTTTAGAACATGGTATGGATCAAAAATATTTTCTCACATCTCTGGCTGAGGTAATCTTATTTTTCTTGAGGGGGGATTAACACCATACTGTGACCATATCAAAACATTGTATAGGTCATATTACGGTGGTCATTCAACCTACTGTTCCTGAAAAGGCTAAACTTCTGGGTTTAGCTGTTAACAATTTTATAGGTACATTCTTATATCAGTGACTGATTACTGCCTTGCTTGGTTTAGTAGTCTTGAGTGCTAGTTACTGAGCTAGCTAGGCTGTGCTTGCCTGAGAAACTTAAGTTTTCATTTTAGCATCTTTAAATTTCTGCTAGGGCATCCTAAGTTTCCCCCAAAAAATGTGGGTAGCTTAAATGGCTGTTTTTGACAAGCATTCTTGTAATAGTCTTAAATAAATGGATTATAATATTATAACTTCTTTAAAAACATATTTTATCAAATGTTCAATTGCAAATTTTACTTTTCAGTTTGATATAAATCTAAACAGAGAAAGTTTAGCAAATTTGGCCATTTATGAACCAAGAACATTTCAGGTAAGTTTACTCATACATAACCAGTCAAATGTAGGGATTTATACAGGCATGAAAAATACAGTAAAAGTTCATTCTCTCGAACACCACCAGCTCGAATTAATTGCCTGAGTCGAACACATTGTCTGGCACCGATCAATTACCCTTCTATATCTTTATAAAATAACCTCCTCTGAGTCGAACCGGACAGGGTCGAACTCTCGAACCAATATCACGGTCCCGTGGTTTACAAATACACTATAATACTATTGTCTCTCTCGATCAATAGATTTTCACACATCAGCGACAAAGGTCTGATCGTAATTATTGTTTGTGACGCGTGATAATAACACGGCGTGAAAATTGCTCAACCTTAAATTTGTTGATTGATTTTATTTCATTGTCGCACAAAAATACTTAACAATAGAATTGTTTGTAGATTGCACATTGTTGATGGACACAAGTTATTAAGTGTCATGGTATGATTAAAAATCAACAATAAATCGAGTAACTAAGGCATCTCTAAAACAAATGAATTAGCGTATATACAGCTTGTATGTATGTCTTAATTGATACAATTGCTAACAAAATGTATAGAGGATATTCGTCAACTTTGGTGTAAGATCGATTTTTATTTCACCGAGTGAGCTCAGAAAACATATTTTCATGAGTGGCATAGCCATGAGTGAAAATGTAAATTTATGAGTTCACGAGTTGAAACAAAAATCATCTTACACCAAAGTTGACGAATATTCTGTTTCTTTCATGCTTAGTTTTGCGTTTTATTTGATGTATTTTACACAAATTGTAACGTGACGTCATTTCTACTCCAAGATGACGTAATTTATCATGTAATATGACGTCATGAACGATGGAAATAGAAAGTTATATTTTCACTGCGATGAAAATATAAAATTTATATTTTCATCATTTATTTTCATCGAATAACGTGACGTTTCACCGTACAGCACGAAAGAATAATTATTTTAGTATACAATCAGTGGAAATTTACGATCGGTATCAATTCAAAATGTAAGACAAGTATATACATAAAGATTCAACGATTGAACAACTTAGTCTAGGACCCGGTTACGTCCTCATTGTGCTATAATGCTATTACATTAAGAATATTTGAGTTAGTTTTTATTATTTTATTTCACAAGAACATAACGAACAAAAAATAAGTTATAAGCAAATTAATTTGCAGTTTGTACCGATTACTTTTACATGACACTTGAACGAACCGTGTATTCGGGTTTTATATTAAACCAAGGAAGATAACAAATAAAAACAATTAAAAAAACAAAGGGAAGTAACAAAGTCGAACTCGGACGAATGTCGGCCAGGTCGAACACCTGCCTGGCTCGAATTTTTTTCCACGTCCCTTCAAGTTCGAGCCAGCGAACTTTTACTGTACCTTAAACAAGCAAAGTTGTGTCATGAAAAGTTCTCGCGAATCTAACTAAAAATAAATTTATGTCTAACCAGGGCTCAAATTTAACAAAAAATTAGACTAGCAAATTCTTGCAATCTGATTATATTTTAACTCACAAAATGAAAAAAAAAACATTTTTTTCTTAAAATTGTGAAAGCGTTCCTAGTAACTATTCATATATGCAATATAAAAACTACATAGTACTATATTTAACTATAGATAGAACAAGTGCATTTTTGTGGGATAGACTAAGAATATTGAACATGTTTACTGTGAAACTTTAATTAATACTATTGGTCTATCTGGCCGTTTCAATGCAGATTTGAGCCTCATTAGTTTAAACAGAAATGACTTTGCTTTGATTTCAACTGGTTAAAATTTGTGAGTTAAAATAAAAGTTACTTGCATTTTTCAAAATCCACTCACATTTTGTGAGTGTAACATAATAGAACATTAGTCCATATAGTTTCTACCAAGTTTATTTGTTCTACTAAACATATATGTTACAGCACCCAACACCCAGCCAGGTATTCCCACTCAGTGCTACTCACAGCTGAGTCTCTAGGAACAACCTTCTTCTCTGGCTAGTAAACTTAAACTCTCCAACTATCCAACTTGATAGTTGTAATATTGGCCCGTCTCAACTTGACCACTGATAATTGATAAGGGTGGACCGTGTTGTTTGGTTAGTGATATAGTATTATATCACACCACTCATTTTCTTCTACATTTTTTTTTTAATTTCCTGGCTAAGTGTTGTGGCACTTAAAACATTACAAAACCAATACATGATATCAAATACATAATTACAAAATACGTTATATCTAAAACATTAATCTTTTGAACTATTGATAATAAATACTTCAAATTGCAATTTTGATAGTTAATTTGGTTATGTACAGTATTAAAGTGTCAGTTATTCTTTGAATAAAACAATCATTAAACTATATTAAACTATATATACTGTAAATGTCTGTACACATATTTTATTAAGTCCAATTACTAATTTTTGCTATGGTTGCACTCCTATATAACGTTTCAAAATTACACATCGTGGTTTGAAACAAAATAATCGTTAAAACATCCAATCCTTATGTTAAACTTAAATGTCTATAACTTATTTGAATGTAAACAGTTAAAATTTGGATATAACACACGATTTTTTTTAAACTTGTTTAAAAGTAATGAAGGTGTATTCTTTAACTTGGCTCACGACGAATTTCGGTGACTGACAGCGTCCGGAAACCCTTTTTTGTGATAATCTGCAGGTGAAGTCCATCTGACATTTCATCATTGAAAACTGTTTTCTATGACTTATGTACATTGTTCACCATAACTCATATGTGCGGTTAGTTCCATTTTACTTAAATTCAATTATTGTTCAGTAGTTCATTTGTGAGGTATGGATGTATTCTAATTTGTAAATGTTCAATCTATATTTGAAACAATCACTTGGCAATAAAAGCAGTTCAGCTCAACATTATAGCGACATTTCTTTGTAATTATTCATCAGTTCATGTGTCATCATTTAGGCTTTGTTGATTCGTTTTGTCATGCCTCATCTGGACCACTAGAGTATAAACTGTCATTTTCATGGAAAGGGCAGTGGAGTTTGTTAACACTGTTCATCAAACCCATACATACATTGCATAATCAACTGGCAATCAATTAATTTAAATTATACTTCAACAATGCGCTACATTCTAACATTTTACTAAACAAAGAAAATATTTACAACAATATAAAATCATTAAACCCAAGTATTAAATAATAATAACAATGCAATCGATAAAAGTTAATAAAATGTGATAAGACTATCTAAGTATGTTTGCACTTGCACGACTGCACTAACAAGATCAATAAAATAACTAATAATTCTTATCTACGACCAATGGTCAACAATGAAAACTTTACTAAAACTGATCGCTAAATGCGCATCAACTTGTTCTTAACAATTGACAAATAAATGTCACAAGACTTAACCGTCTTAATTTGCATATAAGATTAATTCCTATCACTTTACATAGTCATTGTTAAAAGTGAAAATACACCAATGAAAATGAATTGTGTTACAACAGATAAACTCTGTTAGATTTATACTATATATAAATCAATATCAATATCATAGAAACATGATATCACGCGAAAACTCGCAAACCTTGGCATGATTGAATAAGACGCAACATGCACGCAACTACAATAATAAAAATTATTGTCATTACTTTCATAGATAAACTAATAGCCTCTTTTACTCATGATCAATAATTCTCAGTTTATATCAAACCGCATAAGGTATTTCGAAAGTACGACCTTATATAACAATTAGGCATCATTTCTTCTAATGCATGCTTTAAACTTTAATGCTTGAACAAGACCACTCGTCTTTCTAATAGGTCATTGTACAATGTACGTACATTTTAAAGGTTGTCATCATATGCAACACTATTGAATCCATTGCTTGCATATAAAATTATTGTCTAGTGTTTCACGGTGACAAAAACATATTGCCGTACAGTGTTAGATTCTTTACTCAGCAGTGTTGCTATCTGCTACCATTACGTAATCAAAAACATTTCCTTCCCTCCAATTACTTATATAGCAACAAAGTAAAACTTTTCAGTACTTTCGTTTTTGATTCTAACCTGCAATATGTGTGTCCTACCATTACTACACTGCAATATGAATCGCAAACATTAGCATTGATGACAAGTCTAAAAATGTAAACCATGAGCCTCATGTATCATCAAAATGTGTAATAAAATTTATCTACGAGACTAACCGTCCTAATAATATAAAACAATAATTTAAATATAAAAACACTCATTCAATAAGCGTATTTCTTTATCAAGACTATTCAAAAGTGTTAAAACGGACGTATTACCACAAAGCAATGCTTACATTACATTACATTATCATGTACTTATTGGTTAACATGAAATTTAACCCAAATACAGTGCGAATAAACAATAGTATTTTGTCACCATTTCATATGGTTTACCTTAAATATTACTACTGATACATATGAATACTGCAATTAAAATACTAATTCGGATTTTTTTTTAGGCAACAATTGTATTTGACAACTTGCATCAGTTGTAGGTACCTGTTCAAACAGTGTACAAATTGTAGTTTTATGTAAATATTGTAAATGATGATATAGCTAAATGAATGTGACTGTGTTTACATAAACATCTGTCAATTTAATATATTACTTAAAAATTTGACGTCTTAAATTGTGCAAAAATGCCATAAGAACATCTGCTTCTGAGCTGTTATCATCGTTGGTGTTATGATCCATTAAACCGTTAATCATGGTTGGACTTGTACTTGTCTTTGGTTGTGCACATATTGGAAATGTCGATAACATTACATTGTTATCATACTGATGTTTCATAACTTTGTTTGGACTTCTCTGTTTATTGTAGTGTTTATTGTTAATTTGATAATTGACCGTACACCTTTTATCTTTACTATTGAAATGACTGCACAAAGATTTATTGACATCTGTACTGTGTTTATTTGATTTATCATTGGTTCTTATGACTTTATTGTTGACATGTGCTGATTTGTTTCTGGTAAACCCTGAACGAACTGTTGGCATCAGTGGTTTATTGTTTGCACTATATGACCTTTCCTGTCTATTCTTGCGTCCATTGTGTGTGCTCGAAGGTTTACTGTATTGATAACCTTTGTTTACCTTCGATTTCAAAGTGTACGCATGTTTGTGTTGCTTTCGCATTTTCTTTGTACACGGCAGATTTCTGTTTGACCTTTGCAAATCAATGTCTTGACCATTTGGTGACGTATAGCTTGATTCACCTTTGGATATGACAGATATTGACTGCAATGAGTAATCATGGTGTACAATTCTACCCAATGTGCAGCCTCTTTTTAAAACTAGAGTTTGGTTTGAATTGTTTGCAATACACACAGATATGACGTTTGAATTATTTTGTGCATATTTGTATTTTAGATTGCACTTTGCACCTGTGATAAAAGATGTTTCTATAGAACAAATTTCGTACTGATTTTCCGTCAAATTACAACGTTGCTTGACTTTTCCAAAAACTTGCTGAGCGGAAAACGGTTTTATATTGACAGCTTGTTTGAGCCTTACAATTGAACTAATAACATTGTCCGATTGCATAGGGACCTGTTCATTTTTTATAATTATACAATTTATGTCAAAAAATATTCGGCAATTATGTTCTTTCAAAAAATCGTTTCCTAAAATTGCATTCTTTGTTGTGTTTTTGACAATATAAAATGGATACTCAAATTCACTTGACCCTAAAACGAATTTTACATAAGCGACCCCAACAACTTGAATTATTTTCCCATCAACAGTTTGTAAATTATTATCAGATTTCTGAAGTACGGGTTTTTGCTTTAAGGTATCAAATATTTTATGATTTAACAAAGAACAACAACTACCAGAATCAATGAGTGTTCGAACATTACAATTGCCAAAATTTAATAATATTGAATTTGGAGTTAAGTCCCCTGGTAACATCGTTTAATGATCTTTTAAAATGTAGAACTAAAATTAGTTTAATCTAAAGAATAAAAACGCGATAAAATGCTAAATATATATGTTCGTACGTAAACAATTTCTTTCATTGATCATAAAATAAAATTTAACATAATTAAATCTGCATTAAAATCTTAATAGTACTATAAAGCACCATCATAAATTAAACTTGCCAGTTTACTTTTGCAATGATATGTCAGGATCTCAAAACAAGTGGAAACAACTGACCTTTTGATATATTCATCTGGTAAGCACGGTACACCATCATCTAAATACACAGTAAAAGTTACATAATGTCCTCGGCACGTAATTTCAGATAAAATAGAGTGTTGTACTTGTAAAACAGAAAAATATTCAGTCCACATTACACTCTGCATTTTTCATGGTACACATAACATTAAAACATGTTTTGTTGTTTTTCTCCAATAAAATACGATCTCTTGGCACGTGATTTTACTAGTATAAGTGTCAGTATTTATCATTATGTCCGCTACATCCACAGTGAATCTCTGGTCACTGGCACCACAAAGAGGGTGTAACATAATAGAACATTAGTCCATATAGTTTCTACCAAGTTTATTTGTTCTACTAAACATATATGTTACAGCACCCAACACCCAGCCAGGTATTCCCACTCAGTGCTACTCACAGCTGAGTCTCTAGGAACAACCTTCTTCTCTGGCTAGTAAACTTAAACTCTCCAACTATCCAACTTGATAGTTGTAATATTGGCCCGTCTCAACTTGACCACTGATAATTGATAAGGGTGGACCGTGTTGTTTGGTTAGTGATATAGTATTATATCACAGTGAGTATGCGAGCTTAAATTCGACCCATTGTTTAATATAACATTGATGTTTGTGCGAGTACCAATACTTGTAACATTTTGAAATCCTATACAGTCAATTCGCATTATCTCGACTACGCTTGAGTCGACTTTTCGTTGTCTCGATAGAAAATCTAAAGTCCCGATTTTTTCCCTTCTATATCTATATGAAAAATGCATGTTTATCTCGATCTTTTTCTCTCGACTTTTTCCATATCTCGATCATAAATTACGGACCAAAACGTTTGTTTTACTCTATAATCCTAATGTTTAACTCGACTAGTCAAAGATGTCATCGGCAATCTGACGAGGTGCGAAAAACAACACGCGCCAATCAATTAGCGATCACTCTGTGAAACTGATACATAGGGGTCAATTTTAATCAACATGTCATTTAACAATAGTGAACTAACAAAGTGACAGCTTTTTGATTGACAGGTGTCACAATTAAATTAATTGAGCATCGTGGACTCTATACTTGTTACATACGCTTTTTTTATGAAAAAGTATGTATAAAAATAAAATATTAAAAAAACGAAACATCTTTTATATTCCTATATTTATTTAATTTCGTTTTTAGTTGATCGATATGTTTATACTCAATTTTAAAGCATACTCTTAATAACTAAAATTTAATCACTCCACGCGCTTCAGAAAAATGCTGGTCGGACATAAAGTTGTTAACAACTTGATTATATCTGTTACTACTCAATTTTACTTAGTGATCTTCTTTGTTTGTCGTTTGCAAGACGCGGCAATGATAGATTGCTGAACATCTAAGAAAAGCCGACATAGCGTGAGTTGTATGGCGATCAATGACGTCACAACACGCGTTTACACACCCAGGCTTAAATATTTAATATAAAATTGTTGACTGGCTACAAATTGTCAAATAAATATACGCTCGATAAGTTTGCTTCATCGAGATATAGTCTGTGTAAAATTAGAAATCAAAAGTAGATTTTCGGAAAATACGCAAATTTTTTTTAACTCGTCGAGACGAAACAGCGTCAGAGTGAACATACAACACAACAACTTGGAGTACATTTGTGATATAAATAGTAAAATCCTATTTACAGTTGTAATAAAGCAATTATTTTAAACTACACGCTCTGAACAGGTAAAAAGTGCTACTGAAGACCTCAAACTTACCTCCCTTCATAAGTTTTGTTTATCTCGACTATTCGTTATCTCGACTATTTTTCAACAGTCCCAACTAAGTCGAGATAACGAGAATTGACTGTATTACTACCCTTAACAACCAGACCAACTTATTTACATGGGTTTACACATTCTATATGAATACTTTATGTGCAGACCCTGGCTAGAATTTATACATAAATTAAGTGTCTAGTAGTGATATTTAAATACTTGAATAGCAGTTGGGTCATCAATCCTCAATTAGGCTTTGGACTGGCTTTGACCAGGATTCAACTCTAACAGTGTCCAGGGAATTCGATGATCCCAAAAACTAGGGAGGAATCCCTGTGATCTTTAGCTGGGGATTCTGTCAGGCTCCCTAAAAAGTTGTACTTTAGTGACTTTGAGTTTCAACCAATTGCTTAATAAATTTGTGCCTGCAAATCTGCATCTGAAAGTTTTGTAGTTTATTCGAAGAACCCCTGAAATTAAGGTGGAATCCCTATACAACTGACTAGGGATTTCTTAAGGATACCTGATAAACAGTGTCAAACTCTTGCCATAAGTTTTAGACTCACTGTCAGGAGTTGTAATCCTTGTACAAGTACTATTTTAGGAAAATTTATTTTGTGACATTTTGATGCTTTATTAATAATAGATAATTTTATTTCTTTCAGACATTGGTAGAGTTTGTTAAGAAGAGATCTCTAGAAATTGGTTTACAATCTAAAACACTTGGTGCTCCTATGGGCTTAGAGCCACGTGGTATTCTAGAAGAAATAAAGAAAGCTTCTAATTCATCGTCATGACAACTCTGGGAACATTTTACTGTGATTAGACTCTAAGATGAGATAATGTCAGTGTTGTTCTTTGTGTTCAACCATTAGACTACAAACTTTGAAGGGACAAAAGAATGTGTTTTCTAGTGATTGTTCCAATGCAGAATAGCTTATTCATCTTGAGCCAAAAACTATATTTGTCACCAGGACTCAACACTAATTTTTAAACTAGGTTGTTCAAATGGACAGCCAGCTAAATTTGTAACTTGCCTGAATCGTATTTTTAAGCAGGAACAGGTTGCCTGAACCCAAATATGGGTGGTCAGGGGCAATAGGACGACCTGTCGAGCCCTGGTCACTAATGGATGGATGATCAAGTACTGTGTGTTGATGTACAAATAGTAACATTGAACAGTTATTGATGAAGTCAGGTCCTCTTGTATTGGAATGGGATAAAAAATATGGCATTTTTTGTTTGTGACTTTCAGGGCTGTTGTTTGTACAGCTGCAATATTATCACTTTTAAAACAGGTTTTCTGTTACAGTTTCAAGTGGAAATTGAGCTGTGTTGATTGATATTCATAAATGTTTAGTTACGAATATAATATGTCATGACAATTCTTGAATCCTGCAAAGGTTGCAATCATAAAAAAGTGCCCCTCTCATAAGAAAATATATATATACACATATTCATAGAACTATATATTAGTGGATAATTTTTTTTTAAGACAAGACACTTTCATGCTGCAGCCTGTGAATTCATAAGCCATTGATCAATGTTATATTATTGGTTCAATATCTAGAACTATACAGTACCCACCAAATTTTGGAGTCCAAGCAAATTTAATGAATATTATAAAATTTATAAACTGCTTTTGATAGAACCATAACTTTTAATATATTTAATATGGTTATGATGAAATGGAAACAAATTTCATGAATGCATCACATTTATAAAATTCAGCATCTGATATCTCAAAGCACCCAATACCAAATTACCAATACACTGTATTTTTTTTACTTATACATTCATGTTTTTGGTTGAATTAATTTTCTTGCCATGCAGTGTTTAGAATTAGTATAAATTGTTGTATAATATATGTATGTATTAGTTGTGTATAGATCTATTTTTTGTTGTTATTTGGTGGTTTTTTTATTTAAAGGGAGCTAAGTTTAGCACATTTGTATAGTCTCATATACCATTTATGATGAGTTGTCTCCCTTTCTTTATGACCTCACTTGATCAAATCTATATTAACTTAGACATTGCTTCACGTATTTCCTTAGTTTATACTTTATTAATATTTTTGTACATACTAAAAAGTGTGTTAAAAACTAAATTTGTTTGCCTTGGCCAATGTCTTTTCAATGGAGATCAAATTTTTGTTGAAAAAAAATCCTATACTAATTTAAGTTTTAAGGCCAATAGTTACAATAACTACAGTAATTAGTTTGTTTCCAATAGGCAATTAAGTATTTAAATTAAATGCTTAAACATTTACAATGCTTTTTTTCACTCAGTAAATTGTTCATTAAAGGGACAGAAAGTACAACTCAGTTTATCACACTCTTTTGTTAATATTTCGTTCCACACGCCTTTTTCAAAATATGAAAAATTGAAATTTTTTGTCTACTATGAATTGAAATACTTAGTCTACTATAAATTGAAATATTTGTAGTACTATTGTAGACAAATATTTCAATTCTTCATATTTTGAAAAAAGCCTTGGGACCAAAATATCAATAAAAGAATGTGAATGCTGTTCATTTTTTAAGTTTTAAGTTACAGATCTCGGATCGTGCAAGTTTCCGAAATTTGCGTGTATCGTGCGTGTATCATTCATACCGTGTGCGTGTATAATTCATCGTGTATTTCAATCGTGTAACGTGTAGACCGCTCATCGTGTAAATACACGGTAAAATCGGTCCGAGATATTGTGATTTTGCGTTTTATTACCGTGTATCGTGTGCCCGAGATATTGACAAATCCATACGTATAAATGTATTAAATACTTATGCATTGTCGACTAATCATCATCCGTAAACAAAAAGAAAAACCGCGATTCATTAAGTTGAGTTTAGAATAAATGTTGACTTTGTTTAAACCGGAAATTCCTGTTTAAATGCCGTACGTCGATAAACTGCGGCTCATTCCGGACCAATCTCCGGTCAATTAAATTGCGGCCCAACCGAAATGTTGTTACTAAATTAAAATAATCGTTATAATATTATTATATTTAAAATGTAAACACATGCTTTCATTTATCTTAATCATCAAACATTTTCTTTGTTTGTCAGTGGCTAAAGCGTTTAGTAAACAAACTGTTATAATTGACATCTCACTTGGTCAAGAACTCGTTTATCACGACTCTATATGATTAAAAAAAGTCATCATTGTTTTAATTCTTAAAGTAAATTAAATTATTTAGTTTTTACAGTTTATTCGTATTATTCCCTCATATTTGCGTATTTATATGTAAAACTTTTTATTTAAATATCGATTTTGTAGTCGGCATAAAATAGTAAGTTAACACGAGGTGTGTGTACTGTCTTAATACCGCGTCTTCACGCAAGCACTGCATGTAAACGTTTATATCTAATATACATACTACTAAAAAGGCGACCATTATACAATATGACATGCTTATATTTTTTTAATCACGCGTAGACTGTGTTTTGAAAAAATATACTAATTCAAAGTATTTTTCACCATGAATGGCTTGAAAATAAAAACAGAGAAAAAACTTGAAACGTGTATTTCTTTTTCTATCGTGTGGGTTTCGCCTGCTATCGTGTGTGTGGTTTTAAATCTGAATAAAGCCAACTTACAAAGAATGACATAAACAATTTTTGACAGTAATGTTATTCTTTATTCTGCAGTTTGTATTTTTGTTATACATCAAGTACTTACATAATTTGTTTGATAAAAAAATATCAATCGTGTTCTTCTTTGTCTATCGTGTAATGACTGCTCGCCGATCGTGTACCTTTATTTCTACTAAAAATGTCGATATTCAATAAAATAATCTATACTATATGACTTGCTTATATTTTTACAATCAAGCTAAGACTGTGTTTAACTTTTGAAACATATACACATACAATTATGACATCTTTTCTCAATGAATGATTTGAAGAAAACAAAGGGAAAAAACTTTAAACGTGTATTTCTATCAATCGTGCGAGTTGATCGGCTTTTCGTGGTTTTTAATTCGATTAAAACAAACTTACTAAGAATGACATTAAATTATTTTGACAGTAATAATATTCTTTATTATACAGTTAGTATTTTTGTTGTACACCTTTTACTAATTCAATTTTTATACAAAATATTATCAATCGTGTTCATTTTTGTCTATCGTGTATAGACTGCCCGCCTATCGTGTACCTTAATTTCTTCTTAAAATGTCGATATTCAATAAATTTATTGATACAATATTATATTTTACAATCAAGCTTAACTGTGTAATGAACCAATGTAACATATATAAATTTTTATTTCTTTGTCTATCGTGTGATTTCGAAGTTGACAATCGTGTGCGTGAATTTAAATTCGATTTAAGCCTACTTGTAACATTTTGTTTTTACGAATTTGAGCAGGTAAACTCGATTTTCAATAAATTTAACAAAACTTATATTGTTTAGTTACATATTTACGACGAAACAGAAACATTTTTTTTGTTTTCAATCTACATTTGAGACGCATTAATCGTTTAACGTGTCGTCGTTGAAACGTTTTTCTCTGGGCGAAAAAAGCCGAGGATTTCGAACAATCGTGTTAAACGTGTATCGAGACTCGGAATCGTGTATTTTACCGCAAATCAAGCTATATATCGTGTTCGTGTATCGTGTAACGTGCAGTCCGTGTTCGTATAACGTGCGTGTACCGTCCGTACCGTGTGACAACTTGCACGTTCCGATATCTGTATTGCTTTCATTTGATATGTTATGTGCTTGTATAATTGCATGTACATATAAAAAAATAAAGTCATGTACACACATGTATTGATAAGTGTGTTTTTTGTTGTGCATTTTCTAATTGTACTCCCCGTCAGAGAAACAACTTTATCTTTATATATCAGCAGTAGTATTCTATCAATATAAAGGTAGTTAGTATTAAATAGGGCTGTCACGATATACCGGTATACAGGTATATTGCAATATGCAGCTGCGGCAATACATACGGCGGTACTAAATTAAACGTACCCGTATTTGGCGATATTTTTAATCTTCACAGGCTGTCAACCAATTCCTATATTCCTATATTATTCCTATATTTTGGGTGTCATTTCTATATTTTCAAAAGTGTTCCTATATTTATACTATATTTTGTCCATCATTCCTATATTTTTGTAAATCATTCTAATTTGAACATGTCGAGTATGTTTAATTGTTTTATTTCCATATATAATTGAGTATTTTGTATCTGTTTCCTCTTATATTGCCTATAAGTTGAATATAGTAAGTGCCTATGATGAGTTGATCTGGTAGGTGGCTGTCAAGTGTCAGTATTCAAGTTGCCCTAACCCTTCGCTACTTATGCAACTGTTTTTTAAAAACCCCTCTTGAAAAATTTAGAAGAAATGTTCCTTGTTCAAGTTTTCAAAGTGTTCTATTCAACCTAATTTTATTTTGTAGTCAATGTCACTTATTGCCCATTCACTGCAACCTATAAAATACATTGCTAAATTATACCACAAAGTAAAGCAATTGCAAAGGGTATTCCAATATCCTACTCTACTTGTAGTTAATTAACGGTACCACTGGTGTGTTATAGATCTCTAAATCTGTCGGCATGCATCCTTCCACTCATTCATTGTATTTCATCAAAAATATAGTTACATAGTTATTGAAAGGAAATAAATAAATGAACCTGTTTTTTTTACTGACAGTGCTAAAAATTGTATAGTATGTCCGAAAACATTGTCTAGAATTTTTCTTAAATGATTAAGAGTGACAAATTTTAGCCTTAGGTTCAAAACTAGCCCTGTTAGGGTGTATTTTTTTCTCTCAATGTAATAGTACATTGTAGTTATTACTTTAGTAAAACAGTTAAAAATATCTCATGTAACCATTAAGTCAAGAACCTCTATATTTGGCATGCATGGAAAGATCATTTAAGTGACACATTTGATGCCAAAGGTAACCTCTGTTTAGGCATACTAATTTTCATAAAGAATTTTTTATAGAAGTCTTAAAAAATATTTTGTAAGTAAATTATATTTAGAACTTTCATATTAGGCTTGCATCATCTACATTGTTCAAAAAGTGAGAGCAAAATTGACAGAATTCACAATCTTAACATAGAACAATTGTTTAAATATTCCTGTATGAAACCATGTGCCCAGAGCTAGTAGAATTTTTATGTAGCATCATCTTTGGGTGTTCTGGACTACACTGATAATTCAAACATCTTCCCGTTGGAGTCACTGATAAAAAAGTTGTATGAAATAAGAAAATTGGAAGTCCTCATTTAGTTACTTTGATGAGTAACTATCATGAATCTTTCATTCAGTTTGCTATGACGTATGATGCATTATCAGTTGATACACTCTGATCATCAGCTCTGTGGATCATAAAAGGCTACTTAAGCTGCTGTAATAAACAGCATGTTTCTGCTTGTATCAGATCAAATGATGGAAGAATTTATTTTCTCAAGATAGATTTAAAGCCCATATTCCGGGTACCACAATATTTTCATTTATTACACCCAGTTAGTATATATAAAACCTGTCTTTAAACAATGAAGTCATTAACATAGAGGGATCGGAGACAAAATAAAATTGTCAAACCATTTTCTTTTAAATTTTACCATTTCTTTAAAAGAGTTATTATTTTGTAAAACATGCATTAACTCCAAGATAGTTTGTTGATATTATTTTTTTCATTTAGAGGTACATATAGTTTGGTCCATGATGCATTTAGTCATTTGAAGTAATACACCGTTACTGAAACTTGTTTTTATTCAGAACATGTACTTATTCAGTCTTTGTATTTATTCAGAACATGTACTTATTCAGTCTTTGTGCAAAGACAGTATGTGTTAAGGGACCTGAATGTATTGGAATAAATTCCGAATAATGCTCAAAAGTTCCTATATTTCTACTTGGTTTTCTCTAAAAGTTCCTATGTTTTGAAAATAAAATTCCTATATAAATTCCTATATTTTTATCAGTGGTTGGTTGATAGCCTGTCTTCATTGAAAAATTCTTCCCTTCGCCAAATGAAAATAGCGAAACGTCAATTTTCCATGGTCATTCGATGAAAGCTTATGTTCAAAGAATTTGGGTGCGTTTTCTCTAAAATGCCCATTTTTTAGTCAAGTCTACTGCAGGCACTTTCCCTACTAAGTCCTATAACATTCTTCAATTCTGATCAGTTGCATAAGTTCTTTAAGACAGAAATATTATGCAGCCGCGTCTTTGGTTTGCAAAGCAATTTATCATGGTACGTATTGCGAACGGTTCTAGCGCATCGCAATATACCACGATACCCTCCTGTCATATTGTGACAGCCCTAGTATTAAACCTGGACCCCTAAAAACCATAAATATCTGTAAAACTACAACATTGATTTTGCTTAGGTTTTGCACACTCTCTTATATCAATACTTCCTTCTAAGATGAAGAATTCTAGAATTTTTAACTGATTATTAAAATACCTTTCCATTGGATGTCATGTAAAATATTTGCTACTTTTATCAAAAATCTGGTGGGAGGGATTATAGGCTGTTCTGATCATAACATTTTTCATACTTACAATATTTTTGTGTGAAATCCTGTGCGCTTACTGTAAAATGTGTCACTCAGCAAAGAGGAGACTGTCTTTTGAATTATACTAATGATAGAACATGTGTGAAGTTTTAAAGTACAGATTAAAATTAATTGGATACTCTTTATCATTTTAGTTTTGGGGCCTCATATTTAGCTATAGTGTTGTATCTACTGTAATATGGCCTTTCCGATTATGGCACATACCAATTTAAAAATCCCTCTTTTTGGCTTCAAATTTGTATTGCATGTCTATGGAAAGTTTGTTATGTAATTAAAGAAAAAATATGATTTTTGGATTTGAGAAGGAAAATGCTAGTTTTACATTTCTTACTGAATCAGCAGATCAGCTGTCTGTTTTCTGTTTACATTTTATTTGACTAAAGCAAAGCTTCAGGGCTAGCTTGAGGGAGCTCTGTATATGTGACATACATGTGTATGCCTTATCAAGTTCTTGTGAAAGGAACATGTTCAAAAGAAAAGATCAGTGTAAAAGACTGCATTAAGAATTAAACTGAGAAAATCTATTTTTTATGTCAAAATCATCTTCATGTTTTAAAAAACTTAAAGGAACTGTTTGCTTCACATTATGAATTGAGATGAAGTGAAAATTTCACAATTGTTTTTTAAGACAAATGTTTCATACTATAAATGATGCCTGATAGCATAAGGTGCACACTGGTACCACTTTAACAATCATGATTGTCTCTGTACCCGGGTCGATAGCGCAGTTGATAGTGCACCCGGATTTGGAATTTCCTCCATTGATTTGATAATATGGAGAAGTTTCCGGCCTTTTGGAGGGGTTGGTGAGTACTGGTTATAGACAATGGTCCATGAAAGCTAGGTTAGGTGCCCTGGATGCCGTAAAATGACCTAAAATTGTGTTGACATGGCGTTAAATCTAGTAAAAAAAAAAGATTTTCTCTGAGCTATGTCATCAGAACAAATCATGCTTTGGTAAGTATTTTTGATGTAACAGGGTTTGTACAACTTGGACAAATCACAGAAAATGAGATTTTTGTAGAAAATATCATGGAATTCTAGATTTAGTGAAACTTGCTTGGTAAAGTCATGGAAAATTAGAAAAGAATTATTGCGTCATGGAAAAAACTACATGATTTATATGTCTTCTTTTTTCAACGCCCCAAAAAGTGAATGAAAAACATAAATTCAAAACATATATTGCAACTTGACTACAAATGACACCTGGGTATGAATCTCCGTTAGATTCGAAAAAATTTTTTTAAAGATTTTACACAGTTACAGTCATCGGCTGCGATGTATAAAAGAAAGGGTACTCGTTTTGGGTTCTGTATGTGTTTTCTGTGTTATGGAAAACTGTGAGGAATCATGGAAAATTCATGGAATTCTGGAATTCAAAATCTGTAAGACCCTGGTTAGAAGTTTATTCAACATTAAAACCGTTATACATTATTGAATTTTATTGTGGATACAATAGTGAGGTCATGTTTATAAATATGACAAATTCTGATTTATTTATTTAGAAACCTACATAGATATTGCTTTTAAAGGGAAGTAACTATGTATTTTATTTACAAGCACGTAATACAGAAAGTACGACAGAATAGTTTTTATTATTGACCTTAAGTGCACCAATGAAAATCTTAGTAACAAATTTTAAACCAATCAAATTAATGGTTTCATAGAACTATTGCACATGGAAAACGAAACAAGGGTTTAGATTATCTGTATCCAATCAGGCGAGGGGCGTTACCAGTATCCACTGAGACGAGTTTTAGTCACGCCCTCATGAATATCGTTCAAACTTAACGTTTACAAGTAGGAATGCCCTACTGAATATTCATTGTTATTTGATTTTTTTTTTAAATAATCGAAGTATTAAAGCTTAACTACAGTTTCATAATGAAGAAGTATTTTTATTTGAAAACAATTGAAAATGACAAATAGATAACTAAGAATCTGAATGAAACTGTATTGAAAACTTGCTTCGGTATATTTCTGGATAAATGAATATTATTTATTAATGAGCTACATCAAATATTTTCAAACTACTGACAATACTTTATAAACGCAATAGAATGTTTTTATCTTTTTTTGCAGTAAACATTTAATGATTAGGTACATTTTGGTGCATACAAAAAACGACAGATCAATTTGTATTTTATATATTACTTCTGAATCAACTGTCACAATGTGACTAAAAGTACTGTACTCACTGGACGAGGATTCTCATAGTACGGTATCCACTGAGAAGAGGTGCCCTATAGTATGGTGTCCACTGAGACTAGGTGATTTAGAGTATGGTATCCACTGAGACAAGGTGCTTTATAGTATTGAAACGAGGGATCTTATAATACTGTATCCACTAAGACGAGGGATCTTATTATACTGTATCCACTGAGACGAGGTGTCTTATAATACTGTATCCACTGAGACGAGGTGTCTTATTATACTGTATCCATTGAGACGAGGTGCCTTATAATACTGTAACCACTGAGACAAGGTGTCTTACACTACTGTAACCACTGAGACGAGGTGTCTTATAGTACTGTAACCACTGAGACGAGGTGCCTTATAGTACTGTAACCACTGAGACGAGGTGTCTTATAGTACTGTAACCACAGAGACCAGGTACCTTATAGTACTGTAACCACTGAGACGAGGTGCCTTATAGTACTGTAACCACTGAGACGAGGTGTCTTATAGTACTGTAACCACAGAGACCAGGTACTTTATAGTACTGTAACCACTGAGACGAGGTGCCTTATAGTACTGTAACCATAGAGACGAGGTGTCTTATAGTACTGTAACCACTGAGACGAGGTGTCTTATACTACTGTAACCACTGAGACGAGGTACCTTATCGTACTGTAACCACTCAGACGAGGTACCTTATAGTACTGTAACCATAGAGACGAGGTGTCTTATAGTACTGTAACCACTGAGACGACGTGTCTTATAGTACTGTAACCACTGAGACGAGGTGTCTTATACTACTGTAACCACTGAGACGAAGTGTCTTATAATACTGTAACCAGTGAGACGAGGTGTCTTGTAGTACTGTAACCACTGAGACGAGGTGCCTTATAATACTGTATTCACTGAGACGAGGTGTCTTATAATACTGTAACTACTGAGTCAAGGTGTCTTATAGTACTGTAACCACTGAGACGAGGTGTCTTATTATACTTGACCACCTAGACGAGGTGTCTTATTACACTGTATTCACTTAGACGAGGTGTCTTATAGTACTGTAACCACTGAGACGAGGTGTCTTATTATACTTGACCACCTAGACGAGGTGTCTTATTACACTTGACCACCTAGACGAGGTGTCTTATTACACTGTATCAACTGTGACGAGGTGTCTTATAGTACTGTAACCACTGAGACGAGGTGTCTTATAGAACTGTAACCACTGTGACGAGGTGTCTTATACTACTGCAACCACTGAGACGAGGTGTCTAATACTACTGCAACCACTGAGACGAGGTGTCTTATTATACTTGACCACCTAGACGAGGTGTCTTTTTACACTGTATCCACTGAGACGAGGTGCCTTATAGTACTGTAACCACTGAGACGAGGTACCTTATAGTACTGTGACCACTAAGACGAGGTGTCTTATACTACTGTAACCACTGAGACGAGGTGCCTTATAGTACTGTAACCACTGAGACGAGGTGCCTTACAGCACTGTAATCACTGAGACGAGGTGCCTTATCATACTGTTACCACTGAGACGAGGTGTCTTATTATACTGTATCCACTGAGACGAGATGCCTGATAATACTGTTACCACTGAGAAGAGGTGTCTTATTATACTTGACCACCTAGGCAAGGTGTCTTATTACACTGTAACCACTAAAACGAGGTGTCTTATAGTACTGTAACCACCTTGACGAGGTGTCTTGTTATATTGTATCCACTGAGACGAGGACTATTATAGTACTGTAATCAGTGAGACGAGGTTCCTTATAATACTGTTACAAGTGACAAGAGGTTGCTTATAGAACTGTATCCACTGAGACGTGGTGTATTTTAGAACTATATCCACGAAGAATAGGTGTTTTACCACTGCGACTATCTGTCTTACAGAATTGTAACCACTGAGACGAGGTGCCTTATAATATTGTTACCTCTGAGACGAAGTGCCTTATGGTACTTTTACCACTGAGTTGAGGTCTCTTATACTGTGGTATCCACTGAAACGAGGTGTCTTATGGTACTGTTACCACTGAGTTGAGGTGTCTTATACTGTGGTATCCACTGAAACGAGGTGCCTTATGGTACTGTTACCACTGAGGCGAGGTACATTATAACGTGGTTTTCACTGGGACGAGGCACCTTATAGTATGATAACCACTGAGGCGAGGTACATTATTGTTTGTTAACCACTGAGGCGAGGTACTTTTAAGTATGGATCACTGAGGCGAGGTACCCTATAGTATGTTAACTACTGAGGTGAGGTATCCTATAGAATGGTAACCACTGAGGCAAGGTACATTTAAGTATAATACTTTAGATCTAGACCTTTAAGTGTCAGAGATGTGACCAATCTTTCTAGAAGACCTTTGCATGCCTAATATCTTCAAATGAAATTGTAAAAAGACACCGGGGGCTGCCTAACTGACAGTCTATAGGTCTGCTGCGAGTATCCGAGTACTCGGGTATTCGCGATCACAATCAGAAAATCGAGTACGAATATTCTTTACGTTCAAAATCATTGGATCGCGATCTATTTTTGGAAATAATGAAAGAACATTTCAGCTTAATTACCACTGCAAACGAGCAGTACTACTAATGAAAACTTTGATTTAATTCAAAATTTCGATTGATACGCATTTAAACAAAAATGTTATCACTGAAAATTTCCATAAAACGTCTGGTAATAGAAATGTTTGAAGAACATGGTTTTCCATTTAGTAAAAGCTTCTGTTATCCTTCATTTTCTAGTTATATATAAATTCTGTATGCTTCTCCATTAACTGGACTCGTTAATCGCTACACATAAATCGTGGTTCGGATCGGATCACCACTTGCTCAACGATCCACAGCCCTGACAGGTTACCTGGGTTTCAAACAATAAACCGAATTGTATTGTCGAAAACTCCGATTCAAAATGTGCTACATGTGTTGATAAGAAAAAAATCCCAACAAAAGAGCAAACGTTGATCTTGGACGTAAGTTTTTAAACAAGTTGAATAATGTGGGTTGAGACAATGTTTAATGGTTATTGTTTAACCTCTAGACTTGTCAAATTTTCAGAAGCAGCATTTTTGAAGAATATTTGCTATCTGCTGCTATATGGTACATGCAGTTTGGATGAAATACATTTTATGAGCAGGGGAAGGTTGCATTGGCAGTGAATGAGGGGTACTTGATTTCAATCCCACTAGAAGCACTGCTAACTTTTTGAGTAAGAAATCCTCCTTAATGTGCCAGCAATTGCTTGAATTCACTCGAGTGGAAATTAAGACCTGCATGGGAGCTTTAATTCTGTTTTGGCATTTGTTAGCTGCACAATTAATAGAGTTTATATCACCCAGACAGATAATACACATAGAAAACAATTTTGAATCATCTTTGTGCGAAAGATTTTTGCTAAGTCTTAACAAAAAAGGGCTACGAGAATAGGTATGAAGCAAATTGTTTCTAAAAGACACTGTACAGCCATTCAAAAACACTCAATTCATTAATGTTACAATTTACAAGTTTTATAAAAGTAAACATAGACAATACACTCAATTATATTACAAGCAACGAACAATCAATCTTGTACTTGACATGGTCAAATTTCAGTATTTTGAAAAAAAAATCATTCAGGAATGATAAACAAAAATATTATAAATATAGGAAAAAGGACATTTTAGAAGTATAAGAATGAAATCTAAACTGCAGGAAAATATAGTGATAAAGGAACTAGTAGAATACCTTGGACTTGAGATATATCAAGAATATTAAATAAAATAATAATTTGTTATTATTATTTGAAATTGAGAGTTATAATGTTAAATCTGTATTGATATGATTTTCCTTGGTTGATTTTTTTAAACAGTCAAGTTTTGAGCTGCCATTTGTGGCATGTAAGCCATCGTCTTAAGGTTCAGCACAATTTTTAAATAATGGGCCTATGAAAATATTATTTTCAGTAGTTTGAGTTGTATTACTCATATATGTATGATATGTTTAAAAAATAAATTGTTTAAACTAATAAAATGCATGCTGTATTTTGTCTGCATAACCGAATGATAGATTAGCAAATTTGATAATTATATTTTAGTTTATAAAAAAAACAAGCTATTAAGCTTCTATTCATCATTTGTATGACTTATGATAATGCATTTAAATGCAGTATAAACCCAACATTACACTTAACAAAACTTATAAGTATACATATTTTAATTGCGTATAACTTTTTTATGAACCAATATTTTTCTGCTATTGACTATGTATCGATTTTTACAGCGTAGTAATTTTTTCGAAAGTAATATAGCCGTTGCGTTGAACCGCGATTCAATAAAATTCTATAGATGCACGAGGAAATCGTGACTGGCCAGAATCAAAATTGCTAAGGTACGACCCACACATCCAAAAAACACAAAATGGGCCGGCTAACAATAGAACATATTGGAATAGCTATCTGGTTGTTAAAATGGATGGCACACCAGCCCACACAGCAAGAGCGACAACAGAAATACTTCATGACAACAACATCACGCTGATGAGCATACCGCTGGAATCTCTTGCTAAACATAAAAGAACACATATATGATAAATTGAACTACCGTGTACGCCGTGGTGTTAAAGCCTAACCCCTAGCTGAACTGTGCGGAAGGATTGTACGCAAGTGGGCAGGTATACATTAGAATCACTTCCATCACAATGTGAAATCCACGAGAAGGCGATGCCAACCGGTTCTCAACAGCCATGGAGGTCACATTCGCTATTAGAAAGAGAATAAGTAGACACTTTTAACCGAATGCCACTATCATTTAACAACATTCACTTATTCAGGCAGATCGCAATCCTCGTTTTGTTACTTTTCTCACGCTGTGATGTTTTTGTTATTAAGTTTTAAATCTTTTGTGCTATTTAATGAAATAAACATATTAATGTTGTTCAGTCTTTAAACTATATTTGTTGAAAATTTGACTTAAATCGGACAAGCATTTATGTAGATATGAGCTTCAGTATACATGTATACTTATAAGTTTTGTTAAGTGTATCATCATAGTGTAAACTGTAACATAAAACAGTACTTAAAGACTGGTTTAAAAGAGGCGAACAATAGTGAACCTGGAACTCAGAATGTGTTGTGTGTGCATTAACTTCAAATAAGATCTTTATTGTTTAACCCTAAACTGGTCAATCCCGCATTTTTATGCGTTTTCGTCCCCCTACAAAATGGCTGCCAAAGCCTTGACATTGATGTTTTCAACTGGATCTAGAAAATTTTCACTTAAGGAAGGTTGTCCCCACTTGATCTTTTTTCGTCCCCCCATTAAAAGATGTCTCAGAGGGGTTACAAAGGGATGTTGTCTCCACCCCTTTGTTGCTGTGGTTTGAAGGGGGCACAACGCCCCTCATCCCCAGAAAATCGGGGTCGTTGAGTGCAGAGAATTGGCGCAAAATTTTGATAAAAACATGCTTTCAGTCTCTAAAAAGAACTGACACTTTAGACTACAATTTTAGAAAATATTACTGAATGAAATGCAAAGTTGGGGTTGAAAAAGAGCAAAAATAGCATCTTTTGCCCTTGTTTGCTCCGTCCCAACGTTGCCATGGTCCTGAAAGGCAGTAACCAAGGAAATAACCTAGCAAAATCATCAAATATCTAGTTTTATTTCAAATTTATGGTTTTCATAGGTACTGTTTGTTTTATATACATATTTTCCAATAAAACAAAAAAAAAATACAGTTTTTGTTTCTCCTGTAAAATTTTAAAGAATGCACTTACTACAGTCTTGCAGGCAACCCTCGTATACATGTTTAAATCGTACATCTTCAAGATACGGTAATAGTACTATAAGATACTTCGTCTTATTGGTAACAGTACTCTAAACACCTCGTCTCAATGGATACAATACTATAACACTCCTCGTCTCAGTGGATACCATACTATAAAACACCTCGTGTCATTGGTTACAGTACTAAAATACACCTCGACTCAGTGGAAACGATTCTATAAGACACCTCGCCTCAGTGGATACAGTATAATAAGACACCTCGTCTCAGTGGATACAGTACTATTAGGCACCTCGTCCCAGTGGATACAGTATCATAAGACACCTCGTCTCAGTGGTAACAGTACTATAAGGCACCATTCGGAACATCCTCGGCCATTCGCTACGAATAACCTCGGACATATTTAGGCGCCATTTTGAAACTATGTAAACAAATACACGATCCTTTAGGCGATGACTGAAGTTTCGTTTATAGTCCGTAAATTTGAAATTACTCATTTCAATGGTACCGATGAACACTCTTTGGTTCAATTAAAAACAAAAAAATATGTTTAGACAAAGATCCGTGTGTATACTACAAGAACTATTTTGTGTAACCGTTCCGTGCTTCGCCTCGCGTAGGTAGTAAAATAACCAAAATCCAGTGAAGACCCCCCACGAATCCTCCCGAGATTATTCATTCATGAAAGGTCGAGGGTGTTCCGAATGTATAAGGCACCTCGTCTCAGTGGATACAGAATAATAAGACACCTCGTCTCAGTGGTTACAGTACTATAATACACCTTGTCTCTGTGGTTACAGTACTATAAGGTACCTCGTCTCAGTGGATACAGTATTATTAGGCACCTCGTCTCAGTGGTTACATTACTATAAGACACCTCGTCTGAGTGGTTACAATAGTATAAGACACCTTGTCTCTGTGGTAACAGTACTATAAGACACCTCGTCTCAGTGGTTACAGTACTATAAGGCACCTCGTCTCAGTGGTTAAAGTAGTACGATAGGTGTTCAACTTATATTTGAACACTTTTTTGATGGGATAAAAATAATTTCTGACAATAAATATCCACATTTTGCTTGAATATGTTACAAGTGGATTGTCTATAATCGATTGGCATATTACAATTAAAAATTTGAAACAACATAAGGCTGTTATTAAACATTATTGAAGGGACCATATTTTTGGCGTTTTGAACATAGCGAAATTCAAATCAAGCGATCACTTTAGAAGTTGCTAATTTTATCTTTATCCCATAAGATTCTGCAAAATCTTTTCTTTCACAATTTGTTCATGTATATTTCTACTTCTTTGTGTTCTTTGCAGTTCGAAATGTGCGTAAACTTGTTTTTTATTTGTCTGACAACAACATTGTCTAAATGAACGTTGAGCTGGATCAAGTACATGATAAATAACAACATTAATAAATGTTTCTGCGACTACTTTTTAATTTGATACATATATATGTTTAGTTTATATGATAAAGACACACATTCCCAAAGTTCTACTTCGAAACCTCTACACAGGTTTTATATGAGGCTTTTATATTTATGTTATATGACGTCATATCAAGCAATGCAAGCTAAAGTAAATACTTCTAAATATGGTCATATCAAAGTAACTACAACTATTAAGCAAATCATGTCTATGAAATTTGTGTATGACTATATTATTTAGCAACTTCAAGTATAAAAAGTAAAAATATAGTGTTTTATACGTTACCAAATTTGACCAAAACGTGACGACTTTCTCTAACATGTCTTTGAATTACTCTATAAAGGATCACTTTTTGACCCCTTAAAACATCATTGATTATTGCATTCTTTTCAATTTACACACTTTGGACATTAAAGTTTTGATAAGGATATGTTTAACTAAATAATTTCAAAATTTGTAATGTAAAATTAATGAATGTTTGATATATGCTCTCAAACACTGATTTCGGACTAAAGTCTAAAATGACAAAATGCATATTTTTTTGTTAAAAGACATAATTTTGTTTTATCAGATTACACATGCTATTGCGATACAAAAGGGTAATAATAACATTTATAACACATCCAACAGGCCATATCTAAGAGCAAAAAAATGTGGTAAAACTCTAAAAAATGATGTTTTGGGGTGGTCAACTAACATTTTATAAATATGTTTGATAAAATAAGTTTAAATAATTTTGTGTCAGTGAACATGATTATTTACATAACAATACATATAAAAAGCAATTTTTAGAGGAAACAATCTGGTCATAGGCTTCGGAATCAAAGTTCAGATTTGTTCAAATATAAGTTGAACACCTCTCGTATAAGACACCTCGTCTCAGTGGTTACAGTACTATAAGGCACCTCGTCTCAGTGGTTAAAGTAGTATAAGACACCTCGTCTCAGTGGTTACAGTATTATAAGGCACCTCACCTCAGTGGTTACCATATTATAAGGTGCCTCGTCCCAGTGAAAACCACGTTATAATGTACCTCGCCTAAGTGGGTACTATACTTTATTGTACCTCGTCTCAGGGATACCATAGTATAAGACACCCAGTCTTAGTGGTAACAGTACCATAAGGCACCTCGTTTCAGTGGTAACAGTACCATAAGGCACCTCGTTTCAGTGGTAACAGTACCATAAGGCACCTCGTTTCAGTGGTAACAGTACCATAAGGCACCTCGTTTCAGTGGTAACAGTACCATAAGGCACCTCGTCTCAGTGGTAACAATATTATACGATACCTTATCTCAGTGAGAACAGTACTACAAGACACCTTGTCTTAGTGAACACCTTACCCTTACTATAAGACACCAAGTCTCAGTTTATACCATAGTATAAGATCCCTCGTCTCACTGGTTACTATTCTACAAGGTACCTTGTCTCAGTAGATACCACAGTATAAGACACCTCGTCTCAGTGGTTACAGTACCATACGACACCTTGTCTTAGTAGGTACAGTACAATAAGGCACCTCGTCTCAATGGTTACAGTACTACAGGATACCTCGTCACAGTGGATACCATATTATAAGGCCCCAGTTCTCAGTTTATACCATAGTATCAGACACCTCGTCTCAGTGGTAACAGTACTATTCCACACATAGTCTCAGTGGTTACAGTACTATAAAACACCTTTTCTCAGTGGATACAATTCTATAAGACACCTCGTCTCAGTGGTAACAGTACTATAAGGCACCTCGTCTCAGTGGTTACAGTACAAAAATACACCTCATCTTAGTGGATACAGTTCTACAGGACACCTCGTCTCAGTGGTTACCGTACTATAATACACCTCGTCACAGTGGATACAGTTCTACAGGACACCTTGTCTCAGTGGTTACAGTACTATAAAACACCTTTCTCAGTGGATACAGTTCTATAAGACACCTCGTCTCAGTGGTAACAGTACTATAAGGCACCTCGTCTCAGTGGTTACAGTACAAAAATACACCTCATCTTAGTGGATACAGTTCTACAGGACACCTCGTCTCAGTGGTTACAGTACTATAATACACCTCGTCACAGTGGATACAGTTCTAAAAGACACCTTGTCTCAGGGGTTACAGTATTATAAGACACCTCGTCTCAGTGGTTACTGTACTATAATACCTCTTGTCTCAGTAGATACAGTTCTAAAAGACATATCGTCTCAATGGTAACTGTACTATAATACACCTCGTCTCAGTGGATACAGTTCTATAAGACACCTCGTCTCAATGGTTACTGTACTATAATACACCTCGTCTCAGTGGATACAGTTCTATAAGACACCTCGTCTCAGTGGTTACAGTACTATAATACACCTCGTCTCAGTGGTTACAGTACTATTATACACCTCGTCTCAGTGGATACAGTTCTATAAGACACCTCGTCTCAGTGGTTACAGTTCTATAAGACACCTCGTCTTAGTGGATACAGTTCTATAAGATACCTCGTCTCAGTGGTTACAGTACTTTAAGGCACCTCGTCTAAGTGAATACAGTTCTATTGGACACCTCGTCTCAGTGGTTACAGTTCTATTCGACACCTCGTCTAATTGGTTACAGTACTATAATACACCTCGTCTCAGTGGTTACATACTATAATACACCTCGTCTCAGTGGTTACAGTACTATAATACACCTCGTCTCAGTGGTTACATTCTATAATACACCTCGTCGGAGTGGTTACAGTACTATAATACACCTCGTCTCAGTGGATACAGTTCTATAAGGCACCTCGTCTCAGTGGTTACAATTCTACAAGACACCTCGTCGTAGTGGTTACAGTACAATAATACACCTCGTCTAAGTGGATACAGTTCTATAAGACACCTCGTCTCAGTGGTTAGAGTATTATAAGACACCTCGTCTCAGTGGTTACAGTGCTTTAAGACACCTCGTCAGTGGATACAGTTCTATAAGACACATCGTCTCAGTGGATAGAGTTCTATAAGACACCTCGTCTCAGTGGTTACAGTGCTTTAAGACACCTCGTCAGTGGATACAGTTCTATAAGACACATCGTCTCAGTGGATAGAGTTCTATAAGACACCTCGTCTCAGTGGTTACAGTTCTATAAGACACCTCGACTGAGTGGAACTTACAGTACTACAATACACATCATCTCAGTGGTTACAGTGCTATAAGACACCTCGTCAGTGGATACAGTTCTATAAGACACATCGTCTCAGTGGATAGAGTTCTATAAGACACCTCGTCTCAGTGGTTACAGTTCTACAAGACACCTCGATCGACTGAGTGGAACTTACAGTACTACAATACACCTCATCTCAGTGGTTACAGTTCTACAAGACACCTCGACTGAGTGGAACTTACAGTACTACAATACACCTCATCTCAGTGGATACAGTTCTATAAGACACCTCGACTGAGTGGAACTTACAGTACTACAATACACCTCATCTCAGTGGATACAGTTCTATAAGACACCTCGTCTTGGTGGTTACAGTACTATAATACACCTCGATCGTCTCAGTGGATAATATACAAAATTACTGTCTATGGTATTCTTAGTATTATAATTTTATTATATATATATGTAGTAAATTGTGTGTGCACACATACAGCTATTAAGTATATAGAAATTGCATTTTCAGTACTTTGATGAAATATCAAAAATAGTCAATTAATAATTTTTAATATAATTGAATATTAAAATGAATATTCAGTAGGGCGTTCCTACCGGCGAACGTAAGTTTTCAGCGATATTCATGAGGGGCGTGTCTTAAACTCGTCTCAGTGGATACTGGTAACGCCCCTCGGCTGATTGGATACAGATAATCTACTCCCACGAAACAACCGGTGCTGGTTTAAATGTTTTTTTTTATCACGTTTTATATCGGATATACACTATTTACAAGACGAATTTGATTTTAAACTGATATGGAATAACTTGTTTATAAGTTTTAGCTAATTGACAACCATGCGGAATCAGAGACTTTCCCAAAACTCGCCGGCTAGAGGTTCGACCTCTTCGCCCAGTTCGCCAATGGCTTTGAGAAGAAGCAATCGAATGAATTTGAATACTTCATATGGAAATAACAGTGCTCTGAGACAGCAAGTGACACCTTTAAGAAAGCGTGTTGGTAGCTCTGGTGTTGTAGGGGCTGCTGGACCATTATTGTCATCACCCTTTATGCCTCAAATAAAGAGAGCTCTTGGTTTGGAACCAAACTTGCAGCCTAAATATGGGTATGTTAATTTCTTATGACTATGTATCGTGATTTGATTTTTTTAGTAAAGATAGGTTTATAGGCAAATTAAGGAGGCATACGCTGGGTCTGTCCCCCTTGGATGCACCTATGTGCATGACAGAGGGATAACGGGGCTCACAGAGGGATAACAGGGCTCAATATTGATATTTGTCATAATTTGAAGTCGGTTAGGATCAGTAGCCATATATTTTACTTGCTGAAACAAAATGTTTACTAGCAGTAACAAGTTGCCACGGGCAATCAGGACAACCTTTAATGTTGAGCCCAGTTTCAATAGTGTAAAAGCATAATGTTTAGGAGCTTGGACTGTGATGCTTCATGTAGGGCACTGTATTGTTAGGTTCTTGATTTTATAGTCGCGACCCTTCCATGTTAATCATTTGTTTAATATCTGTGTTCCTCATTTCAAGAGACAAGTAATTGGAAATCCATATGTGCAAATTTTAGTGGTTTTACAATAGATTGGCCTATCACTGTATCGTGATAGTTGAGCTTGCGATAACAATAGGCTGAAATAAAAGTGTCAAACTTTTTTAAACTTCTATCATGAGCAGAAATTTGTGATGGATCTGTTTTTATATTTGTAATCAATACAAATCTTTTTTACCTACTACTAACCAATTAAATGCAGGATATCAAGGTATAACATTCATTACAAATATACATCTATTATGAGCTTATGACAACATACATGGTCTGTTTAGTACTGCAGTGAATGTATCGTTATATATTGCTGTATCTTCGATATTTATTTCTCGATATATATCGATATCATCGGTATGCTTTCAGCCCTATCAATGACAGCTCTAGATTTTTGTGATAAAGTTTATTGGACACTAGATCCGACAGTTTGGTGAACTTTTGCTAGTTTTTCGGTAATGATCAGCACACTGGCATCTTTAGCATTAGCAGTATTTGACTTAATTCTTTTATTTTGTTATTTAGGGAATCGAGACGACATAGTTTGACTTTGAACATGACAACTTCGAGTGTAACATCGCCTTCATTACCTCATGTGAAGTTGAATAAAACTAAAAGATTATCACTGACTGAGAAGAACTCTTCAATGTTGAGAAGATCTAGTACAGTAAAGATTGCACCACCTGTGATTGGCAAAGTTGCTAGTCCAAGGTATGAGCTGTGTTTGACACATACTGTTTTTAACAGGGGTCCAGAAGGAATCCCTAGTTACTTATTCAGAGATTCCTCCTTAAGTTAAGGGGTTCATCTGGTATTAATAGACCAAAAAATAAGATACAGATTGAAGTAACTAACTGTGGTTAACAATTCATGTGAACTCAAATTCATGTAAGAGCAGGGCATTTTTAAGGGTTCCAGAAGGAACCTCTGGCTAAGCATCTCTGGGATTCCTCCCAAGTATTTGGGATCCTCGGAATCTTGGGACACTTTGTGTCAAACCCTAGGTATGAGTTGGTTATATTGGAGAATATTATTGTTCAATTTCATTCAACTTTTAGTGGCACATACATTATCTCCCTTGATTTAAATATTCATGTCTGTATTTCTGTACTCACAATCACAGGGAATTGTCAAGTTACCTCCCTTTGATTTTTCAAACATACCTTTTATATACTTATATACAAGGGGTACAACTGCATTTACTTGACCACTTCATCTAGATTTATTATTTTGTGACTCACAAAAAATACTGATACCCTGGTGGCACTTTAACGGGTCTGCGCTATGAAATATTTAATATTCATAGCTCGAAGAGTTATGTTTAATTGATTTAATCGTGCCGTTAAAGTGCCAACGGACTTTGGACGGCAATTTGGACTGTTTGATATTACAAGATTTTGCATTCAAATGTTGAAATTAAGAAAATTTAAGGTTTCTCAGTGTCTCAGTTCTATCAGTTTGTGCTGAAAGCCCTTTATTTCATCTTTTAGCTAATGAAATGAATAAATGAATTAAATGCTTGATGATATGACTTTCAAACAAGAATGATATTATATTATTGTTTCTGTGCTTTAGTAAACCAGAGACATGTCAGTGTGGTCCTATTTGTACTGGCTATGGCACAGCACTGACACTAGGTAACTACATACCTACTAAACTAACAGTATCATAATCAGTATATAACATGTTAAAATTCTTGTATGGTTTCAGTTTATACCATCTAAGATGTAATAGTTCAACAATTGAAAATAGAGGTACACCAGATACTTATGCTGTGATATCTGCTCTTAAAGACAGGAGGTATGTTTGGTTTGTTTATGTTTACTAATAACTGATTTTGGGTGGGTCATGGGTTGGATTCCCAGACAGACATACTTTGCAGAGTTTTGGTCATGAACTAATTTGTACTGCCATTCTCCCTCCTTCCACTGATTCTTAACGATGTATCATCATCATGTAAGGCAGTTGTCAGTCACTGATGAAGTATGCTCATACAGCTAAATCCAGAGATTAAGCCTATCCAGGAACAGTGAGTAGATTCACCGACTGTCCTGATAATGTATTGCTACTGCGGAATTTACGAAATTCTTCCAATATTTATGTAATGTCAACATGTATTAAACAATTATCTAAGAGAAACTTAAAAATGGGTAACAAAGACTCCGTTAGACTGGCCTGAAGCTGCTCAAAGCACTGATATTGTTTTCTTGGTTGCTGAACGTTACATTTCCTTGGTACAAAACTTAGATCCTGAAAATTTCTCAGGAAACTGATATAAAATGTACATTTTATTTATACTCTTTTTACCAATTCAGATTTTAAACTGTATCAAATATTGTTTTGAATGATCATATTAAAAATTAATCTACCTTCAAATCAAAGGGAGATAATTATTCACTTTCAGTTAAAAGTTTTGCCACTGTATTGAACAATGACAATGGCACATTTACTTATTGATAATTTTTAGACATGAGGGGGATTTTTGCCAGCAAGTCTTTAAGTTACAACCACAAATCTAAAAAGCCTGACCAGTTTTACCTGCAGAGTGATATTCAAGTGCGGATAAGGGCATGTACATGTGTACACTGTAAACACAGTGTAACCTACTCTCTGAACATGATTATTGTCAGTCATTTTTTGAAGAAATAGTTCTAGCTTACAGAAATGACCTTTACCTAACTGCAGCACATTTTAAAAGTGCCCATAGATAATTCAGTCTTAGTAATGCTAGTGGTTTTCACAGGCTGTAATTGGACAGTTCTTGGCTAGTTATGTCACAAACGCAATGTCAACAAGTCACTGAGCACATCGATTTTCGCCATGAATATTATAAAATCAAATTTTTTTTTTAAATTGGGTTTAATGTTGTATTCAACACATATTTAGGTTATATTTACGACGGCCAACTCTTCCTAATTTAGGTTTCCTGGACACTTCTATCATCAGTACTAATGTACCTTACCACGAGGCCGACCACTCATGTATAGGGTATGATCTACCGCAATGGGGCTCAAACCCGCAATTTCCAGATTCGAAATCAGAAATGCTAACCACTACCCCATGGTCACGGTTTAATAAAAGCAGAGGTCAGTGTTATATAAAGTAGCCAAATCCAAAATAAGCAAGTGCTTGTGCTGATAATTTTAGATCAGGTTTTAATCATTGTCTTCATATTTGATGTAACATAAATACTGATTCCATCCAATACACCATGGCTGCTACTTCTATACTTTGTTGTAAAGTATGCTCTGTGTCCTTATCACCTAGAGCCTCTCTCGCTCGTATTACAACTTCCCGAGGAATTTCTTCCTTTTTTGTAAGACGAATGCGACGTTTGACGCTATTTCTTCCTATTGTTGTGATAAGTCCTCGGATATTATCCCATTCTTGTAAGTCTTTTGGTGACTCGCCAAGTAATATAAATAGAGCTCTCATTACTTGCACTATTTCTGGTATAGGTTTATGATATGTTTTAATTTGACTAAGTATATTGTTGTCAATTTCTCTTATTTTTTTCAAAGCTTGATTATAACGAAAGATGCGCTGTCGAAGTTTTGTTGCCTCAATATAAGTGTCAATGACTATGATGTGTGTTTTATAAGGGTTGGTTTTTCTTAGCGCATTTTCTAACATTGTTAAGTCATTTGATTCTATGGCATTTCTAAGTTCAGTGGCAGCAGCCTGTGCCAGTTCTTCCTGTACAACCTTTGGATCTCTCTCTGCAACTATTCTATAATTAATCACAGTGCTTTTGTCATCCTCATTCAGTTTAGCATTGAAACTTAATACGTATTCACCAATTGTGTTTATAAACACATTGACATTGATAACTTTCTCTTTATTTGGTCTGAAGATTTCTTTCTCTTCATTGTTCATCATCTCTTGATCCTCATCTTGGTTGGTCTTGTAACTTGTTGATGGTGCATCAACTGCCTGGCTTGACTGGACCTTTAAATCATATGTAAGCTCAACATGTCTGGTTGGAGCTGTTGGTAACAATGTGAACTGAATTTGTAGCCATCTTGGAACATAGCATTTTATTTCTCCTGTATTGTGACTTAACGCCTTTAAACCACATTTATGAAAATAAGGATTTGGACCCCATCCAGTTTGAGGCTCAATAGGGAAAAATACTTGCCAGTCTGGTACCCATGTGACTTTCACATAATAGATAGCTACGTAATCATAAGGCCTTGATTTTTTAGGTCGTCCTATAATCTCAACTTTATAGTAATCTTTCCTTGGAAATCTTACGTTTATTTTAAGATAAACATCCAATTGTTGATTGGACATAACTGACATCCTTGTTTGTGATCTGGGTAATTTTTTGTCCACGGGCCAGATTAATGTGTTTTCACGGGTCACTGCCCTATGAAAATCTTCATTTGGTTCACCATCAATGTCATCTATATCAATGTCTTCTTCATCAACCTGAAACAGTGTGTCAAGATTTTCTTCTGCTTCATGGTCATCATTTAAATCAGTTTTTATTTGAATGAAATCTAGTTGAACATTATCTTGCAGTTTCACAAACTTCCATTCTTTTTCCTCGTTCTTTGTGCTGACCGCACACAGGAAGTGATTTTTATAATATTTATCAGAGCCTAGTCGAAATACATATTCCTGTTCACCTTTATCACACATAATTTTCGGGTTTGACTCAATCTCCATTTGCATTTTAAAGAATTGATGCTTTAATATTGGTTGTTTATTAAAATGCTCGGATGTGATTGGTTCTTGGAGTAGCTGCCATTTTTTATGTTCAGGAAAATGCGTATATATTAGATGTTTAGGGTCTGGAAATAGATAAAAAGGTTCAAATTTTAAGGCACCTCCCTGATATGTTCTTCCCCAGAAACAGTCGACAAAACGCCATTTTCCATCAATCAGCACTGCGTTCCATTCACGCATGAGATCATCAGTTAATCCAATGTTCGGATCGTAACGACCTCCTTTCACATGACCTCTGATTATAACACATGGTATCTTAGCGTAAGAACATAACAGAGCAAAAAATGCAGCATAAGTGTTGTGTTTATCTTGTAGCTTTTTTAATTGATAACAAACTGTCTCAAAGTCTAGTGTGAGTGGAAACCTGGTATTAAGAATGTCTTGTTTGGTCAACCAAGTGTATAATATTTTTATCTTATCACCCGCTGACAGAACTATTCCATTCTCTTCATTGCCTCGAAAGAGAGCAGCCACTACTTCTTCTGTCGAAATCTCACTGGTTAAACGGATTGCTGTATTTATATTGCTGTGGGAGGGTAAATTGAAGTCAATTTGTGAAGTGGACGGAGCCTGCGGTTCTACTGATAAATCTGCCATCTTTAGCACATCATTTGAGTAGACTTGAAAGTTGGAGTAGAATTTGAATCCTTTGTAAGCCTGGCCAGGATTGTACGTCAACATTATCCATGGTGCTCTCTCAGTCTCAGCAATTGCTGGCAACACAGAAGTTTCGTTACCCATTTCTATTTTTTTGAATTATTTTTTTCTTGTCTGTTGTAAGGTTGTTAGATGTTTGACGTCTGCTACATTTTCATCTACTGCTACTCTGGTTATATATTTATCATGCTGCTCATTCTCAGCTTTGACTTTCCTGAAATACAATAATCAAATATTATTGGATTATTCCATATTAAATCAATTGTTTGTTAGTTATAAATATATTATTTTTGCCGCTTGGATTCGAGGCCTTCAAAGTATGTTTTAAAATAAACTTTAAATCTTGAAACTTAGAAAACTTTATCAAATTTTCTTACAATGTGAAGGCTATTCCTACTTGTCCAAAATAATTCAAAGCTTTGTCTTAAAAACTATTATGAAACATGCTTAAAGTAAACCAGTAAAATGGGCATGACCCTTTTAGCAATTTTAGGTAAACCTTGATTTAAATGAAGCAAATTAAATTATTTTTTTCTGGGTCCTGGTTGGAAATAGGCTTATACTGTCGAAACTAGATCAAGTTAATGAAGTCTGCCTAATGTACCATCATAACAATGTTTATATAACAGTTTGTTTTTTTCAAGATTTTAGGCCATGATTGGCTTATAGATCAGCATACATAAATACATATACTAGATACATTCACATGTAATACAGAAAATTACAAAATTATAACTACAAGATAATAACCACCGTATTGTGTGCATTCTACTCTTAAATTTGATATTTTAATTACTAACAAATACTTAAGTAATTAGAATGTGTATGTATAATGGAAAAAAACATGGTATTGAATTTTTGTTAAAATTTGAAATTAAGTTCCTATGCAAGCTTTGATAAAAGATTGATCAGAACGTAACTTATTTTTTATTGCTCTACCTGTATGGTCTTACATGTACTATTAAGAAAATGTTATCTGGCCCCATATTCAAAAAAAACCCTCAAGTTTGTACTGAAACTCAATCTTATGTTTTGATCATTAATTTCACTTATATAATCAATCTTACAACAAATAGAGTATCATTAAAAACCCCAAAAGTTATTTAAAAGCTGTATGATATAAAATGAAACTGACTTGTAAACGTGTTTTGATAAGGTTTAATTTAATGTTATTGATTTGAGTCTGTTAATGAACTGTTGAAAATTTTGATATTAAAGTCCATCTGTACCAATTAGGTTAAAACATATTGTTTTATTTACAGATTTTTTCGCTGAAAACATGAAACACTTAATTAATTATATTGCTCTTTTGTGTTTCATTGATTGAAATGGTACATGTGTTTTTGTACCTCACAGAAAACCCCATAAATATAAGTTACTAGCTTTACTTTTAGAAAGTTATTTCTGCTTGCCTAAGACTTCAAGCTTGTTGGTCACAGTGGTTACTACAAATCATTTTTAGCTCGACTTTTTGAAGAAAATAAGAGCTTATACTGTCACTGGGCATTGGCATTGCAAAATAAGGTTAAAGTTTAAACTTAAACTTTGAATACTTATTCATTATCACTACTTCCACCTTATTATTAATGCCCATAACCCTTGCTTCACTGTTTTAGGAGTTATGCCCCTTTTTTACTTATAAATTTCCAAAATCAAGTGTAGAGTTTTTACCATCTTTAATACTGAGATATTCAACTCAAACTTGGAATACTTATTCATCATCACTACTTCCACCTTACTATTAAAACCCATTCACTGATGCACTGAGAAAAGTCGAGCGCGCTGTCTTATAAGTTATGGACAGCTCTAGTTGATATTAACCCTGAGCTGAAACAAAAAATCTTACCTTATTTGTAGCTCATGAATTTATTGTCCACTTGAAAAGCATTCTTGGATCTGTATTATGTATAATCAATCCTTAACATTGAAATTTTACTAAACAAATAAAAACCTGCAGTTAACAAATTGATAATCAATTGAAAATGGAACACAGAATCAATAAATTTAGCTAATATGATATCAAGTATCTTGGGATAGATAGGCCTATATGAAATAATTTATGAGTTTATCTGTTAGTAATGTTTGACACTTTAAAAGGTATACTTTGGTAAAAATGGCTTTTTGTATTGCTAGTTTACGTAAACAATGCATTTCCCATTTCCCAGGTATAGTGGAAAACAGTCATAACCCAATATAAGAAAAGAATGAGTTACAACCCTTTTGCACTAAACCTGTGATTTGTAAACAGGACTGCATGGTTCTAAAGATAAAATTCAAAATTCAAATATATTTGTAGTTTTACCTGCGGTACAAACTCATCATGAATCAATGTAGTTTTTTTTTTACATAATTTCATAAGAAACCACATTCAATTAAATTTAAATTTACTGTCGAACCAATAAAAAACAACATAGTTTGGCCTTATATTTTGTCTCCTATTCAAATCTATAACAGTATATATCTATAATGAGTATGTCATTCTATCAGTCTATTGGCTCACGCTGGATTGGACATATTAAAGCTTACAATAAAAAATATATATATTTAAACTTCCTGTATCGGTTTTTTTTATATCAAGTTGACACTTTATATGTTAATTTTACAATATCATCTCATCAATACAACACCTTATTAAGTCTACAGAGATTGGCATGATAAAATGAAGGGTTATATTGATTTGTAAATAATTTCTTGGCTATCAAAATGTTATATCTTCCTTTATTAGCTCGACTATACGAAGAATGTTGGGGCTATCCTACTCAGCTGTGTGTCGGCGTTTGCGTAACACTTCTTGGTTAAGTTTTTAGGGGCAACATTTTTGTATCTTTTATATCTTTGCAAGTACTGGAGAGATTCACTTGAAACTTCATTTGTGTTTACGGGGTTACCATTGGAGTTCAAATACTAAGTTACATAACTCTAGAAAGAATTTGGACTGAATTATGGCCCTTTTGTACTTAGAAATTACTTGGTTAAGTTTTTAGGTGTAACATTTTTTCTTTGCAACTACTGAAGGGATTCACTTGAAACCTTACACATGTCTACAGGGTTACCATTGGAGTTCTAATACCAAGTTGCATAACTCCAGCATGAGTTTTGATTAGTTGTTGCTGTCGTTACTCGAATACCCCGAATAGTCAAGCACGCTGTGCGTGGACTGCTCTTGTTAGATACAATACTTAGTCTTCTATACCTATTTCTTTTTTGGAAGGTTAGGCTACAACAAGTTAATTATGTGTTCTATGGACTTTTCTGTGAAAAAATGGGGCGGGCGAGCTTAGAAAAAAAAAATCTTAATTCAATTGCTTTATATAGTGGTTTGACCAAATTTTTATGAGCTAGCTAGGAAATAAAAATATTTTTTTGTAAAAAACGTCAAAATTTAGGTGCAAGGGAATCCATAGAACATATGATCAACTTGTTGTGGCCTTATGACGCTGAATTTTGGTGCCATTACTAACCAGATATTGCTTGAAAAAAAATCTCTCATTTGAGATTTCTCCGATCTCTAGGTAGGAAGAATTTAGCCTTGGCAGCTTCTAGTGGGAGGTAAAACTTCCATCTGCCTCAATGTACGCAAACTACAGAAAAGATATTAAAATACCAAAAAGTATAGACTTGTGAAGGGGTACCTCTTATCAATGATACAATTTTATCTGAACAACACTTTTTATATTGTTTTATTAATCCATTATTCTGTTAGACTTCAGTTTGTATTAGGGATGTAGCTCTATATTTGTTTTAAAGCAAGGTTTTCCCTAGACTCTTTAAATAGGGTCCTAACTTGAAAGTAGATTTTGGAAACGTACATAGATGGTAAGCAAAAGTAACCATGAAGAACTTATGTCCATGTGGACACATGAAATAAAAACTTAGGGAAATTTGTGGTTTTTTTATATCTATGGCACTGGATTTTTGTTTCAGAAAAACACCAGTTAAAGGCTATTTTTTTGTCTGAATCTATATATGTTTTATTATACTTTTATACATGATTATTTTTTACTTTTATTTATTTTACTTCAGAAAAAGATCAGTAAATTTAATGGAAGAGACAATTGACACAAATACTCAACAAGCAAAAAGAAGGTAACATTTTGTTTAGTTATGTTTGTTCTTGTTTTAGTTTTAGTAAATATATTTATTTTAGCTTGATTGTGAAACAAAAATCTTACAACATAGGTAAGTCACTCTCTAGAACACTTCCTGATCTCCCAGAACTAAGACTGTATGTTAATTTTAATGTATACTTTAATAAATAAATTATTCAATAGTAAACAATACTCAAGAAAACTATGTAAAAGGGGTTGTATGAAAAAGTACACGTGTAATTTGAATGTGATTTGAACCAATGCAGATCTCGCTATCTTATGATTAAGTAATAACATACAGTTCAAATGTCTATATTTTGTAGTTAAATAATACATAGGCACAAGATTTTAAGTGCGGAAATTTAATATAGAGTGCTTAAGCAGGAGTTATTTAATAAGCACTTCAAAACAAGTGTCTTTGTTTTATTCAACAACAAAATATAGATCACTATATGTTATTTCCATTTGTATGTTGAAAAATGAATGAGTTTCTCATTAAGTTCTATAAATGAGGGGGTAAATTATAACAGCCATGTATGAGTTCAATATTTTTAATTTATCCTACCCCAAAGTGATCTTTTAGAAGGAAAACCTATTGACCAAATAAACCTATCTTTATTCGGCAGCGTTGCTTTATTCGGCAGTCACGTGACTACGCATTGACAGACTACTTTTCTACATCATCATAACATTGGGCATCAAAAGCGGCCGCGTTTCATTCTTTCAACGACAACTTAACAAATACATTTTACACAAAATAATCAAATACGGGCTTTTACAAACAATTTCAATTTAAATCTTGAATTAAATCACTTACTTCTATTCATCATTCAAATATTACAAAAACTCAATCGTTGACGCTGTACAGTGCCAAACTCCAAAATTTGCAATGAATTCCTTTCTGTGTATATTTTGACGAATATCCAGCCATTATACAGTAAATACATAGGTTGACTATTGTTTTACCAAAGCCAAGCCACGCATAAATTAAATATAATGAAACTGGCTACAAAAATCGTCATCCTCGACACAGACCGTCCTGGCCATTTTCGGAAAATGGTTGACATCTTTCAGCGTCGCTGGCTCGCTGCGAGTGTATTTCCCTTAATAATCCTTTCATCCATATATCCTATCGTCTATTTAAAGTTTGATTAACAAATTATCCTGATAGCATTGGTTAAATCCATGATAAATAATAGTAAACGCGTCAAATGACGAATCCTACAAATGCTAAATACGACCGCCATGTTGACAACAAACTTCGCTTACATGACGTCATAAAAACTGATTCGTCCTCGGAAAATTCGCAAGTGATTTATTTGTCCAAAAATGATTTTTTCCCTGTTTATTTCTTAACCGAGTTTATTTAGTATTTTCGCCTCTTTCATTTAAAATATTACCTTTACTAATATATCATGAAGTCAATCATCGGAATTATTTCTTGACGCGCAAACAGTTAAAAGACCGTTTTACACAATTACTGCGCTTTGACAATTCGGCCATGATCTGAATTTAAAGCATGTTAAACGCAGAATTTTCGGTTTTTCAATTAGTCATTCAAGCAAATGCGAGTAGGATAAATAGAATATTAGGTTAGTGTCAATCTGTACTTAGTTTATCCGGCTCGTCTCCAAAAGGTTTATTCGACTCGGCAAGCCTCGCCGAATAAACCTTTCTCCAACTTGCCGGATAAACTAGATACAGATTGGCACTAACCTAATATTCTCTATATATTAAAATATAAATGACGTCATGTTAAATATAGAGTGAAAACGCTCATGCCTGTGTTAGAATTATGAATACAATATCCTAACCACTCAGCCACACCTGCTGTATAAATGGTCATCAAATTTTCAATGAGGACATTGTACTTCAGGATTTGTATTTTTCTAACTACATTTTATATGCTTACACAGGCTGTCAAGTTGTTCCTACTTTTTGATGGGAGGCAACTTGACAGCCTGCTTACACCATTTACACTTCCTACAGGAGACAAGAAAGTCAACACTCGAATGCATCGACATCTTCAATGCCATCAATGCCTGAACACTTTCCAGATCTTACAGCTAATGATTTCAATATGAGACTTGAAACACCAGCTATCAAAAGACCCTCTAGGTATAGTATTTTATATTCTTACTATCAGTGGTTATTTCAGCTAAGTTGGTATATACAGTAAAGTTAAAAAGTTAAAGTGTGGTTAATATTCTGCTTCCATATACATGTTCAGCTGATGTTACAATCTTGTATGATAATTCTTGATTATTGAAATCAACTTCAGACAGGCTATCCCTCACTGTACCCCTTTAGACCTGGGTTGAGTGAAACAATTGTAGGTTAATTTTCTTGCTCAATGAAATTATTAATGCCCCAAATGGGGATTGAACCTGGGACCTCTCCATCCTTATGCCCACTTCCTCCCACTGGACCACTGCCCCTACAGCATAACATGTATTACACAGCCAGTGAAGAGAGTTGACTGCTTCGGTCACTTACAGCAAGACCACTTTAAATAGGTCCATTCTGACATTCTAAATTTGCCAATTTTTGTAGGACATTGATCATTAATGTGTGTTTTTATTTGGAACTGTGCTGGGTACCTATGATATTTTTGCTAACTCAAAGTAATTTTACTTGACCCATTTAAGTCAATTTTACTTGTCACAACTTCAGGCTTGGGGGTTAAATTTAGAAAAGACTCATTTACAGTTGTTTTTATAGATATTGTACATATCAGGATTTGTACAAACTGGAAAAATCATGAAATTGAGATTTTTTTTGAAAAATGATGTACAATGTAATTGGATTTTTAGGAAAATATGAAAAAGTCATGAAAAATTAGAAATCATGCAAAAAGTTAAATGTGTCATGAAAAAAACTATTTTGTGTACATTTGTATATTTTGATTTCAACCCATGATAATGAATGAAAAACATTAAGTCAAACATGAATCTCAACTTAAAATATTTAATATGAATCACACCTATGTACAAAAATAATTATTTTACACTGTTTACTGCACTGTTCCCAGTTGTTCTACTCATGTTGTGTGCTGTGATGCAGTGTTTATATTTGTACTTGTGTTTCTGTTGTATCATGGAAAACTTAAGAGAAATTATGGAAAAATCATGGAATTTTGGTATTTAAAATCTGTTTGAACCCTGTATATTATATTGTTTTCTTGTTAATTTTGTAGACCAAGTCAAGCTGATAATGATGAATGGAATCAATCAGAAGATATAAATAGACATAAAAGTTTAAATAAAAATAATTCTATATTAAGTAGTCTAAGTTCTAGTCAAAGATTTCTACAAAATCAGGTATGTACATGTTGTGTATACTATTTTTGAATTTTATTCAACTGTCAGTGGTGCATACATTAACCCCACCAGGACTTTTTTCAGTATTTGGGAAAGGGGCCTGGGGCCTTTTTATTTAGAACAAATGGGAAATATTATCAAAATTTCATAGGGTTAACGAAACATCCAAGTTAAACTCCAAATTTGGAGAAAACTGCATGATTTTAAAATAATTTCAAGAGGGGAAGGCACCTGTAAACAGCCCTGGTTATATAAGGAAAAAAGGTCTGCTATTGTTGAATTTTATTCCACTGTCAGTGGTACTTGCATTAGCCCCACTAATATGGATATTCACTCTGTACTCAAGATTGATAGTTCTAAGCATAATATCTAGTGGTTACTTGACTTAAAGTTTCCATGTGAAATATTGTAAACACATGGTATGTTCTGTTTTCTAGAAAAGAAAAGCAGATTCCAGTTTTACACAGAAGGAAGATACAACTGTATGTACTATTAAATCACAAAGAAGTGAACCACCTAGACTTACACATCTTGATGTATCTTATGATAATAATGACAGGTGAGTTTTTATCTCCACTTGTGGAGAGTAGCTTGTCCACCTCGATCAGTGGGTAGCCAGCACATCAACTAATCAAGGGGTTGTGGGTTAGATTTTCAGGCGGGGCATACCTTAATGGAGTTTGGTCATGAAATAACAGGTATAAATTCAGAGATTTATTCTTACCAAGATTGGTGAGTAGATTGAGTAACTGCCTTGATATGACCTATCCAATGTGTTGCTAAGGCACTGAACCCAACCCAAAAAAAGAAAGCTATCACTCTATTTTCTGTCTGTTTTTGTCGCAACCATAGCTTACTTAAGTCTGGATTGACATGAAATATTAATTACAATTGAACTAATGTTTTTCAACTCTGGATGTTAAAAATTCCTGATTGGACAGGCAGTAAGTCATGTCACTAGTTTGAAGTTTAGATAGAGTATGTTTATCATTTTGCCAGACTTATAAGATCAAACACCAGGGATATGCCAGAACAAATCCGAGTGACAATTAAATCCTAGAAATGATTTTATTTTAAATTCTTATTAGTGTTTCTCTTACATGAATTTTGACAAGATTGTGGCTCTTGTATACTAGGAAATTCTTAAAAGTTTTGTTGACTAATGTTAAAAGTTTCAACCTACAGTACCCATCAAAAGTTTGGAGACATTTTCAGATTGTAGGCCTGTTGAATAGCTTTTAGACAACATTTGATAACTGTTTATTTTGAAATGCTTTGCAGTTTCGCATTATTTTTTGGTGATCATTATTATTAGAACAGAGACAACAAAAATAACATAAAAACTTTGTTCTGGAAAATTATTACAATAATCATGGTTTTGGAGGCTTTGTGATGTCAGATGCTGAATCTTATAAAGTGTTGAATTCATGAAATTTGTTTTCATTTTATAACAAAACATATTTAAATATATTAAAAAAATATTGTTTCTACAAAAAGAATCGTCAAAATTCAAGACCTGTAGTAAATTTCTTTTGTCTCCAAACTTTTGGTGGGTACTGTATGAAAGTATCCACTCTAAATTTCATTTATCTGGGACTGAATATCTATGATTGATTTTGTTTACATGAACACAGTGAATAGTTTTGATGGCTACTCTTGTTATGACAGTTGATATATTTATTTTAAATAATTCTGTATTTACAGATCAACATCAGTGAGTGTTACCATGACAACAAAGACTTCTGATATTGTTAAAACTAAAAGTTTACCTTCACCTATCACAGATAAACAAAATGTATCGGTATGTTGTTGTTATATTCTTAATTGTACCCTCCTGGTGGGGGGGATTACATTTTCCGAAAATGGGAGTCATGAAGGAAATTAGAAAATAGTGAGATTATTCCCTCCTGGGGAATTGCATTTTCCGAAAAAGGAGCTATAAAGGATATTAGAAAATTTTGAAGTAAACTCATGAAATGTTTAAGTTTTCATCGTTTAAATTGGGTGTGGGTCATTTTTTAGGGGGGAAACTTGTCAAACTTGATTATTTTGGTTTGATTTCTGGTTGAGACAGGATATATTCATTGATTTGGAGTTATTGATATAGAATTGATTTTACTATAAAGTTAGGAGTTAAAGTGTAGTTTAAAGTCTTTGTTTTTAAAGTCCTTGTTTTCATCCTATGTTTTTTTTATGGATCAAACTTAGTTTGTTAAATGACATATTTTTTATTCAGGTACAGAATGGAACAACTTCAACAACTCCTACTGTTACAAAATTACCATCAATGAAGAAAACAGCAAGTATATATTCTGGTCTAGGATCACCTGCTAGTTTTAAAAAGGTAAATTTGTAATTTTGTTTTTTATATAATATTTTATAGACAGATTGGTGTGCATGCGTGAAACATGGTGGACCCAAAAATCTTTGTTGATTAAATAAGTAATTCTGAATTGAAAAATATTGTTAATTGAGAAAAAAATTGAGTTGCTTTTAACATGATGTTGTGAAATTCTGTGCTTCAATAGATTGCTTTACATTAGGCTAGCTTAGCATGGCTGAATTTATTATTTTTTCTCTCTAACCCAAACCATTTTCATCCAATCTTCCATCAAACTTATCAGAATGTTAGTAAAAAAGATAGCATTAAAAATAAGTTCAACAATGAATGTTAAACTGTTTATTTTTCAGGATTGTTAATGAAATTTTATTTTCATGAACTTTTTTTAATATTATATATCAATGAGATTTGTAATTTTATAAATATTAATGAGATGTGTTTTATATAAATATTAACGAGATGTGTTTTTATACCCCCGCTTCGAAGAAGAGGGGGGTATACTGTTTTACCCTTGTCCGTGCGTGTGTGCGTCCATCCGTCCGTTACAAAATTTCCGTCGCAGTTTTCTCAGCAACTATAACATGCAGCAGCCTAATACTTTGCATATTGCTTCGTCCCATGTGGTGTAAAGCGATTTCATGCTCCTTGCTCATCTACTTCCTGTTTGTCGCATATTTTTAGATTTTTGCGGTGGTATCACTAGTGAGCATTAGCTCACAGATTTACTTGTTTTATGAATTTTAATGAGATGTGTAATTTTATAAATGTTTATGAAAATATTGTGACATGCTTTTCCATGAATTTATATGAGTTTTATGAATATTAATGACACATAATTGCATGTATTCTAGGTACAATATGCAAATGTAGTAGCTACATTAGATGATTATGATAGTGATAGAGAGGTGGAACAACAAAGAGTTAAACAAATGTTGAAAGATTTGGATGAATCATTCAATAAAAAACAAGGTTAGTGATGAAAGATTCACCTGAAAATCTAACTTGTGTATTGCTACATTTTATTCACCTTTAAGTAGAGCGTACATTATCACTCTGATTTAAATACTTTTAATATATTTTGCTCTTCAGAAGCAGTGCTCTTTATTGATAAAAACAGGAGAGTTTTATGATGTTATCACAGTTGATAATGATGATGATGTTGATAATGATAAATTGATAATTATGATAAACCCTGGGTTTGTGGTGCTGTAAGCTACCAGAAGGATTTCCAATCTAGCGTATCAAAGGAGTTACTGGTATTTGTCTCCCTTGGCTAGTTAAACCCTTCAATGAAAATTCCATTTAAAATAAGATAGTTTAAGTGAGTTGGCCACCATGCAATGACCTTTATATGTGTTGAAACAGTGCTAATCCTAATAATTAAATAATAATGATAATAAAACATATAATTATAGAGGTGACACAGGCAATTCTAATGTTTTTTGTAAGTCTCATTTGTAAGAAGTGATAATTAAAAATTCTTCATTGTATGTTTCAGAAAAGGTAGAAGAGACAAAAACATCGGAATCATCAGGTGTTACCTTGCCTACCACTGTTTCTATAGCAACAACATCAGTTACCTTAGTAACAACAGTAACAACATCTTCAACAAGTAGTACATTATCTGTACTATCTACATTAGAAAAATTATCTAAATCTCCAATACAAGAAACTGGAGGTATGTTGATTGACTTTGTAGTTTTTAGTTAGTTGAATTGTAAACTTAGTCTGCTGGTGTAAAACTGTTAAGTGCTGAAAATAGTGCAAAAATTGTAATAAATAAGATTGTATATTTTTATCCTCAGAAAAATACTAGCACTTAATAGGTCTTATTTTTGGAAAATATAACTGAATGAAGAGCTAACAGGGATTATTCTGGGCCTAGATTTTGGTGAGAGAAAAAATCCCATTTGACCAAATTTGGTGAGAGATTTCAAATTTTGTTGAGATTTTTTTTACATCAATTAAAACGACAAGAATTTTATTACATTAAGGTACTACATGTACACAAGATGTAAATGCTTATTTTTAATGATGGTCAATAAAACAGAAGTTTCAAAGAATGTTAGTTTTCTTCGCTTTTATTTCACAACCTGAAATGCCTTAACACTTTATTGCAAACATTGTAGACCCAGATAATGCAGCTGAGTTAAAATATGTGTCAATGTTTTAAACAAAATTCACAGAATATAGTGATTTTGTATCAAATTGTAAACTGACAATATATATTTTTCATTTGAATTGAACAGTTCTTGGGATATAGCATGTTTGCTTACTGGTTTATGTTCATCAGAAATTAAAATGCATTAAGGGGTATCAATGTCCTTAATTTTGAACCTTCTTTGTTTAAATATTTTCTTGAAAAATAAGTTCTGCAATAGATATCAAATCTTTTCGTAAGTAATACTATTCATTAGCAATTGGTGTATTTTATTGTTTTTTAGAGTCTAATACACGATTTTAGCTGATAGATTACGTGACAAATATTTTATATTTATCACAAATTCAACCGATGTTTATTCTTGAAATCGAAAAAAATAGGGAATTTTCCCCTTACTTATTGCTAAATTAAGATCTAACATTCGTAATAATAACATTAATAAATAACTAACGTAATTTTAACGATTTTCACTTTATTGGCGATAGCGTCGGTCGCGAAAATTTATGACAGTACGAAATAAGAAACTTCATTCGTTGTAAAATGATGATAAAATAATTTGTTTTACGATTATTTTGACGTGGATTTAATGCTTATTATTATCATTTGATCAGAGATTATTATTGTTGTCAACTTTAATTGTCTTAAAAAACATTTGCAAACTGATTATTACGTCTATTTAAACATGCTCATAATTAAATACAATTATCGATTTAACGGCAAGCATCCAAAAAAGCCCTATCTACTTTAATCAATGCAATATCACAGTTTGTCACGTGTTTGTTAAATTGCAACCGTTTGATTACGTAAACAATCTTATCGGGTCTACATGTAGCATTATTGATTTTTTTGAGCGGACGTTGATTGGTCTTCATTGGCGACAATATATACAGGGGTCATCGATAAACAAAGGAGTTACTAATTATCGGCTTTTGAAGCGTGTATACTGACTGCAACTCCTGCGTAGCGCGCATCGCTGATCGGTCAATTTCATCACATAGGCGGACGTAACATACGCTCAACAATTCAACTATGACTCTTGAAGACAAAATATACGCGGGTCAAACTGACGCACGGGCGATTTTGAATGAGTGTCAAAAAGGGGTATTTTGGAAATTTTGTGTGTCAAAACCCGAGGTCTCGGGTCTAATTCAAGCCCTGTGCGGAATGCGTTTTATCGGCAAGCGTTTCAGTGAGAGCGCTGACGAGCAGGACGGTATAAAAGCCGTTTCACTGACTCTGGTTACGTCCCTTCCTCGCGGGTTACGTCCCCTATACGATGGTCATCGGAAAAGACTGGCAGATCAAGTTGTGCGATTTTTTTGTCCCATTTAGCGAATTGCCATGCGATTTCTGCAGGGAAAATGCGCAAATATCGCGAAATCGCGCCCCAAAATGATCCCTGGCTAATCTTGGGTTGTAAAAGAGAACAAATTGTTTTTGTCCCCATTTGCTTTGCCTCAGCATTGCCATGGTAACTGATTTTTGTGTTGATATGGCTTTTTTTCTGAAAGACAAAAAGAGCATTATGAAATAGCCTTATCATATTAAGGTGAAAACATTATCAAAGTTTGCCCATGTACTGACCAGTTAATTTCGTAAACTGAAGTGGTACTACACATGTCTGTATTTATCACTAGATTTTACAAAATCCTTACAGAAAGATGCATCACAAAGTAAAATATTTTGAATATGATTTTGCAAAAAATTGGATGTTTATTTTTATTTTCAGGAGTTAATAATGTTGCTGGTTCCAGTGTTTCCACCACACAATCTTCTGATAAACTAACACTTGGTTTAACTCAGCCAGGAACCAGTTTATTAGCAGGTGAATTTACAATTTTTTTATGATGCTAAATTTTTATCATGTCTTAGCCTTTAACAATCTGATTATTACCCGTTCTAAAATTCTTAATGGTTGTTTCACAGATGGTGTCAAAATATGTTCAAGATTATTTCTAGTGAATGGCCAAGGAGTTCTGAATGTGTGTTTTCATTTAATCATTGTTTCTATCACCAGGTACAACAAGCAGTAATCCTCTCAGTGTTAGTTCTACATTGTCTACAACAAGTACATCAAGTCTACCATCAGCTGCTGGTTTTACATTTAATACATCCTCACAATCATTGAGTGGTCTACTTGCTAATACTTCTAGTAATGTTACATCCGCTGTCAGGTAAGAATTTCTCTTAGTGTTTTTTTTCTAGCATTTTTGAGGTCAAAATTGGGCTCTATTTCCCTTCCAAAAAGTTTGTACTTTTCACCTTCCCTGAAGCAAAACTCCCATGTCCTTTAAGTTTTGTACTGGTGATTTCATTTTTTGCCAATTTCTTTAAAATCGTTAATAAATCTAAGAGGAATATATTACTTAGCTTAATTATTTTTTTATTAATTTAAAAAAAGAAGAATTTCTTTGAAAATCTTGCTGTGTACCATAGTGGATTGAAAATGGAGGAAAAAGTTTTCTCTCAATTTCATTTAAGTCACTATTTTCCTCTTAAAGTAAAAACTATGAATAAACTACAATCTAATACTCTTTATGTTTTATATTACAGTTCTGGTGTAGCTGTGTCAGAAGCTAACAGTAAGTAAAATAAATCTTATACTGCCTTTTGATTCAAGTACAATAAAGTTCTGCCTGGAAGACCACTTAATTATTGCATAATAATATCAATTATTGGTCTACATGTTTTAGGTCCCAATACTTAAGAAAGAAATTCTCTGTATTTTATGTAGATCATTCCATTATTAAGACCTTCTATTTTGATAAAATATTTTGTAAATTTTCAATTTTTATAAATTTATTTACAAACATGCTATTATAAAAACAAGTTATTAAGCAAAATATATAATTCTGATGTCAATGCAACTAGTTTGTTTTATGCTAATGCTTGATTTTTAAATCTGTACTTTTGTTTTTCCTTTTTTGTCAAAGTAACAGAGCCATTTTCTGACTGCTTTGTGCTTGAAAAAAATGCAGTCAATGGCAAGTATGATACAAGTTGCTATTTATATAATTGTATATCATTTCAGAAAATCCTGGTGGTTTTACATTTGGATCAGTTTCATCCACCCCTGCAGCAACCACCTCTAGTGTTACTGGATTATCTGCCCCTGTAAGTTTATCAACAAAACCTGGCGGATTTACATTTGGTACATCAGGAGTAGCAGCTTCTACGACAACAGCTGCACCAAGTTTCAGTTTGAATTCATCAACAGTTGCTACAAGTGTTTCGCCTGCTTCAAATGTTGCAGGATTTTCTTTTGGTGCACCTACAACTTCTTCAAATGCATCATTACGTTCTGGTACTCCTGGTTTTTCATTTGGAACATCTACAAACTCTTTAGGTGTTGCCAGTGCAAATTCTGGAACGACATCTGCTTCATCAATGCCTGGTTTTGGCTTACCTGGGTTTACATCAACTGCACCGACTCCTGCTGGAAATTTCTCGTTTGGGTCAAACACAGGTGTATCTTCTAATGCTGTTCAACCAGCAAGTCAGACATCAGCTGCACCAGTATTTAGTTTTAGTAAAGGAACTACATCAGGTAGTAAGTTATCATTATCATTTTGTTACGAATGGGAATTCATTGCAGTCTTGGAATTTTGCCAGTTGACTGTAGACCCAGTCCTTGAAATCACCAAATTTTTACAGCAACCATTTTCCATATTCAATTATAAATTGTTATTTGTAGTTATATTGTTTATTTAGTGTTAGGATATATTATGCTAAATCATTAAATTGGTCAGCATTTATTTAAATATTTCACCTTTTGGGGTCTTAAAATTTCTGTTTGATCCATAGAAAATTCCATTCCATTGCCTGACTAAATGAAAGATTGTGAAGACTGCATTGGTTCCAGCCCTGCAACAGACTATGGTTTTCAGATGTGATAGAATAATTATACTGTTGTTGAAGAATAAAAAGAGTCTCATTCTTTGCGTTCAAATGTAACAAACTGTCGTCCTTTTTATAGTTATTAGCTAGCTCAGTGTGATGAAATAAGCAATATTATTTAAAAATTATTTTGCCAGATTTCAACATTTTCATTTGCTGAAGTGAAAGAAATGTAGAAGCCATACTTAATGGTATGACTCACGTTTACTACAGTTGCTCTACTCCTTTTAGGTCATAAGGTATGGTGAGGGATCACTTACCTGAAGGTGATTTCAATAATCAGGGATTATTGTTTAAAATGGTAAAGTTGACTGATCGCAGGCTTTAAACCATAGTTAACTTTTTTTAATTGGGGGTAACAAGTTATGTTTGTAACAAGTAAACTATAATGATATTAAATATTTTATATAAAGTTATTATTTCTCTCATCACAGCAACAACAACAGTACAGAGTAACACAACAACAGGAAGTACAGCTCCTACATTTAACTTTGGTAACGTTGGTAACACAGCTACTACTAAACCAACATTTTCATTTAATACTGGAGCAACATCAAACACTACTGTGAGTTCATCTTCTACTCTTGGTACATTCCAGTTTGGAGCTTCATCTAACTCTACTCCTACTTTTGGTAAGTTTGTACTCTTGTTTGTTCGGATTAAATGTTAAAGAAATAACATACAGTTTTCTATATTTATACCCCCGCTTCGAAGAAGAGGGGGGTATACTGTTTTACCCTTGTCCGTGCGTGCGTGCGTGCGTGTGTGCGTCCGTCCGTCCGTCCGTTACAAAATTTCCGTCACAGTTTTCTCAGCAACTATACCATGCAGCAGCCTGAAACTTTGCATATTGCTTCATCCTATAGTCCCATGTGGTGTAAAGCGATTTCATGCTCCTTACTCATCTACTTCCTGTTTGTCGCATATTTTTAGATTTTGGCGGGGGTATCACTAGTGAGCATTAGCTCACAGATTTACTTGTTTTTGTTGAAAAAAATGTAGGCACAAGTTTTGAAGTGGAAAAATTAAGTATCAGGTGCTTTAGCATGAGTTATATAAGAAGCACACCATAGCAATAACTTAGCTTTTTAAACATTACCAGACTAGTGTTCAAGAAAATTTAAGACAATGAATGATGTTATTTCTTTTGTATATGTATATTTCTTTCATGGTCATTTGCAACAAATAGCTTGAACTTGTCAAGTGTGTCCCTGTCTCCTAATCTAAGGCATTAGTCTGTCACTTAAACTTAAATTACTTGAAACTTGCATTTTATTACTGTGACTTAAAGGTCTATATACATTCTAGTTTGTGCAATTCTGGAGTTATTTCCTGTATTTGAGGACATATATTACTAACAGTTCTTGACTGAATTTGTTTTGAAAATATGTTAATTTTATTATTTGTTCTCTACTTGTTGGTATGATTTGTTCAGTTTGAATTTTCTGAGTGAGTTATTTTTTGATGTCGTTTTAGGTGCCAGTACAACATCGTCAAGTTCTGCCAAGCAACCAACAGGTTTTAGTTTTAACACAAATCAAACCACTGCTGGAGTAACAGCTGGTCAAAGCTCTGGACCATTTGGGTCAGTAGGCCAACCTCCAGCTTTTGGGTCAGCTGGTCAAACACCAGCATTTGGTTCAGCTAGCCAGCCTCCTGCTTTTGGTTCAACCAATCAAGCATCAGCATTTGGTACTGCAAGTCAATCAAACCCATTTGGATCGACCAATCAAACTGCTCCCCCAGCTTTTGGCTCAGCCAATCAAACATCGGCATTTGGTTCAGCCAATAAATCAGCCTTACCAACATTTGGATCGACTAAACAAACTTCAGCATTTGGATCAGCCAATCAAACAGCTGCACCTACATTTGGATCATCTAATCCAACACCTGCATTTGGATCGACCAATCCAACACCTGCATTTGGATCAACCAATCCAACACCTGCATTTGGATCAACCAATCCAACACCTGCTTTTGGATCAACCAATCCAACACCTGCTTTTGGATCAACCAATCCAACACCTGCTTTTGGATCAACCAATCCAACACCTGCTTTTGGATCAGCCAATCCAACACCTGCCTTTGGATCAGCCAATCCAGCATTTGGATCAACCAATCAAACAGCTGCACCTGCATTTGGTTCCACCAATCAAACGTCTGCATTTGGCTCATCCAATCCTCCTGCTTTTGGATCAACCAATCAGACGTCAGCTTTTGGATCAACAAATTCTGTATCAGTCTTTGGCTCTGCGAATCCACCCCCTGCATTTGGTTCATCAAATCAATCTAATAAAAATTCAAATACTCCAGTATTTGGTGCATCTACAAACAATACTAGTGGTTCAGTGTTTGGATCTTCTGGTACCACAGGGTTTGGTAAATCACATTCTATGCCTGTGTTTGCTACATCAAGCACAGATACCAGTAACAATGCTAGTAAGTATCATACTAACTATGTTATAGCTGTTTTTAGATATTTTGATACTTATAGTTTCTTTAAAATGAGAAATCATTTGTCATTTGAGATTTTTTAAGAAAAAATGTTTTTTTTTAAACTGTTACAAATTTATGATAAATTTAACAAATTCTCACGATGTACCTGTGCCATTCGCGTTTTTAGCTATGTATTTTGAGAAAAGATTAGTAAAGTTACTAAGTTGACGCTTATCATGGTAGAAATCTAATGAACTATGTTTTCAATTTCAAAGTACATTTTTAACATGTATTTGCTTGTTTTAGGTACTTTCAACTTTGGAGGTACAGCTCCTAATGTGAATCCATTTGGTCAAGGGCAGACAACTCCAGCTAAACAGACTGGTGCAGCATTTGGTTCTATTAATACAGAAACACCCAAAGCCCAGACTGGTGCACTGTTTCAATTTGGACAATCCAACAATAATAGTTCTGCTGTTAAAGGTTTTGACTTCAGTAATTCATCAGGAACGGCTGGCAATGCTGGAGGGTTTAATTTTAGTAAGTATTTATTTTTCATTTTTTATGGATGAGGATTAATAAATTGTTTATCATCTTTTAAAGCCTGCTGAGGCAGGGTTGATAAATTCAGTAAATGTTGGGTTTTAGTTACACTGTTTTGTAAAATAATTTAAATTAGAGCAGCATGTATATTGGTCAACTTGTTGTGGCGATGCCACTTGTGAAAATATGTTTTCTGAGCTCAGTCAGTGAAATAAAAAAGATTTAACACCAAATTGAAGTTACTTTTATGCTTAGTTCTGTGAGAAGTATTAACACAAAATTTAAACTTCTGTCATTTTTACTGTGAGCGGACATCATTTATCTTGTAAGATGATGTCATTTGACAATGAAAATAAAAAATTATCTTTCACTGCTATGAAGATATAAAATTTGTATTTTCATTGTATTTTTTATCAAATAACATTATTTTTAAGACCATTTGAATAAATTATTATAGTAGATTTGAGACATTTCGCTGGATTTTGGTGGATATCTGTAAATTCAAGGATTTCATTATTTCTATGTACCCTTCCATGTGTCATAATTTTTGTAAAAATTGAATCACTGTAATGATTGATTAAAAGGAGCAGAGTTATGACTACCTTGAATTCTTAGTTTATGTTGTAGCACATTGACTGTGTAGAATGTACAAAGTACTTATATTTTTGTAGCAGCGAGCAGTTCAGTTCCAGTATTTAACTTTGGTGCTACAGGTATGCTATATTTGATGTGCAGGAAACTTCTTGGATTTCCCTGATATTTTGTAAAAGTCCATTCCACAACTACAGTATAACCTCCGCAGATTGGCCTTCTACAGAACAAATACTCTGCACAACAACAGCTTTTGATATTACCCTTCAGCATAATATTAGTTAAATCCTAGTTGTTTCCTGAACACATTAGATTACATACAATAGGCAGTATATCATCCAAAATATATGTATATATACATGTAACCCTTACATTGGCTTTTATATCTCAATTGGGCTTCAATATATATCCTAAAGTTACTTACCATGAGCTTCAAAATATATCCGAAATTTACTTACCATGGGCTTCAATATATATCCTAAATTTATTTACCATGGGCTTCAATTTATATTTGAAATTTACTTACCATGGGCTTCAATATATATCCTAAATTTACTTACCATGGGCTTCAATTTATATTTGAAATTTACTTACCATGGGCTTCAATATATATCCTAAATTTACTTACCATGGGCGGCAATATATATCCGAAATTTACTTACCATGGGCTTCAATATATATCCTAAATTTACTTACCATGGGCTTCAATATATATCCGAAATTTACTTACCATGGGCTTCAATATATATTTGAAATTTATTTACCATGGGCTTCAATATATATCCGAAATTTACTTACCATGGGCTTCAATATATATTTGAAATTTACTTACCATGGGCTTCAATATATATCCGAAATTTACTTACCATGGGCTTCAATATATATTTGAAATTTACTTACCATGGGCTTCAATATATATCCGAAATTTACTTACCATGGGCTTCAATATATATTTGAAATTTACTTACCATGGGCTTCAATATATATCCGAAATTTACTTACCATGGGCTTCAATATATATTTGAAATTTACTTACCATGGGCTTCAATATATATCCGAAATTTACTTACCATGGGCTTCAATATATATTTGAAATTTACTTACCATGGGCTTCAATATATATCCGAAATTTACTTACCATGGGCTTCAATATATATTTGAAATTTACTTACCATGGGCTTCAATATATATACGAAATTTACTTACCATGGGCTTCAATATATATCCGAAATTTACTTACCATGGGCTTCAATTTATATTTGAAATTTACTTGCCATGGGCTTCAATAAAAATCCTAAATTTATTTACTGTAATCTGACAAATGTAACACACACTTCAGGGCTCAACATTAATGGAAGACCCATTTCTCGGGATGACCTAACTTTAGGTTTGGACAACAAGTTTTTGCTGCAAGTCGTGGGAAGAGCAACCAGCATATATATTAAATACCCTCAAACTTTATAAGTATTGTTTTGTTTGGGCAAGTAAACATATGGTTCAGGCAATTGAAAGTTATAGTTGGTCGTCCTACTGGGCAACCTATTTCATTGTTGAGCCCTGCTCTTGAGTATAAACTATAATACTCATCAAAATGAGCAAGACATAAAGGAAACGGTATTTTACCTATCAGATTCTTGCCGAGTGGAAAAATGAAGTCAGATTTAGGGGTCATAAAGTGTGGGCATTAGTCATCAAATAACCGTACTCCGACTCTCTTTCCATTTTCATTTTCGGATCATGTTTCGTTAGTGCTTTGCTTGGAACTATATACTTGCTAGAAGTGGTCTCTACCATTACTGTTATATCAAAGATAGGGTTTTAGAGTTTTATGTTTAATGTGGGAAATAAACAGCTGTATGGTTGTCTGGGACAGTCATATTGTATTTGAGGACTAAAACATCTGCTTTGATAACTGAAATTAAGCCGAGAAATTATACAGCATGTAGCTTATAAAGCTGACACTCTTTCTTTGAAAACCCGGGTCGATAGCGCAGTCGGTAGCGCGCCGGGATTTGGATACTCGTGCCCGAGGGGGTGCGGGTTAGAATCCCACCCGGGGAGGTTATACCCTTCCATGAAAATTTGACAATAATGTCGATTTTCCTCCATTGGTTAGATAATATGGAGAAGTTTCCGGCCTTGTGGAAGGGTAGGCGAGTACTGGTTATAGACAAGGGTCCAGGAAAGCTAGGTTAGGTGCGCTGGACGCCGTGAAATGACCTAAATTGTGTTGACATGGCGTTAACTCCAATAAATAAAAATAATAAAAAACTTTCTTTGAATGTTGAATTCTCTCAATCTTAAAATGTTTAAAGGTTTTTCTGTTCTGTATATTTGACAATTATTTCTTATCATTTATCATAATGATTTATATTACTATTACATGTATATAACTTAACCCTCTCCTTTATTGCCAATATATGGACCAGTGCAAAATTTGTGTACCTACATGTACATTGTAAATAGATAAGGGTGTAGACTAGATGTGCCGAGTACAGAAATACTGTTGTAAATACAGTATTTAAATCAGTGGAGTTAATGTATGAGCAACTGACTGTATTGTATATTGACAATATGTATTGCATGTTGCATTTGAGCATATTTATTTGATACATTTTATACTCTTATAATTGTAAATGGGTCAAATATCTATTTTATAGTATTATACCTTACATAAAATTGCTTCTTCTATTTGAATGTAAAACATAGTGGGCTTATTTCACAGTATTTTGCCAGTGAGCCACTATAATGTGTAAGTGGCCTGCTGTACTATAAGTGGCATGTAATCCTCAAAATTTTCACAGAGCAAAATTTTCTGCACTGTGAAAACAAAGTTTATGCTATTAAATGTTTATAAATGATTATTCTTTTGCTTTTGCAAAATAAATCAAGTGCTAAAAAATGTGCCGTATAATATAAGAAATAGTACACACCTCTGAGGACCTCCCAAGTCAGCCCACTAACATAGTGGACCTCAGGTCCTCAGTCCTTGCTTTGGTCCACTATATATTATAGGGCTGACTGGTTGGTCACTATTAAACCAGGAGTCTAATGTAATCAGCAATGTGTCTTGGCAACTACTTTAACTTTTGAAAAAATGATGGATTCAAGTTTGAAATAAGTTTGCCTTTTTTCAGGGACATCTTTGTAATATGACTAATATCATAATTGTGATTTGTATTATTTTCTTCTTTTCTCTGAATGTTAGTTTTGATGATTGAAGGGTGAATGCTTATACATGTATATAGAATGGTTTAGAGGAAGTGTTCTGTATTATTGCTTTTACAGTCAGAGAGTTGATGTATTAAATTTTGTATTTTAGGGACGAAATTAGGTCCCATTCCTCTCTCAAAATTATATTTATTTTCACCAATTTGCTGCAGCAAAATTTCCCTGTCTTTAAAATTTGGTTCTGTTGAATACATTTTTGGAAATTTGTATACACCTAGTATCATTGTGATTTCTCTGACGTAGATATATTGTTTCAATTGTTAAAATATTTAAACAAAAAGACAGAATGTGTAAGAAAAATATGTGTTTCCTCTAGTTAAATTTGTGTCCCTATTTTTTTCCTTAATAAAGCCCTCTTTTTTTCCCCTTAAGTGAAAATAAACATGGATGTATAAATTTAACATATTGTATATTTCAGGTACGCCAACAGGTACGCCTTCTTTCGGTACCCCAGGGGCTACACCAGGTGGATTCTCAGTAGGGGCTGGTGATACTGCCCCTAGACCTACCCGTGCTAAAATAAGGGGCCGAAGACAACAGAGAAAATAATATTATAAAGAGTGATATGAGAGAGTGTGGTGTTGGATATATTTATTGAACAAAGATATAAACAGTGAAATATCAGTCTTGTACATACATGTAGGTGGCTGGCACAGTTTCATGATGTGGTGTCAGATCCAGAACTGTGCTGGCCGCCTAAAATTTGACCTTGTACATTACTAGAAATGCATACATTTACTGATCATACTAGCGTTTCTTGACTTTGAAACTTTGAATAGTCTTTGGACTATCCAGTGATATTTCATGCAATCATTCCAATATTGCTGTGAATTGTTCATACTGTAGAACATATTAACTCTAAAAATTGAAGTTTGGAATAATGAGGTATTAGACAGGTACTTTTATAAAATGTTAAGTTCAGTAGAAAATCTCTGTTCATTTGGGGATTTAATATAGATTTGATTCAGAACTTAAGTTGAAAGGTTTTTCCAGCTGAAAAACTTTGTTTATACCGGATGTACCAGCACAGAATAAAGTTGAATTCTAAAAAGGTGTATGTTTTACATTTAAGGATTTAATCTGTGTTTCTTGCTTTTCAGCAATAATGTGTTAAATTACTTTGTTCTGCAAACAATTCATATTCTGCTGGAAACTCCATAAATTCTTGTTCGATATATGAACTGTTGGATTTTTAACACAAAGACTATAAAGAAAAAAATTTGTAAAAGAAGTGACAACATACATTAGAGTGCCATACTTGATGTAAGTTTGGTTAAAACAGGTCAGACATTCTGTATGGCGTATATAAGAAAAATGACAATAGTTACTCTTAACTTGTATTTAAAATATTTAACTTAATACATAATATTTAATTTTGTGTAATAATAATAAATGTCAGTTGTGTAAAATATTACTTGTGTACTAAACTTGTGTAAAATATTATTTGTGTACCAAACTTGTGTAAAATATCACTTGTGTACTTAACATATGTAAAAAAAACACTGTTGTAAATATTATGATGTGTTCTAGAATTGCATGTAAAATATCACTTGTGTAAACTGTCACATGTGTAAGATAACATGTGCCTAAATTTCCTGATAAATAATGGAATTTTTTGTGAAATGTTAATTTTCATACATGTATTATGTGTAGTGGATGGAATTCAGTGTACAATATCACATGTGTACATTACTTTTGTGTAAAATGTCATTACTTTTGTAGAATTTCAGATTTGTGTAAATAGTATTAATATTTTTATACCCCCGCTTCGAAGAAGAGGGGGGTATACTGTTTTACCCTTGTGCGTGCGTGCGTGCGTGTGTGCGTCCGTCCGTCCGTCCGTTACAAAATTTCCGTCGCAGTTTTCTCAGCAACTATACCATGCAGCAGCCTGAAACTTTGCATATTGCTTCATCCTATAGTCCCATGTGGTGTAAAGCGATTTCATGCTCCTCGCTCATCTACTTCCTGTTTGTCGCATATTTTTAGATTTTGGCGGGGGTATCACTAGTGAGCATTAGCTCACAGATTTACTTGTTGTTCAAGTTACAGCATACTTTATGTAGTATGTAGTTAATGTACAGTGTGTAAAGAAAAGCTTTAATTTGAATAGAAATTTCACATGTAACTCTTATTGACTTTTTGTTGCCATATTAAACGGTTAACTATTTTAGAAAATCATGTTTCACAATTTCAATCTGCTGTTATGGTATGGGTGATAGAAAAACTCATCACTAATGCATGTTCTGTTTAATGAGAAGACTCCCTACGGACCATATTTGACATAATGAATGTAAATACATTTGTAGTGTTCTAGTGAAATGGACTGTAATTCTATTGTATAATTTTGTAATTTTTAAAAAATAACGACATTATGTTAAACATAGATTTGCTTACATGTTTTACTCTGGATTTTTATGAGAGGGTGAAGTTATTGTATTAGGTATGTTAACATGTGTCTTTTCGTTAAAGCTGTATAAAAAAGGCTTTCTGGTATTTCTATTATAATTTATAAAATGTACATATATATATTTCTAAATTTTATTTAACTGTCACTTTGGTATGCATTAACCCTACTGATTAAAATAGTCAATATATATTTTTATCAATCATGAGTGCATAAGTACTGTTATGAATATTTAAATCAGCAGGGTTAATATATGCACCACTGACAGTTTAATAGAATTGAACAACGTGAAGTACATAGTATTGTCATGATAACTTCCTAAAACTGTCCGATATTAAGATACCAGAACATCATTTATGGTAATGGTGTATTACATGTCTTGCTCACTCTTGTTTTCTTAATACATTGCTTACTGTATTGTCTGACAATATGTACCTGAGCTTGATCTTTATGCAAGAATATATTAAACTAATTTTTACTGTCTATTTTTGTCTTGGTTAGTAAATTTGAAATTGTGCCACAATATAGCGGACTTGCGTGTTTCCCCATAAACGAACGAGTCCAAAATTAAAAGTTACAATATTATGTTACATGTATGTTTACAAAATTGATTTAATGTCGCATAGGTTGTTATAAGCACATGTATTATCGTGTACTCGCATGCTGAAACTCACAATTTAATGTAAGTGATGTGTGATTATAATAATAAGGTAGTTCAAGCTTGGATTAATGTTGTTGGACTGTAAACCTTACAAGTGTATTTTCCTGCTGTACTTCATTAATTTCATGAGTCAGCACAAAACTAACCTAGCAACAAGAAAATAAAGAAGAATCTAGACTAGTTTTGCACCAACTCATTAATTTGTATTTATTTAATTCTTGAATGTCTTTCTTTTCTTGTACATTTAAAACAAGTACAGCAACTCTCACTTGCTTATTGTCTACCTTTATATCTTGTCTTTTTAAAACAAGAACAGCAACTCTTACTAGTTTGATATCTACCTTTAAATCATGTGTTCAACTTGTGATTATTGTTTTGTAATAAATGGTCATCTTGCTCAATATAGGGTTTGTTTGTTTTTATACTGGGTTTAATGCCGTGCCAACACAGTTTATGTTATTTCACAGCAACCAGTGCACATAACCTAGCTTTCTTGGACCCTTGTCTATATCCAGTTCTCACCTACTCTTACCCTAGGCGGAAAACTTCTCCATAAATACCTTATCAATGAAGGAAAATTGACTTCGAGGAAAATTTAACTGTCAAGTTTTCAAATAAGGGTATACCCCCGCCTCCCAATGGGATTTGAACTGGTATCCCCTTGGGCTAACTAGATTCAAAATCCTGGTGCCCTACAGACCTGGGTAATATGATGGTATACTCGTACTTAAAAACCACTTTTTAAAGCTACGTGTATTCATACTGTTTTCAACTTGAAACGTTTTTGAAAGCAGTAAAACACTGATCTAATAATGACAATTTTAGTTTAGTGCATTTTGACTTACCATTGTTAGCAAGAGTATAGATGATTTAGAATTTTTTCTGACTAGTTTTATATTTCTCACTATAGGTCAATGGTGTCACTTTTCATAAAAATCTTACAATAAAAATCATTGTAAGTCAAAAGCAAGAAACTTCCAATAATTCCGTCATTTTTTGGTCAACCAATTCCTAATGCTTATGAATTATGTAGAATATTGTATACCTTTAGGATATTGTATCATAATTTTGTTTACTATCCTGCTGACTGAACTTCAAAATTATGATTTTGACTTACAATAACTTTCATAAGAATTTTTGTGAAAAGGTGCAGTTTGCCAGTTAAGATATTTAGAACTCATTTTCTTATAATTATAAACTCAGACAGGTTATTTTGAAACAAAATAATTAGCCAAATTTGTTGAAGAGTAGCTTCTTTGAAGCTCACCTATGCTAATGTTACATGCAGCTGTGGTCCAGTTATTTGTACATTGGTTTTCAAATCTAGTGATCAAGATTTACTTCTCAAACTGAGCGGAGTTTCCTAAGCATATGGCTAGCTAGCGCATTGCCCTCTAATACCCTTGATTTTATATCACACTCTTATTTCTTTAGGTGTAAGTAGGGTACGAGGGCACAAAGCGCTAGCTAGCGATATGCTTATGAAACTTGCCATTACAATAGGCATAGAAACTACTAAACCAGGGTTCAACAGCATCCCGAGATTTCTCAGGTCCTAAAAACTAGGAAAAATTCCAGTGGTACATAGACGTGGATTCCATCAGGATTATGAAAAACTGCCTTTTCTTATATGAACTTGAGATTTATTTACTGTTTCTGTTTAGTACAGTTTGTGACTGCAAATCTGTATCCAAAATATGTGTATTTTATTGGCAAAATCCAGAAGAGTGAGGAGAAATCTCCGAGTAATTGACTAGTAACCCAGGTAAAAATCCTGCACATACATTGTACATATAACCAATGTTTACCAAAGAGGCATAACTAACAGGTTATATTGCTTTGATAATTTATTATAAATTATGACACTTCAGTAACCTCCCAATGTGAAGTAGCTCTTAAAGTGTGTGCTGAATTTTTACTTTTGGACTTAAATGTTTTTAACCGATGCGTATTCGACAAGTTCTTTTTGTTGGTTTTTAATTGCTTAGTATTTGACAAGTTCTTGAAGACTTGACCTGTAGATTTCTCAGTTACATGGGAACTTTCAGTATCAAAATCATTCATACTTTCCATGTTCACTTGGTCAGATTTTTCAACTCTTTCAAAACAAGCTACAAAGAATCCATTAGTCTGTGACTCCTCATGTGACATTCGTAAACATTTCCTTCCATTCTCGTAACTATCTCGACCTCGGAACTTCCAGCCAGGCATCACCTCGACAACGTTAAACTTATCATAAAACTTTGAATACACTTCTTCCACTACTTGCTCATTTTCTTGTTCATGTATGGAGCACGTTGAGTACACGACTCGTTTAACATTAGGAAAGGTTAGAGCATGTTTTACTATAGAGATTTGAAACTTGGATAACTGTTCCAGTCTTCTATCTGTACATGATTCTACTTCATTAGTAAACTGTTGCTGTCTATTGACCATACCTGACGAATGATAGAAAATAAAACATTAAATAGAAAACATACATGTATGATCTTCTATTCTTCAAATATTTGAGGAAGGAGCCTGGTGCCTCTTTTATATAGAATATTTGGGGAAATTTAATCACAATTTCATAGAGAGGGGCACAAAAAATCCAAGGACAACTCCAAATTTGGGGAAAACTACATAATTTTAAAGAAATTTCCAGAGAGGAAGGCACCTGTAAACAATCCCTGTTATATAAGGAAAATAGGTCTGTAGATGTTCATGTACTCATTCCTATTTATTAATGTTAATTTGGTAATATATTATATAAACCTTTTTTCATTCATTGATGGCAGCCAGCATGGAAATAGGCAGTGTCGCTATTGAGGTTCAAACCCAGGATCTCTTGACCCCTAGGCAAGATTTTTGCCACTGAACCACAGCTCCTTGAGAACAATAGAATAAATTTGAAACACATGTTTATTGAGTTATGTGTCTTCACTTTTTTATACTTGGTTTTAAGGCTGTGTCTGCACAATTTTAAGGTTAAAGACAGCCACTGCACCTAATCTAGCTTTCCTGAACCATTGTCAAAAACAAATACTTATCTTCCCTTCCACTTAACCAGCAACTTCTTAATATACCTTATTAATGGAGAAAAATTGACATTATTGTCAAATTTGCATTCAAAGGTTTAACCACCAGGGTAGGATTCGAACCCACACCCCTTTCAAGACACTAGATTGGAAATTCTGTTCCACTACCAACTGCTACAGACCCAGGTCTATATACATTGACAAAACTATAAAATACTAGATATTTTACCTGATCCACTACATGATGGGTCTACCAGTATATATTCAACATTTCTATATAAGCTATCCATTGTATTCACTGATAGGAAATCTTTACATTCAGTTTTAACACAAGTAGCATTAGCCTTAGTTATCATTGTTTGTAATATCTTTACTCTTTTCTTGTCTTTATCAAAAGCAAAAACTGTCCTGAAAAATTTAAAATATAAGGAAGTAAATTCATCCATATCAGGAACAGTAAAAACACAGATCCATGTGTGCAAGATGAAAATTTTGAAAAACCTGAAAACTGTCATTTGAAACCATTTTTCTTCATAATTTTATAGCAAAACATTGTCTAATTTGTTGTGAACAAGAGCTCCGCTGGGCGGGGCATTATACGCCCGTGTGCAGTCCATGCTGTGTTCTATCTCATATAAAGTCCCTGTGACCTTGACCAATGACCCCGGGATCTCAGAATAGGTCCCATTCTTAACAGGAGGGCTATCCAAAGCAAAGATTTTGAGAACCTAGGTACAGCCATGGTTGATTTATCACCGACACAAAGTTTTCCCATACAAACTTCCAGTGACCTTGACCCTGGGGCCTCAGAACCAAAAGTTCTCGCCCTTGACCCAAAGAGTATTGATACATAAAATTTGGTGATCTTAGGTAAAGTTGGTTGTTGGACAAGGTTTTTCCTCATGATTTTTCTTTTGACTTTAACCTTTAACCCAGGGACCTAAAACCAAAGGGGCATATGCTAGACATTAAGGCTACCTTTAATTAAGATTTGGAAAACCTACAATGTAGGTACAATTATTATTGAGTTACTGTCCGGAAAATGTTTCAATATGAATTAAGTCCCTGTGACCTTGACTTTTGTCCCTGGGGTTTCCAAATCAAAAGAGAACATCAAATACCAAAGAGCTATCAACACATTACATCTTGACAAATGGGCTGATCCACATAAAATTTGGTTAACCTAGTAGGTACAATCATTGTTTAGTTATTGTCCGGACAAGGATTGTCCATATGATGCCCCTGTGACCTAGATCTTTGACCCAGTTTTGACCCAAAACCAATTGGGAACATCCTTAACACATGGGCTACCCTCACATAAAATTTGGTGAACTAAATTCATTTTACTTATTAAATATAGCATTATTTCCATGGTTTGCCATTTTGACTTTGTTAACATATTGATTGAACATTTGAAGTCTCTGCTTGGTAATTTGATGTCTTCTGGATGATGGTTTAAACTTGACCCAGGGGCCCCAAAATCAATAGGGAACATCCTTGACACATGGGCTACTCTCACATGAAATTTGGTGAACTTAAGTGCAGTCATTGTTGATTTACTACACGGACAATGTTTTTCAATATGATGCCCCTGTGACCTTGACCTTTGAACCAGGGGCCCTAAAACCAATAGGACATAACCATGACACATGGGCTACTCTCACAAAAAATTTAGTGAACCTAGGTACATTGGTTGTTCAGTTATTGTCTGGACAAGGTTTTTCCATATGATGCCTCTGTGACCTTGACCTTTGGGTCTGGGGCCCCAAAACCTATTGGGAACATCCTTGACACAAGGGCTACATTCACATAAAATTTTATGAACCTAGGTACAGTCCTTGTTGAGTTATTGTCCAAACAAGGTTTTTCAATATGATGCCTCTGTGACCTTGACCTTTGACCCAGGAGCCCCAAAACCAAAAGGGCATATCCTTGACACAAGGGCTACCCTCACATAGAATTTGATGAACCTAGGTAAATTGGTGGTTCAGTAATTGCCTGGACAAAAGTTTCATTGTTTGCCGTTTTGACTTTATAAACATATTGATAGAACATATGAAGTCACTGCTTGGTAATTTGATATCTTCTGGTTGAAGGTTTATACTTGACCCTGTTTCCCCAAAACTGATAAGGCACATCCTTGACACATGGGCTACTGTCACATGAAATTTGGTGAACTTAGGTACAGTCATTGTTGAGTAATTACCCAGACAATGTTTTTCAATATGATGCCCCTGTGACCTTGACCTTTGACCAAGGCGCCCCAAAACAAATAGGGCATAACCTTGACACATGGGCTACTATCACGCCAAATTTAGTGAACCTAGGTACATTGGTTGTTCAGTTATTGTCTGGACAAGGTTATTCCATATGATGCCTCTGTGACCTTGACCTTTGGGTCTGGGGCCCCAAAACCTATTGGGAATATCCTTGACACAAGGGCTACCTTCACATAAAAGTTTGTGAACCTAGGTACAGTAGTTGATGAGTTATTGTCCAAACAAGGATTTTCAATATGATGCCCCAGTGACCTTGACCTTTGACCCAGGAGCCCCAAAACCAATAGGGCATAACCTTTACCCAAGGGCTACCCTCACATAAAATTTGGAGAACCTAGGTACATTGGTGGTTCAGTTATTGTCTGGACAAGTGTTTCATTGTTTGCCGTTTTGACTTTATAAACATATTGATAGAACATTTGAAGTCACAGCTTGGTAATTTGATATCTTCTGGTTTAAGATTTAAACTTAACCCTGTTTTCCCAAAACTGATAAGGTACATCCTTGACACATGGGCTACTCTCACATCAAATTTGGTGAACTTTGGTACAATCATTGTTGAGTAATTATCCGGACAATGTTTTTCAATATGATGCCCCTGTGACCTTGACCTTTGACCAAGGTGCCCCAAAACTAATAGGGCATAACCTTAACACATGGGCTACTTTCACGCCAAATTTAGTGAACCTAGGTACATTGGTTGTTCAGTTATTGTCTGGACAAGGTTTTTCTTTATGATGCCTCTGTGACCTTGACCTTTGGGTCTGGGGCCCCAAAACCTATTGGGAACATCCTTGACACAAGGGCTACCTTCACATAAAATTTTGTGAACCTAGGTACAGTAGTTGATGAGTTATTGTCCAAACAAGGTTTTTCAATATGATGCCCCTGTGACCTTGACCTTTGACCCAGGAGCCCCAAAACCAATAGGGCATAACCTTTACCCAAGGGCTACTCTCACATAAAATTTGGAGAACCTAGGTACATTGGTGGTTCAGTTATTGTCTGGACAAGTGTTTCATTGTTTGCCGTTTTGACTTTATAAACATATTGATAGAACATTTGAAGTCACAGCTTGGTAATTTGATATCTTCTGGTTTAAGATTTAAACTTAACCCTGTTTTCCCAAAACTGATAAGGTACATCCTTGACACATGGGCTACTCTCACATGAAATTTGGTGAACCTAGGTACAGTCATTGTTGAGTTATTACCCAGACACGGTTTTTCAATATGATGCCACTGTGACCTTGAACTTTGACCCAGGGGCCCTAAAATCAATAGGGCATATTCTTGACACATGGGGTACTCTTACGTAAAATTTGGTGAATCTAGGTACATTGGTGTTTCAGTTATTGTCTGGACAAAGTTTTTCCATATAATGCCCCTGTGACCTTGACCTTTGAACCTGGGGCCCCATAAACCTATAGGGCACATCTTTGACACATGGGCTACTCTTACATAAAATTTGGTGAACCTAGGTACAGGCGTTGTTGAGTTATGGTCCGGACAAGGTTTTTCAATTTGATGTCCCAGTGACCTTGACCTTTGACCCAGGGGCCCCAAAACCGATTGGGAACATCCTTGACACATGGGCTTCTCTCACATAAAATTTGGTGAACCTAGGTAGATTGGTTGTTAAGTTATTGTCAGGACAAGTTTTTTCCCCATATGATGCCACTGTGACCTTGACCTTTCATGCAGGGGCCCCAAAACCAATAGGGAACATCTTTGACACATGGGCTACTCTTACATTAAATTTGGTGAACTTAGGTACATTGGTGGTTCAGTTATTGTCCGGACAAGTTTTACCTATTTTAAGTCCCAGTGACCTTGACCTTTAACCCTGGGGTCTCAAAATCAATAGGGAACTTCCTTTACCCAAGGGCTATCCACACATAAAATTTTAGGAACCTAGGTATATCCTTTCTTGAGTTATCATCCGGACAAGCAATTGTCCACGGACGGACAGACGGACGGACAGACGGACAACATCATAACATAATACGACCGTTTTTTCAAAACGGGCGTATAAAAACCTGACCTTCAGGCATATGCCTGAAAACTTGCACCTATGCAGATCTAACTCACAACCAAAATGCAAAGAGGGAAATTCTTTAGATGTTTATAGACGAGACTCTACAAAAATAATGAAAACGAGAAACTAAGGGAGAGATATTAGATATACAAATGTACGTAAAAAAACTTAATACATTAAAGTTCCACCATTAGGACCATTAGAGCCAATGGTCTTAATAGTGGTGTGGTCCTAATAGAGATAGCTTTTTCTAACATTAGGCATTTGAGACTTGAAATTTGTCACAAACTGCATGATTATCTTATAACCAAGCAGAACTTTTCTGCACTACTAATACTTATTTAACAATAATTGTACATGTTCACATGATAACACAACAAACTTTGTGCTTAAAAAATACAAACATTACATAAGAAATTGCATTACAAACAGATGATTATAGTCATAAAAATATATCAAGAATAGATTTAAAACAGAACAAAAAAGTTGATTTCTAATATTAATTTAATCAACCTACCCAGTGTTGTTCATGATA